>OY292337.1:0-1392522 GCA_958496145.1 Heliothis peltigera | reverse complement strand
CTACCGGTTCGATTTTTGAAGTTAATTCACTGTTAGATAGACAATTGATTAAGTAAGTTTATAGGCTACTTTGTTTCCGGGTTCGTGAATTGGTTCCCACGGGACGCGAGCGAAACCACTGGCAGTAGCTAGTTTTTTATAGACCTACGTACATAAAAATGTTAACAGTTCTAATACATAAAGCGTGTATGTTACCGTTTTCCGCTCCTCAACCGTTCGTCATAATATCCAATATCAGTTCTATCGATCGACATTATGACACGCGTGGGAAGGTAAACTCCAGATTACGCCCTGCTTCACTTTCGTTTTTTGGATAAATATTGATATTAGTATTAGGCAGATAGAAGCTAATAAAGTAATTTTTTCATAAATATAGTTAGGATTAATTATAAAATATATGTATGTATATTTTTTTATTTGATTGAAATGTCATACAATTAAAAATAAATATTTATTTCGAACTATTTTACAAAACTTTTTATTATAAATAACTAGCCTCTGCCACTAGCTAGTATCACCCGCGAACCTTGAGAACTGCTCCCAAACCTTGATAAAGCCTATACTGTACCTATAGCCTCGATAAGGGGGCCTTCTAACACAGAAAGATTGTTCCCTCCTCCTCCAGATCCTTAGTTTCAAAGAAAATATGAATAGCGCATAACAAACTTTTGGCACTTTTAGCCGACTATAAAGTGCTTAAGTTTTAGCATTCAACGCGCTTTGTGAAAATCGAACGCGACGGGGTACAGCTCCAAGCGGGAAACAGTGGCGTGCCAAAAAATTAAGCCACTCAACTCGGAAAGGGCAAATTCACTAAATAAGTCGGCAAAGTTTTGGCAACGAGAGTTGTTACGAATTGCATTTTATGTATGTGTCATGTTTTTTGTTTCAACTAATTTAATTTTTGTGTGTTCTTGAAGATTTATTTAGTATTCTGTTAACTTATACAGCTATAAACAAGAAAGTACTGAATTCGAATTATTTTATGAATATTTGTGTACCTATGTAAATTAAGTTCTAAATTTCAATTGGGTACTTGACTACTAATTAAATTCATTACTTGTATACTATACTTGTATATAAAACACTGGTAGCTGCATTTAGCTAGACTGTTAGCCGACCCAAGCATAGTTAGGAAAAGGCTAGGCAGAAGATAGTGTATAGTATTGTGTGTATAGTATTATAAGAAAAACGGGGAATAAAATACGAATGCTTGTAAACAATATATTTGTTTGAAAATTACTAAACGCTTTTACTAAGAATGATAGCTAACTAGCCAACTCAAGTAGTCCCTTTAGAAGGGTTGAAAAATAGATGACGAAACACAAAAATAGAATAACAGCTTTCAACTCATTACAATAAGGTTCAATTTTGCTTAACAAACAATCTTATACGAGACAAATGTATGAGGCCTTGTTGGTCGTTCCACAGATGAAGTATTCAGGATATATCATTATAGTCAAGTTGTGACTGAAATAACTGTAATGTGTTCTGTGATTTATTGAAAGCAACGAGGACAATTTTACAAGTGTTCCTTGAAATGGATTAAAGAGAAGCTTATTATAATAGCTATATGTAGAATGTTATTGACTACAGTCACTAATGTTGAGCATCGTGTAATCTATACTAATATTTTAAAACTGAATAGTGTCTGTTTGTTTGTTTGAACGAAATAATCTCAGGCATTACTGGACGGACTTAAATAAATCCTTCTGTATTTAATATTAATAACCCTTTAATATGTAGGCTATAATTTTTATTCCGGTGTGCAAAGTAGTTTCCACGATACGGGTGGTACATAATGGATTTATACACGGTACATATATCAAAACAATTTTTTTATTTAATTTTTTGTATGTCTGTTTCGGCTAGCTAATCTCTGAAATTGCTGGACCAATTTTTACGGGACATTTAATTACTAAATTACTTTGAGAATATCTACCTCTTTTAGGAAGTTCGTACACGGATAGGATAAACGGATTGCTCGTTCTTAAAAATAAAATAATAATTTTTAAACGTAATTAAAGTACAATAAAACAACACAAATAAGAGTTCTATACATAATTTATAAAAGCCTATTAATTAAACGCACCGTAAAATATAAAATTTTATTTTAATCCTTAATTTTGAAAAAGAAAAACATGCTTAAATATAGCTTAGTCGTAATTGTATGGTTATTCCAATCTGATATGAGCGATACATTACACGCGTGCCCGCCCTAATAATTTCATCCTTACCTATTAATAAAACCATATTTTTATGGTGTGACATATTTTATTATACCATCGTTCATGGTGCACGTGCGGCCAAAAAAACGTACACATTATTTAAAGCAATCAATTTTAATTTGTTTGACGCCGTATTCGTAAAAAGGTATATTCTAAATATTTTTGAGTTTTAAACACGTTTTGTTGCGCATCGAGATGAGTCCTTGAACTAAATTATAGTTTATGTTATTAACGTTCGTATAATTAATTGGTCTATTTTTTGTTAGTCGAATAACGAGCACAGTAACCTTTATATTATTACTAAGTTTATTCCGCGTGTAGAAATTCTTAAAAATATTTTAGGCACTCATTAAATAATATTTAATATAAAAGTAGAAGGTACGAGAGCACGATGCAGGTCACCAATGGGTTGGAAGGACCAAATTAAGACTGCCCTGGACGGTCCGCTCCACGAATGCACACGACGCGCTGCAGTGCGGGAGGAATGGAGACGATCTGTGAAGCTTGCCACCACCTCTTAGAAGACGGCCACGACCACTCTGCCAAGAGTGTAGCGACGAAGAAGAAGAAGAAAACAATATTTATACAAATATATAAACCAGTTTTATTAAGTTTCTCGCTGTTTCTTCCAGAGAACTTCGTCCCGTACCCGGATAAAACATAGCCTATTTTTACCGGGGATAGTGTAGCTACCTAACAGTGAAAGAATTTTTCAAATCGGTCAAGTAGTTTCAGAGCCTATTTAATTCAAACAATCAAATCTTTCCTCTTTATAATATATAAGTAGAGGTCCCTGCCTCTGTACTAACCCTACGATGCCGCGTGGGGTCAAACAGGACCTATCTCTAATAATAATTGAAATTTATTTGCAACGCGATCGTAAAAAAACTCGTTAAATTAATGGATACATCAACATTACGCTTTTAAAGAGACCTCGAAGCCGAATTGTTGATTCCACATTAAGCTAATGAAGTTATTACGTAATTAGGTTCTGTGTGATAAAGGCCAGCTTTTGACAGAATCTGAGTTATTTCTGAATTCTGTACTACAATAAAGAACTGTCTATTAGCTTTTGTAAAGTACTTGTGACATTTCTAAATACATAGATGGTCTAACAAAAATAGTGCACCATATTTTTACAGGTATCTAGTACATGCTAAGGATTATGTTTACCAAAAAAAAAGTTGAACGACTTAGGGGTCAACGATCGAGCGCGTTCATAGAGACCGGCGTTTTTCGTGAGAACACAATTAAAATTTGGTGAATGCGATGACAAATTTAATATAATATGTTTACTTTTTCGTGGTAAACATGATCCTTAGCATGTGCTAGATGTCCTGTAAAAATATGGTGCACTATTTTTGTTGGACCTTATAGTTTTAATTAATGCAAAGTGAATGAACACTTAATAAACAATAGTCTCCAAAAGTGTAAAGTCCAGCAATCAATACCTAACCCCCAAAGGCGAGGTACAAATTCGATAACTTATGGTCTAGCTAGACGGGTCCGAAATTGATAGTCTGTGGGCGGATGTGAGGGTTCGCGCCAATCCTCGGCGGCCATGATTTATGTGTCGGGTTTGTCCCACTGAGTTGTTGATGAAGAGGACATCTAGTCAGTGGAGGGTTGGTCAATGCGTTTGTGAATCCGTGCAGCGGGGATTGTCGTTTGAGAGATTTAAATTTGAGTTTAGTGTTTTATGCACCGTTTTAAAACGGGTATCACACTGCACACTAATGTTTAAAGGCGAAAGTTTGTGTGTAGTTTTGTTACCTCTTTAAGCCCAAACGGCTGATAGGATTGTGATAAAACTTGGCAATAATATAGCTTATAGATCAGAATTAAATATGGGCTACATTTTATCCGGTTGCGCGAAGTAATTCCCTCAGAAAGCGAGTGAATCCAGGACGGAAGCTAGTTTGTATGTTATTTTATACTTCTTTTCTTTACATGTATTTTTTTTTACAATTATTTACAAACTTAACAACTAAAGAAAGGTCTTCCAAAAGTTCATCCGCATCCCTGTCGGCGGGGAACTTTTCATAAATCAATTTATAAAATGGTTTAAGTTATTGACTAATTTATGTAGTATCTGTTGTTGGCCAAGTTATCATATACCAACAGTTTGTAATACTTATGACTAATTTAAGTTACACATAATGCACAATATTTACACGCGTATAGAACTAGTACCAGGTCATTGTAGAAACTCGTTGGTACACCTTGCAGGTGCAGTAACGAACCTGTTTGTAATTTGCTAACAATGCATTAGGAATGCTTAAACTGCTGGTAAATTTAAGAGGCGTATTTTATAAATCTTTCTAATAATCTGACCTATTGAGGTAAGATTCCTTAGGACCTCGGCTATTTAGCCGAGGATGTATACTTTAGATACCTAGGCCTATCAAATTACCCTCAAATGCTAAATTAGCTTTCCAGCATTGGATATGTTTTTTTATAAATTGACTTAAAAAGATTTTCGATATATTGAAGTTACTGCAGCCATGCCACACATAGACCTCCAGAAGGAACTTAGTGAGTTTTTTTTTCCGTAGAAGTCTGACGCTGCGTCCAGCTGCACCCTTAGCGGGAGAGGTCATTAAACTTTATGGACTCATCGTATGACCTTTCATAATTTAAATGACCGCCTATATAGTTAAGACGACAGCACAACAAACTACCCGAAACTTACAAATTTTCACAATCAACTTTGAACCGTATAACTCAGCGAGAAACTTGAAAATCTATTAAAGAAATTTGACAAATTAGTAGTAGCTTGATGTGCTGTCGTCTGCACCTACTTTATCAATTCTAAGAACACAGTGTTTGCATCACAAGCCTTAGCGGCTAACCCATAAATGCAAACAGGCATCGTAACCCAATACAGGCCAGTCTATGCATTGTACCTCCACTCGGCAGCTCGATATACTACACCACATTTCTCAAACAAGCCGGGGTCATTGTATCATTTAATATTGACATTTCACTAGACAGTTCCAGTACTAAAGACAGTTGCATAATCGAGATAATTCGAGATACAGATCAAGTTATATTCGGTAATGGTAATAATTGGTCTGTCGTAACTTGTAGTTGAACGTTTAAGAGAGAAATCGACCATGTATGGATGTTGAAAATGGTGAATTAAAAAATTTATGACAAATTAATAGTTTGTTTCCGCATAAATCATTAATTTTGTTTAGATTAAAATTGCCCTTATACTCATCTGCCTAGGTTAGTCAGAAGCCAGTAAGTCTGACGTCAGTCTAACCAGGGGTATTGGATTGCCCGGGTTACTGGGTTGAGGAGGTCAGATAGGCTCCTTGTAAAACACTGGTACTTAGCTGAATCCGGTTAGACTGGAAGCCAACCCCAACATAGTTGGGAAAAGGCTCGGGAGATGATGATGAGTCATCTGCCTAGCCTTTTCTTAAGCTATGTTGGGGTTGGCCTCCTGTCTACACGTCTGTCGGCTTCCGACATATGCAGCTTAGTACCAGTGTTTTACGTGGAGCGGCTGCCTATCTAACCTCCACAATCAAGCTACCTGGGCAAACCGATACCCTTTGATACGACTGTTTTTTTTCTTGTGTTGTAATAATCTTTGTACCCACTTTAATTAAATTCTTGTCTTCTTAAGAGGAAGCCTGTGCCCAGAAATGGGACAATAAAAAGGTTACGATGATGATGATGATGACTATAATCATTATTATTTTCGTTTTGTCAATAATGTTTGTGTCTTTTTTTTGTTGCTGGATAAATGTTTTATCAAAATTTGCTTAGTAGATTATCCTCTACGAAAAAGCTTTGTTACAAAAAAATAAAGGCACAAAATACAATTCCATTTGATACATTTTTGATCGAAACGTTATAGCATAAAGCTATTGGAACGATTTTATGTTAAAAAAAGGCACCAAAAATTTCACAGAACAGTTTGCCCCAAAAAAAAAAAAATCAAAGGCAAATAAAATCCGACATTTTTTACTATAAAAAGCGTTTTCATAATTAAACGCGAAGAATAATAACCCGTTTAATACTTATTTAAGAACTGTCAAAGACTTGAGAAGCTCCAAAACAACTCCTGGACTTCAAAGAGGGAATCCGTCTTAAAACTTTCGCCCTGGAGCCAGAGGAGTGTAGTTCGAAGTTTCAGAATGTGAGGGACGGTCCCTCGCTGAGCAATTCAGTCCAATCTATTTATTCATGCAGAGAACTGATAACATTGTTGAATTTTATAGTTAACTTGCTTTTGTGTGGAAACGATTGAGGAAATATCTAAGAAGAAAAAACATTTCATTCGATTTTATTTACGCTTGATAGAACCGTTTTTGTGTGTGATGATAGCTGAGTTGGGAATAGCTTAAGTTGATTTATAAAAGATATTGAAGGTGCTTAAGTTTTGCTCAAAAATCGACGTTTGCCGTTCTAAATTCTATGTTAATGGACACAAATGTTTGCCTAATGCGGGAATCGAACCCGCGACCTTCAGCGTGGCAGGGAGATTCACTTACTACTACACCATCTGTTCGTTTAATAATGGACAGATTCGAAATTTGAAAACCATGCCTTATTTTATAAACCACACCAACTATACCATGTCGAAGATCAAGAAGACTCCAACATGAAGGAATGACGCCTTACGACAGTTCGAGTACGGTTCTAAGTGACATTTGGAAACGGGTTACAAATGTGTTACTCACGGAGCGAAAATTCTTGATTTTAACAAACAAAGCCCGAATTTCTCGATTAAAATGTCGAAGAACTGACTATAGTATTGCAACACGCATAAGTAATTTATTCCAAAATCGATAACTCACTCTACAATGTACAGACGCCAGCACATCAAGCTACTACAATCTATCAAATTTCCTTACTAGATTTTGTCCCGATATAACTTCAAGGCTGAAGCATATGGTTGAAAGTTGTTTGGGAAAATTTGACAGTTTCAGGTAGCTTGATGTGCCTGTTTGTCTGTGTCTGTACATGTGTCTGTACCTGTTTTAATTTTGTGAACTCACGAGCAATACGTCAATATATTTATGAAATGAATAAAAAAATATTGAAGCCCATTAAATCAAGCACGTAACAGAAAACTCAAACTCAAAATCATTTATTCAAACTTGGCTGTAAAACAGCAATTTTTGAACGTAAAATATTACAAAAGTCAGCCCCCAAAACGTCCACCCTTCACCACTTCCTATGTGTTTTTGCTGGGAAGAAGAAGTGGCGCAACAAACTCCTCAGCAACAGTCGCGCAACAAACTCCTCAGCAACAGTCGCGCAACAAACTCCCCAGCAACTTTTTTTTTTGAATCTTTAAATCATTTATTCCAAACTCATATACTCGAATGACTAAACATTTTTTCATTAACAAACCAGTAAGATTATCTGGCACTTTAGTCCGATAAAATTTTATTACACAACCATATGAGATAATGCTTCAAATAATCGAGTTTAGTTTACGTTGACCGAATAAGCATATATTTGTTTAACCATTGTGCAAACATATTTTTTCCAATACACTAAGCGATAGTAGGTTCAATAACCGGGTAGAGTAAATATGTAAATAGAGGGTCTTTTGGACGGACGGCGGCGCGCGAAGGGTTATGCCTGGGTGACATTTTGTTACGAAATAATGTTAACAATGTTATGATTTTATTTTATACCTTTTTCTTTCTTTTTCGGTATGAAATTGTTTTGGGAACATGGTTATTGGAGCTTGGAATTGAAGGTATGTTGCGCGGGTATTTTTCTTTATTCGGTCTGTTTTATCAATGTATTTTTTTATTTCCAATATATATGGATATAGGCTATGTAGGTATAAGGTAAAAGTCGTGATTATATTCGACTAGATATCCCCAGCAGTTTCACCCGCATCTTTGGTCACTGCTCCGCTCCCGTGTCTTAGCGTGATGGTATATAGCCTATAGCCTTTCTCTATAAATGGGCTATCTAACACTGAAAGAATTTTTCAAATCGAATCAGTAGTTCCTGAGATTAGCGCGTTCAAACAAACAAACAAACACACTCTTCAGCTTTATAATATTAGTAAAGATAGATTCGTCGTAGGAAGGAATAGATTTCAAGAGACATGAAATAAGTTTCAGTATGAACATGAAATATTTTGTCTGTTTATTTTCTGCGTAGTACTTAGGTACCATTTTATCAAGAGGAAAATTCTTTGTTTAATATATTAGGAGCAGTGCTTTTACAGTTACAGGTAACAAAGTAGTTATTATTCTTAACAGGTAGACCTTTTTGGACTACATAACTGATAATTCACACACCTTTTTTGAAAGATTTAAAAAGTATTACATACATTTTGTAAACAAATTGTTTACACGCAGTAAACTGTTGACGATCGCATGTAGACATGGAAATTGTAACATTTATTCATATCACTACAATAATATTAGACTGTGTTCTGAGGGCAAGAAGGGTGCGTTAGGGTTCGCACCCTCGCCCTTACTACCTGTGAGATGTGGTCTAAGTTGTAAGAATAATGTAAATTTTGTAAAAATGAAAAGAAACTGTTTCTTACAATATTTTTGTCAATAAAATGCAAATTAATGAGAATACAAATCATTATGTTATACCAATTTTTTTAAACAAAGAAAATGATTTAAATATTATGGGCCTTACTACAAAAAAATTAGACAGACGTCATTTTAAACACGTCGAACGTCTGACTAACTTTTTTGTAAGGCCCTAAATGTCTAATGTCTTTGATTTTACATTAAACCTCCTAACTGATCTGCATTTGAATATATTAAAGTTAAAAGTTCACTTTCTCCATTCAAATTCGTAAAATCTAACCTTAACATGCATTCCAAATCTTTAACATAAACAGAAGAAATTCAAGTTACATATAACTTAATTTCTTACTCTAGCTTACGTGGAACGATAACAATGTATGTATATTTACGGACGGAGTTACTTCATCAAAAACGGTAAGGTACCTCGAAAATGAAACACGTAAATTGCGAGGTAGGTCACGTAATAACCGAATTGACGGCCAACGTGTGAATTGTAGTACCGTAGCTTTAGTCATAAGCGGTAGCGAGTTTGAAAATCGTACCTATTTTTTTGGGGCTAACCCTAATTATGGGCCGGCTGGTTGCTCACTTGTCTGTGACTATTACAGGGTTTGAGCTCGCACCCCTGTCTGAAAGTAGTGTTAATATTTCGATTCATGAGCGAGAGCGATTTTAAAGGTTGGTTACAATTATTAAATCAACCTGTTTTCTATACTATAAAGAGGAATTATTGGGTTGTCAATTTGTTTGAAGAGAATAGGCTCCGAAATTAATGGACCGATTTGATTTCTTTCTCACTGTTGGGAAGCTACACTATCCCCGGTGAACAGGTGAGGCTATGTTTTAACCGGGTACGGGAAGAATTTCTTCGAAGACGCAGGAAATACCATGAGAAACTACAAGTGTCGAAAAAAAAAACTTTGTTTTTTTAGTGTGTAAAGTTTTGTTGAACGCTTGTCAGACAGAAGAAAGAATGCTTTTCAATTTATGGGTACGTATTTTCAGAGAGTAAATTATGACAAAATAAACTGTCAGCTTTTTTTTTATCTTAGATGAAAGTATCGGTTACTTCATCAATATGTATTGCTATAGTATGAATAAACTACACCTGAGAATTGAAAAAAAGGGGAGTTACTTCGTAGGTATTTGTTTCTTTCATAACTCGCTTCATCCCCTCAACTTGCACCACACGGTCAGGTGTATCGAGCTTAAAATGAAATGCACAGTGCATTAAACTTGAATTTTCCGGCCGCACCTGTTTTTGGGAGATATTTTCTCAATTTACGTGTACTCGTTACATCAACCACTTCTATTATAGTGCGTGCTATAAAAATAATTATTATGCTCACTTACCTATAGTGTTATGTACCATATTTTGTACTAAATGCTTGTTGACAGAAGCTAAGTTATGACCATGGTCTAAACCTTTATTTGAAAATGTAAAATTTATACTAGTATTACAATGCTGAAAAGTTTTTTGCTCACACGCGCTAGTAACAGGAACTACTGATCCGATATGAAAATTATTTCAGTGTTAGACAGGTCATTGATTGACGAAGGCTAGGCTTTTTAATCTGCATGATAAATATTGAAAAAAAAGAAACTAATTTTAACATTTTGATGTTAAGGTGTTTTATATTAATTTATCTGTTTCTTCTTTCATAATTTGTATGTGTGTCATATGGAATAAAGAATTTTTAATTTAATTTTTCCAAACCACTATTGTATTGTGTCTGCCTTTAAATCGGTCCATAAATGAATACATTTTTAGGCGAGGTGTGTACAGTGTAAGTAAAGTTATCGCTCGAAGAAAAATATAAAACTTCATTCATTTTAAGTGTGGATTTAAAGTCTCCTCAGCCAAGTTCCCTCTCTCACTTTCATAAGTTTTCAACTAGAGAAATCTTGGGTGAAAACTCGGTGCTTGATAACTTTTGCCGACAAAAACGTTGCGGTAAGTACGAGAGCTCTCTTAACTGTTATTATTATCTTATTCTTTAAACTTTAAAAGATTTCTTTTAAATTGAAGATGGAATAACTTATTTCAATTCACACAATAAATAGTTGACGTCATATTTTTCCAGCGTTTTATTATAAAAGACTACCATTTGCCTAGCCTGTTCCCAACTATGTTATGGTCAGCTTCTAGTATAACCGTAAAAAATTTAGCTGAGTACCATTGTTATACGGGAGTGACTTCTTATATGACCACAACGGGGTTACCTGGACAACTCGATAATCTTTGGTTAGACTGATTGTCAGACTTTCTGGCTTCTGCCTAAGTAAGGACTGACAAGGGTGTTCAAATGACAGCCGGGCCCTCAATTTCCGAATCATGGAGGAACTTCTCATAACAAGATAATCACCCATCCAAGGACGAACCGCGCCAAGTATTGCTTATCCGTATGATCGATCTATCTGCGGCTATTTAGCCAGCAGCTCTTCAAAATAGAAGACATTTAGCAAAAAATGGGTAAGGTACTGATTCCCTTAGCCCCCCCCTTTAGAATAAAAAAAACTAGGCTTACACCTTGCCGTAATCTTCTTTAAGCGTTTTAGAATCCAAGACAAATTTTAATTCTAGGATCTTGTCAATTAATATACCTTAAGGACGTAAAGCTTGGAATTAGTTCGAAGCGAAACAAATGGATGCTTTTAAGTGACTGCCATCATTTGACGAGAACCTTCTAATCTGGCATTCCATCACTGACAGGGTCTGATCGATCTAACCTGATTAATTCATTTTTCCCCAAGATTTGTATTTTCGGTTTATTTTCCCTAATTTGTTGTTGTTTCTTTCAAACAGCATTGTGGGCTTATATTTTTTCTCATAGCTATTGTTAAAATAGCTTTTAAAAAAGTAACACAACGTTCTTCTATGCTTTCCAATCCAGTCAAAACGCAAAATTACCTATATTGCCCAAAATTAATTTCCCCACTTTTCTCCTAAGTAAAGAGTTGCCCCATAGCTTATAAATGACTTAAACTGTTGAGTTATTCAATCAAATTCATCATAAGATTTTGCGTAATCACGTTTCGTTGTAAGGGAGGATGGGGGAGAATTTAAAATTAATATCTAATTTGGGGGACATACTCCCCCAATCTCCGTTAGTTCGCAGGTACGATACGGCTAATTGCTATCAATCTTATTTGGCGTTTAATGGTTGTTTTGACATACTTGATTTATTTTGTTTTGGATTTATAAACACGTATAAATATTAATATAAACAGCGTCGGTTTTAGTTCTGTTAATTGGTTTTGTGAGTCAAACAATAATAATGATTAATTTTAAATAGATAAATAATGCTGATTTGAAAAAAAAAGTATTTTTCGCACTTGAATTTTAATGGCATCGTTTTGGATAATGCTTTTACAATTATGATGACTTTCTTGTCTCACATTTCTGGTTATAATTTAACTAGTCTTTGACACAGTAACCTCAGAAAATTTCCAAGAATTTACTATGAGATGAAACGAAATTACTTACCGCAGCTTAGAAAAAAAGAAGCGAACGAAGTAAATTAATTACTCCGAGCTCATAATTAACTTAAATATTATCCCAAATGTAATAAAAATCATAAAGGGCTTTCCAAAACCGCCGCGCTCCTTACCTGTAACAAGAAAAACACATTATTAATTAAAATATTCCTGTTGGAAATCGGAGAGTTGGTCTTACTTCTATGTCTACCATACCAGTTAGTCGATATCTACATACATGTATAGTATTAAAAGCTGATGAGTTTGTTTGCTTGACTGCGCTAGTCTCAAGAATACTGATCTGATTTGAAAATATATTTAAGTGTTAGATAGCCCATTTACTGAGAAAGGCTATACACTATTTTTTATACAGGTGCGCGAAGTAGTTCCTACGGGATGCGAGCTTAGCCACTGGTGGAGGCTAGTTTAATATAAGCTGTTTTGCTAAGAAATTTGTACATCTACAACTATGATCTACCTATATTAATGTTCTTAGAATTGCTAGAACGCTCTAAATCTCAGGAACTACTGGTCTTATTTGTAAGATTTATTCAGCATAGGAATACTTCCTAATGGATGCGTGAGTAGTTCCCATGGGATGCTGGTGAAACCGTTAGCGGAAGTATACTATAACTAGTACTTATCAAACTTTATACTTGTCGTCTTTCCTTGTCATTATAAAACTGGCGCGCCACAAGATGGTCAAGTGTTTTTTTGTTTTTGAAATCATCATCATCATCATCCTCCTGCCCCTATCCCAAGTTTTATTTGGGGTCAGCGCAGCATGTTTTTGTCTTCCACGCTCTTCTATCTGCCGTCATCTCACAAGTTACCTTCTTTCTAGCCATAACAACTTTCACACAATCCATCCATCGTTTCTTTGGTCGTTCCCTTCCTCTTTATCCATCCAAATTCATGTTCAAGACCTTCCTCACAACATGATCCTCATTCCTCCGCATTACATGCCCATACCATGCTAGCCGGTTCCCACATAGTTTTTCGGTTACCGGTATGTTTTTGTTTTTGAAATCCGTGGCACACTTATGCCGATCGTAATACTTGCTTTTGAGATAAACCGCATGCGACACATTAAAGACTAAGGCTAAAAAAAGTTGCTCCAGTTTAACAAATCAAACAGCTGTCTTTACTTGAAAACTCGGGGAAATAAGTTCAAAAATTTCCCCCCTTCGCCCCAAGATAAGCGTGTGAAGTACATCGCTAAGTTCGGTTCCCCCAGTGTCGCGAATGTCACAACTCCTGGCGCACTCATAAATCAGAAATGGCGTACAAACAATAAAGACAAACAATTTTCAGACGAGCACATGAAAAATGAAGCTATGGCCGGAATTTATAAGGATTTTTGGAACGCTATTTCATTTGTTTGAGTTTTGAGTAGAATATTTCTATTTCAAATTTTCAATTCTCCCCCAATCTCAAGAACGCAAGAATGATTCACAGAAGTAAAATGACTAATGTTTATTTGAAAAGTTTGTCATGAAAATGGTACTGAAACCGTTTAGAGTAGGTTGTTTTGAAAAAGTACACTTTTTGACCTATTTAGGGCCTTACAGGTAGGTATAAAGGCCAGCACATCAAGCTACCGAGAACCGAAAAAAATAAAATAAAAGAGAATACGAAACTGTCAAATTATCCCAATCAAATTTGAACCATATATGTACTTCAGCGATAGAGGAAATTTTACAGATTGTAGTAGCTTGATGTGCTGGCACCGTACTATATTATTCATGTACCACAAGTACATCTCACATTATCACTGGATGCATCAACTAATCCATCATGGTCCATTTCAATCTATCGCTAAGGGTGACGTCATTTGTCAGTAAGATAACGATGACAGATCGATATAAACACCCGATTCTATTTAGTTCACGAGTGTAAATAGCAAGGTGATTTCAAAATTTAGGTACACACGCACATCAGGCTACCCAAAACTGTCAAGTTTTCCCAATTTACTTTGAACTTTATGCTACAGTGATAAAGTTGAAAATCCAATAAGAAAATTTTCCAGATTGTGGTAGCTTGATGTGCTGGCGTCTGTATATAGGTATATTTGTTTATGTTATTTAAAGTGATTGATTAAATGTTTTGACTTCCCTCTTATGATCGATGATGCAAATGCGAATGAGGTGAACCCATGCGTTTTGTAAAAAAAATTGAGCTTAGGAGTATATTTTAGGTTTGAGTAATTGACGGCAAAAATGACAGCTATTACAAAGATATTTATCCTTAGCTTATTAAAATATCGCACTGCTATGCCTAAAAGTCGTGGTGGCCTAGTGGTTAAAGAACCAGCCTTTCGAGTATGAAGGTGCGGGTTCGATTCCAGGCCAGGCAAGTACTAATGTAACTTTTCTAAGTTATACGTACTTTCTAAGTATATCTTGGAAATGACTGATTAAATGAAGGGAAACCTCTCGAGGAAACCTGGACTATAAAGTCTGAAATCACCAACCCACATTGAGCAAGCGTGGTGATTAACGCTCAATCCTTCTCCGTGTGAGAGGAGGCCTGTGCCCAGCAGTGGGACGATAAAAAGGCTGATGATGATGATGATGATGACTGCTATGTCAATAAAAAACATACATGAATTTAAAACCTTAAGTGCACGATTAGTTGGCCACAAGTAGTAGCCATTATGACATTATATGCCAAACTGTGCGCACGATCAGATTAATCATTTATAACTTAGCAGAGGTCATACAGTGCTGTTCTCTGTTGCAATACATGACTAGTAATCGCCGTAAGTGTATTGGGTAAGCAATTCTACTTGCCATGTTTATACTCTATTTTTTATATAATAGGTTAATTAATATTTTACAAAGGATTTTTTATTGCAAGCATAAAAAAAATCATATTCTCTGAAAATATAAACCCGATTTTTATGAGACTATCAGTTAGTCATATTGAAATTAAATAAATATGTAAGGATCTGACTGCCTCGAGTTCTCTGGGTTCATGTAAAGCCAATAAGTTTTATTTTTTAATAATATTGGGAAAATCTTTCACGGTTGTTTAGTCCCAAGGTAACCTTTTGATACGCTTGTCCTATGGATGTTGTCCACAACATTCTCATCAAACACATGTCGATCGTACCGGGAATCAAACCCGGTACCTTCCATTACACCATTGCAGTAACGGGATCGACTAAAAAATAAAGTAGTAAAAGGATTAGAACTTTTATTTTGCACTCAAGCATAAATTTACTCCAAACAACAGGTTTAAAACAACTTGTAATTACGTATGTCTATGGTATCGAATACAACAAACTAAATAATTCCGCATTGTTCAAGTCTATCCCTTTAGGGAACATAAGGTTATAAGCGTTACAAATAGGCTTTGTAACACGCCGCTTGAGACTCGAACAATGCGCTTAGAATACTAAATTAAAATACAGACGCTGCTTGACTTTACTGCAGCTAAAATTACGACAAGGAATATTAAAAGCTAGATACCTACATACTAAAATTCAGTGATTAAGGAGACATTCTAATTAACGAAATGGTTTTTCAAAATTAAGCATTATATTCAATGTCTTGATAATCTTATAGCGAGTCAAATTTATTCAATATTAAAATTTTATGAAATCTAATTAACTATAGGAACTAGAATAATTATTGCCAGTTTCACAGGTTTCGGATAGCCACTATCTACCGGATAAACTATCTGGAACTTATCAGCAACCGGTGAAACTGGCCCTAAATATACTTATTAGTTGTTGTTATGCAAATGTCATAGTAGAAACAAACTGACAAAAGATAAGAAAACAACACTAAAATATACGGAAACTGAAATACACATCCCATTTCATATTCATACGAATTAATGTTTAAAACATTAGGAAAAAATATGATAAACACGACGCCGAATCGCAACGAAAACGCCAGTGTTGCCACAAGCATGACGCGCCATTTTTCGCTCGGGCAACACCAGCGTTTCCCGCCTTTCCTGCCACGTCAATCAGCCAATGCCCGCCATTTCTCACTGACAGCTAACGGAAAGAGGTTACTTTTTAAAAAATAGAGCGCCAATGCAAATCTGAACGCTATCAGGTTCGTTTTGATTTTGCTATTGTATTGGGGGAATAAATAAATGGGATTTGAAACTGTTGGGTGGCGATGGCAGATATAAATCGGTTAACTTTGTACGCAATAAAAAAAGTAAATAAAATACTTGCGTAAAGGAAGATAGATGCGTTTTGGGTAACATTTAAAAATTATGGTTCGATTATCGGCAAGTATATTTCTTTGCTGTTCCTTAGATATAAACATTTTTTAATGCAAAAACTTGCGGAATGAAACAAAGAATTATTGAACAAGATGGACAGACAACTATAAAGGTCGCCGGAAGATGCTGGATGCAGGTCGCTTCCAAACGGTATATGTGGAAATCTAAAGGGGAGGCCTATGTTCAGCAGTAGACGTCATATGGCTGCGATGATGATGATGAATGACATTCAATTACGCCTCATATCTGACGTTAAATAAACTAGTCATCATCAAAAAACTATTATTTTTTTTCTAATTTTTCCGCTAGTTTTCACCTTGAATTATGCTATTTTAGAAAAACACATTTCCTCAAAAAATTTATAGGCCCAGTTAATAATATCCCCCTCCCAACTTACCCATAATAATTAATAATCATCAGACAGTTATAAATCAATACATATTTTAACAAATTAAATTCGCCCCCAAAAAGAGGCGCGTTCGATTTAACAGAATTTTTCACACGCATGCAATATTTTTTTTAAATCCATATCAGCTCTACGAGGGTGTGTTATTGACGTTCAAAACGGAACAAACCTGCGATTGACGTGCGGTGTCGTCCGTAATGAAAAACGTATCGGAAGTCTCTATGTATAGAATATTTTACGCGTAAAAACTTTTTGATTTTTGTTTTTATGACTCACCACTTAGGGGATCGAAATTTTAATTAAGTTAACCAACTAAATCGATTTTATTTATTATGTTAATATTATATATTAATCGATTATGTTTTTATTCAAGATGTCAGTTTTAAAGCTTGTTGCTAAGTGACAGCCACAGGGGTCGATCGATCACAAAGTTAAGCAAGGCTTGGCGCGGTCGGTCCGTGGATCATCTTGTCATAAGAGTTCATCCGTGCTTCAGAAGGCCCGTTAAATTAGTGGGTCCCGGCTGAATTTGGACATCTGTGTTAGTCGTTACGGCTAGTCAGAAGCCAAAATGTCTGACAACCAGTCTTACCAAGGGTGATCATGTTGCCCGCGTAACTAGGTTAGGATGAGGAGGTCTTCTCCCACCTGCATTCGCTTAGACGAGAAGACGACCCAAAATAGCTTGGTAAAAGGCTAGGCAGATGTAGTCTAGGATGTTTTGTGTTCAGAATTCCATAACAGGCAGGAATGACTTACAAAACATAAATTTTTCTTCTCGTGAATTTTGAAACTCTGCTTGAAATTGAACCCGTTTCCCTTTGAAGTCATACAAATGACGGTTTCTTGGAAAATACGAAAACTAGTACGTTACGCTGTTTGCTCAGGCTGCTATATTGAAGTGACGAATGACGATACGCTTTTCTGTTTTCAACACAAGTCGGCATTTTATTAAACGTTTAAGAATAGGTACTAAAACGGTCTTTAATTACCCAAGAAGTTCGTAAAACGTTCCTACCCACATCTAAAACAATTTTATGTACAGACGCCAGCACCTCAAGCTACCCGAAACTGTAAAATTTTACCAATCTACTCTGAACCATATGCTTTAGCGATAAAGTTGAAAATCTATTAGGAAAATTGACAGATTGTAGTAGCTTGACGTGCTAGCGTCTCTTCCATTTTTAAGGTAAACGCACCATTAACCTCTCAACTTACCAAGAAATACCGTCACAAAGTGTTTAAAACAAAAAACGTCGGAAACGGAAACGCGATCATTCGGATTTCGAATCGAGAGTGCTAATTCGTGCGCGGCGAGATCAAAGGCGTACACCGGCCAATTACTGGGCGGCGTGTGCGCAACGAAACGCACCAGTTTGAATTACGCGCAGTAAGTTTGGGGTTCAAGTCATACGATAATGCTGTATCTTTTAGAAGTTGCTGAAATATTATTGGCTCTATTTTGTCTTATTTAATAATCATGTCTTGAGCGTTTATTAATATGTGGCCGATCTTATTAAAACAACAACTTTTATGTAATTATTATCCCTATCATATATCATCAACATTGATATTTCCTTTTATTTCTCAGCACGTATTACATCTAAACGCTTCTTTTTACTTATGTTAATACAATATTAAACTGCATCAAAAGGTTTTTCTTTGCTTCGATATCTCCGCTTTCGCCTATTATATCGACCAGACAGTTGTCTGGTTCCTTAACTTTAATGTTGCAACTCTTACCGTAGTTACGTAACGGGAGGTGGAAGCGTGGTAGATTACAGATTTACCCGCCACAATATGACGCAACACAAAATTAGCGGCCGGATGATAAATGGTGATTTCACCCTACCATTTGGCCGGCTTCCTTAGTTTCACTATTCATAATATAAGGATAAGGACTATGTTATATATTGTGATAACACTCAAACGGAAAGGTTCATGAAATATTTTGTTTGCTTTAAGTTGTATGAGGAATATTATTTTTGTATAAGTTATTATTTTGATTCTAAAAGTTTTTGTAAGTCAAATCCTGGTTTGATAGAAAAGGTGTTAAAATGAAAGATCTTGTACACAGCGTTTTTTAATTGCATCATAAAAATAAAACAACATGGATAAAAAAAAAACCAAGGAATAAGTACAGATGCCAGCACATCAAGCTACCCGCAACAGTAATTTTCCAAATCAAACTTCAACCATATGCTAGAGCGAGTTGAAAATCTGAAATCTAAAATTGAAATATGTCAATAGCTTGATTTGCTGGCGTCTGCAAAACGTCTAAAAAACGGTTAGATCAATAGAAATAACTCTTAATTACTTTATAGGTTACCATTTATGGATCGATAAATAACTAATTAAAAAAAAAAACTACATAATTTCCGTGTTCAAAATATTATTCAGTTTGTAGAGAATTGCATAGAATATTTCAAAAATGTTTCCTACACAAAACCTCCCCCCAACTTCGCACTAAAACCCCATAAAACTATAACACATAATAGTTCCACACCGATGCACTTATTGCACCCTTGGGTACGTGCATGCGACGCGTGCAGAAGGACCAAAAATAACTTCAATGCATTCACACCCCGAGTACTGTCGGCACTTATTTATTAGTTGTAGTAAATGGGTGACATTTTGAATTATATTGGTGTCAGGTAAGATTTAGTGGGGGCAAGCGATGGGTGTCAAGGTTTCATTTGAGATGGGTGGCCTGTGAAGTAATGGATGAAGTAATGAGCTTTGATGTTTACGGAGGAGGGTGGGTTTTGTAAAAGTCTGAATGAAAATTGTTTCTGTTTCTAAGCTTTACTGTGTAGAGTTTCTATTAACGTTTCAGATGAGGCAAGAAAGAAAAGTCAATTTTTTTTGTCATACTATACATATAATAATAGTTTTGGTATTTTTTTTTTTTTAATATTTCTTAGTTGAGGATTCAATCAGACTGCAGGGTTATCATAGAGGCCCGGAGTTAAGGTCACAGTGGCAGGAAGCGCTGATAACCCGGTAATTAATCAATTACGACTATATTATAGTTTGCACGCGCTTTCTGTTTGTTTCTTATTTCATTTAGGTTTTATAGAAAATTTTAAAGAGAAAAAACATTGTACTGGTGCATTCTAAATATTCAATTTTGCTATTTAATTATTCAGATACAGTAATCAGTTTATATTCCGATCATAGTGTCAACTGTTTAGGTAACTCTATTTTATTTTCAACAATTGATTGAAATCATACACTCTTATATGAAAACTTTTACTTGAGTCACTGATAAAATAAAAAAAAAAACAGTTTTGTTACCAAATCTGTAAAATTGCTGATACCTACTCATTTTTTAAATAAAATCACAGACAAAATAATTATTTGTTTGTGTATATACAGCTTATGATGTAATCATAAAATCATAGTTACAGTTTGTTATTGAATAACTTCCCGTTTGATAACATTTGACTTGATGTGACATAACACATCCACCAGGCATCATATCATGGGTTTTATGGGAATCGTGAGCGAAATGATAATAACTATTGCACCATTTTGTTCGTTTACTTTTTTATGCCAGTAAGTCTGACGCCAGTCTAACCAAGGGGTGTTAGGTTGCCCAGGTAACTGGGTTGAGGAGGTCAGATAGGCAGTCGCTCTTTGTAAAATACTGGTACTCAGCTGAATCCGGTTAGTCTGGAAGTCGACCCCAACATAGCTGGGAAAAGGCTCGATGGAGATGAAATCAGGTTGCAAGATACTTTACTTGTATGAACATGAGTGGAAATAGAATTATGCAGGTTGTTATAAAATACAATGAAAATCCATCAGGCATGGTCTCTTAGATGTACAAATACATTAAGGTTACATACTTATAGGGATTTTTATTAAGGGTAGTTAAGTTAAGTTAAGCATTTAATTGCCTTCTAAAATGTTTGTTCAAGAATATTTAAGATAGGTGCTTGCTAATTTCATTAAGTAATTCAAGTTTTTTTTAACAAAAAAACTAACAATAGTTGGTCCTCTTATTCAAATAAATATCAAAATATTCAAATAATATTATATTTATAACACCAATGAAGCGAATCCGAATCTCTTCAAAACTTGGGGGTAGCCCCCCGTCTGCCAACTTCGTCTCCATCAGTCCGGATTTAGAGGACGGAGTTGTTTTAACTGTACAAGACTTCACCATTTGCGATCAAGTCCTTCGCTTATTAGTACTTTGTCTTTGTATTAATGGAGGATTTAATTACCATAGAGATGAGGGAATGGAAGAATAATATCGTTTGTCTGGATATTATTTTCATTTAATCGAAGATGTCTGAGATGGCTTTTGTTTAAAGAGTACTTTGTTGCGAGTAGTTGATTTACATATTTCATTTATGTTCCCAGTTAATAATTTAAGTTTTTAGTGGTGTATAGTTAGTTTCGTATCGATATGATTATGAATGCATAATCCTATTTAAGTCAGAATTTATATCATCAAAATTAAATGACGCAGTAAGAGTGATTTCTATTATATTCACGGAGGTTTATGGTCAATTTTTTGCTGGGGAGTTTGTTGCGCCACTTCTTCTTCCCAGAAAAAACACATAGTAAGTGGCGAAGGTAGTTTTTAAGGTACATAGTTTTGGGGGCTGTCTTCTGTAATTTTTGACGTTCAAAAAGTGCTGTTTTGCAGCCAAGTTTGAATAAATGATTTTGAGTTTGTGTTTGAGTTTACAGACGCTAGCACATCTAACTGTCTAATTTTCCCAATGAACTTCAAACCGTATGCTGGTGTTAAAGTCCAAAATCTATTAAGATAACTTGACAGATTGTAGTAGCTTGATGTGCTGGCGTCTGTAAAAAATAATGATTGTCTCAGTCAAAATTATTTGTAAATTTCATGCATTGCATTGCAGACAAAAGGTTAGCCATCAACCAAGCTGTCACTTTACAAAACGTTGACAATATGTACTGTTAGCATAAAAATCTTTCCCGTAAATCAACATCTGCATCAACTAAGACTAAGTGCAGGGTATTTAAAGATTGTCCGAGGCCCACACCACACTACTCTATTTTAGGCAACAAAGAAAACTATAAGAACACTTACGGATTCCGCCAGTGTAGTCCGACGCGACGACTGGATTTAGAAGTAATAAATTCTACAGACATAGTCGATGCTAAAACATGTTCAAATGTTGTGCTGTCTATTTAAGCTGTCTCATTTTTATTTACACTGCTGATTAGTGTGCTTTAAGTGAAGAATAATGTATTTGGCTTGAGATTACGGTGTCTGGCTGTATTCTTGAGGAAGTTTGCTTACTTAATTTTTATTTAAATGACTTGCAATACTGCTTTACGGAATTCCAAACCTTCAAGCGCCTTATTATACTACTATAATCTGTCAAATTTTCTTAATAGATTTTCAACTTTATCGCTGAACTACAATATGGTTCAAAGTTGATTAGAAAATTTTGTCATTTTCGGTAGCTTGATGTGCTGGCGTCTGTACAAAGTAAGAACATATTGCACTCTAATATCAAAGTGTAAAATCCTAATCCTGATCCTACTACTATTATAAAGGCGAAAGTTTGTATGTATGGATGTATGGATGTTTGTTACTCTTTCACGTAAAAACTACTGAATGGATTTGAATGAAACTTTACCACAATATAGCTTATACATCAGAATAACATATAGGCTACTTTTTATCCGGGTATGGAAAGTTCTTCCCTCAGAAAGCGGGTGAAACCGCTGGCGGAAGCTAGTGTTTAATAACTTTCAAGATGAAAAAAAAAACACCCATAACACTTTTGCCAAAACACCTACATATCGACGCTTGAAAGGCAACAATTACTAAGCGACATTGAACAAACTTTACAGGAGAGCGATTTGAAGTTAAAAAAATTTGAAAAAAAATTATTAAAAATTACAATATAGACGGATTTAGATGCTGATAACATACAAATATACCTAATTTTTATAGCTATTTTTGATATTAAAATAAGCCCTGTAGCTCTCGAATAAAAAGCAGTTTACGTCGCTTAGATAAAAAAATCACTCATTTGATAAACAGGTAAAACTATCCAAGCTATCATTGAATGTTATGTACAAACAAGTAACATTATTTAAATTGCATTTGTTAAGTTTGGAGCAACATGTAAAATTATTTAAGCTATCGATAAAGATTTTTGAAAAAACAGGCAAAAGTAAATAAATACAAACACTTAAAAATTTATAGACAAGAATATTTATCTAAATTATCTAAAAGTTTATAAAATAAAACACGGTAAGTTATCTAAATGTAATTTATACTAAATCTCTTTCATACAAAATGTATCTTAAATAATAAAATGAATGTAAATCTTAGTTCGTAAGCGACAATATTTAAATATAAAGTACTTTTTTTTTAACCTCTGGGAACATAAATGAACGTAAAATTTGTTAAATATAGGTATTTTTTTATTGAAAATCAATCTATTATCACTTGTTTATTATTTGACGGTTGTTACCACTTAAACAAACACAGTAAACAAAATAACTTCTTAGGGACTATCTACTCTCCTAAACCGGGAGGCCGCCACGGAGGCGGCGTTCATCCAGGACTGGCTGTCGCCTCCGGTCGACCTCCGGGATATGGATGCCCCGGCGGTCCGGTTTAGGGACTCCCTGACCAAGTTGTGCAACTCTAGCATGCCTCGGGCTCACCGTCCGCCTCCTCGACGCGCCGTTTACCGGTGGTCCGAGGAGTTGGTGGAATTGCGGGCCGCCTGTGTGGTGGCCAGACGGGCCTACACAAGAAGCCGGCGACGGCGCCTTCGTGACGCTGACAACGAGGACCGCCTCTATGCAGCCTACACGGAGGCCAAGAAGAACCTGACGGCACTAATGGGCGCAGCCCAGGATCGCGCGAGGGCGGAGATATTGGAGGGTCTGGAGACTGACCTCTTTGGGAGACCGTACAAGGCGGCACGTAACAAACTGCGCCCGAACGGTCCCCCAGATGCCGAGACCCTCGAGCCGACATTGCTGGATGGAGTGGTCCAGTCCCTGTTTCCGCGCAGGGACAACTTCACTCCACCAGTGATGAGTGTGAATGCCCGGCGGAGTGCGGCTCCAACGACCGAGGCGGTCCCACCGGTGACGGAGGAAGAGATGGAGAAGGCAGCTTTCTGCCTCCGGGGCCAAAAAACGGCTCCAGGTCCGGACGGCGTCCCCGCAAAGTTTGTGGCCATCGCTGCCTTCCAGATGGGAGAAAGGTTTCGGGACCTCTTCAGTGCGTGTCTGACGCGTGAGTGGTTTCCGAAGCCATGGAAGGAGGGCCGATTGTGCATTCTTCGGAAGGATGGGCGGCCGGTGGACTCCCCATCGGCATACAGACCCATCGTTTTACTAGATGAGGTCGGTAAAATGTTCGAAAGGATAATCGCCGTATCAACAGGCATTTATTTGGCACAATTGGCCCGGACCTAGCGGATGCTCAGTTTGGTTTTCGAGCTGAACGTTCGACAGTGGACGCCCTGTCCCGGCTCAAGAGCCAGGTGAGGGATGCAATGGATGTGGGGGATGGATTGTTGGCTGTGTCATTCGACATCGCCAACGCGTTCAACTCCATTACCCACTCCACCATTCTAGAGGCGCTCCGCTTCCATGGAGTGCCTCCATTTTGTATTTGCGGGGTCTGCTGACGGACTACCTCAAGGACCGTACAGTCCTACTTGAGGACAAGTTGGATCGACTCCTGCGGTACGACATCGAGACCGGTGTCCTACAGGGTTCTGTCCTAGGGCCCCTCCTGTGAAACATTGGATTCGATTGGCTCTTGCGGGGTAACCTCCCCCGTGGCACGTCCGTCATCTGCTATGCAGACGACACTCTCCTGACTGCCCGGGGGAGAAATTTTGAATAGGCGGCCAGCTTGGCCTCGGCGGGTGGTTCGCGAGTGGTGGACCGAATCTCCCGCCTAGGGCTGACGGTGGCGCTGCACAAGACCGAGGCCGTGTTCTTTCATGGGCATCGGCAGCACCAACGCCAATATCCATGTAGAGGGTGTCCGGATTGCGGTGCAGGCCCAGATGAAATATCTGGGTCTAGCGCTCGACAGCAAGTGGCGTTTCAGCGCACACTTCAGTGGGCTGTCGACGCGCTTGCTGAAGACCGCGGGCGCTTTCTCATGGCTCATCCCTAACATCGGGAGGCCCGGCGACCAATGCCTTCGGCGTCTTTACGCCGGCATACTAGAAACGCTGCTGCCATCCGCAGGCCACAAAGGGTCATTGCACAGCGGTTGGTGAGGGCATACCGCACAGTGAGTTTTACGGCGGCGTGCGCTCTGGCTGGAACACCTCCTTGGGAGCTCGAGGTTTGGGTGCTCGCCAGAGTCTACGATTGGATGGCGGGGCAGAGGGCGCTGAACGGGCGCCCGGACCCATTGGAACGGGAGGAAGTGCGCGATGAGGCGAGGGAGGCCATAACTCGGCACTGGCCCGAGGACCTTGCCTCTGCAACATTTGGCCGTCGGATGCTGGACGAACGTCCTCACTAGGCGACGCAATTTCATTCGTCTCGATATATGCCATGTGGTTGTTGCTCATACGCAACCGACATTTTGGAATTTGCATTGTAACTTAGCGACGTAAGATATATTTTGTGTACAGGAAAAAAATATCTTAACGCCCTTCTTAAATATTCAAATAAAATAGGTAAAATTATCTAACTGACATAGTTAATAACAAAAGTTATCAAGTAAAAATATCTACATTAGAACAAGTAATATGTGTCAAATAAGTAAAAGCATCTAAGCGCCAATAATATAACATATTAATATGAGTAAAATTATACAAATTGCACTTTCAAAAAATAATTGCAACAAGTTAAATTCACTATAAGTACAATTCACAAATACTTTTTACGGGTAGAATCTACTAAGCGTTTACGTAAGGAAATTTTCAAACAAGTGAAAATAATTAAGTCCAAACAAGTAAAAAATTAAAAACATGAAAAATAGACTAAGTAGATGTTTTCAATATTTTAATTTTCCTAAGTCTAAAATTTCCTAAAAATCCCTTTTTTTGCGTCGGTTAGTGAGCACAAAATTCGTGATTTGGTATAAATTTCGCAATATCTAAGCGACATAAAACTCGTCGTAGAAGCACACCGATTAGACCAAACGACGCAGAAAAAAATTACGAATCCAATGGTATATATAACTCATTTTTGGAATTTCTGTCGCTTAGATATTTTTGCCTTTCAAGCGTCGATATGTATATCGTAATATCGTTTTAATCTTGTAACCCAAAGATATTATTACAAAACATTTCAGGCGTCATAACAAATGACGTCACAATATTACATGTGTTTTGTTTCTGCGTACAACCGCCGTATTGTTAGGTGTTATTGTAATAATAACACAATTGGACAACGACCCTCCAGTATAACGATTGGGACCAAAAAAATTTCTTTGTTTTGATTTTCGCTGCGACGGCATTTTTTTTATATGGATACACTTTTGCTGCGCTCTGTTGGTTGTAACTTAAATATTTGGACCTCGGATATTAGACTAAAGAGTTCAAGTTCAGATTTTAAATTATACTTCATCGCTGTTTATGCAAAATCATACATACTTGCTTTTTATCAATTTTGCATGTCATGATGAATCTAATTTTCACAGTCACCGTTAAAAAAGTACCTACAGACAGCTACTACAATCTGTCAAATTTCCTTAATGGGTTTTCAACTTTATCACGGAAACATATGGTTCTAAGTTGATTGAGAAAATTTGACAGTTTCGAATAGCTTGATGTGCTGGCTTCTATACTTCTACCAATATTTATTATTCGAAATCACATATTCCCTTAGTACAGTCCACAGTCTTGAACTAATAGGTAATTCAACTAAAATCCTTGTACAAGGGTATTACTGAACAAAAGCCCTTTAGTCTGATACATGGATGCTCTTAGTCACCCCAGTCTCGCCGGCAGATTGAAGACATAGCACTTCCGACTTCCCGCACCAGATATATCGATTAGTACTTTTGAGTAACACTCTGCTAACATTAGTGTTTCCTTTTTGAGGCAGCTAGCTTATTGCGTAGATTTTTTTTATTTTTTATTTTGAGAGGCTATATAGTGGATGTAGAAGTAATTTTACAAAGGGGCTTGAATTCGCGCGGGTGACAGACGTTGGTCTTTTGATCTCTAAGTTATAAGGAATTATTTATTAAATTGGGAAACCTTTTTCACACAGGTGAGGTAGCCCCATGGTAGGCTTGTGTTATGGGTGCCTAGACAACTGATAAACTACATATACTTTACACATCATTATTTATAAATGCATATTATATCACCCAGACCACAAATAACAAGCACGCTCATCGCAAAAATGTTGACCGAGCCGGGAATTGAACCCGGGACCCTCAGCTCGACAGTCCGGTGTGGTTACCATTGCGCCAAAGGGGTCGTCTACTTATTTATTACTCATATGATAATAGATGTATGAGGTAAGAATGGCCTAGTTTCAGCATGTTTTTATATTGTAAATAGAGATTGAGATGCCTTAGTTCCAACCAAGTTTGACAGCGCTGAATTCGCGATAAACAACCACGGCCTGTTTTCGATACTTGTTTAACCTAGAAAAAGGAGACATTTACACTATTCAGTACATATCATTACCCACTAAATCCTCTAGTTTACTGAAAGAAGCAAAGCAGTGATTTCGCAATGGCGGGCGGTGCGTTACCGAATGAGGTGAACGCACCAAATGTCGGCTATAAACTATTTCCGCTCGATTGGGCCGCGGGCTCGTTGTGACGGGAGAATTGTTTTTGCTGCGTTTTCGATACCGATTTTAGGGTAGCTCACCCTGTTAGTGGAGTTAGGAATTTAGAAGTTCGTTTGACGGTTATTTTTATTTGATTCATTGAATGGCAATTTTAGAGTCATTTAGATTTGGAATTCACTGTTTTTGTTCCAATTGTAGTGGAATGCTCACGTTCGTTTTAGCGATCGTTGAAGCGTTTCTATGTCGATCTAGGAAATTAATATGAAAAAATAATTTGAATAATTGTTTTCATTTGATATATTTCGCGGTATATTTTACGTAAATATAACGTAACGTAGTAGATAAAGACGAACCTCTCGAAGGACCAACAAAATTTGTATCATCCCGTTTTTATACGTTAGGCTCGTAAATAACTATGCATCCGTTTACTACGTAGTAAGTTTTTACGAAGCCTTCCAGTGCCATCAAGTTACATTCCTGCCCACCCCAAAAACGATCATAAAATGAAGTGGGGGCACTAAAACGACCCCCAAATGGGATCACAATCACGCTAAAACTACTCGACGAAGTTTCACGGGACTGCCAGTGATCTTATTCTCATATTTCAAATATCCATGTTCAGGGAACAATGTTTTATGGAGAACCTTTTTTACTTAATATAGGAGTATTTCTGTCAAGCAGCCTTTAAAAAATTGCTAAAAATATACATGTGAGATTTTAATTAAGAGTTCAATGCGATCTAGTTGGTAGCCCTTTTTTTCTTGGAAAATCGTCGAATAACCCCTTCCGCTGAGGCACAGACTAACACCCACTTTGTTCCTTCTGTTGGTCCTTGTGTGCCAGGGCCGCGGTGAATCTTGTGAACAAGCGAGACCTCTATTTATTTAGTAGCCAGGCACTAGGCAGTTATTGTCTAATCCCATTATAGCTAATACAAAATGTACAATACGTAGGGTATCCATTCTATCCAACAAACCCAAAGCCAGGAACATTTAATTATAATTAGCGTTCGTTCTATTGCTGATATTAATAACTCTGTACATTAGTAACAGTTAATAAACAGTGCTTAAAGTAATTAATTTATTCTGTTTGAGTTTGTTATCAAAAACAAGTTTAATATTGTTTGGAAAATTTGACTTAGAGAGTAAAAGGCAAATTGTTTTTGGTCCTTTGAGTCGCACGGTGGGTCAAAGGTTTATTTTTTGGAAAAAATATCAATTTCAATTGTTTTTCTTTAAAAATTATTTTTATGATTTCATGAATCTGTTATACGTGCTCGTGCTAGGTCTAGTGGAATGGCAGGAGAATAAATAACAGCTGAACTGGTCTATCGATCAGAAGGTCAAACAACGTTTGGCGCAGTCGGCTCGTACATGGGTGACGTATGTATTTCGGACAGTAGGCTTAGTTGGTGGATCCCGGCCGTCATCTGTACATCTTTTGTAGATATCTATTGCCATTGAAGGCAGAAGCCAGGAATTCTAACAGCCAGTCTCACGAAAGGGTATGAGCTTGTCCCAGTTAATTGGGTTGGGGAGGTTTTATAGGCAGTCGCTCCATGTAAAACACTGGAACACACGAACAGACTGGAAGCCGACCCCAACATAGCATGGTACAGGACGACAGATAATGAAGAACCTCATTATACGCATATAAACTACCAAAAAAATAATCCTCACAATACTTAGTTACGTTCCGTTACTTAATACAAGGCAAGCCATCGGAAGGCTCGTAAACTCGGGAACGCCTCGTGTTTTATCGGCTACTTCCGTATCTGTCCGGACGAAGCAGTGCGAGTCTGAATCCATTCCGATACAATCAGGTCTTTTACTGCCGTTATAGAAAATACGGCTATCGTAAAACCCTATAGAGAGAAATCTTCAAGATATTATTGAATAGTAACAGAAGTTGAAACATTTTAAGGCTTCTTTCGAAAATGTCGAAGTTTTACATGTTGTTCGCTATCGGAAGACATAAGTAACGTAATTTATATTAAATTCTAGAAACGTCCTTGTCCACATTACACACAAAGAGAGTCGTAACGCTCTGCCAGGGCTAACGGTTTCCGAAGAAACAAAAGTGAGTTTTAATCAGTACAATAGGGAAGATGCAAATGTAATATTATTGAAAATTTTATCATTAAAATTTTAAAAAAGTATAAAAGAAAGACTACTGTAACGTTTTTATTTTACATAATGTTGATTTTTACGAATAATTAAAAATTAAAGTGACTTGAAACGAAACGTATTTCAAAACACCAATCAGCGTTCAGTGACGTCACTCCCGTTATGACAACTTATTTGAGGTTATAGATAGTTGTAAAGGTGAACATTAATGTAATTAGTATGTGCGAAAATTAATTGTGTTTTTCAGATTAAAATGGAAGTTGGATTTATTGGTTTTTTTTAGGTGATAAAGCTACAGTCTTTTGGGGTATTTCCATTTCTACTTGAGCTTGTTTCGATCGTTTCTGAGAATATATAGACACCTGTACACTCTTATCATTGGATATTTGAAAATTTTCAGAATCATGTGTTTCTGTGATTAATGAACACTCTAAAGATGAATCTGAAACATGAAAGAAATAATAATTCAGTTCTTCATCAGCAAGTACTATCTTAATAATATTACAAATGTGAAAGTTTAAATGTTTGTCTCTAGTATAATAAGGATAAATCTGAAGGAATGAATTAAATGCTCTCAAGAATTTCGAGTTTTTTTGGAGAATAATAATTATCCTTCCCATTCGCAGCTTGGAACCACTTTTTTCTTAGTTTTGGGTCAGAAGGTCCAGTCAAAACTTTGTTGAAGTAGATGGAAACAAAACATGAGTCAACGCGGATTTTTTTCGGAGCATTGGTGGTATTGTTATGATTCTCTGATGTTGACGGATAATCCATTTTAAATTTTTACTGAAAAATATCTTGAAAGTCGAGAAAAATGCAAATGAATGAAAGCCGGCAACGAACAAGTACGACTAGTGTCAGACGCGAATGACGTCATTGGAACCGTAGGCCCGTTTTGGCGCGAAAATTTAAATTGTCAATTTAAAACTGCATTTTTTTACAATAAATTGCAGTGTTTAATTTTTTTTATATATTTGTGGTCTATTCTACATGGAATTCTTTAAAATAAAAACAAAAATAAAAATATTGCATCTTCCCTATTCTGACAGTCTCTCTAGCTGCACCCACAGCGGGAGGAATCATTTGACGATTTCCCACTGAAAAGAGTCCCATCGCTACTGCTATGGAAAGTTATTTTAAAAAGACACCGTAGACTACAAATGCTACCTTGAATGACATAACAAGATAAACACAAAAACGTGAAATATTCACGAAGTCTAAAAAACTCAAATCAGCCAGCTCCAAATTGCCGGCACCCGTTCCAAATTTGAATAACACATTCACTCCACGTTCGAACATGATGAATGAACTCAATGGACGGATACTGAATATATTTTTCTAGGATTTGTTGTTACTCGATAATGATGTGAAGAAATGTATTCATAGACTGGTTTAAGGATCTTTTTGGATAGCTAATACTGTTTACTGAGGTCAGAGTGGACGGAAATTGAGTCGGTTAAGGGTTTAATAGCGTCTCGCGTATTTATAGGTTTTGGGATAAATTGCAAGTTTGGTTTGTTTGGGAAAGAATTATACACTGAAATTGGCTTTTTTCGATTTTGAATCCTAATCAAACTGAACTCTTGGAAATATTCAGCAAATGTGAATTATTCTGAATATTAAACTAGGCGAGGAAAATTTACTGCAGAACGAGTAATGTTTGTTTATAATGAATACATGTGATTCAGGGCTAAATGTCCACTAAAACTGATTAAGGAAATATGCATTAAATAAAAAAGCATGTTCTACCAACCTTCACATAAGTGAATGCCATTACCCACTTCCCCGATACTCGCACCCAAATAATAACATGTAGGGAAAACAACGGCAAATTTTTCCCCAGACATTCAGAAACGTCGAAAATTCGTCTAAAACGCAACAATTTGTGCCTATTGTCTGCGTCCCAAACGACTCAGTCATTGTAAGAATGTTTTGGCCAGACCGTCGGGGATTTGAAACAATGGGGAGTTAGGGAAGGTTTCCAAAGGACCGTTATCCAACGAGGTTTTATCGCGGGTCTGATGGTAATTACCTTTTTTTCCTATCGCCTCCTTATTGATTGGACTATGTTCTTTATTGAGGAAAATCTGTTTCTTTTATTGCGTGATAAGGAGATTTTTTATTCGAACTTTTTTGGTTTTTTAAGTTTCCTTTTTCGTAAAACGAAACGTTTATAATTTTGAGAAGATTTTCTTCAGAGAAAGATAAGGTCATTAAATTATTTTAACATGTATTATTATTTCCAAAGACAATTAAATACATAGTCTTAAAAAAAATGCGTCTACGCATTTCATACTAAAATCTAAAATTCTCACGCAAAACACGTTTTCATCGCCTTACGTGACCTATCGTTACTTAGCTGACGTGAAGTAGGTATATTCACAAAAAATAGAAAACCATTAAGAAAGGAACAATAATAATGTAATTTTAATGGTAATCAAAATCAATTTGGATTGCCATTTTTCCGCCTTGAATGTCAAATAATGTATCGGATTTGCATTTAAATTACGTAATTATTGGTCTTTTGTTTCATCCACTTTAATAAAACAAAAGAATATAGCGTAATGTTCTTCTTTATTTTAGTTGAGGGACTTGTCCTATATTTCCGAAATTAAAAGCTTTTATTTTTTTATTTGAAATACGAATTCTATAATTACTCGTAAATTAATTGGGTAGATGACTAGGTCAACAATTAAATACTTTATCATATTCATTTTGTAAAGCATCTAAAAATAAGTTTAATTTATCGTTTTGAACCGAAAATTGTTTTTAATTTTTTTATTGAGAATTTAATCGAAATAAGTATACGGCTTGTTGTAAAAAATCTGTGACGTCATTGTTTGTGTAGGTATTCATACTAACCGTGTTTGACAGTTAGACTAGTTGTCCCACTTGTCACCAACTGCATTAGAGCCAGACAGACTAAAACATTTAACTTTATATGACAGAATAAAAAATTCAACACAATAGGGTCGATTTGTCCTTTTCGTCGTCCTCGCAATTAGCCTTTACCCAAGGGTAACAATTTGGTCGCCAAAAAAGCGATTTTACAATTTCCTTGAAACGTAAAAGGAAGGTAAAGAATATTCACTGTGACCGTCTGTCCGGAATATTAAATACCTATTATTGTTGGTTATTATTTCTAATGGAACATTTTTGCCCCCAATCGCGACTTTTTGTTACACTGGTCGTTAAAGTCAATGTGACTGTATGGGTTAGCGTTCGTATTTCAAAAGATAATAGATGCGAATAACATTATTGCTTACTATATAAGGTGTAACAAAACTAGTGCACCATATTTTTATGGGTTATCTAGAACATGATAAGGATCGTATTTACAATAAAAAAGTCATGAAAACGACAACATATTTTATTAAATTTAATATCACAGTCGCCAAATTGTACGCATAACGTCGTTCTCTATGAAGGCGCTCGGTCGTTGACCCCTAAGTCATTCAACTTTTTTAGTGGTAAACATGATCCTTAGCATGTACTAGATGACTTGGAAAAATATGGTGCACTAGTTTTGTAACACCCTATATACCTAACAAAAATATTATACAGTTTCCTTCTACTACTTGCGTGCATTTGACAAAAAAAAAAATAAGAAAAAGGAACTAACGAAAAATGATGGATGGATTTTGTTAATATATTTTTTGGGTAGAAGCAAAATGAGATTGAACTTTGATGATGGAATGAATTTAATAAACAAAAATATTTGAATCAAAATGAAATCATGTTAGAAAGTACGTAACTAAAATAAAAAAAAACTAGAATACTATAAACTACAACAATAGTAAACCACAAACCAGTAAAACACGAATTACCATCAAAAAGTGAAATTCGCTGAACTACTAAAACAAAAACACAATTCCCCATAACTGTGCACAGTGGTCAAAAATCGTAACGAAGCCGAGCAAAAATAATGATATACGAAAAATGACGGAATGGCTCACGTCGACTGAAATAGTGTTTATCTAGGACGAAATTAACATTACAGTAGGTTTGTTCGTAAAGACAATAATAGTGGGTCGGTCCTATATTTCTCGTTTAGTTATTAACATATCAATAGAAGTGTATTCGCATGTAGATGGTCGAAGTTGACCTCATATGCTGTTCAGTGGTTAGAAATATCTTGTTCCCTTTAAGTGGTGCAATGTGGTATGTTTGTGCAAGTATCAATAACTGCATATGAATGCAGACTGAGTAAACCATTATTTTGTACTTATTGGGGACAGTTTGAGTTAGCCTGTAGGTACAGGTCGCAGGTCAACCTACCCGAATCTCTCAAATTTTACCAATCAAATATTAATCTTCCGTTATTGTGATAAGGTTGAAAATCTATAAAATAAATTTGACAGTTTGAGGTAGGTTGATGTGCTGGCGTCCTAAGTATTGAAGACCATCTATTATGATCGGAATCTGAATGAAGAATTATTAGCGATTTATTTAATGGAACTTCATTAAATGTATTTGTGTTTATAGGGTCATTTCATTTGTCATGCTTCAAAATATGTATAACCTTCATACTTAAGTAGGACACTTTACTATCTAATAGTTTTATGATGATTTGCATGACATAGTTTAAACACTTCTATAACTACTATTGCATAACATAAATAATACTCAATCAGTTCATTTATTCTTCTTCCTTTTAAAAATACCTAAATCATGACTTTATAGCTTTTACAAACACATAGACGTACATAAAGTCCTTATTTTCCCCGTACATTTTCCCGTTAAATGGGCCACCCCATCTCATTCCGTGTTGGCATCGGTCGCACACTTGATAATGAGTACACGACTAGTTTCTGTAAGCAGGGGCACGTAGCTATAGGCCGAGAAAACTGCAGGATCACAGAAAAATGCTACCTTTTACTTCATTGTGTCTCTGGTGCACACCATCGATGAGTTCTACGGAAATTATCATTGGTCGATTTTTTTTCTGTGTTTCTTTTAGAGTATTTATTCCGTATCTAAAATATGTAAAACAAGACGTATGCATATTGAAGTAATAAAATATAAAAATACTTAACAAAAATAATGTTACGTAGGTCGATAAGACAATGTTGTTTAAAAGTAAAATCTCGAAATAATTAGAAATTAGTAGAATGTTCTAGATATGTGGTCTAGAAATGTCCAGTAATGTAGTACATAGTTGCAAAAGTTCGAAAACATTCGACCGCTTGCGTAACACTCTCGAGTACGGGTCATCGACCTCCGAACAATAGCATGAGTAGATACTAGTAGTTCACTGACCTTCAAGTAACTATTGGAATTTTCTCGGGCCTTATCGATCTGCCTCGGCCTTTGAACTTTCTAGATGTCTACGCGCGCGATATAAATAGACGGCCGACCGCGCGGTGAGTCAGTTCAGTTTTGAATACGAAACAGTGAAGAACTAGCAAAGCTAACTCGTGAGCTTTCTAGCGACTACTACCGAAGTGATTAGTGAATATAAGAGTGTGTAGTGATTTTTAGTGATTGTTGTGATTGTTTTTGGTTTAAATAAAGTATCGTTCGATAAAAGTAATCGAGTATAATTTATCTAGAACCCCTAGCTCGTAACAATAAGTTCTTCCAGATAGTGGTTCTAGTTGATAATTTCATAAAAATTCTGTTCCATTTTTTAATTTATCTGGTAGATACTGGCTATCCATAACCGGTGAAGCTGGGCCTTAGTCTTTTTATTCGTGGGAAGTCATTAAATGACGCTCCCCCAACCCGCTGAGGGTGCACTTGAAGGGAGTGTGACTCTTACTGACTAAAAACCACTATGTTATGTTTCTTCTGGAGAACATTGTGTGGCAGGGCTACGGTATCTCTTACGATCAACCCGCAACCCGACAGGCAAATAAGTTAACTTACCTAATTTAACATAAAAAAGTAGTTTTTTTGCCTACTAATTTAGTTTTACCTTCTCAACAGCTACGTAAACATCCTTATTTTCTATTATATGTATACCTTTCTGAGAAACTTCAAACTATTTCAAAACGTGTTTAACAGAGTATAAAATATCAAAGGAGCATCAAAGAACTTTTGTAAGTGAGTTTCAGAATGATTGAGGGGCCACTCCTGCTATGTAAGCACCACGCAAGTAGGTATGAGAAGAAATGGTTCCGTTGACATTCACGCAAATGTGTGCCAAGTAAAACGCCAGCACATCAACCATCAGTCAGATTTCTTTAATAGATTTTTAACCTTATTACAATACCTGAAGGTGGATGGATATTCGATTGGTAAAATTTCACAGATTCGGGTAGGTTGACTTTCTGGCGTCTGTACATTCTATTCTTTATCAAGAATTTGGGGCTTGGGAAAAACACAATATTGTTAATGTTTATTTTTAATGTAATGAGTCTACAAAACAATGAAATTAATTTTGCAGTCATCATATTGTGAGAGTTCTCATAGAAAGTAAATTTATTTAATTAACTTGTTTTAAAAAAAACAACTTATTGTTACTTAAATACATATTGTTTTAAATAGAGTTGCTAACCATTTCAAATTTAATGAGAAATAGTGTATATATATGTAGTTATTTTGATTTATATTAAGATAATTCAATATTTACTAACTTTTCTTCTTTAACTTAAGAGCCTAGCTCTTGTCGGTGCAGCTCCTTCTATTTCTGCCTATCGTGTGTACAACTCAACTAAAGTACTCTTTAAATATATTTTTTGTACAAATTACTAGTTCTATTAGGTACTAGTTTATTAGAATCTTTATTGCAAAAAGTCTTAAAAAAAACATCAGATTCCGACCATAAATAATTAATATAAACTTTTTTGTCCAGCCCATTGCCGTAAAGACCCACTGTCCAAACCAAAAATAACTTTAAACTATAAACAGTTAACTTCCTTTGATGACTGTTTAAACTCAGTTATGGAGGCGTTAAAATAGTTGTAAGTTTGTTTATCCCGCAGGTTTTGGAGTTAAACTTGTTTTAAGATTCACCGTCCTCATTGTAAGTGAGAATTTGTTTGTTTATAAGGAGATAATTAACCGTTAAGTGTGTGACTGACTTTGAAAAAATACTTTTTTGTTAGTTCTTTTTTGTACTGTTAATTAGTGAAGAGTTTGAAATGAAAGAATTTATACAAACTGAATTGAAATTCAGGAAGTTATTTGAGGTTAAGCACTTTACATACAATGATTGTTCATTTAGCTTTTTAATGAAATCGGGCGTCTACCGCATCCTACTACTATTATAAAGGCGAAAGTTTGTAAGTATGGATGTATGGATGTTTGTTACTCTTTCACGTAAAAACTACTGAATGGATTTAAATGAAACTTTACCACAATATAGCTTATACATCAGAATAACACATACACTACTTTTTGTCGCGAAAACCGACATCCACGCGGGCGGAGCCGCGGGCGACCGCTAGTTTATTTATAATGTTCCATACCTATAAAATACATATCTCGTAATAATAACATTGGGACACCTTTTCACACACGGTCGGTTAGCCCCAATATAAGCTATGGATGACCTTGTGTTATGGGTGCCAACACTACTGATAAACTACATATTATAACACCCAAACCGCAGTCAACAAGCATGCTCATCACACAAATGTCGACCGTACCGGGAATAAGACCCGAGACCCGCAGCTCGGCAGTCCGACGTGGTTACCATTGGGCCAACGAGGTCGTCATGTGGATGACAAAGAATAGAAGATTATAGAGATATTATTACAGAAGATTTTGTTATTCTAGATAGGATCGTCACAAATTAATAAGATTAATTATTATAAAAGATTAGATACATTATAGCTAAGACTTTTATCTGGAAGGCATCGGCTGACCCTGACATTTTAATATCTTGAATGAAGATTTCGTAATAGTTTATCTAAATGATATAATGCTATTATAATAATTTAAATATTCCTTCTTCTAAAAGAGTAATTAATAATTGAAACACTGGTAATAATTTGTAAATGCAAAAGTTATGTAAGAACGGTTTCGCACTACGTCCGATTCGAATCCGATCTGGATCCGATCGAAGTGTATTTAATGTGGCCATTAAAATTTATAGTAACAATCCAAGGGATAGAACATACATATGTATATCAAAGACATTGTATTTAAAATATAATTTTATGGTAATAAATTGTAACTACAAAGTAGTTAACAAAAAGATAAAAAATAGGAATGCTGGCGGCATCGGCATTACTATTTTTTGTTAACAAATTATGACGCGCGTGTTCTGTTTCAATTTTTTAATTATAACAAGTGTTAATTTATAAGCTATATATACATATAATATTTATAGTAATTTATTGCATAAGCATATAAGATTAACACAATTTTAATTTAAAAGAAGAAACGTAGAAAAAATATTCTTTCTAAACTTGGCATTTAACGTTTACGTATTAAGGTAAATAATATCAGCTAAATATCAGTACTTCTCACATAAACAGCCACTTACCTACTTAATCACGTCGGTACAATCTCCTACATTCATCTACTGTAGCCTTTTATCTGTACTCGTGACTCCTAGCCACTCCTGCGCAGGTAAAACAGTAACAATGACGGACGTGGTTGTAATTAAATCAGATTTATGTTTGTTAGGTAATTCAGTTATGGTTGCGCCGTGATTTGAAGGGTATTTCTTGGTTGTTAATGGTTTTATAACGTAGTGGATATGTGAATATATCTAGAATTAAACTAGATGTGGGCGTTCCTAGGATTTTAGACTATATTTTCAGATATTGTAAGGAAGAATATGATGGAAGCTGGAAAGGAGGTTATCAGTCAGATAGACATTCGAGAGGTATGGATGAATAAAACATGCTGCACTGAACCCAAATAAAACGGTGACAAAGGCAGGCCGATAAAGATAATGATGACGGTGATAATTGAATACAAAAAAATGATCCAGAAATAGCGATTCATGCAGCCAAACATCCGATTGGAAAAAGATTATCACATACTTCAATCGTCAACTGTTTGTTTTAACAAACCTAAGCTTGTTAGTAAATTACAATGACCTTGGAAACAGCATACACATACATTGTATATACATACATATATGTTCATTTTATTAGTCTTACATAACAAGACCTTGACTACACTAACAAGAGGTGCGCGAGCGCAGAGAAAGGAATTTATCTTTGAGAATACATCTATCCGTTGAAAGATTAGGTTTATAAGTATGAGTGACAAGTTCTCTGGTTGTTTCGATCGTGTATTTAGTATGTATATATATTATGTAGAGTTAATATATAGGTAGCTACACTAGCTGTTTTACCCGGTGGAACTGCTTCCCGTTTATTAAGAGAAGATTAAAACTAGCCTATGTTCTTTCTCAGGTTCAAGACTGTGTCAAACAAATTTTATTGAAATCGGTTCAGTAATTTTGGTGTGAAAGCCTGACAGACAAAGCTACTTTTGTACTTTTTTTTACATTTGTAAGGACAAGCAAAAGCTCTTTGTAAGGAACTGTTCCAAGGAGGTTCTATATGCAATCAAATTATTTTCAAAAGACCCAAAATACCCTTCACAGATAAAAACAATTTAAGCTATAAGACAACTCGGTAAGTTCGAAGCTATAGCTTCTAAGCTATTTTAGCACTATCTTCAAAATGATCCTTGTAGACCATAGAGAGTCTTCCTGACTTACCCCATAGATGTTCGTGTGTTTGTCACCTAGCCATTTAGGTATTTAGTGATTGTCATCCACTTGCAGTGAAGGTATCAATTGGTTTTATTATGTGACTCGCCTCGCCTTCAAGTTATTTAGCTGACAAAGTCGATAGCTTGAAGTCAGGACCAGTTGTTTTTACGACTTCACCGACTTTCGAGGATATCTACATACTTTATGACTGTTTTGAAATTAAACGGTGTTTTTTATTTGTTAAGAAATCATATTGTCCCTAAAAATGACGTAATATATTTGGATTAATTTATTGTTTAAAAATATTGCTACTATTGTAGGACTGATTTCCAAAAATGAGAATACACGTACATCAGTCAAGATATGCTTATAAAATTCTTTGAACAAAATAATTAAATTATCCCGAAAATAATAATAAGTCCAGAGGTCCAGACCGATTCTCTAAGGAAACCAGCCAGCGACGTAGCTCATAATATTATAGTGTACAAGGATTCGCGCAGACTCAGATGCACTCTGTATTCCCTCACTCTAATAGTCCGATGGGACGGCAATCCGACGTGAACGTAAAAAATCAGGAGTAGGACTGACATTTACGTGCTTTTCGATGCACGGGTGTATAAATCACCAATTTCCGAACTCCGGGCTGCTTTATGAAGGTCTCTTAAAATTCACAAAGCGATTTCGGCCCGTCCCAGGAATAGAACCCGAGACCCTGTGCATCGCAGTCGCGCTATGCGACTACTAGACCAACGAGGTAGTTAAGTATCCAAAAAATATTAGAAATTTAGCTGGATTGGGATCTGACGTTTGCCTTTAAAAGCCCTTAATAAATATTTTTTGCCGTAATAATCATTTTGTTCTTGTATAACAATTAAAATGGTACAAGAAACAAGTGACTTTGGAACAGGTCTGGACGTCAAGCTGAACAGGTGCGAAGTGGGAGTTGGGAGTTCAGACATCTGCGCCTGCGTTGGGGTTCCGTAAGCTTAGTGAGAAAACTGTTGAAGTTTAATAAATGTAAAGGGTTGTATTTATGTCTAGTTAGCCAAGACGTTTAAACGAAACACATGTAATGACTAAATCGATGAATCACGTGGTCATTACATGCTTTGAATTTTCATTTCCAAAAATACTTTTCTTTTATACTAGCGTTTGCGCTTCTAGAACGACATGTTGGCTGACCCTGCAGATAAATTTAGTGTAGATCCTTTCGGCATAAGGACTTTTTTCAATAATTTCAAGATCATGTCCTAGTCTTGCATGATAAATATCACATTAACTATTTTCTTGCATCTAAGACGACCCACTGACCCATATTCCAGATACTATTGCATGAGTGGTGTTTCTCAACATAGCTACAGATCAGCAAACCTATTTCGGAAAATACAAGCATGTTACGATACCATATGGTGTATTAAAAAACCGCAAATAAATAAATCAAATACATAAGTACACTTCTCTGTTGGTAAGTATTGAATCCGATAAGGACACTATAACTTGTTAATATTGTAAACAAACAACTTTAATCCTGCGGAGCCACAACCGCATAAGCCTCAACTCAATCATTTATTACAGCGCGGCTTGACGAATTATATAGATCCAACCACTCCAAACGAAAACCAACCATAACATTGACGAAATAGGGGTTATTTTTGTTTAAAAGGTGTGTATGTTAAAATCGACAGATGTTGATTGATGCAAATTGATGTGTCGACATGGATTTTTTTACCGAGTTGCGAAATGTCGGTATGGCTTTGACACGTCCGATATTTTATTTACTTATAGCTACGAAAAAATATTTGTAAAAATAAAACAGTATTGAATTTCAAAGTAAAATATTTGTGTCATATAGGTTAAAAAGGCTTTCGCTCCGTACATATTTTTCTTCATGGCTTTTGGGTCATTGGATTTCAGTTGCGTGTAATTTCATATAACTCTGAGTATAAAATATATTACACACATACCTTACTTCATTTGTAAATAAGTATGTCTACTCTATACATACATATATTGCAAAAAATGGAAATTGAAAATTGAATTAAGAGTATTATACTAGACTTGTCAGTGTTAATCCAACTTTTCACACGTAGTTAGTTTTCTTCACTTTTTAGTCCGTGTTGGCCTACATAATTATGTTATGAACGAATAAACTTTATAGATAGGGGCAACTTAGAAAATCAAAACTTAAACAAATATGTAAATGCTATCTTGTACCGAAGCTTGTCTTTGGGCCATCGGCCACCACGACACAACGCAACGATATTATTAAATCTCAAAATAAACACACTATCGTTAAATATTTACGAGCAATGAATACGACCACACGCACAGATTTACGACAACTTTCTCGTTTCAAGTAAAAGTTAAGAAATTAGTTAAACTTATTGCAGAAGGTTGTCTCAAAGTTATACTTAAGTTATTAATACATTTTATGTTGGCTGAATAAGCGGTATTTATGGTCTACTTTGGCTTGGTTTACGCTTAAAAGGCTGTTTAGAGATTTGGCCAAAATAATGGGCTTTAATGACTTAAGTTGTCGGCGTAAATAATAAAATTATGAACTGGTTTCCTTCGTTATATCATATGACGCAGATTTATGCAAACTCGCCGTTTTTTGTTTGTACAATATCTTTAAAACTAATATAAGGGAGCGAGGGGCTTGTAGTAACAGAGGTATGTAGTAACAGGATTTATTTTAATAATATATAAAATAACTGAAAATCGATTGTTTTTTTATTTAATAAAATTGAGGTTCAATCAATGTTTATTATTTAGTAGTAATCGGATCAATATATCCCAACTAACCTTAAGATAAATTAACTTTACTAAGAATTATTACATCAAACCCACACTCCTTTTCTTTCATCTCGGCGCAAGAGAGTCCCTTAGGAGCTGAGTAAAACCGCAGGACACAGCAAGTAATTATAACAAAGCAGTAAATTCTCCGACCGCCTTCGGGATCATGTTGTCATAAACATAGCAAGAGTAGCTACGACCAATATATTAAAAGTAAGCAGGTTCAAAAATTATCGTTCGTAGCTTACCATGAGTGCTTAATTAGAAAATGCTCATAAAAGGATGCATACCTGAAACAAAATTAAAAAAATATTTTTATTCATCTGTCTAGCATTTTCACAAGTTCAGTTTTGGTTCCAGTCTTACCAGATGCAGCTGAGTACCAGTTACATGGAGCGACTGCCTACCTGACCTCCTCAACCCAGTGACCGAAGAAACCCGATTACCTTTACTAAGCACTGGTTGTCAGACTACTGACTAACTGTAACGACTGTCTTATCAAGAATTCCGAAACTCGTCATGACGAGAGGGTCCAACATCTACTGATGAACCGCACCAAGCGTTGCCTAACCTTATGATCGATCGATCTACTATGAACGAGGATGATAATGGAGACAGTCTTAACTAATCGATAACAATATCGATAATAACAAGTATTAACTAATCGATGTACTGACAGCGTTAACTTTCAGATGACTACATATCCACGGTTGCAAGGCTAATTGATCTATGCGACATTTTGCAAAAATAGCAGGAGGGCGGATCAAAAGATGTAAAAAAAATAGCTGATTCCGAATATGTATGTAACTAAATATCGCTTAGCCTGACAACCGTCGATTTAATCTCAAAGTCCTAAAGTCAAAACACATATAAAATATTCTGACACCATTTTATACTATACACAAAAATATAATTTTACCGGAGATTAATTCTGTAAAAACTCACTAAATTCCCAATCGTGACAGAAACATGGTATTCTATTACCGTATCCATTCTACGTGTAATCGTGTTACCATAATGTTCTGGTTGACAGACATTGTCGATGGTCATGCGGCGCGCGCGCCACAGCGTTGATTTATTTATAATTAAGTGGAGATCGTAATGTAAGCTTGGCGCACAAAGAATTACTTTCTTTTGGTTATAAATAACTTTGTATAATAATGTTTCAAAGTGGACTTTTTATGGGTGGTTTTGTGTGGTTAAGAAAAGGTTAACAAACGCCTATTCACAACTTTTTTTTTGTCGATCAGTAGATCGACAGTAGGTACTACTGTAGGTATGTACCTAAGTGTTCTAATAGGGCGATGACGGTTTATTGTTTTTGTTTTATCGATAAAAAAATAACGTTACTGAAAACAAAAATAATTAACAACACGAATATGATCTGCACTGTTGGTCAGTGATTTTACAAATGCAATAATTGGTTCATGAGATAAATTTCGCGTTTCTCCAAATATACAAACTCAAGCTTTAAAATATTAGGAGGTAAGTTAATAGCATAAATAATTTGCCGTCAAATTTGCGGGATTTAGAAAATTTTCAATAGCCCTGTACATTTCAGTTTTATCGAACAGAAAAATATACAATATCTAAAGTCTTACTTTATGCAGCTTTTGGAATGCTGATATTGGATTGGGAATATAGTTACCAACATCCTAAATGTAATGTTTATTAAATTTACCTTGTTAATAGAATTAAATGTAGGTACCCTTATCTAATAATCTTGATGTAGACTAAGTAGTAGCATTAATTACAAACTTTTGTAGTTTATGAATGCTATGTATACCTAATGTTTTAAGTTGTATATTTTTAAATGGTAATTAAATAAATAAAAAAAAAAAAACATATACCTTCTAAACGTAACGCATTCACTTCCTAACCTACAAATGAGTTGATGACACCATCATTCAACTAGTCGTCTTCAACAACTGAACGCTGAGTGCTCAAACAGCCAACAGTGTTTGTATGAGCGGCCGGTCTGAGGATAATAAGTTGACAGGTGGTGTTGAAAGCACACGCGTAAGGGCTATCAGTTTTAGGAAAACTATATTTTGTAAAACAGATCCGTAACTTTATATGGGGGGCGATGGCTGATCCTCGCGTTATGCCCGTGAACGGGTGCTGCTTGTGGTGCCAGGTCGTCTCACTGACTATATACAGAGTAGTATTGTTGTTCTTTTATTTATTTATTTTCTATACTGTGGTCCTAATTTGCTAGATTGGCGGCTTATGTTGTATATCATGGTTACAACAGACTAGCACATGTAGGTGGACACTCCCTTATCTCCTATTATCATCATATAATTGGAGGCTGTGATTTTGTTTAGTTTTGGTTTTATTAATATATTTAATGCTTGAGTTACATAAAGGTATGTAGGTGTAAGGTTGAGTGTTAGCCGGCGTGTGTTACATAAGTATTTAAATTTCTTTATTTAATTACATACAAATTGTGTATGAAAAATATTGTTTAAAGGTTCTTCAAACCAACAGACAGACATGTGTTGCTGGGGAGTTTGTTGCGCCACTTCTTCTTCCCAGCAAAAACACATAGGAAGTGGTGAAGGGTGGGCGTATTGGGGGCTGTCTTTTGTAATATTTGACGTTCAAAAAGTGCTGTTTTACAGCCAAGTTTGAATAAATGATTTTGATTTTGATTTTTGACTTTTTGATTTTGATATAACAACAAGGTTGAAGATAAAAAAAAAAAAAACTATATATGGGTATTATACGTGAGATACAGCTAGGTGACAAACGGACAGACAAGTCCAAGTGATAATGGCGTGTAAGACCGATTGTCGGCTACGGCGGCCGTTCTCTCTAAGGAGATCAGCCAGCTGCGCAGGACATATTATAGTGCACAAGCATTCGCGGAGATACAGGTGCAGTCTCTATTCCCTCACTCTCATAGTCCGATGGGACCGGAGAGAAATCAGGCGAAGGACCGACATTTACGTGTTCTCCGATGCACGGGTGCACCAATTAACAAACCCGATTGTTTGTTATGGTATACATTTAACTTCTAAGACAATCCGATACTGTTAAAAAGAAAACAGTTTCCAAGAATCCGATGTCGGATTAACATAAATAAAACACAAAAGATGTTGTCGCAATAACCTTGAATTCTGTCTAGCCGTATTGTCTATGGAGGTCAAAAGTTCAACGGTTTGGCCGCTAAAGTATTTAATAGATGTTAACTTAAATATTGGCTAAGACAAAAATAACTTTAATAATATTTACAGTTCGCGCCGAATAACTGCCATTTTAAAGTCTCTTGAAATTTCACGCCTCACGATTGCTCAGTATTGGTTCATTCATATATATTTTTTTGTTTTTAACGTGGGAATTCATCATCAATCACTATGACCGCTGTGGGTGCAGTTGGAAGGAGTGTCAGACTTACTGACTAAAACTCACTCTTGTTCATTCTGGAGGTCTTTGCGTGTCAGGGCCGCGGTAACTCTGGTGAACAACCCGCAGCTCCAGAATAGTAGCCAACTTTAGACAAGGAAAGCTTGTCAACATGTTTGCAACATGTTAGCTCAACTATGTTTGTACCAACCAATACAAAAGGAGCCAAATACTAGGCTAACTTCAGAATTGCAAAGATATTTGGCTAGTAATTTACTATGTTCTTTTTTATGCTTGCAACTCGCAGTTCGGCCTAGGAGGCTGTTTACTGCTTAAACGGACAGGTGGTTCTAGGTCAATTTCAATGACCCCCGTGAACGTTGGTCAATCATTAAATATTATTTCTTTGTTCTTTAAGCTGATAAATATTTGTCATTGATTAGTTACGTTTTACAGCTAAAGTTCGAGTCAATATTTATGTGCATATTTTAGTACAGTCGAAGCCAGTATACTGTATCTTAGTTTGAGAACGAATCTAGCAATGTAATCATTCATTCGGTTTTTGACGACTAGATGGCGTAGTAGTAAGTCAATCTGCCTGCCACGACGGAGATCGCAGGTTCGATTCTGGCATAAGTCAAACAAAGTAACTTTGTCTGTCTGTCACGCTTACACACCAAAACTTCTAAACCGATTTAAATATTTGTTAAACATGCTAGAGTCTGAGAAAAGACGGTATGACACACTTTTTATCCAGATGCGGGTAGTATTTCCCTCGGGCGGCGGGTAGAACCGCGGGGAACACCTAGTATAATCCTTTAATAAGAAATTAATTTCTTAAAGAAAAACATTAACTTAATTTTAGCTTACCACAAAATCTTTGATAACAGTAATAATTGTTCTACCTAATTCTATGGGACAAGTTACGTCTTATCACGTCACCCCGACAGCCCTTCCCGACACTCTGCTGTTTATAACAAATTGTCGTCTCCCAGTTTATTTTAAGCTGAGTAATCTGTTCGTGACGGTGGTATCTTCACGACTTAGCCTCGGGGGGACGGCGCAACTTTGTTATTCTATTACCATAGTCCTTAGGCCGAGGGTACATAGCACATGAGTGTAACGCGAGCTCTTTAGTAGAGGCCGCAAATTATCACCTTTATCAAGTACTTATGTCAAATATATGTATAATATGTTACAATTTATTTAAGTAATAAGGAGCTACTGCATAGCTCTCTAACTTCTTTAAGCTGTGCCGAACCTGGTCCATATTGTTCCTTCATTAAAATAACGTTTATAACATATGGAATGCTAATATAGAATTGAGTATTATCAGCCTTTTTACTGTCCCACTTAAAGTACAGGCCTTTTTTTTTCATACAGATGGCTAATAACTGTAATTCCTTCAATGGCCGTTATATATTATACTTGGTCATTGGTGTCTAAGATGTAGTGAAATCTTGAAATCGAGCTACTACAATCTTTCGAATTTCCTTAATCGATTTTCAACTTTATCGCTGAACCATTATATGGTTTAAAGCTTATTGGTAAAATTAGTCAGTTTCGGGTAGCTTGATGTCCTGGCGTCTGCACTGATAAAGTGCATAATAATATACTTATACATATTATAAAGCTGAAGTTGACTCAGTTTGTTGATGCAAGCTCATCACATACTAATGTACAACTGCTAAATATATATCTATTACACGTCATTATATTACATCTGACAGCTGACAGTAACAACGTCAAATCCATCTACACAGAATTTTCCCACTTGCAAAAACCGCTCGCGGTTGTCCGTGTAGACGCACCTTTACGCGTCTTCCGAGAGTTGTAAACTTGTTACAAAGTTTAGCTGATGGTGAATTCTATTGTCCATTTTACGTCTATGTCCAGTCAATTTATGTAACTCCATGAATGTCCTAATCCTTTTGTTAACTGAATTATTATTGACGTTACAAGATTTAGCGTTTAAACTTCTCTGTTATTTTATTTCTGCAGGTTTAGCACGGCGATTCTGTCTATTCTATCAAGAAAGGGCACAAGTTCTTTCTGTCAATGTCAACATGTCTTCTGTCCGAGCATGGCGCGACCTGTCAACTCGCATATAATCACTTGTAGCCTTATGTTGATCGAAGAAAAGAAAAAAATCTCTTTTACGTGTCAAAAGGAATCTTACGTCAATCTGTCACTTTTCTGTCATTATATCCATTCTCCGGTAGACTAAACCTGTTTCTGCGGTTGCCATGCTAAGCCTGCAGTTCATAATTCCTTCACTATATTATGGCCAACGCTATTCGCTATTTCTATATTAACTTAAGTGATGATCTCATTACCAACAACTTAATTTTTCTCAAAATTCACTTGTCTATGTACAGACGCCAGCACATCAAGCTACTACAATCTGTCAAATTTCCTTAACATATTTTCAACTTTATCGCTGAAGCATAATGTTGAAAGTTGATTGGGAAAAGACAGTTTCGCAGCTTGATGTGCTGTTACGTATCTCAAATCATAAACTTTTTGCTTTCAAACTTCATCGAGTAACATAAGATGTCCCATCTGTCACTAAGAAACTCATACCACTGAATGACAGCTGCAATATCAGAATTACAGATGCGTGCAAGACAAACTCTTGATTTAATTAAAAAGGCACTGCCTTTATCTCAGATTAATGAAGGACAATAGATGAAGTGTAACTTAGCAGGAAGAACCTACGTATTGCTATCCTGGTTCTGCAAGTAAAACTCGGTATTTGAAGAAACAAGATGGCAATGTTTTTGTCAGGATGTCAATTTCAATCCGCGTACAGCCCGGTTTGACAAATCAGTGTCAAACGCTATCACCCAGGAATGTACCAAAAGTTTTAATCGATATCGACGTTACTTGATAATTAAAAACATGCTAAGCAAAAGAAAATATTTGAGTTTCAACAGTAAAACCAAAATATGAATAAATAGCTATATGCGTTTCTACCTTTAACAACTGACTTGAAAAAAGAGAAGAGGTGCTCAGTTCCTCGGAATTTTATAGCTCGAAGATGGCTAAACCGCTTGTAATAAAATATTTTTGGTTTGGAAATTATGCTTTCCAGTCGTGGTCTTCATATTATATATATTATATATCCATGAATGGTGCTGTACTAATAGAATGATGCTTAACGCTTCTAAATGCCAACATATTCGATTCACAAAGAAAAGAAAGGTACTAGAATCCAGTTACTACATAAATACAACTAAGATTGCTGTAGTTGACCAACTTCGTGACCTGGGTGTGATTCTTGACTCAAAATTAAGTTTTATACCACATTACAACAACATCACACAAAGAGCTGCTAAAATGTTAGGTTTCATCAAACGCAACACGAAGGACTTTAAACACACAACCTCCAAAATTGTGCTTTTTAATGCCTTAGTTCGCAGCGTACTCGAGTTTGGAAGTGTCATATGGAATCCTCATTACATGATTCATTCTGATCGTATTGAGTCAATACAACGATCTTTCACACGTCAACTTGCTTTTCTTGCTACTGGATTCAGTGCAAGGTGCTCATATAATGAAAGACTGCAGTTCTTCCATATGTCTAACTTACGGTTGCGCCGACGCATGATGGACTTGCTATGCTTACAAAGTATCGTAGGTGGTTCCTTTAAGGCTGACGGATTACTTGATCGCATTAAAATAAACGTACCTAAACTTAAAGCTCGGAGAAAATACTGCCCCTTTTTTAATGTCCCTCAATATAGAACTAATTTAGGCATGAATGCTCCAATACCTAGACTAATGTCAACATACAATCGATGGTGTAATCTCTACAATTTGGACATCTTTCACGACCATCCCAGCCATTTTAAATCTAAGATCATAAATGAAGGCAAGATTGAAAATATCAAAAGTTAAAATAGGTCAATGTGTGGGTCGACATAATACACACTTCAATATATTATATTAATTTAATTAGAATTATATAGAATTATATTATATATATTTAATTAGAATATAGAATTATACAATATCTTGTAACGTAAATGTTTTATGTGAATGTTGTGCACGTCTATAATTGATGCAAACACGAGCCCATGTCTTTTTAATCAATGTCTTTTTTAAATGTGTGTGTGTTTACATTGTTGATGTGCCTTAATAATAATAAATAATAAATAAATAAATTATAGGTTTACCTACACTGACTTGAGTATTTTGAGTCATTTCTTTATTTTTATACATATTTTTTTCATTTTTAAATATTAATATAAAAAGACATTTAAAAATATAAAAAATAGGTCACCACCGATGGTGATTAGGGTCCCAGAGACAGAAACCTCCTCACAATACGTGCCGTTTCAAGGAGTACTGCCTTCTGAATCTGTCCCTTGATCCATCTGCCTAACGAGAGCCACTTCAGATGTTGGTCGAGGCTCTTGGCCATTGGACAATTGGCACGATGATAGCTGTGTCGACATTCCACATGGCGACAACCTCGTGTGCTAAGTCGAGATACTTAATTTGTTTGAGTATTTTTATTGTTACAAAAATAAATGAAGTAGGAAAATCAGATGTGGCTACTGGGACGCTGCAACAATGAGGTTTATTCGAGAATCTGATCTAAGTCATATCAATTCGTAAGGAATTATGGTAAAATGATTAATGTTCTTATGATAATGGAGGTTTAATAAAACTCGAAACATGAAAAAAACATTCTTTAATTTATGGATTAAAGTGTCGTGGGCACATCCTCAAATGGTTTTCGGGCTGATTCTCATCCGATCCGTAACAGAGAAGCGTTGCACACGGATGTCTTCAATTTTCGGAAACCTTGAAGATATAAGTTAAATATTACATAAGTTAGTTAAGTTACATTGGTTTACATAAAAGGTCAAGTTTCGGGCATGAGCGACATTAATTAATCAACTGTCGATAACAGTTTTCACGACACTAGTAACCTCAAAATTGAATTCATTGAATTCGCGATTTTTGTGTTTATTTTCATTTTAACATGTATGAAATTACCTCAGAATTGTAATACAAGTTATCAGAAGTATTTTAACTTAATGCCACTATATTTTCTGGATTATTTACTTTAAAAAACATGTTTGTTTACTTACTTCTTGAAACTGATATTTTCGGCCGAGTTTTCTTTGTGCTGGAATGTGATCTGCAATCGCGCACAATGCAGGACAGTCTACCGGCCCTTTCCTTCTTTCTCCATATAAAAACGAGGCACAAACACACCACAATTTATCACAATTCTTTTAAAACTGAAAGTCTTTTCCCGGGCAATAACACAAGATATAATGCGACTAAATTGACAGGATTTCCCATGTTGCTAGTGTCACATATAAAAGTACCTTTCATATTTGGTCGGGTGGATAGGAGTCGTTAGGAGTCGGAACTGTCACTTTGGGTAGTACGCTTTTATGGCATAAAGGTTTCATCTATTGTCCTTCATTAATCTGAGGCCTTTATTTACAAAAAAAAAAACTGTCATTTTCCAATCAGGAAGGACTTTTGCCAACCAACCAAATTGCATTCCTTAACATGCATCTATACAAAAAACCTTTGCAGCCGAAGTATTTCGAAAAAAGGGCTTTTTGTTACATTTTTGCAATGGTCAACAGCTGTCCCCGATGGCAGGTGGTACGCGCGAAAGCAGATTGTTGTTTTTTTAACTACACTGTATTGATAACTTATTGGGACGCTGTTAAAGGTATCTTTGTTTAGTTTTTGTGGTGTTGGAACTCAATTTTTGGGTTTAAATAAATAAAATAAAGGACGGCTTGAAAAGGCTATCTTTCTATTATGCTGCCTTGTTTTCTTATGTTGTTTTTTTTTAACATGTCGATTGAGATGTTAAGACATTAATGTATGGAATAGTACAGACGCCAGCAAGCTACTACAATCCGTCAACTTTCTATAATAGATTTTCCTTACCTTACCTTATCGCTGAAGCTTATAATTCAAAGTTGATTGGAAAAAATTACAGTTCCGGGTAGCTTGACGTGCTGGCGTCTGTGCCCTTTCTTCGAACGGGTTTCATGAAATTGTTTTTTTTTTAAGAAATCACTTTTAATCGCTACTTATGGTAAGAATTCGATAGTTATAAACTTAGCTATCTCTAAAAATATCCATATTGAGGAATAGGTAATTACCACGTTTCCTTTACTGTGAGTCAGACTCTTCTCACTTTACTTTTACTACTTTTAAGGTAAACCTTAGCTTAAAGATCGTCTCGTGTATCGTATCGTGGGTGTGTGGACAAATAAATCTCACGCAAACAAACAGAAACGGAACTACTGGCTGGGCTGGGCTGGCCGGCCTACTGGTAGTAGGCCATACTAATATTTATTTGATCATAACAACTCGATATGTCATGCGTTTCGTATATTCTAAGATTTTTGACAAATATTTTCGTTTCTTCTTAAATTTGCTCAATAACGTGGCGCTGTGTTCTAGAGGTACCACCTTTTCACATTTTTGAAAAAACAAATGTACAATATAATATCGCCTGGAGCATTTTCAACCGACTAAATAGAGAAGGTTGATCCATTAGCGAGTTTAACTAGTAATATTTTCATGGAACGCAGGTCCCATTCTGACTGCCGGGGTTACAAGGTTGTTCACAAGAGTTACCGCGACCCTGGCACAGGAATACCTCCAGAATGAACAACAGTGGGGTTTATTCAGTAACCCAGTTTTCTCAGTAAAAGTAGGCATGACACTCTCTCCAGCTGTAACCACAGTGAGAGGCGTCATTTGATGATGTCCCACTCAAAAAAAGATTCCATTCAGCACAAAAATTGAGGCACTATTTCAGTCACATCTCGACCTAAAAACAGGCAACAATAAATTTGTTTTGTTATTAAAAGGAGTACCGTTTTACATTGACTTGTATTCAGAGTAATAACATGCATTTTCGCGAAAACATCATGTTTACCAATAGAAGGCAACATTCGCGAAATTTTCCAATATTAAGGCCGAACCTATTATGTAAAGGGAGCAGCGAAATTGTGTTGTTTTCTTGCTATGAAAGTTAATGAAAATTATATGCGAAATAAAGCTATTTATTTGCTTTAATGAAAGTGGTTTATTTCTTCAGTATAAAATAATAAAAATCCAAATTAAACGTATTTTTACGTTTTTCCCTTAGCCTTCTTAAATCGCCTTTTGTTTTCTTGCTTTTTCCATCATTCATACATTCCCTTTTACTCAAAATTCACTCCACATATGTATATAACATTTATATAACATCAATTTGGTGTAAAATTAATCACGATAAATAAAACTTTCCGATAAACTAAGATTATAACAATACTTACGAACTATGTTAGAGTAATCATGTGTGAACAATACATTAATAAAATGCTGAGATCACTCCCCGATGATGATTAACCCCGGAGACGAACCGTGTAGACGGTTTTGTGGGGCATACGTTGATTGAGAAGAATTGCTACTTAGCACATATTCATACTGTTACATTGTCTACCAAATGTGAAATTACATTAGCTCACAGCGACGAAAAAATACCTTTTTCTGCGATAATTGTTTTTTAAGGCGATGTATTTTTGTATTCAACACCTATTTCTTCTATCATGACCTTTTGCTAACCGTCGTCATGTATGATGTAAGCTTCCCTTGGGGCTAGATTTTCGCTTATGTCTCAAGATTTTTTTTTGTGAAATAACCATTTTGCTGGGAGATCAGGACAAAATTGAGAACATATTCCTTTTCATCTCTTTGTTATTCAAGGAGTCTATAGACATACATATGTTTAATAGACTTTTATTAAGATGAAATCCAATTTTTTGTTTTAATAGTGAAGAAGCTTGTATCCGTGTCCTGGGACTTCAAGACTTGGGAAAAGCATTACAGATAAAGACTTACCTATTATGAAACAAATTATCCTCACTGATTATATTTCTCTGTCAGTCTGGTGCGGTTAGTCAAGACGTCTTTCTACAATCGTTAACGAAAAAAATGTATGGAAATGACATTTCTAATCCACAAATCACATGGTCATAGCATTGGTTACTAACACCGCTGGTGTGATTTTAGGATAAAAGAGCTCTAGATGTTGGCTAACAGTGTCTTTATTTAAGTCAAAATGTATGGTTAGAAGACCACTGCGCATGCGTATTTGTGCGTAAGGGTTGACTTCAGTGGAACAAACTTGACGAAGTGTAGACGAAATTTTTATCCTAGTAAACAACGTAGGTGTCATGATGTGAACGAACCTGCATCAACCAAACTAGTGGTGTTATTTGAACTCTGAATGAAAGAGAAGGCGTAGTACAGTCACCCGCACATCAGTACCTAGACACACTTTGACCTTGAGACCGCCTCTATTTCTTACGACATAAGAGCTGTTTTCGCAGTTCAAATGTTTCCACTGATGCGCGGGTGACTGTACATATAGCAACAGTTAGGTAAAGCGTGGGGAACATATCGTGATTCGTGCCTAGTCGACCTTTAGTTAATTCTAGGCTAGAACAACCGCTTCGGGGTAAGCAGAGAAAGCGTAATATTTACTTTCACTGAGTTTTCTATGAACAGATTATTGCGATCCTGTTATTACTGCGTCAAATGTTTACTATTCATACAAATTGTTACAAGATGTTAATCAAGGATATTAAGGGCAATTTTTACAGGTTGCTAATAAGTTCTGTTAGTTTATCTGGCAGATAATTTCATACAAATTCTGTTCCATTTTTGAATTTATCTCGTACATAGTGGCTATCAGTAACCTGTGAAACTGGCCCCAAGTTTATTCCTGTCTTACTTTAAATTAACGCTATTAGATTTTCAACTTTATAGCTGAAGCGTATGGTTCACACTCATAGTTGATTGGAAAAAATTGAGAGTTTCGTAGCTTGATGTGCTGGCGTGCTACATTATTTTTCACAACACTCATTTGCCGTGTTATCACAATCCTTCATTCAAATATTATGAACCATTGTTATCTCATAGTACCACAAATAACTGCTACAGATTATTTTTTAATCACAAAACCAAACAACTGACAGTCGTCGTTGTTCTTAGAAGGTTCTAGATTATCATAATTATCTGACAAACAAGACAAGTGCATCATATGTTCTTATCTTGATAACATCACCTGCAATTCTGCAAAGAGCGTGTTTATCATAAATTTCAACTGGCATATTTATCTTAGATTGAGTGGCTGAGGAAAATTTTGTAACAATTGATGCGCAGATCTTAAAGATACATTTTATAGAATATTAGCTGTTGCCCGCGACGTCGTCCGCGTGGGCATTAGGAATAAAAAGTCACCTCCCCTCCCCCCGTAGTGATAGCGTGATAAAATGTAGCCTGTATGTTGACCCGACCTCTTAGTTATATTCATGCCGAATTTGAAGCAAGTCCATGCAGTACTTTTTGAGATTATCCCGGAAATACATACAGACAAACAGACAAAAATTCTAAAAACTATATTTTTGGCTTCGATATCGATTTTAGATCACGCCAAAATTATTATTTTAAAAGAATATTCAATGTACAGTTTTGACTTTTCTACGATTCTAAATTAAATTTGTTGCAACATTTTACGCCAGCACATCAAGCTAATCAATACTGTCAAATTTTCCCAATCAACCTTGAATCTTATGCTTTAGAGATAAAGTTGAAAATCTATTAAAACAATTTGACTGATTTTAGTAGGTTCATGTGCAGGCGTCTGCACTATACGTGGATAACCGGTTGCAAAATAAATACGCTAGGTTTACATAACAGCTATACAATTAAATTACTGTAGGTACAGACGCCAGCACGTCAAGCTACACGAAACTGTCAAATTTTCCGAATCAGCCTTGAACCTTATGCTTGAGCGTCTAAAAATCTATTAAGGCAATCAGACAGATTGTAGTAGCTTGATTTGCTAGCGTCTGTACCTTTTTCTATAAAATTTGATAAATAAATTGATAATATCGAAATTAATCGAAAAAATGTTTTTTTATTCAGTTGTCCTAACAAGGATACAAGTTACCACGGGAAACGGTTACTTCTACATATACAAAAGACGTTCTTAAAGATATCGGATATAATAATTGTATATCGTAACACAATCCGTAACAATCGGCGCGTGAGTCGATCCATTAAAAAAAGATAAAGTCTCACTTCCCGAGTGATTTGAGGCGTGACATCTAAAAACAAAGTTTATACATATCATCGAATGTGTCTTATTACAACGACATAAGGATTATTTTGACTTAGTGCAAGTGTAAATGTAATGTTGTATTGTTTTTTTAATAAAAATAAAGTGATTATCTAAGTGTAGGGTTACAAAATGACATTTTTTCTGTCCCAGTTACAAGATGTTGGGTAAAGTATTTCTCTGTGAATTCGAAAATTATCTTTTTTTATGTTTGTTAAATATGTATATATAAAAGAATAGGTATGTTTTATGAACTGTTTATTACGCAATTTATCTTAAACTGCAATAAGAAGATCATGTTACCAAGCAATTAAAAATTCTACTAAGAAAGTAATTTTTACAAATTATTGAATTACAGATATCTATTTTATTGTCTCAATACCTGAATTTGCAAACAGGCTACAACGTCCAATTTTACAAAAAATAATATTAGGATGCCAGCACATCAAGCTACTACAATCTGTCTTCCTAAATAGATATCAACTCTCTCGCTAAAGTACATATATGGTTGGGAATTTGATTGGGAAAATTTGACATTTTCGGATAGCTTGATGTGCGGGCCTCTGTACGTACGAATCGTATATTTTCAGACCAATAAACACAAATCTAAAAAAACCGTTGTACTAGAAACTCTTTTTTCTAACCTTTTTTTCTCAAAACACATTACGGTATCCGAAAGCCGTACTCAGTGATCCGGTAATCCGGTAATCCTTGTAGACAACACAGGTTTATTGACCACCTGACGGCAAATCCGGTGAGCATCCGGGGAATGGATCACTGGACCCCACAGAAACTTTTCAAAAGAATGTTCATTTTATAGTTGAGTTGATGGTATTTGTGGTTCAAGTATGAGGGAAACTCTTCCTGCATCAACATACAAAGTATATCCTTTCTTATTTATACTTTAATCTGCCCGCTAGATATTTTGAATAGCTTGAAATTAGGGGATATTTTTTTTTTAATCTTCAAAAAAAAGAGGAGTTTTGGACTTCGCAAATTCAATATTCTAAAGATGCAAAGTCAACGCCAGCACATCAAGCTACTACAACCTGTCAAAAATAGATTTCAACATCGTCCTTAATAGATTTTCAACTTTATCGTTGTAGGTTCAAAGTTGATTCGGAAAAGACGGTTTCGGGTAGCTTGTTGTGCTAATCTCTTTCTTTTCTAGACTTTTAAATCAAAATTCATGTTTTAGCTCTTTAGTACATATGTACTTTGATCTAGACACATGGCTGTACAATTATATCTATTTTAACTAATCTCTCTTTTCTAGACTTTTAAATCCAAAATTTGTGTTTTAGCTCTAGGCATCAAGTTACAAAACTGTACTTCTCAAAAAAATCAAAGGAATTGAACGAACGCTGCTAAAACGAACACTCAGCTTATGATAACCCTATCATTAAGGGTATCAGCAGAAACGGCAGTTTGATGAGCTCCAGACGTGTATTGGCTTTATTAAATGTAGTTTTGATTGCCAGCCGTTACGTATTGCGACATGAGTACAGTTTAAGTAAGGAATTCTACATATTGGCAAGTGTGTTTATAGTTTATGAATAAATGTTGTTATAATTAGCGTGGGTAACGTACTGCAGAATGGTTTGTATTTATATTTGTTTATAATAATAAATGTTTAGCCTACTGGCATATAAAATATAAATTTGGTAAGATTTTTTAAGATAAGATACGATCTAGACCCGAAAAATAATGGTAGGCAAATGATCTTCGCCAGTACTCTCGAAATTATGGGCCTTACTACAAAAAAATTAGACATTTGTTCGACACGTGTTTAAAATAATTTTGCTTAGAATGTTTTCTTTAAACACGCGTCAAAAGTCTAACTATTTTGTAGTAAGGCTGTAGGTATATGTCCAATTTGATCAGAATATTCCATATCTGAAATAATTATTACGTGTCTCGGGTTCTAGAATTTTCTTTTTATTAAAGTAATCATTACTTTATGCTAGACGCCAGCACATCAAGCTACCCGAAGCTGTCAAATTAAATTAGAAATTTATACTGCAGATAATGTAGTTAGTATAAAGTTGAAAATCCATTAAGGAACGTTGACGGATTGTAATAGCTTGATGTGCTGGTGTCTGTACATTGACAGTTTGAATATAAATAAAAAAAAACACTAATCCCATAGAAATCCTCAAAAGCCAGTTTGTAAACAAATAAAAGATTCAGAAAAGGTAATAATGTCTTAGTCTGTATGCTTGCGGAAGACAAAAACTGTCCTACATGATGCCACCTGTCGACAAGTCAACAACACTATAACGTGTTTATACAGCCATAGTGAGGTGCAATGCCTGAAGAATTTTATCGATACATCTTTGCGAGAACTTTATTTCCACTAAGGCTGCGGGTAGCTCGCAAGAGTCACCGCGGCCCTAGCATACCTCCAGGAAATATAATGGGAATGTAGTGGGTTGCAGTCAGTAAGAGTCTGACACTCCCTCAGCTGCACTCACAGCGGGAGGGGTCATTTGATGATCTCCTACGTAAAAAAAGGCCTTATTTATGTATGTGATAGATAAAGCTATGAAGTTATCTAAAACAAGTAATTACTACTACTGAACTACACAACGATAGTCTTTAACTTCATTTCGCAACATTATACGAGTGCTCTACTAAAAGTTAGATCTAAGATTAGAAGAAAATGTCGTATAACAAGTAAGTATTATTGTTCCAACACTTTCTTGAGGACAGAAGAAAAACTTGACTGAAAAAACTTGTATAATGTATATCGATAATAATCTGTGTGATGTCCCATCACTATCAACGTTATCGTTTTGGGTTTCCGTGTGCGAATGTGAAACAAAAAACCGTTAATAATAATACAAATGAACAATATTACAAAAAATATCTTATTTCCCTAAAAATAGAGTTTGTTTTACATTGTTGAGGCTAGTTTAGCAAAAATTTCGCGAATTACCTTTATGTGGGATGTATGTGGTTGAGGCCTTAAAACGAGCGAAGGTTGTTAATGTGATACGTGCAGATATTTCCGTAAAACGCAATAATTTTTGCTTTGTACATAGTATCTTTCAAAACTAAAAGTTTATGTTGAATTTGAGTTCTTGATATTAGGTTACAATAATCATTCTTTAAATTTATTCATAAAAAACTTTTATTATAATTTTAAACCGATGAAATAATTTTAAGCTCAAGCTATAATTGCATATTTAAATACTGGCAGGTTTTAAAAATGGAATGTGTTTTATTTTTTTTAAACCGAGGACTTTGTAACGATATTTTACGAATACTTTGCAATCTTCAATAAAAATTCCACGAACGCTTTTCAGCTGTTTTCGGGGCTCAACCTTATTACAGTGCCGATAAACTTTAATTGGAGAGGCTTGCATTTATTTTTATTACAGTAACTGTTTGTCTGGATATCTGTTTGTTCACTCGGATATTAAGATCATGGATATTCTGACGAGGTGATCATAAAACCAAAAGCTTTACCTACTTTTATGAACTGGTTATTACAGGGTAAGCCTTAATGTTCTTTATGGCAATTCGTCTAATATTTGTAGGTATATTTTACGATATTTTTTATTTTGCTCTCAGGTACGAAGACCAAGCATTTATGTTTCGTATACTGGGCTAATTACAAGGCTTTTAAGAATTAAGAATTTTTGGAAAATGAAATTAATGTTTGATTGGAATTAAACTTGTGTACATCAAACAAATTACATGTCTTGTAATATTATCTTAAAATTTGAATTAAACATGTATGTACATAGTTTAAAGTGGTCCTTCCTCCTTCCTTCAAATCTTACAGCAGTTGGAAGACATATATCTGCAGAAGCTGCAAGATTGTTCGCAAAAATTACCGCAGCCCGGGTACACAAAGAAGAAGGAACAAAAAGTCTGCCACTACCTCCAGCTGTACCCACAGTGGAAGAGCATTTGATGATTTCCCATTTAAAAAAAATTTGGAGGACATAAAATCCAATGGTACAGATGTAATTCAAAAAGGTACTCCCGCGCTTTCCAAATTAGAAAGCCGATGGAAGAGAAACCAGGCACCCGAACTCCTCAACTCTTCATAATCTGTGTCCCACATAATATTCACACGGAAACATCAATCGTGTATCAGAACTGCGCGAGTGGTATCTATCAAACAGACGGACAGACAAGGAGTGCATTCATTAGCGGTCGCTGCACTGCGCATGAGCTTTCGAGTGGACTGCCGCCATATTGTTGAGGGGGGTCAGAAGGATCATTCTTGAGGTACGGCGAAAATTGTGAAGAAAGTGGTTAGGACTAAAATTAATTAGGTACCTTTAATCATCTTCATTGCATATTTTTTATTTTCCGATGTTTGTTATCGTTTAAAAAAGCTTTGTTTCATAGGTTCTCCTATACTTAAATAATTTTATATTATAAGTTCAATATTTTCCTGTATTTAAAATTTTGTTGCGAAGGTAGCAGGAGCCACGCTAATGATCCGAGCTAGATTTTCGAGACCCAGCCAACTAACTTATTTGAGAATGGAGTTAATCCTTATTTAGTCTAATAAATAACTGGCCATTCGTAAATATTCTTCCTCGCAGACACCAAAATACGACTATCGAAGATACCCGGACTCTTCCATTGAAAATGTATTGTACACTTCAAGTCAGTTTAATGACTCAGTGTTAATTTTAGTTTGTAGTCGCTCCATGTAAAACACTGGTACCCAGCTGCATCCGGCCGTACTAGAGGCTAGTTAGATGATGTTAATTGACGACCAGATAGCGTGGTGGTTAGTGAACCTGCCTGCCACGCTATAGGTCGTGGGTTCGATTCCCGCATAAGTCAAACATTTGTGTGCATGAACATGAGTGTTTGACTTAGTCTGGGTGTTTCTATGTATAATATGTATGTATTTACAAAAGAAAAGTATATAAGTATGTTTATCAGTTGTCTAGTACCCATAGTACAAGCTCTGCTTAGTTTGGGACTAGATGACGTTGTGTGAATGTGTGAGGGATATTATTATATATATATTATTAATTTAAGTTTACTAATATATGCAGGATACAAACAAGGAATTCTAGGTGAGAAAGGAAATTTCTGGAAATAATACCTAGTATGATTTTTGGCTCTATTTAAGGGTAATTTTTCTTTGATTATACAATGTTATTATAGATAATTATGTATGCATAATAAATATATATGAATTGATACAATTTCGGAATCGATTCAGCAAAACACGACGTAGATATTAGCACCTCGCCTTTAAGTTTATTTATTTCAATCATTCATTAAATTGATACCGATGTCGAATAAATTAGTGTGCCTTCTGAAACAATATCTTTGATTGAAAACCTCTCTTTCTCAATGATCCTATCTCATTCTCGCAAACGAAAGGAATTGAAATAAGCGTGTGATTTGTGTGAGTAATCTCGGTTTGTATGTAAATATTTTGTGAATTAAAGCAGTTTTAATTAATATTTTTGATGAGTCATATAGAAAGTTTTTCAAGAGATAGTGTTTTGTTTTGTGGCATCGTAAGGCCGAGCCTGCTGGTCTGCCGGGGCTGCGAGTTGTTCGCAATAGTTATCGCGGCCCTGGCATACTAAGACCTTCAGAAGGAACATGCTGGGTTTTAGTTAGTAAGAGTCTGACACTCTCTTCAGCTGCAGCCCCACAGCGGCATTCAAAAAAGTAGGATAGGGTTTTTTTTTTAATTTGTTGATTTTCTGCGGAATAATTGGTGAATTAGATAAGTGATCATAAATGATAGTTGATGAATAAAGAAATAAGTAGGATAGTGTTTTTTTTTATTTGTTGATTTTCCGCGTTATAATTAGTGAATTAGATAAGTGATCATATGATAGTTGATAAATAAAGAAATAAAGGAAACCTTTTTACATATGATATTTTCGTCATCCATCTGGTTGCTAAGAATCGCTAACATACTTATGAATGTGATTCGTTGATTTTCTATTTGAATCTGAAGTTCCCCATCATCGTATCTACATTAATTAGCATTCCCTGACAAATGAAAAAAAAAAATAGAATTTGGAAAATAGGTACTTTTTAGCAACAATTTCTTAATTTCTAAAGCTCATATTATGTCCTTCATAAATGTCAGTGACCTTTCACACGTCTGTCTGTCTGTTAGATATAACACAAGGAATGCAGTCGATATGCTCTACATAATTATATATATCCTTGTACCACCAGGTCGGCCTTTAATGTAAACAGAGCAATTATATAGATTATTGCAGCGCCCTTAAGTCTGTCATTAACAGCTCTTAGATATTCTATTAGTGTTTTAATATTAATAAAGGAAATTTTGTGATGGTTTAATTATTATTTCTTAGCAACTAATTTTTTTAGCTTCACAATGTAACTACTACTACTATGTTTGTAAGAAAATCTTGGTATCTTAATTTGACCTACTGCCCGGTCTTCGATTTTGATGAAATTTTGCACAAGCTCTGAGTTCTGATGACAATACATGACTAGCTAAGAAACGTCATTATCATTACAAATCCAATATGACGGCCTCCCTAAGATGGCCGTTTAAATTTTTTTAGATTTTTAAACTATGTTTTTTTTTGCTCGATTAGTGTTTAGATTTTAGATAAGAGTTACTTCTTTGTTAAAAACCTGTAGTTTTTCTGAGTATTTGTTTAGTACACCAAATGAAACGGCTCGACGGCTTTTATTTCCAGATCTCTTAAAGGAATGTTCTAGATAATCTTTGACCTCTCGATTACAGTTAAACCTATAAATAAACAATTACGTTTGGCATTGCATCAGTTCAAACTTGGGTTCTATTCAGCTAAGAGTTATGTCACAGATTCTTAGCAACTGATGTCAGTCATGTTTCTCAGTATTAGCCCTACTAGATCATAGATTTGTTAGTTCAGATGCGGTTGGTAGGAGGTTGTATATTATGCCTAAATTTACAAACCTGAATTTGAATTTACGAACCTGATTTTTCTCTTATTTAGATGTCTGTTATGTTATGTGTAATGTCATTAAATGTTAGTAATTTATTTGATTTTACGCCATAGGTGTTCAGGTGGATGGCTATATTTCGAAGGAATTTTGTATGGGAAAAAAATAGAACTTGAAAATCATTTCATAACTGTTTTAGTAGTTTTTAGCGAATTAGTTCAATATCATAGTTCGCAAAAATATGTTAATCTTATTAACTGTTAATCTTTCTAGGTGTTAAATATCAACGTATGTAGAGTACAGTAATGTTTTGTAAAGGATAGAAATAAACGCGCACAAAATAATCAGCAAGGAACCAGACTAAAAACGAAAATGGTACAAAAACGTTACTTAAACATTAAACAAAAACAGTCAAAACCATTTGTTCTAGAAACAAAAGACCTTTGTATTTCAACAATTCACTTACACAAACTATTCAGTATTTCAACAGTCCCATCTACACAACCCGTTACTCTATGTCCCGCAGGTATTTGCGTGCGAATAAACGTGTCAAGTGCGAGCCGCTGTCATTTTGTCACCCGAGCTTGCGAAATGCAGCGTTTGTAAAATGTCGCCGTTTATTTGCGCCGCAATTATCGGGTGTTGCACTTTCTATGACTTGACCTGGCTGGAGGACTATTGTGGACTTGTAACAATGTTTGTGTGCGCTGCTCGGTGGCAAAGAGAGATAATAGAGATTTTAAAAGGTTAATCGGGTGGGTGAGTTTGCTTACTTTTCAGCCAAACAAATGGTAAATGAGACAAAACTAACATCTGATTTTTTTCTGCTATTATATGTAATGACAACCAATGACAGTACCGATAGAATCGTTTTAAATCAGATTATGAAACTTGAAAAAAAAACAAGTAGGTCATACCAACGGTGCAACTATCGTTTTTCTCGTGGAAAATCATGAAAAGACATCACGTGCTGAGGGTGCAAGCTGAAGAGTTTGAGACTCATACTTCATCTTCTCTCACAGACTTCTTCTGGAGGGCTTTGTGTGCCCAGGCCAAGATAAATTTTCAAAACAAACCACGGCTACAGTGCAACCATCTTAGGGCATCTAGTCTAACGGATGTAAGCATTTAATATCATCATATTTACAACCATTTAACAGTCGGTTAAACCTTCATAATCCCGTGCGTTTCCACTTCAAAAACCAACATGTGTCCCAATATTCCAAAAACCCTACAAACACCTAAACCAACATCTCAAAAAGTTTCATTCAGATCTCTTATCCCGAAAGGCCTGTTCAAACACGCCCGCATCTTGTCGGAACAAGTCAGTGGGTGAAGCCATCAACAAACAACTTGACACATCTATTTGCTCCCTAAATACGAAGAATTATAGTAAAACGTTACAGCGTGATGGATTTGAGTTATAATTAGGTAGGTACAAACGGCGGCGGTGTCCAGTCTGATGTTACTTGCGTTCGTGATTAATCTTTGGACAATAAATTCATATTATTTTTATAATGGTGTGTATTATTTGTAGAGGAAATTAGGTCACTTTGTGTTATTATTTTTTTTAATTTATACTTTTATTTTTGTGTTACTATAATGTTACTATTCGTATTTATTTATGTCTTTGAATTGTATAAAATTACAGGTTGGTTCATATTTAAATGTCTGTAGCTACTGTCTACCTTCATAATATACTTCCTACCAAATGTAGACCAGACTGTTAACTTTCACCAAAATTTCGCTAAATTAAATAAAACATCCACGAAAAAGTTTAAGGTAATATGAATTCATTTCTGCAGTTAATTAGCGAGATGAGCTCACTATGATATTTAAGTAATTAAGATTTGGCTGAAAGATAAAGTAGGTAACGGATATTACCTAGTGGGGGAGATGTTTGGAGTTAAGGATGTTATGAATTTATTATGAACAGATAATGTTAAGAATTTCTTGAGGTGCTCGTGGCTAAGTAACAGCCGCACGGGTAGATCGATCATAAGGTTAAGCAACGCTTGACGCGGTCGGTCCGTGGATGGTAACCATCTTGTCATGACGAGTTCCTCCGTGTTTCGGAAGGCACGTTAAATTGATGGGTCCCGGCTGTCATTTGGCATCTTTGGCAGTCGTTACGGGTAGTCATAAGCCAGAAAGTCTGACAACCAGTCTTAACAAGGGATATCGGGTTGCCCAGGTAACTGGGTTGAGGAGGTCAGACAGGAAGTTGCTCCATGTAAAACACTGGTACTCAGCTGGACCCGGTTAAGAAGGGAAGCCGACCCCAAACCCCAAACATACCTTGGAAAAAGGCAGGCAGATGATGACGTAGAAAATATTGATTACACTAAAATATCATAACCATCAATCAGTTTCTATTCCCGCACAGAGAAGGATTGGTCGTTAATCACCACGCTAGCTCAATGTGGGGTTGGTGATTTCAGAACTTATGATCCAGGTGACCACAAATAAACACGGTAAAAAAATCTCAATAAAATCATACCAATTTTTTTTTAATATCATTGGAATACTCTTTTTAATGAACTAGTTCAATTATGAAATTAGAGATATGAATATTAAAACGCTCTGCAGATCATATCAAGGAGACAAAGTTTAAAGTGAGTCGACCAGTTCGCCTTGGTTGCTTTCTTAGAAGTCTGAACTGAGAGCGTGACGTCATATTTAGATATCATAGGTATACTTACGTATATGTAGAACTAACAACATAGTTACATGAACTCAACATGCATAGGTTGACGAAGTTGGTGCAGACGCCAGGACATCAAGCTACTACAATCTGACAAATTTTCATATGGTTCAAAAGTGAATTGAGAAAATTTTACAGTTTTGAGTAGCTTGATGTGCTGGCGTCTGTATCATGTATAGAAAATACATCACCTGCCTAGCCTTTTTCCAGCTATACCTACTGATACGACGTTGATTGTATATAAAATACAGTAGAAATACGCAGCTTTTTTTACAAAAAGGAGTTATTTCCAAAACTGTTTCATAAAATAAGGAACAAGTCAGTTATAATATGGCAAACGCGCCAAACATAACGAATTTCTGAATTCCTAATGAACAATTACGAAAACTCGCGCTGAATCAGTTGAAACCTGGAAGAACATTTTTTTGAGTGGGAAATCCTCAATTGACCCCTCCCGTTGTGGGCGCAGCTTAAAAAGGGAGTGTCAGAATTTTACCGACTAAAATTCGCTCTTGCTCCTTCTGGAGCCCTTCGTTGTGGAAGCTCCACGGTACCGCTTGCGAACTGTCCCGCAGCCCCGGCAGGCCTCGACCCTATGGGGCCCCAATTTTCCTGACTGATCTTCGAAGAGCGCGTGTGCACTCACCATTACTTATCCATTTTTTTTTGTTTATGTCTATAGCGTTTGTTTCTTTGTTTCTTAACTGTAGCATGGTCACGCATGTTAGTTACGTCCAGTTTGCGATTGTAGTTTTTTGTCATCTAATTAGACGCTGTCATTATTGTTATAAGTTGACGGCTTGACGCTAATTGTTGGCTCTAATCTTTTAATATTAATATTCTCGTTAGCAGTGTTAGTTAGACTGGTAACTGACAATAGATAAATATTTATTATGGATACCTACTCATTCTTAGAGCGAAATCACTGTGATATGTTATTTTAATCATCCTCAGCCTTTTTATTTTTCAGGCTTTTTCTCATACATACGATAATCACGCTTGACCAAGCGATTTAGACTTTAAAGTCCAGGTTTCCTCAAGAGATTTTTCTTCCCCTCTATGTTGGTGTCTGACCTGGAATCGATCCCGCACTCCCGTACATGAGAGTGCTAACTTCAAGTCCACCACAACAGTAATTATACTTTCTATGTAGTACACCATTTTTTCTGTGGCCTTTGCAAAATTTAAATTTACAAGATCTTGAAATTACTTCCACTTACTTTTTTAGACTGAATGGAGTTGGATTGTAATTTTTTTTTTAAATATAGTACTATTTTAAGAAATATTTTATAAGTCTCGTACAATAAACCCATCTTTTGTTCCGTATAAACTTAAAACAAAAGAAAGAGACGACAATACTACTTGCAAGACGATATGAATGGACGTTATTTCCCGTAGATGACTCATCATTTCTATGGAAAAAATATACATGTACCTCGTGCAATTAATATTCAGTTTCTATAACACCTTTATTTTGAGAGCTATAGGGTCTAAATTAGCTTGTGTATAACTGGTTGTGGACAGGTAAGTACAGGATGTGCTAGGTATGAATAAAGTGACCTTGTGATGTCCGTGAGACCTTCCTTTTTTTCACAATTGAGTAAAGCTGTCTTTCTCGGAATATAGGGGAATGCAAGTTGTTGTAATGTTACCTACATACATAAATAGGTAAGTATTTTATTGTGAAATGCGTTTGAATGCAATTAAATTGTCTATAGGTGTTAAATAACCTTTCTGTGGGAAGCGGTAATAAACCAAATTATTGTAAAATTAAAAGAAAAAAAAATAGGGTGTCCATAATTTACCTTTCTGTGGGAAGCGGTAATAAACCAAATTATTGTAAAATTAAAAAAAATAATAATAGGGTGTCCATAATTTACCTGCAACTGGAGACAACTTTCGCATGACGCACCATCGCGATTTCCACTGTGGACAAAATAAAAACAAAATTAATAACAACAAATGGATATGGACGAATGGATAACGAAAAAATCGTCTTAAAACTCATCCCCATCGCTGTATACTGGGAGTTTTTCTAATTTGGACAGCACGCATGTAGATGATAGGTACAGACGCCAGCACATCAAGCTACCCGAAACTGTCAAATTTTCCCAATCAATTTTGAACCATACGCTTCAACGATAAAGTTGAAAATCTATTAAGAAATTTTGACAGGTTGAAGTAGCGTAATGTGATCTGTGCTTTAAATTAAAAAAAAAACATAGATCTATAAAACATGTTTGTTTTTTATTAAACAGTTAGATTAAAATAAGCACGGGCTTGTTTTTATATAAATGAACTGTCAAAAGTAATCAATACTTAAGAATATAAAAAAAAACTTTGATCTAAAAAACTGTGTTCAGTATTTTAATTGATTATGATCAAGTATAATAATTTTAACATAAACATGATGTTTAAAATAATAAATGCGGCAAACGCAGCCAAGGATATCAGGTAGTAATAGTAAGGTGCATAATTGATTATTATTATTATTTAATTAAATAAATTATAGACGTTTAAATTTTAACACGTAACCACTATGCAGATACGGTAAAAAGCTAATAGCTTATAAATTTATAAACGGGTATTAACCGGTTATTAATTATAAATACATAATGACTTGCAATATAGTAGGTAATAAGTATATTTAAAATTGATTGTAATTAACTTTGAAAAAAAGTCACACTTTCAAAAAGCACTCGATTATGCTTTCAGCCCGAGTCGAGTTTATCAAGCGAAGCGATTGGTTATAATTATTAAAATGTATGTTTCTGCAGTTTTCTTTTATTTTTCTCCGTATTAGGCTCGTTCAGTCAATGTTAATAAGATCCCAATTTATTTCCACAAAAAGTTTTTTTAGTATATTTTAATGAAGTAGGTACAGACGCCATCAAGCTACGCAGGAAACTGTCAAATTCTTCCCAATCAATTTTGAACCATATGCTTGAGCTACAATGTTGAAAATCTATTAAGGGACAGATTGTATGGTATAGTAGCTTGATGTGCTGGCGTCCAGAAGCATGTACGTATGCACAGGTATGTGTATACCAGCTTTATGAAAGTTTAACAGATCTTTATTAAGGGATTTAAATACATCTTACGTTCTTAGTGTAAGTTGATATTTTACATAAACTATTTTACTACAAATTATACAAGTAAAGGTACGAGTATTAAACGTAACAGAAAGTCAAACAACCAATACGGTTGCCGCTTAAATAATAATAAATATATACTGCAGTTGTAAAGTAAAATTGGTTTCGCTGACATTACAAAAGGTAACTGCCGTTCAATCACGGCAAACTAATAAAATGCCGTACCTATTAGCGTAAACACTTTCTAACGCTTAACAATAATTGTTCCTTCTTTTTACTTCTGTTTCATTGTGTAGGCAGTGTTATTGTTAAACGATATGTTAAGTACTAACATAGGATTTGAGATTTTGTTACTAAGCCAGAAGACTTACTATGCTTATTATGTAGTTAAAATAGTTTGTCTGTTTGCTGTTTTGAACCCACTAATCTTAGGAAGTTCTAGACCGAAAAAAAATCTTTTAGTGTCAGACAGCCCACAGCAGAGGAATACGCTAAACTATTTTTTTATCTGAGTGCGAGTCCTTATTTTGAATAAATATTCCACTGGAATTTTTCTCTGGATATTTTTTTATTTTTTCCATTTATTAATTTTTTTTCTATTCTTCAATGCAAAATTACCTACATTCTTTTTTAATTTAAATAATACCGCAGAAATAAGAAAAACAGCAATGGAATTTGAAATAATCATAACGTTCGACGCGTGAAATCAGTGGTTCAATTTTTGTGAGATTTGTGTTGTAAAACAAATCAGTTTTATTTGATTTCCATAATGTTACTGAAACAATTTCAAGAACCAGTCTTCTTAGTGTGGTATACTGAACTCATCCAATCAGTCTCCAGAGGGCTGTCCCTTACACCTTGTGTATATTATTATGGTTCTCTAAAACTATTTGCATAAGATCAAAATACGAGATAACATTTAATGTCCAATGTAGGCACGCGACCGCTAATTAGATTATCGTGTTTGGAAACAAAAAAATATTTCCTTATAGTTCATTCATTACAAATACCAAACCAAAGTAAATTGCAATAACAAAAAAAAATCAAGTAAAGCAATAAATTCTTTACTGATCGCCCACTCTGACCAACGCTTCAGTCGGTAAACCATCACGCCACATGTTGTCAGCAAGCGGTCAGGCGATGAACTCACGACATGTATCTATCTCGCTTCAACTGCTGCATTTTTGTATAGCGCCGTTTCGTTCAAACTCGTCGACCGCGCCAAAGCGAGCGCTCGAGTAGAGTGTGTGTCAATTGTTTTGTGTATGGACTGTTACGGGATCGATTTATTATATTATTATAATAAAAAAAAATACATTTTATTACTAGGTATCTAATTAATGTAAACCTTCAATAGTAGCAAATAGCTAAAATTAACATTATAAATGTCCATATAAATTGAATGCAGGGGATGATAAAGTGGGAAGGTATGCAAGAGGGATATAAAAATTATGACGGAAGGGACGGCCGATGGCAAACATCACGGTGTTTTTAAATTGTAATTTTTAATTCAATATTCACTGTTTAAATAAAAGGTTTAATGCTTCTTATGCTTTACGTATATTAAATCACATGTGTATATTTGTAAAACAGATAAAACTAACTGCACTTGTATTAGTAGGTACAACCGATGGTATAGTTGCAATACCTAACATAACACTTCAATTCATATCAATATAATTTCAAGGTTATCTACAATACTCGTACTGTACACTACTTTAATATATGCTAAAAATTATCGTATTAACTTAATGACATTCATCACATTGTATGAATAAATAACGCAACAACTGCAAATCGCAGACACCCTAGTCGATTGAAAAACTTCGGCGTGGGTTGCCAGCCCGAGCTCGACCCGGCGTCGCGCAACCGTCGCCCCACTGCGGCGCCCCTCAGTTGCCCGACGCGTCTCAACTCAACCGCACGTCCGTCCTCAGCAAAATTCCGCGCTAAAATGTCAGAAATTGACCCAGAAAAACTTATATTAGCAGTGAAAAAGCGCCCAGCTTTGTACACCAAAAATGATCCTAATTACTATAGCAATAAGAAACACAAATCTAAGCTGTGGATCGAAGTGTGTAGAGAGGTGTACGCTGGATGGGACAACTTCAAACCGCAAGATAGAGTTGAAAACGGTGAGCAATCAAAACTGTAAATAATATAGCGCGTATATTCAAGCAATTTTGCTACTTATTCTTATCTCAAATAAAACTGAGATTCGGTTGTATACTTTTAGGTGTGCGAATAAAATTCTCGACAGTCGATTTTGAAAATTGAACTTTATTACCTGGAAGTAAAGTTGAGAATTGTAGTAGGGGATTGAGTTGAAATGGAGATGTTACTGTTAGTAGATTTGACAGGTAAAAAGTATAGTTGTTGACAAAAATCCTTAAACATTTATTTCAGTAGGTTGCCTTGCGAATGTTAATAAAAGTATTAAGAAAGATAAAGCTATCTAGCTATCTATTAGTGGTCAAAAGTCAATTGTAAAGGTCACATTGACAATCATGTTATTTTTAACCGACTGAGCGATGCTAAACGGGGTTGTGTTTATCAGCCGAAGTATGTTTATTTTTATCCTTTTTTGGAACTGCAAGAAGCGCGAGCGTGGCCTTTTTTAACGCGTTTTTATTAGCTTCAGCTGTATGTTTGTTTTTTTGTAAGTATCTCTCCTTAGGACTAAATAATTGAACCTGTGTTCACCGATATCTTCGTAGTTTATGATCCGATTTCAACATTTCTTATATGTCTTTCGAGGCCTGCTTACTCTAGTGGATATGGAAGCGTTTATATGTCAATAAATTACTGACTTTATCAAAAATTCTCAACTAGAAGAAAACAAACATCAGCAAATAATTGAGTATTGATGGAATTCATTAAACCCATGTCCGCGCCATTTCCCTAATGAGACAGCTCCGACACTTTTGAGACGGGTAGCGGGTTCGATCTCCGGTCAAAGTTTGAGATGTGAAAATGTTTTCGAAATACACCATTGTGTTAAAATAGTAACAATTTGTAGAATGACTAGGTGTATCCAACAGTTTTACGTGTATTTTGAGTTAATTACTTCACGCAGGATGAACAGTACCTACTTTGGATCTTCTCTCGAATTCAAGTCATCTCCAATTTTTCAATCTAAATTAATTAAGCCACTTTACTTTGAAAGTTTTTGATTTCAAAGTTGCTAGATGTTATAGCGACCGAAATTTGTTTCAAAGACCGATTTCATTATCACTTACTACTTAATTTTGATTCAGTCTAAACATAGGCACAGACACGAATGACAGTACTACTAATATAAACCGCGAGTACATTGTAAAGCTTTATATGTCGGAGTACTTAGGAGTTCATGCAAAATAGGACAAAGAGGGCACGCAGAGGGCAAACACTAGGTAGCGTACATCAGTCTACATTGCCTTAATTGTTATAACGCCTAGACATCCCAAGGTGATACCTAGAACTCAAAACAATTGAACTGAATTGGCTTCTTTACGAACAAGTAATTCAATGAACATTACATTATTTCTTTGACTAGCGGTAAAACTGAATAAAGCATCAATAATAATCAAGCCTTGTCTAGAGAATTGTCTTAACATATTTTGCAACCGCTCCGCAGCATTTACGAAGCTTTACCCGACTTTTATAAAGTCCATAAGCGTGATTTCATGTATTTATTCTAACGCCAGCTTTAAATTTCAGGCCACGAACTGCAGAGACGCTGGAAAAGCCTCCGAACATGCTTCACTAGAGAACTTGGAATGCAGAAGAAAGAGAAGATGAAAAGGGAACAGAATGAACCTTACAAAAAGAGAAAAAGATACGAGCACTTCAACTTGATGTCTTTTCTCTTAGAGCCTGATGAAGAACACAATGCAGAAAAGGATTCTGATGATTCAGCGTCAGATCCTTTGGAAAATATAAAAAATGAACCAGCAGGGTTTGAGTCAATGGAGGTTGGCAACACCTCGCACTATGACATAGAAATAGAAGCAGAATCAGAGCCGACACAAATAAGTAGAAACGAATCTTATCTTAGACCAATGTATGAACGAAGTGAAAATTTAGAAGATAAAATCTTGGATATGCTTAAAGAAATTAAAAAGGACGAAGAAGATGAGGACAGGCAGTTTATGCTATCGTTAGTTCCGAGTTTTAGAAAGTTGAAAGCTAAACAAAAGTTTGAAGCTAGAATTGAGATTTTGAGAGTACTGAAGGACATCACATTCCAAGATGAAGATGACACGAAGTCTAATTCTTAGCCGTAAAAGACTTTTGAGTATAGTTATGGTTTACCATATTATAGTTAGTACAAGTTTTATTGTTATCTTTAGAGTAACGATGAAGCTACTTTCTGGGTTTTGTATTTCTTTCAGTTTGTGCGGTATGTGTTAGACCTATGCTTTGATAATTGCTCGGAAGATATATGGAAGTGTGAAATAAAATTGTTTAGGCATCCAATTTAAATTTAGTCATGTCGGCATTTGGGGAAAACTTTAGTTATTCGCTTTGGAAATTAGATCATGCAGTTACATGACCCAGTTGACTTGACGTATAATATGTTTCAATTTTTTTAAATACTGATGCTGATATTCTTTCTGATGATGTTTTCACAACCAGCAGGCTTAGCATGGCGATTGTATATCTATTCTGTCAAAAAAAGATAAAGCTCTTTCTGTCAATGTCAAAATGTCTTCTGCCCGAGCATGGCGCGACCTGTCAACTCCCATACAATCACTTGTAAACTTTATGTCGATCGAAGAAAAGAAAAATTTCTTCAAAAAAGGTCGAAGGAAATCTTACTTCAATCTGTCACTTTTCTGTCATTATGTCCATTTTACGGTAAACAAAACTTGTTTATACGGTTGCCATGCTAAGCCAGCAGAAAGGATATTTTCATTTCTGTGTGTAACCCTATTTTTTATTTAAAAGACAGTATGTAAAACTATTTTCATAGAAACTGAAAAAATAAAACGAAATTGTAATTTGATGAATCCTTTTGTTCTTGACGATTCCAATGCCGTCCCGTTTATCCTGGAACCCTAAAGCCATTACATTTAATGTCCTCGTTTATTCGCCAAGTAATATACTGAACCAATGCATGTTAAAATGATAGAGTTCATTCTAAAAACTGAGCACGTCATTCCAGTTTAGTACTGACACTAAAAACGCCAACTGTGCAACTAAATAATCGTTTGTACACCGAAAAATTTAAAGTTGTAACTCCAAATGTGGAATGGGTTTTGGGTAACAAGTTATGGTCTTTTTAGACGGGAGCTACGATCCGTAGTATTTTGTTGGTAAAAACTTAAATAACGACAGTAAAAATAAATGATGGCGTTGGTTTTATTACTGGCACTGTACGAGTGATGAAAACATTATTAGTTGGTATTATATATAGGGAGGCTTACCATGGGATATCGAGTTGCCCAGGTAACTAGGTTGAGGAGGTCATACAGGCAGTCGATTCAGGTAAATACTGGTACTCAGCTGCCTCCGGTTAAGACTAGAAGCCGACCCCAATAGAGCTTGGGAAAAGGCTTAGCGGATGATATATGTACAGGGTTCGATTTCAGAAATCCTTTTTAACCTACTTGACTAAAAGAACGATATCTTCGCATTAGTTATGAGTAGGATCAACTAACACCATGAGTAAGTAAGTGTCGAGGATTAAAACAAAAAGGAGTGGTCAACATTTTGGTATTACAATGAGTGAAAATCCTCGCAAGAAGTTTGAAGTAATAAAAAATTCAAATGCAATCGTAGAAACTAAAGCCGCTCTCAAATGACTGGTTTCGAGTACTTCACATTTAATACTCAGTCCATTATAAGATGGAATGGAAACATAAAACTTTTTTACGGTTTCAACGAAGACAATTGAAAATCGATACGAAATTTTAATTAAAACGCGACATTGGATTTGCTTAGCTAGAAGAGCTATTTGCGATACTAATATTAATTTATTCATAGAATAAAATAACGAGAGGATTAATTAATGGATAGACTAAAAATGAATCAAGAATTTCAAATTTATTTTTTTATAGATGATAAAATAACTTCTTAGTTGAAGTTTAATTTAATTAATGTATTAGTATTCAAAGCTTTTGTGCCCTCTTTGAACTTGGACGAAAAATATTAAAAAACATATTTTTATTAATCTCTGCTTTCAAATAACGACCTTGCTATAAAAATAATAAGTAATTTTGATCCAAACATTTTTTTTTAGTTTTAAATTTACATCAAACTATGTTTAATACAAGAAAGCTAATTATTTGACTCAAATGTCAAAACTTAATTACTTTTAAATTTTTCTTTTATTTATTCGCTATCGACCGCTGGTTTTGCGTGGATACAAATAATTTACTTAATGTTTATTTAATTATTTGATCAGTTTCGTAGGCCAGCATATTTGTAATGTCAGCGTTTGAGAGCTTAATACGATAATATGTCGTTAGAAACCCATAAAATAAATAGTGTTCTTTTACGACATTACACATGTTATAGTCGTACATATTCCCTTTGAATCACTTTATCTATTAAAAAGACCGTATCAAAATCCGTTGTGTATTTTTAAAGATGTAGGCATACATACGAATTGATAGAAGCGGGACGCTTCTGTTTTACAGTATTGTAGAGATTTGGCCTCTTTGTTTTTTAATATATGTAATTATAGTTTAGACCGTTTCCTCGAGGACTGGCCACAAAAAGCTAGCCATAGGGATAAGTGGAAAGATATGGGGGAGGCCTTTGCCCAGCAGTGGGACAGTACAGGCTAATAAAAAAAAAAAAATATAGTTATGGGATTGGACGAAACATCAATTAAATATGGAATCGTTTAAGAGTAACTGGGTTGGGGCTGACATATCTATGATAAAAGCCCCATATAGCTAATTTAGAATAAAAAAAAGAGTAACTGGATAGTTTTTAAGCCTTTGTGAGTCGCTCGTCTGCTCTGACCAAGAAATAGACAAAGAGTCAAATATTAATGACGAAGTATCATTATACAGAATTGATCCCGATAAAGAATGCTTTGTCTTCCTATGCAAAAGATACTATGTAGAGATTGTGATTGTCAGCTATCGTCAACATTGACATCGCAACTTAGTCACCCCTGTAGTCTATTAATCAAAGCTTAGGTGCGCTCAGCGTGATGATCACACAGCGCCATGCGTTTCCAGTCGCTTTAGTTCTTTGATGACTGTGTAAACACGAGTGCATTCAACGCGCATTAGCATAAGCGTTTTTTTGTTAAGGAAATTACATTTTGGGTGTTTGTGCAGTTGTGGCCAAGGTTTGTCTAGTGTATTTGTATCCTTTTATACTTGGGATACCTAGGGGATTTTGTTTCAATTGTTAATGTAAGGTTTAAATTAATCTATACTAATAGATATTGTAAAGCAGGAAGAGTTTGTTTTGTTTGCACGCGCTAATTTGAATGACTGCTGGTCCGATTTGAAAACGTCTGTCAGTGTTAGATAGCCCATTGATCGAGGAAGTCTATACATAGGCTACTTTTTATCCAGGTGCGCGGAATAGTAGCCACAGTACGCAGGTGAAACCGCTGGCGGCAGGTAGTTATGGTAGTAGTGGAAAGATTGTTTTTGGATCAACGATATGCATTAATTACACTGTAGAGACATCATCTTGTGTGTGATATTAAGTTTTTTGATCTTTAAACTTGGTGAAATATTTGTTTTATTTTATTTTTATTTATTTATTCAGGACAACCAACAAATATTACACTAGTTACAGTATTCTTATGCTATCTTTAATCTTATGCTAAGTGTAGACTTAATTATAGGTTGCCACAGCATGCATTATTTTTGGTCGGATATAATATGTTACTTGTTATAGTTTTTCTATGCAAAGTATAGGTAAGATATTTAACAGAATTACTTAACTTAACTTTTAGTAACAATGATACATGTACTAATTTAATCTGGTTGCAGTTGCACATTTCTCTTTTTAAAACTACCGCGTTTTAATTTTCTCTTCCTATTTATCTCTATTTAACCGGACCGTAACAAAATTAATAGCCACGAGCGTATTGACCGCTCGGCGTATCGGATCGGCGTATTGCTCACTGGCGTTTTAATTAACGCGATGACAACGGCGTACTGTTGCGTTCGTGTTTCGTATCGCCGCAAATTGGTTGCCATTAAACATTTTTTGTCATTATCATTTGTCGTAGTGAATTGCTTGATAAAAATGCGGCAATTTTTGTGTGTATTGGATTATTTTCTTGTTGTTGGTGTGAAAGCTGTATTTTTTTAATTGTACTAAAATTGGTTTTATGCTAAAACAAAGTAACATAGGTTTGCAATTTGTGGCCTATGTAAGTTTTTGGCGTGAACTAGCCTCAATATATATACATTTGTTCCTGAGAGAAAAATAGACGGAAAATTTGAAAACGATATTTTTTATATATATATGTATGTATGTACAGCGTTATTTACTTTATACAGTAAGTGCCTCCTACGTGTATATTCGCCTACATATTTGAGTCGTCACTCAAAAGTAATGTATTATATTTGTATGTAGGGCGTTGATATCGTGTTTATCAACGAGTTCTCGACTGATACGATATGAAAATGTTTTCCAATAATAAATTATCGCTGTACCTACGTGATGCCGAATATTCTCGGAGGTAGCAAAATCGAAAAAGTTGGAATACGGATAAAAGGAACAGTTTTATTGACGAAAGGACCAGATATGGAAACGTAGCAATTTCTGAACATACATATTAAAATAATATTATATTGTTTTTGTAAATTATTTCGCAATGCTGTATAATTTAGTAGTTTATTTTATTAATAAACTAGCGGTCGCCCGCGGCTCCGCCCGCGTGGATGTCGATTTTCGCGACAAAAAGTAGTCTATGTGTTGTTCTGATATATAACCTATAGAGGACCCCCGCGGCTACGCCAGTGTGGATGTCGATTACCGCTACCAAAGCCTAACTTTTGTCGGGATGAGAAGCTCGCGCTCGGACCTCCCGCCTTATTATACCTACCGAAAGATTTTATGTATAAGTTTGGTATTTCTACACCGATTTCTATGATTCTTTTTTATAGAATATGTTATAATGTTATCTTTTGTTAATTAGACATGAGCGAGAATATTATAAACATAAGAGTAAACAAATCAACAACAAATAATCAGAAAGCTCCGAACTGCTAAACTATCGGGAGTTATACGTGTTATTGTGAGTCAACCATTAAGGATAGACATATGCTGTTGTGGATTTTTTTTTAGATAATTTTATGTAGAAAATTTCCGTCATACGTGATTTCTACGTAGCTTTAACCCCTAAGGCTGCACACGCGACGAAAGCTTAAAAAATGGTGTAACTTCTCCCGTTTTCCCAACATTTTCCTTCACTGCTCTGCTCCTATTGATTGTAGCGTGATTAAAAGTATCTTATAACCTGCCCAGGAGTATGAAGAATAATTGTACTAAGTTTCATTAAAATCCGTCCCATAGTTTTTGTTCCTATTAATAACATACAGACAGACAGACAGACAGACGGACAAAAATTTTACTGATTGCATTTTTGGCATCAGTATCGATCACTTATCACCCCCTGATAGTTATTTTGAAAATATATTCAATGTACATAATTGACCTCTCTACAGATTTATTATAAGTATAGATGATAGATATAGATTATTTATATATGAATAATATAAAATAAAAATTCGTTGTGGCGTAGTAGTTAAAGTACCAGCATTTCAAGTATGATGGTGCGGGGTCGATTCCAGGTCAGGTAAGTACCAATGTAGTACGTAACAACGTAAGTATTCTAAGTATACGTAGTTTCTAAGTATATCTTGGACACCAATGACGTTTCTACTAGCGTTTACGATCGTAGAAAGACATATTGGCTACAGGCATATTCATATTCTTTATTTGCTCTGGACTATAAGTCTGAAATCACCAACACTCATTGAGCAAGCGTGGCACCCCTTAACCCTTCTCATTGTGAGAAGACGCCTGTGCCCAGCAGTGGGACAATAAAAAAGGCTGATGATGATGATGAATATAAAATTGATAGTATAAATAGACTAATTACCAACTCATCTTTTTCTAACTAAACCTCGATAAAATAATAATGACACATTACTATAGCATCCCACTCATACCCAGGAAGTTATGACTATGACTCATAATTATTTGCATAGAGATACGATCAAAGGGCGCATTAGAACTTATGTGACTAATTCACACTATCGTCAAAACAAATGATATTGTTTTATCAGAACTAGCTTTGACGTGCGGGATCACTCGTAAGAACTGTTTACTAGTACTAAATGGATCGGAGGTGTATCATGGACATCTGCGTGGGCTGCGGGTGCTGTGTAAGAGTTACCGTGGCCCTGGCGCACACGGATCTCCAGAAGGAACATAGTGGGTTTTAGCCAGCAGGAGTCCTTTTTCCCATGAAAAAAAAAGGTGTATCATGGACTAGAATTCGCGCCACGGTTTCATAGCCATTCTGTTGCTTCTATCTTCCTGCACATGGATGAAACCGTATATGTTATTATGATATACTAGCTTCCGCCAGCGGTTTCACCCGCTTTCTGAAGAAAGTACTTTCCATACCCGGATAAAAAGTAGCCTATATGTTATTCTGATGTATAAGCTATATTGTGGTAAAGTTTCATTCAAATCCATTCAGTAGTTTTTACGTGAAAGAGTAACAAACATCCATACATCCATACATCCATCCATCCATACATCCATACTTACAAACTTTCGCCTTTATAATATTAGTAGGACTATTTAGCTAGATGACTGCTAGGTTTCAACCAGTCATTACTAGTTTTATCGTCAAAGATTATGAAATATACCCTTCCTATTTATCATATTAATAGGATATGTTAATAAAAATTATGAGTATGGACTATCCTAGTTTAAGTTTCAATTTAAATTATTTCTTAATTTTATCCCATCCACTTTCTTTTGAATGTAATTCTACAAGTAATTTAAGTATCCAACTGTTTACTTCTTGATGGGTGTGTTTATTTGTACGAACGATAATCTCAGAAAGTATCAGTCCGATTTGAAGAAACATTTTAAGGTTGGATAGCCCATCTACGAAGCAGTTTCTCTGCGAAGCGAGCGGATCCGCGGGAAGAAGTTGTGTTAGCTAGTAGCTACATTTCACTCATCCGAATTTAATCTTATCTATTATTTCTACAGGTTTCAAAAATTCAAACAATCTCTAGAAAACCTTATCTTTTCTTATCGCTAGCGATACAAACAAAGTTATTACTCATTATTAATGATATTATTAAAGACGGTCGAAGATTCTCATAATATTGTAGCCATAATATTTGTATAAGTTAATGCATTCCTTAGTAATAATAGGCTGTCGGCTATAAGATCTCGTTGGCTTATAGCCAAGGACTTATACTTAATAATATAGACTCATTAGTCGGAAGATAAGATGTCCCTTCCAGTTATGGTATGTAGTTTTGCGAAGGGGATAGAGAATAGACGCGTTTTAAAATAACAAATACACAAAAATATATACAGAATAGCAATTTGATAGTGATTTGGTTGAAATCTCGTCAATCCTTGTTTTTGACGTATTGCAATGTATCATCACCAGCCATTTTTATTGTCCCATTGCAGGGCACAAATCTCAAACAGAGAAGGAATGATCAAGACACATTGGCGATTGCAGTCTTTTAAGTTCACGGTTCAAGATGATTTCCTTCACCGTTTTACGATCAATTGATGTCCAAGATATGCATATTAGTTTTGCATTGGTACTTGCGTGGTTCAACCACTGTCCACCATGAGCTACACTTTTTTTGCAACGCATAGGTGTCTTGAATTTTAAACAATCAAAAGTACAAGCCCCAGCACATCAAGCTACTACAATCTATAAAATTTTCTTAATAGATTTTTAACTAAACATAATTTAATATGTTTCTTATGTCTTCTATCATATAATATCCTACTAATTTATCACCTACTTGTACCACCTTTATAATAACGGTCGCTCTTTAAGGATATCCGTGAAGAGGTTCCCAGAAACTACCGGGCGTAGTAAAAATGCGTAAACAGTTTATCGACATGACACAGTTTCTGGTTATCGATAAGATAGGCGCGTCTCTATTAGCTACTTTAGTTTGAATGTTCTGATAATTTCTGATAAGTAGGTATCTAATATTGAATTTGACCACTACCGGTAATAAAATGTTAGCAGGTAATTTAATTTGATTCAGAAGCTAAAAATTCGTTTTACGATTATTTCCTGACTTGCTTCATGTCGGGCCTCACTATTGTAATAATGATATTATTATCATTAAGTTTATATATTTTTTTAAGCTTATTGCCTAGACATGTGTGGTTATTAGATACTTTTATTAATTAAATATCTGTTTGTGTTTTAGATAAAATAAATCCTATAGATTCGATGTTTCTAATATCCCTTAAAACCCTAGACTCGATGATGAAAAAAAGTTATTTGATTATATTAAATGTAAACTCACCTTTTTTCCATCGCGAAACTTCACAGTACCCTCGATGATAGAATTGGCGGGACCCAAATCCGCCATCTTGGATTGTAAACGTCACGTAATGCGACCGCAGCGCCACCGTTGCGACATCGTGAACTAACACATTTTACACATTTTGAATTTAATTTATAATTTATTCAGAACTAAAAACTTTTATTCTGCACTGTGCACTGGGTTCACTTAAATCTGAAACAAAGAAAAACTTTTTATTAATTAAAAGTTAAATATGAATATGTGATTTAGTTTGTTTTTACTGTGTTTCGGATGGCACGTTAAACTGTAAGTCCCGGCTGCCATTGAACATCCTTGGCAGTCGTTATGGGTAGTCAGAAGCCAGTAAGTCTGACGCCAGTCTAACCAAGGGTATTGGGTTGCCCGGGTAACTGGGTTGAGGAGGTCAGAAAGGCAGTCGCTACCTGTAAAACACTGGTCTCTCAGCTAAATCCGGTTAGACTGGAAACCGACCCCAATGTAATTGGGAAAAGACTCGGGAGATGATGATGATTTAGTTAGTTTATTTTCATGTTCAAATTGCCTGCGATTTTAATACTGACTGAATGCTAACAAGTTAATAAATGTTTACTAGACTTTGAATAGTTAGTCATTCTATTCGGCGAATCATCGCAAACTGCACTACATTGCCACAATTGCATTGCGACGGTTGCACATCGTATTGATGCGAGGGCAAAGCCATTTTGACAATTGTCAAAACGTTCTCAACAAAAGACTATCTAAACGCAAAACGCGCGCCAAAGGATCTATATGCACCAAGCGATTAGAAGCCTTATCTACAGGCTAAACGGTGCATTTTCAAATAGTCCAAAATGAGATACATTCGTAAATAAATTCCTATTTAATAATAATTATAGTTACAAAACGAAGGATGTGATTAATGTTATCAATTTGCTACCAAATATTACAGTCGGTCACTGTGACAATTGTCAAGGCATTTCGAACTTTATTACCTAATGATAAGAGCTAAATAAAACGTGACGCAATAAAAGGCGACCTTCAAGAATCATTGGTCACGTCTAGATTTTTTGGCTTTGCCTTATTCCAAACGATTTTACGCCAACAAACAGGCTGATTGTTAAAATGTGTATAAAAAATTGCTAACTGGCAAACTTTGCTTCAAAATAATTGCTGGCTATTTTCGTACTAACTTTTTGAGGTTTTATGGCTGTATAAAACATTTGGACTGTGAAAATCGTGTTAGGAAATATTCCCATGACAATCGAAGTGCTAGAAATAAATTGAATGAACGAATGAATAGGAATGGTACGCTTGAGTTGTACAGACGCCAGCACATCAAGCTACTACAATCTGTTAGATTGCTCTAAATAGATTTTCAACTTTATCGCTAAAGCATATGGTTTAAAGTTCGGGTTCGGGTAGCTTGATGTGCGGTCTGTACCTACTTATCAGTTATAAGTAAATTCGCAACTGTTGCTGTAAATGAAGAAACAGGTTAGGTCAAAAGAAGACTCAACTTCTAAAACCAAAATTTAAAAAAATAGCATGATTTGAACGGCTCAAAGCACATACTTTTATCAATATGAATAACTGTCCTTGTCCTAAAGTTTGACTGCAGTTCGTAAAAACCGATAACAATTTTGCAATATTTTGAAAATGCACCAACCATCAAGTTAACACGGTATCCAAGATACTGTCGACATGCACAAAGCTTCGAAAATCTTAAGTAAGCCCTAACTTAGAAGTTAGTTAAGTATTTCTAACTTACCGACTCTAAAGGTTAAGTTACTCGGGGGTCGGTTCCCGTCAAAGTTTTCACTTTGAATTATTTATTTCGGGTTTATGCGGGCACAATTTTACATAACTTTTAATTTCAGTGCTTTTATAAGCTGGTTTAAGTTTCTGGAAAGACCGTTTGCCTTTCTGATCCTTTGAGACGAAAATTATATAATAATTATAAAAGGATGGCAATTAAAGAAGTAAATTAACCATAACACAATATTTGGAAACCTGTAATGAATAGCAGAAGATGTCCACGCCCTGCACTTGACAGATTTGACGCAGGGAAGACTAAATACTTCCCCGAAGAGATGTCTGCAACATAGGAGCCCCTTAGGGCCAGGGTCTGCCTGGGCTGCGAGTTGTTCTTAAGTGTTACCGTGGCCCTGGGACCTCCAGAAGGACCGTAGTGGTTTTTAGTTAGTAAGAGCCTGAATCACCCTCCAGCTGCACCCTCATCGAGAGGGGTCATTTGATGATTTCTAACGAAAAAGAAGACAAATTACTCAATAATTTTATTGCATTCGACATGCATTACTAAGTCTTGTACTGTAGCCACGACCATTTGAATCTTGTTTGTTGTAAATAGTCTCTTGGTATCTTCCTTACAGGAATTTCAAGGAGATGTAAAAGTATTTTCCATTTCCAATATCAAGAAGCTTAACTTTCCTTTCACGGGGAGTTTACGACTGGTTTTAATAAAAATCCAAATTGGAAATAAAATCCTTGCTGCAAACGTATGAAAATTTTCAAAAGCACACGAAAAAGATTTGTTTAGCTTACATGTTGACCCGACGAAAACGTTTAAGTTTGAAATTAAAAAAGTTTCTGGATTATCAGCGGAGAGGGGTGCAAACAAAACCTTTTTGGATAAAATAAGTCAAAATCTACATGGTTTGTTCACCCTGCTGAATAATAAATTCTCGTCTAGACACTTAAAGGCTGAGAACGAAGAACTATAAAAAGAAAAAAGAAAAACAATTGATTGGGATGGTGTCAAGTAAGCATTAGACACCACAACTCCACTCTCAGTTTTTCCTAAACAATACTTCAATATGTATTTTCTTCAACAGTTTTAGCGTTCAACGTTACACCTAAATTATTCAGGTATTTACTTATTTAGTATAATTTACTTTAGTTACATAATTAAAATTGTGGCGTTTGTGGCAGACAAAATTCATTATTAACACGAATAAAAATAAGAAGAAAAAAACCCCCAACGAAATTGCTGCAAAAAGTAGCAATTTACCCAAATAAATACAAAATCGCCTCAAAAAGGGCGAGAAAGAATTAATCCGCGCAACCCGGGGCAGCTAAAATGCCACGGATTCAATAACACATACAAATGTTACCCATGTGGACAATAAAATGTATTGCAGATGTGTTCGTATACAGGGGGATTTCCATCATTAATACACTTTGTAAATATTGCTTTTATTGATTGTACACTGGACGATACAGGGTGTTTTATAGGCAGTAAAAATTACGTAATGTTTATACAGTAAGTTTAATTACACATGGAGCCATGTGGCATTCATAAGGATTGATGTAAATGTGTCACTAGAGTAATGAACGATTGCGACGTTACGGCATTTTAATTACAAGTTTTTTTTTTAATTGGCGTTCTGGATTTTTCTGGAATGTTCGCTAATACCTCAGGAAAAAGAATCTTTGCTTTCAATTATAGTACCTGGATTAGTGAATGTAGATATTACTCAAATTCCCTAGTAGGTACAGTCTGATTGGTCGTGACTGAAAACAAATAAAATTGATGGCGATGCACGATTTACATTCGTGCCATAACCATAACGACAGGACTATCACATTAAACAATAAATTGGAACACAAAGCGATAACCACATAGTTACGTAATATACAACTTTCTCTTGTCAGGGAAGTTGTAAAAAGTCCAGCATTTGCGTGTATCACGCGTTCAAGAGGGAAATAATTTGTGTTTATGGGATCAGGAACTCGAAAAATGGCCGTAAAAAAATAATGGATTGATGTGTCTTTTTGTTGTAAAATAAAAATTCACAATACATTCACGGTAATAATGAAATACTATAAGTTATTACTCCAAAATTTAGTAAATAATTTTAATTTATAAATATTACTTGATTGGCAGATAAAATAAACAAAAAAGATCGCCACCCTGTATATTAAACATTTAGTACTTTATTTATATTCGGCTAACGTTTCAACGAAATTATTAATATCAGCCCCAATATCATTTGTAATATTAATTTTGCCCCTAACGTCTGGCCATTTGGACGTACGATAATGGCAGCTAGATGCAATTCATTATAATTATAATACTTTCAGCCTTAGTTCATCGCTTTAAAGGTCATAAATATAAAGGCCATATGCTTTTAATAAGGTTAATTCTTGTTCATGACTTTAGAAGGCTGTAGATCGTGTTAATAAGTAAGAAACTAACTTTGATCTTGAAGTGAAAGGAAAAAAACTTTGCTGCGGTACCACAAACCAAAAAGGACAATAATGATAACGTAATTATTTAAATTGTAAGTTATATTTATTCATCATCATCTGTCTAGGCTTTTCCCAACTATTTTGAACCTCCTAAAAACCAGTTACCTGGCAAATTCGATACCTCTTGGTAAGACTTTTTAAATCTTTTATTTCATGAGGCTTTCTTGGTTTATCAGACTTTCTGGGGTCTAACCACCCGTAACGAGTATCAAAGATGTTCAAATGATAGCCTGGGCATACAAATTTAGCGTGCCTCCCGAAACATGCAGGAACTCATCATGACAAGATGGTTACCCATCCACAGACAGACCGCGTACTGTTACAAATCTACGAGCCCCATATTAGTTATATATTTGATTGTCTTAATAAATGTGTTACTTCAGTAACTTATATTTACCAAATTAACACATGTAAGAATTTATTTTACAATTGTTGCCAAATGAAAAAACAATTTATGAAGGACATATCCATTTTAAGCGAAAAAGGAACGAATATTGAAAACCAAAACCAAATTGAAAGCCTCCACATAATTGGCGAGCCAATATTTTTTTCTGATCTCTAAGATACGAACATCTGCTTTTCATAAGAGGTAGTGTATTTTTTTTTACAATGGAGAACTGTTAACTTCGCACCCACTTTTGGGTACAAAGATACTATTATAAGCAACCTTTGCAACTACAAGCAGATGGCCAGGGTTGTCACGGCTCAGATAAGGAATATAATGTATTTCTTTTTTGTGTGAAATATCGCTCGACTTGCGATTAATAGAGCGAAGTAATGTGGCGGTAATAATTTTTTTGCGGTATTTTTCTGTTACGGTTGTTGGTAATGGTATCAAGAGTGTTGCAATTACAGCTTTGTTACATCTTCGTGCAGTGAATGCAGTTTGAAGAAGCTAGATTAATAGCCCGTTATATGACGTTCTTTTTTATTCGTCGATTCATTCGAAAATTTGAGAATTTGTGTGTATGTTTGTTACTTCTTCACGCCCAAACAGCTAAATGGATTTTGATGAAACTTGACACTAATATAGCTTAGACATCAGAATAACATATAGATTCTTTTTATCCGAGTGCGGGAAGTAATTTCTTCCGGAAGCGGGTGAAAGCTAGTATCATATTAAATCCGTTACCTCTTGCCAAAGCCTCTGTTAAATACTTAAAATTAATAATAACTACGACCTACAAATAACATAATAGGCAATGTCCTCATTTAAATGCCTTATTGAATTGAAAACTTTTGACTGACAACCCTACAATGCTTGTGGGCTGTTCATACGGTCACAAAGACCACCTGCCCGACGCGTGGTACCGATTTCATATTATGTATTATTTAATATTTTATTTATACATTTCGATTCTAAACTATCGGGAATAGCCCTCGGGGTATTTTATTTATTGATGTTAGCGTCAAGCGTATTCGTTTAGGGTTTTGGGATTAATAATGTTGTTAGTTGATCCTTTTGACTGGCATGCCGTAAATAGTTTGTTAAAATAGGTTTTACCAAATAGTTTATCTTCGAATGTTCGTTTAGTTTTTCGAGACAACCCTTGTAGCATAGTAGGTGTTATTATGGAACGACTGAATCGATATTTAAACTCTTTTGAATATACCAAAACATTTATCTGAACCACAATAATGTAAGCTGGTCCTTCTATTGTCTTGATCCTTACATGATAGCGTCCGGGCCGATTGTCGGCTACGGCGGCCATTCTCTCTAAGGAGGTCAGCCAACTTTGCAGGAATGTTATTATAGTGCACAAGCATTGCTCAGACACAGGTGCACTCTTTAACCCCTCACTCTCATTTTCCGATGGGATGGCAATTCACACGACCGGATAGACCGTTCAGGCGCAGGATCGACCTTTACGTACCCTCCGATGCAGTGGTGTATCAATCACCAACTTCCAAACTCCGGGTTGCTTAATGAAAGTCTCTTAAAATCCACAAAGCGATTTTGGTCCGACCGAATCGTGCACAACAGTTACGCTATGCGACTACTAAGACCAACAAGGCAGTCCTTACTATAATATACGATGAACAACGACAAATGACCAATATTAACAAACTATCCGAACCAAACTGATCACACAATACCTATGTCCTGAATATGATTTTGTAATCAAAAACCGAAACCCGTACAAAATCCGAACCATCAACCATATGCCGTCGGCCGATCAAATTGTTCTGCGGTCAGGCTTAGGTTAGGATGTTCTAAATTGAACTTTGTTGTCTCGAAATAGGGTTGATTATGTATTTGTCATTGGATAGGTGATGAATTTGTATGTAATCTCTTAATTCTGTTATCTCATCTGTAATGCCAGGTTTAACAAGCTGTTTAGACGATATTATCGACTTCAATAACAATGTATAGGTACTCAATTTCTGAAAATATGAATGGTAACGTTCAATATTTTCTAATAGACAGAGTTTAGCCTCGTCTATTTGAAGTTATTAATTTTATTATTATTTTTATAAATGAAATAACAACGATATGCTAAAAGTTATATGTATTTGTAAATATTTGTTCATTTGTTTCAAGGTTCTATGAAATAAGAAGGAATATAGAACAATCAGGATTAAAGACAGTGCTTATTTCTGAATAATCTTTTCCAGGAGATAGTATGCAGTTGTTGATAACAGGATTATACACAGTGACAATATAGTAAGTGCCTTTTAAAAGTCTCAATGAAAAATACCACCAAGATTTTTTTAATTTCAAAGAAACCCATAATATAATAGTATATTATAATATCTACAATTCAATCATATCCGCATCAAATAGCATAACCTTTAATCAATCTAAATGCAACCTTGCACCCGTAAACATAATAATGAAGGCATAGATGCAGAATTCTAAAGCTTCAATTAAACGTCTGCGGTGTATAACCGGACAGTGTCCGGAATTAACCGGGTTACCAGCTCTTAGTTGCCGGATATTGAATTTTGGTGGTCCAGCTGAAACTACTTATTACTGATGCAATCTGTGGCTAGATTGGGTCTCGTTAAATGCGCAGATATTTTATGGCATTTAAGACAGATTAGTATACCAAATTCCAAGATCGATTCTCTGATCAGATTTTGCAAGTGTACTTAGATTTTTTTCGTAAGGAGGTGGTAAAGTAGAATCTTAGTAGCAACAGGAGATTGGGACGAATTTCAATGAAAGTATAACGGGTGACTTGAATTAAAATCCAAATATTTAAGAGAAGGTGAAGATGATTAGATATTGAATAACATACAGGCTGCTACTAGCAACAGGAGATTGGGACGAATTTTAATGAAAGTGTTACGGGCGACATGAATTAATATTCAAATATTTAAGAGAAGATGATGAAGAAGATGAAATATTGAATAACATATGGCCTGCAAATATCTACATTTGTAACATTAGGGCAAACATGAACATACTTAATTTATATACTGAACCACCCTGTATATATTTTTCATATCAGAATTGCATGCGTTTCAAAGTATAAGTGTGAACTAATAAAATTATCGAACACATACCACCAATTTTCGAAAGCAATAACCCTTCTCAGCAGTGCGATAAAAAATATAGTACACAACATCGATATAAGAAGTGTCTAGATGCCTAGTACGCGCTGTCAAAATGCATTATGATCAGAGACATCAATTTGGCTTAACCCCACCCACAGGCCGCCATTACGCGACAGACGTTTGCCGCGTGTTTACATTGTAAATTTTTCACAAAAAAAATCAAAAATGACGGTTTGTGTAGTGAAACTTTGTAATAACTACACTGCAAAAAAACATAAGGATACGAACATCTCTTTTTATAGGTAAGTTTGAAATTTTATGATAAATATCTACGTATTACTTTGAAAATATTACGACGGCAAAATAACAACAAAACGACTCCATATTATTTGAGTATTGCCAAGGTATGAAATATTTTTACCTTCTTTTTTGCTGCTGCGATTAATATTGTAAAATGTTATTACGAATTCAACATTATTATTTTATTGTAATTTAGTAAGATACTTATTGATAATACATAAGTTTATTTCTTCAATAGATTTCCGACTGATCCTGTGACATCCAGTCATTATATTTATATTTATATTTATATTTATATTTATATTTATATTTATATTTATATTTATATTTATATTTATATTTATATTTATATTTATATTTATATTTATATTTATATTTATATTTATATTTATATTTATATTTATATTTATATTTATATTTATATTTATATTTATATTTATATTTATATTTATATTTATATTTATATTTATATTTATATTTATATTTATATTTATATTTATATTTATATTTATATTTATATTTATATTTATATTTATATTTATATTTATATTTATATTTATATTTATATTTATATTTATATTTATATTTATATTTATATTTATATTTATATTTATATTTATATTTATATTTATATTTATATTTATATTTATATTTATATTTATATTTATATTTATATTTATATTTATATTTATATTTATATTTATATTTATATTTATATTTATATTTATATTTATATTTATATTTATATTTATATTTATATTTATATTTATATTTATATTTATATTTATATTTATATTTATATTTATATTTATATTTATATTTATATTTATATTTATATTTATATTTATATTTATATTTATATTTATATTTATATTTATATTTATATTTATATTTATATTTATATTTATATTTATATTTATATTTATATTTATATTTATATTTATATTTATATTTATATTTATATTTATATTTATATTTATATTTATATTTATATTTATATTTATATTTATATTTATATTTATATTTATATTTATATTTATATTTATATTTATATTTATATTTATAAGATAATTTTATCACCTATGTCAATGTGAATAAAACTGCACAAATTTTAATTTTCCCACATTTTGGGGGTAATCACTTTGCGCTGGTATATTAGAATGACACGCACACAAATGCAGACGCGATAATCATACACTTTCGGCACTCACACGCGCATCAAACATGCTGTCAATATGAACGTTCCGTTTTGTACTGAACACTCCATCTAGACTTTCCTATATCGATGGTACACAAGAAAACAAACACACCATTATCAAGATCATTACTACGCGAACAAAAAGGCAATGTTATAGTAATGATGTTGTGTATTGTCGACTGCATAATGAAGTTAAGTTGGCAATCCGCGTTACACCTCATTAGCTGACAGACATTGCAGAAACATGTCTATGCTGGTTTTGTGGTGTAATTCAAAAGATTATCGCGAGTAATTAGTGAATTTACACGAATGTAAGAGAAGTTTAATAAAATATTTATAAATAATATTATAATTGATTTCATGTTCACAGCCAACCAAACTGATGTTCTATAGCTTAAAGGGTCATCTCACAAGTAAAATTCTGTCTAGCCATATCAACATTCATAAAATCCATCCACCGTTTCTTTGGTCATCCCATTCCTCTTTATCCATCCTCAGATTCATGATCTTTATTCCTCCATACCTACCATGGTAGGCGGTTTTCCATGTAGTCTTTCGGTGCAACTGTCAAACTTCCAAACTTCATATAAATAAATCGATTTATACCATCGAAAACCGCTTACGCTTATGCCATGTTCCAAACAGATGTTCGAAGCGCGATTTGGCAAGCAAGCCAAGCCGCAGGAAAATTAGAGTGCATTACAATGTACGCTGGCGTTTTACAGTGGCTCTAACAATTACCTCTAGTGGATTGTGAAGGAGTAATGTGGATACAGAAAAAAGGGTTAGAAGAGTTACCTTAGCAGTTTAGAATTTTAGAATAGAATAATTTAGTTTACTGGTCGTCATAAGCCTTTTTCTAAACTATGTTGGGTTCACCGTCCAGTCTTAACCGCAACTGAGTACTAGTGTTTTACATGGAGCTACTGCCTATCTGAACTCCTCGACTCAGTTACCCGAGTGGTCCCTTCTTTAGACTGGTTGTCAGACTTTCTGGCTTCTGAATACTTGTAAGAACTGCCAAACATGTTCAAATGACAGCCGAGAGCCACCAATTTTACGTGCCTTCCGGAACACCAAGAAACTCGTCATATCAGTTTGGACACTTATCAACCTTATGTTCGATTGATCCACTTCTACATAGCGAAAAACTCCACCTCCTCACTTTCTAGAGACGAGGTATTCTACCATACTGGACACATGGGCACATGGATAGAAAGAAGCCTATATGTTATAAGCTGTATAGCCAAGTTTCATCAAAATTCAGATGTTTTTGCGTGGAAGAGTAGCAAACATACATTCTTACAAACTTTCGCGTTTATAATATAAATAAGAAAAGGGAGTATAAGAAACTCCAAATTAAAAGAGTATTTTGTTATATCCAAGCACCAATTTTCACCTCATACTTTCCTAACACTTTTTGAAACAAAACAAAAACTTTGCAAAAACACCTCTAAGAAAAACACCAAACATTTTATAAGCAAACTTTTAACCTTTACGAAGTTTAGCAATCTTACTGAGGTAGTCGTACGTAATGGCCCAGCAGTTTTCGAGATTACGTGAAAAATGCAAAATTTCGCGCGATATTGTGTAACAAAACGATTTGGCAAATGCTAGCACCCATTGGGAGAGTCGTAATGTTTTAATGTACAATAATCATTTTGAGTACCCCGTTCTACGCTGGCTTGTTCGTAAAAAAAATATTTTATGCTACCTACTTTGTATATTTTGAGTTGTTTTTGGAGGTTAAAATAAAAATGATAGATGTGTTGGATGAAATGATATTTTAGTTGGTCAAATTACGACAAAATGCGCCATGCCAAAAAGCAACTTATAAAAAAAACTAGAATACAACACGTGTGATTATGACGTCTATGAAAGTTATTTAAAAATAATTAATGAAACCCGAATGCTATAATATGAAAAGATGTTATAAATATGACAGACCCGAAACTGCAAAATTACTGTATTCTTGTCAAGTCTTATTAAAATCCGTTCAGTAGTTTTATACCTCCACACATCCAGACTTTCACGCTAATAATATTAGAGTGACGATTTTAAAGCATAACATATCATCAGAACACCATTACATCAAACCCGATAGCACTCCTACTTACGGTACTATTAAAGCAATATTTTCCCATTATCCATGGTTACGTCATTGACGAATTGGTTCGACAGATTACGGCCAAAATTAATAACCTATCTATCCACTGTTTTGCCTTACTAGAGATTGAATTTTGACATTAGCCCCATATAATTTGTGTCAAATTTCTATCTCTAGTAAGCAAAAAAACGGATAGATAAGTTATTAATTTCGGCCGTTAACCCTTCATAACTGCTGATTCTATGTCTATTGAGGTCTGTTGTACCCAGAAAAGACAAAGCTCTTTCTGTTTATGTGAACATGTCTTCTACCAGAGCATATCGCGACCTGTAGACTCGCTTTTTTATGAAGACCAACACATTTCATACCAACGCAGAAGTAAATACTGATGCAGTCATTCTGCGTGTACTAAGATGAATTTACGTTTAGTTAGCCAAAAAATCGGCATACTTGGCGTAGTAGACTAATGTCAGTCAAGGAAAAGAAACATTTCTACGTATCATAAGAAATCTTTCCATTCTCTGGTTGACAAAACTTGTTTCTACAGTGGTCATGCTGAGCCTGCTGGTGTGAAGTTGGTTTAATAGCAACTACGAGTAGTTGCGACAGTATCGAGTTGATACAGAAATTATGGCTAGCTATACCATGGTTGTTCGTCACGACTTTTGTACGGAATTTTGTAATTGATTTCGTCAAATAATTTTCACGAGTCTAGTGCCACGATATTATAAGATTTAATAAAGTTTTTGGATAGTTTTTAGATCACCGCAGAGTTTTTTTTTTTTTTTTTACTTGTATATATTAGTTTATATTTTATTTGTAAATACATTGTAAATATTTATGTGAATAATAGTAAATACTCAACCGCATAGTTGTATTATAATTGATTGAAATTTAAGTAATGAGTAACTATTAAAAGTGGCCCGCAAAAGAAGTTATTCACTAACTAATCATCATCATCATCACAGACATAGGACGTCCACTTCTGTACATTGGCCTCCCCTTTAGATCTCCACATATACCGATTGGAAACGAACTGCATCCAGCGTCTAACTAATCTGTTCAATAAAAAAAAAAACATAATTTTATACTTTCACTGTCAGTCAGATAATTAAATCATAAAAGAAAAAAAAATCAAATACATATATTTCATAAATCATGCATAATATAAATTCCCTCATATCATTATGACCTTAATGAATTTATAATGAGGGCTTAGAAAACGCATGTTTTTTATGCAACTCTCACCGGAACACCAATCATGAGCTAATGTAGTCCATTGTACGTTATAAAGGCAACCAGACATACAAAAGCATAAGACATGTCTGGTTTTCTAATATACGAATGTCTTATTCAATACCATTGATTAGGTTTTGGTTATTAACGTATTATATTGACATACAGTTGAGCATTCAAGTGGAGACCACAAGCGGGAAAGAGGAATGCAGACTTGGTGGACGGACGATCTTGTTAAGGTGGCCGGAAGACACTGGATAGCCATAACACAAAACCGCCAGAAGTGGACAGATTTGGAGGAGACCTATACTTAGCATTAGGTGACTTAAGGTTGAAGAAGAGAGAGCAACCAAAAGTTTAATAATTAAGTAATGACGTTTTTGATTTCTTAACCTCTCGACTGTCTAAAGAACACCATGAATAATGAAAAATAAATATATATAAAAAACTTAAGTTAAATATTTAGGTAATTTTCATTTGAAAATGTGAATATTTTCAAATGGGAAATGTCCTATCTCATTTGTTTTTTATTACTTAAGATATTTGAGGGGTTAATAAACTATTAATTGAATGTTACGTTCTCAGACGAAGGGTTATACTCGTATCTTCTTTGACCGTTTAATTCCAACCATCCTAGGTTCCCTCGATTCTCAAAGATGCAGATACTTCTAACCCAAGTAATTAATGCATTAAAAAATAATAATACACAACTACATAGATGTGAACTTGACAACCAACTAACAGACATTGCAAAAACTTGCTAAACTTGATAATCTTGTGTTGAGGTAATAATTTATTGGACGCGGACAGTTGAAGACGTCACGTAAGAGGTATGCGAACTGACAGTGATATCTAGATAATTATTATTATTTATGTGTTGTGGAGTGGGAATTTACAAACAAAGAACTCTGTAACGAGTGTACCAGTCTGTCGATCAAGGTGAAGTGAAGCTTGCTGTAGATGTTCGACTTTATGTATTGTGTGCTCCTAGAACTCTGAATTAATAACGGGTAGTTTGGAAACCAATCGCACCAAAAAGTAGCTGTTCGTGTTCATCGGTTACGAGAGTACTCAATAAGAATTACTTTGGCCCTGGGACGTAAAGGGCACCAGAAGGAACAATAGTGGGTTTTAGTTAGTAAAAGACTGACACTCTTTCCATCTAGCTGTACCCATAGCTACAGGGAGTCATGTCATCAAATAAAAATTCACTCAAAAAAATATCTATACATGCCTACAGTACAAGTCCAAGGCTCAAAATAACACCAATCTTAGTATTTAATATACTTGTAAATATATCAAACGTGGCGAAAAAACTTACGAACACAATTTATCACCAAGAAAACCAGCTTCGTTATCTCATTTAAAACTAGTTATACAAAGCGCCACAACATAAGCTAGATACCCCATTAACTCGTAAATCCTAATAGCAAAGCTAATTAAAGCTATACTTCAATGATTGATATGTTTATGTCTCTATAATTTCTAATAGGCAAGATAGATGTCCCAGGTTTAAGCGATTTGATTGCTATAGAACACGACAAGCATCAGATTGATAAATATATGATTGAGAGTGATACGATGTGATCATGATTGATGCTAAGCATTATATATAGATTGGTCGTAATGTGCAGAATGAGAAGGGTATTGTCATTTGGCCTTTACGATATATCACACTTTGAATATTTATGTGATGGAAAACTCTGGAACTGCTTCAATAAATTCTGATATGTAAGGTCTTCATGGGTCCTGTTAAAGTTGGAGGAGCTCGTGGCTAAGTGACAGCCAACACGGCTTGATCGGTCATAAGGTTTAGCAACACTAGGTGCAGTCGGTCGGTAGATGGTTGACCATCTTGTTATGACGAGTTCCTACATGTTTCGGAAGGCACGTTAAATTAGTGGGTCTCGGCTATCATTTGTACAATTTTGGTAGTCTTTCCAGGTAGGTAGAATGCGGAAACCCAACCACTTGGTTTGTTAAAGGGTATCGGGTTGGCCAAGTAACTTGATTGAGGGGGTTAGATAGACAGTCATTTTATGTAAAACACTTGTACTAGCTGCATTCGGTTAGACTGGAAGTCGACCCCAACATAGGAATAACATGGCAGATGATGTGTCCTATCAAAGTTGACTAAAATAGTATTGAAACGTTTAAGATGACAGACAGAAAGAAGTAGTAGATGTCTTAATCTATACATATAATAAAACAGTAAAAAACCGTGTCTGTACATTTAATATATTGATAAAAATAATTACTGAGGGGGGTTTAGAAACAGCAATAGAACACGAATCCAAAAAAAAATTGTGTCTGTTTGTCTGTATGTCTGTTTGTCTGTTTGTCTCTATGTCTGTTTGTCTGTATGTCTGTTTGTCTGCATTTCTGTTTTTGTCACGCGCTAATCTTCGGAACTACTGGACAGATTTGAATGATTCTTTTTTTGTTGTATAGGTGGTAGGACGGGGCAACATATAGGCTATAAATTATCTTGGAAATTTGAACACCTGATGCAGAACAGCAACAGATCAGCTTAACTATAAGAGATAGAGTAATGCTGCCATAGCAAAAACTGTTCCACGTGATGAGCATTTTCTGCTGCGAGATAAAATTTGAAGATCTAGAACACCTGTTATGGAACTCTAAGAGCCCAGCTACACCATCAAACATGTAGGACTGATGTCTTAGCAAAAGTTGTTCGGTCTGATAGGCATTTCCGGTTGACTTATAAAAATCTAAGATCAGACACATCTGAAGAACTTCTCTTTTTGAAGTCGGTTAAAACAACATAAGCTGAAAGTACCTCAGCGCGGTGAAGGCCGTAACTGATTTTCGATGACCATGGTATAGACGCCAGCACATCAAGTTACCCGAAACTCTAAATATTTTCCAATCAACTTTAACAATATGCTTTAGAGATAAAGTTGAAATTCTATTTAGGAAATTTGACAGATTGTAGTAGCTTGATGTGCTGCATCATTGAAGACTTCTAGCCAAAACTCCCATTTTTTTTATTGTATCGCATTAATATTCCTTCGGACTTACGTTATTTCAGTTTTTAATTTACTTTTCTATTTATCTCCTTGACACAGTAGCCTACCAGGAAGTGCAGGAGAGCAGACACTTAGATTTTTATGGATCAAGTATCTTCACAACAAAACGATAACTATGCTTACAAAAAGGTTAAATTGTTTCCATTATTCCAAGAAGCTAAGACATTAAGGATCATACGAACCTTATAATCCAACGAAGAGCTAATCTAAGTCGAGAGAGGCTTGATGCTTTTCGAGAACATCAGGCTGCAACTCGCACCATTGAAATCTTTTGGGATCGAGAAGCACGCTTACATTTTCAGCGTATTTACGCATCTACATCCAGGTCTCTAGACACCAAAGAAGAATGTGATGCGCCACTGACCGCTGATCCTGAACGTCTTGCATTGCCTCGGAAATCTTAGACGTTCTCGGAAAGAGAATCACGCTTGACTTCTCAGCGTATCTACGCATCTGCTTTTAAGTGACTAGAGACAAGTAAGCGACAATTTGCCGATACAGAATCATGCTTGACTCCTATAAACCTAATGCGCGACTAATTGCTGATCGAGATTATACGTTGTCCAGAATGATGTTGAACGAAATATTCATAATCAGTTACAACTGTTGTGGAATTCCAGGCGCCCAGCTAAATTCGAGCATCTATGAATGACGTTTTAACAAAACTGTTCAATTTGAGGCATTCCAAAAATGAAAGACCTGAAGCGTCTCGAATCATCTCGCGCATCATGTTGTTTTCCCGTCCCCGGGCTCTTAGAATTCGATATCAGACGTTCCAAATCTTCGATTTTGGCAGCCCTGTAGTCGCTGGCATAAGCGACTGGATCCGCGTACGAAGTCGCGGGCAGAAGCTAGTTAGGAATAAAGCAACTGAAGATGAAAAACTAGTCTCACCAAGTACATCTAACAAAACTTTCTCAACAGCAGTAACATCCCGTACACTTAATTTACCTTTAACAACTCACAGTTAACTGTAGTCACAGATTAACCACCAGTTAACCGGTTACTGTGACCAGGTGTAAGGCTTTTTTTGCATTAAACTCGACACTAAGGAACACCTGCGATGTGTGGTCCGTTTTTATGGCAACAGGTGTACTTTGTACTTTTTTATGGTTTTTATTTTATACCTTGTGACTTCGTGTGTTGATGCTGGAGTCACCAGCTTGCTTTGTATTTGGGGCTTTCGGATACTAACTTTTGCCTTTATTGTTAATGGGTAATTTAGTTACATGTTCTTTTTTTTGATAAGTAGTCATTTGAAATGTTTCGTGTAACTTAGCATGATTGTCTTGTTGTTTTCAACATTGAAGTCTTTAGCGTCTACAATAAGCATCATTATTTGTATTCTATGAATTATTTCCGGGGAATCCCCTACCTTAGACTACATTTCGTCTCTTTTGATTTTATCAGGAATATCATAGGTAGATAACCTATAACAATATCTTTTATGGACAGTTCAGGGTCTCTAGCATAAACAAGAGCGAGTTCTTTAACATATTCCCAATACTTATCATAATTTCCTAGGAACATGATTTACATTTGGCCTCCAAGCTGAATACGCTTGGGCCATATAATTCAACTTAATCGGATTTGAACCCCTGACCTCCTTATCAGACGCAATCATCTTAGCCTAAGGCCAGTTTCTCGGAACATCTGAATTTCATAACAAATAAAGTAAAAAAAATGCTTATGTACATTGTCTGAGTTTAAAAAGTGTTAATTTTAGTAAAAATAAGTGTAGGTCTCAAGTTGTACATAGATGCAGTTGGAAATCAATATTTTACGCTTCAGCCTTGAGACGAGGACCTTGGCTTATCTAGTAGTCATCATCTAGCCTTTTCCCTAACTATATTGGGGTCGGCATCCAGTCTTAACTGTATAGAATAGAATATTCTTTATTGTACACCATCAGGACAAAACAAAAATAGGACAATACAAACAAATACGATGGATACACCTAAGTATAGTGTTTTACTTGGAGCGACTGCCTATCTGACTTCCACAAGGTTCCCCTGTTACCCGACTGTCAGATTTATTCTAGTAGTGATCATATGTGGTCTTAATCGGTTTAGTTGTTAACTATTGAACAAAACATGTGGAATTTCTTAATCATGATTTCCTAGAAATTGATAATTTATAGATTAGCTCCTATCATCAAATATCATGTAGTTTTACATATCTCTGTAAGCCACAAACGGATCGTTAGTGTTACTTAAAAAGGCTAATGATATTATAATAATATGGTAAACTTCACATGTGTGATGTCATGATAGATACAATGGCCTTAAAAGAAGCCTAAAACTGATATTTTTAATGTTTTTTCCTGGTTTTGTGCGCGCACGCTTAGAAGGACTTCTGAGAAATTACCTACATGGAATTTACGTATGCCAGTTGATCTCATGTCATTTACTATCTAGACTATATTTTCCGTCCGGGTTATTTTTGCCACGAGAGTAATTCTGTCGTAAGTACCTACTGTTCATTTGTTAATGAGAGGTCAAACATTTGATTAGGAATAGTAGTAAAAGTATTCGAACTTAGGACAAAGACTATCTAAAGGTCGTTTTCGGAGCAACACCCACTGGTACTAAAAAGGTTTTATAGCTATTGGCGAAGTACGTTACTTAATGTTTCTGAGCTCTTAAATCACCAACTTTCTTTTGAAATAAAGAATTGTTATCTCGTATATAGAAAACATTAAAACAATTATTTAGGCAATAGCTTGATCAAGCTATAATCAGCACATAATATAGGAATGGTAGTAAAATGGTAGCATAAAAACCATCAGAAGGTGTAACTGGTTCCCGGGAAAAGTATGTAAGTAAGAATTCGACGATTTGTGATTGGACTTGTTTTTGTATTAATCTGGTTCTTCAAACCTAACACACTGACATGTGTTAGTAGGGAGTTTGTTGCGCCACTTCTTCTTCCAAGCGAAAAAACATAGGAAGTGGTGAAGGGTTTTGGTGTTTTTTTTTGTTTTGACACTCGAAGTGCTAATTTATCAGCCTGATTTGAATAAATTATTTTTGATTCTTAATTAACCATCTTTTTGTAATCATGAAGCTTAATCTTTACCTCTGAATTACAATGCATTGCAACGAAATTGACTAATGTTGATCACTTTCGATTTTTTAACATCAATTACGTTGAGATACGGTTGCGCTGGCTGTTACGTGAAGATATGTGAAAGTGCTTCTTTCGACAATTAAATGGCACGTTTCGGTATTTTATTTATTGATGTGTCTTTGTTTTTTAGTCCATAATGGAGTAATCACAGCTCTTCGGCGAGTAAAGAAGCGAATTTATAGAACGGTTCGTTAATTACTTAATGTATTGTGTTATAGCTATGGATCGAATGGTATTCTTGCAATTTTCAACTGTTTGTGCAATGTCTGCTACATTTCCAATCATTCTAATGCAATGTCAATGCACTGTTGTTCGAATAAAATGACTGAGACGCTTATGCAGCTGATGTATTTTATAAACCCTGTTCCTAGATTCCGATCCCTGAAAATTTCTGCTAACTCAGTAACTACGCATGTTATAAAGCTCTGTGTATTAAAATATAACACGATCCTTCCAAATCGGTACGTATAAGTGTATCATATTAACAAAACCCTTCTGTCCCAGCAAACAATTTCCACATCCATTAGAACTCCACATCCAAAATTTTTGAAGGATGAAATCCGGCGTCACTTGTTACAAAAACAATGTTATATTTCCGTAGCTTCTCATACAATTTACATAGCATTGCTTGTATATATTATATAGCTATGTATACTTATACATATATACAACTTCGTTACACCTGTTGGGTATTTGAACAAGCAGGTTCCAAGGCTGTTGCTATTGACTTAGGATTGTCAAGACATGGGAGAATTGTGGGCATAACTCAACGGCTTTTATGCTTGATTTCTGTTACATTGAGAAGGCCCGTTAAGATTTTGGGATCAATGGTATTATTATTCAATAACTAAGGCGAAGTGTTTAAAATGGCGGTCATTACAAGTAGGATAAGAAGTCTTTTTTTTTGTGATGAATGTTTCTAAGGCGAAGGATCAGGTAGGTTATCCAATATGTATTTCTACAATCGTAAACGCTAGAGTACCAAACGGACATGGACAAGTCATTTCAGATCATGTTCTGACCACATGAGTTATCGAATTGAAATGTCATGTCCATAGATTTTTTAGTTTCTACTAGCGTTTACGATTGTAGACCGACATCTTCGCTAACCGTGCCGGGATGCTTCAATATATTTTCACACATGTTTCCATCTCGAGATGGCTATTTTGTGGTGCGGGTTCGGATGACTATAACTATTTTATTAGTACAAAGGAGTTTATTTGACATTTGATGAAGAGAGAACATGAAATGATATCTTACTACATTGCAATGATGCAAATACAGCGAAATTCTGTTTCCAGCCAAGCCCATCAATTCTACATATGGCGTGACGACCAGATGGCGTGGTGGTTAGTGAACCTGCCTGCCACGCTATAGGTCGCGGGTTCGATTCCCGCATAAGTCAAACATTTGTGTGCATGAACATGGGTGTTTGACTTAGTCTGGGTGTTTCTATGTATAATATGTATGTATTTACAAAAGAAAAGTATATAAGTATGTTTATCAGTTGTCTAGTACCCATAGTACAAGCTCTGCTTAGTTTGGGACTAGATGACGTTGTGTGAATGTGTGAGGGAGGGATATTATATTATATAAAAAGTTTGGCACAACTGTTTTTCTAGTAAGTATACCAATAAATATTCTGGTTACACAGGTAGCCAAAAACAAATACGATAGCGACACATGTATTCCATGGCACACATGATCAAACACGACTCGCCATGTTTTATTTACTTAAACATTGGAGACCAAGATTTGGGAAACGGCGATATTTCTCCCATGAGAATTTTACTTTTTGACAACCAACTTTCAACTTTACTTCTTCTTAATTAAGTGCAGTTTTCAATGGGCTGAAAATTTCTGGGAGTATGTAACACCAACCATTAAATAATGTGCTTTAAGGTCATGATGTTAGGGTTTCCTTTGCTTTGAGGGAGGGTGTTATGGTTTTTGTGCATACCCATTAGTCGAGGCGTGAGGGAGTTATTTCGGTGTCACATTGCTGTTTCGTTTCTTACAATTATCGAGTTAATTATAGTTTTTCGATCGCTTCCCAGTTTGGGAGTCTAAACGACCTTCGTGGGATTTTTGTCTAAAAATGGACGCATTGTTTTTTCCTAATTAAAGAATCTTACCGTTTGTAAGCATTTAAAAAGATATCTACGTCAGTCTTCATTTTCTTAATATTGTTTCCTCGTAATCAAGACCTTGACGGTAGCAATTTAGATTTCGTAAATAGATTTCAGTTCTCAGCGGGAACCGTTGAAACAAATAGTTAATTTTACTCTATTAAAATTTAGGTGCAATTATTTTATTTTCTAAAATTGGACTATCTAGAAGAATATTACGTTTTGTGGGTGTGGTACCGGTGTTTTGGGTGCCTATCTATTGAAAAACTTGTCTATTTTGGACAAGGAAATAATTAGGCCCAAGGTGTACGTCTAGACGGATTTCATTGTCACCAACTTAATAGAAATCGGTGTCCAATAATACCCATGACAAATCTATTATATTCTAGTAGCCAAGTTCCGGGACCTAGATCTGTAGTGTTGTCTTTACTTCTGATAGATTACCGTTAGATAGACTGACATTTTAATAATGTTCTAGTTTACCTTGCAATTTTATCTATGTTGTTTGTTTGACTATCAATTGGTTTAGCATTTGTATCATAGATGCTGGTATAAAAATTTATTAGATTAGATGAATTAATTAAGTAACTAGTTAAGTTCTTTTATTTAACTTGCCGTGTATGTACATACATGTTACGGTGGATTCTTTGAACTCAATTTTGAAGTAGATATCTTCGACCGATTGAGCTGAAATTTTGTATACACATTCAGTTTGGATGACAATGCAAGATATGTTATATAACGCTATTCTAAATCCAATATGGCGGACCGTCCAAGATGGCGGAGTAGTTATTTTTAATGAATTTCAACAATACGGGTATCAAATGAAAGGGCTTATTGAGAGTGAGACTTAAAAATAATTTGACGTTATTCTAAATCCAATATGGCGGACTATAAAAGCTTTTTAAAAAAAGTTTTTTCTTTTAATTTATTGATAATATAAAACGCAAAGGTATTTGATTTAATTAAGGGAAGAACTTTACTTCGTACATGTTGCGAACAATATTGTTTTCGTAACAGGAATTCCACACCTGTGGTTATGGTTACACACATAAATTGCCTATGCAGAAACAACCTGATCTTACGCGGAAAAGTAATTTTGAGAAGCCAATTAATTTTTGCAAGCCTTAAAATTTTATATACAGACGCCAGCACATCAACCTACCTCAATATCTTAAATTTCTCTTACAGATTTTCAACCTAATCACAACACCGGAAGCTTAATATTCGATTGGTAAAATTTTACAGATTCGTACAACATTAATATCCAGAATTCTTAATTTGATGTTTAAAAATTTCACCTTGAAACAACAATACAACAGCCAGTTACAAACGCATTATAAAATTTCCTTTAGACAAAATTACATGGAATTAAAAAGGAATACATCTCAAACAAGGTCTAAGGATTTTACAACGGACTGATGACGTCACTGCAACAAACAGACCTCAGCTAGAATACTAAGACCTGGTAACGTCATCAATGTTCTTATAAGGATATTATTATGACATGATATAAGTAATTTTATTTCCTTTTCAAAGGTGTGTATTGAATATTTTATGGTAATCATGAGATTGTTATTACCTTGCCTGGTTGAATTGTCTCTAAGCTCTATTCAAGGAATTATGTTTTACAAAAAAGTGTTTTTAATGCAATAAGATTTTTTGCAATCTTTTTTATAAATAAGTTCAGCACGATTTCAAGCGCTTCGCTAGACAACCGCTTACCGTAATCGTACAAAAAGATAGCCTATATCCGTCTCCAAAGACCTATGTAAATCTAGTACAAATTTTATCTCAATCCTTTGAGCCATTTTGCCATAAAAACAAGAAACAAACAATTATTATTCTATGTATATATATCTGTTGAATTCGATACTAAAGTATGTATGTATGTCCTTTCCACACAACAAGCTGATGCGACAAAATGTATAGTCGCGAAGCAGGACTACGGAAGATTTTTTTTTGTTGCGGGCAACTCGCCGTTCAGCCTTGGAGGCTATTTACTGTTTAACCCGACAGGGGAGCGTAACATCAGTCCCTTATACGCAGTGGTGGAGCAAGCATTGTATTATTGAGACATCCAGTAATTACTTTGTCGTATTATTTTTCCTAAATTGGCATAATAAACTGTAATATGCAGTGACTTTCAACTAACTTCCCTCGCACGAGGCTACACCGTATCAACGACACTCATCATCACCACCACAGAAAGCTCCACAACATAGGAAACCTAACACTGTTTTTGTAGGTAAACTAAGTCCCTCTATAAACAACTTAAAGCTTTTGTTTGATTAAGTGTCATGTCGATAATGAGCTCACGACGAGTTTCTTTAAGTTTAGTCGTGCACTCGCTAATGATGTCATTACGGGCTTTTTAGCAATTTAGACCTTTATAGCGCCGAATGACTGCGTACAAGGGGTCTTAGTGTAAGAAGGTGGGAAGAAAGCCTAAGGTAGAAGTTATCCTAACTTGAATATTAAATGTCTTAGACAAGGATAGCTCAGTATTAACTGTTTCGTATATTTCGTATAAAGTAGTGGTGGCTTAGTAGTTAGAGCACCAGCCGTTACGATTTCAGGCAAGAATTTACTAATGCAACTCTTCTGCGTTGAAGTACCAATGCTTGAACTCGAAGAACAAGGTGGTCACACATCCACGGACTCACCGCGCCAAACTTTGCTTTACTTTATGATCGATTGAACCGTGCGACTGTTACTTAGCTATAAGCTCCTGCATAACAGCAACAAATAGAAACACCCAGACAATCCCGATATAATAATGAAGTCCCAAGCTTTATCCAAATTTAAGGGACAGTCTGATCGCTATCAGCAGACTTGGGTTGGTCGAAGAAAAGAAAAAAATCTTTCCTACGTGTCAAAAGAAATCTTACGTCAATCTGTCATTAGGTCCTTTCTCCGGTAGACAAAACTTGTTTCGTAGTTTGCCATGCTGAGCCTGCAGGAGATGCAAGCGTGGGGCCTAAACTAAGGATTCTTCTAAAACATCTAGAATTTTCGAACGAGATACCGTTCAAAGAGATCTTAATGAACGTATTACATAATTGTATCATGTTCATTGTTCAAGACACACAACAAATAGCTGAAATCTAACAGCTCCCATTACGATTGATATTGTCAATCAATCAACAATGATTGCTCAATCTTATCAATCGTTACATAATAAGCATTTAATAATACTATTTGATATCCGGGTTTGTCTGTAATTAGGTGTAGTAATTATTTGTGTACTGTTATCGCACAGCTGTTTGTTAGTATTTTTTTAGGTTATTAAAATGAAGTGTTTAATTAATCGTAATTAATTGTTCCGTTTAGGTAGCAGGATGTAGGAAAACTAGTTTATTTTTATTTGCGAATTAGGTGGGTTTTACATGTCCGACAATTGGGTTTTTAGGTTTTTCTAACTGATCAGCAATGGTATGTAATGACGCAAGCAAGTCAACCTATCCGAGTCCGTCAAATTTTACCAATCGAATATTAACCTTCTGTGTTGTGATAAGGTTGAAAATCTATTAAAGAAATTTGACAGTTTGGGGTAGGTCGATGTGCTGGCGTCTGTACAATTATTACACCACGAGCGGTATCCATTAAGACAGTCTTACACACCGTTGTCCACTGTGCACACATCTTTTACAGTTTTATTTATTTTGAAATTATGCCGGCCTAAAGCCTTAAATTAGTTTCAAACTTTAATAATTTCCATTTAACAAAAGATATATCCGAGATATTATGAATGTAAAAAATATATTTTTTCACTTAAAAACCATAGTTATTAAGAACGCGAAATAATTGCCTGCAACGTAATTAAATGTTGCCATATTCAAGCAAACAAATTTTCCAGTCTAACGACTAGCCGTGAAATAAAACGGCCTAAGTATTTTTTTACGATTTTTGATTTTATTTTCTTTGCACATTACAATAAAGTAGAAAATTAATTAAATCGCTTTAGGAGCCTCTAAATAGTCGAGTTTATGAGCTTCGTAACTACTTTTCTGAATAATACAGCGTTAAATACACATAATTGTGTACTTAGTAATATTAGCTCTAGAGTTATGGGATCATTTTTCTAGTTACTGTTTCGGCTACTTAGTTAGAAATTAATTGTCAAGTAAAATAGTGTTTTTTTTTTAATTTAAGAATTTCTAAAAACAACAACTAAGTAAATGGTGTATTATATTTAGTAAGATCATAGCAGAAAAAATATATATTGATTGCTAATAAAGTTTAGTTTTTTAACGACCAGATGGCGTGGTGGTTAGTGAACCTGCCTGCTACGCTATAGGTCGCGGGTTCGATTCCCGCATATGTCAAACATTTGTGTGCATGAACATGGGTGTTTGACTTAGTCTGGGTGTTTCTATGTATAATGTGTATTTATTTACAAAAGAAAAGTATATAAGTATGTTTATCAGTTGTCTAGTACCCATAGTACAAGCTCTGCTTAGTTTGGGACTAGATGACGTTGTGTGAATGTGTGAGGATATTATTATAAAAAAAAAAAAAAAAAAAAAAAAAGTACTTGACATTGCGCAATATATTTAAAAAAAAATTAAAAAGTTTTCTTAATCGACCTTTATGATGGTTGTGGAACAGAAAAAAAGTGGAACGTTCTGGTCTTTTTTTGTCCTAAATTAAATCCTAACACAAAAATAGCCATCATAAAAACGTACAACACATTATCTAGACATACAGCTAAACATTTTTCGTTTATTGCATAAAATCTTCAATGTCATTTCTTAATTAACTTAGCCCAACCAGTTAGGGTACTAGCCTTTTTTGCTCCTTCCGCTCAAACCGGTTATATCTTGTGGAACCTCTTCAATGAATTGTTTTTATGTCTTCGTCTCCTGACTGTGAAATCTCTCATGTTTAAAACCACCATTCATCAAATTGCCTCTAAATTTTTCACGCTTGCCTTTAAGTAAGAAGGCAATTATTGACTAATTCTTTTGTTATATTAATTACGATAAATTAATTATAATCTTTCAAGTGCTGTAATTGGCCTCTAGTCCTTGAATGTTGTAATAAAATACCTGCTAGATATTTATTGCTCAGTGAGAATAAAAACGGAACTAATTAAATTCGTTACAAAAAAAAAAAATTTCAAGATCGCGTTCATACCGCGATACAGAGCGGCAAATTTCATTAATCGGTTGGATATTTTTCTTTCAGACTTCAGAAGTTTATCAATAAAAATCCTAGTTAAATATTGACAATCTTTAATAGCCGTCTTCGCAGCTTCCCTCTGCGGTAGGTAAACTGTTTAATCTTAAAGATTTATGAAGATATCCGCCAGATACCGTGGCGATATTGACTTAGAATTTAACTGTTAAATCTAGTCTATAACTTCGTAACTTGTGTAGTTATTTTGTTAGGATTAAGTTTCACAACTGTCTTAAGTACTTACGGATTAAAGGAGCAGTTGTCTTTGATAAACATATTTGAGTATAAATAGTATTGAGTAGATATTGTTATGCATTTATTGGGAGGCTTCTGCTGGCTACTTCGAGACCACCAGAGAGAATATTACGTGTATCCGACAATTCACAAGATACTTTAGGAAAACTAATTTGATATAAACCTATAACTTCGCAATATTCACAATATCTAAAGCTAATATAAAAAAGGTCTAAGAATTCTTTGAAACGGACCATTCTTGTGGGTCCAACATACCAACAGAAAAAAAATGGTTCTGATTACAAATCTCTTTGTGTATTTGACATCGAATCCATATTTTAATATGTTGTATCTGAAAATATCGGAATCAATTTCCTCCATGCGCAGATCTTTATACGAATTCGTAATCCGGTACAATAGCCGTTACATTTGCTATTCAAAGGGCTAAAGGCGAACCTTTGTGGCTCTCACAATTGACTGACCTTCATTACTTATGTACCTTCGGTCATGTTATATGACGTAATCAAAGCCGTAAGATAAGCGTGTATAGTTTTACTTTTATATCGGCGATAAGCGCACTGTTTGTGAAACAGTACGTGTGTATTGCGACATTAGGTATTGTAACAGAATCATTATTTTTTTCGATGACTTGACATCTGCCTAGCCTTTTCCCAAGCTATGTTGGGGTCGGCTTCCAGTCTTAGCCGGATGCAGCTTAGTACCAGTGTTTTACGTGGAGTGACTGCTTGTCTGACCACCTCAACCCAGTTACCTGGGCAACCCGATACCCCTTGGTAAGACACGTTAACAGACTTTCTGGCTTCTGTCTACCCGTAACGACTGTCAAAGATGTACAAATGACAACCGGGACCCACCAATCCACGGACCGACTCCGCCAAGCAATGCTTAACCTTATAATCGATCAGCCCATTCGGCTGTTCCTTAGCCACGAGCTCCTCAAACGAGCGACTCTTTCAATAACTTGTGCTGAGTAAAAAAAATAAAGTCATATTTGGAATTGGAAAGTAACTTAGTTTTGTATTTTTTATGATTATGCAAGTTCAAGGTGAGACTAATGTATTATTAGCTAGCAATTTTTTTATCCTACCAGATTCTATATTCTTTTTTCTTTTAGATAGTGTCGTTACGTGACACGAAACATGCATTAGGAAGCCAACGCCCGAATTTAAATCTAATGTTTATAGTCTATCGGACCTCATTATGTAAATAAGGACGTCTGTATTTACTCAATTAATGCTTATCATCTACTGGCGATGGCGAATACTTTCGATTCGATGGTTCATAAGGTTAAGAAACATTTGGCGCGGTCTTTCCGTAGATGGGTGACCCTGTCCTAACGAGTTCCTCCGTGTTTCGGAAGGCTTAAGCATAAATTTGTGGGTCTGGGCTGTCATTTGAACATCTTGGCATCGATACGGGTAGCCAGAAGCCAGAAAGTTTTCCAGTTTTACTAAGGGGTATTACGTTGCCTGGGTAATTGGCATTCGAAGAGCTCAGATCTCGTTATTTTGTTCTCCATGGCTCAGATAGATAATACCTCCAAGTCAAACACTGGTATTCTACATCCAGTAAGACTGGTAGCCGATCCTAACTTAGTTTGTAAAAGGCTGAGACGGTAAATACTTTCAATAACGGTTTTCAAACAAAAGATTATTATTGACTGACCACTAAAGAGGTTCCAAGTGGTCCAAACGGTTTTAAGTTATTATGTAAATAAGGTGTTTATTTAAAGATTACTCGAAATAAGTCGACAGACCATGACTTAGGGCAACGAACTCCTAATAAAGTTGATTTTTCCTTCAATCGTCGATAAGAAACGTAGGTAGCTACGTCATTTCTTCGAAACAATAGTGACGAGAAAGAGGTGAACGCACCCAAATCATAAAACGTAACGAACGAATTATCCTAGAGGATATACAGAGGAAAATGAACCTTAAGCACCTAATTCTAGCAAAAGTAAAGAACTATTTTAAAATATAGATTATGAAATTGGCAAGGAAATAGGGGTAAAAGTATTATTGATAGGTACTAATTTACTTGTGTTTTTATGTCTGTGTCTAGAATTGCTATAACAGAGTGTGTTATTTAAAACCACTGAGCTGACATGATGCAATACTGTACTGCATTGAAACAGAAATTACAATAAAACTAAAATTGAAGTCGTGAAATTGTGAATGCACGCACGAGTAACTTATTATCAGTAATACAAACTTCAGCGTTACGTGTTCATTGTTGCGATGGATTAAACAGAACGCATACTGTATTTAGTTTATTATTTAACACGATCCATTTTACAATATAAATATACAAGCAAACAAAAAAAGAAAAAATATAAATGAAAAAATAAAAATACTAAAAACACTTATGCCATTTTGCAAACACACGGCGCTGGCGAAATGACATTTAAAATAAAGTGACCGTTATATTAATGAATTTAAAAACAAAATGGCTTTTAACCAACAAAACCACAGGGAAAGTCCCTAGCTTAGCCCAAAAACCTAACAAAGTCGGACATAATAAATTACATTGCACGTTACCATTTGAAATACGAGGCGAGTCTCATTCTTGGAATGCCTACCTGACCACTTGTTTCAAAGAACTGTTATTATATTGTTTCTATAGAAAAACACTCAATAAAAGTCCGCCACATTTCTCACAAATAGTGCCTAGAATGTATTCCTTCTTGTATCTTTTTAGTGTGGAATTTGAATGAGCTATTCAAAATTCTGTTCAAGTTGTAACAAGATTGTGGTGGAAACAAATTTATGACGGATTTTTATTGAATCTAACATTAACATTAAGTATTTGGAACTCGTATCCCTTTCTAGTAAATTAAAATCCCTTTTTTTCTTCAATAATCCATCAACGGAATGCATCATAAATCCCCTCTATTCTTTCACTTATTTTTATCCACTGCCATCTGCGACCAATCTTTAAGTTTATCTCTCCAACTCTAAAATCTTTTTCAATCAACTTTTCAAACTTTACAATTTTATATCAACTTTCAATCCGATATTTTTATCACTTTATTCCTAACTACATTTTCAATTGCATTTTGATCTACTTCAAGAACGGTTACTCATTTTTTTGGAACGAAAACAAAACTGCGAGGCCTGAGAACTTTGCAGATTCATCTGAGTACTTATATAACGGCAATATCCCACATTATGTAAGCACAATAACAGAGATGCAATAAAGGCATATTAGTTTCCACTTGAAGTGGGTACTACATATTGATCGGCGATTCGACCGCAAAACCTCGGCGGTTAATTGAATACAACATTCAAGGTGTGTACTTTGATATTAATACCTTAGTCGACTCTGTTTCTGTAATGTGACGAGATTTCGATTATTTTAGTACCTACAAAATGTAAGGAATTTAGACGATTTGCAGCATTTCAATTTACAAGACAATGAAATTGTTTAATTCTAATTTCAGGGTATAGTTATTATTTGCATTTAAAAAAGTTCAAGTGTAAAAAGCCATTGACCATTTCAAGAAAATCGTTAACAACAACTTTTTCGTTTTTTCAGTCTTTTGGTAAACATTTCTGTCTGTAACACTCATGGTGAGATGTAGGTATTTAAAAGCAAGTTCAATCTCTGTAGCATATCATATCTGATTATTCGCCTAGAATACTGAAAACATATTAAATCCTTATACTTAATTTTGCACCTCACATCAACACCAACCTTAAATATAAACCCTAAAGACACCATGTTGTCACAAGTCGTAAATCTTTACTGACATCCAAGTAAGCTGCGTCGTCGGCCTGTTCCTTATTCCACTACACAACGTTTAACTATATGGCTGGGGAGCAAGAAAACTAATTACAAACCCCGCTCCTGTTTTATGGCCGTAGACCCTAATATGAGGACTTAGTATTTGCTTTGGCTCAGCCTTATTAAATATATTTTGTTCATGTGTATCTTGGTGGGATTCTGCGAAGTTTCAATTTCGCGTCGCTGTCTTCATGGTTGTTAGGGAGTAAGTTACGGTTTTGGGACTAAAGTTTAAGATAAATAACGTGTTTCCCATTATTTTCCTTTTCAAAGTCTTGTTTTTATTATCTTTCATCTTTTCAACATCATCATCTGCCTACCCTTTCTCAAGCTGTGTTGAGGTCGGCTTCCAGTCTTAACCAGATGTAGCTGAGTATCAGTGTTTTACGTGGAACGACTGCCAAAGATGTACAAATAGCCCACCAATTTAACGCGCATCTTGAAACACAGAGAATCCACGAGCCACGAGCTCCTCTAAAGAAAAGAAAGATCTGTCATTTTTTCACTAAACGGTAAAAAAAAATGGTTCGTCCTGTTCTTGTACGCTATACACATAATTAAACATAATTTTATCTTCAGTCCTGATTAAAAACATACATAATTTTCCTACATAAACCGACCAATTAGTTAACCTTAAACCAAAACACTCATAAAACAATATCAGTTAAGAAGCTACGAGTGTTCATTACATTCCCATTTAAACTTTTACTACTGGTCGACTAGAAAATCTTCATAAAAGAATACAGGTGTCCGTTTGTCGTCATTTCTCATCCAATTACTAGGGGTACTTATATCGTATAACAATTAAAACTAACGAGAACATAATTACGGCGCCGATATTATCGCTCCAAGACGTGACTATCGCAAATCAATAGACAAGGCTATGACTATGTAGTAATCTCTTCTAATTATAAGAAAACAAAATAAGATAAGCAAACGTGTATTATAATAACAAGTATTTATAACTATCGTACATTTAGTGTGATCTTCGAGTTATTATTTAAGGTAAATGCAAGTAATAGAGCTGCATAAAAATCCTTGAAGCCATTTTTCAATGCTGGTGTAAAAAAATACAAAATCAAAAATATAATGATGACGATTTTTCTAGAGAAAAAAAAAAATCTAAGTGAGACGCGAATATTTCAAAATTGGAGTTACGCTATTTGGATTACAGAGGCGTTTGATTTCAGTACCGCGAAAAATATGATTTCGTAATTTGAAATAAGAAGTAATCTTTTGTTTTTATTTTCAGTTAAGTAGGTTCTCTATTGCTGCAATTTTTGAGTGGAAACAATAATAGATTAAACTAAGTTTCAAGGATATTTGTATTTTATATTGTTTGAAAGTGATAAAAAGTACGTTTTAATAGGTCGGGTTATGGCAAGTCACCTTTTTCCCTGGTTGTTATTACATAATGTGCATGTTTTAAGGAGATACGAGAGTCGGCAAATTGTACCAGCATGGGCCATTGTGTAAATAGCAAGCAATGTTATTATTTTGTAGTTACAAACAGGTGTTCTTAATTCTTCCTAATGTGTTAATGCGAAAGTAACTGTGTCTGTCACGCTTTTACGCGAAAACTACCTATGTAGGAAATATACTACTTTTTATCCCGGTTTGGAAAATAGTTCCTGTAAAATGTAAACGGTAGTCCCGGTGAAACCTCGGGGAACAGCTTGTTTGGTATCATTGTATCGACTGAATAAACTACCTACTTGTTTGAATATCGTACCTAACAGTGACGTATACAAATATTATACGAACTAATTAGTTCATGGTTCGGAACGTATCATCGTGAATGGCCAGGAGTTTTTGCGTGAACAGACACAAATAAGGCTTTTAACATCAACCTTGAGAGTTTTTACTCGCGGTTAGTTTTGTAACACAAATCTAATGTTAAAATCAAGTTAACAATTTACACAATTGTGTGAAACCGCTAATCGATTGATGGAAAACCTTGGATTTTCTCATAATACCTACTCATTATGCGGGTACCTTGTACCTTCGTACTTACATTTCGTATCATGCAGTTGTCCAAACAGATAAGTTTACATTGATCAGAGCGTATCAAAAAATTCGCTCGATAGCGATAATACCGTATGTTTTATCGAAAAAACTTTTACAGCCACGTAGAAACAGTACTGACAATGGATTGATAAGAGAAAAATAATACCAACCGTATAGAAATCCGTTCACTTCGCGCTCACAGCCGCGCGACTACCTGCGATCTTTGCAACATTCCAAAATAAGCACAAAAACAAAATATTTTTCTCACGAAAATTCAATGCACTGAACACAGAAACCGTGTTGACACTCGCGCAAACACCGCGGTACTTTCAAAAAAAGTATTTACAACGTTTTTTTACGAAAGTTGTCACGTTTGCCGGCAAAGAGACGTACGTCCACCACGCTCTACGCTTCGACGCGAACTGGCGGCCGCGCGAGAGCGAGAGAAAGCACAGATAAAATTTGAATGGGAAACTATTTGTGTGAGTGAGATGGGAAGATCAGAATGAAGTTAGCGGGCCCGCGACTGTATGACCGGGAATGACCACATGGCACAATATATTTTAGTACAATCATTGCACAAATCGTGTAGTTGGCGCGTTTTTGTTGAGGGCCACGTGTTTCAAATATGTTTTATAAATAAAAACATGACTTCGACGAGTGTTTTTTGTTTTTCTAAGTAGATACTTAAGTATCTTGGGCTCTTTAATGCGTATAAAAAGTGTTTCATATAATTTTTACGATGTTTGCAGCAAGGGGGATTTTAATTTACATATTTTTAATAAAACGCGTAAAGATAAAGTAAAAAAAAATAAAAGCACAAAATTATGCTTGGTCATATTATCTGAGCTCATTTCCTCCATGCATTCACTTTACCGTAGGAATTTCCTGTTCAAGATTGTACTTAATGAAAATGTTGGCATAACCTATGTTCAATTTAATTATGAGCAAAAGTAAACTTTGACCTTTTATTTACTTAATTATGTACTTTGTTACATAACAATTTGCAATCTTCTTAATGAATAATCTTGTAATGAAGGAATATTGAACAAAGAGTATCCACAAGTTTAATAAAAAGTACCCATTTGCACAATAAAACAATATAGACGAGCTACAGGTCTTGCTTACCACTCCCGGGCGGCCAAATTTACCGATATTTCTGCACAAAAATGTTGGTAAAAATTATATAATTCACATTTATGCGGGGTAAAAGGCGTAAGGTGTAAAAAACGGCCCATGAATATTATACGAAACGGGAGGTCGTTGGCAAAAACATAGAAAAAAAAAGTTTTATGTGCGTTTTTATTTCGCTTTCGAGTACGATCGGGACGGCGGGTTTTTTTGAATTTCTGAGTTGTGTAACTTCTGTTGTTGGCTGAAAAATGTTTTGTGTTGTTACCTACATTGTTTTTTTTATATTTTAATTAAAATTTGGGACTGAGACTGGCTTGCGTAGTTTATTTGACAATAAACTCACTATTACGACGTCTTTTTTGTTGAGTGGGAAATCATGAAATTAATCCTCCCGCTGTGGGTGCTGGTGGGAATGTCAGACTTTTACTGACTAAAACTCCATTTTTTTTCTAGAAGTCTTTGTGTACCAGGGCTGCGGTGTCTCTTACGAACATACCCCCAGTCCTGACAAATACGATTTCACAGACACCTACATTGTTATCTATACATACTATATAGTCATATTGCTAGATTGTTTGTATATGTAGGATACAAAGATTGGTGTTATGCACGTGCATTAAATAAGCTAATAGTTGAAAATAAAACTACTGTTGCTTAGTAATATTTACTGTAAATAATGCACATGACGTGAGCGCATACCTCCGATGTAATGCAGATGACATTGATATTAGAATAGTATGCGAGCTATAAATATGACAGCAATTTACCTCGATAATATTGTGATAAAAATTTTTCGTGTGTTGAATGTATCACTACATATGTAAATTATAATGTAATGACTGTCTGTTGTCGCATACGTGACTGCCTAAAAATTCTAGGTTCTATTTTCACATACAAAAAATACGTCACTTCAATAAAGTTTAATTTAACATATTATTTACGTATTATAATTAAATATTCACATAAAAAATACTTTCATAATCAGAAATTGCTCCTCATCGCTGCCCAGTGCCCACCGGGTGTATATCCAATAGGTTGGCAGAACTGTCAGGTTGTATGGCAGTGCTTAGTAAGTCGCTGGCTGAAATAAAAGCCAACCTCCTTAATTATTACGCACATGAATCTACCTCAATCTGTAAAATTTCTCTAAAATCTATTTCAACCTTATCACAATATCAGATAGTAAAATTTTACAGATTCGGGTAGGTTTCCCTGCTGGCCCATCTCGGTACCTTCTATCTCTTAACTGCAAATAGCCCAACATAAACTTAAAATGAAACGTAAATAGTTTTAAAACATAATATTTAATTAAAGGCATAGAGAAACAAAAGAAGGTACATCACTATGTGATTAGTGACGTGACATTCTCAAAAGAACAATGTCCAACTAGCTTCAAAGGCGAGCCTTTTGAAACAAAGCTTCAGCCTCTTACTATGGAACGGGGTTTTGGTGATGAGCGGAGCGGGAGCGAGCGACGTCAAAGGTTTTTATTTTGACTATATACAAGTTAAGCTAGGTGTACAGTTTCAAAGAGTCGGCTTCTGACTTCTCGTAATGTGTACAAATGACTGTGTGGCTTCCGAAACACGGAGGAACTGATGGCCACTCACCCACGGACTGACCGCCCCAAGCGTTGTTTATGAGTAACAGCCTTAGCCAGCTCTTATTTTTTAATTCTGTAACAGCTTCCTGTTTTTTTTCAATAACAGTCATAATATTATTTAACCATAAGTTATGATGGCTTCCAGGCCGATTGCCAGCCACGGCGGCCGTTCTCTCTAAGGAGATCAGCCAGCTGCGCAGGACATATTATAGTGCACAAGCATTCGCGCAGATACAGGTGCACTCTTTATTCCCTCACTCTCAGAGTCCGACACGACCGGAGAGGAACATTAGGAGGACATTTACGTGCTCTCCGATGCACGGGTAATTCAATCACCAACTTCCAGACTCCAGGCTGCTTTATGAAAGTTTCTCAAAACCCACACAGCGATTTCGGCCCGACCCGGGAATCGAACCTGAGACCCCGTGCACAGTATTCGCGCCATCGACTACTAGACCAACGAGGCAGTCATCAACTATTAAGTTAGCCTATTACCAGATCGCTATTTCTTATCAACATAGCCTCACCCTAACTGCACGTCGTTTAAAGCTTTTTGCACAGACTTTTGAGCGTTAGGTACGTACTTGAGTGTGCGAGTGTTGCGTGCGAGTTACAGTCACTTGCTGTATGTGTTGTACTATGCTGTGTTTTTCGTGTCATGCCAAGGAATTTCGTGTTAATAGTCTATAGATACTAATATTATAAGGCTGAAGAGTTTGTTAGTTTGTTTGTTTGAACGCGTTAATCTCAGCAACTAGTGGTCCGATTTAAAAAATCTTTCAGTGTTATACAGCCCATTTATCGAGGCCAATTATTTAATAGTCAGTAGCTTAGTTTCTTCGTATTTTGGATGGTATATCAAATTGGTGGGTCTCAGCTGTCATTTTTACATCTTTAGTCGTCGTTACGGGTAGTGAAAAACTAGAAAGTATGACAGACAGTCTTACCAAGGGGTATCGGCAAGCCTGGTAAATGGATTGAGGAGTTCCATCATGGTAAACACTGGTACTCAGATGCTTCCGTTTAGGTTGGTAGCCGATACCATCATAGTTTGGTAAAGTAAACCTTAAAAAGGTATTAAAATAGGTTGTCAATTTTCGCGTACAACATGATAAATAATAATGGTTGCTAATTTGTCATAGGAACAAAAACTAGCACTTTAGCAATGTATGTTTGCAAGTAAACTCTTGGTAAAGAATTCTTGAAGTATCACCGTATCGATCTGTTACGTACGTATTTATTATCGTGGTAGGCAGGAACTGAAGTAATATTTTATGCTTTTACCAACGAATGGAGAGGGTGGGCCAATACGAGTGTGTGTACTAAATCCTACAGTTTCTTTAGCATCTAGTAAGTATACTAGGATGAAACCCGACTTCAATCAGATATTTTGTCAACTGAACTTTGTGTTTTTTGTGAGCACGCACGCTAGTTTTCCGACACGCCAGATATATTTTTATAGGGTGTAAGTATCAAAATGGAAAAAAAAACAACGCATCAAAACGTTTGTAGGCATTGTTTTATTTAGAGTTCTTTTATCACAGTATGAACCAAAATGGCATAGTACGTCTTATAGGCATGTACCTGATGAAATCTGAATGGATGGAGGGGGTAGATGTAGACCAATGAAGAGAAGGATTGCCTGAAAGACGACATGATTAAGAACGGAGTGTATATTAGGATGACGGCTAACAGAGAAGAATGGGAGCGGAAAACATATTGCGCCGACCCCAAACAACTTGGGAACAGGACTGAAAGAATAATCCACAGCATAAAATGGGACACAATTACTAAGACTTCTATGCCCGTCTGTCACTGGGCCATATCTCAGGGACCATGATAGTTATATTATGAAGTCGGTTTAAACTTATACAGAGTTACAGACAGACATTTAAGTTTCTTCTGTTAGTAAGGAAAAATATCTACTTTCATCGTTTGTGAAAGCAAATGAAAATAAATTATTACTTCGCGTCCTGTTTATTGCTAAGTTTTTTGTCTCTCTACTACCTATATATTATTTACTTGAAATAATGTTTCTTTTTACGAACAATAACATTATTTCTATTACAAACCCTATTTCTTTGCTCTAAGGTTGGAATTCGTTTGTGTTTTGTGGTTTAACGACGTAATTATTGATGTATCAATTTGTAGGCTTTCTTTTTTCGGGTTTCAGTTATCTGCTTAGTCAAATAGGCTGGAAGTTAAAGATATTTATACGCAGGAATTTCTTGTTTTTCTACGTAAAAAATACAAGTAAACTTAAAGCAAAAGCAATACTTTAAGCGTTTTAAGTAGATGATATTCTTTAGGATGACTTGATCAAAGAAGTTTTTACGTATTCAGTAATCTTGGTCTCCTACTTTTCCTATTGGATAAAGCACCATCTTCTCAAGGTTAAGAAAATCATCTTGAAGACACCTGGACTTTAAAGTCTGAGCAAGCGTAGAGACTTAATACTTCTCTATATGAGATACGAACCTGAGACCAGTGGGTAGAACTCTAATGGTACAATCATTATGTACTAAGTGCTGATTTGGTCATCAAGTTCCCAAGGGTATAAACCTTATTAGAAGAGATTTTTAATTGTAATCAAAATCCTTATCTCTTCAAACAGGTAGCAAGCAGGTTCTATCTCAAATCTAAAACTATATAAACACAAGAAAATGTAAAATTAACCTGATCCTGTCTAAATTGAGGCCTTTAAAAGTGTTGAAAAGCTGATAAACATAATCACGTTTAAAAACACACCTTATCACCTTTACAATAAAATACAAACTCCAATGTTACACTAAAGTGGTGAGACTCCTGAAATTCGGAAAAAGGACTCTAAATTGCAGTAGGATAGCGTAGAATTTTCTTTGTATGATAAGAGTGGATAGTTTCAAGTGCTTTCGAACGCTGAAGCGTCCGGTCTCTTTTAAAGCATTTTCCAAATATGTATTGCAAAGTCAATTTTGTCGTAGGAAAATGTCCATGGCGTTGGGAATGAGTAGATTTCCGACAGTAACCCGACACGATATGATAAAAACTGAAAAATACAGGTTCAGTCAAAAACGAACACGTTCAAACAAGCGTTGATTTTTCAGCTTTGTATGTGACTGCTTTTAATTAAATACAAAGCAGAATATGTCTTTCAGCAATTTTATTGTCAGTCAAAAGAAAGACTGAATGAATGAAAAACTTTTCTATTAAATAAAACATGTGAGCTAAGTATACGTATTATTATCAAAAAAAAAGCAGAGAACCTCAAACGGCTTAAATATAGTAACCTAATATATAACTATACTTTTGAGCCGTTTGGGGTTGAACTCTCGGACCGGGGGTAGCGCACACCTCCTATTCAAGGATATATCTCAAAGAGACTCACTGACACTTCCCATGACCCAAAGGCTGAATTTTATTTCGGCCAACGGATAAGCATTGCAATGCTGCCAGCCTATTGGATACTCTGGATACGAGTGTGATACGTTACTTCGAAAGTATAACACCGAAAGTCATGTCCCCGCAAGTTTATGTGTTCGAAAGTCTTAACAACGAATGCACGCTACCTCGAAAAACTTGACAACGAATGCACGTTACCTCGAAAAACTTAACAACGAATGTACGCCATCTCGAAAAACGTAACGCCGTAGTCATGCGATCTCGAATAACTAAATCTCGAATATTCACTTTTTCGAAAGTCTTAGCCACGAATGCATCTTCCTCGAAAAACTTATGTCCATAGCCATGTGATCTGGATTATTGTGTTTTGATCTTTGTAATTAAATAAAGGCTTATTATGATGATTATGATATTAGAGGTTTAGTTATTTGAGATCGATATTGTTTCGAACACATAAACTTGCGGGGACATGACTTTCGGTGTTATACTTTCGAAGTAACGTATCACACTCTTGAGAAAAAGCAATGGACTACGTTATTCGAGTACACGAAATAAAGAAAGAAAACAGCGGTCAGAAGCTAGATGATAATATACTAATAATAATACATATATGCCCGCAGGGCATCTGAGGCGGATGTCGGGGAGTAGCGACCCCGCGGGTACCGAGTGCTCCAGGGAGAGTATACTGTCCCTCATCTCCGGCTCGCCGGAGTGAACCCTGAGGGGGGACAGGTCTCCCGCCTCTGGCTTGCCTTCATTGGCCGTCCAGAGTGGAGTCGCTAGAGCAATGCTCGGAGGGTGAATGCCTCGGGTAAGTGGCGAGTGGGCACAGAGATGCTGGACCCTGGCTTGATGCCGGTTTTAAGGCGCGTGATCTGGGTAGAAAGTCGGCCGGGGCAACCTCACCCTTCAGCCGCTCACGTCCCCGTTGCCCCCTTGTTGCGACTTAGCGACTAGTTCCCGGGGGCCCGGTAAGTGAGCTGGCGAGTCTCCTCCTGCCATTTTTACATGTATTTATTACATTGTTATCGGCAGGGGTCATAGTCCCCATAGTTTTCCCTTCCCTAGTCCACTAGCATCCCATCACAATAACCCAAGTAGATTTTCTTCCATACTTAGCAATAGTTTAGCACAAACCGGGGGTTGTCCTTGGGTACATTTCTATAGTGTATACAGGGATAATCGTCGGTTTTGTGTCACCATTACATATATTAAAGTTGTCTCAAAAGGGCTTCAGCGTGTTGGCTTCGGCCCCACGTTCGCCTTCTAAAAATCCGGGACTCTGTAGTCCCGTGGTCTAGTAGATACATATATAATAATAATACATGACATTCAAAAACAACTTTTACACTTCAAAACTGTCACGAAAACTACCGAAGGTTCCCGAAAGCAGCCGAAGTGCCACAATAAGAAAAACTATAAAACTATCTAATAGTAATAATGAGTTATATCCCCAGGGGAGTTTATCTGTAGTCGACATTATCGGCTTCTAGATTTATGACCTTTCATTTCCAAGATGATGACTCAGGTTGCGATACTCGATATATCTAGATAAGATTAGGAATTTCAGTAGCTTTGAAATTTAATTTAAAATCTATTTAATGGATTTTTCGAGTAATTTGAAGTCTTCTCAAGTTATTATATACGATGTTACAAAAACCTACACACAGCCTTTATAAACAGCCTTTTTATTGTCCCACTACAGGGCACAGGCATCTTATAATACAGAGACAGAATGATGGGCCTCATGATGGGTCCGGTTAAGCAGTAGACAGCCTCCTGGGCTGAACTGCGAGTTGCCAGTATAAAAAAAAGGAATGAGCGCTAAAAATATATAAACGTCCCTAAAAAATTACAGTCAACATTTTTTTAAATTGTCCCGAATTCTTCGTCTCCGAAGATATTATTCCAAGTAGGCGAAGTGGTGGGGGAAATCTTGTTTAATGAAGATGGTATCTAAACTTATATAGGCCATCAATATATTGCGTTTCATACTATATGATGTAGTGATTAGGTACAGTCACGGACATTCATACCCCAGCAACTCCTTCGCAATTTTGTTGTGTTACAAGAGTAAACACAACTTCACTGGGTGCTTGTAAATAGCATAGGTTTGATCTTTGCAAGTTATCAAAGAAAAATTTCAATTTTCTTAATACTGGCCTTAGATATTTTTAGTAGCTAAAATAGGTCTCCATGTTGGCATGTGGATTAATGACCGCGGATTGTATACCTATGTCATATTCAATTCAGTAAGTTAGGATTATTATATGATTATCAGTAACTAATTACATTGTAAGTAATAACTAACACATACAATGACTGTTATTATGTCAGAAGCTTACACGCTAGTCCTAATTACAATTATTATGCGAAGGACTGTAGTAACTTGTAACATTGAATTAAAGTTGTTTATCACTTTGATTAGGATGTATATGATGGATCTCCATGGCTTTTGATAGTCATCATCATATTTTGGTTTTAGATAGTCAACAATTCCCCCGGAATATATCTATACTAATATTATAAAGCTGAAGCGTTTGTTTTTTTGAACGCGCTAATCTCAGGAACTACTGGTTCGATTCGAATTCTTTCAGTGTTAGATAGCCCATTTATTGAGGAAGGCTATAGGCTATATACCATCACGCTAAGACAAACGGGAGCGGAGCAGTAACCAAAGATGCGGTTGAAACCGCTGGGTATAGCTAGTGTAAAGTATATAATCATAATCGTTTCAGCAATTTCTATTCAAATTTGGGGTAATACCTTGATACTGGGATGCCTAGGTATCTTGGTTGAGAAGGTTAGGTAGGCAGGCTCTAAGTAAAACATTGGCTATCAGCAGCATTCGTTATGACTGGAATACAATCTCAACAATATTGGGAAAAGGCTAGGCAGATGCCGAATCGAAAAATACAAAATCCATACTTGCATTCACAAAAAGACCAACAAATACATATTACAATTGTAATATTTCTAAACCAGATACGGTAGTACATATATGTATGTGAATCATTCTATAATTTCAACATCTATAATTACCACATACTAAGAAATAAAGGATATTCTATTCTATTCTATTCTATTCTATTTACTTCCTCTCAGCCTCAACTTCGGTCACAAATGAAATAGCTAAGCACTCCTAACCCTTCACCGCCTACAAACATTGGCAAACACAAAACCCATTCATGTCCAAAAAACTCAGCTGTCGCAAATTTCAACAATTACCTTCTTCACCTCAATCACCTTTTCACCAGAATCACCAACCCTATCATTTTCACCCGATCCCATACGGTTAGTTAATCATTAGAACTAATTATAATACTACAATTTATCAAGTAGGACCCCAGGTGTGCGATAATAAATTGTTTTGGTCAAACGGAACCCTAATTAAGGGATCATGAATGGGGCACTCACCCTATTCGTCGCGTGCGCATTAACATGTGGGTCTAATGATATTTTTGTAATGATTTTTTGTTATTTATAGACAAAGGGGATGGGGGAAATTATAAGTATTGATGGGTACTCATATTTTGCAATTCAACATCGGCAATAACAAAATAAATCTAAATAATATTAAAGTAACGATGGCCATTGCTTTTGTTCAAGTTAAATCCTACTGATGATCATACTGTCTGACAGATTTCATATTATGTAACTTTTAGAGCACCGTAGACGTGATGGGCCCCGGAAGAGATGGCGGAATGACCTGGACGCCTGGAACATGGACTAACACCGAGATTGGTGGGAACGGATAAAAGATGGACATGGGGAGGCCGTTGACCAGCAGTGGGAATGTACAGGCTAAAGAAAAAAAAAATAGAGACAATATGTATGAAAATATGTATTAAATACCACAATAAAATATGTTAAGAGATAAAAACCGATCTTATAAGATGCAAGATAATGTACACTTATACAGACATATACATATTATAGATATTATGTCATGGTACATTTTAGAATATTCATGATGTCAGCTGTTTGAAGCCTCGCGCAGTAGTATTGTTCGTACAATTTGACTATCCCGAAGACACTAGTAGCTTTTGGTGCACTAATATCATTTGAATGTGGACTTTAAGACTTGCTTTTTAGATATATTTTACATTGACAATTATGTTAATATGACGGTAAGCACGCTAATTTATATTGCTAATGAAAATTATATGTTAACATTAATACTTAAAGTTTATATTTGAATGATATTATTTTTGACAGACAGAAGCTATGGTACTTAAAATATCACTACTTATCAATAGTCAAGGAGCGTCGCCGGACGTTTTAATATACCCATTTGAAAAATACATATTGCTTTAAATGCAATCCCAAATCGTTTTAACAAGAAACGAACGATTTTCTAAATAATCGATCGATTAAAAGAAACTAGGGAAGTTGTCAATGTAATTTGTTATTTATCGTAACGTGAAGATATGTGGAAGGATTGTATGTTATTTGATATCGATTTACCTTCGATTTCACTGATGTAGTAGGATATTAAACGCATTTTTGTTTTTGTATAAGTTGTTTATAGTTTGAGCATTGATACCAATATATTCGCTACTGTATTAAACGAAAAATTATATAAATAATGAACGATTGATTGGGAAGAGAGTTTCGGGTAGCTTGATGTGCTGGCGTCTGTACAAAAGTTTCGTTCAAACCGTTTAGAAACCGAGCTTACTTCCCCATCAACTATCCAATATCTCACCTTTCAATAATAATCAGGTATCCGCTAATCACTACAACCTATCCGCCAGCTGCGGATATCCGACACTGCACAACCCTAGCTACCCTCGTAAACAATCGGGCGGATATGCGCTTGCGCCCGACAGAAATAGAACGCAATTGTGATGACTCGTGCACATCCATTGTCGTTCGAATTTAGAACTTCCATTAGTAGAACGTTTTTAAATTATTTGGAAAAGAAATGCTTAAGATTTACTTTTGTTTTAGGGAGTATTTATCACTAATGGTTTTTGTTTTAATTTTAAGTTTGGAAGAGGGTAGTATGGCAATCTGTTGAGGGACATACATATACATATTTATATGGCCGATGAGAATGTAGCACTATAACTTTTGAAGACTTTAACTGAGTTCTAGTGAGCTTTTTTTAAAATGGAATATTAGCAAAATATAATTTCCACCCTGCTGTGGGTGCGAGGGAGTGTATGTTAAGTTACTCTCTGATTTTATATAAGCTTAAATGTGTCATATACTGCTATTTTTTATGAACAGTACTTGTGACGTCATGTAAGGCAAAATGTATGAAAATAGCACTATACCTACTGGACATGCGCGAGGCAAGTGGCTAACTTCAGAGAAGCAATATTATTTGACGGTAATATAATTTTTATTGTTCGTGTCTTTTTTTTTAAATAAGATCCCTGTTCTAAAACCAAAACGGTCATAATGAAGCAATTTTCATAACAATAAACATTTTTATACGGCATAATTTGCTAAGTACTTTTCGGATTGTTATTAAAAACTTTCTTCACCCCACGAGGAAAACAGTTGAGAAATACTTATTGTTACGTAATACCAGGGGTTGGCAAACCATCCCTTGTACCTAAACGTGCCAATTTCACATACTTACGTCCAAGTCAAGAGATTTGTAGCGGAAAAAACAAAATCGTGACGTCACATCAAAGGAAACTTCATGAATCGAGTGTCCCTTTGAGATTGAATAAATATAAAAAAAAAACAACGAATGAATTTTAGTACAGCTAAGGCAGAATACAGTTTCAAATACGACCCGACGTAACGGCGTAAAAAATAGCCTATTAGTGTCTTTATCACATTGAACATCCTTGGCAGTCGTTGCGGGTAGTCAGAACCCAGTAAGTATGACGCCAGTCTAACCAAGAGGTATTGGGTTGCCCGGATAACTGGGTTGAGGAGGTAAGATAGGCAGTCGCTCCTTGTAAAACACTGGTACTCAGCTGAATCCGGTTAGACTGGAAGGCGACCCCAACATAGTTGGGAAAAGGCTCGGGAGATGATGGAAGTGTCTTCATCACAATTAATTATTTTTTAACAAACATGACAGAAATACCTGTTTTTGCTGTTTTATCTTGAAAGCATAACAAACAGATAAACAAAGTTACATTCGCATAGTTAGGACTATGTAGCTATTTTCAAAAATCGAAATGAAAGATACTGGTGATGATAATGTAGAGTCCGATGCTCAGAAAGTCTGAGAATCAATCTTACCCAGGGCAAGGGGTACGGTGGTAAGTAAAGGATTGATGTAAAACACTGTTACCCAACTTATTTGGGTAAATACTGACCGTAGAATTATATATCGCAATAGAAGTTTGTATCACAATCATCAGCTCAATTCTGACGATAACTTCAGCTAATGAAGCTCCGTTTTAGACTTCCGAATTAGGCGAAGATAATTGAGTTTTCGATGTTATAATTCCTAGTCTACAAGTGTGGCCGATCGGATCACTAGCTATTTCCGACTGTTACATGGGATTCTGTTTGCAAGAGTGGACTGTGTTCAGCATTCGTATTTGATTTAGGGCCTGTTTCGCTACCTGCGAATAAGTTCCAGTTAGTTTATTTGGTAGATAATTTCATACAAATTCTGTTCTATTTTTGAATTTATTCGACTATTCAGACATCGTGAAACTGGCCCTTAGAGTAGCGAAATGTAGCGGTAAATCTATAAATTTTTTTGACGACAGAAATAGAAATTATGAAAATAAAATAAAGTAATATAAAGATACTTACAAAGTGTTGCAGTACTGAACCGAAAGCAAACTCAAAGGAAGTACTTCCCGCCCCTGGATAAACATAGCCTTTATGTTATTCTGTTGCATTAGGTATATATGTACTGTAAAATAAAATAAAACCTTTTTCGTGAAACAGTAACAAACATTCACGTCAAAACACACTTTGTATGTTTAGGAGTCAATAATAACGTGCTGTCTTAAAAATAAAAAAAGAAAGAGTAGGTTCACTGTAAAGAGGAGTCACCCTGCTTACGATATAATTTGATGCTGCATCTCTCCGTTCCCGACTGAAGATCTCGAGGATGATCCAAGACGAGATCGATAGGTATGGTGACAGAAGACATGATGGGGTGCCAGATATTTGATAGGAGATATCGTGAACAAAGCGAAGTGGAGAATGTATAATTATACAGAATGCTCACTCCACTTCCATCTAAGATACATACATAGCAAGAAAAGAAGGAGAAAGTTCTTACAATATTCACATAAAAAATACTCCAAAAACTGCACAATACATTATTAATTCCAACCCCATTCTGAGACTGTTTATTGGTTTCCCATGCAACTAGTGTCCCCCTTACTGAACAGTGGGGGTGAACAAATTATGAGGGCACGTGTCACCAATATCCGTTGTTTTTGTCCGTTTGTCTGTCACTCCAACTGTGACGTGCGCGTGCCGTAAAGTACGATATAGAGGGCATATTTTTCTGGAATTGGTGTTTAATTTTGGTCTTGTTTTGATGGGAAATCGGGTACGTAGTAACTGAAGTGCGTTGGCGATTTTTGTTTTGACACCACTATGTTTTACTAGGACCTGCCAGCTGTCCCACGGTAGCTACTTTGCGCATCTGGATAAAAAGTAGCCTATAAGCTTATTCGATAAAGGAGCCGATTGTTGAAATAGTTTTTCAAATCGGACCAGACTTCCTGAAATTGACGCGTTCAATCAAATAAACATAATTATAAAAACAAGCTCGGTCATCATAATCATCCTCCTGCCCTTATCCCAAGTTTTATTTGCTTATTTTTTTATATTTATTTTTATCTCAAGTTTGGGTCGGTCGACCCCAAAAGCTCGGTACAAATAAAAAAAGTCTCAAATTGACAACCTCCTCCTTTTTTGGGAAGTCGGTTAAAACACTACTACGCATACTTCTCTGTATGAGAAGGGACTTGTGCCCAGCAGTGGGATAATAAAAAGGCTGATCATGATACTAAGTAATACAGTAAGCACCCAACTTAGCTACAGATAATCTATTATTGTATGCCTTTATAACTGGGAGTTATACCAAGATACATAATTTTAAGGACTTCAAGCGTCTGGCGTTGTCGTTAATGGCGGTATATTTCGTTTAGAGGGCGTGATAAAATAATAAAGTGATAAGCCAAATGGTCCCCGCGTTCACAGCTGTCCTGATAGCCAGGATAGGCCTTTTGGATTGTCGTTTTTTATTGCAGTTTATAATATAATTTGTTTTGTAAACGACGCAAGTAAGAATGAAAATGCATTAATTTATTTGCGCAAAGAAATGACGGGTCTGAGGATAGAAACCATCATTCGATCAAAATGATTAACCTTTTGATCGCCACAGTCACGTATAGATGACAAACCAAAAAGATAAAAATGAATAGTCAGTTTCAATCGATATAATTCCCAACTCACTACTGTATTGTAGGTATTTGTGGATTAATTCTTAGCTTGGCGCTGAGGGCACTTAGTTAGTCTTTCTTTTTTGTCGTGGCAGCCAAAAAATTAATTAAACGTTTTTTAATCAACTTCCAAAAAAGGAGGAAGTTCTCAATTTGACTGTTTTTTTCTCTGTGTATGTTTGTCGATTTCTAGAAGACACATGGACTAATTAGGAATTTTTTTTGCATATGAAAGGTTACACTCTAGTTTCCAAAGAAATACGTTACAGACAGACATAACATAATTTTAATTAGGATATTTAAATAAGAACTCTGTGACAGCTATTATCCTTGCCAAAGGTCCCTAATGAATCAGCGATGCAAGGACACTTGTATCTCAAGTGTTATATAGTGCACGGCAAGTAACAACCCCCTCCTCTGTTATGTTACAACATGTTATTATTTGTTAAAAAACAAAGCAGTCTTTGTGACGTTTGTATTTGATTGATTCGACGTTCAAATATACTAGTGTTGCAATTGTTTTCTTAAATTGAACCTCGACATATAGACGTCAGCACATCAAGCTACGAAATGACATTTTAGGACACGGCACGCATCGTCAGGAGGTTTTGTTCCCGTTAAGCCTTGATCGCCGGCAGCTTGGACCATGTTCCCGATGGCGGTGGACATTATTTTTAAAAGCTTTTATTTAACTTGCAATGTATGTACCTATGTATGTTACGGTGGATTCTTTGAACTCAATTTTGAAGTAGATATCTTCAACCGATTGAGCTGAAATGTTGTATATACGGTCAGTTTGGATGACACTGCATGATATGTTAACGTAATTCTAAATCCAATGTGGCGGGCCATTATTTCTAACAAATATTTTTGTAAAAAACTTGTGTGTCGCCATTTCATTTAAGTTATCTTAAGGAATTCAGCCTGTTAGCCTCGACTGCATGCTCGATGTTCAAAATTCCGGGATTCCATGGTCCTGTGTGCAATACAGAGACATTACGTTTTTAGTTTAACATTATCATCATCTGACTTTTTACTTGACAAGGAATCGATAAAGACAGAAATATAACATAGCTGAGGAAAAATGACGCCCTGAGCAGGCGTGGTGATTACCGCTCTCTGTATGATAAGAACCATGCAGTAGGAGAGTAGAGGCTTTTATTACAAAAACTTAGTAGAAAATTTCTACTTATCATTGTATTGATCAAGCTTGTCATCAACATCACAGCCTTTTTATCGTCCCACTGCTAGGCAGAGGCCTCCTCTCCCACGGAGAAGAATTGAGCGTTAATCACCACGCTTACGCTTGCTCAATGCGGGTTGGCGATTTCAGACTTTATAGTCCAGATTTCCTCGAGATGTTTTCCTTCATCTTTAATCAGTCATTGGCGTCCAAAGTAAACTATTAAGTATAAAACTTACATTGGTACTTGCCTGGAATTGAACCCGCACTCTCATACTTGGGAGGCTGGTGCTTTAACCACTAGGCCACCACGAGCCACAAAAAAAATATCCTTACTTATCATTGTATTGATCAAGCTTGTATCAAGTTATAATAGAGAACTAAATAGTGAAATCCCTCGGGTCACATAAAGTGGTATACAAAGAAATTAATTGATGTTTGTACGTTTGTTTATTAGTAGGGGATCTGGCAATTAATATTGTTGTGTGGGGAGGGATAGCTTTGATGTTATTAAATTGAAATGTATTTGTATTGAGTACATGGTTAATCTTTTTTTGTAAGGCAACATTTTTTATTCTCTTCAATCCATAGAGAGAAAAATATATGCGTTTGTTTGCTTTTTCGTGAAACAGTAACAAAGTTAGTACCTTTTCTTTCCTCTGTTATATGGTGAATGGCGGCGTTGAGGAACTGTTTTTAGTAAAATTGACTTTAAAAAGATGCAGTTTTTCATCTTACTTTTATCTTTATTTTTGGGAATCCTCAGAAATCGATCATTGAACTTTTGAAAACACGATTGAACCTTTATAACTCTGTATTAAAGTGAATATTTAGGGTAATGAAAATGACGACGATAAAGCTTCTGTCGACGAAGAATCTCCAACGTCGCTTGGTTTTTGACGAATCGAGCTTTAACGTAAAATCGCAATAAGTACTTCCTAAAAGGATATGTATAATATGAACGAAAAATCTCGTTTCTTAGGCAGCATCTAAATTCCACAATACCAAACATTTCTCATCAATTAAACCTCATAAAACCTTCGATCTAAAAACCTTATTGATGAAAAAAATAAACACGTATAAAAATAAAATGTAACCGCAATTAAATGTGGCTAATTCGGGACTGCCAACATTAGCATAACTTAAATACAGGAAGCGGATGTGAGCCGTTATGTTGGTACTAAGGGATACAAGGTAAATGCATTAGCTGTTGTTTGTTTGTTGCAAGGATTTTAGTAGTGATTTTTAGAATAGGCTGTATAAGGCTTGCGAGGCTCTGAGGTTATGTAAAGGACTTTGTGGGGTTTGTGTTCTAGACTAGGCGATAATGCTAGGAATTTCATAAAGATTTTTGAAGTTAGAAAATTGTCTCCCTTGGCATTTGGTCTAGCTATGCTTAGCCTAAGTTGGCAATTGACTTCACAATATTGGCGCGTACTATACTTACTTGACATTAGTAACGTACTTACATGCTAAATTGTTCAACTGCCTCGTTAGTCTAGCAGTCGCATGGTGCGATGCTGGGCACGAGATCTCGAGTACGATTCCCGGGTAGGTCCGAAATAGCTTTATGAACAATCACAAAAGCAGCTGGGAGTCTGAAAGTTGGTGATGACACCCGTTCCTCGGAGATCACGTTAACATCGGTCCTGCGCCCAATATCTCTCCGAATATCTGGTTAGACTGTAAGCCGACCCCAACGTAGTTGGGAAAAGGCTCGGGAGATGATGATGATTTTGCCCAATATCTTTCCGGTCGTCTCGGATTGCCGTCCCATCGGACTGACAGTGAACGAATAGAGAGTGCACCTGTATCTGCGCAAATGCTTATGCACGATTATTATGTCATGCGCAGCTGGCTGATTTCTATGGCCGACAATAGGTTCAGAATCTTTTGGAGGCTAGTATATGATGTCAGTTTATAACCCTACCCCAGATTAGAACTATTAGGTCCTCTCAGATGTCTATCCGATCCATACAGTCAGCAAGATTGCTATCCTAAGTTCTTAGTCACACGCAGGAATGCTCAGGGCTTAGTATTCTGCTCATCCCTTTAGCTAGACGCCGTGAATATGTTAGCATAATGTGGACTTGGTTTTATTGAGTAGTGAGTTCAGAAGTACTACAACTAAGTTGATGTGATATGTACATTGGACCTAACCAAATTATTCCCACTTTCAGCTTCTCTTCAACTACACGTAATGTGACATGACAGATGGCATAGGTCACGATAGCAGGTCCGGGGTTCTATTCTCTTGTACATACGTTGTACAGACGCCAGCACACCAAGCTACACGATTTTTCCAATAAATTTTGAATCATATGACTCAGCAATAAAGCTCAAAGTCTATTAAGGAAATTTGACAGATTATAATAGCTATTGCAGCTATGTGCTGGCGTCTGTACCTTGCACACGCTGTGCATTAACATGGTTGTTTGATTTAGCAGGAATTAATTGTTTTTTAATTATTCACCCGCTTTTTTTGTTTTATTTAGGTATATTTATACTTTTAGACGTTAGTATGGGTTTATATTCTCACTCTTTACTGTGACTTCAGGAGTGGACCTTCTGAATTCAATTTTACTGTTAAAAATGTAAATACTTCTTTAAATCGATTAGGAATTCTGTTATAATATTGTGTTTAGCCACGTTCGAGAAACGAGATGTCCATAATAATGCGACGGCTCTTTTGTTAAAGGTTTTGGGTAATTTTAAGAATTTCAGTGCATTTGCTTCGGTCTTGGCACCGGACTTAGCTTTGCTGTTTTATTTGCCTTCAGTCGCATTTTATATTGATCTAGGAACGACTCGTTGGTTTAGTAGTCGCATAACGCAACTGCTGTGCACGGTGTCACGGGTTCGATTCCCGCGTCGGGCCGAAATCGCTTTGTGGGTTTCAAGAGATGTTCATAAACAAGCCGTTCAGCCGAGTCTGGAAGTTGGTGATTGATACACCCGTGCATCGGAGAGCAAGTACATGTCGGTACTGCGCCTGATCTCTCTCTGATCGTGTCTGATCTGATCGTGAGAATGAACGAGTAGAGAGTTCACTTATGTCCGCGTAAACCCTTGTGCACTATAATATGTCCTGCGCAGCTGGCTGATCTCCGTAGTAAGAACGGCCGCCATGGCCGACGATCATATTGATCCAAACGATGCAAAATGAAAATAAGTTCCTTCTAATCTGTATTCGCCAGAAGTTGACAGATTTGGAAGAGACCTACACTCAGCATTGGGTGACTAAAGGTTGAAGAAGAAGAAGAAGAATCTGTATGTAGGTACACTTAGGTACGCCATATACTAAGTCGCATAAAAACTCGAACAAAAGTGCGTTTTTTTTTTATTCGCACGAATAAAAATGATCGGTGTTGACCTATCGATTGTGATAAGGATTAATATTGAAGTATGTGCCAGGAGACCATATCCAGTGAGAAGGTGCAAGCATGAACCTACTGGTAGCTACTAGTCTGTTCCCCTTCAGAAATGAAGATATTAAGTATTGGAATAAAATGTCTATTGTATGTTTTAATTTTATTGGCCTTGATCTGATGAACTTAATACGTATCACTACTAGCATAGAACACACAAATAAATAAATGTCGAACAAATTAATCGAACTTAACGACCTTTAATGAATAACTCTGTGGGGTGCTTTTGTTCAGTAAATTAATATGTGTATGTACTTGTACAACATGTCGACAGGCGTATGTTATCAATTTGTGATATTTGTAGTTTTCAACTGTAGATTAGATTTAAATTATATTACACCAACTCACGCATCAGTTCAATTCGGAATTAATGAATATTTTTGTTTTTGTATTTTTGTTTTGTTAAAAATTATGCTGACTTGTAAATGTAGTTTTAAATAAAGCTTTTAGACTTCCCTATGTTAGGGTCGGCTTCCAATCTTAACTACAGGCAGCTGAGTACCAACTTAACTCCTTATCCTGGGGCGACTGCCTATCTGACCTCCTTGGTAAGACTAGTTAGCAAGCCGTCTGCGGTTTCTGACTACCAGTAACGACTGTCAAATACTTTGCCAAAGCATTGCTTAATATAATACAGCTTTTGGGGTAAGGACTGTAAATGGTAGTTAGGCACCAAGATCCTGTAACACCTAAGTTTAAAAAATATATATAGTATTTATACATAATATTATGTTCGTTGGCGTAATTACACCAATATTTATCAATCCCAAACACACTGATCCCTACCTACCCCAAATTGACAATTCAACCATGAAGATAAATAAAAACAATGCCATCCGTCCCCCATGCAGTTAATAAAGTCGTGACAGACAGACATTTGTTGTTAATATCAAGGTATTAGATACTGTAGTGATGGCTTACTGTAGTGTACGGTCATCGTTCTTTATAGTCAAGGACATTATGTTGTTTGAATGTTTAGTATTAGACAACCCATTTAACGACGAAGTCTTTAATCTTTCTATCTGGGTGTTCAAAGTAGGTAATTCCCATAGGATGTGACCAAAACTACGCTACTACTCGTAGCTAGTGTAACATTTTCTTTCCAGATATAGGACACAATCATTTTATTCCTTTTTTCCTTGTTTAACCTAACCTGATATAGTAGGAGAAAGACGGTTAAACCTAGCTGTACTTACATAAGTAGGTATACTAATATCTATACCTACTTATAATAAAATCGTAGATAAGTCAAATCTGTACATTGAATATTTCTTCTGGAACAAAGTTAATGGTCTAAATCTAGTACTACAGCCGGTACTTTTTAAGAACTCGTTCTCTAGGGGGGATAGAGTTTATTTGCTCAAAAACGCTAACTTTAGAAACTACTAGAAAGATTTGAAAAAATATGTCAGTGTTAGATATAGCGGTGGATATAGAGGAAGGGGATGACCGCAAAAACGATGGATGGATTGCGTGAAAGTTGATATGGCTAGAAAGAATGTAACTTGTGAGATGACGGCAGATAGAAGAGCGTGGAAGACAAAAACTTCCTGCGCCGACCCCAAATAAAACTTGGGATAAGGGCAGGAGGATAATGATGATGACAGTATTTTAGTATTATACAGTATGACAGTAGGCTTTATATGAGCTTTTTATCTGAGTGCGCGGAATAGTACCTATGGGCAAGTGTAAAATTTTCACTGTATTCACTCCCATAAACCTAGTCTGGAAACCAGCCAACAAATTCTCAAAACACAACTATTTCCCTAGAATAAATGCCTAAGCCTTTGTCTTGAACTCACCTCGACTTCTAAAACGTCTGTCAAGGAGATGTTAGGAGCTAGAAACAGCTCGTCTTTAAACAGCAGGCATATTAAGTGTCAAGGAACAATTTACAGACGCCAGCACATCAACCTACCCCAGTCTATCAAATTTGATTTAATAGATTTCCAACCTTATTACAATACCAGAAGGTTAATATTCGTTTGGTAAAATTTTAAAGATTTGGGTAGGTTGACCTGCTGGCGTCTGTGAGATGAACTTGTCAGTTACAAATACAGCTTCATACACACGTCTTTACGAGCTGTAATATGGGCTCCTGCCTCGCTGTACAGTCTCAGTAAGTAAGGGTAAGACTTAGTTAAACCTTTGTCGTAGCGACAAATAGTCGCGCACTTAGGGAAGGTTCATATCTGACATAAAATACGCTAAGCGTATCATCAGTCGCAATAACGTATCATCGGTTGAGTGTGAACGGTCAAGTGTTTTTCTATACATTTGTCTGTTCTGGCGTTACGCGACCGATAATACGCAACGCATGTTCCGTCAGATATGAACCTTCCCTTAAACTTCATCCTTACTTCCTTTTCCTTACTAATATTATAAATGCGAAAGTAACTGTCTACCTGTCTGTCTTTCACGCTTTCACGCCAAAAGTACTGAACCGATTTTAATCAAATTTGGTAGACATTAGTCTAGAGTCTGAGAAAGACTTAGGCTTCTTTTTATCAGGGTGTGAGGAATAGTCCCCTAGTAATACATAATCCCCTATAATAGTAGATATTTGTATAATGGTAACAGTTTACGCCAAACTCAATGGCGGCTCGCTACTAACTTCCGAGAATAGGAACGCCCATGTAGCGCCCACTGTTACCTAAAATAGTTTCCCAAGCCGCCATGAAGTTTGCAAGAACTATCCTTTCAAAGATGTACAGGCGCCAGCAGGTCAACCTACCTGAACCTGTCACCAAAATGCCGAAATACAGATTGAGGAAGGTCGATGTGCCACCGTCTGCACAACACAAATTGCTCATCTAATACAGTTGCACACAGCGTATCTCCTAAACATATGGGCCATTTTCTCACAGCTGCCCATCGCCAGTGTGTCTAGGAATGCAGTCGCTTCCGTCCAGACACGTCTAAGTTATAGCTAAGACTAGTTTCAACTGTGGCGCCACCTATGGGAAAATTGATGGCGATATATGGTTACCAGTTGGAGATAGTCTAATGTAATGTGTTTACTGTTTACTGATTTGAGTGTTTATTTATGTTTTATGTCAGTTATTGTGTGATTTGTTTGCTTGATTGAACGCGTTAAACTCAGGAATTACTGATCGAATTATGAGGTCATTTATCAAGGAAGGGAGGCTTTTAATTCTAGTGTAGAACTTCCCAGAGGACTATATAAGGTGTAACAAAACTAGTGCACCATATTTTTACAGGTCATCTAGTACATGCTAAGTTCTAGTACAAAAAAAGTTGAATGACCTAGGGGTTAACGAGCGAGCGCCTTCATAGAGACCGGCGTTATGCGTACAATTTGACTGTGATGATAAATTCAATACAATAGGTTGTTGTTTTCATGACTTTTTTCTAGGTTAACATGATCCTTAGCATGTTCTAGATGACCTGTAAAAATATGGTGCACTAGTTTTGTTACAACATATACATATAACTATAACAAACTAGTGCAAACTATTACCCACAAATGAGACGTGTTGGCTTAAGTCTAAGATAGCTTGAAGTCAATTTTAAGTTGAGCGCTTCGCAACTTAAGTTAGCAACTTGTTAGCTCGCACTTATGTGTGTATTCAGTTCTACATGCAGTATCACTTTGTTAACTTAGAACGTTGCTGTGTTGTATTAAACTCATGTTTTTTTTTAATTATAAGACGATATAAAGAGCTATCTTGATTTGTCTCTGCGCTTATATGTCTGACACCGTTTGCCAATAAATATCAGTAGGTACCTAAGCTTAGTTCTTGAAAAACCAATGCCAGTGTTTTACATGGAGCAACTGTCTATCTGATTTCCTCAACTCAGTTACCTAGACAGCCCGATACACATGTCAAGAATATTTCTGTCTGTATTTCTGTATGTCTAAATAACAGCCTAGAACTAATATGCCTTCCGAAAGACGTAAGTTCTTATCATGCGTATATGTCAGACGCCAGCACATCAAGCTACCACAATGCCTAAAATTTTCTTGATCTTTATCACCGAAGCATTATGGTTCAAAATTGATTTATAAAATTTTACAGGCCATACAACCGACTGCGCCAAGCTTTGCTCCGGTTCACTTTTTAACATACAGATTCATAATAAGAGAGAGATCAAAATATTTGTTTGTCACGTCATTATACCAGCATATGGCGTAGCTGTCACGCTCATCCCCACAATTTCAGGGAGCCTTATCTTTCGCTACGGACGACTAACCCCTAATTGGGTAGCACCCCTGCAGATGTGATTATATGATGAAGAGGGATGATTTACAATTTTAATTATTATATGGTACAGGGATGATGGGTTGTGTGTCCTAATGACTGTATTGGAGTGGATGGTGAGGATGATTTATAGGTTGTTAGATTGTCATTGTTAAAAAAGTTCAAGTTAAACGTTAGGTTAGGTTAGAAAAAACGATTATCTTCAAACTAAACTAAACTAAGTTTAACTAAACCTAACCTAACGTTTAACTTGAACTTTTTTAACAATGACAATCTAACAACCTACATATGTATGTATATATCATCCTGCTCCTCGTTTTTTTTGCCAGCTGAGACCTGATCGCTGTATTACGTGCACTACCTTATATCTCCATGATGATTTAGCGCTCAATCAAATTATCAGCCTACTAAAAGTTTGCGGTTTGTATGTCTTAAGAGAAACGCTACAAACAGTATTCCATTAAAATTATTTTGTCGTATTTTCTAATAATAAATTATAACACCTAGATTAACCTTGTCAAAACGGAGGATCATTAGTTAGTCTTCACACAATACTAGCTTTGCCGTCCTTACACTAGAATCCTGTCGGAACTAGGTACTTCAAGCACCCTAATAAAAATTAAAATCAAGGACTGAAATAATTTTTCAAATTGGACTAGTAGTTCTTAAGGCTAGTTCGTTCAAGCAGGTAAAAACGCCCGCGACGGTACATTCAAGCGACTACAATCTTCAAAATTTCCTGTATAGGTTTTCAACTTTATCGCTGAAGCATACATACATATGGTTCAAAATTGGATTGAGAAAACTTGACAGTTTCGGGTAGCTTGATGTGCTATCTGTACATGGACTAATCGTTAATCTAACATATCTCACTGCTCCATCCCACACGTTCCAAGCAAGCCTCTATAGTGGTACCTTGATGTGCTGGCCTCTGACCTAAAAAGGTTAAAATATGTTTATATTCGTTAAGCGCAAGCGTCCTCTATATTCCTAACACTTAACAACACAACCCTTTAACCAAAAATCAAACCTAATGTTTACATTACGCAACCATTAAAAAAACAACCATAAATCATCCATCCAAAACACCATTACTAATATAACAGGATCCCTTAAAACCTCATGTTCCAAACCGACACCAGGCTAACCTCATCCCGATTGCCTAAACAAATGTACGGAAACGGGCATCAAACCTGCATAACACGTGCATCCGATCTGATGCCAAATGAGAATGTGGGTGCATGCCAAATGGCGTGATAGCTCTGTAATATGCGAGGATGCAAACGAATCGATAGCATTTTATAAGGTAGTGTGAATTCAGCTGGGTTTCTTTTGAGCTTTTGAATAGGGTATATTGTCTAAGAACCGGGTTTTTTTTTTAATAATTGGGTATTGTCATCTCGTTATCCTACTAATATAGATATTATAAGTTAAGCCCCAAAATTATTAATTTCCAACGTGATTAAACTTCTAATTTTATGGTAAAGATATGTAGCTTGAACGCGCCAATCTCGGGAACTACTGGTCCGATGTAAAAAATTCTTAAAGTGTTAGATAGCCCATTTATCGAGAAAGGCTTTAGGCTACTTTTTATTCGGATGCGCGGAGTTGTCCCTACGGGACGCGGGTGATACCACTGGCGGAAGCTAGTCTATAATATACAATATTAGTAATAGTGTTTAATTACCTCAAGATGCGGGCAAACCCACGAAAAACAGTAGTGTTTTATATAACACGGATACTTCTAATATTTTCACGTAAACATTTAGCCCAACATATTCCTACGCTATTTTCTAGCAATAACATCTCAAAATGGCAAGTATTTGCATCTTCCTATTTATTTTTCAGGTTAACGATCATACGTGACTGGAACGAATGGCGCCCTTGAATATTTTATATCAATTGCTGCGCCTATCTGTTTAGGATATGGGTTTATTGCGCTAGTTGGAATTGTATTATTTTCAATTTTGTTCTTAAAAGACCTCTTGGCTAAGTACAAGCCGCACGGGTTGATCGATCATAAGGTTAAGCTATGCTTGGCGCGGTCGGTCCGTGGATGGGTAACCATCTTATCATGACGATTTCCTTCGTGTTTCGGAAGGCACGTTAAATTGGTGGGTCCCGGCTGTCATTTGTACATTTTTGGCAGTCGTTAAGGGTAGCAGCAAGTCTGACAACCAGTCTTACCATGGGGTTTTTTAATTACAGGTAGGTAGGTACTACCTGTTTTGGTATCTAAGTCCTTATCAATTCTTTGTAATTGTAAGGTTCCTTGCCTTTGAGACACGGAGGAATTCGTCATGACCAATCCACGGATCGACCAAGCGTTGCTTAACATATACTCACTAAACCCGTGCGGCTGGTATGTACTTTGCTACGAGCTCTTCATCCATGTCTGTCATCGATTCAGTAACGATAATGGTCAGACTCTTTTCAATCGGGTAACAAGCTACATATTAAATGTTAACCAAACCTCACTCCTCTCAAAACAATATCATCTTACTTGAAACTACAAGTCACATATGAACTACAGATGCAGCTGAGTCTGCATCTCATTGCATACTCGTTGCACAACGCGGCTCTGTCTACGTTCAAGCCAGACGGAGATACGCGCCAATCAGTCGCTTGTAAATAAATAACAGAAATTGTATGATGCTGTGTTCTGTTTGTGAGTTGCATCTTTTATTTGACGGTTTTTTTTAAAATAATGATTCGGGTGATGTTTGGAAGATGTTTGTAAACTACAGGCTTATTAACAAGAGGAATGATATAAGAATAACCATACATTTAACTCTTTACCTCGCTTACTCCGTTTTAATTAATAACAGGGTAAATGTGTATTTACTTGTAAGTACTCTTTTCAACAGAAATGGAGTTTCATAGAAAATTTCAACTGGCCGCCCTGTATTTTCTCGTATATTTTTTTTTATCGTAACATATTATAAAATTAAAGAATGTACCGACGCCAGCACATCAAGCTACTAAAATCTGTAAAATTTCCTTAAAACATTTTCAACTTTATTTCTGAAGCATATGGTTCAAAGTTGATTGGGAAAATTTGACATTTTCGTGTAGCTTGATGTGCTGGCGTCTGTACAACCCAAAACCAATCTATTTTGGTCTACTTTAAATTAGTTTTAACAAACAATCTGATTGAAGTTTCTAATTAGATCTTCCCATCCTTTCGTATTACTGAACGTTCGTCATCTGTCAGTCAGACGAAGTGAGTGCAGCAACAAAATAACAAACATTTCGATCCTGTGATATTAATATCCTAAGACACATCCTCGCATAAGGCCGGCTTTATATGAGAACAGATGTTCCAATCTGATTAAAATAACATCAATTTCGTTTGGGATCTTGTTCAAAGACTTTCAGATTATGTATGATTATTATTTCATTTATAATTAATGTTATAAAGATGAAGAATTTGTTTGTTTTGCTTTAACTCTAATGTCAAGAACTACTAGACCGATTTGAAAAAAAAAACTTTCAGCGTTGGATAGTCCATTATCGAGGAAGGGCTATATAGCCTTCTTCTTATCCTGGTGGTGCTCGAAGCGGTTCCCACAGGAAGCGGGTGAAACCGCTGTTGGAATCTAGTTAATGTTATAAAGCTGAAGATTTTGTTTGTTAAGTTGAACACGTTTATCTACAGAACTACTGGTTTAACTTTAAAATGATTTAAGGGGTAAGCTATGGGTAATTTTTTATATTTTCCCCCACCCAAATAGAAGGATTATATTATAAAGAAGATTGTATTATGGTAGAAGTAAAAATTATATAAGGCTTATATAAAAAAAGTACTGTCCATATGCAAAACGACTTGATTATGACAACGAGGAATATGTCACATGGCGTTGGGATTATAGAACCTGTACCGAACTGAATATATTGTTGTTTGACTAAACATACTGGTTAACCTAACTTATGTTCATCATCTTGAATGGATGAGAACCCTCGACAGCCAATGAAAGCCGCTTCATTATTCAAAGGGTTTACGTTATGAATTAATTATTACCCCTTGCAAGATCACACCAGACTTACATCATGGTCGGTCAGATATGCCCCATAATTATGGTATAGTTTGTAGGTGATAAATATTTACTTAAACTAAATAGGAAGGTAACTCTTTGTCTGTCTATCTGTTACTGATACTTTCCTAAATATAGTTCAAAATTATTGGATAGGCTTAGATTGAACGCAGTACACAGACGTTCTAAAGCTTGAGAAAGAAAATAGGCTAATTTTACCCGGTTTCAGGAAATTCGGTTTGTTTCTTTCATTGTTGTTTCATATCTCCGAAACTACTGAATGGATTAGTACCTATAATATTTTACACGTGCTTCCTTTTACTATAACATGGGTCACGTAGGATCCTTTTTTTACCTCTTTATCAAAATTTAAGCTCTTTGACACACAAATCAATCTGCAGGCGTTTATTTACAATCTATACAAGGCCAAAACGCAGCAATTTAATGTAATTAAAGTAACAAACTATACATAAATTTTGTATAGTTCGCAACTAATTATTAACATTAAATTATTTAACGAATAATTTTGTATACTTATTCATAAATAAGTGGTGTCTGGTTCCAAACAGTTCATAAGTTCACTATGAAATGTATACGAGTATTTGCGTTCTAGTCTTAGAGAACCTTACTTTAAAAAGATATTATGAATCTGTACGCGAATTGTGACACACCCTTGCGTTCTAGCCTTGTATAGATTGGAAATACGCGTCGCAGACTAAACCTAGTTTCAAAATACTCGAATCACACCCACTGCGGTCGAAAGAGCACGTGCGTCTAACACGAGCCATCGTGACGTCATTACATTACTGGTGGTCAAATGACCACTCGTTACGAAGAGTATTGTCTAGCTTTTGAGTTTAAAAGTCTTCGTGGAATGGGGATGGATTTTGGGTGATTGTTTGTTATTATTGTGCTAGGAGCTACTATTGTGCTTCGAACAAGTGCTTGAAGTACATATGGTGCATGATATTTTTGTAATGTGGGATGTACTGAGCACTATACGAAAAAATAGGATTTAGCTTTTCTAGCTTTCGGTAGCCGTTTTAGCCGCTTCCCGTGGGAACTACTTCACGTCATCATCAGCCTTTTTATCGTCCCACTGGTGGGCAGGCCTCCTCTCACACGGAGAAGGACCACTAAACTTCACGTGCCCATATAAAAATATAGCTAGCTCGTAGCCTTTCTCGATCACACTAAGTTAAAAATCAGATTAGAATATTTTCAGTAGTTTTTGAGATTAGTGCGTTTAAGCCAACTAACAAACTCTTCAGTTTTATACTATGATTATAGATGATATTTACTGATGATCGATTTTCGTCCATTGCATACATCATACTTCAAAGTCCCGAAAGCCCAATTGAGAGAGCAATATTCAGTCACATATACATACATATATGCATATTATAACAACAGTGCGTCCTAGTACAAAAATACAATAATCAACCTACATCAAAACCCCTCAAATAGCAATGTCCAATATTTTCCAAATATCCTGTATATCCACAACCAACATTAATCTACCCTGCGCTCCACAAAGGAGCATCCGAGCCCTTAATCTCCCCCCTTAATCCCAAGCAATGGGTAATCCGGGACTTTTTGTAACAATTCAATATCTTTAGCTTTTGCCTATTTTACATGTGAAAAATAACCTATTTATCTGTCAAAGGTGGGTGGTTTGAGGCCGATAGCCCATTCGAATTTAAATGAGGCCTTTTATAAATCATTTTGGGTTTTCGTAACCACTAAACCTTTACTGTAGCGTTGGCAAAAAAATATTTTTTGTTAATCCTTAACTTCCAGTAATTAATTTTACTTTTCCTTATTTTTTTTTATTTTAGTTTGTTTTAGTTTTTTTTATTGTGGTAATTTTTTTACACAAAAAGGCTGTTGAATTGTTCGCTAGTTCTTTTGATAGTTTTAAAGTCGACGCAAGGATGACAATGCACTGCTTGGGCTGCGGGTTGTTCGTGAGAGATACCGCGGCCCTGGCACACAGGGACCCCCAGAAGGAACATAGTGGGTTTTAGTCAGTAAAAGTCTGACACTCCCTCCAGCTGCACCCTCAGCGGGAGGGGTCATTTGATGATTTCCCACGAAAAAAAAAAAAAAAAAAAGGATGACAATGCAGATACATATGTATTTTTTTAATAGTTCTAAATATCTAACTGTTGAAATGTTTTTTCTATCCATACACGCAACTGTAGGCAATGAATGCTACCGAGCGCAGCGTGCAATCGATACTGGGACGAGGGGCACTTGATTGAATTTTTTTGTCATCGGTACCAAACTACACGGATGCCCAATGTATTTACTATAGGGTTTATTTGTAGTTTGGTTTAGAAAAAATATTTTATAAAAAGCAAATAAAATCACGCACATACGTGCCGAAAACAAACTGAACATAACTTAAGTTACCTGCAGGCTTAGCATGGCAGCCGTAGGAACAAGTTTTGTCTACCGGAGAATGGACATAATGACAAAAAAGTGACAGATTAACGTAAGATTTCTTTTAAAATTTTTTGAAGAAAATTTTCTTTTCTTCGATCGACAAAGTTTACAAGTGACTGCCAAATATGCCAGTTGACAGATCGCGCCATGCTCGGGCAGAAGACATGTTGCCATTGACAGAAAGAGCTTTGTCTTTTCTTGATGCAATAGATGTAAAAAGTAAATTATCAAATTGTACTCTAACATAAATTGACGTCAGCTATTAGTTTGGACATTAGCCGGGTAATGTGCCCATTATCCATACCTGCAGTGATTCACTGATAGTTAGCTCATAATTTAATATTACGATATTTTGTAAATCTGCTCTTCTATTTCAAGTAGACGTGTTAATTTTAGTTCAAGTTATTTTATTTGTACTTTCACAGACCGATACACACGACGACAATGAAAAAAAAAAAGATTTTTAATAGTTCTATATTTGTGTATTATGGAACAAGTCTGAATCATGAGTTTTTATTCTCTATCGATCACCGGCCACGGCGGCTGTTCAAAGAAGATCATCCTGTCACAAGAGAAAGAGTGTACAAGCTTTTGCGCCAGCTCCAGCAAGCGCCAGCCAGCAGAGACTAGGCGTAGGACCGACAATCACTAACACAGAAACTCCAGGCTGCTTTGCGAAAGTTTCTTAAAACCCACAGTCTAGGGCTGACCTGGGAATCGAATCTAAGACCCTGCGCAAAGTAGTCGCTAGGCCAATGATTGTGAGACTATGCATTATATACAATGCTTGTCGGTAGTTTATACCAAAATAAAAAAAGAATGGTTTTATTTGCGTGTATTGAAATCATAACAAAAAAGGGTGAAATCACGGGTACAATACATCCCAGAACATATTTATCCAAATAAACGAAATATCGATAAAAAGACCGTAAACCCAAGTAATTATCTGTCATTTGAAACCTAATCTGTCTTACGCGCTCTTTTTTGGGGGTATTTTTTACCCCGCCACCCGTGGGGTAGTGAGGGTACCACATGTTTCAGTTCAATGGGATATTTGAACTTGTTTAATTGTTATGTTTGCGGTTATTTTTGTTTGAAATCATTTGTGTAGTTAGTAAACTTAACGAGGAGTTTCAAAATTATCGACAAGACAAGTTTTATTTCTAGATGTTAATAATTAAATACAGACGCTTAGCACACCAAGCTACTACAATCTGTCTAATCTTAATAGATTTAATAGGTTCATAGTTGATTGAAAAAAAATGACAGTTTCGGTTAGCTTGATGTGCTGGCGTCTGTACATGTTATAAATGAATCCAAATTAAGTAAGTTCCAAAATGATTTATTTAAAGAGTACCTAAAAGATTCCGTTGTCGCCTCTAGGCTCTTGCGGGCAATGACCATGCCACGCATATTTGCATGTCGATGCAGCACGATGACAATCTCATAATGTCATTTATATCACCACAGACACATTTTACTACTACACCAGTTAACAAATTAACATAAAATGACGGCGTTCAGACCGATTGTCAGCCATGGCGGTCGTTCCCTATAAGGAGATCAGCAACATATTATATTGCACAAGCATTTGCGAAGACAGAGGTGCACTCGCTATTCCCTCAATCTCATAGTCCAATGGGACGGTAATCCAACACGATTGGACAGAGATCAGGCGCAGGACGACATTTACGTGCCTTCCGATGCACGGATATATCAATCACCAACTTCCAGACTCCGGGCTGCTTCGTGAGAGCTACTTTAAATCCTCAAAGCGATTTCGGTCCGACTCGGGAATCGAACCCGAGACACCGTGCTCAGCAGTTGCGTTATGCGACTACTAGACCAACGAGGCGGTCATATTAACATAAAATACGAACAAAAAGACAGACTGACGCTGACAATAAAACAAAATTTTGCACGAATACCATCACGCTCAACATCAGGGCGTTCCCAATTTCGTAACACATCGGTTTTTCCTAGCGTGACACAACTCGATAAATAACGGTTTAACTAACAACGTTAAAAAACGTGTAATCTCGTGAAAGTGCACCTCTATTCCATTAGACATATCGCGATGATCGATATTATCTGTGGTATCGAAATTGAAAGGATTCGTGCGGTGTAAAGACAGTGGTTATTGTGAAAGTTTATTTGTGTTATATCTTGTTTATGTGAGATGGATCAACGATATATGGGTATAGCAGCTAATGAAAGCTATAGCTGGAGAGCTGGTGGACTCTTGTAAGTAATTGGGTATTTGCCTGTGCTTGATTATGTACAACATTTTTAACAAAACAAATAAACTCACGCACAAGGAACATTTTTCTGAAAACAGCGTCAAAATTGGTTAATTATGGAGCAGCAATCAACATTTTTTATATTCGTATGATGAAGAGTGGGATCATAGTGGGGACATTTTTCTATCTCTTTTGCACATGCGTGATCAAATAGCGTTGACGTCACATGCTTGTATGTGCATCCTTTTTCTGTTATTGAACTGTTTGACTTTCTACTGATTTTGAAAGGTTTATAAATTACTTATTTCTCAACGGATTCCAAAAATTCTTTCTGTATTGGTGTATATTACAGGAAAATTTGGTGTACGACAAGATTTCACTTTGACTCAAATACCTTTTCGAAAATTGTGTACCAGCTCTTAGACTTCTCGCTAACTTTGACCCACAAGTATTGACACACAACACATTGTGTTCAATATTGTGGCTATATAGCCACAATATGCACCATATTACAAAATAATACTATACTATATTAGCCCTTATACAAATTTTGATAGCAATGTAGTAAAATGTTCGAAGGTGCGACCAAAAACACACTAAAGGGTTTTTGATCCTTTCTGCCGGGGCTGCGGGTTGTTTGTAAGAGTTTGTGGCCCTGGCACACAGGGACTTCCAGAAGGATCATTGTAGGTTTTAGCCAGTAAGAGTCCAACACTCCCTCCAGCTGCACTCAAAGGGAGGAGTCAGAGACAGTTACTTTTGCATTTTAGATGAAAGATTATTTAAACTCACATTTTTCACACTTTCAACCATATGGTTCAGCGATAAAGTTGATAATCTATTGATGTGCTAGCGTTTGTAAGTTATTAATTTAAAATTCAAATTATGTAATCAAGAGAATAATTTAATATACCAAACTTTGGAACTAGGACCACACAACAAGTAATCTATTACAGTGTTGTGTTGTATAAGCCATAGTATTAACGTTAAACCAGCTTATCATATAGTTGCCACTATCAGGCCCTAATGCATTGTATCTTAACGACCTGTTAACACGGCATGGGGGCGCCAGAATTCTATCAATTAATAGGCGATTTTATTTATTATGTTAATATGAATGATAAGATTCGCGTTTGGAGGTAATTGTTAGTAATTGTTTTGAGTTTTTGTTATGAAGCTGTTTTTTTATGCAAGACTTCGTGTAAATTGATATGATAAAATGATGTACCTCGATTGTAGGTTATGACGTTTTATATACTACATTAAAAATGATTTTTTTATTACTTTTATTATATATGTACTAGCTTCCGTCAGCGGTTTCCCTACGTCTCGAGGAAACTACTGCCCGTATCCTCATAAAAAGTATCTTAAAGCTCTCCTCTTAAAATGAGCTATCTATCACTAAAAAAAAATTTAAAACGGTCCAGTAATTCCTGAGATTAGCGCGTTCAAACAAACAAATTAACTCCTCAGGTTTGTTGTATTAAGCATAGAGAGAAGCTTATTTAAAACTTTACATACCTATGTGATTCTTTACTCTTTTTCTTAAAACTCTGGACTATAGGGGATTGGTCAAATTAAAGGAGATCACTGTATTAAACCCAAGAAAATTAAACCCAAGAAGCTCTTTGCATTATAGGATACATGTATACCTATGTATAACATATTTAGTAAAGCACATTCTTCGCCAGATCTTTGCTCCTCTCGTCCCTGAAAGATAAGCATCCATGAAGATAAGGACAAGACAAGTGTCAATCAGTCACCATGACACTTACCCTACTAGATAAGGTGAAGTGTTGATATGACAAGCTTTTAAGACGTGTTTTCTGATAATTTAAGCTATGGGAAGTGATGGTGGCCTAGAGGTGAAGGTATTATTATCAAGAAGTACTACAACTATATATATGCTTGCAGAGCAGATGGCCGATGGGGTCGAAAAGTGCTAGAATGGAGACCACGGACCAGCAAGCGCAGCGTAGGACGTCCACCAACGAGATGGACAGACGACCTTATAAAGTTCGCCGGAAGACGCTGGATGCAGGTCGCTTCCAACCGGTGTATGTGGAGATCTAAAGGGGAGGCCTATGTTCAGCAGTGGACGTCCTATGGCTGAGATGATGACTACAACTATGAGAAGTCATATAATTTTCCTCTTTAGTATTTCTAAGGAACTCATGGCTAAGTAACAGGCACACTGGTCGATCGAGCAGGTTCGCAACGCTTATTGCGGTCTCGGTCCGTGCATTTGTGACCATCTTATCATGCCATAAAAAGATCTTCCATCTTTCGGAAGGCACCTCAAATTGTGAGCCCCGACTGAGCACAGTAATCTTTTTGTCTTCTGAAGAACCGGTCAGAAGCCAAAATGTCTGATATCCAGTCGCCTAAATACACTTTCAAACTCACGCGACACTGGCAGGAATTGCCGTAGCTTTCGGCAAATTACCATAAAAAAAAAAAAACAAAATACTTTACGACTGACAAAAAGTACAGATGTCAGCACATCAAGCTACTACAATCTGTCAAATTTCTTTAATAAATTTTCAACTTTATAGCTGAAGCATATGGTTCAAAGTTGATTGGGAAAATTTGACGGCTTCGGTTAGCTTGACGTGCTGGCGTCTGTACAAAACTACATTATATATTTATCACTCATTAATAGTCTTACACTATCTATTAGTGTCATCCATTTACTATCTCCGTTATCCTTAAAGTCCTTAGAAATTCCACTTTATGTAAGGCGTCTGTCGCGACACCTCATTCACACGTAATGACATTGAGACATTTGTGTCATACTGTCTATTAACAATTGATAGTCAAATCTAATGAACTTGTAGACAGAAATGGGTGCTGATATTGTGGTTTGTTGTTTTTATGTGTTTTGGGGTAAAACATAAATAAAAAATGTACTTTTGAACGTAAAACTAAAATTTCGGGACTTATTTCTCTAACTCAACTTAAATGAATTGTATCAGATAAAGCCAAAATAATATGTGAAGATATGCAACTAAACAATAAATACTGAAAGTCGTGAAAGAAGAAGTCGTGGTGGCCTAGTGGTTAAAGCACCAGCCTTTCGAGTAAGAGGGTGCAGGTTCGATTCCAGGTCAGGCAAGTACCAATGTAACTTTTCTAAGTTATAAGTACTTTCTAAGTTTATCTTGGATACCAATGACTGATTAAAGGTGAAGGAAAACATCTTGAGGAAACCTGGACTATAAAGTCTGAAATCACCAACCCGCATTGAGCAAGCATGGTGATAAACGCTCAATCCTTCTCCATGAGAGAGGAGGCCTGTGCCCAGCAGTGGGACGATAAAAAAAGGCTGTGATGATGAAACAATAAATACTAGTACCCGACCGATATTTCATCGCGTCCCGTGAGTACTAAAATATGGCCTATAGCCTGCCTCGATAATATGGGCTACATAATTACTATACTAATCCGTGTCCAGTCTAAACAGAAGCAACTGAGAAGCGATTGCCTATGTCACCAAGGCTAACCGAAGCCATGGTCAGAATTTAGTCAAATTTTCTGACTTCAGACAATCAGTAATAACTGCCAAAAAAAAATTCTTGTCGGTCGAAAATCATCCACAAACCATATCTAACCTTGCTTATCCTTTTGATCGATCAACGCGTGCGCCTGTTACTTAACCATGAACTCTTCAAAATAAAGACAAAAGACGGCATAATATTTAATTAATTACAATGAAAACACGTTGGATGGACATTTGATCGACGGGACAACGCTGGCGGTAACATCACATCAACGTCGTCATTATTTATACATCAATCTATTCAATCACTTCATCAGTCTGTCATGATTGATTACCTTTTATTTTGGTTGGTTTAATCCATACTTAAAAACGCCTTAAGAGTTATGTCTGTTTGCTTAAGAACTTCTACACCGATTTGTAAAACTCTTTTGGTATGAGATAGTCCATTTATCAAGGAAGGTGATAGGCTACGTTTTATCCAAAACCCCTGGCAGGAGCTCATACTAGCTCCGTAATAATAAAGTAAAAAGAAAATCATATTTCTCTCCGCGCGCCCAAAACTTTCCTCGAACACTGAATTCGCGAAAATGTTTAATTCAATACATTCATTATCCATTTTATATTCACATTGTTTATTTCTGTCTTACTACCAACGAATGAAATCAATAAACATGATTTTATTATAATTTTTATTCATATTTAGTAAACATTCAATTGCAGAATCGGGAATGTTGTTAGCGTTTGGGAATAACCCACGGTAGGCACTCCTATCAAATCCTCCGGGTTTTGGAAGACACGTTATACCTATTGGTGGGTCCCGGTTGTCATTTCTACATCTTTGACAGTCGACGTAAACTGTACCTCATTTCAGTTGCATCAAAAGTAACGACATTGAATTAAGAAATCATAATATTCTACATCAAAAAACCTGGGTGGCACAGCTACTATTTTTCATTAGTCAGATAAAATACTTTATGACACGTCAATGTTGGTTTAGAGTAATTTTTGTATTCCTAAAAAACAACACATTAACTTCAACTTGTTTTCAACCTTGGCTCATCATTCATAAGGTATATTTTCGCTTGACTCAGTCACAAATATAAACATCGTAACATTTGTGTTGGCCAAACATTACTATGCAGACTGTTATAACCTTAAGGCATTGACAATAAGTCACAATTTTGCGTGATTTGTAATGAAAATTAATGGTGTAACTTTGATTATGATTAAGGGCTATAAAACAATGTTGGGGTAGGTTGTGTTGAGAAATTTGATAAAGCGTTTATTGTTACTTTGACAAGCTAAACTGTTACAACCAAAGGCAGCTTTGTTGTGTTTTTTTTCAGAATTTCTTTGTAACGATAGCGTTATCATTGTTATCAAGTTAGGAAAGCATAAAAAACATCTGATCTAAGTAAAATATACCATTGCCATAGTCTACAAGGCTACATATATGTACGGGTTTAAAATTAAAATTAGAATCAATTAATACACAAAAGGAGGAGGTTCTCAATTCGACTGTAGGTCGTACATACATTTCTCGAAGATGCTTAGACCAATTTGAAAAATTATTTCTTCATTTTGATTTTCATTTGTTCTCGCTGTTTCGTTAATCGCAACCATATTACTTATCGGTACTTACTTAAAAAAAAACTTTAGTGCAGGAGTAACTTCTCGTAATCACAAGGAAAACCAAAGCTTTCCAATATACAACAGACTTCATTCATTTCAATTTCCGAAAGATAAATTCTACAAAATGGATTTTCGTACGCAACATGAAAATCATTTTAATACCCGAACTGCGAGAATTAATAGTCCGCGTTATGTATGAAACTTCGTTTGACTTTATTTGGCATGCCAATTTACTTGTCAGTTTAGTTATAATATTTATTGTTTTTTTTTATTCGTTCCGGTTGTTCGTCGTGGTGGCCTAGCGGTTAAATTACCGGCCTCACAAGGGTAGGAATGAGCGCATGTCAGGTAAGTAGGTACCAATTAACAAGCTGCTTAGTTTGGGATCGGCTTTCAGTCTCACGGGATGCAGCTGAGTACCAATGTTTTACATGAAGCCACTGCCTATCTGACCCAGTTACCTGGGCAACCCGATACTTTTTGGTAAGACTAGTTGTCAGACTTTCTGGCCTTGACTTCTACCCGTAACGACTGCCAAAGATGTACAAATGACAGCGGGGACCCACTAACATAGAATAATATGCCTTCCGAAACACGGATGAACTCGTTATGTTATGATAAGTCACCCATCCACGGACAGACCGCGTCAAGCGTTGCTCAACCTTATGATTGATCGACCCGTGCGGCTATTAGTTAACCACGAGCGCCGCATGTGTCAGGAATATTACGTTAGGCCAAGTTTTGTGCACCCATCTTACCTTTACTATACGTTATTACTATAGTAACCATTCATCGCAACCAAACATCCCACCCTCTGGTACAGTCAACCACAAACTTGCTCCAATAACCAGGTGTTCCAATATTGACGTACACTCGTAAACAAAATGGCCGCTGAATTATTGCGCAAGTTTGGCCTCTCATTTGTTCAAATCGGTTCAACTGGGTTTGTTGTTCGGTTAACTTTGGATTGTAAGTGATTTGGATAAGTTTAAATTGGTTTTGTGTTTAAAAGGGAAAAGGGTTATGAATTTTTGAGTTTTAAATTGGCCGGTTTATTTTTTTCTTGTTTTTTTTTTATTTAATTAATAGAAATGTAAGTTTTTGCCATTAGTGTCTTCTTCTTGATGAGATATATCTTTAAATTTGAAATATCTTTTGCTATCGATTGGTACATGTAAAATAAAATATGTATACCTTTTTCTATAAGAAAAAACTTTTACGGTAAAATATAAAGTTACAAAGTTGTAGTCAGTCTTTGGAGAAAAATATCTTATTTTTTTGGTCTAGTGAAAAATTTAGTTTATTTTTCATACATATAGTTCCAGTTCTTCATTGAGTTCTGTGTCGCTTAACTACTACTCTATGATAACCTTGCATTTGCATAAACAGATTTCTACAATTGCTTTAATCTTCACCCATTCGCCGGTGTCATCGTAAAACGATAATATATTGAAATATTTTCAGTTAACACCATTTTATGCATGTAATGCTTACGTAACGATAATTTTATAGCTATTTATTCGTGTACCAAATACCGTGGTACAAGGGATTACTCTTTTATGGGAAACAAGTATTTTGATTTCTTTTTTTGTATTGGGGATTAATCTTTTTGTTCGTGCTTGTACCTATAAGGTTTTGGGTAGGTAAATCATCATCTGCTGCCTAGCCTCTTCCCAAGCTATGTTAGGGTCGCCTTCCAGTTTTAACCGGATGCATCTGAGTATCAGAGTTTTACGTGGAGCGAGTGCCTATCTGACATCCACAATCCAGTTACCTAGGCCACCTTATACCCCTTGGCAAGACTGGTTGTCAGACTTTCTGGCTTCTGACTACCCGTAACGACCGCCAAAGGTGTACAAATGACAGCCGGGACCCACCAATTTAACGTGCCTTCCGAAACATGGAGGAGCTCGTCAGGACAAGATGGTCACCCGTTCACAGACTGTCCGCGCCAAGAATTGCTTAACATTATGATCGATCAACCCGTACAGCTTTTACTTAGCCATGAGCTCCTCTCCTCATAAAAAAACGCAAACGTTTCCCGTGTTTTAATGTCTATTCCAAAAATATAACAGAATTTAAAAAAAAATTGTATTTGGTAACATCATCTCCCGAGCCTTTTCCCAACTATGTTGGGGTCGGCTTCCAGTCTAACCGGATTCAGCTGAGTACCAGTGTTTTACAAGGAGCGATTGCCTATCTGACCTCCTCAACCCAGCTACCAAGGCAACCAAATACCCCTTCGTTAGATTGGCGTCAGACTTACAGGCTTCTGACTAACCCGTAACGACTGCCAAGGATGTTCAGGATATACAGACAAGATATGCTTAGAAAGTACATACAAACTTCGAAAAGTTGCATTGGTACTGGTATCGTACCTACGCCCTCATACTTGAGAGGTTGGCTCATTAACCACTAGGCCACCACGACTGTATTTGGTAACAAAAACAATAAAAAATTTGCTATTGCGAATTTTCCAGCTCGCCGCTATGTTGTGACGTCACAGTAATGGCCGCCACTAATTGAAACAACTGATCGAGCGTGACTTTATGATAATTGATCGTTGCAATGATTTATAGCGTTTGTCTAACATAATAAAGACGTCAATTGTTATGGATGCCGTGGTCGGAATCGTAATTTCATATTTATTTATTGCGTATCTATACCTACATAATGTCTGCTTCCTATTTTATTTATGGTTCAAACAAACATGTATGCATGCTTCATTAAAAAAAACCCATGCACATAGTACGCTAGCACATAAAGCTACCCGAAACTGTCTTTTTCCTATAAACTTTAAACAATTATGTTTCAGCGATAAAGTTGAAAATTTATTGAGGAAATTTTGAGCGGCTGTAGCAGCTTGATGTGCTGGCGTCTGCTCGTAACCTATATATATGCAAGAGATATAATATTTGACTAATAAAATTGCCTATAGAATAGTAAGAAAAAAAATGATTTTAACGTGAGCTTTTTAGTATCAGATATCGTGATAAAATAATAATGTATACTTACATAGATGGCTATTGAAATACTATATTTCTAATAGGTAACAAAAAAGTTTTCCCTTCAAAATGAAGAAAGATTCCATGTACATTGCCAGCACATTGAGCTACCCAAAACTGTTAAATTTTCCCAATCAAATTTGAACTAAACGCTAGAGCGATAATGTTGAAAATCGATTGAATAATTTTGACAGATTGTAGTATCTTGATGTGCTGCCAATTAGTTACAAATAAACAAACATAGAATGACAAAGATGGCCACTCAATTCTCGTAAACTTGAACGCGTCGCATATTACCAAGCGCCGGCCGCCATGTTTGGGCACGTCACGTTAATGGCTAATGGATACAATCGTTTTATGGCGTTCGATTGCTCAATGATTAATGTTGTTTGGTCGAGTTGTTAGTTTCATTCCATAATAGTTTCAGGCTATCGTGTTAATTCTGTAGTGTGTATGTAGTTACATGGACTGTATGGTTGATATAGGTCGTTCGTTGGTATAGGTTATGTTCACAAACATTTAATGTAACATCCACACAACAACATGACATAGAATAGTTTTTATATGTACTGTCGCCAGCGTGTCAACCTACCTCAATCTCTCAAATTTCTTTACAATACCGAAAGGTTTGACAGATTTGGGTAGGTTGCCCTGCTGGCGTCTGTACCTTTCGATGTAGCACAGCATGTGCATGTTTTAGCCGATAATGATAGACTATATAATTATAGGTAAGTGAGAAAATAACCCAGTTGGTCCTTCGTCTGTAAGGTCATCGAGTTTGAGTTTTGAGTTTGGTTTTTCCGGTGGAACTTCTGATAGTACCCGGATAAATAATAGCCTGTGTTACTCAGAATATACATAATATGTCGTTTTGAATGGTGAAAGAATTTATGAAATCAGCACATTAGTTTTAAAGTTAATTCATAACAAACATACACATAAAAATACAGATTTTCCCAATCAATTTTTAACCATATGCTAGAGCGACAAAGTTGAAAATCTACTAAGGAAATTTGACAAATTGTACTAGCTTGATGTGCTGGCGTCTGTACAATTTTTTCTTCATTGCAATATTAGAGTAGACATAGATAAAAAAAAAAAAACAGAAAATACAGATCAGGGTAAAATTATCGACACACATTGAACCCAGAAACTTAATGAAGTGAGCTCCATCTTATTATAGGCACTGAACGGTTTAGAATAAGACATCCCCTCGAATTAGTTACTGATAGCTGTGACACCGCCCTTGTGCACCAACGGTAATCAATTTACTTCACTTGACTGCTATTGTTGGTTGATATGCTCGGCATCCCTGTTGTCTTATATTGAACTAGTTTCTGCAGTTCGAGATGCTTGCTCTCAGTTTCTGCTTCAACATTAATTACGGCAGTAATACTAAAATTTAAAGGAGCACATATGTACATAAGAAACCTGCACTCATTTAATGCATTCAAAACTCAGCTTGGGGGTTACTTAATTACAAATGAGACATCTGAAAAATGAATGCGTTAGATGGCATATGATTATATATAACCTTTTAGTCTATGCCAATGTTGTCGAAAATAAATCTTAGTTATTCAAGTAGTGGTCTAGTGCACGGAGTTGAGCCGAAATAGCTTTGTGAGTTTTAAGAGACTTTCATAAAGTAACCCGCAGTTTGGCGGTCTTGCGCCTGATCTCTCTATCGGACTCTAAGAGTGAGGGAATAGAGAATGTACCTGTATCTGCGTAAATGCTTAAGGACTATAATATCTCCTTAGAGAACGGCCGCCATGGCCGGCAATCAGTCTGAACGCCATTATTATTATTATCAAGTAAGCGAGTGTCTCTTTTTAAGTTCTGTGGTCTATATGTATTTTAGACTTTTTGTATGTGTTAAAGTTTTGAGTTGATTTTGGAAACTGGCTTGCGTTAAGAAGTAATTAAAACAAATCCATTATTCATTCACATTTTGTCTAGATCGGAGCTCCTAAATCTCAAGAATTAATTTGTGACTCCAATCATTTGCGTATTTCTTAGAAGCCTCAGCTTCTAGTAGGAAGCCACCATGCTCGTATTACACAACGCTAACTCCAGTAATCCGGCGACGTTGTCAGCGTAAATTATCTATTCTGTTAGAACAATGGTGCTTGTGACACGCGAAGCTTATCTGGGGATTAACTTAACAGTTTGCTAGATTGTTAACCGTGCGTGGTGTGTGCGACCACACAGTGCGTTCTGCGTTCTGAATTCGAAAAAATGTTATTCTTTTTTCTTTTATTAAGGGTCTTGTTATGGGTGCAAGCTACCAATCTTTAGTATTCAATTTCAACCTTGCTTTATATATTTCAAGTTAAAAATTAGTAGCTTAATGACAACGTAATTTCATAAATATCTTTTATGTTTTCAGCTTATCCTGTAAATCATTAGATCTGTTTGGGATTCCGTCCCGTGAACATCCTAGATGCCTCTTATTACGATATGCTGATATCACGCCGATTTATAAAGGCGAAAGTCTGTGTGTATGTGGTTGAATGAATTTTGATAAAACTTTTTTTTAAATTATTGCAAATTGCCCAAGGCTATGGCAATTTCTGCTAGTATCGCGTGAAAAGATGGTAAATAGTACTTAAATATTAAGATATTTGACACATCAAAATGACATAAAAGCTACTTTCTATCCAGGCCTTGGAAATAGTTCGCTTAAAAAGCGGGTGAAACCGCTTGCGGAAGCTAGTCTAACAATAAAGCTATATCTTCCCTCCATTTTTCGATCTATCAATTATAATATTTTGACAGCGTCAACGCTTGAAGCGACATCTACCAGCGAGCGATGATAAATGATCGTAGCGTATTGAAGCGCTGTTTCGTTGCTGCATTGTTATGATTTTTGAATTTAAGGAGATTAATAGTAAGTGATTATGTCCATAGAATTCTTTAGATTAAATCAGTTAAAAAAAAACCCAGACGCCAGTAGGTCAACCTACCCGAATCTGTCCAATATTGCCAATCGAATATTAACCTTCTGGTATAGTGATAAGGTTGAAAATCTACTAATCGCAATTTTATAGTTCAAAAGCTTTCGTCTCATCAGTTTCACCCACGTCCCTAAGGATCAAGGATCTTCATTCGCATTATAAGACAGCACCTTCGTATTCAGCTACCCCACTATTATAATATTCTATGAAACATTCATAAACACAAAAAAAAAAACAGTTGAATTCACAAACAAATCAGTAAAATTGCTTTCTTTATCAATATTATTACAGTTATCGTAATTTAAAATATTGATAAAGATAACAGTTAACGGCTGCGCTAGCCAATGCATGCGTTATCACTGCAGATCAGGTTAATGACCGATTTTAGAAATAGGAAGTCAACAATGACCTTAATAATGTTACATAAGAATGGACACACAACTATTTAAGTTAGGCCACACCTACATCATTGTTACCTTAGCGGAAACTGCATTGCTTTTTCAAAGAAAATATAAAAAAGTAATATGGCTGGGGCACTCCCGTGCCCTCAGATATTGCTATTGAACCTAATTATTTACAAAGTAGAAAGAAATAAATATATATGCAAATAGGTACACAAATACATAACACTAAACAATATATATTATGCACATAGGAAACTAAAAAAACGCCGAAACATTCATTCCTATAGCTGTCTACAGAGAGCGCGCAATGCTTATACTCTGACATACTCTGACCAAAGTAATAGCCAGCTATTCATAGGAAGTGTATCCTAGCCGCTTTGATAGCTCGTCATAAAGACCTAGAATTCGGAACCCTAACCTCTAACGGTTTCCTACCCAGAACGGTTCGAAAATATACATAGTTGTCAATGAGGCGACTGTTGACCAAAAAGCATCTAAAATGCCATAATCACCTACATTGCCACATAGGTAAGGACATGGCAACCGCAGAAACAAGTTTCATCTACCGGAGAATGGACATAATGACAAAAAAGTGACAGATTGACGTACGATTTCTTTTGTCATTTTTTGAAGAAATTTTTCTTTTCTTCGATCGACATAAGTCTACAAGTACCTAATTATGTATATGCGAGTTGACAGGTCGCGCCATGCTCGGGCAGAAGACATTTTGACATTATCAGAAAGAGCTTTGTCTTTTCTTGATAGAATAGATATGTATATGTATATAGAATCGCCATGCTAAGCCTGCTGGAATCCTATGTAAATCCAACCTTGATTAGAACATCACTACGTCGACTTAGAGACAGACTGAACAAATGTCATTGAAATATATAGACAGAAATTAATTTATATTATGTATCAATCATCAAAACAAAAGAATGTATGTCAAAGAAACTTTCGTAAACTTTTGATTTACGATATCGTAGGACGCTAAGTTAGTTTTCATTGCGTTTTTCAACTAAACTTTATGACGTATGTTTTATGGGCGCCATCTTGCGCGCCGTTTTATTGCGATTGAATTTCGAACTTTCTGAATATAAATATTGAAATACAGTTTAATGTTTGAAAGTCGAATGACGAAATGACAGTTTGCTTGGGTTTTTTAGCTTTTTAGAAATAGGTTCACTTGATTTACGGGGCTCCATAAATATAAAATTATAAGAAGCAATCGAACTACACGCCTTATACGAAATGAACAATACATTCCAACATGTGTCTTTAAAAAATTAGTGCGGTAGTAACCTGCTAATATTTAAAATTATCGAATTTAAAGTCTTGCCTTTTTGGAGATCAGTAGCCAGAGTTTTTAAAGTTGCCTTTAAGTTAGCACGGGACGCGAGTGAAACCGCTAGCGGAAGCTAGTCTACATATAAACTATTAACACAAAATCAGGGGCCCGTATTCCCGGACAAAAACAACATAAGCAACACGGTTCCGCATGTAATGGGAGCAAAACAAACAGATTTAAACGTTGTTTAATGTAAACTAGCTTTATTTGCGTACTGTACTGTTTGTTGCTAGTAGCGGTTATTGTTCTGTAGGCTGTACTCATTTATTTGTAATAGATGTTCAAATATCAATAGGTATGCATAAAAAGATGTAGAATATTTTTTTATACTTGATTACTAGAATAGTATCTATATATCTGGTATTGTATGCTTTTACATACATTTTGTGTTGTGTACCATTTGTGTAATTTAACCCCTCTACATTCTTATGTCTACCAAATGAATTCACACAAAAAAGAAAGAAATTATCACAATTTAAATCAATATAGTTTTTTTTTCGTGTTATACCACGTAGGGCTTATTTAAATTACATTTTTCCAATTTTAGTTGGATAAATAAAAAAAATGCCTGAAGTTTTAACACCACTGACAGCTGTCTACTGTATCAAACTTAAATAACACATTACCTACCTATACTTCTGAACATATTCACAATACAGGCTTAAATCTACAAAGCTTAGCGTAACAACTAACCTACCACGAAGCTCCTTTAAACACCGATTGATAGTCTACATCAGCGTTTCTCAAACTTTGGTCGCAAGCGAATATTGACATTGCATGACAGGAGAGAACAATGATCTGCCTGGGCTGCGGTTGTTCGCCAGAGTTACTGCGGTCAGAGTTTCTGCGGCCCTGGCACAGACCTCCAAAAGGAACATAAGTGGGTTTTAGTCAGTTGAATTCTGATAATTCTTCTAGCTGCATCTACAGCGGGGGTCATTTGATAATTAACCATTCAAAAAGGATGTGGAATAATTAATAACCATTCAAAAAGGATATAGAAGAAATAATATAATATGGAAGAACTAATAGCATAAACGAAAAAGTTTGATTTTAATATATCAATGATTAATAAAAATATTTAATAATCATCACTTTTATTTATTGTTTTGATGAAAAAAAGTGTTTCTAATAATATAAGTAAAACAAATATAGCGCTTGATGTTTAAAATCATAGTTTGCATTTTCATACAAATTGCATAGAAAGTAACTGTTTTTGACAGTTCAATATATTATACTATAGTTTTGTAGAAATAGCACAGTTCCCATGTTAATAAATGTGAATTTAGAAAGATCAACTTTGACAATCCCTGGTTTTGAGTTGTCGATTGTTACGAACTTGGCAGACTGACTGCCGGTAACGGCTACTAACTACGAGTACGAGCAGTTAGGAGTTCGGTTTCGTTGTAACTGTCTAACAGTTTAAGCTGCAGTTGATTATTACATCGCTCGTTTGCTTGATAGATAAGTGGTGATAACTTAAGACTATAATTTGATGTATAATCCGAGCCTTTTCCGAACTATGTTGGGGTCGGCTTCCACTCTAACCAGACTTAGCTGTGTACCAGTGCTTTACAAGGAGCGACTGCCTATCTGATCTCATCAACCCAGTTACCCGGGTAACCCGATCCCGGGGACCCCTTGGTTAGACTGGCGTCAGAGTTACTGGCTTCTGACTACCCGTAACGACTGCCAAGCATGTTCAATAACAGCCGGACAGTTTAACGTGCCGTCCGAAACACAGTCATTGGTGTCCCGCAATCACATAATTAAAATATTTATAAAATATAATTTGAATATTTAATTGGCGAAATAGGTGATTAAAATAGTTACATTACGTTGCAAATAAACCGTTTTAAGCGCTTATGGCGTTTTCACACGAGCTGCTTTTCGCTCGGTTGTTTGGAGCGGCTCGTACGGGCTTTGTTGGGCGTATACGCGCGTCACCAATTCACAGATACTTGTCTAAACGATGATACGTGAAACTGCGTGACAGGCTTTTTGTCGCTTCATCATCATCATCAGTCTTTTTATTGTCCCACTGTTGGGCACAGGCCTCCTCTCACACTGAGAAGGATTGAGCATTAATTGAATTAAAAATACACCACGCTTGCTTAATGTGGGTTGGTGATTTCAGACTTTATAGTCCAGGTTTCCTCGAGATGTTTTCCTTCACCTTTAATTAGTCATTAGCATTTCGTCTAAAAAACGAAAGTACATACAACTTAAAATTGCATTCGTGCCTGACCTGGAATTGAACCCGCACACTCATACTTGAGAGGCTGGTGCTTTAACCACTAGACCACCACGACTTTGTCGCTTAGAACGTGTAAAATAAACAGATGGGAAAAGTCACTCCCTAGCGTTGTTACTTTGTGAATAAAATAACGTAGTCCTAGGACTATCTATGTTAAACAATGCTAACATACATATTTGTGCAACACGGGTTAATTCTCATAAGGAAGTATTAGGAAGTATTGTACTTTCCAAAGGGCATTAACATGCGATTTGTTGCGGTTGACATTTAGAATGTCACGACATACTGTGTAGGTACAGTCATGGAACAAAAAAAAAGGATATGGGGAAAATATTTCGACTTCTAAGGAAATTTTGATTGAACTCTTATATATATTAATATTCCGAGCCACTGATAAAACCTTACTCTTAGCAGTTTTTCTTAATGCTTAAATTGTACGGTACCTATTATTTATTTCGTAAATTAAAAAAAATACATATATATACCTATACCCAATTTGTTGACCGTATTATGTATTTCATCTGTAGGTTTTCTTTTGTACAGACACCAGCACATCAAGGTACTACAATCTGTAAAATTTCCTTAATAGATTTTCAACTTTATCGCTGAAGCATATGGTTCAAAGGATTGGGAAAATTTTACAGTTACGGTTAGCTTGAATCTTGATGTGCTGGCGTCTGTACAGTGGCCACAATATCACCAGCTGATAGTAAGCGACAATGTAGCCAGACTTGTAAAATTTGTCTAACAATTAGGGAAAGACACTCATCATCATCCTCCTGCCCTTATCCCAAGTTTTATTTGGGGTCGGCGCAGCACGTTTTTGTCTTCCACGCTCTTCTATCTGCCGTCATCTCACAAGTTACATTCTTCTAAAGACACTATCATCCAATTTACATCCTATCTAGTCCTATAAATCTTTGTTTAAATCCCCCGGCTAAATATCTACATGTGAAGTTAGATATGGACCTCACTGTACGCTAGATACATCGTGCCGCCGTCTTGTGCAATACTCCTTAGCCGTTGGAATTGAATTACAGACAGCGGTTAGTTCCGTGTGTGCCAGCCCTTTGGCTGAGGAATATCGATGTAAGTTGGTTCCTACATCTTAAACTCAGCTATGTGGAGTCAATAAGACTGAAGCTTTGGGGATGGGAAATGTAATAGTTGCAGACAATTTGTCTGATCTGTGTTTTGCTTGACTGTACAATGCAATTTAGAGAAGTGAGTTTTTTTTCAGATATAACGTCTTTTATTTAATGTGGACTGAATCGGCAAATCGGCAATAGATAGCTACCAAGAATGCCCCCCCATCATATCTTTGTATGTGGTAGAAGAAAACTTTTCTTCTACCCAGCGATAACAAACTCAGAAACACAATTCTGTCTGTATGGTTTGAAGAATTGGTTCTGTACAAAACAAAATAATAATACATGAGGAATCAAATACAATTCAATATTTAATGACATTAACTAGCCCAGAAAACCGTTTAAGATACTTAAAAAATAGTGTTTTTAAAAGAATACCGACTGAATTAAGAATCTTCTTTATCTAAAGTCGGATAAAAACAATTAGGTATTGTCATCTCTTCCGAAGTTTTTCCTAAATGCATCAAAAAATTATAAACAACAAATCAGTCTGCTATTGTAGTTAACACTAAAGCGATTACTTTTAACAATGTAGAAATGCATAAACCAACTACTGGTAGGTAACAACAAAAAATGCATTACATAAAAGCTTAGAGCATTTCAACAGCCGGAACCGATAGAGCACAAAATATGTATGTATAAGCGAAAAAGAAAAGACGCGCGGTGGGCGAGGCGATGCAACAAAATAGTAATAGCTCACTCGTATATAGATCGATAGATCACATCTTTACGACCAAAAATGGAGAAACGCAAGAATGAACTTGGCCCATACAAATACATACCCGGTGCCGTGCCTGGAGAGGAGAAGGTACGGCAATGACGTGTCCGGTCGTTAAATGATCTAAGCATAAAACGTTTTTAAATCTGTTTTTTCTAAGTGATCATTCAGCACCACCAGCCATCTGTGAAACGGAAATGCTTTATCGTTATTAGTGTTCCGTGAAAATTGTTTTGTTATAACTAATTGTAACACATTTGTTTGTTGTTTAGAAGTGCATTCTTCTGGGTTTCTTTTGGCTTACAATACAAAGTTGTGTGTTTTTTACGAGCTCTGAAATAGATGGGAGGTAATAGATGGACTGAATTTTATTTTTGTTCATAAAAACTCAAAATCAAAGTCATTTACTCAAAGCTAAATCGCACTCTTTGAACGTCAAAACGTTACAAAAATTACAGCACCCAAAACACTCAACCTTTACCACTTCCTATGTTTTTACTGGGAAGAAGCAACACACTCCTCAGCAACACATCTCATTTTTTTTCAAATTTTACTGGCGTTGACATGAAATACAGGATAAACATGAACTTCTATAAACAGTTGAATATTACCTTTATAACTAAATACAACCGATCAGAAAGTAATCCACAATAAAAAGAAATATGTACTTTCCAAATGACTTGCATTTTTTACTTAAGCCAAAATCTAAGGGTTGAATGACATTCCCAAAAAATCTTGAATCACCCCATAAAATACAGGCACTATAAAAGGGGGTGTGTTAAAAACTTGGCCAAGGGTTGAATTCCACCCTTATTGTGTTTTATTTTATGTCTGAACTTTCTACTTATTGTCAGCGAAAACTTGGGTTTAAAGTTTTTTATTGAGTCTTCCGTTTTCAGCGGTTTGTTAGTTAAAGGGTCTTAAATGATATAATGCACTTTTTATAAGAATGAGAGAATTAATTTCTTCAATCTGTTAGGATTTTACTCCAAAACGAAATGATTTGAAATTTTCACGTAGGTAATTGAAAATTTTGTAAAAGACGCATGAAGTCATTTTCAGAACGTGAAAGCAAGATTCCATCAGTGAGTGACAACCCTTCTAGCTTACCAATCTATACTAATATTATAAAGCTGAAGAGTTTGTTTGTTTGTTTGAACGCGCTAATCTCAGGAACTACTGGTTCGATTTGAAAAATTTCCTCAGTGTTAGGTAGCCCGTTTATCGAGGAAGGCTATAGGCTATATACCATCACGCTAAGACACACGGAAGCGGGGCAGTAACCAAAGATGCGGGTGAAACCGCTGAGGACAGCTAGTCAGTAACATACAGCGCACGAAAGTTATTAAAATATCTGCTGCATAATTGCACTAGAGCATTGAACTCGCGACGCGTACATTTTTCCTTGTTGATATTTCGTCGTAAGATAAACCTCTAGGACCATCTAGTAAGAAAATAAACACAAAAACACAGACATACGATTTGAGATCTTACTCCATTTTGGTCGATTCGATTAATAATATCAATAAAGACACCACACTTTTACTAGGTAATACACAATTAGATTATATTTATTCCAGACAAGAATTTATTTACAGATGTAAAAGATACCTAATTATAGTAGACTTAATTATAATCATGTGGGTTGATCTTCAGATATTGTGGATCATTCAGATATTAATAAAGATATTTTTAGAGCTTTATGAAACTCGTAGTTACATTGATATACACAACAAGTTACATGCAAGAGCATTGTGTATAGCTTTTGACTGAATTTTACACTAGCTTTGTTCATCGGATTCATTGGCCTATAGCATTTGTCTATTCAGTCCAGTAGCTACTGAGACTAGCACATTCAAACAAACCAATAAACTCTTCAGCTTTATAATGTACAGACGCCTGCACATCAAGTTTCTACAATCTGTCAAATTCACTTAATAGAATTACAACTTTATCGTTGAAGCATATGGTTGAAAGTGGATTGGGAAAATTTGAAAGTTTTGAGTAGCTTGATGTACTAGCGTCTGTACATATGTATGTATAGATTCTTTCCCCCATGATCAACACCAGTCATTTATCAACTAAATCTGTTATCTATATCTTTTATTTTTATCTGTCTCTCTCGTTACACGTCCATCACTGCACTTAGTTGTTCATCTGATAGACAGCTTCCGGAAACTTTTTCTTATTAGATATCTTGTTTGAAACCATCTGAGACAATAATTATGTTTATATTATAGACTAGTTATCGCTATTGGTTTCACCCGCGTCACTTGGAAAACTACTCCGTGCAATCGTATAAAGAACTTATGGAAAGCCTTCTTTGATAATATACATATACGTCATAATATAGGGATGGGAGGTACCTGCCTTGATGGTGATTTTCATTGTCAAAGTTTGCCTTACTCATAGACAGGAACCTGAAATTAAAAGAATATATGTAAGCTTCTACAAAACAAAAAATACTCTTTTATTATTCGCCCGTAATTGGTTACACTTTTAAACCCAATGCACAAAGAACATTAAACAATTTTCAATAACACCTACCTTTGTTTAAACAGCATACAGTAGTACACCTTTATGATGGTCTACTCCATTATCCATACCTTATTGTACAATTAAAATTATGAATACATGATATTATCTTTAGTTAGTATTGATTCAATAGTTAAATGTATCACTATAGATATACAATATGAAACAACAACGCGTTCACTTTTGTCAAAAATAAAAAAGGGTAATTTTAAAAACATTTTTCCGTAAATTTGAGCCCGCTTAACTCTGTCATCGAACAAAAAGGCCCACATTATTTACAAAGTATCGTTCACTCGTTCAGCGTTCGTTCATCCATTCAACTTATACGCGGAATACTCCGTCGATTATTCGCAGATAATATATTTTATTGTCTGTTCGGATTGCTATCGAATTTAAATTGCAGGGAGACAGACTGATTCATCTTTAGTATGAAAGCAGATGAACTATGTAAATACATAAATATTAAAGAACAGCCAGCTAGATTCAGCTAAGGGTTTCGGCCGCGTCTCGAGGAAACTATTCCGCGTAATCGGATAAAAGATAGCCTATACACTGAAAGAATTTCAAATCGTCCCGTGTCCCGTAATTTTTGAGATTAGCGCGTTTAAGCAAAAGGTATAAACAATAGGTTTCCACTTAATGAAATAGGTATAAAGAAAAAAGTCATTTATTCCAATTAGGCTAAAAATCAGCACTTGATAGTCAATTCTACAAAAGACAGCCCCCAAAAATAACCATCCTTCACCACTTTCTATGTGTTATCGCTTGGAAGAAGAAATGATGGAACAAACTCCCCAGCAATACAATTCTGTCTGTTTAGTTTCAAGAACCGGTTTTACACAAAACAAAAAAAAATGAATGAAGTATCAAATTCAATTACCTTAATATTTAATTTTCTGTGCCCGGGCTGCGGTAACTCTAGCAAACAGCCTCGCAGCCCCGGCAAACTATATTGGTAATGAGACAAACAATACTACAGACTACAGATATAAATAATGCATCGATACAGAGGTTCGGTTAGCTGAAACAGCTTAATATGGCTTTGATACAAGTATATTATGTTTTAAACATAAACGTAGACACGTGCATGGGGAAAGTGGGGTAAGTTATAAGCGAAAGCGATTATACCTTAGTGTAAGTTATACAGATATAATAAAGTAAGTTCTTTTTTATCATATAAATCTGATAATAAACTCCATATTGATATTAATATATATTTTTTTTATTTTGACACCCTACTAACCTAAACATCCTGACAGTAATCTGTACCTAGATACCATTTCAGCAATACATTTTTAAATAACAAATTATTCCACTACTGGCACCTGCACAAAATAATGATAGGTGCCGTAGGTGGAATACGTCACTAATAGAGTTGACCTTTTTATAAGAAAGAGAGAAAAAAATTAAGCTACTAATTCTTTATTCAGTAACATAGGTCATAATTTTCAGGACAAATATTGACAATTAAGCAGAAAGAAAATGTTAGGCCATTTTCTTTCTTATTTATTTATTTAAATTAGTTACAAAAACATATTTTTCAACTGTCGAAAAGTTATACTAACATTTCTGTATTTTTTTTCAGGTCTTATTTATTCGTTGGATAAGTTTTTATTCAGGCGCTTCTAGCTCGCATCTCTAGCTTTTATCCTGGACCATGGTGAAAGGATGTCGGAAGGTGAAAATGCACAAAATTATCATATTATAACGCCATTGTCCCTTCCCGCTTTGATTCTAACAAATGCATCCGGTGTCGTAATAGCGGGATACAGAAATAGGGTGGAGGACCCTGTTACTAGCCTTAGGGCAAAATGAGAGACGTTAAGAAAACTTTTTATTAAGAGAGTAGTAATTAAAACTTACTCAAATTCAAACTCAACTTAAAAAAATAAATTTTGGTAGCCTATGAGTTTTGTAGGTTTAATAAGCTAACTTTAAAAGTAATCTTTTGTATGTGTGAGAGTATTTTCAAGCAGTAGCGCAGTAAACATTCACACTTCTTGGAATTTATTTTTATAAATGAAAATCTTTATTACTAATGTGTCAATAGGATACTAGTTCGACTTTGTTTGTCTATTTATTTGATTATCTAACGTAGTACTTACATACATATGGCTTGTCTAGACAAACGTCTAGCCTATAGAATAACCACTAGATATATACTAATAAAAATGATATTGTAATTGTATAAGTTGTCAAATACGCTCGTAGAAAAAAATAACAACTTTACCCTACCTAACTACCTACCATAATATTAGTCTTCTAAGCGAGTCTACGGTAGTGTTGCCATATAAGCTATAATGGTCTGGTAAGCTATGGTACTTTAACTTCACTAAAATTAAGAGCCATTAAATTCTCTTATCTCTTAACGTTCTATACAAAATCCATTCATAAATAAATAAATTATAACATAACTACCGACAACAGTCCCTTTCTCCCTAATAATTGGTATGCAAGCGTGCAACCAAAGTGCAACAATAGACGCGTACATTACAAGCGCATTAAATCGTCACATTATGTCTAAAGCTTTGATTTATTACGACTTTTAATAGCTTTTATACTAATTAGGTACATGACTTGTGAATTGTTGAGTAATTACTTGATAATATTTTGGTCCTCAGTACAATATACCTACAGGTTGTTATAAATGTAGGATTTATTGTCTTTGTATATCTCGTTTGTGATTTTTCTATATACAATTACCAGAAAAAATATTTAACTTTGTGTATATGTAACTAAATTGCAATTAAAGGAAAACACAGTTTCAAAATGATGAATCAGTACATATCCAGTTTTTTTTTAAATTTGGATTTCTATGTCTATTGTTTGTCTTCATATTCAAGGAAATACGTCGAACGGTTTAAAAAAAAATATAAGTATGTTTTTATAGGATATTGCTTGCTATATATACCTTTGAAAACAGATTTAAAGAACAATTCTCTCCCTTAAAAAATCTAGGTTAACATACACACTATAGTATGTAAAATCAGTCAAACCTTCAAGAATTCTTCAGTCCAATAAAATTAAAAACAAAACACAGACGAGACGTGGTCTAGGCGAACATATTTCTCTTATCATTCGTTCAAATAGGAAATATTTGAACGACGGGAAGCCAGTCGCCAGCGCGGGAAATATTCGCGCCCCGACAAGAATCTCTCATAAGATTATCGGGACCTATTGTCTATAACTGGGGTTTTCGCCCTATTGTTCAAAGGTATGTAGTGCTTTATTGAAAATTCATGAAATTTAATCGATTGTGCCGTTTGAATTTTTTAATGATCGATGCAAATGAATATTTTGATTCTGTTGACATTTAAATAGTCTAGGACTGGTTTCACATCTTGTAGATAGATTAGATAGAGATATCAAATATGTTGATTTAAACTTTAATGGTCACTAACATTTGAATTATTTGTTACGAGTTGGTACACCATGTACATTTTATTGAGTTCCCGATATTTCAACGGAGTAACTTTCTCCGTGTATAGTAGTAGTTACTCCGTGATCATGGCGCTTGTAACAGTGCCGAAATATCGGGAACTCAATAAAAAGGTACATGGTAGCAAACTCGTAACAAATAATTATTGAGATATCAAATGATTGAAGTTATTTATGCTACGTTTTATTTATTTAATAAAAAGTAATTTAAAAATGACAGTTTTATATTGTTTGCAAAAATTATTTTTCTTCCTTTTGATATTGCATGTCCGAGTTGGATAGACTATAACTGTATTGAATAAATATTAATTTGTATGTACACAGTTATGCAATAAATGAATTTCTATCTTAAGACCTCCTCTTAATGGAAGCGAATGAGTATTTACGTCAAATTTCGTTTTAGCTGAAATTATAAATAGGCACATCATATCTAGATCTATAATATATTGCAAACACAGTTTTCAAACATATTGACAGCTTTCACCCACAATCCAATAAAGGGCTCTCGTTTCCCGAGACCCCCAAAACAATTATGCGGGACCCATAATGCTTGGACCTCAACAATAGTAAATCATTACTCCAATACTTACAATCAATGTCACCTCTAAATCAATCAGAACATCTCTATACAAAATTATGTAACCATATATGTAGGTCACTGTGTTACACAAGTAAATAACGCAGAAGGTTCACTAATTGTCGGCCATGACAGCTGTTCCTTATAAGGAGACTAACGAGCTACACAGGACCTTTTATAGTGCATACTGGTGTACTCCCTATTCCCTCACTCGCCTAGTCCGACGGGACGGCAATCTGATACGACTGAAGAGAGATCAGGCAATGACCTAACGGGTGTGTCAATCACCAATTTTTAGACCGGGCTGATTTTGAGGTTTCTTGAAACCCAATTAAATATTTTTGCCCGTCTCGGGGATCGAACCCGAGACCCCGTACTGTGCAAAATGTAGAAGAAAATTTTAAAATAAGAGATTTAGAACCTACATATTTATAATTGATTTCCAGCTGACCTCATCAGTTATACAATTTGCGCTAAATAATTTTAGTTTTCACAATGTTAGCTATTTGACAGCAGTAGTGTTTGGTTGTTATATGTTACACAAGAACTCAAATGTTTAACAAGAGAAATTCAAACTTATAGAGCGCAAATTATACGTACTGTTCTGAGTGGTTATTCTGTATATTTATATACCTAGTATAAAGAGTGACTGCCTTCATAAAACCTTTTCTAACGGGGGTCGGCAGACTTGTAAGATTTATTGGAAGGCTTATTGAGGTGAATTTGTATTGCCTTTTTTACGTTTGTTTGTCATTCAATTCGTTCATTCGCTCGCTGATTTGCCGACAAAATATATTGTCAAACGTGACAGATTATTTCTTTCGTGACATGAATGGGGAAGCTGGGTTTTATTGTTTGTTTCTGTTGTAAAACTGTTTAAATAATTGAAAAAGTGCTACATATTTTTTCAACTCCACTTACATGTTACGCTGAATGTCGTATTAAATTATTAGATGATAACTGCCCCATTGGTCTAGTGGTTGTGAAGGCGATGTCGTGCATGAGGTCTCGGGTTGAATTCCCTAGTCGGACTTTATAACGCTTTGAGGGATTTTAATTGCACAATGAATTGGCATGAGTAATAAGTGAGGCTTTTAGTTCAGTTTAAAGTATTGGACCACAATTTTTTCGTTTCTCCCGCAAACTAAAAATGGAGGAGATAAAATACATTGAGATTTCGTGTTACGTCACTTAAACGAACAATTTTAATTAAACGTGACGTCATAAGCCCCCACTCCGGACTTTTAATTCAATGCAATGTAGTATTTTTTATGTTTTGATACTTTTATATTATAGTGTACTAAAAAAAAATACTAATTGAATCACTATTTTTTTATCCTTGTCAGTCTGTGTCTGTATTGGTGTCTACAAAAAATGACATCATCAAGACAAACGTTAAAGTTACTACAATATAAAATGTCGATTGAAACCCCAGCAAAGTTCGAGCCAATTTAAAAGAAAAAGACAACACCTCTACTCTCACAAACCCTCACAATTTGCTCAATGCACACAATTGTAGTTTTAACTAAAACGCTTGCAGTAAAACGCAAATTGAATCGAACATTCAATCTCGCTAGTACCTGCAGCCAGGTTTGTTCGGCATCGGGATCTAATAACGCGGTATTGCAGACTACAGCTGTTCGTATGCAGTGGCTGAAGAAGCTGGGCGGTATATAAATAGGGTATGGTCCAAGGGTGAAGCGGGCAGCGGGCTGGAGTTCAGCGTTTGATTATGAGGCGATTAATATTATTGTCTAGTTGTAAAAGAACCAGCCTCTCAAGTATAAGTAGGTTGGATTCTAGGTCAGGCAAGTCCCAATATAGCTTTTCTTAGCTACATCTTGGATACCAATGACTGTGTGAAGCAAGGGTGGTGATTAACGCTCAAACTTTCTCTATACCGAGGGAGGCCTGTACCCAGACTGCCAATCAATAAAACAAATATTATACTTGTCCTTACTAAACGTCTGTGTGTCAAGTTTTTAAGCTAAAACTACTGAACCGATTTAAGTTAAATTTGGTATGCAGATAGCATAGAACCTGAGAAAACACAAGAGGAAGAAAACACAGTTTTTACCTAGTTGCGACAAGTGGTTCTAGCGAAATATGAGTGAAACTACGAGGAACAACTAGAAGGTAATGTATAACTTTAGAATTGAAATGAGTCCAACTATTTTGTAGATGTTAATGCTACCTATAAAAAGAAAAATTATTTCGTCACACCAAATCGCTCTCCGCTCATGCCTCGCAACCATTTTTGAGACAGTAATGCGATTTAGGAGCGCGATAACTTAGTTTTGTATGAGAAAGAATTATATTTTGTCGCGTGTATGTCGGGACATGCATCTTACGGCGCACGGAGAAAAATTGAGTGAATGTTTTGTATTTCTTTTCAGAAAATATATCTTGTTATATTTTTGTTCATTTCATATGTTATTTATTTATATGTTTCTTATAACAAGTAATACATATAATTATTATGACATAAAAGCAACCTTTTCTGATCCTTGTGTTAGTTTGTTATACTGGTTTGTTAATCCGCTAAAGCAATTTAGATTAAGATGGAAACAAACTGAGCACTTGGAAGTAATTAATTGTTGTAAGGTGTATATAGTTCCTTTAAGCCGCTGAAGCCGCAATTGATGTTATGGAACTACGGTGAACTTGCAATTTGTGAAAAGTTTTATGATTTACCGATTAGATTATAATGATGATTTTGAAGATTAATGTTAATAACAGCTGCAGCCTTTCTTTCAAATAATTTGATATTGGACATGTTTTTGTGTATATCTGGTTCTACAAACCTAGCAGACAGTCTTATTGCTGGGGAGTTTGTTGCGCCACTTCTTCTTCCCAGCAAAAACACATAGGAAGTGGTGAAGGGGACTGTCATTTGTTTTGACTGTCGAAAAGTGCTCCTGTATCTGCCTCATATGAAGGAAATTTTATGTTTGAGTATCGCAAATATCTACTGAACTGTTGACGTTTAAAGCTAGCACACAAATATAGGTAATATCTTTCGCATTCACAATTACAGTACATTTGAGAAATGATTACAAAAAAAAACAAAATTGTCTCATTTATTTATCTTTAGCTAGCCATAATTCCAGTATTTTATGAATTTGAAAAATTAACCACGGAAGTCACCATGTAAGTCACATCTCTCAAAAAGTTAACACCATAAACTCGGCTTATGGGATTACCTCACCATAAATATGATAACTAACTGACCTTCTAATTTATATCATTGTGACATGAATATTGCATTAGTCCCGGACGGTAGCTGACATGGAATTTAATGGTGTCGTAAAATGTTCATGTTGTTGTTGATGGTGTAAAAAGTAACATAGACTATACCATGCTTAGACCATGTGGGATGTGGTAGTAAGGTATGTTGGACTAAAGATTAGTCCATGTACAGACAACACCATCAAGCTATCGAAACTGACAAATTTTCAACAAGCAACATTGAACCATATGCGGTAGCGATAAAGTTGAAAATCTATTAAGGAAATTTGTCGAAAGAAAAGAAGCCGAAAATCGATCTCAGTGGTGTACACTTGGAGAGGCCTATGTCCAGCAGTAGACTGCGATAGGCTGATGATGATGAGATGATGATGAAATTTGACAGTTTGTAGTAGTTTGATGTGCTGGCATCTGTACGTTGTATAGTTATTGAGAAGATGTAAGTTCATTTTTTTTAATCATCAAAATGATCCTCTGTGGTATATGAATGGAAAGAAAGTATCAGAAGTATAGCGTATTAGCCTCCTTTCTTAATAATTTTCATTTTACTATCGCAAAATACCATACCCAAATATTATGTATCTATCAAATCACTGAACTCAACATCTGTGAAACAACTTCAAATATGTCTTTTTTTATTTTTGAAAGTTTCCAGTTGGTTTTATCGTCTGTTTTTTGATTGCCACACAAAATGAACTCATCAGACCCAAAAACAACAGCCTTATTTGCCCAAAAAATCCTTAAATCGAATCGAAAATCCGTAAACTGCATCAAATTGAGATCCTTTCAAAGCGAACTGGAATCGAAAATTAAATTCTGTTTTACCAACTTCAAGTTTTGTCCCACAAAGGATAATCAGCCTTATGACTACTAGATAAGGGTGTTGTGAGCCGCAGATGTTTCCTGGTTGCGTGAGGTTCTTTATTGAAGACAAGTAGGGTGGAAGACAGGCTTGCATCCTGGCTGTCGTGTAAGGAAGTAGGTCAAATAGTGACTTGTGCATTGCACGGTGCATATATCGGACAGTCTGAAAGGGATTTCGAATCAATTCAAGGGGTTTTGTGTGGAAACTATGATGAAGATAGAACGACAGACAAATAAGTTAGTCGTATCTGCCTTCTTGGTCTAGTAGTCTGCTGTGGACGGGGTCTCAGGTTCGATTCCCGGGTCGGGCCGAAATAGCTTTGTGGGTTTTGAGAAACTTTCATAAAGCAGCCTGGAGACTGGAAGCTGGTGATTCATTCACCCGTGCGTCATCGGAGAGAAGGTAAATGTCGGTCCTGCGCCTAATCTCTCTCCGGTCGTGTCGGATTGCCGTCCTATCGGACTATGAGAGTGAGGGAATAGAGAGTGCACCTGTATCTGCGCGAATGCTTGTGCACTATAATATGTCCTGCGTAGCTGGCTGATCTCCATAAAAGAGAACGGCCGCCGTAGCCCACAATCGACCTGGATGCCATCATCATCATCAGTCCAACATTAGTGGTGTCTTACAAGGGTGAAAATTCACAAATTGTAGGTACATTCGTAGATAAAATAGAAATAACTCCCATATTTCCCAAAATACCATTCCCGTTAACACCCTTCCAGTAAAAATGGCGCCCTAATTAATGAATACATATAATATCCCTCAGTGTTTACTTGACATCTCTTTTGAATTTAATGAAAAATGATCATTTCATTTTCAGTCTCTCCATTGTTGATGTCGACAATTAAGAATGCACTTTATTACTGTAGACTGAGGGTTGTAATTTCAGTGTTAAGGTTGGGATTTTGTTAAGTCGTTGAGAAACTATAATTCGGTTCTGAAATTGATTTATGTAGCGACACAGCCCCTGGAACAATTAGGTTCAAGCGTTCATAATACCCAAATGTATGGGAGTATCGTATGCGGAATAGTAATATTTTTACAGTTTCTTTTAGTTTTCACCATGTTTTCATTACTATGCAATTAGAGATTTTTATTTGTTCGAAAGCAGCATTTGGTAGGGAGATTAATTAATTGAATGTGCAGAGAACATTTTGTTTATTACAAGCATGTTATAGAAATCGATTTTGAAGTAACCGACTTTGTAGAAAGGAAGACCAAGTACAATAAGAGCTTTTAGAGCATATTAGAGCTTATTCTAAAAAAAATAGCTTAAGTACTAGGTACGTTTTAACCAACATCTCGAACAAAGATAATAGCCTAAACCTAGTACTAAATCTGGTACTTTTTTTAAAACCACGTTTTATAATAAGGGGCATAAAGTACTTTTCTTTAACTTCCATTGCATTCATGTATTCTATATAACATAATACTTTATCATGAACTTCATCAATAATTTATTACAATAGCCCATAGAAACATCGTTATATTATAATACAGTATGTTTGTCTGTCCATCCAATCAGGGTAACACGATCGCTTCGCAAACAGCGGCTCGTGCAAACAGCTTTATAATACACACTCGTGAGTGAGAGGCCTTATCTTATAAATTAATACCATCTGTACTTGCTTTTTCATGCTTTATGTTCAATATTTTACCATTAAAAAAAAAAAAAACTTCAATAGAGATACATACAAAACAGATACAGTATAGTCTTTTCCTATACTGTGTGGGGTCGACTTCCAGTCTCAACCTGATGCAGCTGAGTAACAGCGTTATACATAGTTACTCCTCAACCCAGTTACTTGAGCAAACACATAGCTCCTGATAAGACTGTTAGTCAGTTCATACTTTCCAATCTAACTAGTAGTAGTGACGATTGTCAAAGTTGTGAAATAACATCCGTTTTGTTTTTTCGTGGGAAATCATCAAAATGCCCACATTGCGATACACAGTGTCAGAATTTTCTTGACTAAAACCTCCTATGTTCCTTCTGGAGGTCTTTGTAGGCCAGGACCGTAGTAACTTTCGCGAATAACGCTGCAGCATTCTGTGGCTTCGAAAATACGCACGAGATCGTTATGCCATAGATGTTCACCCATCCAAGCACCGTTAGCGCAAGACGTTGCTTGGTAACCATGGAATAATCTGCGAGGCTGTTACTTACGAGATCTTCTTGTATCTGCAGTATGTCTCTTCTGTATTTATGACACAGTAGCTCCAGAATTAAATAGACTGATTTAAATACGGTTGCACTAACACTTTATTATTTAACAATGCACAATGAATTACACAAATACATACAATAATTCGTTACGATTCTATAGAAAATTGTGTAACGGCTTCCAGAATGATACAAATGTATTAACTAGGTACTTTTTTATTGCAACGCTTCATTGCAACTCAAGGATGGAACATTTTTATGATCTAACAAAAACTATTGAATTCAGAGGTCGGATAAAAACCTCGTTGTATACTATAAATGGTATAATCACAACGTTTCGATACTTCTATAAAGGTGGTTGTTTTTAAAAAAGAGTATTAAATAATAGGAACATGTTGTCGGTTTTACAAAAACATATTTTATTTAACATTCTTTTCGTGGCGTTTTGCACTGGCATTTTTATCGCTAAAGGTAAGATTACATATTTTTTTAATTTATACTCTATTTATGAAAAAAATAATGTATATAATTTATAGTATACATATGCAGACTAAAACTTGTATTTTACGTGAATTCATAGCTGTAACATATCATATTAAAAATTTAAAAAGGGAAACTAAAAATTGTTTAACGAGCAGACCCGGCCACACGTTGTTATAATAACAGGCAAATCATTAATTGCAATAAAATAATATCGCGACTATAAATTAAGATGTAAGCTATCCTATCTTTCAAAATGGGTGAAAAAGCTTACGGTGTGCAAAGTTAAAATCGGTTAATAAGTTTATAAGTCCATCGCGCACAAACAACGTGACACGTAATTTATGTATATATTTCGTAAATAAAATCAATTTTCCACGCTTTATGATATGATACTAACGGAGTACTATTTAAAATAAATTCCTTGATTTACTGAGTAAGGTAATCCAGTTGGCAAATTCTTCAATACTGCTTGTAGTTTTCTGTTGCGGCAACCAGCGGCGACAATGCATGGGCCTCCGGGAAATTCTCGAACTAAGCCCCTCCTGGAAAATTTAAAGAGGGGGGTTTTTAAATGTCATTTTTAAAAGAGCTTGAAGCAAATAGCATTTTAAAGATCATACGTTTAAGCATTATAAGTTATAGCGCGACGGCTGTGCACGGAATCTCAGGTTCGATTCCCGGGTCGGGCCGTAATCACTTTGTGAGCGTCTCAATTTCTAATAAAAGGTTTAAAAAAAAACATAAATCCGCCTGCATGAAAAATCTCAACAAATAAACCGAAAAGAAGAAGAAAAAGGCAGAAATAAATTGACTGTTCACACGAACACTTCAAAATTCGTTCAGCCGTTAGCAAACACACACACACACTCACACTCACAAACTTTCGTATTTTTAACTGACTTCAAAAAAGGAGGAGGTTATCAATTCGATGGTATGTTTTTTTTGTGTGTTTGTTACGCGATTTCTCCGCCGATTGTGGACCGATTTTCAAAATTCTTTTTTTAATATTAGTGTGATGTTCATCTTACTTGCAATAACAACCTGCCCTGCAATGAGCCAGTCTTTTCGGAGGGGACTTGACTCTCTCCATGCGATCTGGCTGCAACCAGCACGTGTACTCCTCGTGGAAGGCACAGGACTTGTGCACTTCATCTGTTGGGCATTCTTTGCCTGAAAGTTAAAAGGATCTTTGTGGCATTCACGTCAAATAGTTTGGTACTCCTAAATGCGAGAAGAGATACTTCCACAAATACATGTTGAAGGCTCACTTCAAATTGTTTATTTATTATACTATGGAAGACTTACAGCTATGAAAAAAACTTAACAACACTTAGTTATCTAGTCAACATAAAGCCAATTACAAGTCCTCACTTATAGAAATAGACTAGGAAAAAACAAAATATGTGAAGACACGCAAGAAATTTTTTTTTTTTTTAATACACTATAATATATCGCATACAATCAATCCGCTATACAAGGACTATTTTGAAAAATAATAAGGATTTAATTATAAGATTGTGGATGGATACGTCAGCTGGCTCATTGATCTAGTAGTCTCCTAGCACAAATTAATCTGCATGAGATCGATCTGAAATCGCTTTGTGGGTTTCAAGAGACTTTCATAAAGCAGGCCAGAGTCTGGAAGTTGGTGATTGATAGATCCGGACATCGGAGAGCACGTAAATGTCAGTCCCACGCCCGATCACTCTCCGGTTGTGTTGGATTGCCGAGTGAGGGGCAGGCAATGCGCATGTGTCTGTGCAAATGCTTGTACACTATAATATGTCCTGCGTAGATAGCTGATCACTTTAGAGAGAATAGCCGCTGTGTCCCTAAGGGTTGAACTACATCTGGCAGCACGGAATCGCCTTTTCCATCGCCTTTTCTCTTTCCGTTGCTTAGAACTGCCATTTGCTAGACCGAGACAGCCGATCGCCTCGAGGATTCCGCCGCGTGCTATCGCATTATGCTTTCTGTCTCGGTCTAGCAAATGGCAGTTCTAAGCAACGGAAAGAGAAAAGGCGATGGAAAAGGCGATTTCGTGCTGCCATATGTAGTTCAAACCTTAATCAGTCTGGACACCGTTATTATTATTAGGGCCAGTTTCACCGGTTGCTGATAAGTTCGAGATAGTATCTATATCTGGCAGATAATTTCATACAAATTCTGTTCCATTTTTTAATTTATCTGGTAGATAGTGGCTATCCGTAACCTATGAATTTGTCTGTTTGTAAATTTTGGCTAATAATATGATGTCTCTATTAACCAACTTCAGACTATGTATAAAGAAGTTTATTTCTTCTTTATTATACGTCAACTTATCTCAAAATCTTTGTGTTGGTCAGACAGTCTTTTGTTTATTAATTCGTCTTTCCATAATTTAATAACATTGCTGTGTATAAACTTACAATCATTTTAATAAGAGCGTATTAGTTTGAATTTAAATTTATTTAGATAAAATTAAAATATACTCACGCAAAGTCACATTTTCTGATTCCGGTGTAGTTGTAATTATGAGCAACAGTACAATAAAAGCATATTTTCTTTCAAAGATCATAATTTAAGCAGATCACATTACAGTATCGCGTTCTGTAAGTCTGTCATGACAGTTAACAATTTACAAATAAATTCTGACTAAAATTACTTCAGAATTAATCAAATCATTTAGATTGTAACTTTTAGTTCTATTTAATACATTAAGTATAAAAAAAGATTCACAAATTTAAAGCCATAATTTTTTATCACCACACTGTTACCATGACAACCGAGATAATTAATAAACAGTTCCTCACCCACGATTCGTTCAATAACAATAAGTTAACAAAATAATTAATAAATCGATTTCTAATCAATATCACGGTCTGAAATGAAACAGAAAGGAGAATTATCAACTCGACTGTGAAATGAGTGGGGCAATTAATTACGAGTGAGCTATTCGATTCCATTAAGAGTTTTTATATCGAATAAAATCGTTTTCCGATAAACTTCCGTGTTTTTTGAGGCTCTTCCAGTCGGTTGAGCTCGTTTAAGGCGCTTGGTTATCAAAGCTTTAGCAATTGATAGTTTGAAGTGATCATTGAGAGTTAATCACATAAATAAATCACGAATTTGATTGTATTTTGAGGGAATACAAAGAAGAAATATTATAAGTAAATAAGTGATCTAAGTTGATAAATTACTTTTTTCTGTGGAGGAAAGACTAATAAGTATAGTATTCCTCACACATTTACACAACGTCATCTAGTCCCAAACTAAGCAGAGCTTGTACTATGGGTACTTTAGACAACTGATAAACGTACTTACTACTACTACTACTTATATATACTTTTCTTTTGTAAATACATACATAATAGTACCTACGAGTATACATAGGAACACTCAAACTAAATCAAACACACCCAAGAACCATGCCGAAATTGCTTTAAGGGTTTTAAGAAACTTTCGCAAAAAGCAACGCGGCGTCTGGAAGTTGGTGATTGATACACCCGTGCATCGGAGAGCACGTAAATGTTGGTCCTGTACCTGATCTCTCTCCAGTCGTGTCAGATTGCCGCCCCATCGGGCTAGAAGAGTGAGGGAATAGAGAGTGCACTTGTGTCTGCACAAATGCCTGTGGATGGCATGCGAAACTGGCTGATTTCCTTACAGAGAACAGCCGTTTTGAGCGACAATCCAGCTGAATGCCATTATACCTGTAATCTTCTTTAGCAAATTATTATGTTCTATTAAAATGTTATATCATTAAAATAATGATTGTCATCCTACAGAAGAATGTCCACAAAACGAAGAGTACCTGCTCTGCGGGTCAGCCTGTCCCTTCAACTGTTCCAGCCCTGAGGGTCCCGTCATATGTTCTGAGGATTGCATCGAAGGCTGCTTCTGTAAGGCTGGCTACTTGAGGAACGATAATGGCACTTGTGTGACTACTGATCAGTGTGTTGGTAAGTACTGGAATTTTAACCGACTGTACAAAAAAAGGAAATAAAATACTTTTGTCATGGCGCTATAAGTCGGTGTCTCGAGGCTGTTGTTTAGTTTGCCATCGACTAGTGGCAAGGTCGCAGCTGTGTTTATTTCGAAACCGACTTCTAGCGTGATTTACAGACGCCAGTACATCAAGCTACTACAATCTGTCAAATTTCCTTAGGTACTAGATTTTTAACTTTATCGCTGAAGCATATGGTTCAAAGTCTACACTCAAAAGTATTTTTTTTTTGCTTTTTAAGGTTTTGAGAAGTCGGTTTAATTTTTCTGTATTTTTTTTTTATAAATAACGGAGTATAACTTCCATCAGGCAGATATGCGGCAATGGGGGCAGAACTTGAAGAAGTTCAGCAGCAAATGTTTTGTCAAATTCAAAAACAAGGTCGAAATAGTCAACTTCAACTAAATGTTACAGGTAAAAGCGAAGTCTGCGGTCCTAACGAGGAGTTCCTCTCTTGCGGAACAGCTTGCCCCCTCACCTGCAAGCAGCCTGAACCTCTGATCTGCGGGCTCGCATGCGGGATGGGATGCTTCTGCAAATCTGGATATGTGCGCGATACGGTCAACAACCAATGTGTTACGCTGGATAAATGTCCCGTTGGTGAGTTTTATTGTTAAATCACCAACCCGCATTGAGCAAGCGTGGCGATTAACACTCAATCCTTCTGTGTGAGTGGAGGCCTGTCCCCAGCAGTGGGATGATAAAAAGGCTGATGATGATGATGAGTTAAATGGGTGTGGAACCATTGTCATTTTAACTTTGTCTTAGCTTTAAGAAACTTTTTAAGGGACCTGGGATAGTAGCCCCTTGCATTCTTAAGAAGCTATCTAGATAATGGTATTTCTAAAGCACACGCACCATTCTTGGATGCCCGTTAAAATTACTTGATTTATCAAACGACATTTCATTTGGGGTAGATATCCTGGAGTGTAATTTTGGGACACCAGTTCAACCTTATTTTAATTTTCTTAATTTTTATAGTCATTAATTAAAGTATTAACTAAACTTGTAGGTATTTATTTCATTGTATTGGTTAACTCCACGGAACAGAGAATTCTCTGTACCGTGGTTTACTCTATTTTCATTATCGCCCGATATACAGGCTTTGCCTAGTTTGTGGCTAGTGATAATTTTAAATTTTAATGTTTTGGAAAAAAAAATCTTATTCTTAACACAAAAGAGGAAGATCAGCACCATAACATGAAGAACTAAAACTTACGCTTTCCCCAAAAATATTTTGGAGAATTACCAGTTATTAAAAGATTTGTTTAACTATCTTAATCCATATCTTCTAGAACCATGCCTAAACGAGAATGAAACATACGACCTATGCAACGGATCATGCGAGCCTTCATGCGACGACCCTGAGCCGATATGCACTCGCATATGCAAGGGCGGCTGCATATGCGCGCCGGGACTTCTGCGAGATGGAAATGGAGAGTGCGTCAGTGTTGACAAGTGCGGTAATAATACCGATGCTAGTGTGCTGTCTAGGTATATGAATGTTATTAACAAGATTTTACAAGTGTGATTCTTGTGTAGAATAAATAAATATTATAGTATTGTTTTGTTATTTTTTCTAAAATATTACTTAAGTATTCACATTTGGAGGAGCTCGTGGCTACGTAAGCGGCACACGGGTCGGCCGATCATAATGTTAAGCAACATTTAAAGCACATATTACTGCTAATGTAGTTTGATTAAGCGCATTTGGCTTTTAGTAGTATTAAACATATTAACATTCTAATACACATTATCATTATCACCGCACTGATTTTAAAACAAAAGAAAACGATTGAAAAGAATAATATAAATTTACCTTTTGTATTGAAAAAAGATGAAGACATCATTGATGTTGAAAATGAAATTGTTGATATTCTACATTATTTTGTTAAGCGCCATCTATCGCTGAATAGATGAACGTTTTGTATCTCTACAAGATCGAATAGAAGGAAATCTGAGCACCACATCATAGGTGGCGTAGTTTTACATTTTCTGAATTAGAGGTTTGTCTTTTTTGCTTTATAATGCTATATTAGGTTTTTATGTGTTTAGTTAAGTTAATTGTAGCTATTCAACTCACGAACCTGTAGATTCTTTGCGATTTTTTTAGGTAGGTCTTCATTAAACCTTAAGCTGTCATAAAATGTCATGGGCTATTCTTATGTCAAAAGTGACTTATAACCAACTTATAACTTAAAAAATGCAGTGCACCAATAAATGATAATACTAAACATATTTCAGTAAAAAAATCTCATGTGAAATAAAAAGAGTAAAATCTAGATTTTTATAAAATGAAAAAAATATTTTTCACAAATCAGATTCGTATTGAATCTGACTAAATGTATGTGTGAATTATTTCGAAAATAAACGTTAAAATGGCCGATAGAGAGAGGCTGTATTACAGGAGGTCCATGCCCAGATGGATGAACTTTATCACAGGAGGAACTAGTGGGTAAGTTAAAGGCCAAGTATTTGTATATACCAAGTCATTAATCGCCTCCTGAGTCTATCATACCGTGGTCGCAAGGCCTCACTGGTGAAATTATCTGTCTAGCATTTCCCCAAGCTGTGTTGGGTCAGCTTCCAGTCCAATGTTTTACGTAGAGCGACTGCCTGTCTGATCTCTTCAACCCAGTTACCTGGACAACCTGATACCCCTTGATAAGACTGATAGTAAGACTTTCTGGCTTCTGACGACTCGTAACGACTGTCAAAGGTGTGCAAATAACAGACGAGACACATTAATTTAACGTGCCTTCCGAAACAAGGAGGAACTCGTCATGACAAAATGGTCACCCATCTACGGAGAGACCACGCCAAGCGTTGCTTGACCTTATGATCGACCTTGATGCTAAAAAGTTGTTCTTTCTAATTTTATAAAACTGAAGAGTTTGCTTGTTTGTTCGCTTGCTTGATTGAACTAATCTTAAGAACTACCTACTGGTCCAATCTGAAAATCATTCAGGGGTAGGCAATTTATCGAGGAAGGCTATACGCCAATTTTAATCCGTAGGTAGTTCCCATGTCAATCATAACGAAGTTTAAATAAACATTTTTACAGTATGATGGCAATTTCTTTAGTCCAGCCAGCAGACTTGTTGAAAACTCGTATGCAGTTACTAGGGCCGGCTGGAAGGAACTTGTCTGTATTTGCCGTTGCCAGGGATATTGCGAAGAACGAATGCCTCAAGGGATTCTACGTGGGCTTATCCGCCGCCCTGGTCCGACAAGTTACATACACCACCGGACGCCTCGGCTGTTTTAACGTTATGTTTGACATGTATAAAGTGTAAGTTAAACCAGTAACTGCTTATATTCTGCCAAAGAAGATAAGGTCCTCCAAGCCTTAATTGTCACTTCTTTGAAGGTATAATAATGAAGGGTAAATATTCAAGTACGATATGTAGGATCGTCATCTCAAGTGGGACCTTTTCTATCGATTTTTTGCGCAAAGATGAATATAAAAGTTTAATTTTTAAGATTTTGATGGTAATCACGTGAATGACACGGTCAATCTTCTTTTTGATTATCAGATAATAAAGATTAAAGTCATTTATTCAAAGTAGGCTGAAAATCAGCACTTTTTGAAGGTCAATTTTACACAAGACAGCCCCCAAAACGCCCGCCCTTCTCCACTTCCTATATGTTATCGCTGGGTAAGAAGAAATGGTGGAACAAACTCCCCAGCAAAATGGTGGAACAAACTCCCCAACATGTTTATCAGTTAAGTAGTTGTTAATATTGTTCAGGAGACACGGTGTCCCGTCATTTCCAAGGAAGGTGGCGATGGGAGTCGCCGCCGGAGGCCTCGGATCACTCATCGGGAATCCAGCTGAAGTGGCTCTCATCAGAATGACGGCTGACGGTAGACTGCCCCTGAAATATAGAAGGAACTATAAGAACGTGTTCGACGCTATGGGCAGGTCTTTCGAATCTCTTTTTGAGATTTCTTTGTGAATACTCTAGTATAGTTGATTCTTCTGACTTTAATGCTTTAAATCTTCAAATTAAGACGAGAAGAGCACAGCAATGTGTTTGAAACAAGAAACAGTAGAATTTCATTATTTACATATCTCGTCTCGCTTAGCTGATGTAGATTTTAAACATTTCACTGCAAGGACCAGACCAGACCCCTTCTCTTACAAAGAAGGAATAAGCTTTCATCACACAATCACGCATACTTAATCAGTGATATCAACAATTTTAAAATTGTTTTCTTCTAAAACGGTGCCAAAACCGAAAGTGCGGGCTGATAGGCAAATAATTTTACTGTCATAAGGTAATAATTACGTCAGCAAAAAAAAAATTGCTTTATGTTTTTGAAAATTTCTGACAGGATAATGAGAGAGGAAGGTTCACGTACACTATGGAGGGGCGCTGGTGCCACAGTCAGCAGAGCTATGGTCGTGAATGGAGCTCAATTGAGCTCATATGCTCAGGTTCGTTTTAAATCTTAGTTTATAATATGTGTGTACTGGTTAAAAAAAATAGTCGATGATATTATCAATACCTGGACCCTCATTATTCAGAATCTGTAGGGTCCCTTCCCCAGAAATCTCTGAAATTAATATTTTTTTACCTCTTTGGTTTTAGGCCCGAGAGATGCTGACGCCTGCTTTTGGTGACGGCTTTCCGCTCCACACAGCAGCTGCTATGATTTCCGGGTTCATCACAACTGTCTCTTCTCTGCCCGTCGACATCGTCAAGACAAGGTAATAGAATCTGTACGTCTTTGAAGTTAAACTAGTCATCCATTTTATTATAAAAACCGCCTTCTCTGGAGACCTTTTCAGAACCTGTTTTGGTTTTGATAGGCTCCTTTTTCCCGCCTTTTGCTCACTAATTTAACTTGTAAGTTTTGTGGCTCAACAGGCTTTTTAGTAGCAGCTAAATGCTGCTAATTAGGCTAATGAATGGAAATCTTGAGAAAACCTGGACTTTAAAGTATGAAATCGCCAATTCGCCTTAAGAAAGCATGGTGATTAACGCTCATTCCTTTTCTGTATAAGAAGAGAGATGTGCCCTGCAGTTAGGCTAAAGATGGTGATGATCCCTATTTTTCAGAGTACAGAATGCAACAATAGGAGCGAGCCAGTTCTCAGTGTTTAAGATGATTATCAAGTATGAGGGTGTTCGCGCTCTATGGAGAGGCATGGTACCGACGTACATGAAGATTGGACCCATGACAGTAATGATATTCATATTCCTCGAACAGATGAATAAACTGTACTTCAGATTTACTGTTTGAAATCTGACGTAAGTATACCAGATTGAATTGGATAAAACCACTAGTATTCGACTTTCCATTTTCTCTTAAACAAGTGACTCGAATCGAACCCGGAATCAATTTTTGTATTAAATATACAATTATAATTACATTTATTTTTGTCTATACATATTAAAGAGTGATTTGGCAATAATAAAATTGATTATTATGCTTACGGCCAGTTTCACCAGGTTACAGATAAGTTCCAGATAGTTTATCTGGCAAATAATTTCACACAAATTATGTTAATTTTTTTGATTTATCTGGTAGATAGTGGCTATTTGAACCGGTGAAACTGGCCCTTAGACTTAAAAGATACCCAACGATAGCGATAAGCCAAGATTTTCTTATGTAGTCTTCTGATTGCTTTCTTTGCAGCTGTAATGGATCAGCGGTGAATTTTATTGCGTTGCCCTACTCAGAAAATGAGAAGGATCCTGACTTTCTAACCTGTCGATGTAAAAAGTGCTTTTTCGGTACGTAAGAATTTGGTGCTTTTTCATCTTTATCGTAACGATAAATTAAGCGAATACGTATACGAATTACGCGATAACTTACACGCGGCAAGTCCCCCACTCAAATGATGTAAGCAATACACAACTGCCAAAAACCCCTTCACCATTTCCTATGTGTTCTCGCTAGGAAGAGGAAGAAGAAGTGGCGCAACAAACTCCCCAGCAACACATATCTGTCTTTTCGGTTCGAAATTGACGTTCGAAAAGTGCTGATTTATCTGCCTAGTTTGAATAAACGAACTTGAGTTTGAGTAGGCTAATCGTCCACAAATTCGCAGGAATGTGGGTTTTACAGGTTAAAAGTGTTAAGTGATAACATTCTCTTTTTAATTTTCAGTCTTAAAAGGTGTACTGCAAGCTGTAAATGAATGGTATTGTGAAAATTCTTGTACCGTAAATCGAATCGCACACACATAAGCAATGGCGGATGTTTATGTGGAGCTGGTGGTCTACCAGCGAGTGCTGTATCGGTATCAACATTTTTCTAACAGGTTAGGTGAAATTTGTGCGTAATTTTTGTATTGTTTGAGAAAAGTATTTGATAAATAATTAAGTTATGATTATTTAAATTTGTTGGTTTTATTTTTAACACCTGTACAAAACATGCCCAAAACATCATTATTTTTCTACTGAGCCAGGTATGCAGTACATGAGGTTGACAACGAGGCCGAACAACGTTTACTAATGTTACGTCAATTTATGGTTACCGTGTTGCCTTAAAAAAAGTATCAGATGTATATTTTAGACTAGCTGTCCCCAGCGGTTTCACCCGCATCTTTGGTTACTGTTCCGCTCCCGTATGTCTTAGCGTGATGGTATATAACCTATAGCCTTCCTTGATAAATGGGCTATCTAACACTCAAAGAATTTTTCAAATCGAACCAGTAGTTCCTGAGATAAGCGCGTTCAAACAAACAAACAAACAAACTCTTCAGCTTTATAATATTAGTATAGATGTGCCATTAATAATTCGAGGAGTTTTAAGCGAGGATTTATTCTAAAGGCAGTTCTTTGACTTTTCAGTTTCATCACTAACGAATAAGTTCCAGTCATTTTATTTGGTAGATAATTTCATACAAATTCTGTTCCATTTTTGAATTTATTCAGTAGAAAGTAGCTATTCGGACATTTTGAAATTCACCTAAATTCACCCTTAGAATGGCAACACCAAATTAAAGCTAGTAGCGACGGTCTAAACAAACTCGGTGTATGGATCTGGGGTAAAAATCTACTGAGCAATATATCCAAGTGACCAAAAGAGGGTTTTTTATATGATCTTCTAAAAGTCGAAAGTTTTTGCTAAATATTCCCGTATTTCTCCACAAATATACGATGCGTATGCGCCTTAAATATTTAAAGAGTATTGAGGACTGAAGCTCCTTTTTAAAAGTTTTTATTTAACTTGCCGTGTATGTATGTATGTTACGGTGGATACTTTGAACTCAATTTTGAAGTAGATATCTTCAACCGATTGAGCTGAAATTTTGTGTACACGTTTTTGGATGACAATACAAGATATGTTATACGTTTTTCTAAATCCAATATGGCGGACCGTCCAAGATGGAGTAGTTATTTTTAATGAATTTCAACAATATTTGGGTATCAAATGAGAGGGCTTATTGAGAGTGACTTAAAAATAATTTGACGTTATTCTCTAAATCCAATATGGCGGACTATAAAAGCTTTTTAAAAAAAGATTTACCTTTTAATTTATTCCTGGTTAATGTTTTAAAATGGCTACATTAAATTGAAGCTGGCAGCAATGATTTCAACATGATATTATTCATATTCATATTTATTTGCATTCCATAATGTTACAATAGGTGTTGAAAAGACTTAAAACTAGATACAATTATGGACTATGTTAGGGCACAGCAAAATACAATACTATTCAATATTACCCGTTGGGTAGGTCTATAAGTATCATCAAACCTTTTTACTCCTTACATTAAAATAAATGTCGCCGGCTGTTTTGTCAAAACTTGACAGACCTTGACAAATGCAATCTCTTAAACAATGCAGTGCACCAACAAATTCTAAAACTATACACATTTAATAAAAAAACACCAAATGCACTAGTACAATAAAAAATAGCAAAATCCAGTTTTACATAAAATGAAAGAAATATTTTACTCAAATCAGATTCGTACGGAATCTGACTAAATGTATATGTGAAGAAATTTTAAAATAAACGTTAAAATGGCCGATAAAAAGGGGCTGCCTATCAGAAGGACGATGCCAAAATGGATGAACTTCATCATAGGAGGAGCCAGTGGGTAAGTTAATGGCCAAGTATTATCTACCAAGTTAATCGTTCAGGAGGGGACGATCGCCTCTTGGTCTATCTACTTGGTCTTCCGTCTATTGCCATTGTGAGATGTATTTATTGCCCTGGGTAGAATAGTGTCGTATAAATATTGGAGGCCGATTCAGGAGAAATTTATGGTAATAAGTTCTCAATAGGTTACTGTGTACTTCTTAATTCTATTTTAGAATATTTTCATTTATTGTACTTACGGTATTTGTACGGTTTTTATTCTACTTATCTTTTTTACGGCTTTTATTTTACTTAGCTTTTCATTCGATGTCCTATGTTCCGAGTTCTATTTGGGGTCGGTGCAAAATTTTCCCGCTTCCATTCGTCTCTGTTAGCCGTCATACTACTATCCATTGCCTTCTTAATCATATCGTCTTTCAGGCAATCAATTCATCTCTTCCTTGGTCTACCTCTACCTCTCCATCCATTCCCATTCATACTTAACACACGCTTCGTAGCATGTTTTTCACATTTCTCATGACAATCACCTCTCACTTCTTTTCATTCGATGTATGAACTTTAAAAACGTTTTTACAGTATGATGGCAATTACTGTAGTCCAGCCAGCAGACTTGTTGAAAACTCGTATGCAGTTACTAGGGCCGGCTGGAAGGAACTTGTCTGCATATGCCGTCGCCAAGGATATTGTGAGAAATGAAGGCATCAGGGGATTCTACACGGGCTTATCCGCCGCCCTGTTCCGACAAGCTACCTACACCACCGGACGCCTCGGCTGTTTTAACGTTATGTTAGACATGTATAAAGCGTGAGTAAAATAAGCAACTGCTGCGGTTTCTGGAATCCAAAAACGTCGAGTTTAATTTCAACAGCTCTAGATGCTTTTAATTTAATTGAAAATAAGCCTGGGTCTATGAATCTAGTGAAAAAAACAAATGACCTCGGATTTTATAAACATTCTCAGTGAAGTAGTTAAAAAGAAAAAAAGAAATTACTTTTATTACGTGCTTGAGACACATAAATACAGGAGGACAAATTGTACAAAATTTAGAAGTTAAGGGAAGAATATGTGTCGCTAACACGCAATACTGCCTTCGCTCAGCTTAATGCTGCAACCTTGAGAGAGACAGGGTCACAGCGCTGATTTTCAGCGATAGCCGACGCCCTAACGTAGTTGTTATTGTTTTTTAGAAAATACGGTATTCCATCATTTCCAAAGAAAGTGGGAATGGGTATTGTTGCCGGAGGCATCGGCGCATTCATTGGGAATCCGGCTGAAGTGGCTCTCATCAGAATGACGGCTGACGGCAGACTACCTCCGGAAAAGAGAAGGAACTACAAGAACGTGTTCAACGCTATGGGCAGGTCTTAATAATCTCTATTAAAGTGTATTTTTTGTCCTTAAGACATCAAAGGATGGACGAGAACAGCGGAACTGTGATATGTTTGAAGCAATGAATAGACTTCCTTTATTCCGTCATCCAAAATATACTTCCGAGTTGATAAACATCTCTTTTTCTTCTCCGCTTTGGATTTCCTGCATATCACCGCTTCTGTAGAGTGCCTAGTACCTGTCATCACCAATTATAGTCAAAAGTCATCATCAACAGCGTTCTTAATATCCCACAGAAAGGCACAGGCCCTGTCTTTTACAGAGAGGAAATGAGCACTAATCAACTCGTCTCCTTAATGGCTTAATTGTGTTATTTGCATGGTCTGTTTTAGGCTTTAAAAATCACTTTCATCATTATCTCTCATTCTTTCTCCATTCGACTCTTGAAGTGCGAGATGGTGGGTGAAATCTTGTAGTATTTTTTATCGTAAAAGTCTTACCTGAAGCAAAATTTTGTCATTTCTGATAGGATAATCAGGGAGGAAGGTCTACGCACTCTATGGAGGGGCGCCGGTGCCACAGTCAGCAGAGCTATGGTCGTCAATGGAGCTCAACTGGGCTCATATGCTCAGGTTCGTTTTTTAAATTTTACCATCTTTTAACTATAACTGGACTTAAAATTGTTAAAGGTCTTCCCTACAAAAATGAAGTTCAGATTTTATTATTTTAGGCGCGAGAGATGCTGCTACCGTTTTTTGGTGACGGCTTACCTCTTCACACAATAGCTGCTATGATATCCGGCTTCATCACAACTGTAGCTTCTCTACCCGTCGATATCGTCAAAACAAGGTAATGTGCACTTTAGCAAAAAAGTATAATCCATGGGTCTTCTAGTCGCGGATAAAAACGCTTGTCTGGATGCGGTTTAAAGTTTGTTCTTTATTGGGAAATTTTCGCTTCAAATTCTCACTTTAAAGTATTTTTTGTTTCGCTCTATGAGAAAACGACCTCTCTATGCATGGCGTTTAACAGAAAACGACGGATGGCACGTCTAATTGAACTCCTACCAAAAGTAATGACCTTTTTATCAATGGGAAATCATCAAATGGGGGTCATTTGATGTTTTTCAACTGGAAAAAGGTAATTTCTGCCCGCTGCGGTGGCAACTGGAGGAAGTGTCCGACTTTTACTGACTAAAACCCACTTTTTTTCTGAGGGTTTTTCGACAGGGTGCGAATAACCGCAGCTCCGGCATAAAAATAATGGCATAGAGGTGAAGGCAAAAAAGGAGGCTTAGGCCCTGTAGTGATACACAATAAGCTGAAAGCAACAAATTATAGACAGTAATAATTTAAAGTGAGCAATTTTTCAGAGTACAAAATTCAGGACAAGGTTCGAGCCAGTTCACAGTATTAAAGAAAATAGTCAAGAATGAAGGTGTTCTAACTCTATGGAGTGGCCTACTGCCAACATACCTGAAACTTGGACCCATGACAGTTCTCATATTCATTTTCCTTGAACAACTTAATAAATTGTATTACAAATTAAGTGCTTGAAGACTGATGTAAGTATCCATTGTCCAACTTGAATTGCATTTATACTAAAACTGATATTTACGCGTAGACTTGAATGATATAATATGGTATGGTATGGATATAATTGGTAATTTTTACCCATTAGGGGTCGTAGTTTTTTCAAAGTTAAATTTCACATTATTCTGTTTTTATATTTACTTAGTATATCTCGGTCATCAATGACTAATTAAAGGTGAAGGAAAACATCGCGAGGAAACGTGGACTATAAAGTCCCAAATTATCAACCCGCATTGAGCAAGCGTTGTGATTAACGCTCAATCCTTCTCTGTGTGATAGGAGGCCTTTGCCCAGCAGTGGGACGATAAAAAGGCTGATGATGATTAATCTCTTCATTTCAAATTTCAAATTTTACACATCAAGAAAAGTGATGAGCTTAGTTTGGGGCGGAGCTATGTAAAAAGAAAAATTTCGCAGTGGTGTTTTAAATAGGACTTACAATCACTTACAAAGATAAGTTTTTCTTTACAGCCATGATTGCATTGGTTAAGTGTATGGCGCTGCCAGGCTCCGTAATTGAAAAGAATCTTGCTTCCTAACCTGTGAATGCTAAACAGTGCTGTTTCGGTACGTAAAAAATAATATTTCAGTGCTGACTATCTATGCTGACCTGTTACTTACGTAAAAATATCATTAAATTCCAAGGTGCCATTCAATTGGGATGACGACTAGGTCAAAAATAAAATACATTATCATATATTATTGATTTTGTAAAACATCTTAAAATAATGTCGGTTTAATTTATCGTTTTGAACTGAAATAAAAATCGTGTTTTTTTATTGATAATATTATATTATCGAAATAAGTATATCGCTTGATGTAAAAATCTATGACGTCAAATCTTAGTATTTTCATACAAATTGCATACAAAGTAACCGTTTTTGACAGTTCAATAAAAGCAAAGAATTTGACTAGTTGTCATCTACCGTATTGTGAGTTCAATAAAATGTACAGACGCCAGCACATCATGCTACCCGAAACTGTCAAATCTCAAATAATTTTGAGCCACAATACATGCTTCAGCGATAAAGTTGAAAATTTATTAAAGAAATTTGACAGATTGTAGTAGGTAGCTTGATGTGTTAGTCTGTGCCAACCACTTAATGGCAGATTTTTTTATTTTTATTTTATTAGTTGTACATAATATATTCTTTTTAATTTTCAGTCTTACAACGGTGTACTGCAAGTGGAAAGTATTGTGCATGTTACAGTACAGTGTACAGTGATACCAATGCGCACACGCATAGGCAAAGGCGGAATGCTTATGTATGTGAGGCTGGTGAGATGTCAGCAAACTCTGCATCGGCAGTAAGACGATAGTGCTGTAATGATGTACTTTCTGAATACAACATTTTTTTTATAATTTGTGAGTTTTTCTGATTCTGATTTTTTTTGATAAATAATTTAATTATGATCAAATTAGATGCTGGCGATTTTCTTGAAAATGGATTCTCTAAGTGCCTAGGTATTTACAGACGCCAGCAGGTAAACCTACCCCAAGTTGTGAAATTTTCCCAATCGAATATTAGCCTACCGGTAATGTGTTATGTAGGTTGGTGGTGATTTCTGGACCCAATTAAGTAAAATAGTAGGGTCATTAACACCATTTTTCTAACCACACATATTTTGAGAAACGAAAAGTAAGTTTATCGTAAAAGGAAATAAAAAAAAAAAACAAGTAGTGCTTCAATAAAGAATATTTTATTTTTATAACATTTTCTTATAATTAAATAACGTAATGTAATTACTTCCTACGGTATAAATAATTTGTTTATTATTATAAGGTACAAAAACATAATAACGATAATGTAAGTGCAATAATCTTGAAACCCATGAATTGTAGCGTTGTGCCTTTATTCGTTGGGGGAGGTAAGACGATAATATTTGCCATCTGAAAAAAAATATAAATAAAAAAAATCTAATACAAAAGTTGTTTCAGACATTTTTTCTGTATGGTAACAAAAGTATTGCTTCGTGTAGTGCAATCAGCGCCATCTATGGTTGAATTGAGGTATTTACTTAATAATTAATTAAAAAAAAGACTACAATTTCAAACTCAACAATTATGTATTTTGATTGCTTGGTTTGGCTTTGGCTTGGTGGCTTCATGTTCATAGCTATTATTGTTGACAGCGCTATCTATTATTAAATAGCAGTAACTTTTTATAAGGTGGCGCCAGTATTATATTATCCTTTTAGGTAAGCGAGTCGTCATACCATTTCATGGTTGTGAAGATAGATGGCGCTGTATTATGTAAAAGACTAAAAAATGAGAAATAGTTTTGCAAATAGACAAAGGAGATTTTATCACCTCAACTGCAATAGTAATAAAATGAACTAGATTGATTTATGAAATAAGTATAGGTAAATAAGAGTAGATCTTTTTGAAATCGCCATTTTTATTTAAGATCACCATCACAGCAGAGGCGATTTACTAACCTAAGAGTGAGTATCATACGAGGCTATCATCACCTTTCTATACTCTTCTTCCCTTATGCCGTACGTCATGTAAGAGTAGGACAAGAAATCCGAATGGTTGGAGACCAGTTGGAAGACGATACTGGTAGACCCTGTTTGTCCTCTGATGAGTCTGAAGTCCACTTCTCCCCTCAAATCCACTGTGGCTGTCACTTCTAGGTAGGTTATGACGTAGCCACTCTGTAAAAAGGTAAATTCATAGGTACATGAAAGTTACTTGAGTGATTCAATAAGAGCCTATTTAGTTAAATTACATGTTTATTCAGACTCTAGAATGATATATTTATGAAGTATTTTGAAACATTTTTAACGCTTCGTACCCAAAGGGAAAGTTAGGACTCTATTACTAAAATATCGCTGTGTCTGTCTGTTCGTCTGACACCAGGCTGTATCTCATGAATCGCGATAGATGGAAAATTAAAATTTTCACGTTTCCGATATAATAACAAATACTAAAATCCAATATCAAATTTACTGCCTGAACTGAATTTTTACCTTTTTTATAGATAATGGTATGGGACCATTCGTTTGCGTATCCGACTACCACTAGTCGGATTTTTGTTTTATTTATTCAGATTTATTTTCTCAGAGAGTTACACTGCTTACTAATATTTTTTTAAACTTGTTACTAACCTTGGATTTAGCTGTGACCGTGACAAAGAAGGGATCGAAGTTATTCCTGTGTCTGTATCTGTCTGAACCACCCTTCATGGGGAGAGAATCTGAAAGTGAGGGAAATTAATTTAATGTTTAATAATTTGTAAAGAAAAATATAACCTATTGACCACACCTTTCTGGAGGTTTTTATGTACCAGGGCTACGGTAACTCTTGCGAACAATCCTGCAGTCCTAGTAGGCCTAGGCCAATAGCCTATTGACACCTGATGGTGGTGTTTTCATACTTCATTACTTAAAGATGAGATGAATATTACGGGATGATATGGAGAAGCTGGCATTTGATAAATGATGATTTACTAAACCTATAGTACAGACGTCAGCACATCAAGCTAAAACAATCTGTCAAATTACCGTAACAGATTTTTATTTCAATAGCTGAAGAATATGATTCGAAGTTGATTGGGAAAATTTGACACTTTCGGGTAGTTTGATGTACTGGCGTTTGTACATTGATCTCTCTTCAAATGCATACTCACTATTTGAGCATCCGCGCGAGGGCGCTGCGCGTGGCCTCACGTAAAATAGAAGTGCTCCGTAATAAAAAAGTGTTAAAAATATAAATAGTGAATTAAAGTGCGTGAAACTCAGTATATATATAGAACTTTTAGTAGTTAATAAGATGTAATATAGTGAGCCAGTTTTTATACAGAAACAGTGAACGTATTATTAAAAACTATAATTTTGAGAGCAACTACAAAAAAAAAACATTTGAAGTGACCGAAGTGACCAAATTTAAATAAAATTAAGTATAAAAAAACTTAACATACAGTATATTATAAACATTAAAAACATAAAAGCCTTTTTGTGAGAAAAACCATAATACTAAGGACAAAAAGTTATAAAGTGACGCTAAAAGTGATTTGAATTTAAACTGTCATTCGTTAAAAAATATTTGTTTGTAAAGACAAAGAAACACAAAAGAGTCAATAAATTCAAACATTATAAATATGTACTGTTGGTCTCGTGCACAGGTGGTCCAACTTTTGTCATTCATCTAAACCATTCATGAATGTCCGTGAGTTCAAATCCCACTAGGCACATTCACTTTTCGTAAATTCTAAAAATTTTAAAATAACATTTATATATAAAAAATGGCCTCAAACTTAACAAGAAATAATAACAGTGCCCGTAAGATGGCGTCACTAGTGCCTTGCCATAAATGTAAAAAAATGGTCAACATAAAAGATACTGCACTATGTTCTGCCTGCAACTATAGATACGAGTTAGACTGTGATGGCTATCCCCTAGCAACTTACCGCCTCAAAGATGCTGAAGCTAAAAAGAAATGGAGGTGTAAGATGTGCATTAAAAACAAGAAATTTGCTGTTCATGATATCCAGTCTAACATAACGCTGCGAAAAAAGGCCCCATCGGCTAAACCAGTATCAGTATCTCCAATGCAACTTGCCGCCAACATAAATGTAAGTGATGAACCTTGCCAACCGCCAGTACAACATAGCACTCTTTTATTTGACTCACACATACTTACAGAGTGCGAGACATCTGATGAGTCGTATAATACTCCCAAAACATCTAGGAATGTTGATAGAACAATGACTGATCTAGTAACTACCTCGGAAATGAAGCACACAATAACTCAACTTACGCTTAAACTTGGGAGTACCGAAAATGAACTGGGAAAACTGTTGTTAGAGAACAATGACTTACGGGAACAAATAAAAATATTAACTCAAAAAATCCAATGCTTGGAAACCACAGGATGCAGTTCTGCAACTGAGCATAATAATTCTAGCCCTAAGCACAAGAAAAACCGTATTCCAATACAGCAGAACAACATGCACACTTCACCAACCTCCAACGTCTGAAATTCCCAACAAAATCTTAATCCAAGTATACATCCCAACTCGATGTTTCTTAAACCAATGCTACCCAATGAAGTGCGGCAAGAAATAATGTCCCTAAACAATACCTACTCAGAAGGCTATGATGAACTTAACACTAGAATCATAAAAGCTTGTTGTGATGAATTATGTGGAATCTTGACGCACCTAATCAATATGTCATTTTCGCTTGGCATATTTCCCGACAAATTAAAATTCTCCGTAATAAAACCAATATTTAAAAAGGGGGATAAATTTGATGTGAACAACTACCGCCCCATCACATTAATACCTATCTTGTCAAAAGTTTTTGAAAAATGTATGCACAAGAGACTAAATGATTATTGTAATAAATTTGAAATTATCGCCAAAGAACAATTCGGATTTCAAAAAAACAAATCGACATCCCTTGCTATATTTTCACTTATGAAAACCATACTCTCAAACGTTAACAACAATTATCATACCACCGGTCTTTTTCTCGATTTGTCAAAAGCGTTTGATTTGGTATCACATGAATTATTACTCAAGAAATTAGATTCTATCGGAGTTAGAGGTCCTGCACATCAGTGGATATCGTCATATTTAAGTGACAGAAGGCAAAGCGTCGTTATAAATAAAATTAATAAAAACAAAGATATGGCGTCATACTATTCAGAATACAATCTTAATAAATATGGCGTTCCACAAGGAAGTGTCCTAGGCCCCGTACTATTCTTAATCTATATAAATGATATTATTAAAATTACTAAACATAAATGCATTTTATTTGCTGACGATATCTCCATAATAGTAACATCTAATAAAACATGTACTACTGTTAAAGATCATGAGCTTGAAATTAATAACACAATAGACTCACTACTGTCTTGGCTGAAAACAGATTGTTTAAAAATAAACCTAGACAAATCCGTCTTCATTCATTTTAACCAGTCTTATTACAAAAACAATATCAGCCTTAAGGTTAATAACATTATGGAGGTGCCAAATACCCGATTCTTAGGTGTAATAATAGACAAAGATATTAACTGGAAAGAGCATGTAGATAATCTTAGTACCAAAATCAATAAATTTGTATATGCCTTAAAAATCGTAAAATCTGTAACTAACACCAAAACGGCCATTATATCTTATCACGCTTACGTTGAATCGTTGTTGCGTTATGGGCTTATCATGTGGGGTAATAGTACCGATATGAATCGTGCATTTATCGCACAAAAAAAGTGCATAAGGTCTATTTTCGGGATGCAATCTGATGACTCATGTCGACCAGTGTTTAGAAAGCTTGGTTTGTTACCACTACCATCAATTTATATATACGAAATATGTATGTTCGTAACAAAAAACAAAAATCTTTTTTTATTAGCGAACGAGGTAATTGTAAGGAGCAGACGTGATCCCCACATCCTAGTCCTCAACGACCTACCTAGGCTCACAAAATATAATAAAAACTGCCTTGCAATGTGTGTACGTATTTATAATAAACTGCCTAGAAACCTCAAATCGTTAAATGTAAGGGCACTAAAGACGCAACTACATAAATGGCTAGTCACATGTAGTTTTTATAATGTATCTGAATATCTTGACAGAAATTTTGATCTCAAATAGTTATTTAGTACCAATAATGTTAGTTTTAAGTTAGCTCTAGATAATTTTGCATGCTATTGTATAGCTAAACATGCTTGATCCTCTTTTATATGTAAAACACCAAAAATACCATGTTTAAAAGCAAATAAACGATTTATTATTATTATTATTATTTATATGTCTTTTTCCGACCACGGGACTATAGAGTCCTGGATTTTTGGAAGGCGAACGTGGGGCCGAAGCCAACACGCTGAAGCCCTTTTAAGACAACTTTAATATTATGTAATGGTGACACAAAACCGACGATTATCCCTGTATACACTATGGAAATGTACCCAAGGACAACCCCCGGTTTGTGCTAAACTATTGCTAAGTATGGAAGAAAATCTACTTGGGTTATTGTGATGGGATGCTAGTGGACTAGGGATGGGAAAACTATGGGGACTATGACCCCTGCCGATAACAATGTAATAAATACATGTAAAAATGGCAGGAGGAGACTCGCCAGCTCACTTACCGGGCCCCCGGGAACTAGTCGCTAAGTCGCAACAAGGGGGCAACGGGGACGTGAGCGGCTGAAGGGTGAGGTTGCCCCGGCCGGCTTTCTACCCAGATCACGCGCCTTAAAACCGGCATCAAGCCAGGGTCCGGCATCTCTGTGCCCACTCGCCACTTACCCGAGGCATTCACCCTCCGAGCATTGCTCTAGCGACTCCACTCTGGACGGCCAATGAAGGCAAGCCAGAGGCGGGAGACCTGTCCCCCCTCAGGGTTCACTCCGGCAAGCCGGAGATGAGGGACAGTATCCTCTCCCTGGAGCACTCGGTACCCGCGGGGTCGCTACTCCCCGACATCCGCCTCAGATGCCCTGCGGGCAATTATTATTATTATTGTTACACTATGTATAGTTCAATCGTTAACTTTTATTATATCCATTGTTAACCTACTCGCTTACATGAGGAAAGCCAAGTCTGAAGAAACAAGCAGGTACTCAAAATATTTGATTCTATTGCAAATATGTATTACTAGCTGTCCCCAGCGGTTTCACCCGCATCTTTGGTTAACTGCTCCGCTCCCGTGTGTCTTAGCGTGATGGTATATAGCCTATAGCCTTCCTCGATAAATGGGCTATCTAGCACTCAAAGAATTTTTCAAATCGAACCAGTAGTTTCGGAGATTAGCGCGTTCAAACAAACAAACAAACAAGCAAACAAACTCTTCAGCTTTATAATATTAGTATAGATTATCTCTTATCAAAGCAGCATTATCAGTGTATGACTCAAGCTTTAATAATGTGGATAGATTTGACCAAAGAGGAATGAGAAGGTAATATCTTTGTAGACTGGAGTCATTGTAGAAGGGTCTTAAGCTAAAAGGTAGGTCAAGGTCCAGGTCCACGTTAAAAAGACAGCCAGGCTTTACGCTATTATGGTATAATCGATCTGATGATCTAGATTTCCGTTCAGAAACAGTACGGGGTACACTGTAAATTTTTGACATGTTATAGAGGGTATGGAGAATAAATCTGCAAGTTAACCTTTTGACCGCCACAGTCACGTATAGATGACAAGACTAGAAGTGACCAACACGCCAGGATCACTACTACATGACAGACTTTTATGGTTGAAAATTAATAATCAGTTTTAATCGATATAATTCTGAATTTACTACTAAATTATATATATTTATGGATGAATTCTTAGCTTGGCGCTGAGGGCACGTCTTTCTTTTTTTTACATGGCGGTCACAATAGTGAAGTTGTAAGTTCTTTTATACCGATAAAAACGTACTATTCATATTTAACTTTAAAAGACTGTCATGTAGTAGTCACCATGGCGTTCTGGGCACTTCTAGTCTTGGCATCTATACGTGACTGTGGCGGTCAAAAGGTTTACTTGCAGATTTATTGTCCATACCCGCTTTATCATGTCAAAAATTTACAGTGTACCTCGTGCTGGGCACTTTTTGGCTTGTCATCTATACGTGACTGTGGTGATTTAATTGTTAAGGGGGTCAGTTAGACTGTCTGCTGCGTCTGGTAGAATGGAACCCGTCTTCAACATACTTCGGAAAGTCTAGGCAGACGAAAATGTGTCTAGGTCTACTTACTGTCATATTCAATTCCAATTTTGAATTTCTTCGTTTCAAACAGATAAGGGTAACACAACACTGCATTGATAGCCACCAGTAGGCACAACCACTGTCCTAACATGTTGACTAACTTTAACTATTGACTAACTTGACGGTAAGCTGACTACTGAATGATTTGGTATATGTGACGGTTTATCGGCATTTATCTGAGATAACGTGGAGATAAAAGAAATATTTTGTTCATCTTAAAGTGAACGTTGAGAAAGAGTACGTTTTTATAAAAAAAAATATACAGGTATATATATATATACTTTTCGTCAGGAAGTTCTTGTGTTTTTTCTAAAATATTTTTTATAATAATAAAATATTGATGAATCTTTTGTATGTGAACTGAAATTGCATTTTAATAGAAACAAAAACAGGTAGACACAGAGACAATAATCAAGGCTTATTTAGTCAGGTACAGACAAAATTAAAATAATAAAAAAAATCTAACGATTAATGCTTTAAAAACAACAGTCAACATTAAAAGTAAACACAATTTATCACTCTTTTTTATTTTCTTTGTATATAGTTTTTTTAAGTTTGTAAATATAGTCTATATATAATTACGAATACATATGTATAAGTATACTTTACTTTGTAATAAAACTAATCTGTCAAAATCTTAAAAACAAAAAACACTTTTTTCCTACAATTTCCTCCAAACCAGCAACCAGCATCAGTTGTTATAAACAGGTCTTAGGCCATTTTATTCTTATTTATTATACTTTTTAACTTCAAACTTTTAAATCTTTTAAAGCCTTCTTAGACGGAAGAAAATGGCTCGACGATGAGTGTTCTCAAACTTTCAACGAATAAAAAAAGTTAAATCAATAAAGATGGTTTAATGTGAGTTCTGCTTAACCTGAAAAAGAAATGATAGTGAAGGGGTTAAGTGTGATACACTTATCACAAAATATGATAATACATATCACACCTAACCCCTATTTGCAATGGGATGTAGGTATAGTAACAAAGTCCTGGTGGCCTAGTGGTTAAAGAACTAATCTCTCAAGTGTGAGTGTGCAGGTTCGATTCTAAGTCAAGCAAGTACCAATGCAACTTTTCTAAGTATATCTTGGAGACTAATGACTGATTAAATGCGAACGAAAGATTGTTTTTTTTGGTTAAATTTTAACTTTAAGTACAAGCTGACGTCATTTTTATAACTTCTTCGTTTTTTATAAAAAAATATATACCTATATATATATTTTTTTCTTATATATTTTTTCAAACGTTTTTTGTACGGAATCGTAAAATCTTGTTATCAGCGTAAAACCCGATCGATAACAGTCGCAACATTGAAAATTTATTTCGAAATAAAAGTTATCTTTGCAAGAAGCGTATCTCAGTTCTTAACCTATATAAATGTATTGATAACTTTGTGTAGACTCATATCTAATGTTTACTTAGACAACCATTGTTAAAAATAATCATATTTCACCATATCGAACTGCAGAACTGAGGGTCCCGGGTTTGATTCCCGGTACGGTCTATATTTGTGTGATGAGCATGTTTGTTGGCTGTGGTTTGGGTGTTATAATGTATATAATATTATGTAGTTTATTAATTACGTTGGCACTCATAATCAAAAGCTTACCTTGGGGCTAACCGACTGGTTACGGAAAGGTATCAATATTATATTGTATTGTTTGTTTAAATGTATTATTTTACAGTCAGTACTTATTGGTCGATGGAGCAGTAAAGTTCTTGAGTGGTGACCACGACCCGAAAGGCGCAGTGTAGGCAGGCCCCCACTAGGTGGACGGACGATATAGTCAAGGTCCCCGGGAAGCAACGGATGCGGATTGCTGAAGATCGCGATCTTGAGGGAGGCCTTTGTCCAGCAGTGGACGTCTTTCGGCTGAAACGACGACGACGACTTATAAGTGTTAATCAACAGTTTTTAATTTCATTTCATAAAAAGTACAAATTTAGTTTCATACGTAATTTTTGAAAGAAAAAAATTGTTTGAAAATTATTTACCAAAAGTCAAACTTTTCGATGTGAATGAAAAATTACTGGACTCAACCCCTCGAGAGTACATTGGACCCTTGTCACGTTTTAAACTGTCAAAATATAAGTAAAACTAGTGTCGCAACAGCTGAAAGTAGTATTGGCCTGCAAATACATGATTATGTCAGAATAAACCCCAAAGTTTATGTGTTTGTTACGTAATAATCTGAACCGAGAATATCATAAAGGTATTTTAAATAATCATTAAATAGCTTAGTTTATTCGATATTGGTCGAAAAGTGGCAAAATTAAAATGGAATTGGGCTGGACACGTCAGCATTTGGAAGAATGCATTCGGGGAAGTAGACCAATATCGTCGCCGCAGACGTGGTAGTCCCCGGAAAAGATGGAGAGACGACCTGGACTTCTACCACCGTGATTGGAGGGAACGCTTAAAAGATAGGAAGGTGTGGAAACTAAATGTGGAGGCCTTTGCCCAGTTATGGGACAGTCTAGGCTTAAGGCTCCTACACACATGCCGGTGGCAATGCCGCCGGGTTTGTGCCGAGCATTGCTTCTTTGCTATACTCCTTTGTGTGGTGGCCGGCGGCGGCTTGGAATACCGTCGGATGTACTGTGTGTAGGAGCCTTTAAGACAATAAATCTTAAGTTTACCTATACTTTTTTTTTTTTTTTAATTAGCCTGTACTGTCCCACTGCTGGGCAAAGGCCTTTTACCTATACTTATTTCTGAAAATTTTTTGAAGACAGTATGTAAGTGACACTATTATATATTTATTTTGATAATTTATTCATGTTATACACAACAAAGCCAGGTCCGAACTCACACAACGCTGTGCGGTCACTTATCTTAATGGAGGCATATTAATACGTCATTTGGGTAATTAATCCTTACAAGCACTTCTCGTATTAATCTTTGTAGTTAGATTGATTACGACAGCTTTTACTTAAGGTATATTTGGGTCGCGTGTCTTTTCCTTTTCGTGTGATTTCCCATTTTCCCTAGAAATAACCCCTCTCGAGGGTGCAGCTACTGACTAAAACCCACTATGTTCCATGTTCCTTCTGGAGGTCCCTGTGTGCCAGGGCCACGGTAACTCTTGCAAACAACCCGTAGCCTAGGCAGTGGGTCGCGGATCTGTGGGCGGTGGATCATGGGTCGTTCATCGTCAGGCCTGTGTCAACAGCGCGTCTTGAAGAGTATTCAGCGATCTTTGTGAGGCTCATTTGGGCCGGAGCCTGCGGGGGCTGCAGGAATGTTAGAAACAGTTACCACGGCCCTGGGACTCAGAGGGCTTTGGAAGAAACAGGGTTGGGTAATCATGGACAGTAGAAGTCGGATACGATTAGCGCGTTCAAGCAAGCGAGCAAACAAGCCAACAAACAAACTCTTCAGCCTTCTTTGTATACATTTATTATTCCAATACGGTACGATTATTTCACTTTTGTAAGTGTGTGCGTGTATAATATCATTTCTATATTTTCAGTAGGTATAGTAAAACAAATGGATGGTTTTCCTAGAACTTTAACAATGCGAGATGTACCCAGTCGTCCCACAGTTGAATTAAATTAACATAATCAGCTGAAATCACATCATGATCAAACAATATACATAAAACAGATATCAACCCTTCACTGCGGTTGGGCACAGACAATACCTTACCCTTTGATACAAATGTATGTATATGTTGTATATTTTAGTATGTATTTAATGATAAGTTTAGAGTAGTGGGTACGTTGCTGTCTAAGATATATCTTCGAAGTGATTTATATTTAAGAAATCGTAACTTAACATGATTAAAAATATTAATCATTTTTATAGGCTATTTTTTTGTCAAATTTCAACTGTAATTTGACAATCCCACAGCCTCGGCAAGTTTTAAACCAGATGTGCAGATGCGAGGCATATTTATATACTTTTGCCTCTTTCCACTCAGAGAAATATACATTTCTGCAACAAGAAAAAATCGTATGAAAAGGTTATACAGGGTGTTCATGTGTAACATTTAGATTCATAGCGCTTATCTGTCTCTTTTTACCGTTTTTATGATTGTATAATTAATTTAATTTACAGCCTTTGTTTTTCGACAAAAGGTGTACCGTTTGTAGCAATTTTGAATAAAAATAACGATACGTAGTAGATAAAAAATTTTATGTTAGGACTGAATTAATTTTGAGTGCGCTTTTAAACAAAGCATGGAGGCAGGTAAAAAATAAAATTTAATGGCGGTCGTAAAGAGAGGGCTTCAATATTTTTTGTAGGAAAATTGACATACAATATTCATTTCTTTATGAAAGTCTACGTTAAAAGGAAGGAGGTATCTAAAAAAACAAAAGAAGTAGCAAGACCAAATTCAACACGGAATGTGAAAGTTAATTGCTTCCCTTTCAGTGTTTTTTAAAGTCAGTTATTTTTTAGTGTCTGGGTCAAGAAATATAATCTGTTTAAAACTGCATACCTGCAGTGGCTGTCAAAACCCACGATGTTCTAAAGGTTATTCATCAGAGCCTTTTAATCGTCCCACTGCTTGGCACAGGCCACCTCTGGAGAAGGAGTGAGCGTTAATCACCACGCTTGCTCAATGCAGGTTGGTGATTTTAGACTATATAGTCCAGGTTTCCTCGAGATGTTTTCTTTCACCTTTAATCAGTCATTGGTGTCCAAGATAAACTTAGCAAGTACGTATAATGTAGAAAAGTAATATTGGTACTTGCCTGACCTGGAATCGAACCCGCGCCCTTTAACCGCTAGGCCACCACGACTTTTTTTGGAAGGTCTTATTATAATGAATATAATAATCCCCATTACGAGATTAGATTTCGGTCCGACTCGGGAATTGAATCCAAGGCCCCGTGCACAGCCATCGCACCAAGGAGTCATGTTTGTTTTATACGTATGTGAAACATAGCATCACACATCTGGTGGATTCTCTGAATCATTAGCAAACACATTTGTTTTTTCATAGAATTCAATACTAAAAGATTTATAATTAAAATAAACACATACTTTTAAGTATAAGCGTAGTTCAAATAAACACATTATATTTTTCTATATGCCAATTCCATTACAAGTGTAACATATTGCCTGGTTCAATATAATAATACCCAGGAACTATGATAACAATATTATCGAATACTAGCTGTTGCCCGCGACGTCGTCCGCGTGGGCAATAGGTGATTAAACATTCACCCTCCCCCGTACGTGATAGCGTGATAATAAGTATCTTATATGTTGAGCCGACCTCTTAGTTATATTCATGCCAAATTTGAAGCAAGGCCATGCAGTACTTTTTGAGATTAGCCCGGACATACATAGAGACAAACAAACAAAAATTTAAAAAAATATATTTTTGGCTTCAATATTGATTGTAGATCACGCCCCAATATTTTTTTTTATTATTCAATGTACAGTTTTGACTTTTTTACGATTTTATTACATGTAGGTATAGATTCAATCGAACGAAAACAATGGCTATTGTGTTTACTTTAATAAATTCCTTAAATTATAAGATAACAAAGAAATATCTAGATTCAGATGTTATTGTGAATTCAGATCGAGGTTATTTTATTATTGCACTGATCTTAACATCCTACTTATGCTAAAACCTATTGTCATCATTGATAGCCTTTTATCGTCCAACTGCAGGGTACATGCATCTATCATAGCGAAGGAATAAGCGGGACCCTACACGGGCTGCTAGCGGCTGAGCGACAGACAGGGACAGACGGCTGAGCGGGCGGTTGTTGACTACTCGGGCTGCCGCTACTAACCTAACATCGACTGCTCTAGCGCGTCAACGGGTCGAGCAGTCGGTATATGCCTCGCTACAGCTCGAATAGTCAACGGCTTGAAGTGGCCGCAACTGCTTGAGCAGTAAGCGTTAGTCAATGTACAGACGCTAGCACATCAAGCTACTACAATCTGTCAATTTCCTTAATAGATTTTAAACTATATGCACAAGCATAATGGTTCAAAGTTGATTGGGATTTCTTTTCAGTTTCGATGTGCTGACTTTTCAGATGTGCTGACGTCTGTAATTGCTCAAAGCCGATTGATGATTTCAGACTATTTTCCTCAAGATTTTTTGCCTCAGCCATTGGACTCCAAGATTTAGAAAGAACCCGCATACATTTACTTGAGAGCCTTGTGCTTTAACAACTATGCCGCCACAACTACAGACATTTTGTTTCTTCGTAACGAATGATCTCAAGAACTAATAGATCAATATCAAAAATTGTTCCCCCTTAAATAAGTTACATTATAACCAAGAAATATAAGCAACTATGTAATCTGAGTGCACGAATTCAGTACACAGAGACGCTAAAACGCAGTTTATAACTCTACAGACCTTATCAATTGGTTTACTTATCCGAAGTTGTCTTCTAGCAACTTCACGATGGTAAAAATGTATGGAGGACATAGTACTGCGCATGTGCGAATGGTCAAATTGCTAACTTTGGCGAAGCAATTTTATTTAACGTGAACTATACACCCACATGACTATCGATTAAGAGGAGATGCAAAAAGTAATCAGATTTATTTTATTTTTAGTTCTTGACCTGAACTGTATCATTTCATTTAGATAGAAACGCTCAGTATTATTATTATTATTTGTTCACCTGCAAACATACAGTTTCCTATATGTCGCAACCATGCTTTTATGGAATAACTGGCAAGCAAAACTTAGTCATAATCAGAGCTCAATAAATTTGGTTGCAGTTCGACACTATCCCTTTGCTTAGCTAAGTCTCAAAGATATGCATTTCTTTGTCAGTTATGCAATTACGGAACAAAAAACCTTCCGCATTGAACCACAGGCATTATCCAAACAAGTGAACCACTAAAAAATAATAACAAATCCAACATTTATGCAAGTGATGCCGAATGAATAGCCACTAAAAACCTACCCGCTAGCTTCATCATAAACTTGAAAGGCGCAAAGGGTTGACTGCAGTGCGTGCAGGCCACAGGTGGGGGGTGGTATCCCCCCTTCATCTCGTTTATACATCCCAGTGTCGAGAGGCCGGCCGACGGAATAGCACGCGCCCGCGCGCCGTGCTGACGCCCTAACCACGCGTCGAAATCGTCAACAAATCGCGTTAGTGAAATTGTTCGATTATAACAAATTATTGTTATTATTTATTGGTCGTTTGTTTGTAAAGTTTTCTCTGTGATCGGTTCAGTGTTGTGAAATAGTTTCAAATGTTTAAAACTGTGAGCATTTAACAGGAATGGATGGAGAGAATCGTATCATTTTGAACGTTGGCGGCATTAGGTTGGTATAACACATTTCTTTTAGTTAAATTGATAAACAATGCGTCGTGTCATTTATCTGGTACAGTGCAATTTTGCTTAAGCATTGAAAATTTTAAAACGAAACCTACATGTAGGTATCTATAGAACAAAAATACTAACAGAAAAACAAATGAGTCGGAAAATAATTTAAATTCGGAAAATATGCTTTTCATTGCGTTCTGCGCTTCAGAATTTCTGAAATCAGGCTAGAGGTATTTTTATTGGAATTTCATTGACGTCCATTATTATAATGGAATTGGAATAATATTTCTTTTGTCATTTTATGAAGTTTAACATAGCCAAATACTGAAATGAATTGAAAAGAAACTTGGACTGAAATAAAGTCTGAAATGACCAACCCGAATTGAACAAGCATGGTGATCAACGCCAGTTCTCCGAGTGAGATTAGGCCTGAGTCCAGTCGAGGAACGATGAAAAGGCTGATGATGATGATATTTAATGTGCTGAATTTCAGACGATGTACTGATAATATGACTGATTAAATAATAAGATACTTTCCTTCTGTAACATCATGCTCATCCATACTTAAGTACGTAATCTCTTTTTATGTCTGGACTCTAAAAGAGACTGTGATCCTTGAGTTTGTTTCGGCGTTTCTTCTCAGGGTAGTCATTTAGGAACCGACCTCATCACGTTTTTTTTATAAAAAAATGTGTTGACGTGTAAAAGTGTTGAGTTCAACCAATTTGCAAAATAAATATCAATTGTTATTTAACAAATCGTAAACATGTCTTCTTTTTTAGTAAAAGGGGATACCTCTGCGTCAAAGATAATAATAATTATGAATAGTGTATGTATGTATCTCTAGTAATCTTCTAAATAGTCCAGATGAGGTCCATCGATGTTTGGTACTTCATTTATCTGTCTTTCGCTTTAAAGTACCATTTGGAAGGGAAAAATATGAACAGAGATAAACAACCTTTTTTCAAAATTTATTTATTTTATTTCTACCCTCAAGTCACATGCATATTGGAAATCAAAAGAAAAGCAGGTCAGCAATACTATGTTCCAATGGTATGTATTTTTGGGATAGTATTACTGTTTCACTGCAAATTTCAGACTTAATAATCCAGGTTTTCTCAAGATATTTTCCTTTACCTTTAATTAGTCACTCGTATCCAAGATATACCATAAAAGTGCATATAACTCAGAAAAATTGTCTGACCTGGAATCGAACCCCGCACTTATACTTGAGAGTGGTGGTGCTGGCCTCCACCAGCCTTTTAATTTTAATACTCAGATAAATTCTTCTTAAGGCCACCCCACCTACACGCTACCAAGGGAGGGTTTTACCAAGAATTTCTTCTAAAACGCGTTCTGTATTAAATACTATTTAGCTAAGACTATCTCAAAGCTTAATAAACATTAACATTATGGTATTAAGACCTCAATTTGTTTCTAAATAATATATAAGGCTGTTTACACACGGACGCAATTTCTCTCAGTTGATTTGCACGTAGCGAGGTTAGGAAAATAATCTCGCGGTGTTATTCTTTCATTTTGTTAAAACTTATTATAAGCCTACGATCTCGTTTCAAAGTCCACTGTGCAAAGAGTGGAATGAGATATCTTTAATGGAGATAAGATAAAAATTAAAAAAAAGCGAAGAGAGGAAATGCGTCTGGACCATGTCTGGACCGAATTTCCTTCCAGCCTTAACTATGTCTATGTAGCTGAGTACCAGTGTTTTGTTTCTTCAATTACGCAATTACACGCAGTGTTTATTTATTCCCTTCTAAATGTACAGACGCCAGCAGGTCAATCTACCCAATCTGTCAAATTTTACCAATCGAATATTAACCTTCCAGTATTGTGATAAGGTTGATAATCCATTGAACTAATTTGACAGATTAAGGAAGGTTGATGTTCTGGCGTCTGTATATTCTTTTACTAACAAAGAACACATGTTTACGATTGTTTTTTTTTTACAATTAGTTACAGAAAGAAGGTACATATGTATATTATTTACGTGGATATACGCTCAATATACCTAGACTAGATGTAGTTAGAGTTGAACAGAGTAAAAATAAGCTGATTGCCAATAACATGACAGATCGTAAGAGGCTTCTTGAGGATTATTGTGAGACATATGCGGCTAATGGAGACGGTGCGGTGGTCTGTTGGTGACGTAGACTGGTTCAAGTGTAAGAATGAATAAAATAAAGCCTTCAAAAAAATAAAATAAATGAAAATGGTTTGGAAAACTAAACTAACTAAACTTGTAACTGGGTTGAGGATGTCAGATAGGCAGTCGCCCCTTGTAAAACACTGGTACTCAGCTAAATCCGGTTAGACTGGAAGCCGACTCCAACATAGTTGGGAAAAGACTCGGGAGATGATGATGATAGTTTGGAAAACTAAAATAAGCAAACCTTGGCTTATTGTGGCTTTTAGAAAGTATCTTTCTTTCTCGCTTGCACATTTGAAGATGGGAGAAATTCCCTTTGTTTCACAGTTTTTCCTATAAATGACGATTATTATCATACAATCCTATTAAGTAGCACTTTTTGTAAAAAAAAATAGGGGCTTAGCTTTCACTTTTATGCGGGTATCTATGTAATTGAATAGAGGAGCTCGTGGTTAAGGAGCAGCCGCTCGGATTGATCGATCATAAGGTTAAGCAACGCTTAGCGGGGTCGGTCCGTGGATGGGTCTTGTTATGACGAGTTTATCCGTGTTTCAAAAGGCACGTTAAATTGGTGGGTCTCGGCTGTCATTTGTGCATATTTGCCAGTCGTTAAGGGTAGTCAGAAGTCACAGAGTCTGACAACCACTCTTTCCAAGGGGTATCAGGCAGCCCAGGTAACTGGGTTGTGGTGGTCTGATAGGCAGTCGTTCCTCGTAAAATCCTAGATAGCACTCGGCTGCATCTGGTTAAGACTGGGAGCCGACCCCAACATAGCTAGGGAAGAGGCTAGGCAGAGCATCTATGTACTTGAATCCTGACCACTGTATATGACTATTTTAACGACTAAAAGTACTGGCGTTGGCCACTTCCAGTCGCGTAAACTTTCAAACACTTTTATGTAAATATAGTTAGTCCACTTTGCAGCCATTGAAATTCACATTTTACACATATTCACGTTTTCTAACTTCATGCTGATTTTCAGATAAAACTGGATAAGCAGAAGTCTATATGTTTTGATTGTAAACATTAATGTTATTTGCACGTAGGTACTGCTTGTTTTACGTGGTTTCAATCGTGTCTTGACAAAACCGTGCTTTGTAACCTAACTAAATATATATATACCTATATATTTCTACTTTAAAACTCCGTTGTAGCACGTTAACCAACTACAGCTATATCATCATCATCACCATCAGCCGTTTTATTGTCCCATTACACACACACAGGCACAGGCCTCCTCCCACAAGAGAGGGATTGAGCGTTCAGCGTGAATCAACACCCTTGCTCAATGCGGGTTGGTGATTTCAGATTTCGTAGCCCAGGTTTACTCGAGTTGTTTTCCTTCACCTTTAATCAGTCAATGGTTTCTAAGATATACTAACATATAGCTTAGAAAAGTTGCGCTGGTACTTCTCAGACTTGGAATCGAACCCATGAGTGTGGTCATACTTGAGAGGCTGGTGCTTTAACCACTAGGCCATCACGATTTTTACAGACTACAGATAGAATTTCTAAAAAAGTATGTCCAAATATTGCCTACATCTTTATGATTACTTAAATGTACAGACACCAGCACATCAAGCTTCTACAATTTGTCAAATTTCCTTAATAGATTTTCAACTTTATCGCTCAAGCATATGGTTTAAAGTTGATTGGGAAAATTTTACAGTTTCGGTTTCAGTTCAGTTTCGTGCTGGCGTCTGTATGTTCTGTTGTATGTATAAGCAGTATATTTATCTATATTGTATGTACTTAACAGTGTTGTCTCTAAGCCTGTCTAATTTTATGACGCTCAACTCAATTCGCGGCTTTTCTTATTCCCGCTATCAAAATTGAGATAATCTTCAAGATGCTGAGAAATCTCATTAATTTAAGTGGAATTTTGCTAATCCGCAGATAAGCGGCTGCGGTGTGTTTCATTGTTATAAAACGTTAAGTAATTTTTCAAAATTAACATTGATACAACTAATACAAATTTTTTTTTTTACAATAATAACCGACTTTTAAAAACACTGAAAAGCAAAAAAAAATACTTTTGAAAACATCGCTATAGAAGTCCGTGTCAAGAGGTTGCATCTATATTTATTTCGACACCAACTTCGAGAGCGATGTTCTTAAAAGTGTCATTACCGCTGAAGCCTATGCTTAAAATTTGTCAGTTTCGGGTAGCATGATGTGCTGGTGTCTGTACTGCATGAACTATGACAGAAAGAAAGAGAATAGTACAGTCGCAGATAGAGTATAAGAAAGGATATGAGTAAAGTATATCTCTCAAATTATTCTCGATACAAAAAGTGGTCAATACGCAAAACCGTTTTTTATTTATTTACCTACCTTGGCAGTCGTTACGGTTAGTCAGAAGCTAGTAAGTCTGACGCCAGTCTAACCAAGGGATACTGGGTTGCCCGGGTAACTGGGTTGAGGAGGTCAGATAGGCAGTCGCTCCTTGTAAAACACTGATACTCGGCTGAATCCGGTTAGACTGGAAGCCGATCCCAACATAGTTGGGAAAAAGCTCGAGAGATGATCTACCGTCTAAAAGATATATAACGTTACGCAAACAAACTTTCAGTTTGATGTATCCCAATTTAAGACCAATGATAGGACGAAAAACAAAAGAATATTTTCAATTTGAAGGAACTTTCTTCCATCCTAGCAAAACAAGATATCTTTTTGGTAAAGGTTTCAAAGAGCAATTAACTTCAAAGTAGTTGTATTACGCCCACGCGTGGGACGTGGGCTTGAAAAGGTTAAGCATTTGAAAAGTAAATGTATCTTCTAGAACGGTACTGAGAACTAGATTAGAGATTAGAAAAAGGGATTTACAAATATATCCAATACATCTTTGGTAAAGATTTGTTTCTTATGATAAATATTTACTAATAGGTACAGGCACATCAAGCTACTACAATCTGTAAAATTTCCTTAATAGACTTTCAACTTTATCGGTGAAGCATATGGTTCAAAGCTGATTGGGAAAATTTGACAGTTTCGGTTTCAATTTCTTGATGTGCTAGCGTCTGCACAATATATTACTGAAAAGGTATCTACTTCAAAATTGAGTTCAAAGAATCCACCGTAATATACAACCATTGCAAGTTAAATAAAAGCTTTTAAAAAAATATATAACTGTTGAGAGCTTTAGTATAAGTTGAATATAACTTTGGGTATTAGACATAATTTTTGCATCAACATTTGGTCAAAAGTAGACAAAATTAGCAAGAACACACAAATCCTAATTACATTGTAGACGCAAAATATTGTAGGGATGTGTGTGTGTTTATGACTGTTTCACGCAAAAACTACTGAATAGATTTTGATGAAACTTGGCAGTAATATGTATATTATAATACATATTATATTAGAATAACATATAGGCTATTTTGTTCTATATGCACGTAATACGAGTGAAACCATTGGAGAAAGCTAGTTCATAATAACATTAATATGTTTGGGTAGGTTTCGACCAAAATTCGTTCGTAAAACACCCCACGAGCAATAAAATACTTCTAAATCCAAGAGCCTTGATTAAGAACTAAAATATTTATTCTAGAATTTTCTCCTTGGAAGCAATAGTGAGGCGTTAATTGCTTGGAAAACTTAATGAATGGCAAGCTTTTGTTACGTGTGAAGTAAATTATCTGCAAAATTAACTTCTTAATGAGTGTTACATAACTCTTTTTAAATTACGTTTTTTATTTGAAAAAAAATTGTCCTTATACCTACATATAAGGTCTAACAATATTAGTGCACCATATTTTTACAGGTCATCTAGAAGATGCTAAGGATCATGTTTACCACAAAAGAAGTAATGAACACAACAACCTATTTTATTAAATTTTTTATCACAGTCGCCAAATTGTAGGCATGACGCCGGTTTCTATGAAGGCGCTCGATCGTTGATCTCTACGTCATTAAACATTTTTTGTGATAAACATGATACTTAGCATGTCCTAGATGACCTGTAAAAATATGGTACACTAGTATTGTTAGACCCTATGTATTAATTAGAATTATGTAAATTGGAATCTATACTCTATAACTATTATAATAGGTTTAGTTTTTATCCGTTTACAAGAAGTAATTGTTTCGGGACGCGGGCAAAACCACGAGCAGAAGCTATATGTGACTAGCAGACAGAGTTTGTAACTTTTTAATGACTTATCTAAGCAGCTGCTCGAAGCTACCCATGTTCAAAAGGCTAGCTATCACCTTGGACAAAGGATAAGCATTGCAATTCAGCGCGGCAGTGTTGCCAGCCTTTTGCAAATGCTCCCAGTCAACGGGGAGATTTTACTGTAAAGTTTTTTTGTTCTAAAAAATCTTTGTTCACATAAACTAACAGCATTTTAACAGTATGATCCTAATTTAACCTAACACCTATTACTTCGCTTACATAAGTTATCCCTAACATTGTCACAAAAGGTACAATGTGTGCCGAAACTCAAGGTACTGTGGTTCTATTCGTGGAGCGAATACTAAGTGCCCCATTTTTGTGCCCGACTGTAGTGCCGTTCTATATTGGGTTAGGTGTGGATCATCCGTGAGCTGTTTTAGAGTCGAGATTTTGTAGGCTTTTTTTGTTTGAAGGTGTCCTTTTTTGGAAAGAGTTTGGAGGGCTCAGGATCTTATCTTGTCTTTCTATAAATTGATAGCAGTGAATTTATATTTTATAGGATCTTTATTTATTTAATTGTACGTCTTTCGACGTAAATGTTTCCCTTAATCCTTGCGAAGTTCAAGTCTATAAGCTGTCTATGTATATACTGTAGGTACCTTCCCTTATTTTTAGATATTGACTTGACTTTTCAAAAAAGAGGAGGTTCTCAATTCGGATGTTTGTATTTTTTTTGTTTTCTCGCGCCTAACTCCCTTTATTACCAACCAATTTGAAAATATATATGTTTAATTGAAGGGGTACCCAGCATCTTTCACAAGTCGTTAACATAGCAAGGCTGCTGGTGTCGCTAAAACAATCCCTGATCCAGATCCCTGTTTTCCTTTTGAGGCACAACACCGTAAAAACGACACTTCTTTATACATAAATAGTGCGTAATAATCTAGTAAGCACTACCTAAGTTAAAGGCCGTCTGCACAAAGCCAGACACTCAGACCTTAAGAAAGTCAGACAGTATCCATTAGGGTCCGAGTGGCACTTCTGATGTGATCAATCAGGGTGCTTCAGTCGACAGCCTGTCAGACCCAAAGCTCTGACTTATTTGCGGAATGCCTTTTTGTAAGGATAGAATGGACATAAGATTATTGTAATACTTCAATGTTCTTGTACGGGATTTGTAAGTATTGTGTTACATGTCTTAAATAATATATCAGGACACCTTTTCACACATTCGGTTAGCCTATCGATTAGCTTGTGTTATGAGTACCAACACAACTGATAAACTACATATACTTTACAAATGCATATTATTATTATAAATACACAGACCATACCCAACACGTATGCTCATCACACAAACGTCGACCGTGCCGGGAATCGAACCTGGGACCCGTAACTTGGCAGTCCGGCGTGGTTGCCATTGCGCCAACGGGGTTTTCGAAAAAACTTAATGATATAACAACTGACTGTTCCTCCAGATACTACCCGAACCTAGATAAAAAGTAGTATCCTCTTTCTGTGTTCCTTCCATCTGTGTACAGAATTTCATTGAAATCGCTTTACTTTTTCTGAGTGAAAACGCGGTAGAGTTATTTTCTCATTTGTAATGTTGGTATGGATTTGTCTTTATTTTCGAATTCACATTGTGTGTAACTAACTTAAGAAACCCTGTTGTTTTATTTTGATAATGAATTGCAATCAAATAGATAGATTAAATAGCTGAAAATGCTAGACAGCGGTGTTCCCTAGAAGTTTGTTTTCTCAAATTCGCTTGTCGGCTTCTGACAATGCATTGGTAACCGAACAATTGGTAATGGTTGTGGTGGTAGGTTTATGGAATTTTGATGAAAACCAAGATTTGCTTATGCTGTGAGTCTACATTAATTAATACTTTTTTCATAAATCAGTCTTCCCATAAAACGGTAAAACTATGTATATTAAGATAAAGTAATTACTAGAGCTCGTAGTCTGAAGTCATAAAATATAAGAAATTAGTTTTTTTTTTACTATTAAGTTTAAGTGTCTCGGAGTAAATTTCTTATGTATCGATTTGAAATCTAATTTGATGAGTTCTAAGAAGTTGATAGTTAGGTACTAAGTTAGCTTTTGCAGTAAACAGTAACCCGATGGAATTTTATAAGAGCGTCTAGAGCATACTATATGTATTTCTCGTATGCATGAAAACAATGCGATTGATAATTTAGTAAGATAAGGAAATTTCTTCAGCCAGTCTCGAGTTTGATTCCTTATAGTCCTCCTTTAGTATAATTAGACCTGCAATCGAACTGGTACACTAATAGTTGAGGGCTAGTGCTTTAACCACTAGACCTTACTACACAAGACTTATTTTCCATGTAATTTGAAGTGAAGTATGACATATGCCCTGCATAGGTACCTATTCGACGAATTCTCTAAGGCCCTTAAGAAAGTCGACATGCAGAAGTTCACTGAGATTATTTTTACTTTATTAATTGATTTAATTAATATATCAATTTCAATTTAATATTTTTAATAAATAATTAATGAATGAAATCGATTACCTGTGTTAGACTTTTCATATTGAATTTATGTAAATGTACTATTTGTTAAATATATTTACTTTCATTCATTTATAAATTTCCTTGACCAATGTTGCCTCTTTTGCAAATAATTAATTTTACTTTACAACGGTCGCCGTCGCCGTGCAGAAAATGATATAAGCTTTCCTGAAAACTCTTATCAATATTAATTAATTATACTTAAGTGAAGTCCATTAGTACATTTGCTATGTTGGAAATCGCATTTTGATTCTTTTGATTGAAATTAATATGTTTACTTAATTAAAAAATGATATGGAATAATTGGTTTGAATCAAAAGGGAACTATTTCGACTCTTGATGATGAATAATTGCAAATGTTTGTTTGTAAGGTTATTTCTGACTGGTCGATTGATCATAAGGTTAAGAAAGTCTTGTCATATTCCTCTTTTTTCGGAAGGCACTTTAAATTGGTGGGTCCCGGCTGTCATTTGAACATTTTTTGCAGTCTTGACGGGTAGTCAGAAGCTAGAAACTCTGACAACTAGCTTATCGGGTACCGGGTTGACCGGGGAACTGGGTTGAGGAGGTCAGATAGGCAGTTTTTAAAAAAGTTCACCTTCAAACCTTCAACACCGTTTGCAACCTCTGATTTATACCTCAACACGAATATACATTTGCACTTCAAAGCACAATTCAATAAACACAATATCCCCACTTGATCAAACCAGAAATTTCTTGGCAGGTCAAGTTTTGATCCTAACATCAAAATCCTTTCAGCTCGTGGTCAGTGGAGGACAAACCTCTTGAAAGCATTCCCAATTATTTACTAATTAATTGAATTTCTAAGACGATTTTCATCAGTAATAATTAATTGCTGTAACAGGTCTATGTTTTCTATTTTAAGCTATATAAGGTGTAACAAAAATAGTGCACCATATTTTTACAGGTCATCTAGTACATGCTAAGGGTCATGTTGTACAAAAAAGTTGAACTACCTTGGTGTCAACGAACGAGTGCGTTCATAGAGACCGGCGTTATGCGTATGAATACCATTATAGTTTGGTGAATGTGATGATTACTTCAATAAAATATGTTATTGTTTTCATGACTTTTTTATGGTAAACATGACCCTTAGCATGTACTAGATGACTTATAAAAATAAGGTGCACCGTACAGTAGGTTTGACCTTACATAAGTTAGGTAATTATATTGTGTTTCGATAAGTAATTGTGTATTTTTTTACAGTTGTATGACAGTCTTAATATTGATGTTTACCAGACGAGTCCCCAAAGACTGCAAACGGAAGTGTCAGCCAACTATCAGCCGACAGTTTAAAGATAGTTCTGAATTCTATCAAACTTTTAGTCGCGTGATATCTGTAGGGTTATTGTGTAAGCGCTCGCGATCGTCAGTTTTGGCGAGTGATGCGAGTTCCCTAAGAGTTCATTGATTAAAGAGCCAGATCAAAGTATAAAATTTTGCTGTCTTCATTTATTACTGCATGAATTTGTAACTACTATCCCTACATACCCATATATGTATAGCATATAGTTATTGTCATGATGCTAACACAGTTCAAAGAATAATCTTTAACAAACAGACATGTGTCATTGGGAGTTCATTTCAACAATTCTTGCCACCAAAAACATTTTGAAAGTGGTGCAGGGGGCGGACTTTTGGGGGCTGTTTTTTGAGGTTCAAAAAGTCTTGTTTCGCTGCCAATTTTGAATGTTTTTTTTTGAGTTTGAGTTCCTTCCGCATTCTGCCATATCAATATACATACATAGTATACAGAACCCTGCTCGCACATACAGTAATTAAAACCTCACAAGCCAGCCCTAGCACAAAGTTAACAATTACGTAAGTGGGAACTTTAACACATAACTTATTAGCGCTGAAACCTTTTGAACACGGTCCTTGATTATTAAACTACAGCTTTGTGACTGGCGTCGTGTACCTACTTCATGGTGAGTACCTTCTCTTACGTAAGTTTGCTTCGTTCTCGAACTTTGAAGACTGGCTTTTCTGATGCAAGTTCCCTGAGAAACAAAAGACTAGCTACGCATTTTTAAGGGTTTTATTTAAAGTTAATTGTGATACATTGTTCTCATGTTTTTACACTAAGACTTGAATTAAGAATTTGAGTAGGCCAACAGGTCAATCAGGATTTTTATCACAATATGGATTTCTGGTAGTGAACTGTCTAGTCTGCTTATTACAGTGATCAGGTTTCGATCGACTAAAAGGATTCAAGACGCTCTTCAAACTACACTGCTGGCCTATAACCGGCTGGCAGTTGGCTGATAGCAATCTGAGGGATAGCTAACTCTTATATTCTCTTAAATTTCTAATACCATAAATATTTGGACTATCCTATCAAATCCTATAAAATTTCAATTATATTCTATTTTTGAGTATAGATGAATGAATGGTGTGAAAAACAATATGACTATAAAGAAGTATGAAAGAAGACGTCGAGCCCAAAATAAAATAAGTATAAAAATTAATTACATGAATTAATCAAACTAATCACGATTTAAAATGAAAATCAAGTAACCTACTTTGTTCAGTTTTAAACACGTGAACTTTATTAACAATACACACACAAAATAGCAGCAGTCGGCTACATTTGGCTAACCGAATCGCATCACAGTCGGTAGCTGATTCCAGTTCATTGGTTTCATACAGAGCTGATCTGGATGTGATTTCGGTGGAATCAATGGAATAACTGCTGTGAATTTAAGAAGATAATTTTGTATTGAATGATATGATGAAACTGTTAAATTTTTCCAATCAAATTTGGACCATATATGCTATGGCGATTAAGTTGGAAATCTATTAAGGAAATTTGACGGATTGTAGTAGCTTGATGTGCGGGTGTCTGTACCTACATAAGAACTGTGTACCTATATTTAAATGGCATTTTATGACAAAAAAAAACACCTTTATTGGTCATTCACCTTTATTTACATCATCTTTATTGTGAGCTCAGAATTATACTCTAGATGAAACTAAATTACTTGTCATATTCGGAGAAAGAGAGAGAGAGTAATACTTTGAGAGTTTTCCAATTAGGGTGTGCTTATATCTAAAATTTCTTACTGCCGCGTTGGTCTAGTCGCATAGTGCGACTGCTATGCACGGGGTGTCGGGTCCGATACCCGGGTCGGACCTAAATCGCTTTGTGAGTCTTTTTAGAGGCTTCCATAAAGTAGCCGGGAGTCTGGAAGTTGGTGATTGAGCACGTAAATATCAGTTCTGCTCCTGATCTTCCGGTTCTGTCGAGTTGCCGTCCCATCGGACTATGAGAGTGAGGTAATAGTGAGCACCTGTGGCCTTTATGAGGCCTCTTTTAAAATCAGTATTGTGAAAAAAATATTAGGTTTGTATTTAACATAAACAATTTAATTAAAAAGAGTATTTTTTTCTATACATTTAAAACTGTTACAGTAATTAAGTAAAATAAAGTGACACCCACGTTTCAGCCTGAAACCTTGACCCACTTCGTGGAGCGCATTTCTTTTCTAAGGGTTGCATCCGAATGGAGGGGAACATTCATTCGACGTCGATAAAATCTTTTTTTTGTCTCTTTTTATGTTTAAAATTCAGACATTAGGTCAAGTCTGTGTTTTGATGCACTTTTTTTTGTTTTAATTATAGAATGCTTGGACTGGAAGTGAATTCTTAAAGGGGCGCAGAAAAAAATATCTTTAAATATCTACAATAATTTATTATATAATAAATTATTGTAGATATGAGTAATTTATTGTACAGAGTGTTACATTTATTAATTTAATTTATAATACAAAGCGTTGAAATGTCGTTGTGGCCTAGTTGCTAAAGAGCCAACCTCTAAGTATGAGGTCGGGTTCGATTCCAGGTCAGGTAAGTAACAATGCAACTTTTCTACGTTTGTATGTACTCTCTTAGTATATCTTGGACCCCAATGACTGTGTTTCGTATGGCACGTTAAACTGTAGGTCCCGGCTCTCATTGAACATCCTTGGCGGTCGTTACGGGTAGTCAGAAGCCAGTAAGTCTGCCGTCAGTCTAACCAAGGGGTATTGGGTTGCTCGAGTAACGGGTTGAGGAGGTCAGATAGGCAATCACAACTTATAAAACACTGGTACTCAGCTGAATCCGGTTGGACTGGAAGCCGACCCCGACATAGTTGGGAAAAAGTCTTGGGAGATGAGTGTTATAAAACTGGTTTCTTATAAAGACTTACCGTGAGTGTCATAGGCTACATTTTATCTTGTCACAGGATGCAGGTGAAACCACGCCAAATGGCTAGTACTTACCTACATACTCGTACCTACTTTGAATACATCCATACGCTTATAGACCCTAATATAGCTGAAAGCCCTTAATCACATCAAGTCTGAACATCACGGGAACACGGATGACATACGGCCGACCCAGCTAATACTTTAGTCAATTTATTGGGGTGTCATGGGACCCCCACGCCGTCAAATGCCCCGTTTAGCTCACATTTATTCATAAAAATGTGAGAGACCTGCCGAAAGGTTCGGAAACTGAATATTGATATCGGATGTGTTTCATTGTGATTTATCACGTTTTTGGTTTGAAATGAGTTTGATGAAGTTTGGAAGAGGGGTTGGTTTCTTGAGCTTGTCGGCAAAATTGGTGTTGGTTCATTCTTTTCTTTATATTGCTGTTCTGAGATGTTTTTTCTTTGACAATTTGTATGTATGATTGTTTTGGTACCTTCATGTATAATAGGCATGACGACAAGGATAACAACAGTGATTCCAAATACTCCGTCCAATGATAGTGAGTACCAAAACATTGTATACCTACATATTTTTTGTAGAAAGGTAGCTTTGGCCACGTTTAAGTAAAATTAGCACCTAGAAGTGACTCCGCGAATTTTTAATATCTGTCATTGTTTGTTTGCGGAAGAAACGAAAATATACGTTTATAATATAAATAATAGTCAATAGATTTTTGGAGAGAAATAAAAATTCACGGAAAATAGGTGACGAGACCATTTGTATGAAAAAAAATGTCTCATAATAATAACAATTGAGCTTAAGGCAAGTTTCCTTTTTTATTTAAATGGACTTATTCTTAATGTAATATAATTGCTTTAATTATTTTCTTGCCCGGGTAACTGGGTTGAGGAGGTCAGATAGGCAGTCGCTCCTTGTAAAACACTGGTACTCAGCTGAATGCGGTTAGATTGGAAGCCGACCCCAACATAGTTGGGAAAAATGCTCGGGAGGTGATGATGGACTTATTCTTAATGTGAGTTTAAGCTTATAGTTTCTTAAATAAATGCTGAGTAAATGTTTAAAAAATAACATTATTAACTTGTTATATAACCTGTCACTGCCAGACACAATTCTCTGTAATTTCAGACCTCAAATAGACCACGATAGATTATCGTGTGTCTCCGGTATCTCATCTAACAACCACATCTCCAACATTTGATACCAAACACGGAATCGCGAATCTGAAACGTATGAATATTGAATTATTATATTACTACTACACATATCAATTATTAATACTACGATATGATAGTGTTACTACAGATAGTTAGTGGTACAGACGCCAGCATCAAGCTACCCGAAACTGTCAAATTTTCATAATCAACTTTGTACCGTATCCTTCCTCGATAAAGTCTAAAATCTATTCAGGAAATTTTACAGAAAGTAGTAGCTTTATATGCTGAGTGGTGTCTGTACATACCCTGTCATGCGATGGAGAAGCTCATGGCTAAGTAATAGCCGCATAGGTCAAGCAATCCTAGGGACGGTTATGTTATAAGGAGTTCCTTCGTGCTTAGGAAGGCAAATAAAATTGTAGATCTAGTTGTAATTTTTTATCGGGTCACTGGTACTCAGAAGTTTATCCAACGTGTGCCTACGATTTCGATACGAATATACATAAAAAAATATTATTTTATTTATATAATGGAAGCAAAAGTTGTACTGAGTTATGAGAACAACTTTTAATATAAAGAAGCTATTTTGTTCAGGCTATAAACGTGTATGCATTGAGAAATTCCTTTGGAGATTTTTGTGGTTGTTATTTAGATGACGATAGGATCACAAAAAAAATGTTCACAAATTATTTTGTTGTTTTTTCTTAATTCACAAATTCTATTTTGAACAACCTTACTTAAAAGCTGTGAAACAAAGTTACCGGAACGCAACGTAAGCTCGTGTGTGACCTGCCTAAATTACACCACAGACTAAAAAACTGCAACCTTTTCATCGTGTGGTGCGCTGGTGTTTTTTGGAAGCCATTAAACATTCTTTTTATACTGTGGCTTCATCTTTGAGCCTGAAAACCGTGCTGTATATTTTTTACTGAAAAGGACTGTAAAGCAAAAGCCATTCTACTTGTTGATTCTGAAATTTCCAGACACCAGCACATGAAGCTACTACAATCTGTCAAATTACCCTTTTTAAAATTTCAACTTTATCACTAAAGCATACGGTTCAAAGTTGATTGGGAAAATTTGACATTTTTCGGGTAGCTTGATGTGCTGGCCTTTAAAAGTATAGTCTATTACATTCTTAAATATCGTAGCTTTCTGTCGGTAATTGATGCTTGAAAATCTAAGTAGCAGATTCAGAGATCAAGAATTCACAAACGTAATGCACAGATATTATACATCATTGTAGAATTATGTATACTTTAGGTGAATGTTTTAAAAACATAAGTGGTCACAGTTTGCAGATTTGGGTTTTATTGTTATGAAAATTTAATATTCGAGCCGTATTATAAATGTTTCTCATTATCATGAACTAGCTGTCCCCAGCGGTTTCACATGCATCTTTGGTTACTGCTCTGCTCCCGTGTGTCTTAGCGTGACGGTATATCCTCGATAAATGGGCTATCTAACACTGAAAGATTTTTTCAAAGCGCGTTCAAACAAACAAACAAACTTTCCAGCTTTATAATATTAGTATTGATTTGAGGCTTTAGGTTAAAATTATATTGTTTTTGTACCATTTTATGCTGGTTTTACCCTCTGTTCGCCATGTATGTATATTTATTATTTATCCAAAAAAATATACCTCACAATTGACACTGTTTTCCCCAAATTGGAAAAGAACCGGGTTAGCTGGACCCTTTCTGTTTCGATAAAATACAAACCAAAAGAAAACCCAACAAAGTCTTCAATTAAACTTATCCCCGTGACAATAACAAGGAAAATTCTTTCGTTATTCTAAAAGAGTTCTTTATGTACGGAACTCTTTAAGCCTAGCGGTGCCTCGTTACCGTTTTCGTCGATAATTTGTTGAACTCCATTTGTTCTCTTGGTGATTAATATTACTTTTTTTTCTGTTCACAAAATGTTTTGGGGTAAGCCTTTTGGGTTGAAATTGGCTAATTTTGTCCGGTCTCGTTCTAGTGACCTAGATGAGATGGAACTTTGCTCTGATGGTATTTATAGGCGGACGGGGAGTAGCAATTAGGTGTTTGTAGTGCTAGACGTTATTTAATGATAAATGATATTTGTTTTACTAAGTTATAAAAAAAATATGAAATGTAATCTGAAGTCATATTACTTACCTACGTATTATTTAGGAATGTATTTGCTTTACTTAATGACTTAAAGTTTTTTATACCTATTGTTCATTTCATTATAGTTTTGGATTTTAACATACATAGGATCATGATAGCACCTAGATTTAGAACCTTAGTAGTTTTGGTTGTTAATAAAAATAGATAAACCCGTATATTATTGTAGAAATGATAATAAATAATAAAACGAGTGAAAATCAGCAAGCTTTCTGAAGGTTAATAAAATTTTACAAACGACCACCCCCAAAAACGGCCACCATTTTCTATCGATGGGAAGAAGAAATGACGAAACAAACTCCTCAGCAAAAACATTCGACAATCGAGTATGTTATGGGTTTCATCAGTAGGGGCTAATAACAAAATCATGTTAACATTATTATTATTTAGGATAGCCGCACCGTAGGTAACCGCACCCAATTTTCCTATCTTTTTTTTTCGTGGCAAATCATCAAATGATCCCTCCCGCTGAAGGTGCAGCTAAAGGGAGTATCAGACTCTTACTGACTAAAACCAACTATGTTCCTTCTGGAGGTCCTTGTGTGCAAGGGCCACGAAACTCTTGCGAACAACCCGCAGCTTAGGCAGGCCCCGGCCCTAAGCGGCCTGTAATGTAATTTAAAGCGACTCTGGAAAATAATGAACAAAGAGTAGATGTTAAATTAGTTAACAAATGGTGCGATTCAAACAATAAAACGAAAAAGACCACTTGTGCTGAGAAATTGATAGCTAGTCCATATTTTCATAGCGTTTCTGTGTTTTCTGATGATCTAGTAGCAATACAAATGAAGCCTTCGCGTGTTATTCTCGACAAACCTATATACATAGGGTTTGCTGTTTTGGAGTTATCTAAAAGCCATATGTATGATTTTCACTATTCCGTCATCAAGCCTTTTTATGGTAACCGAATTGAATTGTGCTATACTGACACAGACAGTCTTATTTATAATGTAAATACTTACGACCTTTACAAGGATATCAATATGCATTTTCTAAAATATTTTGATACCAGCAATTACGACTGTAATAATGAGTTTAAACTGCCAATTATAAATAAAAAAGTTCCAGGATTGTTTAAGGATGAAATGGGAGGTAAAATTGTCAAAGAATTTGTAGGACTGCGCTCAAAACTTTACTGTATTAAAACGTTAGATAAAACAATAAAAAAAGCAAAAGGCATAAAGAAATCCGTTGTAAAAAAATTAAATATTCTTGATTATGAAAACGTATTGTATAATTGTAATGTTATCCGCAAAAAAAATGTGTTGTTTAAATCAATAAAACATGAAATATTTACACAATGTGTAAATAAAATAGCATTGTCAAGTAATGATGATAAACGGATGCTGCTACCAGATAAAGTATCTACTTTATCCTGGGGAAATGCAACCATATTTATATAATTGAATGTCTCAAATAAGTTAATAGGATGTGTAAAACTAGATGAATAAATTAGTATTAAGTAGATAAGTATTAAGCATAAGTTTTTGATTAAGATGATTATGGAAGAAATTAATAAATAAATGTTATGTAAAAATATACAATAATATATTTTATTTCCATTCCTGATGTCAAATATTTACAAAAAAAGTGCTCAAAGCATACAAGATCAGACTTGTTAAAACTGCTAATTGATAAAATACCATAGACGCATGCATATATTATGAAAAGCATTAGTTTCATGTTCATTCCTGTCTATTGCGATTACACGTATCTGGTGTTAAATATGACACCACACAGGTGCACTCGTAAAAAAGTATACAGGTTTAAACTTGTTAAAACATTACATTGTTTATTTATTTATTATTTTTTATGGACTAGTTCCGCCAACGTAACTGGCGTCTATTTTTTTATATCAATTCCTCATCCATACCAGTTCTCGTAATACATTCCTCTCGTACTTTCATGCTTTAGACTGTGTCTCTCTTTCATACTTTTTACCATTTATTTTTCGTATTTTTTATTTTTTTATTGTATTTTTTATGAATATGCAAGCTAACCTGCTTTAGGAACTTTAAATTAGCTACAGTAAAATATAGTTTTGTTTCAAATTATGGTTTTTAATCATTGTTTTTATTTAATATATTTTATGACCATATTAACGTTTATTTATAAATTAAAAAACTGTAAATACAATTTTCCTATAGCTAATTTAAATACCAATTATAATAGAAAATGAAACATAATATAAATTTAAAATTTATCCTGTTTATTTAAATATATAACAGTAACTTATAATATTATATGTACATTGATAAACTACAAACTATTCTAGATAAAGTTTAAACATTATATATTTTTACAACATTACTATAAAATTAACTTTATAACTGCGCAAATATAATATTACCAGAATCAACTACAATACTACTACACAGCTAATTATGGCTAGGTACAATTATTTTTATAAACTTAAGATTAAAATGTGATTTATACGTTACATTTTTAATATAAAGATTACAATGAAACTTGTGATGTGTGTAGACAAAATAATAGAAATATCATAAAATTAATAACTAAAATCTACCTATATTATTAACATACAAGATATTTACATACATACAAACGATTATACCTAATGATAACTATAATCTTCACAAAGTTTTTTGGATATTTTGTTTATTAATGCCTGTGTCTCGTCCATTATATAGTCCACAGGCTCAGTCAAAACGTATTGCGCACTCATCACTACCACTTCCCCGTCAGGGGTTGCAGGTTCTTGTTGTTCGTTAATGTCCAACACTTGTACTTGAATGAGTCGTACACCTTTTTTCTTCTCATTGTTGATGACGAACGATTGGTACATTGGAGTCTGCTTTCGCTTTTGGCGTCTCACTTTAGGCTTCTTACTCGCATGAGGTTGTGACTCTGGTGTATGCCAGCTCAAACTTGGAGTAGGAAAACCTTGAGCGTATTGTGAGAAACGAATGTCAGGAGAATCACACATTATTGATGATCTGAAACAAATAAAACAATAAGTAAGTTTTAAATCAAAATGAGTAATAAAGATATATGGATATAAGGATAGAAAGATATAGGGTCAATACTTACAATGTTTTATTTTTTGATGAGATGTTACCACTTCGACAACGGACAGCGCAATGACGAAGGAAGTGAAATAGTTTAATGTAACAGTACTCAATAAAGACTCGTATGCTTTGAATCAATGTCATGTTTTAACAAGTTTAAACCTGTATTCTTTATACGAGTGCACCTGTGTGGTGTCATATTTAGCACCAGATACGTGTAAGTGCAATAGACAGGAATGAACATGAAACTAATGTTTTTCATAATATAAGTATGTATAATGGTATTTTATGACACATTATTAACAATCCACTTCATCATTTCCAAACTTTTTGCTGAATAAATTAAACACAGACATGTTATTATCAAAATACCATTTTCTTATACACACAGCATTATTTAATGCACAGTTAATTCTATGATGCACACAGTTAAAGTCTGTTTTATTTTTTAAAAACATTCTTTTTAATGATGAAAGATTAGGACATCCCTTTTCACCAAGATCAATCACTTCACAGTTTGTACATAATCCTTTAATCCACTGTATTTTTTCCAAACCCTTGGTCATTATTTTCTTATTCTTGAGATATAATACTACAACGCGTTGAAATTCTTTATAGTCGATGTAGCCCTCACTCCAGTAAATTCCTCGATTTCTTTCTAACCATCTCACTTGCTTCTTTTCTTCTTTGGACAAATAATGAAACGGATATGGTGGTTTTACTAAGAATGTTTGGGTAAGTTCCTGACTTACAATGGCCACTTCCTTCACGATAAAATTATTTTGATTATCTTTAAATCCTTGGAGGTCAACTATGATGGTATCTGCGTTCATGATATCTTCTTTACGATGTTACTTAATGGCTTGTATTCAACAATGCAGTCATTCAGAATGAGACAATAAGCTGCAGTTTGATCTGGTAGTTCCGAATCACTTTCAATTTCTACTCTTACATCTACAACAGGACCCGTCTTTAGATTATCTGCTTGTCTAGAGCAATCGACTACAAACAGCGGTGCTAAATCTTTAAACTGTTTCTCACTTAACAAGGGTTCTGGACGACGTCCGTAATACGACTGTTGAAATCTGACGTATTGCTCATATAATAATGCAATTCTGTTATTAGCGAAGTTCACATTAAGACTTTCATATGGGAAATAAGTTGAATTAAGGTACACTTTTACGTCACGAACATTGCAGTGATCGAATTGAGACATGTCAGAACTTGCACTATTTTTCCTATTTGTCTGTAAGCCTATAATGACGTATCTTGGTTTTTCAATTTGAGATGCAGTTTTGATAGACCATGTATGCTTTGTAGTTTTAGGTAAAGCTGGATATTCGTAGAGATCCCAATTTCTGTAAATCATCTGAAGCGGTCGATCTTTTTCTAACAGTTTTAGCAAAGAAATTTTTTCTTTATCTGATACTTTAACATGTGGTACGCGCCATATGATTTTGTTGATGTGAACGTCATCCACTACTTCGCCGGTGCTAAGTTTTACAGCGTTCAAATTAGTGTTACTTCGTAACAGTACCAGTTCGTGTCTACTATTTATGATGACTTTTTTAAAATCTTCAGCGAAACCGAGGATATTGCGAAGTGGGATAGAAGCAGAAAAACTTCCTCCATGATTATTTTTTATGCCATCGATATTCCAACCCCAGGCGTTAGACATCTTTGATTCGCTCTCATTCATTGATATTAACGATTTTATGGTTGTAGTTATACCAGCATTTTTTATTTTATCTATCTCTACTCCATTTAGCTCATACCTAATATCTTGAAATAAGTAAAGTAGAGCATTGTTGGTGAAATGGACACTAGTAGCTTTGTCTTTAGTATCCTTCTTGCTTACTATAACGGTTCCTTCCAAATATAAAGTGCTAGCTGATGGTAATATGTACAGGTCCTGTTGATTGATAGGTATGCGTATTTCATCATTTCTATTAAAACTTGTTACGTATGGTTTGTAGGAATGAAATTCAATTCCTTCTATTGTAGTGTCGTAAGTCGGAGTGGATAAAACGTCTAATATATTCATTTTAGTAATCCGATTGCTTTAAGGAATGCCTTATTATCTTTAGTTAATTTTATTTTCTTCTTAGAGCGTGGTCTTGTATGGTGAGTAGTTCGAGTAGAACTGATATTTTTAACTTGTTGAGGTACATATTTATTGTAGTCAATCATTTTTTCGTTTAAGATGCAAATACAGCTGCACTTCTTCACCACGTAAATTTATTAAGCGATTCCTTATGTCTAATAGCCTAATATGAATACAGCTTATATTATTTTGATTTATCGGAAAGTATATTGCGTTCTTCGGTATTTCTATGATCCTATATCCAGGTGGCACGTTGAGTGCAAATTCGTGAATAATGTGACTTGGTTCACCGTTTATAAACGAACCGCTTACAATATCACATTCAACCCTGATCACAGTCGTAGGTAAAATGTTGACTGGAAACTGTGACACATGCCATTTATTACCTTTTAAAATCTGCTTATTAAATCCTAACAGTCTTCTGAAAGAGCCTTCTTTGCTAAAATCAATGTCTTTTGTACAGAAAATAGTAGTTTTTAACGTATTATTATTGCACAGTAGTTTTATTGTTGCATCCTTAATTTCAGATTTTAAATAATCACCGATATCTTGCAATTCATATGTACCTTCCGGTATTTCAATAACTTCGTTGGAACCGTAGTAGAACTTGTTATTCGTTTTGTCAATGTTAGGAATAGAATTAAATGTTGAAAAATGCAATAAGGCGCACTCATAAGCCCCATCTAGTTGCAACGTATTTGGATAGTATGTAGATAAATTTGACGAATTTCCAGTTATTGACAAAGTGAGTGACATTGTGGAAATGATTAAAATGAAAGAAAAACATACATTTTATATTTTTTTATTCCAAAAAGTCATCAAATACTCTAAACATAAGTGGCCACAATTTACTGCATTGAATCTTTGATATCTTGTGTAGTTATAATAAACATTACAATCCTTAAAATATCGCATTAATTCTGTTGGAGGTTTTAAATCTCCATAGCTATCAAAATATTCACAATGCTTGTATAATTTAACATAAGCTACCCAATGAGTTCCTTCGTTCTTAGAATCGTCTAAGTTTACGATAGCGCATTCAATTTTCTTCGGCTTCCTTGGTAACTGATCCTTCATGTAGATCCCCCGGAAATATGGGATGTCTTTTGCATACTTTTGAATATCTACATTAGTCAGAGGACGATTGGGTAGCATACTTTTTAGTTTTTTGATGGTTTTATAAACAAACCTTTGCCATTTTTGTACGGCTTAATGTATAAACCCTTGCCCACCACTAAACCTTCCATAACCTTATTGTGTCGTTCTGTTTCTCGTAAATTTTGCTGAGCTGCTTTGTAATCATTCACAGTTTTTGCAATACCAGCGGCACCACCAGCTAAAGTTCCTAAAGCTGATAAACCAGCGAAAATAGGGATTAGAGGCAGAACCCCTCCAGTCTTTGGCAAAGGTATTACTCGCGGTACTCGAATTCGATTAATTCCTGGAAACATTTTTTTTGCTGCTAAATAAGCAACTTTAATCAAAGTTTTACTATTCTTGGGTTTCATTTTTTTAATTTTTGATCTTATTTTTGAAACCAAGCTTCTAAATGTTTTTACACCGGAACCAGACTTTAGTTTTGCTTTCATAACCTTGCTCACTAGCCATGAGCTTAACTTTTCACCTTTTCCCGCATCTTTTGATTTAAGTCTTTGTTTAGCCATGTTGAGTAATTGTAAGTCAGCTTTGTGCCGATGGGATAGATCTGTATGATTTGCGTAAGCAATGTCGTGGTGCATACAAGCTTCGTCTAGCTTATTCACGCCTCGATCACCTCGCAACAATCGTTTTTGAAGTTTAGTTCCTGGTCCGCAATAATTGTATCCGGGCAAATGAACTTCGAACGGTAGATTATTAATTATGTTATTTACTAGTCCACCACCTTGCATTACTCTAAGTGTACTGATACAAATATTACATCTGTATTATTTATATATTTTAACTCATTATTGCAGCTTTATCAATCCAACTGTTTTCTTCATCATTCAGACCTAACCACTTCACGAACAGTTTACGTCCTCTTCTTTTTAAAACTTTTTCTATCAAATAAACATCAGAATAATTAGATTTCTGAAGTTCTTGCTCATAAAATGCCCCCAATATTATTTTTTTTCGCTGATCTTCTATGAGGTATGTTACTGGTATGGTTTTATTAATCTTTTTAATAGTAAATAGTTCAGTTGACCAATTGGGGGTGTAACCCTTCTCGAAATTGTGTTTGTATTTACTGATGCGTACATAATCGCCTACTTTAAACTTAGGTTTCTTTGTATGGAGAGAAGATATTTTCTTTAATGTTCTGTTAATATTTTCTTTGATATCGTGTTCATTATATTTATTTACTTCAGCTGGTTTATATTTAATAGTCCGATGCTTTGTATTATTATATGTCTTTAATATTACTTCTAACGGTTGTCCTAACCATTTGTAGTTTCCATTATAGCTAAAAGATTTATATAACTTATTTTTAATAGTTCTTATTAGTCTTTCAACAATCGAAGCTTTTTTGGTTGAAAACGTTGAGTAATGGTTAATATTGTTCGTCTTCATAAGATTCTGAAACGTATTGTTATAAAACTCGGTCCCCATATCCGTTTGTAAATTAACAGGTCTGCGATTACTATCAATCAATATCCTTTCAAATGCATGAGTAACATCTTGTTTATTTTTTGATTTCAATGGTTCCGCCCAAGCATTCTTTGAGAAGCAATCAATAACCACTAGCACATAATTGTAACTTTTGTTATACTTTTTCAAGTTTTGCATGTCCATCAGATCGGCTTGCCACAAATCATCGATTCCTTTTAAAATAACTGAACGCCTCAGGAAATTTCTTCGTGCGGCTTTATGTATTTCATTTACTATTTGCTGTTTTGCCATTAGGGAAATTTTTAATTAACTTATCTACCTCTGCTTTAGTATAAAACTTGTCTTCGAAATGAGTAAAAACGTCTGATGACTTTGTTTTTAAATAAGACTTAACTGCATTTTGCCCATCTAATATAATTTGAGAACGTAATGAAGAAATCAGTCTATTGAATTCTTGTACTGTCTGAGCATTCATTCGATCTACATAATCCTTGTTCACAGCTTCGTCTCCTTCTACGGGAGATCTTATTCCTTTCAATCTAGTTGTTTTTAAATCATAGTCTCCCGTTTCTGACTTGCACAGGGCGTTCTCATTAAAGTCAAGTAACTCTGTTAAACGTAATCTTTTATGAACGTGATGTCCAAATTTGTCTACGTTCATATTTAGGTGTATATTGATGAAAGGTTAACAATAAAATGAATACATTTTTTTAAATCATTTATTTATAATTTTATTTTCACGCAATTCTTCAATGATAGATATAATTTCATTGTTAACTCCAGTGTTACCAGCATCTCGAGAAGCTATCAGTAATTTTAACCTATCCACTAGTTCATTTGGATCATCCCAATATACAAAATCAGTGTTCTTTTTCCACATTTTTGTCAATGACAGTCCTTTTCCCTTCGGAATACTGTCTTGGATGGTACTTCGTAGTTTAAAAAGTGGCTTAATAACTTGTAAATATTTCTGCCCCTTATTACTTTTTATTGGTTTACCGGAATCATAGTCTCGCCGATGAGCATTTGTATCGAGTAGCATTGACTTATAATGTTGCATATCCCTGTCGGTTACCAAACTTAAATCTACATCTTTCTTTAGCAACAACTGTTTTAAACCAGGTGTATTTTGATATTTGTGTCCAGACACGATAATATATTCATCGCTGATTGTTATGCGAGCTGAACCTAGCATCAAGTTCCCATCCTCCACTCTGACACCATATGGGACCCCGGCAAGTGCTTCTGAGGTTATTGACCAAGATGATGTATCACCCTGTTTATTTTCATCCAATGATTGAAACGAACAATCACTGTCCTTGTCAGATTCATAGTCACCGTCGACTTTACTCAGGTTTCCTTTCTGAGAAGCTGAATCAATAAATGAAATATCTGCTTCTTCATTTCCCGTAGCATATAAACGAGGAGGTTGCATGCTTGCATTTGCAATTAGGTTGAGAGGTTCTGTTACAGGCTTGAACATTGACTCCAGTGTCTGATTATTATCGATCTCAATGTCTTTCATCTTTCGTATTTTTTTCTTAACAGCTTCTGCAGCATCAACAATTTGTCTTTTTAATGTTTTTTCCATTTTTATATCTTGATAGGTTAAGCGTTGTTTAACGAATAATAATATTTCTGTGGTAAGATACTTAAATATTAATGATCTTAATCAAAGATTACAAAAGTGTCAAATTTATTTCTGTAACATCCTTTATTTTTGGAGCAATCCTTATTAATGACTACATAATTGAAAGGTTCACTCCATATTTTTGAACACATTTCACGAAATTCGCTCCATGACATATCAGTGTTGACATGTTCTTCATAAATATGTTTCAAATTAATTTCATCTTGTTTAAAAAGTATAATTAAGTTAGCATTGTCCCGAACTAACTGTTTAGGAATTTTAGTATATGTTTGGTTAAGATAAAAACAATCAATACATTTATGTCTTCCCATCGCAAAGTAATCACGCATATTGTTTTGGTTTTCACAAGCAACATCATCAAATATGATCACAGAATTAGGTTTTGCATCCTGGACACTCAGTACTTCCTCATTACCATGATATTTCTGGAAAGATATACCAGGAACTCGTTGCAAAACTTGTTCTAAAAAAATGTATTTGGGTTGGTGCAGAGTTTTCGAATAAACATAAACATTTTGAAATCTTAATCCATTCTCATGTATGAGAAGACCTATTATCAAATTAGTTTTTCCAGAATTAGAAGGCCCGCAAATAATGCAACGTACAGAGTTGGGTAGTAAGTCTCCATGACGAGAACCAATATTTCGAGACTCAATACAAAGTGTATTCACATTTAATGATTGTGGCTGTTTGACAAACTTCATGGTTACTACATGAAACGAACAGACTAAAAATGACTCAATTGATTTGTTACATTCACATTTATAAGCAACATTACGCCAGCAAACACTAAATAGTCTGTACTCATGCTCGTTTTAGTTTTAAACTAATAACCAATTGGAATGGCGCCCAATCCGTTTGCTAATCGAACAAGGTAATCCATTTATATTATTGGGCATTCTAATCCACCGAGAGTGACGGAGGCGAACGGAGTGAGCCGTAGGAACGGAAGGTTAAGGAAGGTTAAGGAAGGCCATTACTAATGTAAATTTATCTATCTTCAAATCTATTCTTATCTCCTGTGGCCTATTATATTTCAAAACCATTTGTGAGGGTAGATGTGATATACGTTTTTGACAAAAATTGCTGAAAAAAAATAATATTGAAATCATTGTTCATCACTTCTACGGAGACGTTTCCTCGCAACGTGCGTATCTAAGTTACTGACTGCCTCGTTGGTCTAGTGGTCGCAAGGCGCGACTGCTGTACACGGGGTCTCGGGTTCGAATCCCGGGTCGGGCCGAAATCGCTTTGTGGGTTTTGAGAAACTTTCACAAAGCAGCCTGGAGTCTGGAAGTTGGTGATTGATTCACCCGTGCATCGGAGAGCACGTAAATGTCGGTCCTGCGCCTGATCTCTCTCCGGTCGTGTCGGATTGCCGTCCCATCGGATTATGAGAGTGAGGGAATAGAGAGTGCACCTGTGTCTGCGCGAATGCTTGTGCACTATAATATGTCCTGCGCAGCTGGCTGATCTCCATAAATGAGAACGGCCGCCGTAGCCGACAATCGGCCTGGATGCCATCATCATCATCATCATCATCTAAGTTAATCAGCGGTTCTTCGTATTTAAACCCCGATTAATTAATTTGTGTTGAGGCAATCTCAGTTGTACATGTTGGTATGTGCAAATTAGAGTCATTAGCTATACAAACAGCAGGCAATCCTTCAAGTGCGAACACATGTCCACAAACGATCAGTGCTCAGCATATACATATTTTCTCTACGCAAAGCTCTGACCCTTGCGTACAAGTGTGACGTATAATTTTTAATTTTATAACATAGGCCTAGCACGTTTTTGTCTGTGTCAAATTTCATTTATTTATTTCTTTTGTTATTTATCTAGACTAATATTATAAAGCTGAAGAGTTTGTTTGTTGGTTTGAATGCGCTAATCTCCGGAACTACTGGTTCGATTTGAAAAATTCTTTCAGTGTTAGATAGCCCATTTATCGAGGAAGGCTATATGCTATATACCACCACGCTAAGACACACGGGAGCGGAGCAGTAACCAAAATGCGGATGAAACCGCTGGGGACAGCTAGTTTGTTATATTGCGTCGTTTTGTGTGAGCAAAATGTTTTATCTTTCTTTCTTTCAATAAAACCTAGTTGCAACGTATTTGGATAGTATGTAGATAAATTTGACGAATTTCCAGTTATTGACAAAGTGAGTGACATTGTGGAAATGATTAAAATGAAAGAAAAACATACATTTTATATTTTTTTATTCCAAAAAGTCATCAAATACTCTAAACATAAGTGGCCACAATTTACTGCATTGAATCTTTGATATCTTGTGTAGTTATAATAAACATTACAATCCTTAAAATATCGCATTAATTCTGTTGGAGGTTTTAAATCTCCATAGCTATCAAAATATTCACAATGCTTGTATAATTTAACATAAGCTACCCAATGAGTTCCTTCGTTCTTAGAATCGTCTAAGTTTACGATAGCGCATTCAATTTTCTTCGGCTTCCTTGGTAACTGATCCTTCATGTAGATCCCCCGGAAATATGGGATGTCTTTTGCATACTTTTGAATATCTACATTAGTCAGAGGACGATTGGGTAGCATACTTTTTAGTTTTTTGATGGTTTTATAAACAAACCTTTGCCATTTTTGTACGGCTTAATGTATAAACCCTTGCCCACCACTAAACCTTCCATAACCTTATTGTGTCGTTCTGTTTCTCGTAAATTTTGCTGAGCTGCTTTGTAATCATTCACAGTTTTTGCAATACCAGCGGCACCACCAGCTAAAGTTCCTAAAGCTGATAAACCAGCGAAAATAGGGATTAGAGGCAGAACCCCTCCAGTCTTTGGCAAAGGTATTACTCGCGGTACTCGAATTCGATTAATTCCTGGAAACATTTTTTTTGCTGCTAAATAAGCAACTTTAATCAAAGTTTTACTATTCTTGGGTTTCATTTTTTTAATTTTTGATCTTATTTTTGAAACCAAGCTTCTAAATGTTTTTACACCGGAACCAGACTTTAGTTTTGCTTTCATAACCTTGCTCACTAGCCATGAGCTTAACTTTTCACCTTTTCCCGCATCTTTTGATTTAAGTCTTTGTTTAGCCATGTTGAGTAATTGTAAGTCAGCTTTGTGCCGATGGGATAGATCTGTATGATTTGCGTAAGCAATGTCGTGGTGCATACAAGCTTCGTCTAGCTTATTCACGCCTCGATCACCTCGCAACAATCGTTTTTGAAGTTTAGTTCCTGGTCCGCAATAATTGTATCCGGGCAAATGAACTTCGAACGGTAGATTATTAATTATGTTATTTACTAGTCCACCACCTTGCATTACTCTAAGTGTACTGATACAAATATTACATCTGTATTATTTATATATTTTAACTCATTATTGCAGCTTTATCAATCCAACTGTTTTCTTCATCATTCAGACCTAACCACTTCACGAACAGTTTACGTCCTCTTCTTTTTAAAACTTTTTCTATCAAATAAACATCAGAATAATTAGATTTCTGAAGTTCTTGCTCATAAAATGCCCCCAATATTATTTTTTTTCGCTGATCTTCTATGAGGTATGTTACTGGTATGGTTTTATTAATCTTTTTAATAGTAAATAGTTCAGTTGACCAATTGGGGGTGTAACCCTTCTCGAAATTGTGTTTGTATTTACTGATGCGTACATAATCGCCTACTTTAAACTTAGGTTTCTTTGTATGGAGAGAAGATATTTTCTTTAATGTTCTGTTAATATTTTCTTTGATATCGTGTTCATTATATTTATTTACTTCAGCTGGTTTATATTTAATAGTCCGATGCTTTGTATTATTATATGTCTTTAATATTACTTCTAACGGTTGTCCTAACCATTTGTAGTTTCCATTATAGCTAAAAGATTTATATAACTTATTTTTAATAGTTCTTATTAGTCTTTCAACAATCGAAGCTTTTTTGGTTGAAAACGTTGAGTAATGGTTAATATTGTTCGTCTTCATAAGATTCTGAAACGTATTGTTATAAAACTCGGTCCCCATATCCGTTTGTAAATTAACAGGTCTGCGATTACTATCAATCAATATCCTTTCAAATGCATGAGTAACATCTTGTTTATTTTTTGATTTCAATGGTTCCGCCCAAGCATTCTTTGAGAAGCAATCAATAACCACTAGCACATAATTGTAACTTTTGTTATACTTTTTCAAGTTTTGCATGTCCATCAGATCGGCTTGCCACAAATCATCGATTCCTTTTAAAATAACTGAACGCCTCAGGAAATTTCTTCGTGCGGCTTTATGTATTTCATTTACTATTTGCTGTTTTGCCATTAGGGAAATTTTTAATTAACTTATCTACCTCTGCTTTAGTATAAAACTTGTCTTCGAAATGAGTAAAAACGTCTGATGACTTTGTTTTTAAATAAGACTTAACTGCATTTTGCCCATCTAATATAATTTGAGAACGTAATGAAGAAATCAGTCTATTGAATTCTTGTACTGTCTGAGCATTCATTCGATCTACATAATCCTTGTTCACAGCTTCGTCTCCTTCTACGGGAGATCTTATTCCTTTCAATCTAGTTGTTTTTAAATCATAGTCTCCCGTTTCTGACTTGCACAGGGCGTTCTCATTAAAGTCAAGTAACTCTGTTAAACGTAATCTTTTATGAACGTGATGTCCAAATTTGTCTACGTTCATATTTAGGTGTATATTGATGAAAGGTTAACAATAAAATGAATACATTTTTTTAAATCATTTATTTATAATTTTATTTTCACGCAATTCTTCAATGATAGATATAATTTCATTGTTAACTCCAGTGTTACCAGCATCTCGAGAAGCTATCAGTAATTTTAACCTATCCACTAGTTCATTTGGATCATCCCAATATACAAAATCAGTGTTCTTTTTCCACATTTTTGTCAATGACAGTCCTTTTCCCTTCGGAATACTGTCTTGGATGGTACTTCGTAGTTTAAAAAGTGGCTTAATAACTTGTAAATATTTCTGCCCCTTATTACTTTTTATTGGTTTACCGGAATCATAGTCTCGCCGATGAGCATTTGTATCGAGTAGCATTGACTTATAATGTTGCATATCCCTGTCGGTTACCAAACTTAAATCTACATCTTTCTTTAGCAACAACTGTTTTAAACCAGGTGTATTTTGATATTTGTGTCCAGACACGATAATATATTCATCGCTGATTGTTATGCGAGCTGAACCTAGCATCAAGTTCCCATCCTCCACTCTGACACCATATGGGACCCCGGCAAGTGCTTCTGAGGTTATTGACCAAGATGATGTATCACCCTGTTTATTTTCATCCAATGATTGAAACGAACAATCACTGTCCTTGTCAGATTCATAGTCACCGTCGACTTTACTCAGGTTTCCTTTCTGAGAAGCTGAATCAATAAATGAAATATCTGCTTCTTCATTTCCCGTAGCATATAAACGAGGAGGTTGCATGCTTGCATTTGCAATTAGGTTGAGAGGTTCTGTTACAGGCTTGAACATTGACTCCAGTGTCTGATTATTATCGATCTCAATGTCTTTCATCTTTCGTATTTTTTTCTTAACAGCTTCTGCAGCATCAACAATTTGTCTTTTTAATGTTTTTTCCATTTTTATATCTTGATAGGTTAAGCGTTGTTTAACGAATAATAATATTTCTGTGGTAAGATACTTAAATATTAATGATCTTAATCAAAGATTACAAAAGTGTCAAATTTATTTCTGTAACATCCTTTATTTTTGGAGCAATCCTTATTAATGACTACATAATTGAAAGGTTCACTCCATATTTTTGAACACATTTCACGAAATTCGCTCCATGACATATCAGTGTTGACATGTTCTTCATAAATATGTTTCAAATTAATTTCATCTTGTTTAAAAAGTATAATTAAGTTAGCATTGTCCCGAACTAACTGTTTAGGAATTTTAGTATATGTTTGGTTAAGATAAAAACAATCAATACATTTATGTCTTCCCATCGCAAAGTAATCACGCATATTGTTTTGGTTTTCACAAGCAACATCATCAAATATGATCACAGAATTAGGTTTTGCATCCTGGACACTCAGTACTTCCTCATTACCATGATATTTCTGGAAAGATATACCAGGAACTCGTTGCAAAACTTGTTCTAAAAAAATGTATTTGGGTTGGTGCAGAGTTTTCGAATAAACATAAACATTTTGAAATCTTAATCCATTCTCATGTATGAGAAGACCTATTATCAAATTAGTTTTTCCAGAATTAGAAGGCCCGCAAATAATGCAACGTACAGAGTTGGGTAGTAAGTCTCCATGACGAGAACCAATATTTCGAGACTCAATACAAAGTGTATTCACATTTAATGATTGTGGCTGTTTGACAAACTTCATGGTTACTACATGAAACGAACAGACTAAAAATGACTCAATTGATTTGTTACATTCACATTTATAAGCAACATTACGCCAGCAAACACTAAATAGTCTGTACTCATGCTCGTTTTAGTTTTAAACTAATAACCAATTGGAATGGCGCCCAATCCGTTTGCTAATCGAACAAGGTAATCCATTTATATTATTGGGCATTCTAATCCACCGAGAGTGACGGAGGCGAACGGAGTGAGCCGTAGGAACGGAAGGTTAAGGAAGGTTAAGGAAGGCCATTACTAATGTAAATTTATCTATCTTCAAATCTATTCTTATCTCCTGTGGCCTATTATATTTCAAAACCATTTGTGAGGGTAGATGTGATATACGTTTTTGACAAAAATTGCTGAAAAAAAATAATATTGAAATCATTGTTCATCACTTCTACGGAGACGTTTCCTCGCAACGTGCGTATCTAAGTTACTGACTGCCTCGTTGGTCTAGTGGTCGCAAGGCGCGACTGCTGTACACGGGGTCTCGGGTTCGAATCCCGGGTCGGGCCGAAATCGCTTTGTGGGTTTTGAGAAACTTTCACAAAGCAGCCTGGAGTCTGGAAGTTGGTGATTGATTCACCCGTGCATCGGAGAGCACGTAAATGTCGGTCCTGCGCCTGATCTCTCTCCGGTCGTGTCGGATTGCCGTCCCATCGGATTATGAGAGTGAGGGAATAGAGAGTGCACCTGTGTCTGCGCGAATGCTTGTGCACTATAATATGTCCTGCGCAGCTGGCTGATCTCCATAAATGAGAACGGCCGCCGTAGCCGACAATCGGCCTGGATGCCATCATCATCATCATCATCATCTAAGTTAATCAGCGGTTCTTCGTATTTAAACCCCGATTAATTAATTTGTGTTGAGGCAATCTCAGTTGTACATGTTGGTATGTGCAAATTAGAGTCATTAGCTATACAAACAGCAGGCAATCCTTCAAGTGCGAACACATGTCCACAAACGATCAGTGCTCAGCATATACATATTTTCTCTACGCAAAGCTCTGACCCTTGCGTACAAGTGTGACGTATAATTTTTAATTTTATAACATAGGCCTAGCACGTTTTTGTCTGTGTCAAATTTCATTTATTTATTTCTTTTGTTATTTATCTAGACTAATATTATAAAGCTGAAGAGTTTGTTTGTTGGTTTGAATGCGCTAATCTCCGGAACTACTGGTTCGATTTGAAAAATTCTTTCAGTGTTAGATAGCCCATTTATCGAGGAAGGCTATATGCTATATACCACCACGCTAAGACACACGGGAGCGGAGCAGTAACCAAAATGCGGATGAAACCGCTGGGGACAGCCAGTTTGTTATATTGCGTCGCTTTGTGTGAGCAAAATGTTTTATCTTTCTTTCTTTCAATAAAACCCACAATTTTGACAAGAACACGACCTACATTCGTCCATCAACACTAAAAATACCACCAATATAAATAAAATACGACCGATACAGTTTATGTGAGAAAAAAAGGTATCTCATAAAGTTTTATTTACGCCACAAGGTTAAGTTCAATTCCTGAGTAAAAACATAATATCGTTTCGAAAATATTAGCTGAATATCTATAAATAAGAAAAAGTACTTCAGTCTTTCTGTCTGTTACGCTTTCATGAAAAACAGCTGAATCGATTAGAAATCGATTGAAGATAGTGCAGACGAAAGCACATCAGGCTATTACAATGTGTCAAATTTTGTTATTAGATTTTCAACTTTATCGCTAAAGCATTACGGTTGAAAGTAAAATGGGAAAGTTTGACAGTTGGTAAATTCGGGTAGCCTAATGTGCTGGCGTCTGTACTTTAGAAATATGGCGACTCGGAACTTCGCATAAGTTGTTGTTCAGAAATCGTTATTAAGGTGTTGATATCTAAGTGGTGGCTAAAGGGTGGCGGAGATGCGAAAAAGGTATGGCTAACGTACACAGCATCTGTATTCAGACGTTAGTTGCGAAACGACATTAAGTTTGGCCACAACTGTGCCAAGTAGGTACCTATTGTATGATTCTGCCATGCAGTCGGATCTATGGAGTCCCGGACTTTTGGAAGGTGAATGTTCGAGACAACTTTAATAATATATGTACTGGTGACAAACCTTAGATTATTCCTGAATACACTATTGTCATTATTATCATTAACATACTACTTGATATTGTCAGCTGGTTTTTACCCACGGGCGGCGTAGCCCATGCAACAAAGTTTTGTCATTACAAAATCTATTTTTGACAAACAACCAGACACATTCGAGACGTGTTACAGCTGATTTATTGCCAGTAAAACTGTAATTTATTAGTCGATAACTTCGTTTTTATACAACTAACACAGCAAGGAAGTACATAACACGCTAATATTGTTGTTCTATGGTTTTAACTGTCGGAAAATTGTTAACATTGCTATTTTTATACTATTCATAAAAAATGACACATAAATTACATTTGATTTAGTTTATTTTTGCGCACCGCGTCCTGCGCATACATTCTGGATGCGAGCAGCGCAATGCGACGCGATTTGATGCGAAAGCAACAACCACTGGGTACCTGTAGAAGTGTCCTACGTGACTTATGGTGCTGTGCGAAGCGGCGAGAATGTAATTTGTTGCCTGAACAAATTCTCGCTGCTAACAAACTGGACGCAATGTCACCGCGCCTCTCATTATTTTGTGTTTTGTCAAAATATACGATATTTTTGTGTCGGAGGTAGAAAATTAAAAACAAAACACTATCAAGGAACATCTCATGTTATAGAAACTAAAGAGAGCTGATAATGTAGTAGCATTCGCGTCAATTTGCTCACAGGTAGGACGGAGTCGCGGCAGGGCACCAAGTCTCACCGGACCGCCTCGAATTTGTTTTGGATCGCTTCGCAGTTGCGTTCGTGCCTTGTACCGTGTACTATGTAAGCGATCTAGATGCGAACATATCGTGACGTGAAACTAAAACAATCAGTCGACAACAATTAAATTCGCTTTGGATCGCTTCGTAATCGCGATAGCGTTGATTCGCCCACGCAAGACACGGCGTTACTCTTTGTAAAAAAGGCTTGTAAAAATCGGTTTAGCTCAAATAACAATTCATAACGAATGAATAGGCAAAAACTTTTGGATAACCCGTTATTTTACGGATGAAAAACTCTTTATGGATAGCCTTTCAAGCTCTTTAAGCTGTTTTCATTTTCATAAAAATAGAACTAGGCATAAAAGAGATTTAAATTTTGCGTAAAATGGATTGAGATAGATTCTACTATGTAAATAATGTTTTTTTTTTAGATGAGGAATATATTTCGCTTAGAAAATAATACTTATGTAATAGGGGAAAATATTAGGTTACATTATCAAAATCAAAATAAGTAATTATTGGATTTCATATAAATCGTAACAGGATACAAAATCATCTCATTATCGTATAAAAACCACGTGAGAAGAGAATGAAAAGTCAAAACAATTTCGAAACAGACTCCAATCAGACATGTGGAAATAAAATACCTTATCAACCTTAAAATAACTTTAAATATCGGAACGAATACATATTTAGTTTACAGCTATGCAGTTTACAATTTAAATACTGAAGTTTATTCAAATAATGCTACACATATTCACAAAGCTGTTGCAGTAAAAATTCCAGTTAAATTTTTGAAAGCAAATAATGAATTTATAGATGAATACGTGAATCAGTTCGCAGAGTTCATTGGTGTTATTGGTGAAGGAATCATGAATTTATCTCAAGGGAAATCAAACGTAGGTGAGGAACGTTAGGTGTGGAAACATCTATTACTTTTAACATTAAGGAATAATACATGAACGAACCTACGACTTTACGGCAAAAGTATTAGGAAGAAATATTGGGATTTGTGTTGAAGTACTCAAAATATAGATCTGATTTCTCTGAAGATATGAATGTATGTTTATTACTTTATTACTCTATCACCCAAGAAATATGAGACGGATTTTGATGAAACTTTCCAGTTATGTAACTTATATCATGTAGGCTACTTAATTTTACCCAAGTGCGGCAAATACTACCCTTGGGACACGCGTGAAACAGTGTGGGGGGGGGGGAGAAAGTTATGTATAATTGGAAAAACTTTGATTCACAGTACATAAATAAATATCAATCTTAATAACACCCAAAATCGTAATCATATTTGTCTCGATGGTCAAACAAAATCTACCGTTTGACACATGGGAAATCACAGTCAGTTTCTGGGCAACGCAGGAGTAAGTTCACCACTTAGGAGATCAATTGCAATGGATTGGTTCGACGCTCGGGAATTTCCAAGTGTATATTGGTGTACTGGGAATCAATGAAGAACTTGTGCGAACTGTGTTTCAATTTAGTTGGGAGTTCCACAGGGTAGTGTTTTAGGCCTTATGTGTTTTTGATAGTTTTCGGTCTTGTTGTCTAGTTGTGGTCTAGTTGATTATGTTCGTGTGGTGGACAGAAGTTAACGGATTTTACCTTTAAAATTCCCCTTTAATTTAGGTTTAGTTTAGTAAGCTGCAATACCAAAAATATAGAGAAGATATTTCAGAAAATCAAATATTATCTGTAAAATAGGTGGCTATAGTCCAACGTTTATTGCGTTTGCATGGCGGTCGTACGATCACCTAATTCCTGAATTCGTCGCGATCCAGATCGATTCAGACACAAGCACATATTTAACTTAGTTGGATAGTAATAAATCTAAGTAAGTCTACAAGTACAAATCATATTGTAAGTAATTATTTAAAAACAGTTTATCAACAACTTTCACTTATCAGTTAATTAATTCGTCGACAACATGACCTGATCAAATTCACAAATGCAATAAAGACAGTCTAACCACATTTTCAATAGAAGAGGATTGCCACAAAGATTCAAGTGCCATCTCCTTTATTTTAACGATCACGAAACCAATTTTAAAGTTCTGATAAAGAGAGAATATTCACCGTCAATTTCTATTACTAGCGTCTTCCAGTTTTGCACTTCTATTTATGTAAATCTTGTAGTTCAGGCAGTTTGAATAACTTGTTACAATGCTTTGAACTGCACCTCTGTTAATCGAGATAGTTTCTATAGGTACGTGAACTTTGAATCCTTCGAGTTTTGTGATGCACTGGATTTCTTGTACTTGGTACTACATTTATTGGACTCACAGAGTAATATTGCTCTTGTTTTCCGAAACTAGTAAACTAGTGTAGATAAGCTTACCTAATATTATAAGTCATGTTAAACATACCCGAAATTGTCAAATTTTCCCAAACCAAATTGAACCATGTGCTTAAGCGATAAGGTTGGAAATCTATTAAGGAAATCAGACAGATGTTATAGTTTGATGTGTTGGCGACTGTACAAAAATACTAAATGATTTTTGTTTGAAATGAGTACAAATTAAAAAGACTGTTGTAAATGGCATAATAGCAATTTTGGAAAATACAAATAAAATCTGCCACTAAGAATTTAACAACGTTCCACTTCCTCCATTCTCCGCACATTAAACTTTGACACGACATGTACGAAAAAGGCCCAAAAGAAAATGTATACTCCCGGAACGCGCCCCATTATTGGGTAAACTCAGCAAGTTAAACTGTCAGTCAGCTACTGTACGAGGGTCGTTAGGCTATGACTAATGGTTTTTATGTAAAATCACGAAACGGTTAACTTTTAACGGCATTATTGCTAAACCCTATTACAACTATGGACCCAGCTCTACCCATTTGAGGTCAGAATTTTAGACCAGCTGATATTCCAGCTACATTTTAGTCGGAGCGACTGGTAAATCAATTATGCACTGGCACCAATATCCGAAGGTTGCATATTTTGTAAATGTTTGGAGTGTTAGAATTTCGGAGATTCATGTTTTAGAAATGGGATATCAGTAATTACGTTATTTTAGTATTATTATTGATATCTTGCTTTCTAGCAACACATTAAGGAACATTAACCTTTTTGATCGCTACAGTCACGTATAGATGACAAGCCAAAAAGTGCCCAGCAGGCCACGGTAACGACTACATGACAGACCTTTAAAGTTCAAAATTACTATTCAGGCTGATAAATCAGCACTTTTCGTACGTCAAAAACAAGAGACAGCCCCCAAAACGCTTACCCTTCACCACTTCCTAAGTGTTCTCGCTGGGAAGAAGAAGTAGCGCAACAAACTCGGATTCGGCTTCGGATGGAGCAAGAGTATGACTGTCTCACTTTACCATTCAGTTTAACATTATCTTAATTCTATTTACTTTTAGGGTTAGTTGTACATACTGCTATGTCAGTTTTAAGAATTGATAGGGTTACGAACTATTTGAAATATCCTTAAATATCGATATATGCTTGAATCAAAGTTCTCTTTCTTCCTCAGATACGAGACGTACAAGGCGACGCTGAAGAAGATCCCGGCGACGCGGCTGTCGCGCCTCACGGAGGCACTCGCCAACTACGACCCCGTGCTTAACGAGTACTTCTTTGACAGGCATCCTGGAGTCTTTGCACAGATCCTCAACTACTACAGGTTTGTTCTTAGTCCTAGAATTTCATAAAGCAACGTAAGTTTGAGGTAAAGGTAGATTACAATATTGAAAGATATTAGTTTAATCTGAATCTTATTACGTCTACTAGATTTGTTTGTATTTAAAGAGTTATTCCAAACCGCGGGGGTTAGCCAAGATGTCTTTCTACTATCGTAAACGCTAGTGGAAACGATTCCATATATCATAAACTGGTTTGAAATGTCTTCTTCATACATGTTCCTTGTTTCTATTTACTCGAGTAAAATCTATATGATTCTCTCTCTTTTTCAATCTTGGTTGTTGATCTCTAAATTGCCATAATAAAACCAACTCCTTGAACTCCTAACCGTTTATTTTACACTGAATTCTATTGTATCTACTCAGTAACCGAGGGGTATTGTGTTGCCCAGGTGCCTGGGTTGAGAAGGTCAGGTAGGCAATCATGCCACGTAAAACACTGGTAGTAAGCTGCAACTGGTTAAGACTGGAAGCCGACCCCGGCATAGTTTGCGAAAAGGCTAGGCAGATGATTCTACTACAGTACTCAATCCTATTCTATATGTTTGTATCTTGGCAATATTCTAACACTAAAATTAACTGTACATTCAAAATAAATCCCCCGTTACATCGATCATACATAAATCCTATTTTTGTTTCAATAAAACAGCGGTTTAGTTAGTTTTATTCTGTCTGGATTTTTGATAAACGCGAGCTTTAATACTGTACCTAGGGGGATTTTATTCTGTGCTTATTTTTAGATTCGGATGAAGATCAGAGAATTATGAAAACAAATGAGATACACAGACGAAACTGACAAATTTTTCCAATCAACTTTGAACTATATGCTTCGGCGATAAAGTTGAAAATCTATTAAGGATTTGACAGATTGTAGTAGCCTAATATGCTGACGTCTTTACATAACAAAAGGATGAAAATTTGATCTTGAAAATCGTAAAAACATACTTTCAAATCCCATTTTAAAAACCACACATAAAACCCATCAGCATGAAAATTTAAATTGCTAGGTATTCAAAAATATATTTTTAACTAAAACAACGTTCCGTTCCGCCATTTCGTTCGCTTTGATGAATGTTTGAACAAATATCGACGTTCGACGCTACGTATATTGGAATCATGATTTGTACGTGGCTATTAATCCGTCTGACAATGGCATCAGGCGTTTTAATATCAGCCATATATTCAGTAGCAGTTGCTTCAAATTCGATATTGATGAGGAACTAGATATAGCCTGCAACTTCGCCAGCATTCCGAGTAAAATGCACCAGGGTAAAATTTGATGCCTATTTTCGCCTCTTTCTTTTATATGCCAAACTAATTACATACCTCGTTGGCCTAGCAGATGCAGAACGCTACTGCTGTGCACGTGCTCTCGGGTTTGATTCCCGTTTCGGGCAGAAATGGCTTTGAAGGTTTTAAGAGACTCAAAATCAGCCCGAAGTTTGTGACATGTTGGCGACACCATAGAATGAATATAGTCGTGAATAGTATTATAACGTGGAGTCACCCGATACATGATCATTGTTATGTGTGCACTACTGACAAATGTTTGCAGTTCGAAGGGGGAGGGGTTAGAGAATTTGCCGTTTTGCGCCATACCACGTAAAACTTTCCCACCTATTTATGGGGGTTAAACTACACTTCATGGCATCTAACATTTCAAACTATGTCCCATATACATACATAACGGTTAAATTTTACGACCCCATAAATGTAGTATGGCAGTTTAAAGTTTCAACTGTTTGCCTGGCTGGTCAGTTTAAAGGGTGGAATTGAAGTTTGTCAACACAGTATCTTATAGTTAACCCAGTATAGCATTTTCATCTCATTATGTTACTAACTCTTCTCTGCGGGATCACTCACGTCCCGGGAAGATCACTTTTAATAGGGTAAAAATTTGCCTTGAAATTAAAATGTCCTTTCTAAGACTGTTTATTTACCGTGTAATAAATTAAATTTAAATAGGTACACAATTTTAGGCGAGAATGCGCAACAGATAGACGGATTAAGTAACTAAATATTTCGTTATATTTAGTCAATATTTGTCTTAACAATGTTGCAATTTATTTTTTTGTAGATAGTAGATAGAATATAGAAATATAAATTAGTGTACAGTGTACAGTACAGATTTCATCCAAAAAATCTCAGCTGTAAAACATTTCATATCAACCTTTAATAAACTAACCGCGGCAAATACAGTCAAGAGACTTACCCGAGCCTAACTAACTAATAAACTATCTTATAAAAAAATAAATACATTACATAGAAACAAGTAATAAAACAAAATGAAAGTTAAGTAAGTTTATTGAAATGTAACGAACAAACAAACTAAATAATAAAGAATTTATGTATCACGTAGCAAGAGCTACAAAGAATACGAATGTGTATAAATAGCAATTATTTTTTGCTCATTACCTCTAGCCACGTATTTAGTTACTAAGTCAATAAGTTTATTCCAAGTAATTTGAGATAAATTGACGACTTTGTTTCATTTCATTATCATCATTAACTTTTTTTGCCATCCCACTGCAGGGCACTGGCCTTTTCTGATACAGAGGAGGAATGAGCGTTAATCACCACGCTTGCTTAAGGCAGATTGGTGATTTTTAAGTCCAGATTTCAAGATGTTTTTGTGTAAAACCGGTACTTCAAACCGTACAGACAGAATTGTGTTGCTGGGGAGTTTGTCAACCATTTCTTCTTCCCAGCGATAACACATAGGAAGTGGTGAAGGGCGGGCGTTTTCGGGGCAGTCTTGCTGATTGTCAGCCTGTTTTGAATTTTACGCCATTTATAAATAATTTTTTTTTTGTTATGTTATTATATTAATTAACATTTGTAAATACGTATGATTAACTTCGAATTAATTACTTTTATCTCTTCTATCTTTATCTTTTATCGCACGATCGGATGAAGCCACGGTACAAAACTAGAGTTTATATATCACGTACACAATATGAAAATAAACTTAGCGGTAATCCATTTTATGTAGCGATCGGTAAACTTGTTTGGTTTAGTTCCGATTGTTTTTGTTGTCAGCTAACAATTCTAGAAAGATCGATCATGGTTACTGCCGAGCGATTAACTCGCGGAAAATTGACTTATAGGATTTATAAGCTCGCTAGATTCCCATGGTTTTAAGCACATCTTCTAGAACTACTTCGTATACCCGAATAATATACAGACATACAAATGTATCAAACTATAAATTCACGAATAACCCTTGCTATTGTTATGCATATTTTTACACAAGGTTGGCTTTTTTCTATTTATTTATCGATCGCGGCACTAGCCAGCAACCTACGTAGGATAGTATAATGTACTAACGGGACAAGATAAGTGCACTTCTAGGTGAAGGAATAGCCTGACTCTCATAGCCCGACGGGTTGGTAATTCGTCAGGACCGGAGAGAGTTTAGGCGCTCTGATGCAAGGGTGTATTAATCATCAACTTTCAGACTCCGGGGTGCTTATGTGAAAATTTCTTAAAGCCCATAAAGCAATTTCTTTCGCGAAGCATACATCAAACCCCGTGCGTTGCGCCATGCGACTACTATACCAACAAGGCACATAAATATACCAACGGAAAAGTAGTGCGTATACGCAGGAAACTATTTATGTGATTTTCTATTTTGCTACCATCTGGTGGGGCAACAAACAAACATCAATTCTACAATGAAAAAAAACCACATGTTTCACACATTTTAACAAATTATAGAACCTTGAATACAAATACGATATAAAACAGTTGAGGTGTGTCTTTGTGTGTATTTTTCTATTATTCGAATCTGTAAGTAATATTATAAAGCTGGAGAGTTTGTTTGTTGGTTTGCACGCTCTTATTTCAGGGAGCTACTGGCCTATTTGAACGAACAATTCTGTTAAAGTATCTAAGATGATGATCATGTGGGTTTCATATCAGGCAAAACTGCAAAAATCAACTAGTGAGGGATATGTTTTCGGGAACTATGAGAAAGGTTATCCATCATATGTAGAAGTAGATAATATATTAAATTATCCTCGTTTCCCTCGCTGGGCACCGGGCAGGTGGAATATTTGATTTGTTGTAGGTAACTGTTAATGTATTGGTTGGTTTGTTTAGATATTTCGGATGTTAATTGCAATTTTTGTATAAGAATCAACATAATCTATACGTAGTTATAAAACCGACGATCTTATTTGTTTGAACACGCTAATCTCAGGAACTACTAGTCCAATTTGAAAAATGGTTTTTGCGTGAAAAAGCCCGTTTATCGAGGAAGGTTATAAGCCACCTTTTATCTTTGTTGCTAAAATTCATTTCAATCGGTTCAGTTGTTTTTGCGTGAAAGCGTGACAGACAGTCAGCAGGCTTAGCATGGCAACCGTAGAAACAAGTTTTGTCTACCGGAGAATGGACATAATGACAGAAAAGTGACAGATTGACGTAAGATTTCTTTTGACATTTTTTGAAGTAATTTTTCTTTTCTTCGATCGACATAAGTCTACACGTGATTATATGCGAGTTGACAGGTAGCGCCATGCTCGGGCAGAAGACATGTTGACATTGACAGAAAGAGCTTTGTCTTTTCTTGATAGAGTAGATATAAAATCCATGCTTAGCCTGCTGACCGTGTTTTGTTATAATAGGCATAACTAGAGAATAAGGATCGTTATTTACTTCTCCATGCTAAGGATAAATATACTAGACGCTAACCTATTCAGTAAAAGCCTACAATTCAATAAAGAGTAAAAAAATACGTCGATACTAAGTATAACATCAAAGTGAAACATAAAACGCTCCGGTCAGCCATTTTAACTTTATGTTACACATTTTTATGGTTTATGTATGTCCATAACTCGGCAATTTAATGGTTTAGTAGTGCCATTAGTGTTGTGTTTTGTTATTACAGGTAGTTATAACAAAATGTAACACTGATGGTTAGTGCTGCTAAGGCGATGTCTAATTTGACGGGTCGTTCGGCGCAATGGTTATCATGCTAGACTGCCGAACTGGGGGTCCCGGCTTGGAATTGGCCGGCTTGGATACGGTTGACATTTGTTATTATATTTATTTAATGTTCTAGATATGTTTTATGCAATTGTATACATATATGTATGTAGTTTATCAGTTGTGTTAGCTCTCATAGCATAAGCTAATCAATAACTTACCTTGGGGTAAAAATTGTGGCAAAATATTCTAGCGTGTGTTTTAAAACGTTCACGTTTGGTTAATTCATAAATATGAAAAAAAACGATGCTTTCAACACGATGTTATGTGCTATTTTTTCGCAGCCATCAAAGAAATATAGAAAAATCGATAAACTATTTATGATTGAGCTTTATAATTTGAGTCAAATTAAGTCGTCGTATTTGCTGTCGAATACAGTTACTTTTTAAGAAATATTTTAAGAAATATTTTGCAGCTGAAGAAACATTAAATATAATAATGAATATTTCTGAATATATTTTTTTGTGTTACCCGTTAACGCGAGAATTTCCCCGATTACGCGGGAGAAACCGCAAAACATTGCTAGTAAATATATAAAAATAAAATATGCATATTCAATTACATAGGACACGAGAACCCGTTGGCCCGCCCACGCAAATACCTAAAATATTTGCACAGTCAAAAATCCGAACACATAGTTTTGGGTGAGGTTCGGGTATTGTATACCAAGTACGAAAAACATCGGTCTACCAAAGTTTACTTTGATACCGTTTCATCGTCCCTTGTCAAATAATTGATAGAATACATTTGTATGTGATTATGTTCCGTTTATTTTCTATTGAATTTCAATTTCAGTGGGTTTTTATAATGAATATTTATTTTTTATTGTCTCTTCCAATTATTGTAATCACAGTAAACGTTTTAAAAAGTTCAAGCGCTTTTAATGAGACCCAAAAAGACGCAAAAAAAGAAAAATTCTTCGATAGTTAAAAATTACATGGAAGGTATTTTTTTTTAAGTATTTTTACATGTCAATCAATATCTATACAAAAAAGGTAAAATTTAAATAATAAATCGAAAAATTCATCTACATCGATCCAAGTGGGGTCAAGCGGGCCAGTACTTTGGTCACGTGTAGATGACACTAAGCAGTTGCTTATTTAAAACAGTTTGTGTGGACGTGAGCCCTATGATACTAGTGTTTAAATCTTGTTTTTTCAATGTTTTTTTTTTATGGAAATCCGGCTCACACAATACATCTACTTACCAATTTTCAACAGTACAGATCTTCTAGTTTCGTAAAAAAAAAATACTAGCCGAATTGAGAATCTCCTCCTTCTTTTGGAAGTCGGTTAAAAATAAAGTGCCCGTGACATACGGTGGACGGACGGATAGACAGACAAGGCGAATCTATGAAGGTTCCGCTTTTCTGCCATTTGACTACAGAACCCTAAAAATCTTGTTATGTTGTAGACTGCGGTATTCTCAGATATATAGCAACATATAGCTCTTGATACTCCAGCAATATCGAATTCTAAGGACGTGACAAACAGTAAGTGCATTTTGAAGTGACCATGTTGTCATTTTTTTTACGGACACACACAGTGACCACACAGTTTTATATCAATGTAGCTTTATTTTTGTGGACTTTTGGTTACCACGTGACGTGTGTTAAAAGAAGAAATCCTTACCATATCTCATTTAGAAAATAAGCGAAGAAGTAAATAATAAGTCAGAAAGCTTACATTGAACACGCGTCGTGTTGTCGGTAGCTAAGTACGCCAATACGCGGCGTATATCACTTAACACATAATATTGAGCACTCGGCGCTGTCCGTGATGTATGGACTGGATTCGCCATGGTTTTGGAAGATACGGAGATATTTGAGGACATTATTTTTTATTTAGAAACATAAATACTACCTACTCTATTTTTTCATGTCAATTCCTGAGTCATTTTAACACTAAAATTCTAGCTAAGGAGTACTTAGATGCTAGAATAAGTTTTATGCTGCCTCTTATTGTCTATGGCCTTTTCTCGCTCACCTGGCGCAGCTGGAGGGAGTGTCAGACTTTTACTGACTAAAACCCACAATGTTCATTCCGAGAGGTCTTTCAGGTGAGAACAAGCCGCAGCCCCGGCAGGCCTCGACACAACGGGGCCCATCCAATATCGTCTAGGTATGGTCTTCATTTTAATATGATACATAATCATCGTTACTGGAAGCTTGTCATGACATTGTATCACGCATTTTCGTAAATATTTCTCGGTCGATCTTTTGTCATTATAGAAATATAATCAGATCAGTTTGGTTGATTAACTCATTACTAAAACTAATACAAGATCATTAATCAAGTAATGCATTAGGAATTTACCGAACACATATTAACCTATCAGTTAGTGTTTCCACATCATTTCATAACACAGAAAACCACAGGAGATCAAAGCTACGAAACAAATCAGCTAAAGTGTGGTGACCGCCAATAATCCTATTATCCTAATTCATTGAACGTATTGATGTCATAAAAATAATTAAGTGGCCCGTGGTTCTGTATAAATACGGATAATTGTGGGATCGACTTCTTCCTGACGTATGGTCACCATACATACATACGCTTACGTTCGCATCCCATTGTAAATGATTGATTACCTAATAAATGGGTGTGTAAGCTTGTCGTGAGGGCTTTTATTCAAATCTTTTGCACCTTCACGCTTTTTTTTGGATGTAAAAAGAGTTTGAAATCGGAATGGTATAGAAATTTGTCGATTTTGAAATGGTTCATAAAAATTATGACCTATTTAGAAATGGTTATTTGACACTTAAAGTTTTAGTCCACCTGTCTAATTGCTTGTAAAATTTTATTGCTGAGTAATGAAAATTTAATTTTTTGTTTTCGTTTTAAAAATGTTTTAAAAATGTCCGGTTACAATTTTCAACAAGACAAGAATTGAAGTCATTAATTCTATTGTAAGGATTTTTTTCATATTGGATTTCGTACATTTAAGGCAGCATAATGTTGTAAAGCAGTCATTAGTCTTGAAGAACTCGTACTTAGAATTATTTAAATTATTATGTTCTGAGCCAGTACAGCTCAAGTTTTTTCGAAAACTGGAAAAGTTTTTATTCATTACAAGGTTTTTAAAAATAATATTTTTTATAATAGGGTGCAGCCAATGAAGGAGTCAGAAGCCAGAAATCTGATAACTATGTATCTAACCAAGGTGGTTCAGGATGCAATGGTGTTTGGGTTTAGAAGGTCAGGTAGGCAGTCATTCGATGTAAAACACAGGCTACAAGACATTAAGACAAGCCCACCCCAATATAGTTAGGAAAATTTCGGCAGATGATAATGACTAGAGATTAATTATAGAGGATTCACTTTTCGAACGTCATCAATGTAAACACAAATCACTATAAACCCGTTACAGAAAAATGATTTACAATTTCCGCAGTACATAAATTCTGACAAATTACAGACACTAAAATCAGCATGGATTTCTAATTTAACATCAACGGTTCCAATCGTAAATCTAAAGTTTAAGGGGGTTGGCAGACCCTGAGGTGTTGTTGCTCTTTGATTTATAAGTTTTACGAGTTTCGACCTCAATCAGTGTTTTGTGAGGACTATAAAACGGCTTCTCTTGTCCCCTGTTTTATCTCTTCGCGTTACTTTCTGTTTTGCCGGCTGATTTCATTTGTGTATTGGTGTTATTTCCTTTGATTTAGTCTGACTTGGCTGCGTTAAATACATGATCTCATTATTCGTCATTGTCCATTACAGAATCATTATCTGCACTTCGGCTAAAAGTGATGCGCTCTTCGGTATTTGTATCTAAACGATCGTCATTTGTCTGTTTTAAGGAATTACATAATGTGATGTATTGCTATCGTTTTCTAGTGGTTTTACTCGGATCTTTTATAATATCCTCAGTTAAAGCTTTCTAAATTACTTCAGATTTTTTACGAAAGAGTGATAAGGGTGTTGGCAAAGTTACTTCTTTTTAACATAAATACTAATACTACATAAAACTAATATATAAATCATCAGCCTTTTCCCAGATGTGTTAGTGGGTCGACTTCCAAGCTTATCGTATGAAACTATGTACCATTGTAAAACATACAGTGACTGCCTATCTGACCTCCTCAACCTGGTTATACAGGTAACATTGGTTGCAAGACCCTCTAGCTTCCGACTACCTGTAACGACTGCCGAAGTTCTTTAAATTCCAGCTGGGATCCACCAATTTAACATGCCTTCCAAAACAAAAAAGGAACTCGTCATGACCACATGATACGCGGACATTGCGAAGCATTGCTTTACCAATATAATCGATCAAACTATGTGGCTGTTACTTAGCCACGAGCTCCTCACTAATTTACTAATAGTACGCAATCCCATGAATGTAATACCTACTATTCAGGAATTTTTAATACCCAACCGCAATTTACTTAAGAAAAGATTACCCATGAAAGTGCCTTTGCACCCTACCTTTTAAAATTAGACGGTTTTCCGTCTACACATCGCATCGTTACCTAACGCAATGTTTCAACGTGACCCACATACTTAAGATTCAAGTGGAAGGGATAAAAAGCGCTGACATTGAACGATCCAGCTGATTCTATAAGTGCTTCAACTTTCTTATTGAGCGCTAAAGCGGCTTAAAGTTTAAATTCACTATTCCCTCTTCTATATTCGGGGGTTTTAGTTGGGATTTGCTCAGTTTCTATAATGGTTTTTTTATAGTTTAAGAAAATATTGTTTTGGGCCATTCTCTTCCGACTCTTTGAGAATAAAAATATCATTAGCTGTTCCTCACGGTTCCATCCACCTCCCAAGGGTATAACTTACCGCATCTGGATAAAATGTGATGCAAAACATTGGTTGAAGCTTAGGTCATAATATTGCAACAAAGCTTTCGTTAGCGGTTCTAGCCGATTGGAAAATACTCGACGCACTGATAATTTAGTCTAGCCTCTGTCGATAAATGGGCTATCTAACACTGAATTAATTTTTCAATTCAGTCCCACAGTTCTTGAGATTAGCACGTTCAAGCAAAAAAGCTCTTCAGCTTTATAACATTACGAGTAAATGCTTATAATATGGGACTTACTACACGCTTTTCCTTCCAATATCTTAGGCTTGGACCTTCCAAATTTTTCCACAGTAACAACATCCAATTTTCTCGCATTAACGGCCGAAATTAATAACCTATCTATCCATTGTCTTGCTTACTAGAGACTTAATTTTGAAATTAGCCCAATTGCAACTTGTGTCAAATTCCTATCTCTAGTAAGCAAAAAAATGGAATCTATCCATTTTTTCAGGTTATTAATTTCGGCCGTAAATCATTTATACCATATAATAAATGTGGAATGGGTTCTGAGTAAAAGGGAATGTTATGAATGAGCGGACCGAATGTATGAACGAAAAAGAGTGAAAGGATATAAAAAAAGGAAGACGGCTAAGAGGAAGACGATGGGAAGACGTATTTTATGATTATTAATAAGATTTCATTTTATTTATTTAAAAATAAACTCCTTCCAATTTAGCAATTCGCCTAATTTCGCTACCACATCCCACAAACTTGGGGGCTCGTCCGGGATCGCGGTGAAATAATTGGAAGTAGTTTCAACGATGTCGAAGACGTTCGATCAAGAATTTGAAGATGCGGAAGCAAAGGTGTCAGCATTTGGAGCACGCGGCGACATGTTGCACCTGACTGAACAACTCATCAGGAAATTCAGTGCGCAAGATGATACGTACACCGCATCAATGTGGATACGTAACATTGAAGAAAATGGCGAAGTATTCGGCTGGACGCAGACTCAACTGTTACTTGTGGCGCGACGTACACTGACGGGCACAGCAGCACTGTGGTTGCGCAGCGAGAAAGTGCACAAGTCCTGGGAAGAGTTGAAAACTGCTATTGCAAAGGAGTTCTCGGATACGCTAGACGTGAAGAAGATACATGAATTGATGAGTACAAGACGAAAGAGGAAAGATGAAACATGTATCGACTACATGCTAGTAATGAAAGAGCTAGGCAAACGCGGTAAACTACCAGACTACGTTGCCATCAAATATATCGTGGACGGTATCATTGACGACGAAAGAAACAAAATAATGCTGTATGGAGTCTCGACGTACGCGGACCTTAAGGAAAAGCTCAAGTTGTACGCGACATTCAAGAATAATTGCGCGAAGCAAAGTCGACGCGCCGTGCCGTTTGACGACATAATGCCGAGCAGTGGTCATCAGAGAAACGAGATGATACGATGTTTCAGCTGTGGAGAAAGGGGGCATGCATCAGAACTATGTCCTCATCGATCGCAAGGAAAAAAGTGTTTTAAGTGCAATGAATTCGGACACATCGCACCAGATTGCCCAGAAAGAAAGATGGCGACTTTAAAAGAAACGGTGATGGCGAGTTCATCTTCATCGGACAATCGGCAAACTTCGGCCAAGATCGGAGGACACGAACACATTCCGAAAGTTGGTACTACTGAACGTGAACAGCAACGACCGAACAAAACGATGTCAAAAGAAGTGTTCTTCAATTTGTTGCGTGAGGGCGCCACCAACACCGTGAACGATAACGAACTTCAGGGTGAAGTTTACATTGCAACAACCATTGTGAACACAGGAGCGGAAGATGATGTTGGCACTATTGATCGGAGAGATGCAGCGATTGGCTACGACGACAGCTGTCATGTTGTCAAGTTTGACACAAACAATATAAACAAGGATTTGGAAAATAATATTGTGAATATACCGGTTGTAAAACCATTAAAAACAGTAACAATGTACAATAAAGTGAGTAGTGCATTAATTGATACGGGCTGCGATGTAAATTTGATGTCGAAGGATTTGTACAACCAAATAAGGTCAGATATTTCAGTATTGTGTAACGAAAACAATATTACATTGAGCGGTTTCGGTTATTCTCGAGTAAAGTCATGTGGTGTAATTTCTGTAAATATAACGATTGATAATTGTTTGTACCGTAATGTGACATTCTATATAATGCCTAACGACTCTGTGCCATGTCAAATGGTAATAGGTAATGCTTTTCTACGAAATGTCACGATGGTTATGAAAGATTGTATGGTTTGGTTATTGCCGAAAGATGATAGGATGAATCCAAATGATGAATGGTTGAAAGATGTTGCATGTTTTTCTAGTTCTATTAATTGTTTAGATCACGCCAGTAATCCAGCTGTAAAAGAAGAAGTATCCAAGTTCGTAACAAGTTATATTCCCCTGAAAACTAAAGAAGCCCCAATAGAGTTGAAGATTGCTCTCAAAGATGACTTACCGGTATCTCAGCGGCCACGACGCATTTCTTTCAAAGAGCATGAAGATTTGGATCGCCAAATACAAGAATGGCCTGATGGTAAAGGGTAAGTGTTGTGCGTTGACTGTATGAAAGTTGTGTATGTGTGATCTATGTTGTCAGTTAGTGTGTTTTATGTTCATGTGTACATATTTTATTACGTTTTATATCAAAGTTAAACAGAGTTGTTAAGAGCAAAGCATTGTAAGTAAATTGTAATTAGTTTGTGTTTTAGGATGTTTTGTGTTTATTTGTGATGCAAAGATGTGTTAAGACAAATAAAGTTATTATAAGATGTGAAAAAACTATGTTTCTAGTTTCTGTAAATATCGTAAGACTGTTTAATTTTAAGTTTTTAACTTAATGTACCTAAGTAAAGTTTATGTTAAGTGTGTGTGATGATTGTGTGAAGTTCAGGATGGGTGGGCCGTATGTCTGAGGACAGACATTGTGCAGGATGACCGAGTGTGGAATGGGTTCTGAGTAAAAGGGAATGTTATGAATGAGCGGACCGAATGTATGAACGAAAAAGAGTGAAAGGATATAAAAAAAGGAAGACGGCTAAGAGGAAGACGATGGGAAGACGTATTTTATGATTATTAATAAGATTTCATTTTATTTATTTAAAAATAAACTCCTTCCAATTTAGCAATTCGCCTAATTTCGCCACCACATCCCACATAAATAGTAGCTACAATAACAAATACTGCTTAGCCCGCGTCGAAACGTAGGCATGACGTTAAGTGTGTATGTTTCAAGACAATATGTGCCAACTGCAGATGGGAATTACAATTTACGTCTTGGCACGCTTAAACCCCATTGTTTCACATTTGGATCTATTGTTTTGGTAATTTGCTACTGTTTTCAATTAAATCTTCGAGGCTTACAGACTGCAGAGTAAACTGTCGGTTGTTGCGGCTTATTATCGGCCAATAGTTGGCCGACAGTTTTATTTGATGAATATCATCAATTACTTTAGGCAGGATATCTGTGCGCATTACCAGGTATATTCATACTGAAAGGGGACACGTGCCGATTTTGACCGGATTCCACATGATAATATTAAATACGAAGAACACCAACTCCTTTCCATCGTAATTTTTTAGAAGCCATTTCACATAATTATTTTTGTTACTCTTCTAAGTTATTATGTAACTTCTAAGTGTATCTTAGACATTCTAACAATTAAGCAAATGTGGTGATTACCGCTCATTCCCTGTTATTATAAAAAGAGGTATGTACAGTGCAGTGCAGAAAGTGGTCGAAAGTACTTACAGCAGGCTTAGCATGGCGATTATTATTTCTATTCTATCAATGAAAGACAAAACTCTTTCTGCCAATGTCAACATGTCTTCTGCCCGAGCATATCATATAGCATATAATATAATCACTTGCAGACTTATGTCGATCGAAGAAAATAAAAATTTCTTCAAAAAATGTCAAAAGAAATCTTACGTCAATCTGTCACTTTTGTGTCCATTCTCCGGTAGACAAAACTCGTTTCTACGGTTGTCATGCTAAGCCTGCAGCATATATTTATGAAGCCTACAACAGTCTTGATTCACACAGACCTTAAGAGCGCTTGTAGACGTCCGTTTTTTTCACCGGATAACGGACCGTGTTTTTTGCCGGATTCGCGGTGGTGTATGAATTACAATGAATGTGTGTACATGCACCGGACATCGGTCCGGCGAACAATTTACGCCGGATGCACCACCGCTTCCCCTTGGCGCGACGGACACCGGTCCGGTGTAAGAAATGGCGGTCATCCACGCCAGTGTATTGGTGCGTGTTGACGCTGCCGGACGTATTGCCTGTTTTCTGTTAATTGAGTGCCGTCTACCTGCGTTCTTTTAAAAATGGGTAATATTGACATGGAATTGTTAATAAGTTTGGTTGAAAATAGGCCTGTACTGTGGGACAAAACCCTGATGACCTTTTACGTTTTTCTATTTCTTTTTGTTTCTTCTTGCACAAATAGTAGGCCAATACGAGTTTTTTTTTCTTATTATTCGACATTTCACACGTGTGTAATCTCTGACTACCAGTTCAAAACTAACGCATATAGACGGCAGTCCATCCATCCGGTAAAAAAAATATGTATACAAGGATAGCCGTTTATTTACGGTCCGTTATCCGGTGAAAAAAACGGACGTCTACAAGCGCTCTAAAGGAGGAATTCAGATGTTAATACGTTGACATGTTAACATATAATTTTATTAAGCCCAAAAGTATTTCATGAGTTTGTCGTCTTAAATTAATGAATGCAAAGCTAAGTAAGTTAAAACATCAACAACGTCACAACTTAAGACCATAGGAAACCGAATAAGTTGTATTTAAGTGAACGAATTGTGTACATTTAAACAAGCTTCGAAGTATGTATTATTTATGAGGCTTGGAATCTTTTCAGCTTCTGTATACTTGATTTTATATAAACAAAGAATTTTCTACGTTTGCGTTTATTTTGTTAAGTAGATTAGGAAGGAATGTTTAAGGTATTTCATGTTTTATTACTCTGCAACATGGCTAGATTAAGTTCTCTTTGATAATTATGTTTTGAAAAAAAAGAATAACAACTAACTTTTACTACTTTTGCCTGCATTTCATGGGAATTACTACGCGCATAAGTGAGCTATCTAACATACAACATATTTTTTCTAATCCTATCAGTAGGTAATTTCTTAAATTAGCACGTTCAATGGAATAAACAAACAGCTCTTCAACTTTATAATGTTAGATATAATTGAATAATAAAGACATCATTAAAAACTAAATCATTTGCCAAATCTCTTGTATCTGTATTTTTCGCTTATAAGGTAAGATATTTATTCTCAAAATAGCATTAACAAACTTATTAGCCAAATTTTAGTCTCTTTTGTACCTATATTTTTCGTTGATAAGATAACAAAACACCCAAATCGCTTTACTTTAAACGAGTTAACGACGTGAGTGAAAGTAGAAATGTTTTATTTATGAGGGCCCGAAACCTCTGAGGCAATCCTGCATACTTCATTCAGACATAACATAGAAAGAAATCTTAATAAAATATAAGGGTTCGTATTCTATGAGCGGATTTATTATGACAGGATAGATAAATACTAAGTAGGTGTAGTATAGTTTTTTTGTTGTTGTAGAATAGCCCTCTAGAGACTTAGAACCTTCGCAAGACTAAACTGTCGGCCGACTATCAGCAGTTTGAAGATAATCTTCAATGAAATCGTACATTTTAGTCAGTTACTTTGATACTATTTTATAATGTTTTCAGTCATCAGGAATTTTTAAAATTCTATAAAAGAAAAATCTAAATAATTGTTTATGATCATCGTTTAGCAATTCTTTAATATCTAACCAATGATTTGAAAATGAAAGATTCTTTAAAAATCATCAAATGACTCCTCCAGCTGAGGGTATAGCTATGTGTCATGTGTCAGACTCTTACTGACTAAAACCCACTGTGTTTCATCTGGAGGTCCCTGTATGCCAGGGACACGGTAAATCTTGCATCCACAGACCTGGCAGACCTTGGCCCTCCGATGTCTCTGACTTTTATTCGAGGATCGCGAATATAATACATGCCCCCTTAAGACACTATATGTTATCTCTCCTAAAAACAAACATTTTGCAATTCATTATACCTTCTATGAACTGCCAACCGCAATATCAGCCCGCCCCTTATTGGAATCCAACGCAATAATTTAGCCAATAACTAAAAACAATAGTGACAAATGAACAATGCCGGCTGCCAATCCGCCGAGTTATTAATTTAGGCCGATATTTCAAATTCAGTTTGGTCCCACTGATTTATAAGGTCGTTCAACACTGTGATGGGATTTTTGTGATATTGACGGAAAATTGGAAGACTTGTATTATGAGGTCAGTGGTAATGATTACGATATTTCTTGAGGTGTTTAAGAGTTTATGAACACTGTTAATGAGATACGAAGAAAAATAAAACATTCAGGTACAGGTGGCAGCACATCAAGCTACTACAATCTGTCATATTTCCTTAATAAATTTTCAATTTTATCGCTGAAGTATATGGTTTAAAACTGATTGGCTGAATTTGTCAAAATTGTTAAAAATTTAGGTAGCTTGATATGCTGCCGTCTGTACAAAGACATTGCTTATTTCTTAAGAAATCTCTTTCAGCAGGCCTGCTATGAGAGATTTAGAATAAAATGAGACAGACTGTAAACTGTTTCTGAGCTCTATTTAACATGACCTATCTACCAGTGACATTATCATCAAAACCAGACCAGCTTTTTGAATCTCATCTGGAACAAACAAACAAAGATATTAAATTTAATATTTCCAAATGTATAAAATGTAACCCGTATTTTATAATATACAATCTACATATATTACTGTCACGTTTATTCAAAATCCATCCAGGCGTTTTAGCTTGAAAAATAATTATAATATGTACTTCCTCATAAACTTTCACATTCATAATATGATATAAATGGGAAATTATGCATTTAGTGAAAAGCTTTTCAGTTGTAAATACAAACATACAAACAGACAATACAAATGTATTTATTTGTATAGAGACAGAATGTGTTCGCTAACATGTAAATGCTTCCCAGATTAATTTCACTCTAAAGCATTCCAGTGGATTTAATATAAAATGGAAACATAAACATACTGCATTGGCATGCTATATTGAAATTTCAATGCTGAATATGCAATACTAGCTTCCGTCAACGGCTTCACCTGCGATTCTTGAGGACTACTACTTGTCTCTCGATAAATGGGATAATAATATATTACAAATATATTATTATTTTAATTTGTCCCTTTTTTATTTTCTTTGTATATAGTATTATATTTATAATTAAATGGTAAATAATTATGTCCATATAAATAAAGCACATTTTCTTTACCTAATATATGTATATGACGTCTCATGTAACAATTTTACGATAATATACTGCATCAATAACAAAAAAATCCTATCTAAAGTAAAAGTATAGGTTTAGGTCACAACATAAACAAAGAAAAACAAACGTTACACCCCAGTCAGCGGCTACCCTAACGAGACGCCGTCTGTCAAATACAGTTGGCCTAAATTTAGGTTCCAATATTCCATTAGTGTCCACAAAAGAGGCACTGGCGGTCCCAGATACAATCGCTATGATTTATGACATAGACTTTAAAAAAATATTAATCGGGTTGCTTTGGTTATCTGCGGTTTTATTGAGTCTGAAGGGTTGTTTTTCGGAAAAAGAATGTTAAAATTTGGTTGGTAAAATTAATGAGATAGGTCAATATCGTTGCTCAAAAGATACCCCAAGACGGCCATCGAAAACGGGGTAAGCTCCGTAAGAGATAGTGGGATGACCTGGATGATCTGGACGTCTCCGCGATTAGTGGGAACGCTCAAAAGATCAGGAGGTGTAGAAACGAAGGCTAAGTAAAAGGATCAGCTAAATGAAGTAGTAGGGTTTAACCTATTTTAGTTATTTGTTTAATTTAATTTACCAGCAAAAACGGCCGTAGCCAATAACATTTGCTCTAAAATTATATATTTATAGATATATACAATGAAACATTCACACGCTCATCTCGCAATACTCAAGACACACCGACAAAATCGTCTTCCAGTCGTCCGCAAACAAATCGCAGTCAGGCTTGGCGTCCAAGAGTGCATTGAGGACAGAGTGCGTGGAATACGGGAGTGAGAATGCGCGACGGTTTATATTATATATTTAACACACTTCCATTTCTTTATAAGTTAGCAATTTTGGAACTTTAAAAAAATGGGGAAGTATATACATTTACAGTAGGTCAGGCAATGAGGTCTGATTATACCGACCTCTTCCAAAATTTTTGGTAAAATAATATATAACATTTCCTGTACCTTTTCGTTATACATCTGTTTGTTATAGGTAGTACTATCATCAAAATAGACAACTTGTATTTCTTACCATTTAGATTGATTTTCGTTCTCAGAGGTCTTCAAATATCGGTAATATTTAATAGTTAATCTGTCAGATATCAGACGTGTCTTGTTAAATATTGATAGCCTTTAGCTTGGAAGACTGGAGCGAGCCCTAACCGATTTAAGGCAAATTCGAATCTCAGTGTTTTTGACATTGATATTTATGATAATGTCACTCAAGTTATTAAGGTAGGATTTAATCCTACATCTTACTATGACTCGCATTTTCGGAAAAAATATTGTTAGGAAATGTTTGAAACCCGACAGACTTGAGTAAGTCGCTATAGTGTTTTTTTAGTCAATTCTTGTTCTTAGCAAGCAGATAAAGGAACTGGTGAGGGGCGCTGGTAGTTTGCTAATTTATCATTTAAAAGAGCTCACTTTCAACTTTTGTTAATATTGTAATTTTTTTTAAGCAATGTAAATAGGTAGTTCTTTCACGTGTAGCTGAAATCTAAATGATAAGGCTAGAGTACCTAACACCTCCATATTGTTTATGCTTTTATATTTAAGTTGAGAAGACCACCTTGGTAAAAGGAGATAAATTAGGATATCAATTATAGTCGTGGTAGTGGCCTAGTTGTTAAAACACTAGTCTTTTAAATACGTACCGGTGCTCTATACTTTGGACACACATTAACTGATCAAAGGTGAAGTAAAACATCTTGAGAAAAACAGGCCTTCAAAGCCTGAAATCACTTTTACGCCTTGAGCAAGCGTGTTGATTAACGCTCATTCCTTCTCTATATGAGAAGTAGCCTGTTGGCAGTCTGAGGCAGTGGACCAATAAAAAAGGTCCAGCTGATGAAATGGTTTAGGCTATAAGATAAGTTCACCAAATCTGTTCAAAATCTCTCGAAGTATAGGAGAATCCCAGGGTCTCTATAATCTCTAATAAATTCTGTTTACTGTTTGTGTACTACTTCAATATAGATAACAGTTTACAATGTTATTGTATGGGCTATAAGATGTTTACGGCATTTGTAAACTGTTGATTTGCTTTGGTACGCAAAATGGTTTTATATCTTTCAAGTGTATCTTTGATGTGTGTTACTTATCGTATTATATTTCAGGTTTCTTAAGTACCTAACTATTTTAGTAAATTAATTATCTGTTGATTTGCTTCCTAGAGATAGAAATTTTACATTACTTGTAGGGAGTTAATATCAAAATTCTATCGTTAGTTAACAAATCAACTAATAGATAGATTACTGAAAATGGGATTTACTTCTGAAGCATGGATAATGGAGTTTTTATTTAATGCACTATAATTGTTTTTTTTCTACCATACACTACATGGACAGTTAGATTATGTAGTGGACTCGAATATTGTTCACAACCCACTTAAGACCAGTCTTTAAGTTACTGCAAGAGTTCTAACAAAGCCAGCACAACTTGGCTGACTATTACCTAACTCCTAAACGGCCATAAACGTTCCTTATAAAATACAGCAGAAAGCTCAAAGCCATTACTACAAAACTTTCTCAGATAACAAACACACGACAGGAAGTATTCAAAAACAGGAAAACATAGATATATAACCTACACATTATGCCCCCGAATGTTCTCGAAAAACTGTAATTTCCTACAAAAAGCTATAGCAAAGGCAATTGGATTTTTCAGGCCAACATTTCTAAAAGGCCGGGAGTTTATCCTTCTAATTGGGATCACACAAAATTGGATTCTAATTCAGGGAAGTTTAAGTCTGTTTCTGTTTGAGATGATCACGCGTCTGTGGCATTTAATTTAGCGAAAAATATAGAGGTTAGATTTTTGCTCAGGTAATTCTCAATTGTTTTGTTGTTAGGTGCAAAAAAATATGTTCTTGCTAAATTGGGTGGATTAATTCGGGGCTCTGTTGAACACGTGTGTGGAAAATGTGAAAGGGGATGCCAATGGCTTTATGTTTCGTCGAGAATGCAAAATATTTGACAAATATTTGCCGATTGTTTTTTTGAGGCTGTGAAATTGCCCGTCTAGATACTCTACCAACACAAATCATAATACGATTTTAGAAGAATATCCAACTACAAGATTTTTTTTCTCATGAAGTTTACAAATGGACAAAGAACCTTAATTTTAGAAGAAAGGCATCATCCCTTACATTGTCAACACTAATACAAAAGATTCCTGGCTGATTCAGACCAGGCCGTATTTGAGTCCCAATGGACACGCCTGTCGAAGGAGATCGGACAAATGGACAGCCTCAATCCTGTGACGTTGTCTGATGGAACAATAGATGGTCTTAGAAACTCATTAATTATGCGTATCGGTCGCGAGGGTGACGTTGAAGTCGAGAATCTGGAATCAAATGATTTTGGTCCAGATAAAGATCCTTTTGGGAGCGATTTGGGATTTTAAATTGGAGATTTCTTTTCGTCTGAAAAATGGATTGGTAGGATTTATTTTATTTGGAAATGGTCGTAATGGTTGAATGTTTCAGGTTTTCATGTTTAACGTTTCTAGTAGTGAAACAAGTTATGTTCCACGTCTTCTTTCACTTATCAAGAGACTTGATTCATGCAACCATCAAACACGCAAGCTTCTATAACTTTTCCCAGCGAATTTTATCCATAAAAAAATTGATCTAGTTTGGTTCTTGAATATCTTGTCAGACGTCAGCACATTAAGTTACTAATTTCGTTAATAGATTTTCAACTTTGTCGCTGTAGCATATGTTTTAAAGTTGATTGGGAAAATTTGGGAAAATCAGGTAGCTTCATGTGCTGGTGTCTGTATACAAACTACAAATTTGATATTTCATGGGTTTGACACCAACTTGATAATGAGATTGTTCCATCGTTGTCTGATGTAGGTAGATTACTCAAGCTATTTTCACCTGTCAGCTTTGTAGGCTAAAAATAAAAATTGATCGGCTCCATTCAATTAGGTATAAAAGGATGTTAGACAGGCGAGGTGATCTAGTTATGTGGCTCGAAGAAAATTATAGACGGATTGGTGCTCGAACAAGAAAAATAAAATTTAAATTCAATCTTAGTCAACATAAGATTTAATATTTCCTCGTATTAAGCACAAAATCAGACAGATTATTTCAGCTAAGACTTTCCCTAAAATAATAGAACCTAACACGAAAAAGATCATAAAGGGTTAAGCAGATAATGGGATTTTTATTACACAAAGTTGAACCAGTTATGAACTAAGTCTTATTACAATGTTAAACTCTGAACTCTTTATTCAGATCCACAATTCAGATAGAAGCCACTTAACGCTATTGACAAAAAATATATTAAACGTATTCATTAGGGCGACTTTGCATGAGTGGTCTCCTTGTGGCCAAGTAACATAGCAGAACTTGGTGCGGTCGGTGACCATCTATCTTGACTTGACGAGTTCCTTCGCGATTTGGAAGGCACATTAAGAAAGAAAGAAAAATAAAGATAACAACTACCTACTACTATCACGTTATTAAATTGTTGGGTATCGTTGAGGTCATTTGTATATCTCTGGCAGTTGTAACGGGTAGTCAGAAGCTAGAAAGTCGCAAGGTTCAAGGGGCTCAGATAGGCAGTAGCTCCATGTAAAATACAGCCGACCCCGTTAAAGCTAGAAAAAAGGCTAGCCAGTTGGTAGATGAGTTGTTTACTCAAAAGTTGATAAGAAATTTTCGAAGACGATTTCAGGGCAAAAGATAACAGTAAAAGAAGGCAAGACAATTACGTAAATTGAAGTTGAGCCAAACGTGCTATGTGAACTTAGACATACATATATTGAAAGCAATTTAGAACATTACAGATAATTGAATTTACAGAACATTGAGCATGTGGTGGCGTTGCGAGATGACAAATGGGGTTATTCCTTTGTTAGAGAAAGATTTCTAGATTTTTTTTCTAATCTCACGAGCTGGTTGGGTTTTTGTTCTTATTCCTGATAATGCTAGCCATTGTTTAATTAAATGCTTTAATAATGTAACGCTATGTTTTCACATGTGCATGTAATGTCTGTCATTAAAGTAATTTTACAAGAATCTGCAAGATAATTATTATCTATACAATAACATTATAAAGCAGAAGAGTTTGTTTGTTTGGTTTGGATTTGAAAATTTTTTTCAGTGTTAGATTTATCCGGGTGCGCAGAGTTATTCTTACGGGACGCGAGTAAACCAAGGCGGAAGCTAGTTGTCTATAATTTTTTTATAACTTTGTTTGAAACTTAGGATCTTCTTATTATATATTTAATTTTCCTTTTCTGCTTTGTCAAAATGAGCCGTTAATTTCAAATTATCCACTTCAAATCACTAATTCGGCCAAACAAGCTTGAAATTGCTTCAAGTCAAAGTTCTACAATACAAATCTCCTTAATGTCTGCCATGACATGTTTGGGCAAGTGTTGCCAGTTATTGATTAACGTTCAATGTTTAGGTGGATCTCACACTATCTACCACCATTTTTTTTCAGCTGATAAAAATGCCTGACGCATACACATACCGCCCGGGGAGACGGTGAGGTGATGTAGGACTTGCACCCACTAAAAAACTCAGCCTTTGTGCCGTCTTCTGTCTTTTAGGAGAGGCCACGAGTACCAAAGACGACTTTTGTGACCTCTCAGCGGCGGCTGAACACTATCTACCACCATAGTTCAATTTTGTTTAACGCCGAGTCTGCAAATACTTTCTATGTTCTTTCTTTGATCTGTTCCTCTCTGATTTCACACTGTGTGTGCTCAGTGTGCATTATTCTCTCGCCTTATCTCTTTTTCTGCATCTTTTTCTTTATTTGAAGGTTTTACGGTCGATGGTGTCCCGTCTCCCGTCATGTCGCGTCACTAATTACCTAGTGCTGTGGCAGTGTGTGATCCGCCTTAAGATTCTAACGAGCATCCAAAGTTTTCTCCCCCTTTCAGTTAGCTGGACGCTTTTGCTGAAAGATTTTGTCACGATATTCGTCGACTTTCAAAGGAAAATTAAAGTTTTTTTGTTAAAATTTCAAAGATGATGAGCGAAATAGTATTGGTGTAATTAATCAGATGAGTAGTTTCTTTGACAGCTTTGCAGCTGATGTTAGACATCTGACTATGATAAACGATGGTCAAATATAATGAGAACATTGATTTATTGCAGGCGTCTCAATGCATATTTCGATATTATATATATTTCGACTTGAAATAAATGTTGCATTGTAACATTAAGACCCATTTTTTCAGATAATAATGCAAAAAGTTCTAGGTTCGTGAAAGATACCTTAGCATTACAACATAAGACATTTCTTATGAAAAACTTTATACATTTATCGGACTTGAGAATCGTCTAAAATGTCTGTTCCATAAAGGCAGTAGAAAATACTATTCAAATTATCATCCATAAACTTATGCCTAATGCTCATGAAAACTGTGTTAGTATTATAGTAAATTATAATTTATTTCGCTCCAAAACGCTAGAAGAGAAAAATCTTTTATCGTCACGTTCCAAAATAATCTTCTTCTACTACATATTCTAGCGCTAATGGGCTTTTTATCTAGATGCATGAAGTTGAGTCAAACTGGTAAACAAGGAATATTTAAATACTTCTTCTTCTTCCTGCCCTGTTGTCAATTCTATTTGGGGTCGGTGCAATATGTTTACCGCTTCCATTCGTGCCTATTAGCCGTCATACTACTATCCACTCCCTTCTTAATCATATCGTCTTTCAGACAACCAATCTATCTCTTCTTTAGTTTTTGGTTTACCTCAATCTCTCCGTCTATTCATACATTCATACCCAACTCACAAGGGGTATTTAAATATGTACATCATCAAAATAATTTTCCAAATTTCAGCGTTCTAGCAGCATAATGGCTCACGTATTTGCTTTCATAGCTCTATGCATACAAATTCCTTCCAAAATACTTACACGTTCACGCTGCATTTCGGATGCAACACAAATTTCACTTTGCACAAGAAAACCGCTTCACCAGGGAAAGCTTTTAGCTTCTAATGTGTTTTTGAGCATTGGTTCAAATTTTAGCTCTCAAACTCAAATTAGAGACGTCATAGCGTAGCATACGGCAATAAAAATTCTTTTGTGAGAGAAAATGGCAGGTAAACGCTGTCAGGTCCTTTGATTTAGAGGAGGGACGAGAATTTTTTTAAAGTATTCACCTGGTCGTAATGGATGTCTTTGAGGACAAATGCGGATCGAACAAGATCTTGAATTAAATGACACTGCTAATGGTGGTTTTTTATTTCTGGTTTAACTAAAGATAATGTTTTAATATCGTAATTGCTATTAGCTACAAATTTTATTTAAATCATCATAATATCAACCAATTTTAGATTTGAAGCCCAATAAATAAACAATCTTACTTTCGTATTTACTATATTAATAAGGATAGTTAGGATTACTCACTCATCAAGAAGCCAAGATTGAAATAACGATCTTTGGTGTGTGCTAGTTCTTCAATGCTTTCATAAAGCAGGCTGGAAGTTGTCGTTTTAATACCCGACCCCATACCTGGGAGGGCAAGGCCAGGCTATTCAAGGGGTATTGGGTTGCCCGGTTAACTGGGTTGAGGAGGTCAGATAGGCAGTCGCTCCTTGTGAAACACTGGTACTCAGCTGAATCATGTTAGACTGCAAGTCGACCCCAACATAGTTGGGAAAAGGCTCGGGGGAGATGATGACCTGGGAGGGCAAGTAAGGCCTCAAATAAGTGAGTCTTCGAACCTTATTCAGTAGCAGGCGTTGTTGAAATTCTACATCGGCTGGATTTGAAAAAAAAAAAGTCTGCAATAGGTTTGTTAGGTGATTAAACCTGCAGTTCACTTGATAAGACGAAGAAGAATGCTTCCAATGAAATTATTTCTAGCAATTTATTTATTTAATTGAAATAGACACATACCACTGAGCTTTCAGCAATTACTACCCCATTGATAAATGCATATACATTTGCTACGCGTCATAAACAAGACAGTTTGTATGTATGTATATAGACATCCGACATCATTAATCAGACGCGACCTAATAACGTCATAATACGAACGACCACTAATCTATCTGACAAATGAATTAATTATAGGAGATCGTCATCAGACTGCACATTTTTCTGTTATAATGATGTATACATTGCAGGAACTACTGACTTTTACAACTTGGCGATGCTGCCAGCCAATTGGGTACAATGCCGGTGGGCAGCGATGAGGCGGATTTTTTTGATGCCATTTAATGTGAATATTTAATAATAATTTATATTATTACTCGTAGTCAGAAGCCAGAAAGTCTGACAACCAATTTTATCAAGGGGTATCGGGTTGCCTAGCTAACTGGGTGGATGAGGTCAGAAAGACAGTCGCTCCGCGAAAAACACTGTAACTACTGGACTGGAAGCCGACCCCAATAAAGGCTAGCCAGATGTAGGCTTTATAAAGATTGTTAAGTAAAAATATATGAAACGTATTTTCGGAATGCGCAAAATAAATAATACAGCTGTAAGAATTTTATTTTATTTGCGATTTTATCTCTTAAGTTCCATTACAGTAACAACATCAGATAATTTTTGCATTTCCATTAGGAGATCTGGATGAAAACCTTTGTCAGTATCTCTGTTCTTTTTCGCTATATCAGCAAAAACCCCTAGTAGGTATTTTGCGGTGCGTTATTTTTTACTAACCCCGAGGTCCCTTTGTAACCGAGGGGATGGACCTGTCTTCGTTTTATTTATTTTTATTATGTGGTTTTACTATGAGTATCGGTTCGGAAGTCACTTTGTTTTCGATTGTCACAGCGTTGCGAGGTATGAGTGAGTTTTGGTTATATGGTACTGTTGGGTTGTTATATCAAAGAACTTTGATTATAATTTTCTTAGACCTGATGTCCTAGGTATTGGCAACTATGAAGTCAAGCAGAGCTACATTTGCTTATTATCTGAAATACTGGTTGAAGTTTTCATCATCATCACAGGCACAGGCCTCTTCTCATACGGTGAAGGAATGAGCGTAAATCACATTGTACGATTAAAAAATAAAAGAAAGAAAGAAAAGACCTCTTCAATTTATCTTAAGGCAATGTTTAAGAAAAGTATATTTTCTCAAATATATAATATGTATGAACATTGTTTCTTTATAATTTTCCTCTTTGTAAATATTATAATCACACAATACCAGATTAAGACCCTGTAAATCCTAACCTGTAAGCCTTACCTGACCTTTTTGAAACAATTCCTAGAAGTGAGAACAAGCGTGGTTGCCATGGTAACGATACGTAGCCCAAAATATAAAGGATCAGACAGACATTGTTGTGGTCTATAATATTTTACATAGCCCCAGGACGTATGGAACAACCTTTGTTGAACTACATCATAAAATAATTTCGACAACCTTAGATCCTTGAAAGGCTCGGATAATTGGGTACTTTGACCTTTAAATAAGGTACTTACAAATAGTTTTTATGTTCGGTCCGAGACTGGTTTATTGGCTCAAGTTTTTGATAGACTAATAGACTCGACATCTGTTATTGAATGCGTATTTCGACTTTCACAAATTAATCGGCATTTTATTTTCGAAAAGTACTTGTATGTCAAGACTTTTGTTCTATTGACGAATATTGTACGAACTTATTTATTACCAATTTCACAAAACGGACTTTAAGCAAATAACATGAATTAGGTGTTAATAATAAACTAATACAATAATCTACCACACCGATTTCCATTACTATTTTTCGTCCTATCTTATAACTATAGGAACCTATACCTGTATAAAAATCATCGGCTTCACTTACACAATAGACTTCTCACCTATCTCACCAAAGGTTAACGCCAGCATATCAACCTACCTTAATCCTCATCCAAAATCAAATTTCCTTATTACAATAGCGTAAGGTTAATATTCGATTGGTAAAATTTGAAATATTCAGGTAGGTTGATCTGCTGGCGTCTGTGCATATTCATCGTCTGCACTGTTAGAGAGTTGAATTGGGATGCGGACTAGGTCATAAATAAAATACTTTATCATATTCATTTTGTAAAGCATTTTAAAATAATGTCAGTTTAATTTATCGTTTTGAATCGAAAACTGTTTTTTTTTTATTGATAATGTAATCGAAATAAGTATACATACGGATTGATGTGAAAAGTCTGTGATGTCATATGTGGTGTTTTTATACAAATTTCATAGAGAGTAACCGTTTTTGACATTTCTATAAAAGTATTGAATTTGACTTGTTGTCCGCATCCCTATTCCTTCCCTACCAGAGTGTGTTCCCTGATACGAGTGTAACCTGGGAGTCTTGAACTCAAAAGTTTAATAGGTTACTTCTAGGCAAACGCACTCCATTTTCGATCACATCATCGCTAACCATCAAATAAGAATAACATGATCTAGGTATCTCGCTTCTATAAAACTTAGAACAAGGCACCTATATAAAATTAAAAATAAATCCAGCTTGAACCGGTATACAGGTTGTGACGTAGCAATGACCGGATCGCTGGCTCGACGCGATTTTCCGCTTCGTTACTTGTCTTGTGTCAACATATGAACGCACTGGGTGTGGGAAACGCGGAAGGTGAAACGCACATTAATTATAATAAGATCACAGTTTAACGTCTAGATGCCAACACATCAAGCTACCCAATACTGTCGAATTTTCCCAATCAACTTTGTACCATATTCATCAGCGATAAAGTTTGACAGATTGTAGTAACTTGATGGGCTGGCTTTGTACAAATAGAGACTACTCATTACTTCTACATTTTGTTTTGATGTTACGTTTGTATCATAAAATAATATCAAACCATTTGTATAACATTTAATGGTTAGTTTGACCTTTTTCTTGCCTAATTGAAGTGGCCAAGACATGTTGGCATTTATTTTTACTTTGTATGGCAAACGAGATTTTTTTACTTTTTTCATATTATTCAATGGTTTTGCCTTCTTCCGATCACTTCTAGCATTTCTGTTACGTAAATCAGGACGCATTTTGATTGTTTCGATATGATTAAATAAATTGTATACATCAAACGCCGCTGTAATTCCACCCAGTGCGTAACAAAGCAACACGTGCTCACCTCTAAGACGGAAATTTCTTTATCAAGTTCAGTAAATCCCGTCGCTTTAATCTCCATATATTATAATTATATTCAATGGGTATTCATTGCGTTGATAAGACACGGTTCCCCTCTATTTAGATGAATATTGATCTTCCAACTGAGATAGTTTGTTCCTTTCAAGTCATGCTTGGTTCGTGATAATTATGTCCTCAATTATAAGACTAGCTTTTGCCAGCAGTTTTGACCGCGTTCTGTGGGAAATAATCCGCGTACCTGGTATAATAAAAAGCAGTGTAAAATAATCCTTGTTAAATGGCCTATCTCTCATTAAAAAGAATTTATTAATTGGTGTAACTTTGTCAGATGCGTTCAAATAAATATACAATTTTCTACCAAATCTTTTAAAATACTACATCCGTTTTGATTTCTGAAAATAGATTATATTTAAATGATTCTTAGAATACTAATAAAGATATGAGCACGCTAATACTTTCTAGGCAAATATTGCCATTATGTAACAAAATAAAATATATTCTCTTTATTTATTACCAAGTATATAATTTAAATGAACTTAATAAATAATGTAATATTTATAAACTAAATGAATAAAATAATGTCGAATAAAAAGAAATGTCAGTAGAATGGAACATATTCTGTCAGAAACAAAAGAAAATTTATTTAAACTGTCATTCAATTGTTTTTTAATTTCATCGATATCTTTATAAAGGAATGTTTCCAAAACATTGTAAAACAAACTTTTGCAATGTTTTGTAAACTTAATAAGGTTGTAGTCGACAAGTGGCTTATTCGACGCTCCATTCGTTTCACTTCTTGCACTCACTTTCTCCAGCGTAGCTTTTCTTTTATTAAAGACGTTCTACTTGAATTTTGCTTCTATTTTTTTCATTTGAACGACGCGGAATCACCAGCAATCTTACTAGGGATACTATTCTGAAAATAACAAGCTTATTTTCATTGTCTTGAAAATCTTACTTGTTCAAAGACAAATGAAAGGAGGTGGTTTAGTTATAGAAGGTACATAAAAGCAGCGACCCCGTTGGCGCAATGATGACTGCCGAGCTGAGGGTCCCGAGTTCGATTCCCAGCACCGTTGAAATTGTGTGATGAGCATGCTTGTTGGCTGTGGTCTAGGTATTATAATAATGTATTTATAAACATATATATGTAAGCATATGTAATTAATCAGTTGTGTTGGCACCCATAACACAAGCTAATCAATAACTTACCATGGGGCTAATCTTGTCTAACCATGGGACCGTGTGTAAAAAAAGGTGTCCCGATATATAAGATATATTAAAAGTTGAACCCTAATAACGATAGGATACACTAACAATTTGGAGTAAAGTTACAACATACTTGAATACTTTTAAGAAATCTCCGTGTTAAATAAATATTAGTCAGTCAACGAATAGCCTGGCTGGAAGGTAGATCCTTGACATTTTTTGGTTGATGAGTGACACTTTATTGTAGACAAAACACTCGAAGGTAGATGCTTGACACTTCATGGTAGACCAGTGACACTCGAAGTTAGATCCGGGACACTTGATGCTAGATCAGTGACACTCGAAGTTAGATCCGTGACACTTGATGCTAGAGCAGTGACACTCGAAGGTAGATCCGTGACACTTGATGCTAGAGCAGTGACACTCGTAGGCAGATCCCTGACACTTCATGGTAGACTCGTGACACTTGAAGCTAGATCCCTGACACTTCATGGTAGTCTTGTGACACTCGAAGCTAGATCCCTGACACTCGATTGTAGTCTCGTGACACTTGAAGGTAGATTCTTGACACTTGATGCTTGAGCAGTGACACTCGAAGGTAGATCCCTGACACTCGATTGTAGACTCGTGACACTCGAAGGTAGATTCTTGAAACTTGATGCTTGAGCAGTGACACTCGAAGCTAGATCCCTGACACTCGATTGAAGACTCGTGACAGAAGGTAGATCCTTGACACTTCATGGTAGACTCGTGACACTCGAAGGTAGATCAGTGACACTCGGAGGTAGACTTGTGACACTCGGAGGTAGACTTGTGACACTCGAAGCTAGATCCCTGATACTTCATGGTTGTTTCGTGACACTCGAAGGTAGATCTATCACACTCGATTGTAGATCCGTGGACACTGGAAGATAGATCCCTGACACTTCGTGGTAGTCTCGTGACACTCGAAGGTAGATCCGTGACACTTGATGCTAGACCAGTGACACTCGTAGGTAGATCCCTGACACTTCATGGTTGTCTCGTGACACTCGAAGGTAGATCCCTGACACTGCATGGTTGTCTCGTGAATCTCGAAGGTAGATGCGTGACACTTCATGGTTGTCTCGTGACACTCGTAGGTAGATCCCTGACACTTCATAGTTGTCTCGTGACACTCGAAGGTAGATAGGTGACACTTCATGGTTGTCTCGTGACACTTGATGCTAGAGCAGTGACACTTGATGCTAGAGCAGTGACACTCGTAGGCAGATCCCTGACACTTCATGGTAGACTCGTGACACTCGAAGGTAGATCCCTGACACTTGATGCTAGATTCCTGACACTTCATGGTTGTCTCGTGACACTCGTAGGTAGATCCCTGACACTTCGTGGTTGTCTCGTGACACTCGTAGGTAGATCCCTGACACTTCATGGTTGTCTCGTGACACTCGAAGGTAGATCCCTGACACTGCATGGTTGTCTCGTGACACTCGAAGGTAGATGCGTGACACTTGATGCTAGAGCAGTGACACTTGATGCTAGAGCAGTGACACTTGAAGCTAGATCCCTGACACTTCATGGTTGTCTCGTGACACTCGTAGGTAGATCCCTGACACTTCATGGTTGTCTCGTGACACTCGAAGGTAGATCCCTGACACTTGATGCTAGAGCAGTGACACTTGATGCTAGAGCAGTGACACTCGAAGCTAGATCCCTGACACTTCATGGTTGTCTCGTGACACTTGAAGGTAGATGCTTGATACTTCATGGTAGACCAGTGACACTCGAAGTAAGATCCCTGACACTTCATGGTTGTCTCGTGACACTCGAAGGTAGATCCCTGACACTTCATGGTTGTCTCGTGACACTCGTAGGTAGATCCCTGACACTTCATGGTTGTCTCGTGACACTCGAAGGTAGATAGGTGACACTTCATGGTTGTCTCGTGACACTTGATGCTAGAGCAGTGACACTTGATGCTAGAGCACTGACACTCGTAGGCAGATCCCTGACACTTCATGGTAGACTCGTGACACTCGAAGGTAGATCCCTGACACTTGATGCTAGATCCCTGACACTTCACGGTTGTCTCGTGACACTCGAAGGTAGATCCCTGACACTTCATGGTTGTCTCGTGACACTCGAAGGTAGATCCCTGACACTTCATGGTTGTCTCGTGACACTCGAAGGTAGATCCGTGACACTTGATGCTAGAACAGTGACACTCGAAGGTAGATCCCTGACACTTCATGGTTGTCTCGTGACACTCGAAGGTAGATCCCTGACACTTCATGGTTGTCTCGTGACACTCGTAGGTAGATCCCTGACACTTCATGGTTGTCTCGTGACACTCGAAGGTAGATAGGTGACACTTCATGGTTGTCTCGTGACACTTGAAGGTTGATGCGTGGCACTTGATGCTAGAGCAGTGACACTTGATGCTAGAGCAGTGACACTCGTAGGCAGATCCCTGACACTTCATGGTAGACTCGTGACACTCGAAGGTAGATCCCTGACACTTGATGCTAGATCCCTGACACCTCATGGTTGTCTCGTGACACTCGAAGGTAGATCCCTGACTCTTCATGTTTGTCTCGTGACACTCGAAGGTAGATCCCTGACTCTTCATGGTTGTCTCGTGACACTCGAAGGTAGATCCCTGACACTTCATGGTAGACTCGTGACACTCGAAGGTAGATCCCTGACACTTGATGCTACATCAGTGACACTTGATGCTAGAGCAGTGACACTCGAAGCTAGATCCCTGACACTTCATGGTTGTCTCGTGACACGCGAAGGTAGATCCCTGACACTTCATGTTTGTCTCGTGACACTTGAAGGAAGATCCCTGACACTTCATGGTTGTCTCGTGACACTCGAAGGTAGATCCGTGACACTTCATGTTTGTCTCGTGACACTCGAAGGTAGATCCCTGACACTTCATGGTTGTCTCGTGACGCTCGAAGGTAGATCTGTGACACTTTTTGGTATATGAGTGACACCTGATTTTTCACTCGAAGGTAGATCCACTCATTATCTCCCTTGCCTTTTCCCAACTATGTTGGGGTCGGCTTTCAGTCTAACCGGATTCGAAGGTAGATCCACTATAAACTTAATTATTCAAATCATTAATCTCAGTTTTTACGTAGGTTCACCCTTAAATTAGCATTAAGGAGAAACAGTGGAAGTTTGGTCACAATCCGCTTAGCATTTTACGAGTTACGCACATAAAGTTTGGACAGACAAACGTCATAAAACTTAGAATTAGTACCGACAATGTTGGCTACCTTTTACGATTAACCTACTCTGAAATGTTTCTCTTAAGTAGTGTTCAACAACAGTGTATGAGGATGTATTGTGGAATGTAAAAAGGCCAGCTCATCAAGCTACTTGAAACTGTCTAATTTACCCAATGAAGTTGAAAATCTATAAAGAAATTTTTACAGATTATAGTAGCTTGATGTGCTGGCGTCTGTATGAATGAAGAGAATCCATTGTCCGATGATAGTTTTATGACGTACTAGCTTCCGCCAGTGGTTTCACCCGCTTTCTGAGGGAAGTACTTTCCATACCCGGATAAAAAGTAGCCTATATGTTATTCTGATGTATAAGCTATATTGTGGTAAAGTTTCATTCAAATCCATTCAGTAGTTTTTACGTGAAAGAGTAACAAACATCCATACATCCATACATACAAACTTTCGCCTTTATAATAGTAGTAGGATTTATCTATAAGTTGGTAACGTCGCATATAGCTGTCAAATGTTTTAATTCATTTTGTAATTTTACTGTATGAACAAAACAAAACATGAACAAAAGAAAATATTTTTAAAATTTCCTTGCCTGTCTTCACATACTTTGTTCTTTCCTAGTCTATCTCTATAAGTGAGGACTTGTGGCTTTATGTTTACTAGATACCTAAGTTTTGTTAAGTTTTTTTCATAGCTGTAAGTCTTCCATAGTAAAATAAATAAATAAAAAACATAATATATAGAAATAATGCTCTGTAATTCATTTAAAAAATGATTATAGAATGCAATACGTTTAGGTTTTATGGCTAGATTATGCTTGACGTCACCGGTCTATGGATGGGTAACATTGGATACAGATATAATAATTATGTTTATTTAGTTGCTCCCTGTTATTTCGGTCTTGTCCTGGGAGAACTACGTAATTTTAATAACCGTCTCTAAGGTCCCATTTATCTCCATATCTTTCATTTAAATGGATGCTGTGGTTTCAATGTGAATGTGTTACAAACAAATGTTTTCATTCTATATTCTTAGATATTATAATACAGGTATGAAATTAAAAAGAAAAATTTGGAAGGCACGTTAAATTGGTGGGTCCCGGCTGTCTTTTGTACATCTTTGGCAGTCGTTACGGGTATTCAGAAGCCAGAAAGTCTGACAGACAACCAGTCTTACCAAGAGATATAAGGTTGCCTAGGTAACTGGGTGGTGGAGTCCAGATAGGCAGTCGCTCCACGAAAAACACTGATACTCAGCTGCATCTTGTTAAGACTGGAGGCCGACTCCAACACAGATTGGGAAAAGAAAACTAAAAATGCTACTTAGAACATTGTCAATTTCTTATTGTCATAATAATCTTATATCTTGATAATTACACAAATATATTTTGTATATAAGTTGGTTCCTACAACATTTAATTTACGCCATAAATTAAATTGTGATTAAATAGTTTCCCTTCCTCAAAAGGAAGTTAAAACGGCACAAATTAAACCACTATTAATATTGCCGTTAATCCCCCTGTTGAAAGTTGCCCATAATAAATTGACGCGACCGGATCCGAACCCACGACCCTCCGATCCCAGGAAACCCTCCGTTGGGTTATCAACCCTTTCCGTATATCTATTATCCCTTTGAGTAGATCTTGATTGAAATTTTGGCTAATGATGACATCTGGAAATATTATATTTCCTTTAAGGTACTTTGTGCTGACTTCATTATTTATGGATATTAAAAATATACGTATAGATATTTTAACTGTATTACTACTAATATTATAGACTAAAATTTGGTCTCGAACAGTAGGCGTAAAAAGTCGTAGTAGCCTAGTCGTTAAATCACCAACCTCTCAAGTATGAGTGTGGGTTCCGACCTTCCAGCCACGTAACACCGCCAACTACCAGACTTCGGGCTGCTTAAAGTTTTCAAAAGCGATTTCAGCCCGAATTCGTAATCAAACCTGGGACCCCGTGAACGACTGTCGCGCTTGAGACCACCGATATAGATTAAAGATTGCATTTGTTGTATAATAAAACAGATTCACTACTAAACAAATCTTGTTCATACAACAATGAGATTTACCTATAGTGAGCCCAGTGTAACTTGACAGCCAACTTTTTAATACTCAAACAACTTTTCCCCTTTCTATTTCAAAAATGCGAAAACTGAAGTCAGCTTTTTCGATACTAGAGTAGTTTCCAATTCTCTATTTGCATGGGGGAGCAAAATACTAGGAGCTGTGGAACTGGCATTGATTTACGAGCCGAAGGTTGTAGATGTTCGGCGGGCGAGAAGTTTGTTCGATTTATTTCAACCGCTGGAAAATCGCGGGAAATTTTGGTTGGTAGTACATTTGATAGAACAATTTGTGGATTAATAACGTCCAAGGTTAATAAATTGTGGTCATCACACGACATCACTTTTAGTATATTTTATAGATTCAGAAATTATGATACTGTTTTAAATAAAAAATGTGACGAATATAGTCGTTGGTTACGACTATATTCTGCATTGTGGGGGGTTATAGGTCCGAAAGGAGGAGATGTGTTGACTTGACTAAGGCGTATATTATACTGTTATGATTAACCTAAGCTTAGTACTAAGTAAATATTGCATGGAGGATCGGCTTACACATCACAATTTTATTCATATCATCATAACCTGTCTAGCTTAGCCCAGCATTAGTCTTTTCCCTAACTTCCCTTAAATATTGGGATTCATTCATTCTGTTCTGATCTCCTCAACCCGGGCAACACTACACTTTAGTTGGTACGACTGGTTGTCAGACGTTCTGACTTTCTTAGAAAAATATCCACATAAAAGTCTGCTCACCGGCTTACATAGAACTACTAAATAAACGTCGAAACATAATAGATATTTTTATTCTGTTTTCTAACATGTTCACTGGGATATTCCCCTGAATCCAAGATCAGTAAATAAACCGTATAAACGACTGTAAATCACATTTTATAGGCACCCGGGGAATTCGTTTAAACTTTAGTGATTTTTAAAGTCCAAATTTTTATTGTTATTTGCGGTGAAATGGTGATAAAACTCTTGAGGTGTGAGTCTAGGTCGCTTTTGTATTCTATCTGATTTTATCAAAGACGTGGTGACGACGATTGCTGCGTCAGCCGCGATTGTTGACAAAATTAAGGGGTCGATGTTGACGGTCTATGGAGAAGTGATAAAACTTTGAACATAAAAATTTGCTTGGTTTTGTAGTGTTGTAATTTATTCATTATTTTCACTGATACACAAACATGTTTATGATAGACGCCAGCACATTAAGCTACCCAAAACTGACAAATTTCCCAATCAATTTTGAACCATATGCTTCAGCGACAAAGTTGAAAATGTATTAAGAAAATTTGACAGATAGTAGTAGCTGACAGATAGATAGATACATAATAACATTTGGAACAAACAATTCATTGAAAATTATTTATTATCAAACTAAAACAAGTAAGTAATTGATTATACGTCAATGTTCTTTTGATCTATAAAATATTTCAACTGAATCTAAAACTATTTACAGTTTTAGGTGATTCGTCATTTTAAGAACTGAAAGTGTCGAATATCCATTAGCCGTGTGCTGAAAATAATAATTTATGACTAGAATAAAAGTTGAGAGACGAAACGATCAAATCTTGTTTTTCAGTTATTTTTGTGATATCTATTTTTGTTTTACCAGAATATAATTTTAGTTATATTTGAGGAGACTACAATATTTCATTTCATTTGTATAAAAATGTATTTTATTTTTATTTACATATCTCATGAAAGAAAGGTATTGAAATTTGTGGAATATCAGGGCAATATTGTTTTCAATAATACATATTATATCTGGTGTATTTTGAACAGTGGTTTATATATGTTTTGTTTTCTTAGGATATCATCAAATAATGATCCGACTGTTGGGATCCCGTTGAGAGTGCAGCTAGAGGAGGTTAAAACTCTCTTTGTTCCTTCTGGAGTTCTTTGTGTACCAGGGTTGCAATAACTCTTGTGTGCAACCCACAGCCCCAGTGGTTTTTATCTTAAGTAAAAAGTGTGAAAGTAAAAATACTTTTAAATATATTCTATTTCAACGTAAACATTTCTCAAAAGGCTTGCAAAAGTTATAAAGTTAAAGTAAATTTCGTCAGTAACCATATTTAGATCTTTAGTTGAAGCTAACTTAGAGCCGGGATCCATCAATTTAACGTGCTTTCCGAAACACGCAGACACTAGTCATGACACCCATGGTCACCCATCCACGGACCGACCGCGCCAGGTGTTGCTTAACCTTGCGACTGATATTTAGCCACGAGCTCTTCCTTAGCTACGAGCTCTTTTTTTAGTCCACAAAGTGAATATCAATTTCCTATATAGTTCAAAGTTAAGCTGCCGCAATAGTATTTCTGATTCACCAAAACTGTTTTTGTTTTGTTCCAAACGAGCAATTCAACAGCATTACAAAATCTATTTTTGTATTCCTATTTATTTTTCTTCTACAACATCCAAACTTTTTTTCTCCACCTTCGTATACGATTATCATAAAATACATGTATTTATGCATATGCGCTAAGAAGCTACTATTTACGGAAACACTTACATTACAAGATTACAATTTTAAATCTATTACATTTGAACAGTTCACAGACAAATAATGTAAACACTAAACTCTGAAACATTTGCAGTTATTAACAATTACACTTTTAAGCCATTTTGAACCTTATTGCTCTATATCAAGATCCAATTTTAATTGCAACACATTTATAAATAAGATGAAGAAGTTTATTTTTGAAAATGAACCCTATTACTTGCGCAAAAGATTAATAATCAATTGACAGCTATGAGCTGAAGTCAAATGAAGTGAGTTTCTTAGATTATTACGTGAAAAGGGTACTAGGTATGAAGCATTAGTTTTGGGCATTCCGCCTCCAGTTCTAAAATACTTTATAGACACTGTACAAGAAATTGCCATTACCGTTCTCATTCTTATATACAACCTCATAATAATTTTATAGGGTCTTCGTTCTTTATATTTTAGAGCTGGGGTGAGTGCCGTTTGTCACGCTCGTCACGACAATTTTCCGTATATTTGACAATCAACACGTTTTTACGTACTCGTGAAAATTTTAAGCTCGCTAACACCGAGCGGCTAGATAATCCTTACTAAACTATAAGTAAGAAAGTGTTATCGTCCGCAAACCTCATAATTTGCTTTAAAGTAAAAATGTGTTAAATTATTTCTTTTGACGCAATAGACAGAGATATGAAAAATAGGGAATTTTAATTACTCCGTCTTTCAGATAAGCAAAACATATTAGACACGTGTTTCTTTTGTTTTAACAAAACGTAAAAAATACTTGAATAAAACGCACTAAATTTCGGGAGTGGAAGCTTGTGACGTCACGTTTAAGTAAAATTAGAGCCTAAAAGTGACATAATACGTAATTTCAACGTGTTGTATCTTGGTCATTAGTCTAAGGGAGAAACGAAAAAATACGTGTCTAATATTTTAGGTGAATATTAAAGACAGATTTATTACTTTTTTGTTCGTCATACCTGTTCGGTATAGTTTATTTATTCCTTACTTAGCTATTAAGCTTTAACCGAAAACAGTTTTTCAGCTGATTGTGAGTGCTTTCCACCATCCACTGTAACATGCAATACATCAATGCAACGCAAAAATAAAGCCACGCAATCATCTTTAACATACATTTTATATTTTAAACCATGATTGTTTCTGGCGGATAGCCAAGCAAAGCAATAAATAAATGCGATGCAGGCTGCCTTTTTATATAAATGTCGGATTAAAATCAATGTCGATCTACATGGATGTGGAAAACCAGTGATATTCAGTTTTGTATCAACATCTGGGTATCCATATTTCGAGTTACGAGAAGTTTCTACTAGCTATCATTTGTATAGATGCTAGCTGATCAAGCTATTGCTATCTGTCAAATTTTCTCAATAGATTTTCAACTTTATCGCTGAGGTATACAGTTCAAAGTTGCTTGAGAAATTGACAGTTTCAGGTAGCTTGATGTGTTGGCATCTGTACATCATTGAGAGGCACTGTCAAGACATGGAGTCAAGAGGTCGTGATGGCCTACTAGTTAAAGCAACAGCCTCTCAACTCAACTATGTGTGATTTTTAAAACATATGTAATTGTCCTTTTTTATTGTTAATTATTGATTCTGGTTCTCTTTTTCAAAATGTTTCCAAAAGTTATACTTATTTATTAAAAAAATGATAAATTGGAAATACAAATACCTACTTATTAACAAAGTTATTTATAAAAAAATCTTATAATTACAAAAACCTCAAATATGTAGTCAACTGTCACCTTTGAAGATTATTATTATACTTTATTGCACACATAAATACACATAACACATACAATTTGAAATATAATGTACAAAGGCGAAAAATATTTAACAAGTAAGCAATTTATTTTCCTTGAAATTCTTATTGTTCTAAACCTATGTGATCTTCAAAGCTTATCTCCTAGAATGCGCCTCGTGAACGGCTGGTATTTTACAGCTTTTCTCTTGGTGAACGCGAGAATAGAATAGTGCTATAGAAACCTGGCCAGACTCTTCTGGCCTCGATCTGTAGTGTATTGTTAAATACGATTTCAATTAATCGCCGCGGTTGTGACTGCGTTGACACCTACTTTTATCAGTAAAGGCCGGTTCAGTAAAGGCCGGTTTCGCGGGTTACGGATAGCCACTACCATCTACCAGATAAATTAAAAAATAGAACAGAATTTGTATGAAATTATCTACCAGATAAACTATCTGGAACTTATCAGCAACCTTTGAAACTGGCCATAAGTAAAATCAACTTTTACTCGATTTAAATATTTCATTTGTAAGGACTAGAAATATGCACAGACGCCAGCACATCACGCTACTACAATCTGTGAAATTTCCTTAATAGGTTTTTTACTTTATCACTGAAGCGTTATGGTTCAAAGCTGATTATGAAGAAAATTTCCGTAAAACCGTGTTCCTTAAACATGCTAGGCACAATTACGTTACTTGGTTTTATCTTCAGTAAACTGTAAGGTGAATAAAAAAGTAATCAAAACAATACATTTTTTAAACACTATTACACCAAATCCATTGTTTTCCCTAGCCTACATTGTCCCACTGCTGGGCAAAGGCCTCCCCCAAAGGCTCCCATCTATCTCTGTCCGAAGCGTGCTGATATACGTGTGTACCAAATTCCTAAAACATACAAAATTATGCGTTATAATGGAAAATGATTTCTTTCATACCCGCTTTTGATGGAAAGTGTTATCGTGAATAAATAACCGCGTGAAGAGAGAGACAGTTTATTTATATTTTATTGGACGGATATTGTTCGGAAGCGGTGGGGGGTTCCACTTATCTTTATGGGGTACTCTGTTGTGGGGGACGGTGGTGATGTATTAGTGAGATGGATGTAAAGATTTATTCATGAATGTGTCGGATCTTTGGGGGATTTTATAGCCATCATGTGTTATGAATCTTGGAACTTTAAAAGTAACTCCTAACCGAAGTGTTATGATATCTAGTGGAAACTGTCTTTCCCGCGTAGCTGAATCGTGTTTTTATTAGTAGGTTAGGTACATTTATTTGGATCAATGAAACACACTTTCGCTTATAATTGCAGCTACCTTGAAAACTGATTATTTTAGAGAAGTGATAACCTGACCCTGTTAGTAAATTTTCCGTTTTCATGTGTACATCTAAGTATGTATGGGCATCATGTATTTTAGAAACAATAATATCAGTTTTATAATAGGCCGTTTTTTTTTCGATATCTTACAGATCTACTACGCTATTAGATAGTACACTAGTTGGTACACAATAGTGTCTAAAAAATATTGTTATATTGTTTCTCCTTTCCCCAGAACTGGCAAACTGCACTACCCCACAAATGTGTGCGGGCCGCTGTTCGAGGAGGAGCTGGAGTTCTGGGGGCTGGACTCCAACCAGGTGGAACCCTGCTGCTGGTCCACCTATAGTATACACAGGGATACACAGGTTAGTGCAGTATAAGGTGGCAGTTATCGTTTTGAACATTTGGTTATCGTAGGACGTTCAATTTAAACGAAAGCTTAAGATGATGCAATTATGAGTTATGAAATAAAAATGGTACCCAAAAATGACTTATTTCAGGTATAATAGATGTGACTTAAATACAAAATACAAGCAAAAATTCAGTTCATCATTCTCAATTCTTTATCTAGAAGAATGTTGTATTTGACACTCGCACCTCTGATTACGCGATACTCCTTTTAGTTATGAATATGGTACCCCAAAATTCGTTACAGTTGTTTCAGACTTAGTAAGAATTTTATACAAAGCACCAACTCTATTGATAACTTGCTCTATGAGGGATTTTGCACTTGACACTTGATAAAACTTTAGCTTCTAAAGATCTCAAGTCTACATACTTATATAACTAAAGTAAGTTAATTAATACAAACACATACATTTCATCTCAACTTGGCAGCCGTCGCCCAAATCTCTCTCAAGCAAACGAAATATCATTTTGACGGAGTACACCATCCAACAGTTTGGTGCAGATTTTATTCACAGACTTTTTCCGGATTACCGGAGTCTGTACGTTCGTTAGATTGGCGGATTGGCAATGATAGAGATTACTATTGATGGAACCGTTGAACCAAAGGAGGAAAAAAAACGAGAAAAGGCAATAAATTTGCCCCGGCTCGGGCGAGCTGCCAAAAAAGCTGCTAAGCCGTCTACATGAGTTTAAGCTTGAATTAACTGCTTTAAAAGATATCATTTTTTGTTGAAAATTGTTTTTAGTTCTTTAATAGGGTTTATTCTTATTAAAGTATAATTTTGTAATACCATTAACTACAGTAATAATTTCGTGTTAATTAACATTTTCCGAGTGTTAGATTCTTCATCAATTTGTGAAGATACTATTTCAAATTAACTTATACGTCTATGCCTATTTATATATTTGACGAATTCTAGGTAAAGATTATGATTTCTTGATAAGGAATTTTATTTAAATATTCTCACTAACTTTATTTGTATTTAGCTGTTTTTTGTTAATTATTAATCGGGAATTCATTATTTGAATTATTAATTTAAAACAGCACTTATAGTAAGGTGTTATTATGTTTAGATATCATTCAATTTATAATAGAGAGAAAAATTTGATGTTCTAATGGATGGTAAAATTTAGGCTTAAAATATAACTTATACTTAGAATAGAATATAATAAAATACTTTATATTGAGGTGCGTGGAATAGATCCCGCGGGACGCGTTTGAAATCGCGAGAAAAAGATTTAGTGCACTTTCACACAAGTGAATTTCTCGCTCGGTGCTTTCGCGCGGCAACGCTCGGTCCGTACGGGTGGTGTCAATAAACAAATGACAACTACCGGTACAAACGATGACAGTTGTCTGTGAGTTGAGGGTAGCAATATCGAGAGCATACGCGCGATGCATTCTTCTAGTGTGAAAGCGCTGTAAAATACAACATTTAAGGGGGCAGTGACGTCACTAGGCTAGGTAGGTCTAGCAAGTGTATGGTAGTTGCAGAGTTTAATGTATCTTGCAGGACATAAGTTTAACAATAGAAGGTTTCTTTTAAGATTGATCTACGTACGTTATTTTAAGAATTAACAAAAGCAATATGAAGTACTGAAAGGCATCTTCACTTAAAAGTAATTAACCATCATCAAACAAATTGAAATCAAAACCTCCTTTATATTCTTATCAAAGTCAATAAATTACCTGTTGTCACAGTTTGCAAGAAAATTAACCCTTAAAATTAATTCAAATAGGAATTTGAGAACACAAAGGAAGCTTGAATGCGGATCAAAAGGCCTTTCTCAATTTCATGCAGTAAAGGCAAGTGCCGATTGCAGGGTTAATACGTGTTTGATTATCCACCAATTTGTTCATCGTATTTGTTCATCCACCAATTGCTGGTAATGTTTGAGATCTAGAAATTTTTCGTCTGGTTCATCAAAACCTTTTAGTAACTAGTCTACTATCAATAAAGATTAGCAATTTATCTCGAAAAAGCTCTTCTGAAAAAAAAAACCCAAACGAGTTCAAAAGCATTCATTTCCGAAATAATCACGACCATCATTTGAAAATGAAAGCCCTCCAAAAATGGATTATCTGCTTATCTCCAAAAATCGTCAACCCTTTCAATTTTTTTTTAGAATCTGTCTGGACCAATAAAGAGGGTTTGAATGAAGTGAGGCCATCTAAAATCAACCAATAGATTCCCTGAAATGTCACATTTTCACTTGATAAGCGATCTTTTGTCGCCTTTAATAGATAGGGACCCTTTTTCCTTTGAGCTCCAGGGCTGGAGATAACCATCTTAGTCAAGACCCCTTTATTTCTAGACAATTTATGTGGGAATGTATTTTTAGGAATATTACTTAGTAACTAGGTTATGTCCGCAGTTTGGTAACTCATATTGGTTGAAAATAATGTTTTCTATGAGTTATAGACTAGACAAGGCCTTGATGGATTTGAATAAATCTTGTTCAGTAAAACGGTATACAAGTGTTCATAAACGAGAAGCATATTTTCCCGTCACTCTCTTTTTTCTGCTTCTTCGTCTTCCTGCCCTGTTTTAAATCATAAATTTATTTGAAGTACCCAGAAATATGGTGGTACATAAAACGTTACAGTTTTGTATGGCACATAGCATATTTCATCCTCGTGATCATGACTACAATGACTGGCTTAGAGTGAATCACACAGTGCTTTTAATTAAAAACCTTTATTCCTAAGTTATTTTAGGTCGGCGCAATATGTTTTCCGACCATTTCTCCGACTCTCACTCTTCCGACTATTTCCGACTATGTCAGTTATCATACTAACATTCTCTATCTTTTTATTTATGTCATGTTTTATGGCAGTCAATTCATCGCTCCCTTGGTCTACTTCTACCTCTCCATCCATCCACATTCATACTTAAAACACTATTTGTAGCATGTGTTTTACACTATCTTATCATATGCCCTTACCATGAGTAATCTACTCTTACAACAGTTATATTTCACTAGTTGTTCCCCGCGATTCCACTCGCGTCTCTAGAGAACTATGTACTTCCCGTACCTGAAAAAAAGCCTATGTCCTTTCTCAGACTTTAGACTATCGAGGTCACAACATTAAAGTCAGTTCAGTAGACAGATAGACAGACAAACAAATTTAATTTCACATTTATGTACAGACGCCAGCAGGTCAACCTACCTGAATCTTTCAAATTTTACCAGTAGAATATTAACTTTCAGCTTGTAGTAGCATGATGTGCTGGCATCTGTACTTACACACCTAATACAGACCCTTTTCAAGTATTCATCACAAACATGCAAAGGCTTACAAAACTACACCATATAAACATCTTCAACATTGCGAGAAATGTAAGCTAAGGATCTGAAAACCTGTCCATCATTTTGATGGATGAAGCGTATCATACTTCATGAGGGAACTGAGCTGGCTTATCTTGGGTGCAATGGATTTTAAGTTTTAATAAAAAAAGCCTTTCAACTGGTTATGAGGTACGTTTTTCTGGTTGGATTTTGATTGTAAACTTGTTTTAGCAGGGCGTTTACATCAAAGGAGCTAATGCTTATAATAGGTTACTATCAAATATTTTTGTAAGAAAGAGGATGACAGTCTGTTTTAGATTTAAATAATGTTATAGGGAAAGAAAGCTTAAATCCTGCGAATGGTCCGAGTTGTACTTTGTTCGTTTGGTGTGAACCCCTAAATGGTAAAACTACCGCATAGCTTCTATTGAAATAAACCGCAACAAAAGAACTTAGAATATCCAGTAATGCGATATGGATGTCTAAGGTCACGGATTAAGAGTAACTACAATTTAAAAAATGTGATCAGCTAAGGTTTTTACGATACCATTAGTTAGAGGAAAATTCCATAAAATATGAATACCAACACCTACATTAACAACCAGGTAAATTACATCAATTACATTAATGAAGAGAGATAAATAAAGCTAGCGCCGGTACAGCGTGCGTATCATATTCAGAGTTATATTATCTGCTACTATTTCATGTTGAAACGTTAATCTGTTTACACGTGTCGTGTTATGCGATCCCTTTGAACGTTACCTTTTAGCTAATTGTGATCAATAATTATGTTTGTCTTTTATGTCCTGTGTTTGACATACAAAAGCGAGCTGACATCTGCTACTGTTGTTTATAGTGCTGGCCAGACCAATTCTCTCTAGGGGGGGGAGGGGGGGATCAGCCAGCTGCGTAGAACATAGTGCACAAGCGCAGACACCGTCTCATTCTCATAGTCCGATGGGACGGCAATCCGTCACGACTGGAGAGAGATCAGGCGCAGGCCAGACATTTACGTGCTCTGCGATGCACGGGTGAATCAATCGAAGCCTTTACTATAAATACATTCAATACAATAGTGCAGCTGCAGAGGATTGTTTACTGCATATATCACCTGCAGGCTTAGCATGGCGATTCTATATCTATTCTATCAAGCAAAGACAAAGCTCTTTCTGTCAATGTCAGCATGTCTTCTGCCCGAGCATGGTGCTACCTGTCAACTCGCATGTAATCAGCAGGCTTAGCATGGCGATTTTATATCTATTCTGTCAAGAAAAGACAAAGCTTTTTCTGTCAATGTCAACATATCTTCTGCCCGAGCATGGCGCGACCTGTCAAATCGCATATAATCACTTGTAGCCTTATGTCAATCGAAGAAAAGAAAAATTACTTTAAAAAATTTCAAAAGAAATCTTACGTCAATCTGTCACTTTTCTGTCATTATATCCAATCTCCGGTAGACAAAACTTGTTTCTACGGTTGCCATGCTAAGCCTGCTGTTGTAGACTTATGTCGATCGAAGAAAAGAACAATTTCGTCAAAAAATGTCAAAAGAAATCTGTACGTCAAGCGTCAAACTGTCACTTTTCTGTCATTATGTCCATTCTCCGGTAAACAAAACTTGTTTCTACGGTTGCTATGCTAAGCCTGCAGATGTATCAGTTTCTATAATTATTTCTGGATTCCATTGAAACCATTCGCTATATCTTATGTCTTCATATGCCGCCATTTCCGAATTAATACATACTATTTATTTCTTGGTATTATTGAAAGATGCTTTATGTTTCCTTAATTTTTAATGAAATCCCAGAAATAATAACCGGTATGAATATAAACGATTTTCTAACGTATGGTCAGTGTAACTTTTCATATATTATTTTTGTTTTGAACGTATTTTATTTAACATAAACCTCTGGCAGGCAAGGAAGTTGTATTTCATGGGGATTCGTCATGCCGTTTGCTGAGGAGCCATGAAACACGCTATTTGTATTAAAAGTTCCCAAGTTCCTGAGAGCAACTAAGATTTTGAAATAAAAGAAAATGTTTTGAGATACAAGAAGTGTATTAGGAAGTTGAGTTTACTACCCATAAATATCATCTATAAAACGAAAAACCTGTAATAATATTATAAAGCTAAACAGTTTGTTTGTTCGCTTGAATCCACTAATATGAATGACTACTTGCCCAATTTGAAAACTTTCATTATTAGCCCATTTATCGAGGAAGGCAACAGAATAGTTCCCCTGGGACCCGGATGAAACCGCCGATGCAAGCTAGTATTATGTAGAATGAATATGTCTAACGCTCTCTAAACCCGCTTGTTCTCTGGCCCCACTCCGCTCAGCTGTAAAGTCGACGTAAAACGACAGACAATTGCTTCTGAACTAACATCGCTCATATCGGTTGCGAATGAGCTGTTGTATCTCTTTGAGCGCACGCTTCTGGCTCTGACTGTACTCGCTTCAGAGTTCGACTGTACTTGCATCTGAGTTCAACGTTACAGTGTCTCTGTATGCATTGTTGCTTGTACACGCGTATTTTTGTTGACCTATCGGAATGTGTTTTCAATTTGGTTGATAGCTTACTCGTTAAAAAAAATACATTTAATACTACAAATACACAATATTGTACAAGAATATCAATAATAAATAAAACTTAAAACACAAAAAAAACGTCCTCATTTTTTAAGTTGGATGGCAATTCTTACAAAATCAAAACCAGCTATTGGGTTATTTGAAGCGTTCACTAGATCCTTAAAAACGGTATGAGCCTTTGGAATCCATGGTCCGAGGGTTTCAGAAGGTCAAATGTATAGTTGTCAATGAGTCTACTAATTACGCAGTTTGAGGTTCTCTGCAGTCGCAGCAGCGGAGCCAGCACAGTGAGCCGAGCTAGTAAGGTGCAATAGTGTACGAGTATCGACACAGAGCGCATCTCACACTAAGGACCTACCGATCTACCATGGGAATAATGACAAAATAAATTAAATACGTTCTTCTTCCATTTTGTTGAAGGTCGTATAAAATCTAGCAATAAAATATCTCACATTTTACTGTAATTCTGAAAGCTTCAAAGTCCCAATGAATAGTGATTTGTTAGCCTACAATTTATCACCCCTACTAAACCTACGCGCTTATAATAATTTTCCATTGTTCTCTCACAAACAAACACCAATAACTAACAAACGATTTAAAACTGCTATAGTTTATGATGATGGCAGCCATCTTAAATCAATATACTGAAAGTTTTCATAAATCAATGGTAACATTTTAACTTGTAAAGGCATAAAACTGTATTTGGATTTTATCCAGTTCACATAATATTGTACAGTCAAGGATGAAAAACGAATGGAGTAGTCACTAGCAATAGTATAAAGATTTGCATTGCATTAAGTTTTTTTTAGTATAATATTAATGTTAGCCTCGTTGGTATAGTAGAAGCATAATGAGGCTGGTGTGCACGGTGTCTCGGGTTCGATTTAATTATCGGGCCGAAATAGCTTTGTGGGTTTTGAGAGACTTCCATAGAGCAGCCCGTTGTCTGGAAGTTAGTTATTGATACACCCGTGAACTAGAGAGTACTTAAATGTCAGTCCAGCGCCTGATCTCTCTGAGGGCGTGTCGTGCTGCGAATCCATCGGGCTAGAATAGTGCATTTGCGTCTGCGCAAATTCTTGTGGCTGGTTTGCTTAACAACAGCCACCATGGCCGACAATCGTTCAGGACGTTCTTATTAATTACCAATGAACACTCTATTTACTACATAATCCTTGCCACGTACAAACAAACACTGTATCCGAAAGCTTTATAGTTGATTTACAAATAAATTTACATTAAATTTTATTACGTGGAAATGGAGGGGAATTCCGTTATAAGGGGTTGTTTGGTTCACTGTGTTTTGCAAAGATATTTTATGAGACAGTAAGGATTTTAGTATTTCTGTAGTCATACATTGTAACCTATTTGTAAGGGTTTATAATGTTATCTACATTGTTAAGTAATTATGATGACTTTCTACTCCGTTTATTTCTTTTTCTTAGTTCTTAGCTATGACATTAAACAAATAACTTATATTGAAATGTTTTTGTTAAAGACTATATAGCCTGTAGGTTTTAGTAGTTACGAATTTTAAATTAAATATACCAGTAATCAAATAATTTGTAGTACAAGTAAGCAAACAGAAAAAATAGCAGCCTAAAAACCAAAAAACTTACAAATCTATTCTTATATTGTAAGGCTGAAGGGTTTGTTTGAACGCGCTAAGGCAAACAACTGCAACGCTGATTTGAAAAAAAAAAACGGTATTAGGTAGCCTATTTATCTAAATAAAGGCTATTTCTATCACAGACTATTATAATATGATGCTCATAAAATAACCTAACTAACAATTATTTAAATTGCATTCTAAAATAGCATAATAATTCTATTACCATTTCCCATACTACTCTTCTATTATAGCGGCATTAGGAGCCGGAAGTCGACTCTCGGACTCGAGACTTCCGGTCGGACTTACAGCCTGAAGCCTGAATGGCAATCGGAAAGTCGAGCAAGAGAAGTCATGCATTGTGTTTAAATTGTACGGTCTGGCTTTTGTTGGGGACTGACTACTTGAGAAGATAATTGGAATTAGGTATTTGTAGTTGACTAGGGTGGGGAAAAAGGAAGGTTTATATTAGAAGATGATATTTTTTATAAAAGTGGTGATATAATATGCAATACCTTTTAGCCTTTTATGCTTGAAATGTCACAAATACATTTAACAAATACGAAAATTGAGTTGAATTAAGAATCCTAAATTATATCAATTTTTGAATCGTAGGAATTTTAAAACAAAAACAATGTTTAGTGCATAAAAACCATTTCTGCATAATTTTACATACCTAGTCTAAGCGAGTAAGTCAGTAAATATTTCACTCTTCCGATCCTAGAATTTTCTAATGCAACGAACTTAAAATACCTAATATAGGTAATATTGTTTCAAACTCTTGAACAAATTTAACTTAGGAATCAAGATAATTGTTCCCAACCAAAAACCTTAGTCACACGTTTACGTAAACAGTTTAACATAAAAGCGTATTTACCTTGGCAGGCGCCAAATCCTCTTTACCTTATAAAATAGACAGGAATTAACGGTAAACAATTGTTTGTATATAAAATAATGTTCAGAAAATTCACTTCGCTCAATACCCCAAAAGTTAAAGTGTCAGAGTTTTCTTAAACCCGCTTGGCGACCTCTGACTAGAAATTTTATAGGCCAAGGCCCATAGAAAACGCAAAACATAAATAACAAAACAATATTTATAAACTAATGCTTCTTTCTTCTTTATCTTAAAAGCCTAGCTCTTGTCAGTGCAGCTCTTTCCATTTCTGCCTATCGTGTGCCAAATGTTGAACTTCTATAAACTAATACATACAAAATATAAAATATATGTACGTTATTTATACTATCCGGCTACGAACAGTAGTTTTAACGAGACACAGTTGAAACTGCATGCAACAGCTAGTATTAAATATAGCTAATATTATTTTTCATTTTAATATAAATAGTGATACTTCTGTTAATTTTATACTCAGTGGTAACAGTACCTTGGCATACTTAAATGTTTCAAATCTCATTAGAAAGGAATAATGTTTTGAATTTTATGCAAATTGTTGTTGATTATACGTAGCTTTTAGGCTTTGGCTCTTGAGTTTCAAGTTTATTATTTGGCAATTGATGATATACTGACGGTAAGAATCTGTCTATTGCTCCAAGTGAGAATAGTCATTAGTCGTATTTTGATGATTTTCCATAAACGATAAGTCCAATTTGCCCATGTGTATTAATATCACCGAATCACAAATATCAATGAAATACAGACGCCAGCATGTCAATCTACCCAAATCTGTGAAATTTCACCAATAGAATATGAACTTTTGGGTATTGTGATAAGGTTGAAAATGTATTTAAAAAATTGTCGGATTGAGGTAGGTTGATGTGTACAAACACAAAGATAGTGTTAAAATGTAGCATATGAGAAAATCAACATCTGCCATAATATTTGACATCTTCAAACCTACTCTCGGCAATGTAAATTAAAAAGGTTGAGGTAAGATCTCATCATAATATTTGTATAATATCCCAAATGTCTTTCCTCAAATACACTAAAAACAGCCAATATTTTCCTTCATCAAACAATAAAACCACAAACTGCTACACAATTTTCGACCTTATTGCTTAGCGTTAAGGTTGACATGAAAATAATGTTTACAATCAATGTTATTTACATAGAAAAAGGGCTATTTGTGTTGTAAAGTTTAATGAATATATTATTGGAGACTAGATTAGTTCTGTGAAGGCCGTTAGTGGTAATAACATGTTAATAGCGTTACATGCTAATAATATTTATGACATTAGCATAAGATGCAGAATATTACGGTCCACAGCTTATTACTATGGAACACCTATGCATTTACAAACCTTAGCCTCCTTATAATAATCATCATTAGCCTATCGCAGTCCACTGCTGGACATAGGCCTCTCCAAGTGCATACCACTGAGATCGATTTTCGGCTTCTCGCATCCAGCTCCAGCCAGCCGTCTTGCGCAAGTCATCACTCCACCGTGCCTGAGGACGTCCTACACTACGTTTGCCGAGGCGTGGTCTCCATTCTAGAACTCGTTTACCCCAACGGTTATCGGTTCTTCGGCTAATATGGCCAGCCCATTGCCACTTCAGTTTGCTGATTCGGTGGGCTATGTCAATGACCTTGGTTCTCTGACGGATTACCTCATTTCTGATGCGATCTCTCAGAGAAATGCCGAGCATAGCTCTTTCCATAGCCCGCTGAGCGACTTTAAACTTACCTTATAATAAAACGAGGACTTAAAAAGTACCGGCTTCAGTAGTGGGTACTAGGAGATGGGTTAAAGCTAGCTTAAGCTGGTACTTTTATAAGACCACGTCTTATAATAAGGTTGGATAGGTTTAGGGCCTATTTCAGCACCTACAAACAAGTTCCGGTTAATTTGTTTACAAGATAATTTCATACAAATTCTGTTCTATTTTTGAATTTATTCGGTAGATAGATAGATTTGTGGGGAGTTTGTTTCGCCACTTCTTCTTTCCAGCGAAAACATATAGAAAGTGGTGAAGGCGTTTTGGAGACTCTCTTTTGTTTTTTGATGTTCGAAAAGTGCTGATTTATCAAACTAATTTGAATAAATGATTTTTGATTTTGACAGACCGGCTTTTTAATTCGGACATCGTGAAACTGGCCCTAAGCAAGGTAAAGTAAACAAAGGAATTACGGTTAAACGGTATTTGTGGCTATTTACTAGGCGAATGGCTGAGTAAACTTCTTGTTCAGTTAGTTCACAGAATAGTACAAGAGCTGGTAGACATTTTGTGAGTAGGTAAACAGGTACACAGAATTACACACCGATAAAACTTGATTAATGTCTCACCACTCGCCAACTAGGCCTGACGTTCTGTGTTGTAGTAGTTAGAAGACGCATAGGAAAAGTTTTCAGCTGCAGTGATTTTTCTTATTTTCTATTCCTGTGACATCCAGGCTGTTTACATCTGGTCATAAAACTATAAATTAAATTGAGATGGCACGGGGCATTTTAGACGCTGTAAGATTGTTTTGAAAATGTTTTTTTTTTTGCATTCTGAAATGTTTGCTCTGCTGTAGTTAGTTACACCACACTTTAAGAAGACATATATTATTCATGTTTGTCTTAAGCAAAATTCAGGTCTTTTGGATGTGGTCGCACTCAAAGAGTGATAAATACCTTCCTACATTAAAGTGTCCACGAGCTCTCCATCTAAAATTGATGTGACCTTCAATTTATGAAGTTGGTACTTTCCATTAGATAAGCACGGAAAATCTTTTGTTATTAATACTTTATTAACAAGCATATATTCTAACGAAAAAGTTTTTTTTTTCCCTGAAATATCTATTGATAAAATTTGTATCTTATGTGATATTCATCGATACATGTATGAAGTCACAGTAAACAAGCTATTTCGTAATTTCAAATACATCTACAAAGTATACTTTCAATATTAAGACATATTCACTTCATAACTGAATGCTTTCATCAATACAGCATGAATAGCCCAATTAATTGAACATGTGATCAATTGCACTGCATTCAAGTAATGCCATTCATTAAACGTTATAACTACGATATGGTTATTATGTATCTACATCTTACTTAACGTTATATAAGGTGTTGCAAAATTACTTATGTTTATATTATATCTGGAGGAATGTGATTTCATATACACAGTTCTATAATAAAACTTTGCACACCTGGATAAATACTATAGCCCTAGACAAAAGGGCTGATATCTGATAAAGAAATAATTTTTCAACTCGGTCCACTATTTCCCGAGATAAGCGCGTTCAAGCAAACAAACAAACAAACTCTTCATTTTTATAATATTATGAGCATAGATTTTATTGAAATGGCATGTTGATTAAAAATCAAAAGATTTTCTTAATTGAAAAATATTCTGAAAACAATTGTTTCAGATATTACAAAAAAGACTCTTCAGAGTTTCAGTGTTTTTTTGTAACAACATGTAGTATAAATTAAATTAACTATCTATTCATTGTATAGGAGGTACTTAAACATGTACCTAATCTGTTTGAGTGGGTTTAAGCGGTACTAATGTGTCTCTATTTAGTAGCTTAGTTAAGATAGAGGGGCTCGTGGTTCTGTAATAGCCATTAAATTAACTTATATTTACCATCCTCTTCTGTATTCTCCGGCCTTTACCCCCTTTTTTATTATATAGGACCCCCGCAACTTGTCATGTTCTTCCGTACCTGCTATCTGACGTCATATGACATGAAACACTCTTTGCAGCTGTATCAGCCATATTCTGGTGGCCCAGTGCCCCACTCCTCGAAGAGATGTCAGCAACGTAGGAGGGGTCCATTAGGGCCAGGGTCTGCCTGGGCTGCGGGTTGATAGCAAGACTTACCTTGGCCCTGGGACCTGACACTCCCTCTAGCTGCACCTTCAGCGGGAGGGGTCATTTAACGACTTCCCACGAAAAAAAAAGAAAAAAAATGTCAGGCAAGTACTAATGCCACTTTTCTAAGTTACACTACTGATTGAAGGTGAAGAAAAACCTCTTGAGGAAACCTGGACTAAAAAGTCTGAAATGACCAACCTGCATTAAGCAAGCGTGGCAATTAACCCTCAATATCTCTGTGTGAGAGGAGGCCTGTATATAGCAGTGGGACGATAAAAAGGCTGATGATGATGCTGAAAGTATTGACTACAATATGGATTTAATTTCATAATTTTTTCTTAACGTGGTTTGGGGTAATAATGAGGTAATTGAAATTTTACTTTCGCGAAAACTCAGGTTCTCTTAGAGGTTCACCCATCTTTTCTTAAAGAATAATTTATGACGCATACTTATTATAAAAAAACCCAACATCCTTCATCCACTTTCACACTCATCCCAACATTTATCCAGCCGCTCAGGGTGGCCATTTTTATGTAAATCCCCAAAAATAGGCATGTTGAAAATATTTGTCGGGTCGGTTTGACACCTGATCGCATTTGTAGGGTTATGTGGGCTCTCGTTTTCCTTTATGAAACGAGTGTTTTATGCTGATGAAACTCCAGCTGAACTATTTTTGGTATGGAAAGGTGGAATGATAATCCGCAAACGGCTGATGTCAGAGCATGGCATGCGTCAAGTTTAGAAATATTGTAATATCGTTTAGGTATACGGGGAGATCTAGCATTTGATCAATTCTAAATACACACTTTGAACAAGATTTTTTTCGTATCGGTGTAGTAGTAATAGTAGTTCCTTAGATGAATGCGTTTAAAAAACAATTATACAAACAAACTCTTCAGCTTTATAATATTATTACAGATTCTGTAAGACCTCAAATATTTTGGCACTGTTTTTCTGTTATTACCTGACATCGAGCAGTCTTTTTTTAAATGCTTTCATTTAGCAATTACGGCAACAGAACTATACAATGAGTAAATCTTTTGCGCTACCATTTTGATTAGCTTTTGTTAAAAGCACTTGATCAAAATACCGCTTACTAAGTTCAGAAAAACATCTGAGTATTTAAACTAAACTTCATTATTTTATATGAAATTATATTCTTGAGTAGAATATCAGTACAAACAACTCTATAAACCACATAAAAATGCCCTCATCTCGCGAGAAGTGACCGCAAACCGTATAAGAGTACTAAAGCGTCCGCCAAATGGCAAATACAGGCATTAGGGTCTCAAATCCGAAACAAAGCCGCCGAATGGGGTCGCTCGGTACCCCAGCGATTAGTCTAAACGGCCTCCTAGCTAGGCCGCATGACACCCCCTGATAAATAGGCTAACAATTGAATTTCTACACACGTTTTTGCCAAATATGTGGGCAATTTTAGGTAGGTTCGACCGCTTATTTATTACTAGCGGTTGCTAGCGGTTTCTCCCGCGTCCAAGGGGAATTTCTTCCCATACTTTTATAAAACATAGTCTATGTTCACCGGGCATAGTCTAGCTTTCCAATAGGGATTTTTTTTTATCTGTCAAGTAGATTCTGAGCCTATTCAATCCAAACCTCCTCTTTATAACATTAGTAGGTAGATATATATTAAAATATTAATATTCTTGAAAATGTATTTAATTCACAGGTGAGGTTTATTTAAGAGTAATTTTGGGCCACAAATATTTCCAAAATGGAATCTAACTCTTCGCTTTCCCCAAACAGAGGGGATTCATAAACATTGCCTTGCTTGTTTTCTTGCTTGTTTTCGTACCTCGGATTTACAGCATCGTATACTTTTGACACATAGCCCACCGAATCAGCACGCTGAAGTGGCAGTGGGCTGGCCATATCAGCCGAAGAACCGATAACCGTTGGGGTAAACGAGTTCTAGAGTGGAGACCACGTCTTGGCAAACGTAGTGTAGGACGTCCTCAGGCACGGTGGAGTGATGACTTGCGCAAGACGGCTGGCAGGAGCTGGATGCGAGAAGCCGAAAATCGATCTCAGTGGCGTGCACTTGGAGAGGCTTATGTCCAGCAGTGGACTGCGATAGGCTGATGATGATGATGATGATACTTTTGAAAACAAGCGAGCATCCAAACAGTTTGAGGTCAGAACAGTTTTTACTCAAATGTGTGAAGGAATTTCCTGGGGTTATAGCCAAAACTACGGAACAAAAACTACAATAATACAAAGAAATAATAACATACTCACATATTATTTTTTAATGTCCACAAAGCCATACATGGTTCAGACGTAACTGTCAAGTGCAGTCTTCAACATATATTATATGTAACTACATTGCGTAACTGCAGATTGTAGGTATATGTATATTATGTACGGTAGCGGTTTCTTCATTGACATTCTAGGAATTTCTACTAGAGTCTAATTGCTAAGAGTTTCATTTTCATGCCCGTGCTGTGACTAGGAACCAAAATATGCGAAGATGACACACTTATAAACTTAAAACAAACTTAGATTCGACTAGAACATTATTCCCTCTAGTTACATATTTTTATATAAAATATTGTATCCGTTTCTCCATTTTTTTATACTTTAGGATAGTTTACCTATTTAGTCCAACTATAAATATTAGGCCTCAAAAATATTCTCCCATTTAAAAATAAATCAGAAACAACTTTCTGACTTTCCACATCCAATCGTACTCTCCAATATTTATTTATGAAACATGTATCCTTTGCCAAGTCAAACATCTACAAGAAATTCGGTATCATACCAATCATTCGTAGGTACTTCTATCGTGATATCAAACTGTATTAGTAAAAGCCGTTTCAGATCAAAAGGAATCAATGTTTAGATTGTCTGAAATAACTGTTATAACAGATCAAAGTGGTTCTCCGCTAATAAAATTGTACTCAAAATGATACGAGGTATTTTTAAACACGCAGAAATTACTTTGTCGGTTTTGTTCTTAAGTTATGTAAATAATAATTTTCAAAAGTGCATATGGTGATAAGTAATCAATTTGTATGTATCTACAGACGACAGCACCTCAAGCTACACGAAACTGTCAAATTTATACAATCAACTTTGAACCCTACTCTTCAGCGATAACGTTGAAAATCTATCAAAGAAAGACAGATTGTAGTAGCTTGATGTGATGGCGTCCGTATATAATACATAAAGCAAACCTGCTCTGTGTGAGAGTAGGCCTGTGTCCAGCAGTGAGACGATAAAAAGGCCGATGAAGATATATAGCACCCGACATGTTGTTACGTCACACAGCTTTGTAAATTAAAGTGTCAACTGTCAACAACATACAATTTTTTAGCGAATTTGTTTTCTGTACAAAGTCAACTGTCAATATTACAGAGCAGCATAGCATTCATTATGTCCAGCAAAGCGCTTCTGACAAATTACACGCGAAAGGAAATTAAAATTTTTATGCACTTTTATGGCATAAAAAAAATAAAATTTATTCTATTATTTTTTTTGTGTTTTGTTTTAGTGTTTTAGGAGCACAAAGACAATTTTGCAAAAATGGGTGTTGTACCCTATTGTAAACTTAATGCTTGAAGCGATGTACATATATTATTCTAACCTAAATTCTTTTAAATCTGTTTAGTCATTTGCGGGATGAAGTAACTCACATACAGACTCATAAATTTGTATTTTTCTAATAATGGTGTAATAATGGTAATGTATATATATTATATAATATATTTACTTTATTTTTATCAGTAAACATGTTGATATTATTTATTTCCACCCACTTATTTCCCAAGAGACATAAATAAGAGTAAAAATATTATTGACTTATTAACCGTATGTATGTGTTTACTAGTTACGTTATACCAGAAAACTAACTCACTTGTTCAATTTCATGCCCATTACTAAAAGAGGAAAGGCCATATACATAGAAAAATCGTTTTGAACTGAACGTAATCGATCTTTAGAAAATTTAAACAACTTATTATTTTCGTAGATTTTTACGCTTGTCGGTTCTGATTGATTAAACGCTCTAAGATATGACCTAAGTAATCTTTTCATATTTTATTTACAAACGATAGGAAATATGTAAAACGTAAACTCTTGGAATATGGCCTAAGATATTTTACCATGTTCGTGGTCGAAAAATTTCAAGGTCAACTTGTATTATCCAAGAATACTATTGAAATTTCAGTGGGTCATACAATACGGCTGGTTATCAGACTTTAAGGCTTCTGACTACAAGTAACGACTGCCATGTACAAAATGACAACCAGGATCACCACTGCTGTAACTTAGCCATGAGATCCTCACAAATAATGAGTCCAATTTATATAAAAGAGTGCCTCTAGAGGTATTTTCTTGACTACAAAGCCAAATTTTTGAAACCGTTCATCTACATAGATACATTCTTTGATGTTTAATAAAGCAATAATTGTGTTATAAACTTTGTTTTGCTTTTCAAACTTTTTTTAAAGCCTCTTAGTGCAAAACGCAGACATTGCTTTGCTCGACGCGTATCGCCTCACGGTTCACATCTATGTATGTACATACATATATGATGAGATATGAGGGGTCGCGGATATACAGAAAATATTGACAATGCAATTTGACCGTCATTGGCTTGAGAAATAAACGTCTTTAGGGCACATTTTTTGGTCAAATGTATAGCAAAACTTTGGGTCGTGTTATGTAAGTAACATTTTACTTTATAAAGATCTAGTTCAATAGAATATCTTGATCATGTTTAAAGAATTAAATTGCTGTGGTATTTTTTTTACGAACATCATCATATCATCATCTCCCTAGCCTTTTCCCAACTACGTTGAGGTCGGCTTTCAGTCTAACCGTATTTAGCTGAGTACCAGTGTTTTACAAGGAGCGACTGCCTATCTGACCTCCTCAACCCAGTTACTCGAGCAAGGTTAGACTCAGACTCAGATTTACTGGCTTCTGATAACCCGTAACGACTGCCAAGGATGTTTAATGACAGCCGGGACCTACAGTTTAACGTGCCATCCGAAACACAGTTTTTTTGACAAACACTGGAAAATATTTAAGAAATATTAGATATATAATATGTCCATTTGATTAAATTTATATTAGATACTGTTAGCTCTCCCTAATATCGTTATTCATTAAAACAAATGGGCCATTAACCAGTTATCGCTATAAGGTAGCCTTACGCACTTATAAAGGCCGTAAAACCTATACAAATATGAGCAAATCTCAGAATAGACACGTAAATAATTTTAATACCATGTCCAGTCCAGATATTAGGTCATCTATAAGCATTTGTTAGTTAATGGCCCATTAAGTTTAATGAATAACATGGCCTGCGAGATATTGTTCCTAAATTTGCTAAGCTATTTATTGACCCACTGGGTGCAGGCGCTTTTCATATTAGAGAGCATTAGGGATGATATTTTAAGGGGATGTCACATGGAGCATCCGATGCTTTTTTTTAGACTATTGATATTTTTATTAGATTGATAATTTTGCTCTAAGTTGCCCGTTAATAGATATCAGATGTTTTTGTGTAATTTTTTTAATAACAATTCTGCAAGAATTTACATACAGTTTTCAACGATGCTGGTTTTTTTTGGATATGTGATCTTGCAGTTCAGCTTAGAAGTCTATATACTGCTTAACCGGAAAATCCCTGTGAAATCTATCAGTTAAGGCCTCCAGCCATAATTCATGAGGTGGCTTAAGTATATTGATCCCATAAAGTACTGCCAAACCGGACTTTCACCACCATGATATTAAAAGACGAAAAATTCAACTTTTTAATTATTTTCTTAGGCTAAGTAGATTAAACTAAGAAGATAAACCCTTAGTTCTAAAACTAATTTTAGAACTAAGGGTTTATCTTCTTTGGGAACAATCATAACTTTGACAAAAATATTATCCAGAACACTTTTATGGTGATAATTATTATGATTTAATTTTATGATGCTCAGACACTATTTTACATCTATATAGAAATTTGGGGTCTATCTGTTTGTCTGTAAGGCCTTCACGCCAAAACTACTGATGTAAATGAAATTTAGTACACATATAGATTCTGAGAATGGACATAGGCATGTATTTCTAATCCGGGTGCATGAATTTGCACCCTCAAGACTCGGCAGGAAGCCGCAAAGAACAGTTCGTGGACCATAAAATTTACGTTCATAAAAATTAAAAATAAACTTCAAAAAAGTTTCTTTGTATAAAGAAGATGGTTAAACCATTGGTTAGCTAACACCCAGTTTATTTTATCTTTCATTTTTTTTCTTTCCAAAGATCATATTCACGATTCAAGCCACGCTTGTTCTCCATCAAAAAGATATAAAACATAAGACATAAAGCGATATTCACGACCCTCACGATGAGAACATAAAGGCGTTGTAAAACACGTTTAGCGGTTAACGGAGCGTTAGCAGTAATTGCAGTGTTAATCCTCCGTTGTTCGATACTGATCGTCGTTTAATGTTAATCGCTGATTAACTACTGTTTAATGTTTTGTTCCGCCATTTTGTTTGATTGGTATATATATGAAAATATGGTTGGTTCATTTTGGGAGGCTGATAATTCTGCGAATATCCTATTTACTTACTTCGTTCGACAAATCGATCATGGTGTTAAGCATCACGCTTGGCGCGTTTGGGATGGGTGACCTGCATTTATGACGAGATCCTCATTATTTCGAAAGGCACGTTAAGTTTGTGGGTCGTGGCTGTCATTTGAACATCTTTGCAGGAAGTCAGAAGATAGTACAGTGTATGGAAAGTACAGGGGTACCGGGTTGTCCAGGGTTGAGGAGGACGGATTGGCACTCAAAGACTACGTCATGTAAGACTGGAAGCCGACCCAAACTTTAATGGGAAAAGGCTACGCAAGTGAAGAAAATATTGGATAAATTTTGATAATTTTGTGTATTGTATTCAATATTTGTAGTAAAGGTCATCCAAATATAAAAGTTATTATGATTTTGTGTGAAAGAATAATAATCATCATCAGAATCTTTCAACTTGTCCCAAACTTTACAAGAATCACCCCTTAACAGTTTTCTAAAGAAAACATGTTTCAATTAAACCCCAAAATTTCCGAGGTCATTGATCTGCAGCATTAACACAAGGTATCCAATCGCATCGATTATTTTAAATAAGGAACATCGCGACAAGCCAGTCAGTGATGCGCATTTAAATAAGTAACGAATACAACCTCTATTTAAGGAACTGCGAAGTGCTACAAATCTGATTTGCTAGGCCAGATGGAAAAATCTAGAATTTTCAATTCAGTGATGTCAGAACGAGAATCAGATTGCTCTGAATCCTGGAAATAAAGTTTAGTATTAAGTTGGCTATTTTTTATTGGATTGAGACATAACGAAATTATAAAATGATAAAATAAATATAAATTAGAAAGTTTTAAGCACATTTTAATGAATACTGTTGATGAAACATTGGTATTACACAACATCTGAACTCTTCTTTTAACCTACTATTGAAGCGGGTTCTGCAGGCTTAGCTTGGCAACCGTAGAAACAAGTTTTGTCTACCGGACATAATGTCAGAAAAGTGACAGATTGACGTAAGATTTCTTTTGACATTTTTTGAAGATTTTTTTCTTTTCTTCGATCGACATAAGTCTACTTAGTGCTCTTAGTGATTATATGCGAGTTGACAGGTCGCGCCATGCTTGGGCAGAAGACATGTTGACATTGACAGAAAGAGCTTTGTCTTTTCTTGATAGAATAGATATAGAATCGCCATTCTATGCCTGCTGATGACTCACACTCGCGGATATTGCGGAAAAAACCTATCGTAGATAAAATATGTACTGAGACACGTAGTACTAAAAATTTCAGACAGCAAAATAAATTCCTAACATTATTACATACGGTAATGCAGTATTTTACTACCGTAGGAAATTTACTGTAAGAATATACGGTAAATAATATGATTTAAACTAGTATCGAGTATAAAATCGGTGCAAGCAATAAAACCGTGTACAGGTCAAGCTAACAAATCTTTGTAACGACCCAAAACACGTGGGTTTTATTTCATTTTATTTACTAAAATGTTCTAACGTTGTTTATTGTATGTTTTCTATTATTGTAATTTATTTGTGTATTGTAAAATATTCCACTGTGATCTCACTGGTGACGTCAGAGAATGTATTTTGTGATTCACTACATAGGTACTCGTAGGTATTATCAAATACAGTCGGATGTCGGATCTGTAATAGTAATAATGGCGTCCAGACCGATTGTCGGTTTTACGGCGGCCGTTCTAAGGAGATCAGCCAGTGGCGCAGAAAATATTATAGTACCCAAGCGTTCGCGCAGATACAAGCACTCTCTTTTCTCTCACACACGACTCGACCGGAGATAGATTTGGCTCAGGACCGACATTTACGTACTTTCCGACGCACTGGTGTATCAATGACTAACGGCCGAAATTAATAACCTATAATTACTAGAAACTAGATACCTATCTAGTTTCTAGTAAGCAAAACAACGGATAGATAGGTTATTAATTTCGGCCAAGAGGCTATTTTTATCCAGGTGCGGGATATTGTTCCTTCAGACGGCAGGTGGAACCGCTGGGAACAGTTAGTAGTTTATAATATAACTATAATGACATCACAAGACAATTTACTTAGGAAACAATATAATTACGAATATATTATTTATGAAGCTTCTTACCTCAGCGTCTCTGAAATTAACAACATAAATAACGATGTTCTGTCTGTTTATTATTCATAGCGGGGATGGGGTATTAAAACAGATACCTGTTCACTGCATATTGCATTATGTAATGCAATGCAGAGTACATTAACAATGCAATGAAGGTTTTATTAGCTCTTTTGTTATTACGTTCTATAGTTGCTGGTTTTTAGGTCTCGTCTGTCCGTCTGTCTGTTTGTCCGTCTGTATCGTGGCTGTATCTCATTAACCATGATGGTAAAACATTTGAAAATTTCAAGGATTGTGAAATTATGTTGCCGCTATTACAACAAGTAATGAAAACTAGAATAAAATAATTATCATATACTAACTAGCTGTTCCAGTTATCATGTCAACATTCTCTTCTTTGTTATTTCTGTCATGTTAACTTATTGAATCAGGCGTTACTTTGCGGAAATCCATTGCAATAAATGTTAGAAAGGAATAATATCTAGCTTTAATTCCGCGAGACAAAAAACCAGCATTGGGTGCAGGATGCACATGCAATACCGCCCTATCGCCCACTTACACAAGCACAGGAAGGGAAGATACCACCCTCCCTCCCTCATGCACCTGGACACGGAGAAATGACAGCAGGCCCTGCAGCCAAGCCGACTCGACACGTGTTTCGCCCCTCCACGGGGCATCCTCAGGAGATGTTGACTTGACTTGCTGGTTTTTTGTCTCGCGGAATTAAAGCTAGATATTATTCCTTTCTAACATTTATTTCTGTCATGTTTTCAGCCAATCAATTTTATTCATCTCTTCCTTGGTCTACCTCTGCTTCTCTATCCATCCACATTCATATTTAACTTTCCCAAAGATTTTTTTTTGTTTTTTCTTTTATTGTTATAGTTAAATTACTGACAATTCGGGCGCGGGGCCTCGCCGCTAACAGCTGATCGGGAAACGGCGCGTGCGAAATTTTAATTTTGTTGTAATGATAAAAAAAAAAACAAAAAAAGTTTCTTCGGGAAAATTGTTTGTAATCATGAGTACAATCACGTGTTTAAATATCGGTCACTAATTACCAGTCACCCTGTATATATACATACATCGTCTGTTCAAAAAATAAGGTGAATTTTCATTTTTCTCAAAAAATATTTATTTATTAATCAATTTCTATTTTGTCCTCTTCAAAGTAGTCCCCCTCAGATACAATGCACTTGTACCAACGTTTCTTCCAGTTTTCGAAGCAGTTCTGATATGCAGTTTTTGGTATGCTCTTGAGCTCTCTCAGCGATTCGGTCTCTACCTCCTTAATGTCTCAAAACGCTGTTCTTTCATATGTCTCTGCAATCTTGGGAACTGGAAATAGTCGCAGGAGGCCAAATCTGATACATACGACGGCTGATGTTTCATTACGGTGTTGTTTTTTGCCAAAAAATGCAGGTGCATTATCGTGATGCAAAAGCCATGAATTGTCACCTTCTCTGCCGCACGCTTCGGCCCAAAATTTCCAAAAAAAAATTGCATGACATGGACCAACTGATATACCGACATCCTCAGTAACTTCTATTGTAGTGATTCGACGGTTCTCCATAACAATTTTTTTCACTTTCTCAACATTTTCATCGGTTGTTGATGTGCAGGGGCGTCCAGGGCATGCGTCGTTATTTAAATCTTCTCGACCTTCTGTGAAAAGCTTGTACAACTTGTAAACTTTGTTTTTTACTTAAATTAAACTCACCGTATGCCCGTTTCAATATTTCCAGGGTTTGCGTAGCACATGATTCCATTTTTCGCACAAAATTTAATGCAAACTCTTTGATCCAAATTTTACGACAACAGAAAATCGCCGAACACGCAGAACTCGTCTTAAGGTTTAGGCCTCTCACAAACTAACTAAATGTGCTATATGGCTGAAACTCTAAATATATGTCGAAGACAAGTATACCAACATAATTAAATAAAAAAATCTATTATCGAAAGCCCTCGAAATTTGAAAATTCACCTTACTTTTTGAACAGACCTCGTATATGAACATAGACCAGTTACATGTATGACATTATGTAAATATCAAGCCATATGCTGCTGCATTCCGAGTAGCTACATTTAAATGTGTTTCGATTCCGATCGGTAGTTAAAATTAGCTTCGGAAATTGTACGTCGAATTGTATTTGGTTAGATCAAGGTCGCATAGCTTTTCTGATATAAATATATATTTTTTGGTCTGTTTTACGTTTGTTTGACTAGTTTTAGTTATAACGGCGTGTATTGTGAGAGTCAAATACTTTTTAGAAACAATTTTTTTTGAGATTGGGAAAGTCATTAAATGATCTCTCTGTGTGTGTATTGTATGTATTGAGAGGGAGTGTCAGACTTTTACTGTGTACCAGGGTTGCGGTAACTCCTTCGAACAATCCCGCAGCCCGAAAATATTAATCTGATTCAAATTTATTATAAGTAACTTCACCAAAATTAATAAAAGGAATGAAATATTTTAAGCTTTTCTTATAATTTTTAATAATTCTTAGGGCATGTTTCACCATCTACGAATAAGTTACAGTTCATTTATTTAGTAGATAATTTCATACCCCTATGGCGCAATGGCAGCCACGCCAAACTGCCGAGCTGAGGGTCCCGGGTTCGATCCCCGGCGCGGTCGACATTTGTGTCATGAGCATGTTTGTTGGCTGTGGTCTGGGTGTTATAATATTAATAGGCACATACATATGAGTAAAGTATACCTATGTAGTTTATCAGATATTTTGGCACCCATAACACAAGCTAATCAAAAAAAAAAAAAAAAAAAAAAAAAAAAAAAAAAAAAAAAAAAAAAAAAAAAAAAAAAAAGCTAATCAATAGCTTACCATGGGGCTAACTGAAAAAGGTGTCCCTATATAAAAAAAAAACATACCTTTATTTATAGCGGAATAATTCCAGAATAACCCCGGAGCGTAACTAAACTAGCCCATATCATGTATAATCCTAACAACAAACAAATATACCGTGGATAAACATAAACTGATGCTATAGATAGACTGTTTAAGTTTTCAAATGGAGAATCAATAGCCCCTTTGTTTACGAATATATTGGGTTTAGTATATTAATATGTATAAGGCTGCCCTTATATTAGACTGGATCTGTATTGAGTTAAAGTTCTGGAGACCTAGTGGTTAAAGAATCACCACAGTGTGTGGGTTCGATTCTAGGTCAAGTGAGTAGGAACTTATGTAACTTTTAAACAATTATATGTACTCTCTATCTTAGACACCAATGGCTGAGTATAAATGTAGGAAAATATTTAACTGTCTCGTTCGGGGTTGGATTCCCGGGTCAGGCTGAAATCGCTTTGTGGGTAAAAAGACTTTCGTAACGCAGCCAGCACAAGTTCTGAAAGTTGGTAACTGATACACCCGTGCATCGGAGAGCACGCAAATGTGAGCCTAATCACTCTCCGGCCGTGTCGCATTGTCGTCCCATCGGACTATAAGAGCAATGGAATAGAAAATGCACCTGTGTCTGCGCAAAATGCTTGTTCACTATAATATGTCTTATATACCTTGCACCTGCAATGGCCTACAATTGGTCTGGACGCCATTATTACAAGTCAATATGACAATGTGACGCCATCAATGTAAGAGTAACAAGTTATATTTTTATATGCATCTCAGCCAATAAACTGAACAGTGACTTCAAACATAGAAACAGTTCAACACAAACAAACAGTTCCCAATACGTCACAGTATAAACAAGATAAACTGCTTCAAACCGTACTTTATTGCTCCAACATTGTTGGAAGTTATCACCGTGTAAGTGTTCGCTGTAAACTCATAGTGATGTGATATGATAGTACTGTTGAATAATTCATTTTTATCACGAAGGTTCCGTACGTAAATTATTCATCCAATGAAGACATATTGGTTCGTAAATGTCAAAGTATTGAGTGTTTTTCACGTAAATTGTGGAGTTCTCTTCGTTTGGGGATAAACCTGAATGTCTTAAAGATAAGATGGTAAAGCTAGGGTCTTCGGAAAAGGCTTTTGTGGAGAAATATGAACTTACTTTCAGACTTTATTTTTGGGTTAGTTTTGAGTGTGGTTTGTAAATATGAAGTTCTGGATTCTACATATTCGCCTACGAAACAGTTTTAGGACTGTATGATATAAAGATATATGATAGTCTATAGACTATAAATCCTATACTAGTATTGGATAACAGCTAATATTATAAATACGAATGTTTGTAGGGGTATGTCTGTGTTTTTGTTACTCTTTCATAAAAATACTACTTTACAGATGTTGATTAAACTTGAACAATCGACAACCACCGAGTTTACAATTCTTACTTATTGATTTAAAATAATAATAAACTTATAGTTTATGTGTAAAAATTCATCTTTAAAATAAAAGCAATATCATGTAATAAATAAATAACACTCAAACAAATTACTCAACCAAATAAGATTCCAATTTTGAAAAAAGAACATAGCCATATGAATAAACACATTTGCCCACAATAGTATTACCCATAAAGACTTCTTTTATACGGAGCCGTATCGTTTTCACCTCGCTGATACGGGACCCTAATAAAACTCTTCTCTTTTCTCTAATGTACCTTACAAATAGCGTTTTATTTCGTTGAATAATGAGTTTTATTGTTTGAGTGTTAAGATTTGTTTTGCAAACTTATCTTTTTAAAATTTGCTAGTGACATGTATTGCATCTAATAGGTCTAGTCGCATAGCGCGAATAGTGTACACGGGGTTTCGGGTTCAATTCACGGGTCGAGCTGAAATCGTGTAGTGAACTTCGAGATACTTTCTCAAAGCAGCCTGGAGTCATGACGTTGTTGGTGATACATCTGTGCCTTGGAGAGTAGGTACGTAAATGTCTTCTTGTGTCTCTTGATATTTTCTTGTCACCTTATTTTTTCCCACATAAGCCAATAACTAAATTCAATTTCAGAACCCTTACAGGAAAAATCTTTTATCTTTTATTTTTCTAATACATTTATTACATAAAAGGAGGGGTATCTTTTTTATTTCATTTTTGTTCTGTATCGATAGGTATAAGGATGGGCTTTTATTGAGAAAATTGCTTTTTCTTCATAAACTGTTTATTTTTGGGGAAATATGGGTGAGGGTTAAAAATGCTTTTGGCGTCGATAAATCTACGATGAATGTCGGTAAAGAACTTATTTGTTTTGTTTTGATATTAAGTACAGTGTCTTTTATTCTGATAAAAAATAATTTACATTTTAAACGTAACACAATCTCCAATTGCAGATTTTGGTGAGTTCTGTAGTTAATTCCAATCTATTTAAATTGACTTAAGAATTTCAAAGTAATTATCATCATCTGCGTAGCCTGAAAGCCGACCTTAACATATTTGGGAAACAACTATGTTAGGGTCGGCTTTCACTCTTTCCGGATGCAGCAAAATACCAGTGCTTTACCTGAACTGACTGCCTTTTTGACCCCCTCAGCCCAGTTAGACAGACAACCCGATACCCGTAATAATTACCCAATGATGTTTAAATCAATGATAATAAACGTGTCCTCCAAAACACGGAGGAACTCATTATTATATAGATGATCGCCCATCCAGCCAAAATTAATAACCAAAATCTTACTCGTAAAATAACGGGTTACAAATTATACCACGATATCAGTAAATATTCCATAGCCTCAGAATGGGCTATTTACACCATAATACACAGCCTAATTGCCCATATTCATCATAATTATACCCCTTTCTTCCTACCTGGAACTAACATCCAGTATAACTTGACCCCTTATGTGGCTTACGTGGTCAATTATTCTCCCCAAAACAGAGGTAAGTTTAATCACCGCGGGTCTATATTTTCTGGACGTGTAATTGTTTGTATCAAACACTGTAGTAATTAAATTCCTTTTGTTTTGTGGGTATTTAAGACAGCAGTTTAAGAGATTTATGAGCAGTTTCTAGATACTGTTCAATGATCTTGTTTGAGTCGTGGTAACCTAGTGGTTAAAGCACCAGCTTCTGAACACTCAGCAGCCGTAACACTCTTTGCAGAGCGGTTTTAGGTTTAGGTTTTAGTGTCAGCTTCAGATGTCACTCGCCGCACGATCTCTCACCATTTCTCACGGTTGGCAGACGCTCTTACACACTCATGCAGGGGTTCGCCCAACGAAGTTTTGATTTGGTCAGTCCATCGCATGGGCGACCTTCCTCATGGTCTAGAACCTTCCACTTTGGCCTGGACGACGAGACGCTCAAGGGAGTTGCTGTTCCGCCTTGAGACTAGTATAAATATTGTATAGTAAATGGCTTCATAGGAAGAACACTTTGTTCACGCGCGAACGCAGCCATAGCAGCGGCGGGGGAGGCGAGGCGCGCGGGACGACACTGCGGCCAGCGCCACCGCACGCCGAACGACCAGTTGCTTTGACGACCTCGCGAGCGAGCGGGCTCATGCGATTATTTCTTGTAATAATTATTATATTATACTATTATTAACAGAAAAATACAGTCCATCATTGAAGGCACCCTAAACAACTTAAATACCATAAATAAAAGAACAATGATCTATAATATAAACGAACGATGTAAAGAATTCAAATGGAATTAGAGCACGTATTTTATCTAACATATTTTCCTCTCAGAAAATAATATTATAATAAAAAATTCAAGCAGTTGTTCCAAGCGTATTGCCTCGCATACATAAATCACATTTTCACAATAAAGAAACTTCTTCACTGCGATAGTTTATTTACGTATACATAAACGTATGAATATGACGAGAGAAAAATACATTTGTCATGCAAGAAACCTGGATGTGTACATCAAAATATTTTTCGTATAAAACTTAAGTTGAATGCGAACGACCGATTTATGTTGATTAGTATTGGTTGAGCACTAAAATGTGTTAAGGGTCTTTACATCGCAAAGAAAATAGGAATACTTATTTTTAGGAGTAAATCATCAAATGAACCTCTCAATATGGTTACAGCTGGAGGAAGTGTCAGATTTTTATAGATTGAAACTCACTTATGATAGTTCTGGGGGTCTTTGCATGCCAGGGCTGCTTTAGCTCTTGCGAACAGCCCACAGCCCCGGCAGGAACGGTATCCTTCTGGTTCACGTTCCATCCTTTACTCACTTGCAACTGTGAAAATTTTAACCCCTTTTTTTAAATTGGCGAAGAGGAATTTGCGACCCTAAGAAAGCATATACTTGTCTTCACGCATTTCTTTCAGAATATGGCTGAATACTCTGAAAATAATCTACACTAATATTATAAAGCATTTGAAGATTTTATTTGCTTGGACGCGCTAAACTCAGAAACTATAGAACCAATTTGAAAAATTCTTACAGAGATAGATAGCCCATTTTCGAGGAACGCTATAGGCTAGTATATATTAGAAAACGCCGAGTAGTTCTTAAAGAATGCTGGTGAAACCGCTGACCGAAGCTATTACTTGATGTTTTTACAAACAACCTCTTTAAGAAACTTAGTGCTCAGCAAAAAAGGTCTTAAATAAGAGAACCTAGATACCTAATTCGTAAAACCTGCCAATATAGGACGTTCCTATATCAGCATCACTTTTTATGGCACAAGGGATTTCTCCGTTGTCATATATATCACGGCACAGGATAAAAGCAACAGACAGGGTGATAAAATTACCGTCACTTAAACTTCTGCTTGTATAAGCACGACTCGTAAAATTTCCCTCAAAAAGCCGGGTCGAGGAAGAAGAATCTATAATATGAATTTATCTGCCTGTGTGATGAGATAATTTCGTAAGATTTTTTTGTAAAAATCATTGTTCGTTTTTTTTACAAAAGATTATTATACTAACTAAATAATAACTAAAAGGCGTCCGCTGTCCGTCCCAAGAGGGCACGCTCCCAGTTGCTACGTTAGAAATTAAATGAATAGACAATTAAATAAACTATCTAAGAGCATTATGACCTAAAGTCTACAAAAAACTTAGGCCGACTTCATCATCAGCCTCTTTATAGTCCCACTGCTAGACACAGATATCTCTCACACAGAAAAAAAATTGAGCGTTAATCATTGCTGTCAGCTTGTTCAAAGCTGGTTGTTGATTTCAGACTTTATAGACCAGGTTTCCTGAAGATGTTTTCCTTCACCTTCAATCAGTCATCCGTTTGAAGTTACCTATTCATACTCAGTCAGACATAGAATTTGAACTTATCCTTTCTTTGCAATATTCCTACTGAAAATGGATTATTAATTCATTTTTTTATTCAACATCTACCATCATCATCACAGCTTTTTTATCGTCCCACTGCTGGGCACAGGCCTCCTCTCCTACGGAGAAGGATTGAGCGTTAACCTATCACATCACCAAAAATATCTACCACATACTGTAATTTATTCAAAAACAGACTTAAGTAGATATCAAAACAGACTTTACCTCGTAAGCTGCGTACATAGCTTCTTATTAACACTTAAATATTTTAAGCAAATTTAAACGTGGCTTAGACTTTATTTTTGCGATTAAGCTTGTTTGATAGTTTTAATCTTTTAATCCCTCTGATTATCTGTTGAAAGTCTAACTTTTATGTATTTTGTGCCTAAAATATTATGAATTTCGTCACTGCAGATACTGATTCTAACATTGCAGTGTTTATTAATAAAATTTGTGTTCACTAACCCATGAAGTCTAGACATTCTATGTTAGCATCTTATAGTGTCGTCTTATCCCATTAATTCATATTGTAATGTCGATATACTGTAACTCATTTAAAATTATACAGAACCAGCTGTTCCCTGCGGTTCCAGCCGCCACCCGAGGGAACCACCGACAGATAAAAAGTAGCCTAAGTCCTTCCTCATACTCTAGACTCTATATGTCTACCAAATTCTATTTAAATCGGTTCAGTGGTTTTTAAGTAAATTAATTACATACAAAAATACGAATCTTTTGTCTTTATAATATTAGTATAGCAGTGTAGAAAAGTCGTGACGTAGGTTTATGTAATAAACACCCGGGTACAGACGGGGCTGTCCACTAGCACATTATAAAACATAGATATTAAACTGCTTCTCACATTTTTCTAAAGCCCTCATTTATGTTAACTTATTTCCCATAAATACTCTCTCGTGCTATAACCTATTATTAAATTCTAGTCTTTTCCAGTGTTAGTAAAGATCTAGGTCACTGGCAGTTAATACTTTTATCTACGTAGCGGTAATTCAAAGCAAATGTACTGGGAACATCGTACTAAGCATCTTTGAAATGGTATCGTATTAATGTACTCTATTAAAGGCATCCAGACCGATTTTCGGCCACGGCCGATCCTGCAAAGGAGATAAGCTAGCTACACAGGACATATTTTAGTGCACAAGCATTTGCGTGAACACAGGGTGTACTCTCTTATGGTCCGATGGGACGGTCATTCGACATTTATATGTTTTCCGAAGCACGGATCCGATGTATCAATCAGCAACTTCCAGACTCTGCTTCTATGAAATGTCTGCTTTTATGAAAGTCTATTATATACACACAAAGCGATTTCGGCTCGACTTGGGAATCATATCCGAGGCCGTGCCCAGCAGCAGCGCTATGCTAGTACTAGAAAAGACAAAGACGAGCTTATTCTATAATAGAATAAAAAAGGAATAAGCTCGTCTTTTAGTTTTGCCTAAACTATTGGACACAAAGTTTTTCGTTTTTCCCACAAACTAATAATGACGAAGATACAATACATCGAAGAGAGAAAGAGACGTAACCCGCTATGTGTTACGTCCCTTTTAGGCGCTACTTTCCTTGCAGCTTCGTATATATTATATTAAATATAGTATCCAACTAACTTTATGAAATAATACCCAAACTAAAAGTTCTTCAAAGCAACAGATGGTCAAACACGAAACCGTCCCTTAGGATCACTCTTATACAAACTGGTCCCTTCGCTTTCAATGCAGATGAACTCATACATCTACATAGATATCCAAAATAGAGACAGCACAGTTTTTTTTATTTGCTTTTTAAGTATTTTATTTAAAGAGACACACTGACAGAATGATTCTTAACACTTCTATATTTAATAAGTTACTAAATATAAAATAAATCATTATCAGAGAGCTTTTGGCTAAGTAACAGTCGCACGGGTCAATCGATCATAAGGTTCAGCAACGCTTGGCACCATCGCTCCGAGGATGGGCGACAATCTAATCATTACGAGTCCTTTCGGGTTTCGGAAGGCATGTTAAATTATTTGGTCGTTACGGGTAGTCAGAAACCAGAAATTCTGACCACCAGAAAATAACCGACCATTTCTTAATTCAAAATTATTTGAAAATGGCAACGTTGTTGCTAGCTTTGATTTGTTCTGAACAGATTGCTCGGTGGCTCTATACAATTAGAAGGGGAAAGTGTGTCAATTGGCTTATTATTCTTTTGTATGACATGAACCTTTGTCTAGAGATAATAACACTAAGAGCAGGAATATGACACACTAATTAAATACGGAAAATGACGTCGCTGTGACAGAACTAGTCTCCACCAGCGGGTTCACCTGCATCGCGGCTCTAGCCTTCCTCAATAAACGGGCTATGTAACACGGAAAGACAGTATTGTTTAATCTTTTAGACTCAGCAAAAATACTATATTTTCTTTATATTAATTTTGAATTTATTTGTTTGGAAAGATATTATGATGGGGTTATCAAACATCTTATTTAAAAATCCCTGAATAAAAATCAATTTAAAAACTAAAATTATTTACCTACTCAAATCATTCATCAAAATTATTTATTAATATGTTTCTTGAGTATATGAATAATGCTAACGACGTCGAATACTGTTGCTAGCTAGCTGAAAATAAAAATTACAAAGAATAAAATAATCCATTCTAATGGTGAAATTCCGACCTACGCGACTGTTAAGACAACAGTATGGCAACAGTATAGAAATTCTGTTAGTCTTCGGCTGGGAGCGACAGATGTATGTATGTATCGGAATTCCACCTTATACCTAAGTAAATGTGTAAATAGCCAATCCAACCAGGTGATCCATAGAATTACAGGTCTAAAGTATTTGGGTCTGGACAAGGGTCGGTCCGGCATCAACGAATGGTTTTCCATTAGAAATAGCAACTTATGAGGGTTACATGTCTTATCTATGCTATTGGGAGATCAGGAGGTCTTGATGAAGGAGATTTTTGTTGGGTCAGCCCTATGTTTTGGTGTCTTTTTTATAAAGATATACTGGAATGTTTGTAAGCGCTTCTAATAGTCCTTTTGTAAATCAATAGCGGTTATGAATGACTGTGCTATGTAACTGAGATGACGAAGATTATCTTATTGATATTGTCATTATGATATTTATATTAAGACAATAATTCAAAGGGTTTGAGATCTGTAAAAAGTGTTGACTGGTTACTGATTTAAGTAAAAAAACAAAATAGATAGGACAGATTTCTTAGTCCTAGAAATATTGTTAAGGACTACCTCATTTGACCACAATATTCTGCTAAAAAAAACTAATGATTACCTATTTTTAATTAGGCAAAATAGCAATCGATCTTCATTTCAATTGTTTCCATTTGACGAATAAGAATAATTTAAGATATAAAACGAGTTCGTGGTAAAAATTACTTCAATTCTACGAAACAAACAATAAAGCTACAGTTACATTCACACATGTACTTACGAGTTGTTATTCCATTAATACGCCGGATGAATGCCAAAATAGGAAAATAAAATAAACAAAAATGCCATAGTTTTCGTTCAAACGATGACGCGTCACGATTTGTGATAATAAGTGCACAGTAAAAACTTTTTACATTGCCTGCGAAAATTTATATAAACGACCGAAAAGTATTTTTTTTTACTCGTCAAACCATCTGTTGCTTTGAAAGCTTTGTGTGTGGTACAAGTGAAAAGAGATTTCCGTATATTTTTTTTGTATGCATTTTATGTTTAATAGTTATTTTGAATAGGCAGTTACCTTTAATAGTTACGCAGTTGCAGTACATAATTATAAGTCTTCCATTCCATATGACGTCCACTGCTGAACATAGGCTTCCCCTTTAGATTTCCACACATACCGGTTGGAAGCAACCTGCATCCAGCGTCTTCCGGTGACCTTTATAAGGTCGTCTATCCATCTTGTTGGTGGACATTTGCATAATGCAGGTTGGTAATAGCTGACTAAATATTATTGTTCTAGGCAATATGATTTTTTCATAGAAACCAAATGTAGGGTAGGCATATCCTAATTTTATAAAATACTTTTTTGTCTACGTTTTTTATACGAATTGTCTATAAAAAATAATATGGTTCTTCAAACCTACAGATAGACATGTGTTGCTGGGGAGTTTGTTGCACCACTTTTTCTTCCCAGCAAAAACACATTGCCGGCTATCTTTTGTAATTTTTGACTTTCAAAAAGTGCCGTTTTGCAGCCAAGTTTGAATAAATGAGTTTGAGATTTGAGTTACGTCATGTAACGAATCCCCAAGAAGTGACTGTTGCGGATTCCCGCTTGTAGCTTATAAATTAAAACATTAAAATAATTGAACCCTACCAATGAAAGTGATCCGATGCTAATTGAACGATTTACGACGGTACGAAGCGATGGCGTCTCCGTCAAAATGTTGACGATTGACTGCTGTTGATAGCTGACGATTAAATATCTTTTGATATAAAACGTTAAATGTTAATGTCGTTATTAATTGCCTGGCATTTAAAAGGATTATTTAGGAATGCTTTTTAACTTATCATGTACAGACGCCAGCACATCAAGCTACTATAATCTGTCAAATTTCTTTAATAGATTTTCAACCTTATCACGATAGCGGAAGGTTAATATTCGATTGGTAAAGACAGATTCGTTTAGGTTGACCTGCTGGCGTCTGTACTAGCAGCTTCTAGCGGTTTCTCCTGCGTTCCCGGGGAACTTCTTCCCGTACCCGGATAAAACATAGCCGATGTTTACCGGGGATAGTGTAACTTCCAAACAGTGAAATAATCTTTCAAATCGGTCAAGTAGTTTTGCCGTTTGGTGGCAACAAATATATTATAAAAATTTCTAAGATTACACAAAAAATACTTAGTTAAAATGCATGTTTATTTTGTAATATCGAAGCATGCGTTATTGAATCCTTCATGATAATGCACTAGCTATAATTAATTTGATAAAAGCTTTCACAGTATGTTATTAAGTTTAAGATTCCCTGTTTATCGTAAACACTCAGTATTCATTATGATCTTAGTAAATTGCTTAAGAAGATTAACAAGGAAAGATACTTATAATAATCTTGAAAGTATAAATGAGATCTAGTAAAACTCCTCTTTTTTAACTTGGTTAAAAATTGTAACCTACGCTTGATACAGCCGAGAACAAATAAAAATACTTAGTTAAAAAAAATTACGGGGCAATAGCCCAATGTGTAAGACGGCATGGCGGTCCAAAGGACATGAGTTCGATTACCAGCCATTGCGGTATTGATGTCCACTTCAAGTACCTACTAGTGTATTTAAATATTGCAAAGAATCTTTTTTGGAGATATAAAAACATTATAAATAAAATAAATACCTATATATTTTTATTTTACTTAGAGAGGTTTATAATTTACCAGTAATGTTTAATCCATATTGCTATTTAACTTTTCAAGAAAACAAAAAATGCGGAATCATAATATTCCTAAAAATATTTTTTTTCCAACTATTGGAAATAAAAAAGTTTCTAGTTTAAAATCTTCATCTACTGTGACTTTTCTAATCAGAGACTCGTTCAGGAGGCAGCTTCGAAAACTCCAATTCGCAAAATTAATTAAGTAATTGACTACAATAATAATAATTAAATTATTAACAAACTAATTCAAAACTGACATTTCAAAGCCAACTAGCCTTTAAAAGCTTTGCTTTTGTATCTATAGCAACACAGACAGACAAGCGCACGCAACAGAACACGTTGAATGATACAATGAATTTCGTTTGAGAACTCGCCGACTGGATTGAATGACATCGTTTTGAAAACAAATGGTTATTTCTATTAATTTCAAAATTGGAAAACAAAATGGAACTGTTGTTAATTTGAAGTTGTCAACTGTTTCATGTTGAAAGGGTGTTAAGTTATTATGTACTTTCTAAGGTCTGGTTGCTCGAAGTTTGGTTACGTCAAGTTTAGGGTTAAGTTTTGGTTAAAATAAAATTAACCGGGGGATTATTTTAAAAAGGCATTATTCAAAGAGCGGTTACTTTAACAAGCAGTCAAATAACCGATCTAACGGCGGTCAAAATATATTTCCCATCGAATATTAAAGGAAGGTAAGGATATGAAATTGTACTGAGAAAATTTTCAACCCTCATCAAATTTAAACACCATGTAATCATCATCATCATCATCAAACCCTATTATCTGTACACAACTGCAGGCTTAGCATGCCAACCGTAGAAACAAGTTTTGTTTACCGGAGAATGAACATAATGACAGAAAATTGACAGATTGTCGTAAGATTTCTTTTGACATTTTTCTTCGATCGACGTAAGTTTTCAAGGGATTATATTATGCGAGTTGACATGGCGCACCGTGCTCGGGCAGAAGACATGTTGACATTGACAGAAAGAGCTTTGTCTTTTCTTGACAGAATAGATATAGAATCGCCTGCTGACAGTTTCTAGCTGTCACATCCATCCAGCTAAAATAATGATTGATAGTGTCTATGCAATTTGTTCATACTACATTCTTTTGTTGAGCTGACACAGTTTCTCCAAACCATACCTGCATAATGTCCTTTGACGTAACTGGGTCATTCTACTGAGTGACAAAAAAATAAAATTATTTTTAAATTTCATCAAAACATATTTTTATTTTGTTATTTGAAAGAGTTATCATGTAATTATCTTATAAAAAATATAATCTGAGATCAATCATTAACATTATGAGAAATAATTGCACATTTTTGCGTGGTCACATCGACAGGAGTGATTCGAATTTCAACAGAAGTGACAGAATCTTTCATAAAACTAATAAAGATTAATAGTAAAATAAAATTAATCATCAATCTTAACTGCTTTTGTTTATAATTATTCAACACGTATAGTACACATAATCAAATAAAATTACACATACACTCAAAAAAATAAACAATAATTGTCTACAGAAGTGAAACGTCACGTTCTGTAGACAATTATTGCTTATTTTTTACGTCGTGTAAAAAATTAAGGTGGCAATAATTAAATAAAAGAATCATTAGAAAATATTATTTTAGTCTGCAGACGTAATTTAGTAACGTTATTTTTCCGACTTTTTTCCTTTTTTTTATCTCTCTTTGTCTTTTTGACGCCGTTCTTCTAGTTCAGCCTCAGTCATTTTTAACCGACTTCCTAAAATGGAGGAGGATTATTTATGTTTGTTCGCGGATATCTCCGTCGTTTACCGTTTCATTTCTGATGACATTACAAAACAGTGAAGGTTTAGGGCTGACCTGATGATGATGATGAGATCACAAAGAATTGAGGGAACTTCTCAACGGTAGGCACAAACTATCTTGTATTTGGTCTTGTGTCATTCGTATTGACGAGAACTTTACACCGAGATGGGTTTTGATTGCAATTGTGGGTTAGATGATGGAGACGAACTACAGTTCAGGGAAATGCTCAACGGCTGATGATAATTTCCCACTAATGTGAGGTGATCGCTGCAGCGGGTAGGAGTATAATTGGATGACGATTTTGGCCCTTGACACAGAAAAGCTAAAAATATAAAAAAAAACTCTTTACAAAAAAAGAAAACTGACTTCCAAAAACATTGAAAAACAAAAAAAAAACTTTTAAGTAGGTATGTCGCCCTAAAAGTCAGTGACGAAATAAATATAGCTGCAACCTCTTGACACCGATTTTCTTTATTTTTGTAACAGTTTTAATTTTCCTCATCTTTTGTATCCATGCCCTATCCTATTACGCTCTATGTCTATCCTCTGTCTATCTTTTAATCGTTCTTTTTTTTCTTTCTCTGACGCTTTTTACCCGCCATACCTGTAAATAATAAAATATATAGCCATGCCATCACTTCTGTACAAAAACAGTCACTTCTGTCGGTAAAGACCATCAAATAGCGACCAAATGCATAAAATTATCAAACCACAATAAAAAAAACAGCATTTTACGTTTGTTAGGTTAAATTATCAGTGTACATTATTCATATAAAAGATAGCATCTAAGTATAAGCGCAAACCAAATCACTTCTAGTAGAAAAACATCACTTCTGTAGAATACTATTTCGACAGAAATGAGTTCTACAGAAGTGAGTTTTAACATTAAAATACGCATACTGTAGAAAATTTAAGCTTATGAGAATTTAATTCACTTGAATTCGGTAAATTACCGCTTAATTAGTAAAGCTATAAGGAAATCACATGCATAAATTATTTACTTGCTTTGGTTAGTTGAGTACAGGAGTGATGTTTCAACTTTGACAATGCTGTAGAACGCTGTTCAAACTTCATTTTTCTCGGTACCGTAGTCACTGGCCGAAATATGGCTGATACTGACAGAGACAGAATACTCTAAAGGGTTATCAGAGATAGAAAATAATGTTTCAAATGTAAAAAATAATTATTTATCATTTTTGCCATTTCTTTCTACAGGAGTGATTATATTTTACGAACATTGTAGAATGTTGAATAAAGTTAAAAGTATCGCTTAATAATTATTCATATTTATGTGACTGCTGCTTCATTATATGCCATGCTGGTTTTTTCATATGACATATGTATGGGATATTTTAAAATATTTTTTATAGATGCCTAGATGCTGCAACCTGTGTTACGAACATTCGACAGGACGTGAGCAATCACGTACTGTACCACCAAAAAAATATGAAAAATAAAAAAAAAACTATGAGAATTCTATATGAATTGTTAGGTAATGCAACAAAGTTTATAAAATTATTATTAGAAAGAAATAAAAACTGAGGAGCTAGGGCATATTTCAAGCGAACACAATTTTACTGTCTCTGTAGAATGACCCAACTATGACTCCACCGCAGCGCAAAGCCCCACTGAGCGACCGTTACCAAGCTAATCAGACACACGCCTACTGCGGCTTGTCTAATCCTATTTTAGTTTAGCTCGGTTTGAACTAAATCTCTTTGGTTTGTAGCGTAAAATCTATTCAAAGTTGTAGTTGTGGTGGATGCAAGGACTGTAGGCTGGTTGTGTATGGTGTGTTTTGCTTTTAAGGCGAAAATTTTCGATGTGTCCTTCTAGTCTAGCTTTTAAAATGGAAAGTGTTTTACGTCTTTGAACAAAAATGTGAAAAGTGTAAAGTGCCTCATCAAATACGTGTATGAAAAAAGTGGACTGATATTACTTAGGGCAAGTTTCACCGGTTACGGATAGCCACTATCTACCAGATAAACTATCTGGAACTTGACTATGTGAAACTGAACTATCTGCAACTTATCAGCAACCTGTGAAACTGGCCCTTAGTGTTTAATAAAATGTTTTGATGGTTGAAGAACTATCATGTAGAGTGCATAACACAAATGTTCACTTCAAAACAATAAACGTACAGAAACACATTCAAAATTACAAAATAGCTGAACGCTTACATCTACTATAACTGACAGTCATGATTATAGAAAAAAATAACTTGGACAACAGAAACTAACATAAGCCGCTGATTGGCGTTTTTGTGACCTTGTGTTCTGTCCTATATGTCGAATAAAATGTTTTAAGTAAGTTTCATACGTTATCACACTGGACTCTCGCAAAAAATAATAATATTAAGTGATCATGACCTTGTTGATCTCAGCATATCATCAATCACTCTCAATTCATATCATCAAACCTCGAAGGCAATGGTTACATATGCGCAGCACATATTATATATAGTGCACAAGCATTCGCGCATACACAGGTGCACTCTCTATTCCCTCACTGTCACGGTCCGATGGGACGGCAACCCGACACGACTGGAGAGAGATCAGGCGCAGGACCGATATTTACGTGCTCGCCGATGCACGGGTGAATCAATCACCAGCTTCCAGACTCCAGGCTGCTTCATGAAAGTTTCTCAAAACCCACAAAGCGATTTCGGCCCGACCCGGGATTTGAACCCGAGACCCCGTGCACAGCAGTCGAGCCTTGCGATTACTAGACCAACGAGGCAGTATACATAATGTATACCGACAGGAATGCCCTAACACCTCCCTTAGCCACCATTAAAAAGAAAAATGAAATTCTCAAACAAATCCACCATGAGTTCGAACAAAGCGCAATGTTCAATCATATCAGCTAAGTCGCGGGTAGCCTGACCGGGTGAAAACCACCCGTAATCTGCGATAGAGGAATGGTGTTCCTTTGTTACGTATCCGGGTATACCCGGGGCGATAGTCAGCGAACGTCAGTGTTTGTTTCAATGGTTATTTCAATTGCAGGGTAACGGTTGGGTTGGTTTTTAAAATCTGTTTAATGTTGTTATGTCGATTATTTTGTATTATTTGCTATAACTATGCAAGTTATTTTTAGAACTTGTCCCAAACCAGTACGTTCGCAGCAGGAATGCCTTATGAGAAGAATGCATGACCGAATTTTTTTCTTTTTATTTTAAAAAGATAAAAGTTAGTATAAGCAGTGTATTTTTAATGGCCCTTGATCTCTCTATTATAAATAAATACAATCTGAAATTCAGGCAGTCATGTCAAATTACATAGTTTTATCTAGAAGGTGTAGCCTAGCAAGACTTAATAATTATAAAAGAAAATAAAATTTATATATAAAAAGGAAAAATTAAAAAAAAGAGTGAGAAATCTCATCCGCATCGCTGTCAAATGTATATAGAGAGAATAGTTGGACTTGATCTAATACCAACACATTAAAAATGCTTTAGCTAGTTTTTACAAAACGGACAAGTCTTAAACATACAAAATGTACATTTTAATCTGATATTTCCCACAAAGCTAAACGAACCGCGATATATTTCGGCAGACATTTAAAAATATCTACCTGGCTTACTTGGAGTAATGAAAATCATATTTTCTACACCTTCATCAATCTTCATTATGTTTCTAAAAGCGAGGTTAAATATATTGCTCCTTTTGGGAAAATAACGGAATGTTAGAGAAAAACTTTTTGTGGACAACGTTTTAAAAAACATTGTTTTTTTTGCCTTATTAGCAAACAATTCTTTAATCATTGTTAATCGCTGTCAAAACAAATAGTTGACAAGTATTCTAAAGGAAATACTTTGGGTGGATTATTATTTAAAGACATAATCAGATATTTCTTGTATCGGTTGGACGATTATGGTTATAAAATATGTTTGACATTTGTTGTAGGCTTTGTGTAGGTATTTGTTTTTTTGTAAAACTCAAGATTTGTTTCTGCATTGGTTTAAGTGCTGCATGTATGAAAAAAGAAGAATGGAATAATATTATTTAGGGCCAGTTTCACAGGTTACGGATAGCCACTATTTACCAGAAAAATTCAATAATGGAACAGAATTTATATGAAATTATCTGCCAGATAAACTATCTGAACCTTATCAGTAACCGTTAGTCTGTCTTGTAAGAAAATAAGTAAATAAGTTTAAGATATTTTTCTCTTTAGTTTTTCATTTCAAACAATTCTAAAATTACTATGTCAGTTAAAATACGTGACAAAACCGGCCGATTGTTTTTTTTTTTACAATAAACATGTTTATTTTACATTTGTTTCTTCTCTTCGACATAAAAAAAACAATGGAGCATACCAATTTCTAAACACGTTCCATTCAAAATAAATCCGTACAAATGATATCCCATATAAGATTGATATATCCGATTTAAAGATCACATACAGGGTGCTCCAAAAGAAATAGCGTCGGCACTTGGCAATGCGGTCAAAGCTCGTGCGTGAATAATAAACGATCCTGTATATACGGACGGAATAATAATAAGGCGATATTTATAATTTTATAGTTGAAGAAAAATCTGCCGATATTTCCTATATAAAAGTTTTTTGGCCTTTAGAAAATGTTCTTCAAAATGTTTATGGTTTATTGTTGTTGGACCCTTACAGTCAACGAGGTGATCAATTCATGACGTTTAGTCATAATGACGTTTTTTTTTAAATGGATTAATTTAGAATTAATATTAATTTGCTGTAGACTTTGATGAACGAGTGTATCAATATTATCAACTTCCATACTTCAGACTTCTTTGTGAAATTTCTTAAAACCCACCAGTCAAAAGCGAGTCTCCGACTTTTAACCAACTGACTGAACCGGCCTTAGAAAAGATCTCTAATCAGCTTAATGGCGTCCCCGTTATTTATTTTAATTACTTTGCTGATTGCCGATCTTGGATTAAAAAGAAAAATATTGCAGATATCAGCTGCTTAAGATTCAAGTCTTACACGGAGAATCGATTAAGGGTAATGGTACTTACCGCCATTTTCAGCAATGCGACACTTTTAGTGTTATCTTTGATAGCAAATATTTATCCCGGGATGTCGTACGGCCGAATACAAAAAACGACACTTATCTTTTCATCTTTAAAATATCCATGTTTTGGAAGACACTTTAAATTGGTGGGTACCAGCTATCATTTGTATGTCAGAAGCCAGAAAAATTGGCAACCGGATTTAACAAGGGGTATTGGGATGTCCAGATAACTGAGGAGATCAGATAGGCTGTCGCTTCATGTAAAACACTGGTATTCAGCAGCATCCAGTTAGACTGGAAGCGAACCCGAACATAGCTTGTGAAAAAGGCAGATAAATGAAGAAACTACCTATTTTCTTCACAGCAGGAATCTTGAAAGGAAATCTTGCCAGCATTCATAGCAAGCAAGGAGGCTAATATCAACTATTCATATTTACGACATAAGTGCGACAAACTTGGCTGATATTCACAACATTGTACTAGTTTTTCACCAGACAAACAAAGGCCAGATTTACATAATAATGGTATGGAATTACATTGGTGTTATTACAGAAATAATACTGGAGTTCATGATATTCAGTTTTTGTTTATGTCGGAAGCAGGGGTCAGGTAGGAACCTGTCTTACCTGAGTTAATTCAGCTTTTTGGAATCAAATAAATCAATCTGTGATGCCCCAGTAGTGACAGCAGTCCACCAATTGTGTCCACAAGGTGTCAATTCAGTTTGGAGGTCAAAACTCGAAGCCACATTTTAAATAACGGTTTTTGTGCCTTTTCCCAAGCTATACTGGAGTCGGCTTCCAGTCTGCCATGCAGCTGAGTACCAGTGTTATTCATGGACCGACTGCCTATCTGACCTCCACCAATCAGTAACCTGGGCATCCCAATACCCTTGATAAAACTGATTGTGAGTTTTTTTGGCTTCTGACTACCCGTACCGACTACCAAAGATGTTTAAATGACAGCCGAAACCCGCCTATTTCACGTGCCTTCCGAAACACGGAGGAACTCAGAAAATCACTTAGCACTTATCAAAGATTAATTTTACAAAAGTCATTCTCCATAAACGAACCTCCTTCACCACTTCCCATGTGTTTTCGATGCCTTTTCTTTTGGGATATAACTAGCCTGTAACTGATGTCATCAAAGTATACAGAGCAAAACAGAGCCATGGATGTGAAAACCTCAATGACGCCATCAAAAACCCGGAACCCAGGTTAAACTTTAAAACAGATACCCAACTTTAATTACTATTAATTAAAACTGAAATGAGACTTCACAGAACTTCAGCTGGTTACGTTGAAATACGAGTTTATTGCGATTTAGACGGTTTGAAAGTTAATTTGGGTTCAGTAAGTTACTTGTTCTCTTTAATAATTCTGTTATGCTCAGCGAGTTTTTCGCTGGATAAAGTTAGGGGCGGACAACATTTATTGTATTTATGGTTTTAGTTATGAAATATTCGTACTGAGGGTAATGGGTTCCTGCCGGGGTTAGGGATTGCACAAATACCTCTACACGGTACTGGTTACACTAAAGTGGGTTTTAGTCAATAAAAGTCTGACACTTCCTCGCTGCAACCACAGCGGGATACATTTGATAATCGGTTATTATTTATTTAATCGTTTTTTTGCAAGCTTTTGTATTATTGTTGACTATTTATTAACTCATCTTCAAAAGGAGCAGTTTTATAAATACGACCGTTACCTGTAAAACGGTTTTTTTAAGTTAAAATCCTCTGTCTAATTTTGGTTTTTAATAGTATATACCATTACTAGCTTTATTGTTTGTCAAAATGGTAGGGATGGATCTTACAATCACGATCTCAAACGATCCCAGATACAAACCGCAGTCTAGGATTTTTTTTTAAATTTCAATCAACGTTTTTTATCACATTCTTACTAATTCATGAATTACTTCATTAAATGAAACCTTACCCTTTTTCCTTATTACAAAACTAAATGACGATAAGATCAACGTTAGCATAAACTACTTAAGTTCTTTCAACTTCATTTTTTCTCAACAATAAGATATTAAGTTCATTATTGTTGGAAGTCATTAGACTCTGTGTAGTACATGTTATTACTTACCAACTTATAATAACTTTGATGTTTTTTTATCGGTTTTTTGTCCCGGTTCGTTAAAAGTTCGAGACAAAAATGTCCGTCGTAAGATATCTGGGTTTACAAGAGTATGCGTTGGTACAGTGTTGGCCGTAATAAAGTGGACAGTTGAATTAAGTTGTCTTTTTTTATTTTTATTGTGAGTCTTTGATGAATTATTTAAAAATAATTATTGGGAAACTATCAAGAAGAAATACACAAAATACATATTTGAATATAGAATCACTATGCTTATCTAAAGTTACTAATAACAATATTATAAAAGAGGAACTATTTAATTATTTATTTGTTTGCATTAATAAGCTCCAGAACTACTGAACCGATTTAAAAAAAACTGTCTGTTAGAAAACCACACTATCCCCTGATGCAAGAGTCAAAATTTTACTTTAGTAAAGAAGAATTTAATCCAGGCCGAGACTAAAACCGCTAGAAATAGCTAGATCAGATATAAAGAATTCTTTAACTTTGAACTTCGAGACAAAGTTAATTTGCACTAAGAAACAGACGACTATCATTAAGCCGTTTGCCAGCGTTTAATTTAAGCGCTCTCATTAATATTTAGAAAGTGCAAATTACACTATGAAGTAAATTTTCTCACTATTAAAGATTTAACATTAAATACTGCAGTACGTCAGAAGTCGTGGTGGCTTAGTGGTTACGGCACCAGCCTTTCGAGTATGAGGGTGTGGGTTCGATTCCAGGTTAGGCAAGTACCAATGTAACTTTTCAAAGTTATACGTACTTTCTAAGTTTATCTTGGATACCAATGACTCATAAAAAAGGTGAAGGAAAACATCTCGAGGAAACCTGGGCTGTAAAGTCTGAAATTACCAACCCGCATTGAGCAAGCGTGGCGATTAACGCTCAATCTTTCTCCGTGGGAGAGGAGGCCTGTGCCCAGCAGTGGGACGATAAAAAGGCTGTTATGATGACTGCAGCACGATTTGATATACTAAGAGCCAGTTTCACCGATTGCTGATAAGTTCCAGATACTTTATCTGGCAGATAATTTCATACAAGTTGTGTTCCATTTTTGAATTTATCTGGTCGATAGTGGCTATCCGTAACCTGTGAAACAGGCCCTAAAGATTCTATCAAGTCGACAATAAACATCAAATGAAAAAAAAAAGTCAAGGAACTTTCCTGCGTTCTTTCAACTTGTCCCAAAGTGTACTTTGCAAGTATCATACCATCTACTGAAAGGAAAAAACCTATTTACCTCTCCCCTATAGCTTAGAGCCTTTTCTTATTAAAAATATTAGGACGACGAAAAAATTCTGGCCTACCTCATGATTGGAAAGGCGAAGGCTTTTATAACGAAGTGAAATTTGAGACTCCAAATTGGTGATTCTTTGACTAAAATATAAAATGGTAGCGAAATTCGATAGCAAAATTGGTTGGTATTATACTTAACAAAATGAGGGCTATTAAAATATTATTGTTGTAGCTTTTTCGGCTGCTTATTGTCGTAATGTATTGCGATGAGTTCTTAAAATTTCTACTTAATTGCTTAGATGATGTTACTCATCATGTTATAATTTCTTGAGCAATTTAAACAATATCATAGTTTAGGCAACGGTGAGCGAGAACTATAAATTAAAAAAAAACAGTTGCTTTTAATTACAGCAACTATTTAAAAAATAAAATACGATGCAGCAGACTTAAAAACTCTCAGGCAGGCTCTATAAAAACTTATAATACTAATAATACTTATAATTTGTACTCTGATAAAAACATTAATATAAATATCATTTTATAGTCAGACTTTCAAAAGTCTGCTGCGTCGATTTTATTTCTTAAATAATTTCTGTAAAAAACGGTTTCTGTAATTAAAATCACCCCTTTTTTAATTATAATTATTTATAACATATAATATAAACTAATCGACGCAGCAGACTTTTCTTCTTGGTGGTCTTATCAGACAAGTGATAAACTTAAAAAAATATTTCCATACTTTGTTGCGGGACTTTAAATGAGTAGATATAAGTTATCTTTTAACATCACGAAGAACTACAGCAGATGAATGACAAAAAGAAGATAAACTGTTTTTCATATTTCTTGTTCTTCTTGTCTCCAGAATACCCTGGCGATCCTCGACAAACTGGACATTGACAGTGAAAAGCCCTCTGAAGAGGAGATCGCGAGGCTCTTCGGCTATGAGGAAGCGTACCTGTCAGGAGACTTGGGCATCTGGCAGAGAGTCAAGCCCAAAGTATGGGCGCTATTTGATGAGCCTTCCAGTTCACCTGCTGCTAAGGTAAGGCTTCTTACATTCGAAATAGGAATTCTTTCTGGAGGTCTTTGTGTGCCAGGGCCACGGCAACCCTTTTTTCCTATGTTGCTGGCATCTCTTCGAGGAGCGCGTGGAACAGAACGCGCCGCCGACACGGGCCTGTCGTCCTCAGACGTACGAACGACGAGCTACTCACACTCACCGCCCACAGACCCGCGCCTACGGAGTCATCCCTCTACCTATCACCTTATCCTCTTACCCTTAGATCTCTTTAATAGCAGTAGCTGTCAAGATTACATTTTAGAGGCCAATATGTGGATTTGAGAAAACTCTGACTTCAGAGCTTCAATAACAAAGAGATATTACGCTATAATTAAACCTGCAGCTCATTCGATAAGAAGACTACGAAATTAAAAAATAAAATGGTTCTGTTTACATTATACTCGCACTAATCCCGACCGCGAAATTTTATTTTTAGTCTTAGATGGCTCATTTATCGAGTAATATATTTAAAAATATTATGCATCAATAATATGGCCCTAAAAATCCCAAATCAAGTAGCAACGTAGGTACAATGATAACTACCTTTTTATGAAGTCAATTTAGAACTAATACCAGTAACCAGTTTCTAACCGGGTCTGCCACAAACTGCTAGTTACAAAGCCAGTAATATCCATTGCAGAGATAGAATGAAAGTCGCGTGTACAATAAAACTGTGATATTAAAGTCCTTTGTAAGTACCGACTGAGTTAAAGTTTAACCAAACGATTAGTCTTTAAGTTCTTTTGTTGGTTGCTTAATATCGTTGCCTTTTGAGTTCAACTTGTAGTTGAAATGAAAGTAGCTACAGTATAATCAAGGTGTCTGCAGACTTCAAAATTACTTGATGGATAATGGCTTTAAATAAAAATACCTAATTATATTGTTTCTGAATATACATTGTTTACTAGATTAAACCAGCGATTTTACCCGTGGCCTATTAAAACTACTCTGCGCAACTAGATAAAAAATATCTTCGTCGATAGATGGACTGTGAAACATTCAAATTAAAAAAAAAATACTAAAAACAAACTCGCTATTGATAATTTCATAAGTTTACTGAAGTCAATTTCCAAACAGATAAGAACGATAAAAAAATATTTAATTTAAGTAGATTACAAAGAGCATCTTTTTAAAGGTGGCTATATTATGTTATCACTGGGAAGAAGAAATGGTGGAACAAACTCCCCAGTAACCAAATTCTATACTTCTCGTATATACTAACAGGTCTATTAAACAGTAATTCGTTAACATTGATTTTCCCCTTCAATCCATTTACAATCGATAAAGGAAATAGAATGTAGCTCTCTTCAATGTTTTATGTATCAGTCGATTCTTCGAAGGAGTGCTTGAATTATTCCGTGTTGAATTTAATGAATTTCTATATTGGGAATAATTTTAATGAAAAAAATACACAAAACATTAAGGGGTCAATTTCACAGGTTACGGATCTAGACACTATTTACCAGATAAATTCAAAAATGGAACAGAATTTGTATGAAATTATCTGACAGATAAACTATCTGGAACTTATCAGCAACCTGTGAAACTGGTCCTAAATCCGCCATTTCTCTGCTCAAATCTACTGCGGCCAATCAGCGGCAGAAATACCACGTCATCAAGCGCGTAAGCAACATGCCGCGGTCTTCAATAGAAGCTGATCCCAACAAAGATCCCAACATAGTTGGGAAAGGGCTAGGCAGATGATTTTACATTTCATAATTCTAAAGAAATTCAATAATCTTCGTCATGCAGCCAAAGTATGTAAATTTTGAATGTTTTATTGAAAAACACACAAGTCTCAATAAATTAAAAACATTCAAATACTTCCAAGAGGCCTCAGACTGATCGCGGAAGCCTCGAGTCCCATTCACAGTTCCGATAAATCAAGGACTTTTAAACTTAGTCCCGGATAACAAAGGTGACGAGTTTTAAAATTGATGGAAAACATTTTGAGAATATTGTCTTTGTATAATTAATTTCTGCCTCTTACTAGCTTTATTAAAAGTCCAAGGTGTTTGACGTAAAACAAACTGATTCAATTTTTGTTCGTTTCTCGTATATATTAGTGTAGAAATATTAAATAATATAGAATCGGTGCTTATATAAATTGTATTAATTTATATGAGCACTGATCTAGACAGATTTTTAAGAGGAAAATAGCAGCATTATTATCGTCAAAAATATGTTAATGTGTTTAATTTTTGCTCTCTTTTAATTTTTACGTACAGAAGCCAGCACATCAAGCTACTACAATACGCTACAAGGTGTAGAATTTCCATAATAGATTTTCTACTTTATTGCTGCAGCATACAGTTCAAAGTTAATTGGGAAAATTTGTCAGTTTCAGGTAGCTTGATATGCTGGAGTCTGTACCTTATATTTTTATTTAATTTTGGTCCATGCTCCTTTGCCTCTTTACGATTTATAATATTAAGATCTCCATGCACAAATGTACAAAAATAAATTTGAAATGAAAAAAAAATTAAGTAATCAACTTATTTTCCCACCCCCGTTATTAAATTAAATCATCTCCATTACACTTTTAGTTCAATTTTCTCTCAGAAATAATTAACTTCGTCTAAATATTCTCATTGAGACGTACAAACGACGCTATAAATAAAGCTCTATTATTAAATAATTGAGAACCAATAAATATATTATGAACTTCGCAAAATTGCCCAAATCACTGACTTTCAACAAAGAGAAAATTAATATTAAAATTTTTAATTTAGTATTTGGATTCATTTGGATAATATATTTTACAATTACTTATTATAGGTAATATCAATTAGTAGGTACAACTTGTTATTACAAACTTAGCAAATACATTATATAGAATTTTAAAAGCTTCAGGCCCAGTTTCACGATGTCCGAATAGCCACTATTAGCTAACGAATGAATTAAAATATGGAACAGAATTTGTATGTATATCTGAAAAAATCTTTATTGTCACTAGTTAAATACATAATGTACATCTTAGAGTACTCTAAGATTATGCATCGGATTATAGTTTTATTATATAAAGCAACAATTAGTTTAGATTTATTATTGTAATTGATTTTTATTACTAGTTTCATTGCCCTGCCTAAACTTATGTATAGCTGTAGTATGTCTAATATCAGATCGAGATATTCTATACCATCACTACATAGTATAAAACAAAGTCGCTTTCTCTGTCCCTATGTCCCTTTGTATGCTTAAATCTTTGAAACTACGCAACGGATTTTGATGCGGTTTTTTTTAATAGATAGAGTGATTCAAGAGGAAGGTTTATATGTATAATTTTAATATCAGCATTGCACCCGTGCGAAGCCGGGGCGGGTCGCTAGTTTTATACAAACTAGCTTTTGATATAAACCTGATCCTATGTTTAACTAATTACAGTTATCCTCAAACCCTATTAAAGTTTAGTTAATTTATTTCTATTCAGAGTAATCTCTTTGTTCGGCTTAGGGTTGTCCAATGAGACGAAAGACTTATATAAAAAAAAACAGAATATTCTATTATATAAGGAATTAGATACTCAAATACATAAGAAATTGCCATTTTTTTAATGCTCAGTTATGTTAATAGCTTCAAAACAACTGAAGTACTTTAATTAGATTGCATCAATTTGTTCATATGATCATCTAAAAACTGAAGGAAAGTATTACTAGCAGTAGTAAGTAGTAGTAAGCACAATGTAAATGTTTAAAGAACTAAAAATGAACTCAAATAAATCCGTAGAAATTGAGCTTTCTTTACTTGTTTCACGCTGCTTCGGATTATTAGTCGGACAATAAATATAAGGTTCATAAAATATTAAACTAAAAGACTTAGTATTTTCACAAGTATTTAGTTATTTAGTCACAATTAGATACAAAATGCACCAATTAGATGTTTATTTTATTCATTAAAAACTATTTTTTTTCCACTGTTTTTTATACATCTAAAGAAAAAAATATCTTATAAATGTTTCATTCTTAGCAAAGTTAATTTGCAGTTTTCGTGTATTGTAAAAATTAAATATTACAAAAGTTTTGAAGCTAACTGACAGCCCTCACAAAGTCTCAGATGAAATTCATAAATTGGTTATAAATAATTAACTGTTTTCATTTTCAATGTTTTGATATCGTTACATTTCTCAATATAATTTTGTATATAAAATAGTGATAGATCATAAATTGACACCCTCTTTCCACCTACCTGTCCAGCTGAACCTGAAGCCAATTGAACCGTTATTTTATACAAAATTAAAAAAATATATATATCCAGCTTAGTAAAAAAGTCCTAGCTAAGTAAAAACATGCTTCTACAAATGACGTCACAAACCAAGCGTTGAACATGTCTATTAATCAAGGGGGCTCTTGTGTCTGTCGGGACGAGCAAGTCGGGTCTCTATTAATAAAATACTTTTATCTCGAAGCTTTATGCTGTCTTAGTGTTTTGGATTACATTTTTATTTTTAACTATGGCAATTTTAGTGAATACACTTCCTCGAAATCCATGCTCAGAGAGAAATAACACAGGTATTGATATTCCCGTAATGGCGTCCAGACCGATTGCCGGCCACCACGGCCGTTCTCTCAAGGAGATCAGCCAGCAGCACAGGTCAAAATCCACAAAGCTATTTCGACCCGACCCGACGATCAAACCCGAGACCCCGTGCTTTATTTCACTGGTTAGTCACACAGGTCTTGTGAATCCATTCTATTATTCTGTTATTAAGTAGTTGAAAAAAGCATTACCTAAATTAAAATTTAATTTCAGAAGACTTTCAATAATTATTAATTACATTGTAGCCACTAATCATTAGCTTATACGATAAAATTAGTCTACACATCCCCAATATTTTGGTCCGTCATCCCAGATGTTACGCCACTTCATTATTTTGTAAGCTTTAAGTAATAGATGACAAGATTGATCGTTCCTTTCTAGAACAAATTTAGAGCACTAATTTTACTTTAATGGAAACTAGTTTTAGCCAGCGGTTGCACCCGCTTTTTAATAAAATATCTTCCGATAACTGGATAAAAGTAGCCTATATCTTATTCTGATATTTAAGCTATCATCTGCATCTGCCTAGCCTTTTCCCAAGCTATGTCGGGGTTGGCTTCCAGTCTTAACCGGATGCAGCTGAGTACCAGTGTTTTACGTGGAGCGACTGCCTGTCTGACCTCCTCAACCCAGTTACCTAGGCAACCCGATACTCCTTGATAAGACTGTTTGCCAAACTTTCTGGCTTCTGACTACCCGTAACGACTGCTAAAGATTTTCAAATGACAACCGGGAACCACCAATTTAGCGTGCCTTCCGAAACACGGAGGAACTCGTCATGTCAAAATGGTCGCCCATCCACGGATAGACCGCGTCAAGCGTTGCTTTACCATATGATGAACGACCTGTGCGGCTTTTACTTAGCCATGAGCTCCTCATTCAAGCTATATTATATCAAAATCCATTCATCCGTTTGTCCGTTAAGACGAACAAACATTCTATCTTTCGTAACTTTGGATTAAGCCAGAGATAAAAAGTAACAAACTGATACAAATGATGTAAAATCGCGTTGTATTCGCGAATGAGTGCAAATTAATCAACGTTGCTCATTTTGCTGAAAAGAAGGGCGGCTAAAATGGCGCTTTGAACAAAAAATATTAAGTGTAGGTACAAAATATTTTTTTTTCAAAGCGCCATTTTAGCCAAAGGCCCTAACTTAGAGATAAGATGTTGAGATTGGACTTAAGACTCGGATCAATATTATATCCATAATATTCCACGGAGTCCCACGGTCTTTCCTATAACCAGATAAAACAAAGTTTTTAATTTTTTCACCTTACATCACTGTAAAGTTTTATCAACATCTGTTCAGTCATTTTTGCGTGAGACTTAAAACACTCGCGCATCAATTTGTTCTTTTTCGTTTTTATTATAGGTGTGATTTACGTACCCGCTCCCTACTTCAGGCACATGCCACATAGTAAATTAATTATCTCTATAAACACAAATATTATCTTTATTTAACCAGCATACAAATACCAAAAAGCGTCATTTTAGTCCCTCTACAAAGCAGTCGTAATATATCAGTCTTAAGTGGAATAAAACCCGTTGCAGGGTTGGCCATTACGCGGCGCTTTCATTAAAAAAAAGCGCCATGACGTTTGTTCTGAAGTTAGTGCTCGTCAACTGTTTTAATTTGAAAACAGATGGAATATGCCAACGTAGGTATGATGTATGAAATTATGTTGAAAATTATGTTGAATCTAACGGGAACGAACCAAACTAAATGAATTATTGCAAACTATTTTTTAACCGACTTCCCAAAACGGAGGACGTTCTTAATTCGACATGTTAAATTTTTTTCATTAAGTTTGTTCGCGCATATCTTCGTCCAACGGACTTGAAAAAATCTTTTTGTTTTTGTCTTGTAAAATTGTCACTTGGAAGAAAAATACCTAAACATTCTGTCATTCTGTTGTTTGTCCAAATTGTTAACGCAAAACGAAATCTATCCAATTTAAAAAAAGTTATTTTCATCATAATATCTACTGCTCCCCAACATGAATTTTAGAATTCACACAACACATCACGCTACCTGAAACTGCTTCAAAGTTTAAAAACTATCAAGACAATTTTACAAATTGTAGTAGCTTAACGTGCTGGTGTCTGTACAATGTTTTATACATTATTTGTACTGCCTCAACAGTTCTACAGCAAATCTTAGATCAACAGACGGTCTCAACCTGAACTAGTGCAAACAATCGCGACCTATCCAAACAGTACGGATCTAGAATTTGAAACTGGTTTATATCTGTAGAATTGTATGTTTTATGTTTACCTAGGGGAATCATAGAAAATATTGTTCGGTATGTCATTTTCCCAACTATGTTGGGGTCGGCTTCCAGTCTAACCAGAATCAGCTGAGTACCAGTGTTTTACAAGCAGCGACTGCATATCTAACCTCGTCAACCCAGTTACCCGGGCAACCCAATACCCCTTGGTTAGACTGGCGTCAGACTTACTGGCTTCTGACTACCGTAACGACTGCCAAGGATGTTTAATGTGCCATCCGAAACACAGTCATTGGTGTGTTTCGGATGAACAAACGATCGATTCGAACAAACATATAAAAGTTGCATTGGTACTTGCCTGACCTCCTCAGTGCACCCTGATAAAAAGCCTACAGCCTTTCTCGATCAATGGTATATCTGACACTGGAAGACTTTTTCAAAACGGACAAGTAGTTTCTGAGATTAGTCTGTTCAAGCAAACAAATAAATCGTCAGCTTTATAATAATATGTATTACAATATATATTTTAATATTATGTATTGTATACCAGGTACAACTTATTTCCGGAAAGTACGCACGAACTAGTCCTACATCATTATAATCCCCGATTAAGTAATGTTTACCAACTGAACTAAAATGGCGGTGAGATTCCCACTAAATATGTATTTGTACGTCACCGCTGTGACAAATTATGTGGTATCGTTGGTACAAGTCATAGGCGGTAGCGGCGACGTGGAAAGTTAAGACTAATTTAAAAATTTGAGGTCAGTAAAGAGGATCTTATATTTTTTTTCGAAACTATGTCTAAATTACCCATTAACTTTATTAAATTTAAAATAAATTGTACATTTACCAAGCTCGTTCATAGCTGCAGACAAAATAAAAAAAAATATATTTTTCGGTAATTTTATCAATAATCTCGAAAGTTTAACCGTTTAGTCTAATCACACCTACACACAATCAATTTTACATACAAGATAAAAAATCATTTATTCAAAGTAGGCTGAAAATTTTCAGTTTTTGAAGGACAATTCTACAAAAGACAGCCCCAAAAACACCCGCCCTTCGCTACCACCTATGTGTTATCGCTGGGAAGAAGAAATGGTGGAACAAACTCCCCAGCAATTACATACGATTTATCTTATGACTTGGACCCCATAATAGCGCAGTGTCTGCGCCAGAATAACACCATGATTGACGATGTAACACCGCTTTATGTGTTCAAAGTGGTTTAAAAAATGTGCCACAATTTATAATATCCTGTGTTATTACACGGGAAGAAAAGATAATGGTTTTCATCTTATCCTGCTACTAACGGACTTTGGACTCTATTACCTTATTCTTAAGAATCAATATTGATGTGTATCTTGTATCATCATGATCATCACCCTCATGCCCTTAATGTAAGGGTAGAAAATATAAATTTTATCAGTGACAAGGAAACAAACATCAGTTAATTCGATTTAGGCAATTTTCTTTTACTTTGAACTCAAACTCAAAACTCATTAATTTAGAACTCATTAAAACAGCACTTTTTGAACGTCAAAATTTATATCAGACAGCCCCCAAAACACTCCCTTCACCACTTTCTATTTGTACGTGCTGGGAAGAAAAAAATGCGCAGCAAACTCCCCAGCAATACATGTCTGTCGTTAGGTTTTAGTTCAGAAAACTCAGTCATAATTAAAAAAAATCTATAAAATCTTCAAACGACGAACAGTGCATAAAATGTTTATCTCTCTCTTCCACAGGTGATATCAGCAATATCCGTCTTCTTCATCTGCATATCAGTCCTCTCATTCTGCCTGAAGACACATCCCGATCTCCGGGTGTTCAGCCACGGGACTCTGGTCAGAGAGAATGGCTCAGAGTCTCTGGAGATGCTTTGGCATGACAATGGGAAGCCGCATGCAGCTTTCTTTTATATTGAACTGGTGTGCAACGTGTGGTTCACCATTGAGCTGCTGGTGCGATTTTTGGTAAGTACTTCTTTTACCTTCTACCTTCTTGTACCTTTTTCTAACCCGCTGAGGGTGCAGCTGGTGGGATTGTCAGACTCTTACCGACTAAAACCCGCTATGTTTCTTCTGGAGGTCCCTGCGTGCCCGCAGCCCCGGCAGACCTATCTGTTTTTCGCTGAAATGTCACATGTGAGCTAGGATGGGAGTGCACGCACTGCAATGAGTAATTAATGTATTTACAACACGATTCTAATCTCTTACTGTATGCCAGGTTTTAACACAAAAAAGAGAAATTAAGGCTTTTTATAATGATATGGAGGGGCCCCGAGCGGGATTGCTTGCAAGAGTTACCCACACACACCCACAGAGTTACACACAAAGACCTCCAGAAGGAACAAAAGTTGGTTTTAGTAAGTAAGCAAGTATTTTAGCACTTGGCAAACTTTAAAAACTAAATGAACATTCTTACCCAAAATAAAACATCTGGTCACGACAATATTTTACAAGGAAACTTGCCATTAGCAGACACGAAGACTCGCCGCCATAAAAATATTTCAACTTTTCCAAAGCCAACAATGGCTACAGAATAAAGCAGGAGTTGCAATTAAAAATTAATTATAACCAAAGTGGCCTGTAATTGTAGCTGGAGCCACCGCAAAGGGAGGAGCAAGCCTTTTTGTTCGAACCCACAATTTGTTAAGAGCTTTCTAGAAATTAATGATTCAGAGACCGAAGTTTGAACTTCACGTGATATCAGGTGTGTCGCGGTTGACATTGAAAAATGCGCGTGAGTTTCGTAATGAGGATGTTTTAAGGATCGTATGTACTACGATTCGGGCTTAGTTAATATGAGTTCTAAGTAGTTATTATGAGCGAGGAATTTTAATTCGCTTTCTGTAATATACCTATGACTTATTTCTTTCCTTAAGTTTTTATCTAGCTGTATGTGTTCCATAGTGTATTAAATAAATAAAAACTCCATAGGAACCCTTTTAAAATAAGTAGACAATTCATACCACTTTTTTGACAAAACTCGCGCATCGGGCCTATTTATGAATGGTTTGTTTTAGTAACAATTTTAGAAAAATATTCCAATAAAAGTTACACAAACGAAAACATTCACTCTCTCAAATCAAAACATACCTAAATGAACAAGCGACTAACAAACTTTTGTTTATACAATTGAAGTAAGTTTTTCAACGAAATAATAACATTGTTTGAGCAGGGAGTCTCATTAGTGGAGTCAATTCACTGTGTTTTAGACCTCGGGGTCCAAATAAACAAACGTACAGTTGATTTAGGTTGAGAAGTTCTACAGTGTTTTGTTTTTTTTTTTGTAACTCTGATTATGCCAAATATGTATTATGGCTCGACAACAAACGTAGCAACAATGGGGTATTTGACTCTTTTTTTTTAAATTATTCATATAAAAAAAAATTTCAAAACCAAAAACAGAAATGATATTTGGAATCCGTTGAGAAATAAGTAATTTTTAAACCTTTAAAAACGAGTAGAAAGTCAAACAGTTTAATAACGGAAAAAAGATGAACATACAAGCTTGTGAGGTCAACGCTATTTGATCACGCATGTGCAAAAGAGATAGCAAGATGTCCCCACTATGATCCCACTCTTCATCATACGAATATAAAAAATGTTGATTGCTGGCCCATTTAGCAACCAATTTGACGCTGTTTTCAGAAAAAAATTCCTTGTTCGTGTGTTTAATTGTTTTGTTAAAAAATTGTACAGAATCAAACATAGTCAAATACCCTATTATGCAATAACTTTGAATAAAAGGTGGCGGTCCCAAAAATATGTACAAAAATCTACCCAAAGGAAAATAATGAACATAATAAAGATAAAAAGTGATAAAGTAAATATAGCTCGATCTGAAAATCTAACTCGAAACCCCTTGCTCAGCAGTCGCGCTATGCGACTACTAGACCGACGAGCCAGTCTTTAAGTAATCATCATCCGAGCCTTTTCCCAACTTTGTTGAGGTCGGCTTCCAGTCTAACCGGATTCAATTGAATACCAGTGTTTTACAAGGAGCCACTGCCTACCTGACCTCCTCAACCCAGTTACCCGGGCAACCCAAAACCCCTTAGTTAGTCTATAAGTAATATACTATTTTATTTACTACATAAAAGCCCTTTCAGAAGGTCATCAGCGATTTACCGATTCAGATCGTAATATCTAACTTAAAGATAGTTTGTGAGTTCAACATTGTAAGTTTAGCGGATATCTTACCAACTGTCTGAAGAGAAACTTTGTCTTCGCTTTGTTATCGGTATGGAGTGGTTAGTGCGAAAAACTACTGTTTCAGTTTCACTGTGAATTTGCTGTCGGTCTGATAAGAATCTTAATAATTCTTCTTGTAGTATTTCCATATTTTTTTGTGTTCGCCGCATTGTGTTTTACGCGTCAATTGTTCTCTGTGTCATGTCATACTATAAATTATTAGAAACAATCATTAATTAAAACTATAAGTGTGTATCATCTTTGATAAATGATGATACTTTCTTACACAGAGTAGCTTAGTAAGCTTTAACGTAACAAGAATAATTCATTCTATTTTCTATGTCGTTTATTTTTTATGTGCGACTAGCAGCGGCTTCACACCCTCACTGAAGAAACTCGCTTCACTCGAATTCTTGATTTTCGGTTTGTGGAAGAAAATGTACACACGCCAGCACATCAAGCTACCCGAAACTGTCAAATTTTCCCATTCCAATTTGAACTATATGCTTCAGCGATAAAGTGGAAAATATATTAAGGAAATTTAACAGATTGTAGTAGTTTGCTGTGCTGGCATCTGTACTTGATGCGTTCAAGTAGTTATCATCTTTCATTAAACAGTCTATATACTAACATCTCAATAATTACCTACTAAATTATTAATGATTTGCTATGTGAAACCGCAATTCACTAGCTAATTCAGAGGTAATTGATACATCCAATAGATATGGTAATTATATTCTATAGGTAGGTATGGTTACATATCTTGTATTAGCTATATCTCTCTCCGGTCGTATCGGATTGCCGTCCCATCGGACTATGAGAGTGAGGGAATAGAGAGTGCACCTGTATCTGCGCGAATGCTTATTCACTATAATATGTCCTGCGCAGCTGGCTGATCTCCATAAAAGAGAAAGGCCGACAATCGGCCTGGATGCCATCATTAGCTATAATCGCCGAGACGATATGAAAAGCTGTCACATGAGCTATCTTACTATGTCCATTTGTAAGTTTGTTTGCTTAAACTTACTAATCTTATGAACCTACCTACTGGGCGGATTTAAATAATTATTCCAGTATTCGAGAGCCGAATTGGGTATTTGCCTATGTTTGATTTTGTACAATTTTTTTTAACAAAACAAATAAACACACGCACAAGGAACATTTTTCTGAAAATAGCGTCAAAATTGGTTGATAAATGGAGGAGCAATCAACATTTTTTATATTCGTATGGTGACGAGCGGGATCATAGTGCGGACATCTTGCTATCTCTTTTGTACATGCGTGATCAAATAGCGTTGACGTCACACGCTTGTATGTGCATCCTTATTCCGTTCTTTAACTCTTTGACTTTTGAAAAGTTTATAAATTACTTATTTCTCAACGGATTTCAAAAAATATTTCTGTTTTTGGTTTTGTAAAATGTTACTTTTGATATGAATAATAAAAAAAAAAGTAAATACCCTATAGAGGAAGGCTATAGACAACTTTTTTATCTAGATGCGTGAATCCTGTTCCCGCCATACGCTGGTGTAAGCACTAACTATAAATTCACTTGTAAAGCGCTCGTCAAACAGACCAATATTTGGAGCTATTATATCTTAACAGTGTATATCAAGTTTGAATGGAAGTTCAGTCACTACATATAACTTAGTTGGAAACTTCTCTTGTCACTTGAACCGCACATAACTTAGTTCTGTCAAGTCAAACATCGGTTATGTCATAGTATTCACTTAGTTTTGATTAAGACGTTACCTTAGAGTTACTTGTCTACCTCTTAATATTTTATGATAGTTATACTGTTATGGATGTAAATAATTTGCCATCAGAAATGTAGTCATCTGCCTAGCCCTTTTCTAAGCTATGTTGGGCCCTGTCCAGTCTAACTGTAAGTGTTTTACAAGGAGCGACTGCCTATCTGACCTCCTCAACCCAGTTACCTGGGCAACCCAATACCCCTTGGTAAGACTGGCGTCAGACTTACTGGCTTCTGACTACCCGTAACGACTGCCAAGGATGTTCAATGACAGCCGGGACCTACAGTTTAACGTGCCATCTGAAACGCAGTCATTGGTATCCAAGATATACTTAGAAAGTACATACAAACTTAGAAACTATTAGAAAAAAGTAGTTTTCGTCATTTTCTTTATTAGATTCGATCGCTTTCAGATGTTTTTTGAGACCGTACTTATGTATGGTTAGGTACTGTTATATCATTATAATTTCGAAAGATATGAACTGATCTTCATTTTCCATTGTAAACCATACAAAGAATGGAACAATTCGCTATACCATCTATATTACAGTGACTTCTCCATTTCTCTAATACTTATAATAACATTAATTTATATCATAAGTAAAGCTCGCAATGTCCCCCACATCGTAATCCCGTTTGTTCGTGACTAGACTATGATGCGAACTTATTCTACCACCTATTTTGGAAAATGAAATGAAGTTACCTCGACCATTATGATTTCCTGGTATTTTTTGTTCATTTATTTGCGCATTCGGAGAAGGATACGCATCAAAGAGGACTAGCGTAAGTAACTACAATAAAAAAATATTTAAATCATATAAACACTTTGCTTTTGATAAATGTACAAAAAGAATTTAGAATAAAATACCTAGAAATATTTATTCGTAAATATGTGTACACATACATACATATGTACATACGCATGCAGGTCCATAAATGTTCGATGATAATGAACAAATACATTTGCTTAGAAATTAGTGTGCCGCTCGCTATGGCATGCAAATATTTATCATTTACTTAGTTACCTTATACTAAAACTTGATGTAAGATAATACGAATTTACTTCATTCAAATTATTATATCATCGAGAAACTCTTTAATAATATAGTAGACTCTCCAAAGACGATTTAGGCCGACCTTTTAAAGTTCCGATACTGAGTACTCTCTGATATGTATATTGTTAGATCCGCAGTATGTCCTTTCACAAAAATAAATTACTAAAATATACACCTAGTTCCAGAGTAACATATACGAGTAGTATGCCATTAGTTCTAGATAAGCAAACGAATTCTTCAGATTTTTTAAATTAAGAATAGATTTACGAGCCAACCCCATCTCCAGTACGTATACACCCGTGTCTTTCGAAACTCAAAGACCATTACTTCCAACAGAAGTCACATCACATCAAAAGGCTCCGATTCTTTTGACTGCACGCTTTATAACAAATATGATTTGTCCGATCTTCCGTCTGAAGCGGCATACACGAGGAAATAACGAGGCATTGTTGGATATCTTGTATTGTGTGTGAATAATTCCTGTTTGTATCCTGTAGCTGAGATTTGAAAAGGGTGATAAGTGAATGGTATGGTAGTGTTTCAATCATATTTGCATAGAGATTTATTTGGTGATTTTTTGTTATATTTGACGGCTCGATTTGTTCTGTGTTTAATTACACGGCTACTATGCTGTCTGTGGGTTGAATTCCAGAATAAAAAAGAACAATTTTGGGTCAGTCAGAATATGGTTTGTGAAATTATCCAAATCAATATTACTAGAAGTCGTGGTGACCTAGTGGTAAAAGCACCAGCCTCTTAAGTATAGGTGTGCGGGTTCGATTCCAGGGCGGGCAAGTGCCAATGCATTATTAAATTTCTAAGTTGTACATACATACATATGTATGTACGTTCTAAGTATATCTTAGACACCTACCTATAGCAAATATTTATCTTTAAACATATAATTTACATTTTAAATATTAGTATACCAATACATAATATTCTCATTACAGTGAAACCAAGGTACCTATTTCTAAAACTTAAAAAAAATTGAGCATCACTCTTTGCAGCCGTTCTATTCATATAAAAATCTAATTAGAGAAGAGAAAAGTGCTAGCACTGAATGGAACTACCTTTAAACGTTCCCTTTAAACCTCTCAGTCCAAGGTACAGTCGCGAACAGAACGGAAACAATTAATGATACGAAATTGACTGTACCTACCATCCGTCTGTTCATTTTGTTCGAAATATTTCTTTCGCTCGTTGTTTTGAGTGAGTTCGGTCAGTTTTTGAAGATGTTTTCCTTGATTTTTCGTTCTAATAAGTATAAGGGAAGTTTGTTTGAAGTTTGTATAACTTTTGAAGCGAAAAAGGAAAATTAAGATTTTTTTTTTTTATATTTGCTACTAAGTTAAGATTTTTATTGAAATTTCCTGTTGTTATATAATGTTGTGTAATGAGCTTCAAAATTCTAAATAGCATTCATAATATATTGTTATGAAATTCTTGTATAATATTAAGCTGTGCCCAGCGCGCTCGGATAATGTGTCTACCAAATTTTATTTAAATCTGTCCAGCCGTTTTTGCGTGAAAGAGTAACAAACAAACATCCATACTGACAAACTTTTACATGTACATATAATGTTAGTATGATTATTATCGTTTTTTCCTTAGATTATTGAATCTATACCAACCTGCATTGAGCAAGCGTGGTGATTAACGCTCAATTCCTTTCTGTGTGAGAGAAGGCCTGTGCCCAGCAGTGGGATGATAAAAACGCTGATGATGATGATTGAATCAATATTCTATTTAATTACATAAAATAACCATCATTAGTCTATTTTATGGTCCACTGTTGGGCAAAAACAACCCCTTACTAAACTACCATAAAAATAACAAGTTAATAAACAGAACACAACTGCGTATAAATTAAATTTATTTTCAATTAACTAGCAAAAGTTTAATTGGTATTAAAGTATCAATTTTGTTAAACTTGATACTTCCCTGTTATGATTACATATATTTAAGGATAACGCCGCTTTGTATGGGGTTCAAAATTAATTGAATACGATACGATGGTATGTGATAGATAAATATTGATAAAGTAATTTAGAATTAATAAAATATTTTTTGTGGTAAACAATTGCTATTTTTTAAATCCTCTTTTTCCTTCAATTATATTTATTAGTGGTGGCTCTAAACAGTGTAGAATATGGTCTTAGTTATGATAGTAGGAGCTCCACAGAGAGAAACATTCTTTTACTCCCATAGTTTTTGTTTATTATTATCTTAGAAAGACTGAATTTTGACATTAGCCCCATATGTATATTGTGTCAAATTCCTATCACTAGTCAGCAAAACAACGGATAGATAGGTTATCGGTAGATGACAACTAGTCAAATTCATTACTTTTATTGAACTGTCAAAAATGGTTACTTTGTATGCAATTTGTATGAAAACACTAAGATTTTACGTCACAGATTTTTCACATCAAGCTGTATATTATACTTATTTCGGTTATATTATGAATAAAAAATGTAAACAATTTTCGGTTCAAAACGATAAATGAAACTGTCATTATTTTAAAATGCTTTACAAATTGAATATGATAAAGTATGTACATATTTTATTTTTGCCCTAGTCATCATCCCAATTCTTGAAATTTGCTGAATTTCTATACGAATACGCAAGCCGGCACCTAATATCATACTTACATGGGAGACATGTAATTTATCTGGTTTTGTAATTTATAATGAAATATACAAATTGTCCTCGTTACGTTTATCAAATAAAACGAAATCACAGAAACGTATACCTAAAGCCAAAAATCTATTTATCCTGAACATTTCTTTACAATCAAAAGGGAATTCTTATTTTTATTCCTTTGTGCAATCATGGTTGTGCCAAAGAATATTACGTTAAACGAAATTGAATATTTACGAATATTTTAAGGGGAAGGAATTAATTTGTTCTAATATTATAAAGCTGTTGAGTTTGTTTGTTTGTTTTAATCTTTGGAACTACTGCAGGCTTAGCGTGACAACCGTAGAAACAAGTTTTGCCTACCGCAGAATGGACATAATAACAACTCACAAGTCGCACGACGTGTCGATAATCATCATCTCCCGAGCCTTTTCCCGACTATGTTGGGGTCGGCCTCCAGACTAACCGAATTCGGCTCAGTAGCAGTGTTTTACAAGGAGCGACTGCCTATCTGACCTCCTCAACCCAGTTACCCGGGCAACCCAATATACCCCTTGGCTAGACTGGCGTCAGACTAACTGGCTTCTGACTACCCGCAACGACGTGTCGATAATATCGCTTAATATTATATACATACATATTGTATAGTACAACACATACCTAGTATATTAATTTAGCGATCTTCTTTGATACCAGCCTACAGTACATAAAACCCACAGTATTATACAAAACACCCATCTCTATAAATCCTCTTTTTAAATATTAAAATGTAGTACAACTCAAGCAATTAGTATCTCCGTCCTTTTACTGAGCACACAATCTACTAAATTATATACACTACTTAGCCCGAAGTTCCTGGCACAAGATGCATATTTGAAATGCTGAGTTTTACTAAATAACTTATGAAAACTCAAGTTTTCCGCCTATACTGAAGTTTCTTATTAGATGCGGTGCACGTTAAAAGCTTCATAAAATTGAATGTTCATTTTATAGAGTGCGTGGTATGCTGTTATATGTATGTTGTAGTATTTTTTTTGTGTTGGGCTTTTAATATTATATCTTCTGATAGAATGAACCAATTTCGATGAAACAAAGACTAAGTCATCATCATCAGCCTTTTAATCGTCCCACTGTTGGGCACAGGCCTCTTCTCACACAGAGAAGGCTTGAGCGTTACGTTAATCACCACGCTTGTTCAATACGAGTTGGCGATTTCAGACTTTTTGGTCCAGATTTCCTCGAGATGTTTGCCTTCACCTTTAATCAGTCATTGGTGTCCAAAATATTAGAATCGAACCCACACACTCATACTTGAGAGGCTGGTGCTTTAACCAAAAGACTAAGTAATAGCCCAAAATGTATATAAACTTTCTATGTAGGTAAACGTTATCTACATTGTACTCGTAGATTTTGATGTGTGCACAAACAAACAGATAAACAGACAAAAAAAATGGTGGAAATTACGTGTTTTGTCAGTTATCCTTTGACGCTAGCATTTTTTTTTTAATATCTTCAATGTACACAAAAGATTCTTCTCTACTGATTTATTATGGGTGTGTAGGTATAGATAGATAGGTGACAGGTATTTTTTATTTCATTATTGTGCTTACTAATATCAACATTATTTTCTTATTGCCGTAGTGCCGCTTACTTCATATGGCATACAATTTTTGCATTTATAATATATTATGAGTAGTATTTTTCTTTAATCTTGTACCCCATGCAAAAAACAGCTGGCGCAAGGCTCTAGGGGGCGTTATTTGATTATGATATTAAACCATTTTCCTGCGGTGACATGCTGACGGCAATTTAAAAGACTTCTTAATTTGTTTATAGTGTTTATTCGTTCTTTTCAAAATGGAGGGTAGAACTTATTTCAAACTTTTTTATTGTGAGTTTAAAACTTACCATACATTTGTTTGATCATGTGTGTATGTCATTTATACCTATGTATAATGTGTAATTAATCGATTGTGATATAGTGGTTTGCCACAAATTAGGCCGGAGGCAATGAAACGCCCGCTTTTGCTTGTACAATGGTCAGAACTTATGTGAGTCTTTATGGTCAGCAAACAAAATCGTGTATTTTTATCTAGTAGCATATACTGTTCTATTTTTGTACATTTCATGAAGGCGATGGCATAATGGATCTTGTAAAGACGCCAGCACATTAAGCTGCTCGAAACTGTAAAATATCCCCAGTTAACTTTGAATCATATGCTAGAGCGATAAAGTTGAAATCTATTAAGGTAGCTTTATGTGCTGGCGTCTGTACATAAATATGTATTCATTAAAGGTATTTCAGATCAGTTCAGTATAAAAATAAACCTACATAATAATATATGTATATATTTTTTTACCATTATTTAATGAGATAACAATATAATGTACAACACTTTTATCGACCATTGAAATGTTATTTACTTCCCAAAAAAAATATAAACGACTATAAAAATACTCAACTTTAACTAATTATTTCACTGATAGGCATTTATATGCAACCAGTACTTCTGAAATAGGTACCTAACCTTCAAATGCCTACTACATTGCGTTTAATTTGTAGGAAACCCTAATTTTCGCTTCGCCTAGCCAAACTTTCAACTAGAAACATTCTTAGAGCTAGTTTAACTATGTCCGAATAGCTACTATCAACCATGTTCAAAAATGGAACAGAATTTGTATGGAATTAACTAACTGCAATTTATACGTAGGTGGTGAAACAGGCCCTAAGTGGTAAATTCTTCTAGCTCAAGAACTTCTACCGTCAGCTTGAAACTGAAATAAAATATATTTGTATTGCAAATGGACTTGCAATCTGTCGAGACTGTGGTAGGACTACAGAATAATCCATATTCGTATCATAAGTGATAATGATAAATGATATTTATTTTGCAAATAGGTTGAACACTTTTACACGTCAATGATAAAGAAAGTTATAAACAACTGCTATGTATGTATTTTGAACGTAGTACAGTGACGTGGTTTCTTTATTATTATTTTCCAAATGAAGTAAATTGTTATCGGCTGCGGGTTACTCGTAAGAGTTACCATAGCCCTGGCAAACAGGGACCCCCAGAAGGAACATAGTGGGTTTGAGTCAGGAAGAGTCTGACACTTCCTCGAGCTGCACCCCCAGCGGGTTCATTTGATGATTTCCCACCAAAAACAAATAAAAAAGGTAAATTGTTGTTTTTTTTTGCAATGATCGTTCTGAACATCATTATGTCTTCACAAAAAACACGTTGCTTATAGCTAAAAATCAGGGGCACGAGCTTTTAATTAAAGTTCAGGCAGACAAAGTCTTATTTGTAGCTGTCGTAATTCCAAGCATAAAAACTAGAATCCTTATATAACTAATGTTAGAATAAGAATTATTTTTTTTTTGCCAATTATATAGGTATACAGATATGTTAGTAATAATATTTTAAAATATTATATTTATAATTGTAATGTAATAGGTGCAATACACACTAAATTGATAATGTTTTAGTTATAGAATATAAATTTAATCTCTCTTTTCGCTTGCTCAGGGCAAATCAGCTGTCTAATTTACAATTCCAGCTTTCCTAACAACATTTTCCTCAACAGAAATACTACATCTGCAACATCAGGCCTTTGGCTACAGATTATTCATAGGATAACACATTGCTAAGCCCACAATTAACAATACATGAATAATTCAAATCTAATTGAAACGGGTTCGTCCTTCACGCCACTCAAGCGTTAGACCTTTTCATTTCAAAAATTATCCACATGTATGTAAATGGTTCTGTTTTTGAGATAAGCATATTTTATTGTAAATAGTACAGACACCAGCACAATTATTGATGGATTGTTTGACGATACGTGTAGTTAATGATGATATTAAGATGAAAAGAGAGAAAAGATAAAAAGCAATAGTCTATCGCAATCAACGCTATCGTATGACAGATATTCTTCGTCAAAAATAAAATCCTTTATGATATTTATTGGGTAAAGCGTCTGAAAATAATGTCACTTTCATTTATAATTTTTAAGGAAAAACTGTTTTGATTTCTATATTAATATCACAAGTTTAAAAAGTACACAGCTTGATGTGAAAAAAGTGTGACGTCATAGTTTTTGTTTTCATACAAATTGCATAGAGAGTGGCCGTTTTTGACACTTCAATAAAAGTATTGAATTTGACTAATTGTCTACTACCGTATTGTTGAAGAAAAATATGTGAGGGTTTTTTAAAGAAATGATAATTACATCCTTTGGCAACTTTTGCGGAATAAATAAGTTCTAGAGAACAGCTGTTGTTTCTGTTTGTTTAAGTAAGGTTTTCCTGAATAAACTTTTGTTTACTTTGCTACAAGGATTTCTTGTTTTAGAATGCCAGTTACAGAAACAAGAGAAAATACTAGATCTTTTTTATAGAGAATGCAACAAGAATGTAGTTGAGTGATTTTTTACTGATTTATCTTTTCAACAAACGATTAACATTATAATTATGTAATAACATAATAAATTTTAATTAAACAGAAAAAAAAAACAACTTGCTCAACCATAGTTAAAGTAAGAAAAGAACTGTATAGTACCTAAGTATGTTTTCGAAAACATTTTATTCAAGAAATAAACTCCTAAATTAAATTGTTTTCTCGAAACAAATTCATTAATTGAAATAAAATTAACATAAACATGGCTGTTTACATTCCAAAAAATTATCGAAAAGAAAAGGTCGGTACAGGTAAAATACACTCAAACAACACCAGTACTCGTTTTAAAAGCAAAACAAATTTATTTAAGTGTAAAAAAAAAAAAAAAAACTAGAGGTAAAGTTACGAGTTTCCAATTTTAAACTAGCAACGCTGTCATTAACAGCATTTTCGTCGAGCGTATTTTACTTAAAATTTCTGTAAGTGATCTCTACTAGAGGTCTAATGAGTGAAATGAGAAAAGGTCATGTTGACAGACTTTTAGATACAGGATCACCGAATCAACGGGTTTTCTCTAATTAAATTTAAGGTGAGATCTCACTCTCGCGCGTAAGTAGTATGTAAGGTATCAGTGTAAACTGGGATTTGGGGAATTCAAAGTTATTATTTCAGGTCAGGCAAGTACCAATGCAATTATTCTGAGTTATTATGTAATTTTTAAGTATATGTATATTTTACACCAATGTGTGATTCAAGGTGAAGGCTACAACTTAAGAAAACCGGCCGACAAAGTCTAAAATCACCCACCCGAATTGAGCAAGCGTGGTGATAAACGCTCAATCCATCTCTGTGTGAGAGGAGGCCTGTGTCCTGCAGTGGGTTGATGTAGGCCAATAGGCTAAGATTTGCATTTTATCACCGATTTTTGTTCTTAATTAAAAATCTAGTTCCATAATCACTAACAAAAAATACAGAATTTCATATAACGAGACGAACTTTTACTTGAACATTAAAATCATTTGCGCTTTCATCGTGCACGTTATAAACGCGAAATATAAATGCCTCAAACTAGGTACAGAACTAGAACACATCACACACTACCACGCGCCAAACTTAGCTCGTGGAGCAGAGCCACGCGCATTATTTCAATTTCGGGTCAGTAAGTACCTACGTGTGTTTTTTCTCAAAAACCCAGCTACGTAATAGCCTGTTGAGGATTATGTTAGTCTCCCAGGCCTGGCTACTCCCGTCTTGGCAACTGGTCGATCGCAAGAGTATCGGCACACAAAGACATCCAAAAGAACATAGTGGGTTTTAGTTAGTAAGAATCTTACAGTCCCTCCTCGCGTCATTCCTCCTCGTCAGTCCCTCGTCAGTAATAAAATTCTGTTAGCACCCTTCATTATAAAAGATTAAAAGGGAAAATTAGAAACGAAGCGTGGTAGTGTGAGATCCGCCTAAACGACATCGCCATAATCTGTTTATTTCATGGTTTGCTGCAGTTTAAAGTGCAGACATTATCGTGCACGCTGAGCAAAATGAACTGTCTCCAGTCCTATATAATAGTTAGATACGTGTGATTGGTTGCTTAAAACTTGAAGATTAGCTTAAGACTTGCACGACTTGGCAGATAAAACAAGAAATGTGTCGTGTTACGTTTGTGGCTTTAATTTAAATTAGAACAGTTAATTTCGAAAACTCTTTTTGATCGTCTTCATGCGTGACTTGTTTAAAAATAAAAAAAAATATCTGAAACGCTTCAATCATGAAGGCTTTACAAATTTCTTCCTCTTTACATAGTTGATATAGTATACAAAAGAGATTTTAAACTTTACATATATACTATTGTAATAAACCTCTTCTTCCAAGAACACACATAAAGTTACAGTAGACCATCATATTTTCTTAAACTGTATTATAATATTAATCTTTTTTACAATCTCACCAATTGGGGATTCCGCTCAGAATTTTTCATAAGTAAAAATCAATAGAGCAACTATTTTTACTTAAAAAAAATGAAATTAAATATAGCAAATTATTTGAAAATATATGTATAACTAAACCTTACACATTTTTTTATATTTTTTTACTGTCAGTAGTATAGTATAATATAGTATACAAATCCAATATATTACATCAGTACAAATTTCATAATCGCATTACTAAAACCACACCTTAAGTCCTAAACCCTTTCAATTACATGCTTTACACGATATATTTTTTATTTGAAATCATCTCATTATATCCGATTGGGCCCCGCAGGCGTGATAAGGGTCCTGTTAATTGGGCCCCGTGTTTGTTTGGGCCCACTTTACCTTTAGCGAGCATTTTGGTTTCTTTTCAACGTGTAAAACTTATCTGGACGTTTTTCATTGAAATTGTTGAGTAAAACCTTTGGCGATGTTGGTTAGAGTTAGCGAATTTTGTATGTTTTGTTGGTATATGGAAAATGTGTAGCTGTTAAGGATAAAATTTTTCGGTAATTGTTAAGGATAATAATTAAGATTTTTTTATCATTTTTTTTCTTTTGGCGTTATTACGAGTATAACTAATCAATTTACAAAACAATGTACGCCAGCACATCAAGTTACTACAATCTGTCAAATTTCTACAATAGATCTTCAACTTTATCGCTGAAGCTTATGGTTGTGTGATTGGGAAAATTTTACAGTTTCGGGTAGCTTGATGCGCTGGCGTTTGTACTTTAGTCACTGAAATTAAGATATGCTCTCATTGTTGTTTTTTTTTGTGGTTTTCAGCAAGTTTTTGATCCGAGGACATTTCGTAACATATTTAACCCGATCTGTGCAATTCTTACAATATTTCAAATAGGTTGAATAAATTATCTCCTTTAATTGAAGTATAACCGACTTCAAAAAAAACCTATTTAAAACTTTGTGGTCAAAATAAAGATTTATTGAACTCATTTCGAAACGTTCTCATTTCTCTATGCTGTAGAAAACCACAATTTATACCATTTCTTTCAATTCCATGCTGCTTGTCTTAATTTTGACAAATTCTTCCATTTATTCCTGCCATCTTGGTTTTTTGCAGCACTATTTTATTCGCTGGTACCAGTATATTTCTAACTCTTGTTATTGTCAAAAATGTTGGGTTCGCGAACAGTCTAGCCAGATGCAGCTGAGTACCAGTATTTTACATGGAGCTATTGCCTATTTGACCTCAATCCAGGTACCCAGGCCACTCGATAGGTACAGAAGCCAGCACATCAAGCTACCCAAAACTGTAAAATTTTCACAATCAGCTTTGAACCATTTGCTTCAGTGATAAAGTTGAAAATCGATTAAAGAAGTTTGACAGATTGTAGTAGCTTGATGTGTTCGCGTCTGTACCTTACCCTTGGTAGGACTTATTGTCAGACTTTCTGGTTTCTGACTTCCCATAACGACTGTCAAGGATGTATAAATGTATACAGCCGGGAGCCATCAATTTAACGGGCCTTCCGAAAGACGAAGGAACTCATTATGAGAAGATGGTCATCTCCTCACATCCACGGACCGACCGCGCCAAGCGTTGCTTAACCTTATGATCGATCAACCCGTATACCTGTTAATTAACCACAAGCTCTCTTAACAGAAGTTATTTGTATAAAAATGAATATTTACAAATTTAATAATGAATAGCAAACATTTTTTGTATCCGAAATTTTCCTTAACCATTTCTACCAAAAAATATAAGTGTAATCCATAAAATTTACTTTTATTGTCTTCCTTTTCTCCTATTGTGTCGGTATCGTCAATAAGGGGTGTTTTCCCTTCATTATTATTATTATTATGAGCACCATTGAATAGGTTTATCAAGGTGCTTCAGACTCGTTTCCAACAATGGTACTGATATATTCCCGTGATTAGTTGGATTTAATAGAATGGTTGAGTAATAATCACATTTTCTATGATGTTTAAAAAAGCAATAAATTAAGTACAGATGCCAGCAGGTACCAATCAAATATTAACCTTTCAGTATTGTGATAATTTTGAAAATCTATTAAAGAAACTTGACAGATTGGAGTAGGTTGATTTGCTGGCGTCACCTTTTAGTCTATCTCTGCCATCAGTCAGTCTATCTCTTAGTCTATATCTTATCTGCTTTAATCTTCAGCATTTCCCAAATATTTTAAAGATTGTTTCCAGATGCAGCTAAATGTAAAACACTGGTACTCAGCAGCTAAAGCTTGATGGGGGGTACCACCTGAGTGGACGCAGCAAACAAAATGTTTCTTTCTTTTTTTTTTTCATTTCATTTAAAGACGAAGCATAATTCAACTCGAAAAAACTATCGTAATGATGAAACCATGTTATGAATATCACGCTAACACTTTTGAAATGATGAAATCTAAAAATATCCTCTGCAATAATTTTATTTCTGTAAATAGAAAATAATAACTAAACTTGCACTGTGTATACTTATAACTCTAGCATCCCTTTGCTAGCCATCTCAAGCAGTCCATAACGTTCGGTTGAATTTACTTGAGCAGAAAATTGGACAGATGTGCTCGATGGAAAACCCTCTAATCTCTGTAAGAAGACTTTGAAGTACAAACACATCAACCTACCTCAATCTGTCAAATTTCGTTAAAGATTTTCAACTTTATCGCTCAAGCATATGCTTCAAAATTGATTGGGAAAAGTGTATGGTTACGGGTAGCTTGATATGCGGGCGCCTGAACATAGTTAGTCTAAAGACATGGGCTAGCTCTTTAGATAGTTACGGCAAGATATTCTCCCGGGACGTGGATGAAACCTTGGAGTTAAAAATATGTTTAATTTTACTAGAGATTTCACAGATACATACATACCAGGCTTTGAAACTGCAATCTCATGCTTAAGGCTGGAGCTTTAGGAGTCGTTTTAGACATATTACTGTACACACGTTTATCATGTAGGTCTTATAAGACATACAAGGGTGTAACCTTAGTTTACGAACTACCACGAAGCTATATTAATACCTCGGTGAGCTCTCAATTAGAGCTTGTTCGTAGTGGAACAAGCGTGTGGTTTAATAGTGTGTGCAGCTGCACCTTGCAGTAGAGACTCAGGCTAAACTATGAGCATTATGAAAGTGTGAATTAATAATGTGCTATACTAGCTGTTTAAACTGGTTCTATCTAGTTGTGAAGAAGTTTAGTGTAAATCATGCCTAAAATAGTTTTCGCCAAATTGCTTTGTCGTCTCAAAAAACTAAACTTTGCCTACTAGTAACTTCACGATAGTCAGAATATATGAAAAAATCTAGGGCGCATGTGCGAGATAAAATATGACGGATATTGAGATATATTCGGATAGGCAAAGCCACTTGAAAAGATTTGTTTGGTATCAGTTTTGTTACTGATTTCTCAGTTGTATTTTAATACTTACATTAGACAGCAAAACAAGATAATCTGAATACCCATAAAGTCTCGAGAGACAAATATGGCACCCACAAACTATTAATAACATTTTCTATACCCGGAACCCTAGTTAGGCAGATTTCCATAAAATACATTAAATAACACAAAATTTTAGAAATTTTAGATAAATGATTTGTTACTTCAGTGTTAATTTCTCACTTACCTGTAACCTACTTCACCTTTTTAATTAAAGCAATTCTCTCTTTGTTCCAGGTGGCCCCAAACCTCATAGAATTCGTCAAATCACCAGTGAACATAATAGATTTTATAGCAACATTAAGTTTTTACATGGACGTGGTGGTGGAACTCACAGTGGTCCGGCAATACGTGGACAAAGCCGACATCCTGGAGTTCATCTCCATCATCAAGATCCTCAGGCTGTTTAAGCTGACGAGGCACAGCCCTGGCCTGAAGATTCTGGTGCACACCTTCAAGGCGTCGGCTAAAGAACTGACGCTGTTGGTGTTTTTTCTAGTTCTTGGTATCGTGATATTCGCGAGCCTTGTGTATTATGCTGAAAAGTCTCAGGTGAGCCATTAACATGTTTTTTATCACTGTACGCTTTGTATATGGAAAATAATCTGACCCTTGAGTCTTTTTAGGCATTTTTTTTCAACGGAGTGAAAGAAGAAATAATGCTCGCACCTAGTTTTCAATGATTGATGTGATAAATGTGTTTTTGTAAAATCTATAAGCAGAAAAGAATTGATTTACTAAATACAAAGAGTACCCCATCCAGGACAGTGTCCCTACTGCCACCTAGTTAACTTTAAAGTGGCCAGTCCTCAATGAAAAGCACCAAACAAAAAGCTTTTATTGAACTGAGACGAATAAAGGAAATTAAACAATATTTGCACGAATACATCTTAAGATATTATGAGTTGACTAGGGTTAGGTATTACGTAAGTCAATTTTCAGAAGACACTTCACACTTCCTTGACTCATAACTTGCTTCTGATTAGTGCTGATTTCTTAAAAGAATGTTGAAAATGGCTTCAAATTATCACTTCTTTGAAAGAATTAGTACGAATTCAGTAGTGCCATTGTTTTTTCCTGTTTTGTCCTACATACAGTATTATAATAAGTACAAACGCCAGCACATCAAGCTACCTGAAACTGTCAAAATTTCTCGATCAAATTTGAATCATATGTTTCAGCGATAAAGTTGAAAATCTATTAAGGAAATTTTACAGATTGTAGTAGCTTGATGTGCTGGCATCTATACATACCAAGACGCAAATACATAATTTCAGTACGAAAATGTGAACACACTCAAAACCACATTATCAATGGAGTACCTACATAGCTAATACAGTCACCCGCACATCAGTAGAAACATTTGAACTGCGAAAACAGCTCTTATGTCGTAGGAAATAGAGGCGGTCTCAAGGTCAAAGTGTGTCTACTGATGTGCGGGTGACTGTACAAAACATCGCTGGAATAACTCTCACAAATAAACAGACCCACATACAATATTCGATCACATTGAGCAAATAACAGTTCGATCACAATGCATCACTATCGGAATAGGAGCGAACTTTCCATTTGTTGGTACTGTCAATAATTTTGTCAGACTGATGTTTGTTGGTGGATATGGGAAGGTGGAGGCATCAACCTACCTCTATTTAGATAGTACCTACACTTTGAAAGGTTGATATCATCTGCCCTTGTTGTAGATTTTGCGAAGGATAAAACTGTTTGATGTCCTCAAATTCTGATACCTATTTTAGCCGTGGGAAATCATTAAATGTCGCGTCCTACTGAGTGTGCAGCAGCAGGCTTAGCATGGCGATTCTATATCTATTCTATCAAGAAAAGACAATGTTCTTTCTGTCAATGTCAACGTTGTCTTCTGTCAAGCTTCTGTCCGAGCCTCAGATTAATGAAGGACAATAGATGAAACCTTTATGCCATAAAAGCGTACTACCCAAAGTGACAGTTCCGACTCCTAACGACTCCTATCCACCCGACCAAATAAGAAAGGTACTTTTATAAGTGACACTAGCAACATGGGAAATCCTTTCAATTTAGTCGCATTATATCTTGTGTCATTGCCCGGGAAAAGACTTTCAGTTTTAAAAGAATTGTGATAAATTGTGGTGTGTTTGTGCCTCGTTTTTATATGGAGAAAGAAGGAAAGGGCAGGCAGATTGTCCTGCATTGTGCGCGATTGCAGATCACATTCCAGCACAAAGAAAACTCGGCCGAAAATATCAGTTTCAAGAAGTAAGTAAACAAACATGTTTTTTAAAGTAAATAAACCAGAAAATATAGTGGCATTAAGTTAAAATACTTCTGATAACTTGTATTACAATTCTGAGGTAATTTCACACATGTTAAAATGAAAATAAACACAAAAATCGCGAATTCAATTAATTCAATATTGAGGTTACTAGTGTCGTGAAAACTGTTATCGACAGTTGATTATTGGTCTACTTATACAGAGATCTACACCGACGGAGGCTCCAAGCGAGCGCATGCCCAGATGCTTCTGCATTCTCCACCGCGCTCGTCCTACTTGGTGCGGCTTAATGACGTTCCAAAGAATGTCGCTCATGCCCGTAACTTGACCTTTTATGTAAATCAATATAACTAACTTATGTAATATTTAACTTATATCTTCAAGGTTTCCGAAAATTGAAGACATCCGTGTGCAACGCTTCCCTGTTACGGATCGGATGAGAATCAGCCCGAAAACCATTGGAGGATGTGCTCACGACACTTTAATCCATAAATTAAAGAATGTTTTTTTCATGTTTCGAGTTTTATTAAACCTCCATTATCATAAGAACATTAATCATTTTACAATAATTCCTTACGAATTGATATGACTTAGAACAGATTCTCGAATAAACCTTATTGTTGCAGCGTCCCAGTAGCCACATCTGATTTTCCTACTTCATTTATTTTTGTAACAATAAAAATACTCAAGTCAGTGTAGGTAAACCTATAATATGAAGACCACGACTGGAAAGCATACTTCCCAAACCAAAAATATTTTATTACAAGCGGTTTAGCCATCTTCGAGCTATAAAATTCCGAGGAACTGAGCACCTCTTCTCTTTTTTCAAGTCAGCTGTTGTTAAAGGTAGAAACGCATATAGCTATTTATTCATATTTTGGTTTTACTTTTGAAACTCAAATATTTTCTTTTGCTTAGCACGTTTTTAATTATCAAGTAACGTCGATATCGATTAAAACTGTTGGTACATTCCTGGGTGATAGCGTTTGACACTGATTTGTCAAACAGGGCTGTACACGGATTGAAATTGACATCCTGACAAAAACATTGCCATCTTGTTTCTTCAAATACCGAGTTTTACTTGCAGAACCAGGATAGCAATACGTAAGTTCTTCCTGCTAAGTTACACTTCATCTATTGTCCTTCATTAATCTGAGGTCCGAGCATGGCGCGACCTGTCAAAAGACCTGTTTCTTCAAAAAATGCCAAAAGAAATCTTACGTTAATCTGTCACTTTTCTGTCATTATGTCCATTTCGGTAGACAGAACTTGTTTCTACGGTTGCCATGCTAAGCCTGCTGGAGGGAGTATCAGACTCCTACTGACTGAACCCACTGTGTTTCTTCTTGAGGTCTTTGTGTGCCAAGACCACGGTAACTTGTCCGAACAATTCGCAGCCCCAATTCACTCTTCTTTAATTTGGAATACTTTCGTTCGGTCACACTTGTAACACACGTAGACACTTTTGAGTACACGCTCCAGCAGGTCAACCTACCCGAATCTGTAAAATTTTACTGATCAAATATTAACCTTCCAGCATTGTGATAAGGCTGAAAATCTATTAAAGAAATTTGATAGATTGAGGTAGGCTGATGTGCTAGCCAATTCATCGAATACAACAGAATAAAAAGTTGACTAAAATACACAGAGAAAAAAAAGGCATGCATTAAAAGTAGGGCCAAATACAGGGTGAATACTGTTCAATCACAGGGTGTCGAAATACCAAACGCAAGATTCTTTTGTCAGTTTGCAAGTAATTTCGGACCTTAGAGAATATCACCCACCGGATTCGTCAATGCTGTGTATCCCCCTCTACTAGGGGTACGAGGACGCCACTTATATGTTAATACTTATGAATTATCACCAGTTATATAGGTTTATGCTTTGGTTTTGACAATTTTGTTTTATGTGTGTGCATAACGATTTGATAAAAAATGCATGATTAAGCTACCACTATTTGTTGTTTTTTACCGCCATCCGCGTGTAAATTGGCAGTTTTTTTTCGTATGGAGGTTTGAGCTCATGTCGGCTCTTGTCCTGTTGGTTTATTGCTCTTAGTTTCAGGCGTATAATTCCGTGTGCTGTTACACAAAGAGACTGATATGTATGGATGTGTGAGCTGTGCATACAGGTGTAAATGTGTGAGTGGGGTGTATGAATTTTACAATAGATTTGCAGTTACAGTGGTATTGTGGTCGTTATTCATAGGGATAACATATTTGAATGACGACGTGCGGATATTGAGTTTTTTTTTATGTAATGTTCATTTATTTTTTTTTATTGGAAGGAAAACTTAAGCAACATTGAATATATTTTAATTGTAAAAATCTTCATTTTTTTTTACTGACACTGCAGTCGATTTATTGTAATATTACGGTGACATATAATTATAATGCAGGAATAAAAAAAATAGTATAGTTAAGTTGAACTAGATCGAGCTCTCTGATGTATCATAAGAAAGGCCTATGCTTGGTATCGGCTTTCAGTCTAACCGAATGCAACTGAATATCAGTGATTCAAATGAACCGAATGTCAGTTTGACCGCCTATAATAATATGTTACCTACTTGGGCAACGTGATACCCCTCGTTGAAACTGATTGTCATACTTTCTGACTCTGATTATTATGATTATGACTCGGGACTATCCGTAACTACTGCACTGGTGACAGGATAGTCACTCATCCGCGGACTGACCGTACGAAGCTGTCTGTTAACCTTATTGTCAATCGATCCATGCGGCTGCTACTTAGCCACGAGCTCCATATTATAATAACACTTATATAACAAAACTCATTCAATTTACCAACAGACAGAAAATTCTGTCGCATTTATATTATTACCTGGAATCCTGTTTTATTAATATCACTTCATGGCAGTCTCACATTTCAAAAATGAACCACTAAAAGGAATTGTACGCTGACGTTTATGACGCGGTATGTGACGTCACAAAATGTATGTATGTATGTAAAGTTATTTTAATCGTTTCATTTTATGCGCTGGACTTTTTACGGTAGCGTGACTTGCTATTTTAAATATATTGCTTCCTACGCAGGTTTGTTGAGATACTGTGTTAAGTCTATATAATGTTGTTTATGTGGGAAGGGGTTCCAAGCTTTGTATTGATTGACGTCATAACTATGTCGCGATTAATTAACCCCTTCATGATAATTTGAAACTTTTATCAACTTATTGATTATATGTTAAGCACGGTTGGATTTTTACAGACGACAGCACATCAAGCTACCCGAAAATGTCAGTTTCTCAATGAACTTTGAACATACTTAAGCGATAAAGTTGAAAATATATTAAGGAAATTTAACAGATTGTAGTAGTTTGATGTACTGACTATCTGTACTTGTATACAAGACATAATTTGGTCTGCCTGTCAATTATTAAAGAAAATATACTAACAAGAACATTCAGAATATGCAGAAATCACTGATGCGACGCAGGGTATAAATAAGTAATCATCTTTTGGCTTGGCTTATAACTACCCCATTTTCCGTCCATCAACACAGTATCCCACGATGAGACCATATAAATTACTCCATAAAGAGATTGAAAGGAAAACCTATAAAATATTCAACCTGTTCCGCAATCAACTCCTTACATAATAAAATTATTAAAACCTTCCCTGTAAATATTATGTTGAAAGCAAATTTTCCTTATAAACGGAACCAATTATTTTTCCCATTTCATACGCATTTAATATACCATTATGATTTCATGAAAATTGCATAATACCAACCGTTCTCACGAAAACAAAGTGATTATGCCCACAAAATGGCCACTTCGCTGAAACTGAATAAATTGCTGAACATTTTATTGCATACATTATTTTCATTTTGGTGATACTCTTGAATATAATGACAGGTTTTGTTATTATTATAGTAGTGTTTTGTACGTGTGTTATTTTAATCAAACAAAATGTCGTTTGATTTATTTCTTATGTTTATTTAATTTATTTGCGATTGCTTAGGGATTGCTGTGTAACTTGAACATAGTAGCATATTTAATTATAGATTTTCTTAAATTCGGGGCACCGCGTATAAAATATACGATTGTCATCATGACAAAAATAATTATCAAGAAAATTTTCATAGTTTTCCTGATATGGCTCAAAATATCATCTCTTTATTCATAGAGCCTACTTAAAACTCACGCCCTCTTGTCATTAATCACCAGTATTTGGTGATTGAATTGAAAAAACTTATACGAAACTACTCTAAACACTCTTCAGCATACCATAGTTTCATTTTACGATGCCTTTCAAATAACCCATGAAATTAGGGCCGCCATTAAAATTCAATATAACCGAATGTATCCTTAAAAATCTCCTTCAGCCGTAATTGAAATATAATCAAAATAAATGACCCATAAAAAAGTGTAATCGCTACTGAAAAATGAAAAAAAATACCTCTCGATATCACCTTTGTACTGTACTTCAGGCAAACGACCTGAATTTCAGACATCCAGCGGAACTGAGTGGGCCACTGAGAGTTAATTGACTGTCAATTCGTTCTACTGAAAAAATGTTGAGGACATGGATTGTTGCAAAGAGGAGACACGGAAAAAAAGATTGTAATATAAAAAAAAACATCAAATTCAGTTTTTTTTTAATGAAAACCGAATTCTGAAGGAAATCCCATCTATAGACTTTTTAAAAGATGGTGTGATGATCTCGACGCTTATCACCGTAATTGATGGGCATTCACTAAGGATCGGCAGGTATGGAAACAAAGTTGGGAGGCCTTTGCCCAGCAGTGGGACAATACAGGGTGAGGAAAAAGACTTTTTAATGTTCAAAACATCAATTTGAGTGTTAAATAGAGACTAAGTAATAAATACTCATTTTTACTTCAAAATACATACTCGTCACTAGAAATACGTCAATACAAATCCTTAATAGATTCAAACATTTTACAAGGTTTTGTCTTAATATTGAAATTGTGATAATTATAACACTAGTCTTTAACCTTTTGAGTGCCACAGTCACGTATAGATGACAGGCCAAAAAGTGCCCAGCACGCCACGGTCACGACTACATGACAAACTTTAAAAGTTTAAGGGCCTGTTTTACAGGTTGCTGATAAGTTCCAGATAGTTTATCTGGCAGATAATTTCATACAAATTCTGTTCCATTTTTGAATTTGTCTGGTAGATAGTGGCTATCCGTAACCTGTGAAACCGGTCTTAAAATAAATAATCAGTTTCAACCGATATATGTAATTCCGAACTCACTACTACTCGTATATTGTAGGTATTTATGATGAATTCTTAGCTTGGTGCTGAGGGCACGTCTTTCTTTTTTTGACATGGCGTTCAAATCTCTTTCTTCTCCATCAATATGCCCAATTTGGCCTCATAATACTGATATACCAGCTCCTACCACATTTTCGCCATCATGGTTGACGCGTATTCATGACTATGCAAAACGGAAAATTCAGTTTATGATCGAAAACATATCAATTAAGCTCCACAATGAAAATTGAATGGCCGTAAATTATTTTGAGAACAAGCGGACCGATTATTATTCATGGGTTTTTAACCAATAAATTTATTTTGGGAAAATCAAAGGTTTATTCGAAATACATGTTTTATATTAATAAGAAAATATGATAAGTAAACCTGTTCTTGCTTATTGCGTTGCTGCAAGTACTAAGATGTACTCCCGTTTTTCTTGGTATCATCTACCGAGCCTTTTTCCCAAGCTATGTTGGGGTCGGCTTCCAGTCTTAACCGGATACAGCTGGGTACCAGTGTTTAACGTGGAGCAACTGCCTGTCTGACCTCCTCAACCCAGTTACCTGGGCAACCCGATACCCCTTGGCAAGACTGGTTGTTAGACTTTCTGGCTTCTGATTACCCGTAACCACCGATTTAGCGTGCCTTCCGAAACACGGAGGAAGCCGTCATGATCAGATGTTCACCCATACACGGACCAACCGCGCCAAGCATTGCAACCTTAAGATCGATCGAGCAGTATGGCTTTACTTAGCCACGAGCTCCTCGTCCCATTTTTCTTGGTAAACAAGAAATGGCAACATTGAATCAAATCTAGCAACTGTTATCTAATACAGAATATGCAGTGGGTCTATGGTTCTAAACGTGTTTTGATAATCAAGTTAAACCCACACACATACACAAAGTTTTGTATATGTAACACCCATTGCCACCCTATATTTATGCCAAAACTTCAGTCCAGCATAAATATAAAAATTGCAAAGATAAACAAAAACTCGGTTACACTGCTCACGGTAGCGTTTGCTTTAACACCCCCACGTAATACCCTGTGTGACATTGTAAAAAGATAGTGATGTGACACTTTAAAATATTTTATCGATAGTTTTTTTCGATAGTCAAATCATGTTTTATAAAAAACCTATAAAAATCTCGCAGTTTAGCCTAGAGAGGCTGTTTACTGCTTAACCGGACAATCCCTGTGGATGCCTAGAAGTTAAGGCCTCCAGCCAGGGGCTCTTGAGGACGGTACTTTTTACTATAGTAACGTTCTTTGTAACCTTAATAGGTCCACTCGCACAAATATACTAATGGTACATACGAGGCTACTTATAACGAAAAATAACACCACTAAGACTAAGAAGAACAAACACATCTGCTTCTTTTAAGAGAACTGTTATTTAGTTATTTTCTTAGCCTTAGTCTTCGGCGCGCTTTGAGGCATTTGTGATGAACTAAGATTAAAACCAGCAAAACCAATAAAAAGTTACAAAGGGGAACTAATCTTGTAGCTTTGCTGTCAGAAAGATTTCATTAAACAATAAAAAAATACACAATTTTTTACAATCACAATTTATATTTAATTTACAAAATTACTAATCTATAAAAACCACGTAAAAAACATAAACACAAAACATTGAGTATCGATAAACCACACTGATACAAGCACATCACTATTCAAACCGAACGCGCAGCTGTTATATTCCCGCCAAAGAATGCGTTAGGAAACTTTACCAATATGCCGCCTGTATTGAAATTTTTCTCACCAATGTATTTTTTTCAATGCGACCGGTTTTATTACTAGCGTTGAGGCTCACGTATTACAAGCATGTTACATATGTATGGGTGTAATCCTCTTCGCTTTCTTATGCGAACATCTGCAAGCTTATTATATCTACTGCTTATATTGGTTTGTTCAGACTGCCTTGTTAGTCTAGTAGTTGCAAGGCGCAATACTGCTGTGCACGGGGACTCGGGTTCGATTCCCACGTCGGGATATCGCTTAGTGGGTTTTGAGAAACTTTCATAAAGCAGCCTGTCTGAAAGTTGGTGATTGATTCACCCGTGCAACGGAGAGCACGTAAATGTCGGTCCTGCGCCTGATCTCTCTTCGGTCGTGTCGGATTGCCGTCCCATCGGACTATGAGAGTGAGGGAATAGAGAGTGCACCTGTATCTGCGCGAATGCTTGTACACTTTAATGTGTCTGTGCAGCTGGCTGATCTCCATAAAAGAGAACGGCCGCCATAGGCGACAATCGGCCTGGATGCCATCACATTGGTTTGTGGTGAATTAGGGCATCATTGGTTGTTGTATTAGTTACAGTTATAGCACGGATCGATCGGTCATAAGGTCAAGCAACGCTTGGTTTTATTAGTCCATTAATAGGTTGCCATTTTCTCATGACGCGTTCCTCCGTATTTCGGAAGGACATTAATAGTCAAGTAGCCAGAAGTTAGAAAGTCTGACAACCAAGTCTTACCAAGGAGGTTGCCCAGGTAACTGGGTTCAGGAGATAAGCATAAACAGTCACTCCGAGAAGGCTTGGCAAATGATCATGGACATCAATTTTATTTAATGGTGAATTTTTATTTCCAAATCCAAGTATTTTAGTCTTTTGAGCCAAATTCTTTAACAATATAATAATCATTTATCATACTTACAGAATTGTTGGAATAAAATGTAAATATAATTTGTTGCAAGTTCATTTTGAAGATGGAACATGGATATAAAAATAACAAAAAGTATGGATAACCAACTTGAAACTACATGGCTTATGAAAGGAAATATTTGTATTCCTAGGTTATGTTCACATACGATGCGACTATCAATATTTTACTTTAATCTCGCTCTTCTTCTAGAATACTATTAAGTTTGAATAAAATGAATTTTGATTTTGAGTTTATATTTAATGTATATTAAAAGGTGTTCTATATAAAAATTATATCCATAAGGTTAATTAATATCTACTTCGATTTATCAAATCTTAAAAGATAGCTTTTCTACATAAATATAAAAAGTATTAACCCTTTACAACATGGTTACAGATAAATAAATACTCACAGGACTAAAGAAAAACTCGAAATACAAGACAGAAGTAAAAATTATGTCTATAATGAATCTGTGAAATTACCCTGTAAAAAGATTCTAAAAAAACAATTTACATTCCCCAAAGAAAAAATTAAAATTTAACAAATTTTGAATAAGGAATAGAAATATTTTGCTGCCTTACTTCTTGAAATAAAACGAGATCTAGTTTTAATGAAAAAATCTTGGACAGTTCATATTTTTATATTAAGTTTTAAAATGATGAAGATTCATTTTTGAACTAGTTTTTACCGCGTTTCCAACTGGGTCCCGAGAAAATTATTTTGCGCATCCGGGTAAAAAGGTAGCCTATACCCTTTCTCAGGGCTCTAGACTATTTATGGACGAAATTTTATTTAAATCAGTTGAATATTTTTGTGTAAATATATGATGTTCAATAAGGCACGCTCCTTGTTAGGCAGTGGCTCCTTGTAAAACACTGTACTCTGCTAAATCCGGATAGATTGGAAGCTGACCCCAAAATAGTTGGGAAAAGGCCTGGGAGATGATATTATGTTCAATAATCGTGAAAGCGCGACAGATAGAGCTTTTTTTTTAATTTATAAGGCAAGACTATCTTTTCGCTGCGCTTCCATTCGCCGCCTGGGGAAAACGTCTTGGAAAACCCGGATAAAAAGTAGTATCTACCAAATTTTATTTAAATGGGTTCAGTAGTTTTAGTACTGAAAGTGCGACTGATAGACAGTTACTTTCGCATTTCCAATTAAGTAAGGATGTAAGTCAGTCTATCGGTTGGCCACATTCTTGCAGTAAGTGCTGTATATATTTAAGAAGAAAAATGTATTTTGACGGACGAGATATTGGTAAATAGCTTCAGAGTAATTGATACGTATGGTATAAGGTAATAGTGACCAATACACCACAATACATAATTCGTTACTAAAGTATGTATTGCTTTATTGAAGAGATTAATTGAATTCACAGCCGTCGTTCAAAATAATTGATGTAGTTATCCAATTTTTGGTGAAAGTAAATATTGTTTGATTGCAATTTTAATTGAGTTATGTACACCAGCCATTAGTTTTGGTTTGGTCAGTTAACTGTTAGCGTTTGATAATTAATTTAACTTTTAGATCAAGTAGTATTTAGTTTAATAGTTAGGTAAACCATGAAACAATTTACTGAATTGGAATTTATCCGTATATAATGTACGTTAATCTGAGGAACTATTGGATTTATTTGAAAAATTCTTTCAGAGTTAGATAGCCCATTTATCAAGGAAGACTATGTGCTATATATAAAGTCAGAAAAATATGGTTTAATTTATCTGAAATTGCAAAATAGATTATGAACTCTGTATAGTGTTACTACATCATCTTCATCATCATCATCATCATCAGCCTTTTTATCGTCCCACTGCTGGGCACAGGCTTCCTCTCACACAGATAGGAATTGAGCGTTAATCACCACGCTGCTTGCTCAATGCGGGTTGATACCACTACTAGGGTTACTACACAGTGTCATACATTAAGATACATACAAGAAAATATGATCTGTAGGCATTTTCATAAGTACCTATGTATACATAATATTGTACTTGATATCTCGACAGATCGGCTTTTGCATCAACATCGATTCCTTCATCCCTTTTTTCATTTAAGATGTCAATTTCCTACAAATCTTTTCGATTTCGTAACCGAAAGGGCGATATTGTATTCAGGTGCGTTACCAAATAATCGTATTGCGGGTTTCCTAGAGTGTTTATATAGAAAATAATCATACACCAATTTCATGCGAAAGTTGCCTTTTGGCACGTTTTTATATAAATCTTTATTGACAAAGCCTTTGGATGATATCTTCATATAAAGATGTTCTCGACAGGAATGGTAAAATTAAAAAAAACGTCTGTCGATAAATATGTGTTTGCGTTTCGATATGCTAGTGGAAATAAAGAATTAATAATATAATAACTATTAGAAGACATTTTAATATTTTTTTTTTACAAATATCACTACAAATTATCACGACATAAATCTATCTGTCTACAATACTCGTAGGTTTTTTAAATACGCGTAGTCACGTTGATCGTCCGTTATCAGAAAGCCATCCATGGTTTCTTTGGTCGTCCCCTTCCTCTATATCCATCCACATTCATGCTCAAAACCTTCCTCACAACAAGATCCATAATCAAACAGTTACAATTTTATTTCCATTTTACAACTTAGCTATAATTGTGGTACGTTTTCTCTTATAAGGGTCAGTGGAATATCCACATATATAATGATATAAGCTACACACAATCCGAGTCTATATTTACCTAACGAACCGGGTCAGCGCGCAATAAGATTAATAAGAATAATATTAATTATTGCGACAAGAGACGTAATAAACGAACCGATATCAACCTGACCGAAAGTTTTTAATTATCTGTATTCGTTAATAATGTACTCGGTTGATTGGTTCTTGTAAGTTGCGGTCTTTATTTATGATATATTTTTTCACCTCTGGGAACTATCTGATTTTTTTTACTGTGAGTATAATTAAAATAACAAGCTTTGGCAGAGTCAAGTGACAGCCTTAGGGTCGAAGCCTGCCGGGGCTGCGAGTTGTTCGCAAGTTACCGTTACCTGAGTTTTAGACAGTAGAAGTCTGATTAGCTGCACCCAGAGCGAGACGGGTAATTTAATGCTTACCTCTTTATCATTATCATCATCATCACAGCCTTTTTATCGTCCCACTGCTGGGCGCAGGCGTCCTCTCCCACGGAGAAGGATTGAGCGTTAATCACCACGCTTGCTAAATGCGGGGTGGTGATTTTAGACTTTAATAGTCCAGGTTTCCTCGAGATGTTTTCCTTCACCTTTTAATCAGTCATTGGTGTCCAAGATAAACTTAGAACGTACGTATAACTTACATACAGAGGTGACATTGGTATTTGCCTGACCTGGAATCGAACCCGCACCCTCATACTCAAAAGGTTGGTGTTTTAACCACTAGGCCACCACGACTTTTTTCCTAATTCTTTTTTTCCTAATGCAGTGTGTATATATACCTAGTGCGCAGTGTATATATACCTACTTAAAAATGGCGAAGCCACTACAGATAATGTAAGCTAGAAATCGATCCCAACAAAATATGTATGATTGGATTCCTTCATGGAAATTATATCTGTGGCAGAGTTGAATCTGAATGTGATTGCGTCCAAGGGATATCAACGTGACATTATATTACTCGATAATAACTGTATATGGAGGAAAAATCCGTATTTTTGTATGTTTGTTGTTAAGGAACATACATAGGCTACTTTTTTAAGGATGGTGAAAGTACAGCCGCCAGCACTTCAAACTACCAAAATGTGTAAAATTTCTTTAATAGATTTGCAACCTTACCACAAAATCCGAAACGTTAATATTCGATTGGTAAAATTTTACAATTTCGGGTAGCTGAATCTATCAAGTTTCCTTAATAGATTTTCAACTTTATTGCTGCAGCTTAGATTTAAATTTGATTGGGGAAATTTAACAGTTTCTTAGTGGTTCAGGTAGCTTCATATGCTGGCGTCTGTACATAATTATACAACAATTTGCTATATATAAAATAAGTGCCAATGCATCGTTTACCTGAACTAGGTAGAACCTGTATTTCAGGCGTAAAAGTGTTTTAAAATCATACAGTAAATGGTTAGCTAGTAGATATTCAACAAAATACATATTATTTAGTCCAATGCCTAATATTTCAAATGATTTATAAGCTTCAATTAGCGAGGCTTCAAAGGGGTACGCTCTCTTAATTGTCACTAACTGTGAGTTATGATGCAATAACCTAACTTGTTTTAGAATTCAATTTTGGTTATTGGCAATTGAATGAAAGAGAATTAGATTGATGGTCGTCATCAATATTCTGTATTTATTGGGTACAAGTCTACACAATATGACGTCAAATGAATGAAAAGTTTTCCAAAAAATATAGGGTACATCCGAGCACAAACTTTTTTATAAAAAAATGTTGGAAAAGTGTCAAATTTTCTCAATCAACTTTGCACCATATGCTTTGGCTATAAAGTTGAAAATCTATTAAGAAAATTTGTCAGATTGTTATAGATTGAAGTAGCAAAAAACGTATAACCAACGGTATGTTTTTATATATTTTAACTACCAGCAGGCTAAGCATGTCAACCGTAGAAACAAGTTATGTTTACCCGAGAATGGACATAATGACAGAAAAGTAACAGATTGACGTCAGATTTCTTTTGACATTTTTTGAAGTAATTTTTCTTTTCTTCGATTGACATACAAGTTATTATATGCGAGTTGACAGGTCGCGCTATGCTCGCGCAGAAGACATGTTGACATTGACAGAAAGAGTTTTGTCTTTTCTTGACAGAATAGATATAAAATCGCCATGCTAAAATTAATACCTCTATTACAGCAGTCCCTCTTTCACAATCCGCATTTAATATTTTTTTTACGATAATTAAATCATCCTATTGTCCACAGGATAACCCCGACAATCAATTCAAGTCCATCCCCCTCGGGCTATGGTGGGCTATAGTGACGATGACCACAGTCGGCTATGGAGACATGGCACCCAAGACGTATCTGGGCATGTTCGTGGGCGCACTGTGCGCTTTGGCAGGCGTGCTCACGATAGCGTTGCCAGTTCCAGTCATCGTGTCAAACTTCTCTATGTTTTATTCTCATACTCAGGTAAGTGTTACTTAGATTTTACATTAGATTTTTATATTGAGGTATTTCTGATGAAAAGATAATAATTCAGTTTAACTATGAGACAAAAAATATAATAATATTGTATGATGTTGGTAATTTTTATTATTTTGTGGTTTCGTCGTATACGTGCTGGTAAGTACGCAATTTTCTGACTGTTCAGTCTTGAATTTTTTCAATGAAAAAAAAAATACTATATAACTTCTGATAAACGTAACTAAAGAAACTACAGTTTTCTTTCTTGGTAAAATAAAAGTTATATGGCTTTAGTGAAATAAATCATCGAATTTCCCCTCTCGCTGAGGGTGAAGCTGGAGGTGTCTTTTGTTCACTTTCGGTCACTTTGTTCTTTCTGGAGGTCCCTGTGTGCCAGGGTCTTGCGAACAACTCGAAGCCCCGGCGAAGCCCCCATATTTGGGACAACTTGATTATCAATAAGTATCCTGAAAATGTAATGTGTAAAGGATTGTTGGTTCACCAATAAAGGGAAAAAAAATAAAATATGTAAACATACTAAATAGATAAAAAGTTTCTTATAGAAGACTATTTTACTTCCACGGTATGTTTGTCGGTGGTTATCGACCGCAGTCACATATTATTTTCTCAACTCCTAGCGTGTCGATATTATCAAGATGAATCTCATAATATTGACACTCCGACACTGTCCACGTCACAAATATGACACAGATTATATCTTTGGTTACGTCATTATAGCAAACAGGACAGACAAGGACAGAGATAATTTTGATGGAACACACTTCTCTTATCATGATTTTGTATGACTGTCTATTTTCTGATTTAATTTCGTTTACTTAGAAATTACCCAAAAAAAATAGGTATATGTGAAAACTAGATCTTAGCATTGCTTCTGAGTCTATCTCCTCGTTATAGTTAATAGACAAGATGAGAGAATAAAGAGAGAGAGAGAGGAGAATAAGATACATCTTAAATAAAGCATTAATTGAGATGAACTAAACTTTGTAAGTTACCAGATAAAAGAACTTTGTTGCACTAAGTTAACCATCTTGTTCGACGATAAAGTTCTATGAAAAATAACAAGTGGTTCTTCAGCTGTTTTAACCTCGACAAGTGTTATGGAAGATAAAGTACAAATACATGGTTTTTTAATTAAAATTGAGAATAGTATTGAAGGTTTTAGTAAATCTTGCATTTTTAGTAAAGGATAAAATATTTATATATTTATTTATACCATAATACCACTAATCTACCATTATAGTTTCATCTTAATCTACATATTGCGATAGACAGAACATTGTGTTTTTTGGTGTTAAATACAAATATAATTGCTTAATAGGTGAGCTAGATAAGAAAGTCATATTACAGATAAGAGATAATCTTTGAAGTCTTATCATTGAGTTGTATCATCCATACTTTTTAAATGGGACATATAAAAAAACATACCGACGAATTGAGAACATCTTTTTTTCAATTTCCTTTTTCTGAAATCGGATAAAAATAGAAATAAATACTATTAAATATTATACAGGCATTCTGTCTTATGTGCAAAGACATCATATTTACCAAATGCCTGTAATCTTCGATTCAGCTAAACCCTGATCTCCAAACATCAAAGAGTGTCTCCCATTCAGGGAAACATGAACAAAGGGCCACTTCCAGTGATTGTTTGTATAGGACCTCACTTTTCACTTATACGAGTACGCCGCCCGCCAATTCGTTCGGCAAATATCTTCGGAAACGACAAACGAGGAAATTAACTGTTCACTGTAGGAAAGGTCATTCGCCAATCGAACTAACTATGTACAATTATTTGCAAAGAAAGTGATTTAGGACCTTTGTATTGAAGTAATTAAGTTGGAAATGTCAACACGATTGGGGTAAGTTTAGTTGGTAAAATATTTTTGGGAAGTAGAAACAGTACTAGATAGGTTTAATATAGCTATTAAAAATGTAAGATGAGTTGATGTAATCAAGTCACTTTTCTATTGGCGACAATGCAGTAGTTTTCATAATAAAACGCGCCCTTTAGTAATGTTAATATTACAATAACAACGTGTGAAAAAGTTCAAACGCCAGCACATCAAACTACTAGAATCTGTCTAAATTCCTTAATCTATTATCAACTTTGTTTTTAATTTTCAAGATTTTCACCTTATGATCGTTCGAACGGTGCGGCTTTTACTTAGCCACGAGCTCCTTTTGTACACATAAAAAAATATTATCGCAATTTGAAGTCACTCATACGGAATTCAGTTAAAGTCATAAAAATTGACACCAGTATGACGTCACCTTGTTAACCACACAATATGCCTATCTATAAAAGTCATATACTGCATGAGCTATATTTGGTCGAACTGCAAAAGAAAGAGAGAGAGAGAGTGAGAGAGCTACTTTGCCTTTAATATTTAAGCAAGAATACCCACCACGAATGCTTTCTTTGAATAATATAAGGCTTGTCCAAACTGCCGATCAGCATGACGCGAGATATTTTGACGTGTAATAATATAAGTCAGGTGGGGGTTTAATATCGTTTTGTAAGTAAATGTACCGTGAGCGAAGCGGTCCAATGCACACCCCATCCCAGCCTCAAGGTTATTTCTGTGTGAAAACAGAGCACAATTTTGTATTTGAATATTCGTTTTTTGGGTTACCTTTTTGTGGGAAAAGAAAAGGCGGCGGAGATGTTTGAAGTAATATCTGAAAAGTCACGAAATAGGAGTGATTTGAAATTCTGTAATTTTATGTCATCATAATATTTTTTATGGATTTACAGCATGTGTTCATATCAAGATGGAAAGTATTTTCCATGTATCAAATATACTGTCAAAAGTCATGGTCACCTAGTGGTTAATGAACCAGCCTCTCAAGTATGAGTGTGCAGGTTCGATTCTATGTCAGACAAGTAGATGATGATACCAATGCAACTTATTTTTTATATACTTTCTAAGTAAGTATCTTGGATGGCAATAATTTATTAAAGGTGAAGGAAACCATCTCGAGGATATCTGGACTGAAGACAGGAAAATACGTCATCACCAACCCACATTAAGTAAGCGTGGTGATTAACGCTCAATCCTCTTCCACTCGAAAGGAAGCCTGTACCCAGCAGTGGGACGATAAGAAGACTTGATAATGAATAAATAAAAATACGTTAATAACCATTTACATATTTTTCTTTTAACATTTAACCCGTAATAAATCAAAAAATGCCCCGGTCAGCATCACCATTTACTCACACGTAATCATTATTAACCCCTCATATGTCCATTCTGAGCTGGCGTGAGCCCTTAATATGCTTACCGTTAATAAAACAGGTCCCAAAATATTTTATGTCGGTCCGACTTAACTACTAACACGGTTTGTCACTCCCCAGGCGTGGAACTGACTAAATTATTTTGTGCAGAGAATTTTATACCCTTCAAAGTGCACATACAGATTTTTGAAAGCGTAATTTTTTGATTATTTTGAAGAAATTTAAGTGAGAAAACTTTGAAATGGTCAATACACTTTGAATAAGCGTGGTGTATGAGAAGGGTCTTTGTTTCGCAGTCGAACATTAAAAATGGTTTCAGTAGAAAATTAATCTTGCTAGAATTCTTGGCATTTTTTTTTTTCGTGGGAAATCATCAAATGACCCCTCCCGCTGAGGGTGCAGCTGGGGGGAGTGTCAGACTCTTATTGACTAAAACCCACTATGTTCCTTCTGGAGGTCCCTGTTTGCCAGGGCTACAATATCTCTTACGAACAACCCGCAGAAAAAAACGTGGAACGCTTCACGATTTTGCGTGTCATCCTTGCATCAATTTTAGTATATGTACTGCCGAAGCAAGTACAACCGGGGATTTTCCTTAAGTGGACTATAATTATCCTTAAGTGAACTGTTCTTAACCTGTATAATATTAGCTTTATTAAATAGAATTTTATATTGACGAAACTTATTACCTTAAACATTTTAAAATCCCATTAGTAATCAAATACTCCTAAAAATAAAATAATAATAATGCAATTGAAAGAATATTAATATCTGTATCAAGAGAACACTATATCAACCATTGACCCTTATCTTACCTAAATTTATGACAGTTATTTCTGAAATATTCCAATGAAATCAATTCCTTTGTTTTGCGAAATCCAGTTAATGCATTGTCAATGTATTTGGCTAGAAATTAGGTTCGGCCTGGGCGTTCGACCTGAATACTGTTTTAGACTAGACTAAAGGTCAGCAGTAGTTGCAGCTGGATTAATGTGCAAGAGTTTGTAGTGTAATGTTATTTGTAGTTATTTTTTTCTTCGATCGTTATTGTTCTTTTTTTAATTTTGTACAACACAGCTTTCTATTACACTTAATTAGTTTTTTTTTCTTTAGTAAATAATGGTTTTATCAGTAACAATGTAACATATTTACACAAATTACAAACTTATTACTACACTAAATATACACATTTATAAAATACTTACAACTAATTATTAAATTAATTATCAAAGTGAAAATTTATGATCTTTGAGAATTATGCTGATATTTTCGTATTTTTCTGATACCAAGTCAAAACAGTAGCAACACTAGTTAGGCTATTATTCTATTGACTGATAGGGCTGATAATTGATTGTATTAGTCACGTTGTAATTGTTTTTTTTTTAGCTTTGTGTGCTAAACAAGCGAAAACGTCTGAACAAGTTTAGTTCAAAAGGCCCACAGATGTTTCAATAAAAACCCTCAAAGCAATTTTATTAAATTGAACTTACTCAATAGTGACAAATACATGAAAGCTTTTTATTATAGCGTCGACAAATTACATTTTCAAAACGTTCTCAAAAGAACTCTCATAAAACTAAACTTATATATTCACATGCTATTTTGTTGAAACTTTTTAATGTACGCAAATTCTTTCTCGTTGTTCACGGTGTCTCAACTTCGCGATATGAGACGTAAAGCTGATATTATGACGTCATCACAAGTTTGCACCTTCGCAAGTAATAACTCAAATAACTTAATACTTGCTACGAGGTGCTACGAGATGCTACGACTACGAGGTTGCTACGGCTACGAATGTGCTTTATAAGATTGCTACGCTTTTGTAAATTTTGTAATAATGTTTCGCAGAAAATATTGCAATTTATTTTTATTTTTGTAGCTTTTATATTGCGGGATTCTACATTGCTTTGTTTGCTTTCATAGTTGTTTTACAAAGTTATTAAAATATAGTGTTCTTAAGAATGAGAAACAGTAGTATACATTAAATTTAGCGCTGCAGTTCTAACTCTTTAATTAAAATATTTAGTACCTACATAATAAATTTTATGCATGATAATAAAGTATTGTTGATGATTGTTATTTTTATGATGACTAATTGTGACGACAAACATCCATTATACTTAAGGAACCTCAAATATAAATCAACATTTAATCTAATTAATCACTCAGAACCATAAAAGAAACATTTAATAATAATTACTCTGACTTATCTTTACAAATGTTAACAAAGATACCACAAAAGAAATACGAGAAGCTACGAATATTTTATTATTACTACGAAGCTACGATGCTACGCGGCTACGAATCATTCGTAGCTTGTAGAACACTTGACGTCTGGTCTATATTTTGAGCTACAAAATGCTACGCCATTCAAATGTGGAGCAATTTCTGGGCTATGAAATATGAGGTTGAATGTGAGAACCCGTCCGTTTGGTAAATTTGATGGATGTTTGTTAAGGCTTTCGGGGTATATTGTAAAATTCGTTATGGTTGCTTTTTGAATTGTGTATTTGTACAGTAATATAATAAAACAAGACTTAAACAAAATGTTTTGGCGAGATACAAATAATATAAAGCTATAATTTCTCTTATAGTTATAGAAAATATGCCTGCCTCGTCGGTCTAGTAGTCGCATACCGCAACTCCTTCACACGGGGTCTGGGGTTAAATTCCCTGGTCAGGCCAAAATCGCTTTGTGGGTTTATTGAAGAGACTTTAAAAGAGCAGTCTGGAATCTGGAAGTTGATGATTGATAAACCTGTGCATCGGTCCTGCGCCCGATCTATCTCGGATTGTGTCGAATTGCCGTCCCATTGGACTATAAAAGTGAGGGAATAGCGAGTGCATCTGTGTCTGTGAAAATGCTTGTGCACTATTTATATCCTACGCAGCTGGCTGATCTCCTTAGAGATTATGGTCGCTACGGCCGACAATCGGCCTGGACGCCATTCTTACCTATAACAGAAAATATATTTTTTATTATTTATTGTTTCATGACCATACACCAAAATATCATCAATCTTTTTTATTATAGGTACTCACAAATTGTACCATTCGTCGGATTTCGCTCTATTTCTTATAAAAAAAACATTAATCACAGTACCGGTCCACTCGCCTCCCTTCATAAGCGAGATGATAAATCACGTCTACCCACAAAACGACAATAATATTTACTTAACCGGCCATCTTTACAAAAACTGTTTATCAACTTTTAGTTATACTCGTATATCTTTTGCTTTTTTTTTTTGGACAAATAGACGAAAGTTACGTTTGTTTGTGTATATATATATTTGTATATATATATTTTTTATCGTTGGCGATATAATATTTTTGGTTGGTAGTTTGAAAGCTTACATGAAGAAAACATTATGGCAATAAAATATTGATTCTTTCAGCTGTTTTTTTCTTGGGTAAAAATGAACTGGTAAGGGTACTTACAGTGGGTAGTGATGAGGAAAAAATGTTTGACCCATATTTTCAGTTTTGTTTATACATAATTAATTATTACATATTACTTGTATATAATTATGTATTAAAACTACTAGTGACGTCATAGTGGCCTAGTGGTTAAAGCACCAGCCTTTCGAGTATGAGAGTGCGGTATCGATTCCAGGTCAGGCAAGTACCAATGTAACTTTCCTAAGTTATATGTATGTACGTACTTTCTAAGTTTGTCTTGGATACCAATGACTGATTAATGGTGAAGGAAAACATCTCGAGGAAACCTGGACTATAAAGTCTGAAATCACCAACCTGCATTGAGCAAGCGTGGTGATTAGCGCTTGCTCAATTCTTCTCCGAGGGAGAGGAGGCCTGTGCCCAGCAGTGGGACGATAAAAACTTACAGCGGGTAGTGATGAGGAAAAATGTTTTAATCCACATTTTCATTTTTTTTATACATAATATATTATTACATATTATTTGTATATATGTACTTATCTAAGTATTAAAAAATCTATCAAATAAATAAAAAAAGTAAAATTCTTTACCAGAACAAGGTAGCCTAATCTTCTTGGCTGTCGAATTAAAACACATATTTAGACCGAATGTCACTATTTCTTAGTTTGTTTTCCATCTCACCAGCTCGGTTATAAACCTGTTCTTGTGATAATCCCTATTCACAAAGACACCGATGGAGAAAAACAAAAAAAAGTCACTCAAAGAACAAACTCACAAGCATCAATTTCTTCCCACCTCATCACATCTTCCCAATGAAATTCAAACAGTCTATAATGGAAATCGCGCATGACAACGCATACATAAACTTATATGTTCCATCACAGAAGGTGTGCACATAAGGGAAGCCGTCAATGTATGTCGAGCGAAATAACTATCGCTGCGAACGACTAGTTTATTTTTATAGTTCCATGATGTTATGTTTAATAACTCGTAAAAACATGAAAAAATATTATATTTCTTTTAACAAAATAAAAATGTTTACCTTCACTTAATGATATACATAGATATAATAATTATACATATTTTGTTCTTTTTTTTTCTATTTTACTAAAAAAAAGAGCGCTTGTTTTGATCGAAAACCTCCATAAGATCGTATAATATCTTCAAGCTTATACTTGACCAGGTAATTGAGTTGAGGAGGTCCGATAAACAGTCGCTCGATGAAAAATACTGGCATTCAGCTACGTCATCTGGTTAAACTGGAAGCCGACCCCAACATATGTAGTTGGTATAAGGCTATGCAGGTCATAGAAATAAATTATTATGTAACGTGATGTAAAGTATTTTTTTTTAATTTAGGTACAGACGCGAGCACATCTAACTTTTTTTTCGTGGGAAATCATGAAATGACTCCTTCCGCTGAGTGTGCAGCTGGAGGGAGTGTCAGACTCTTACTGACTAAAACCCACTATGTTCCTTCGAGAGGTCCCTGTGTGCCAGGGCCACGGTAACTCTTGCGAACAACCCGCAGCCCAGGCAGGACATCAAGTTACCTCAATCTGTAAAATTTCTTTAATACATTTTCAACCTTATTACAATACTGGAAAGTTAATATTCGATTGGTAAAATTTGACCTACAATCTTTTCAACAAAAACATTAATCAATCCAAAGTATATTTTCGTAGTAAAAATATACCAAAGTACATAGTGTACCAGGAAAATGATCTCGCAGATTAATAAAATATTACTCCGAAGCTTTTCATGTTAAAATAATGACTAACGACGTTTTTATTCGTCCATCATTTGCAAGTAAAAGCGACACCACGTTGCCAAGTCTTTGTCTTTACTTTATACTTATTTTTATATTTCCATTACCACTTGAGATTTGAATTTGGTAACTTTTACAATATCTTAAAAAATGATTTTGAAAAAGTACTGTTCAATCTCTTTTATACGCCAGCATATATTAACCTACACGAAACTGTTAAGTTTTCCCAGTCAACTTTGGACCAGTGTGCTTTAGCGATAAAGTTGTAAATCTATTAAAGAAATTTGACAGATTTTAATAGCTTGATTTGTTGTACATGTACTAAGTATTCAGCTATTCAACGTGACATTTAAAGATGACTTAGAATTTGTTTCATCTAAATTTTATTACCGTTTGTAGATCTTCATTTTATCCCGGCACAAGACGTACAGACGCACATTAAGCTATTATAATCTGTCAAATTTCCTTAATAGATTTTCAACTTTATCGCTGAAGCATATGGTTCAAAGTTGATTGGGAAAATTTGCCTGTTTCGAGTAGCTTGATGTGCTGGCGTCTGTACATCCATCGGTTAACCGCGCAAAACAGGTACAATGTCAAAATATTCATACACCAAGATAAACAATCACACTTTTCTGCAAATTCTCTGAAGTAGATCAGAACATCACTCTAATTTCTTAGATCTCCTTATAATTTGACGAATGTTTCAGACAAAAAAAAAGCGAACACGACAGTAAATTCGATCATAATCAGATTAGAGCAGGGGGCTCCCTTGTCGGAGGCAATTACAGGCTTTCCTAAACTCCCTTTAACAAGATTAATCGCCTCTAAATCCAACAAACGGTCTAAATTGAAATATATTAAAGCTATTTAATTTATTGCTTGTCTAAATTCATTTATTTTTAGAATAGTCGAGTTTAAGTTGTAACTGAGAGTCTGACTGATCCAAAAGCTAAAAGAACAACGATGATGTGGTCTCCAGTTGCCTCCAGTAGCCAAGAAATGGATTCAAGGGGTTTTTCACCATTCACAGTTTTAATTTTCTGGTGCCCAGTTGATGGCTAGGCTCTATTATTATATTATCTATCTATCTCTTCATTCTATCTATCTGTCTCTTTATTTATTCTACTAAGGGTCAGTTTCACAATATCCGAATAGCCACTACCAACCGAATAAATTAAAAAATGAAACAAAATTTGGACGAAATTATCTACCAAATAAACTAATTGGAATTTATTCGTAGGTAGTGAAACAGACTTGGATCGTAGACTATTTAATTATACCTGAGAAGATGTAGGCGTTCTGTATAATATAAAATTTTTCGTCTTATCTACTGAAAATTGCAATGCTTTTTTAAAAAATTGTCTAAGTTGTAAGCAAAGGGACAACGAGTGAACAGTTTGCTTACCATAAATACCCCGGTTAGGTTGACACAAGTATTAAGTGAAAGGTTTACCTATAACTTTGTCCGTGTACAAAATTTCAGCAACAATATTATACCCCAATACAACTGTTGACAGAACTTGTCAAAATTCACACCAGTTGTAACCGGTTCAGTGAGAAATATTAGCTAAATTCATTTGTAGGCAATATTCGCTATCGCTGTGGAGTTGAAAATACAAAGCGATATTTCGTCGGCTTATGCGCTACCAAAAATTGACTGAGTGCGTTGGAGTTTAGTGGATTTTGTTTCAGTATTCAGTTGTTTGAATTCAAGAACATTCTATTTTCAAAACACGACCTTTTCAGTGGAAAAACTACGATGACAATAAATTTAAGAGTACAAAAAAATATGACTACTTTCTGTTTTTTCGTCCGTATATTCCATCTGGAATATTCGATGTGGCACAATTAAAATAGGATTAGGCTGGACATGTCATCCGAATGCATTCGGACAGGTGGGCTATATTGTCGCCCAGTGGATACCCCATGACGGACACCGTAGACCCTGGAAGAGATTTTAAGTGGAGTGGTAGAGTCTGGAAGAGATGGCGGGACGACCTGGACGCTGATCACCCTGATTGGTGGGAACAGTCAAAAGATCGGAAAATGTGGAAACAAAATGGGGAGGCCTGTGCCCAGCGGTGGAACAACACAGGGTAAGAAAAAGAGAAATTCTCCGTCATAACATAACTATAATCTGTTTGTCTATTGTCTGTTGAAGTTCATATCCAGCCTATGTTCAGGCAAAAAACAATTTTAAAAGTAGTCTTTTCAAACTGGGCACCGCGACGTAGACCTCGCAACATTTAATTTCTTAAAAAAAAAAAAAAACAATTCAGCAGTTCTCAAAAGTACGTCCTCAGTATTCCAGTTGGCATTACTGAAATCTCTGCTTTTATTCAGGGAAATCTTTTTTTCAGTTCCACGAATTAAGTGACTGGATGTGGCCTTAAGGTTGTTTTTTGATGATGACTGGCAGATGTTAGAAATTACAATATAGCAGTCGCGCTCCTGAGGAACTACTTCGTGGACTCGGATTAAATGTAGCCTATAGCATTTTTCAATTTTTGAATGAATGAATGAACTAGTTCAAGTGTAAGCTCATTTAGGCAATCAAATAAAATATGTATTTCCTCAGCTTTATAACATGAGAAATTAAAAAAAAAACAGATCTAGAATACACAATATTCAACGTAAACCTACATCAAAAGAAGACCTACGTATTTATATCTGTAAAAATCTAAATAATATATCTCTCTTTTTCATAAGTAAATTTTTTTTAAATAATGCCTGATAGGTTTTTATTTTTTAAGCTCAATAAACCACACAAATAGACAAAAAAAAATAAATTAATCATCACCATTAACTATTGTATATAATTTAGAGATGTCCAGTAGTTTTGCAAAAAAAAACAAAAGCGTCACTTCCAGTACATGTATGTCTAAATCTGTCACAACCGCTAGTCGGCTAAGCCAATATAAAACTTTTGCGTCTCATCCCTCGGAAACGGATCTTGTATAAAGTGCCAGTTTTAATTGGATTTGAATTTACTTATTTCAAGTCTTATTTTCTAGGACATAAGATGCATTTTCAGTTGCACATGTCTAACTTTTTGGTGATGTATGATTCGAGGGAAATGTTGTCGACTTGTTTTTAATTTTGTTTGCTGGTTTAGTCTGAGATATTGAAGTAGGAACCTTTGAAGATTTAAGATCTTAATAGGTATGAAGCGTATGTCGTAAGTTATGTCTTGTGGGATCAGCTCTTATGTATTGATTGTGATATTGCCTACTTATAATCAATCTCTCTCTGTTTGTTGATTGATTATATTGTGTGAACTAAAAATTTAATTTTGTACATGTGGACTCCACTAAGCGCTTGCTTTGGGCCCTATGCTCCCAATGTTTCGACCCCAAAGACGGCTCGAATATGTAATCACAGATTTAATATTGTAATATTATTATAAAACAGCAAATTAAATGTCAAAATGACATTGAAATAAATATACCTATTTCTACAAAATAAACAATTTCCGATTCTGATTATAAATATTTTTCACTTTGATCAACAAAAGTCCTACAAATTCTCGATAATACCTCTTTCCGTGTTTCAGCCTTGATTGCTGATTTTTTTTTCTCCATAGATCTTTTGTTTCTTACAAAGCCATCGTTTTGGCGAGCCGCCAGATTTCTCCGCTAATAGAAACTTGGCGTACTCATTAGCTGGAAACCTTTAATTTTCAACTTGGCAGGTCGAATAAAAACTTTAGGAAGGAATTCGTTTAGGCAGTAGCTTTCTTGATGAAAATGAGTTGCTTAAGGTTTTTGGGGTATCGGGAAATACCGATCATTTTAATTAGTCTGTTAACAGTTTAAATATAATGAACAAATTAACTCTTTAGCTTTATAATCTATACTAATATTATTATGCAGAAGAGTTTGTTTGTTTGGTTGAATGCGCTAATCGCAGAAACTACTAGACGATTTGAAACATTCTTTCAGTGTAAGATAGCCCATTTATCGAGAAAAGTTATACTTTTAATCCAGGTGCGCGAAGTTGTTTCTACGGGGCACAGGTAAAACCACTGGCGGAAGCTAGTATTATTATAAAGGTAAAGATATTAGTATAGAGATTAGTTGCAATGTCTTGGCTTCTAGGTAGACGCCAGCACATCAAGCTACCCAAAACTCTTAAATTTTCCCAATCATCTTGGAACCATATGCTTGCAGCGCTAAATTTGAAAATCTATTAAAGAACTTTGAGCGTCTATCGTAATCTATCAAAGAAAGAGAGCGTCATAAATTACTTTTTTAAGGTTTTCTAATCATTTCAATATCACCAATTTATTCTGCTTTACGAAAAGAAACCTTAATCTATCAATCTTGAAGACCAATCTTAATCTATCCAAAATACAACAGAATCAGTGCATTACACATAATTAAATATTAAAACTACGTGTCCTAAATACAAAAGACTGTGTAATAGGCGCAGTAAAGCAGGACGGGGATATACTAAGACCCTTGACAAGAAAGGGAGGCAAGAGGGTAGAACAATGAAGTATTCACTGTTCCTACGTTGTAAGGGCTCTAGACTCCTTGTAAAGCCCTTTTGTTTCATACTAGTATAATAGAGGAATAAGCAGAGTTCCAAGTTTATTGTAGAGGATTGTATGGTGTTGGCGACCTTATGGAGATATTTCTATAAGGTTTAAGATGGGTAAGGTGTTAATTTAATTTTCAAAATTAATAAACATCAGGACCAGTTTCACCGGTTACGGAAAGCCACTATCTATCAGATAAATTAAAAAATGGAACAGAATTAATTTATGTAAAAAATTGTAAATCGATCTACTTGTCCTACATGACTATAATATAAATTATCTTACGGGATAGTATATATTATATAATCTACCTAAGTTAGCATTATAGCTGCCGTGGCTGAGCGAGACTCAAAGGACTAACATTTTCATTTTTGGTCCTTTGAGTCGGAACTTTATTGCAATTTAATGTTATAGTTTTTTGACAAAAATAAATCTCGTTTGGAGCAGGTAATTCTTGAAGCTGGATATAAAAATAATGGAGTATCTCATAACCCGACATCGTTAGTCATAAAACTTACAAAGGTCAGTGACCTCACGCAGCAAATCTTTAGACATAGTAAAAGTGAACTTCATTTATCACACGAAACGTTATCCTTAAGATAACAACATATGATAAGAACAATATTGACGGCATCCAGGCCGATTGTCGGCTACAGCGGCGTTCTCTTTTATGGAGCAGCCAGCTGCGCAGGACATATTAAAGTGCACAAGCATTCGCGCAGACACAGGTGAACTCTCTATTCCCTCACTCTCATAGTCCGATGGGACGGCAACCCGACACGACCGGAGAGAGATCAGGCGCAGGACCGACATTTACGTGCTCTCCGATGCACGGGTGAATCAATCACCAACTTCCAGATTCCAGGCTGCTTTATGAAAGTTTCTCAAAACCCACAACGCGAACCCGAGATCCCGTGCACAGCAGTCTACTAGACCAACGAGGCAGTCAACACAAGAACGATATTATCTCTGCACAAAACAGAAACACAGTCCATTATTTTGACAGACAGTGCAGGCCCCGTTCTTTTGTTTTAGCTAGTGGGATAAATCAAAAAGAATTTCTTATGAGAAACATTGCCGGTACACTCGGGAGCAATTTGGTTTGAACATTTTTAAATTCGGCAGAAAAATGTTTTTTACGATGTGTTGTTACTTTGTTACGTTGTTTTTTCGCGTAAAATGAACTCGTCTCGCTGCAATTTGAAATTGCTTGTTTATTAATGTATGAATGAAATGAAATTGCTTTTGAATTGTGCATCTAATTTTGTTTGGCCCTTGACTTTCAATTTGTTGTTTTTATCAGACTGGTTTTATTTTTTTCATGCATCTAATAAAAAAGTAAACTTAATCGGTGTACAGACGCCAGCACTCCTCTCTGAATCTGTCGAAATTTCTTAATAGGTTTTGAACTTTATCGCTGAAGCATATGGTTCAAAGTTGATTCGGAACATTTGAGTTTCAGGTAGCTTGATGTGCTGACGTCTGTAAATTTAAAAAAAATATGCAACCTCCTTTTTTTAAGTCGGTTAAAAGCTGTTTCCTAACAAAAGTAAGTATCGTACTTAAGTACGTCAGAGTTATTTTTTTTTATTTAACTTACATTTCTTATTTGACTGTACATTCACTTTGCCTCGTCCTAAAACTTTGTTCACAAAATGCTTTACGACACTCACAGTCATTCATTCTTACTTTCTTCAAGTCAAAATATTTTGTGCAACGTACAGTTTTCTCGCGACTCTTTGGAAGTTTTATTTGCTGCTGTCATTTGGACATCCTTTGCAACCAGTCTTACTGAGAAGTATCGGGTTGCCTAGGTTACTAGTTCGAGTAATTCACATAGACAGTCGCTGCATATAAAACACTGGTACACAGCTGCATACGGTTGACAAAAATATTTTTTTTTTTGGTGGAAAATCATCAAATGCCGCTGAGGGAGAGTCAGACTCTTACTTACTAAAACCGACTATGTTGCTTCAGGAGGTCCCTGCGTGCCATGGTAGCCCCGGCAGTAACAATAAAACCTTCATTGACATTTTTATTTCCAAATCCTATTAACATCAATTTTTCACTCCTTTGAGACTGACTTTATCACAAAATTCATAATCACTTATTTATTAGTAAGGTACACCAACAGCTTCTGTATAAAAAATATATAAAAGAATAAAGACTTAAAAATCACTTCATCACTTTGGATAATAATGTACCCACAAAATGTCCTAAATTCTATGCAAAGTAAATCGACATCCAAATCGATTTCCGCGCTCAGCAAATGTGGTGAGTGCTGATAATTTTGTCGTGTGCTGACGATTCCGATTTCGGATGGAACATTGCTCTGTGATTGGTCGATGTTTGTGACAAGCTATGGAAGTATTTCAAATTTTCTACAATATAACCAGTGTAGAAATAGAATTCAAATTTGAATTGAGAAGAAGAATTAGAATAGGACCAAGGTAGTGGTACAATCGTTGGTAAAATTATGTCTAAAAATTTTTCCATTACCGGGTGATAGCGATGAGTACCAATTGTGTAATGCCCTGAATTTTTTAATGTCCTTCATTAGTTTTAGAAAATTTGTTGGATTAGTTCATTAGATATAGTAGTAAATAGTCTTTTTGAGTAAATAATACAATCCCTATTTCAATAAAAAAAGTTTTATCTTAGTAGGTGCTTCAAATAAATTACCAATATTAACAGTTTTTTGCGTAGATAGATAGCTAGACAGACAAAAGATTTATCCAGCAACAAAAAAGAAGACGAGTATACATATAGAAAACATAAAAAAGGGAAGGAATTATAGGAATTATAAAGATTATTAACAACAGACAAGAAAAGAATTACAACTGCCGGCGCAGTGTAGGGTGACTTAAGTTGGCACCGAATGGAAGTCCAGCTCAACATCTGTCAGGTAGACTACCTGACGCTGGTATTCTGCTCGATATCTAATATAACATACTTAGTAGTTTTCAAGTTGGTTTTAAAATCTGTATTGATAAATCAGTACAAGTAGGATCATTTATTACGTTTGGAAAAGCAGAGGCAATGAATGAACATTTTTTAATTACGTATTACTGATAAAGTTTAAACCACGCAATTCGGAGAACAATATACCAAAATAAATACACGCGATGTTTACTTAAACAAAATAAATGAAACCCTACTGAGTTTTCGAGCGTGACCTGTTTTATTAAACATTTTCCTGGACTTTTCATTGTTATTCTTATACATGTAAGTACAGACGCCAACACATCAAGCTACTTCAAAAAAAAAATCTACCTTTAATACCTACCTAAAATGGATAACCAGCACTTAATCATAGCATACTTCACCTTAAATTCGATAGAGGTGAAAATCAATTAAGATTTTTTTTTGGAGTAGCTTGTGTGCTGATCTTTATGAAGCATTATGTTCAAAATTGATTGGAAAATTTGACAGTTTCGGATAGCTTGATGTGATGGCATCTGTACATGAAAATAGCTGCTTCGTTAGTCTAGTTGTCGCATGGCGCGACTGCTGAACACAAGGTCTCGGGTTCGATTTCCGCGTAATCATATTTTTTGGAACATTTTCCGTTACCAGAATCTGCATTTATTACAAAAATGGATGACCGGCCCTTAATCATAGCATACTTCACCTTAGCCATTTGACTTTCATCCACTTAACCCTAGAATGGGTTATGGGTAATTTAAATAGCGTTCAGAAGTACCCTGAGACTACCAAAATGTACTGATCGACAGCCAATTACCGGAGGCCGGATAGCTTGATGGATTGTCGGGGAATAGATACTCGTACATGACAAATCAGTGTGTTTGGGCAGTTTGTAACTAAGAATACATATAGTGGTATACATAAGAACTTAAACATTATTGTTTCATTCATTCGGGATTAGGGAAGAATGTATAATATCAGTTATGCTACTGTTTTTTTTAAGTAATAGCGTCACTTGAAGGGTCAAAGTCGCTTTGTGGCTTATAAGAAACATTCACAAGTTGGTGATTGATGATTGATTGATACATCCGTGCCTCGGAGAACACGTACCTAAATCGGTCTTACGCCGCTCGTGTCGGATTGAAGTCCCATCGAACTCGAGTCTAAATAACAGCCATACGGGTGGAAGCAACGCTTCGCGCGTTCAGTTTGGTAGATGGGTGACCAATTTGACGAGTTCCACCGTGCTTCGGAAGGCACGTTAAATTATTGGGTTGCAGCTGTCATTGCAAAACCTTTGCAAAATGTCTGACTACCAGTCTAATCACTTTGGTTTGAGGAGGTCAAATAGGCAGTCTCTCCATGTGAAATACTGGTAAAGTCTGGTTAAGACTAAAAGCCGACCCAAACATAGTCTAGGAAAAGGCTAGACAGACGATGAATCTACAAAGCTCAATTTATAGGAACCTGATTACAAAATTGAAAATTCATCCAATCTATTTCGTGTTTATCGAAACATGTAAATCAAAGCGCTTCGTAATTGCTATTCGCATATCTATAACAATATATGTAGATAATTATCTTCTCTAGATACCTGTTGGAAACCATTCCTAATAGCATTAAACACATTCATGTGGGTTGATAAGGAATTTCTCTCAGGTGAACTACATAGAGTAGTTATAACCTCACCGTCGTTCACATTGCTTCTTTGTTTGTGAAAAATTGATTTTCTTCTTTTATTTATTTTTCTACTGATTGATTTCTGTGGGATGCATTACAGTCTTATTTTTACTATGTCTTTAGCTGAGTAGTCGTTTTTAATTGGATTTACAATTGCCATGAAAATAAGGTGTCAGCCAGCCATTGAGCGAACTATCGGCCGACAGTTTGATGTGCAGTGTGTAGGAGCTGTTGTCAATGATCTAACAGCCAAAGAACTACTTTTTTCATCTTGTTAATTTTTTTTTATTTCTACATCATTGTTTTGGAAGACAACTCCAACATAGCTTGGGAAAAGGCTAGGCAGATGATGTTTGTAAAATTGACTTGATGTCACATCTGCTTTATTATTGGATCTCTCGGTTGTGAAATATCTGTCTTTTACCCTAATACTGCCTTTTGCCTAGCAATTTTAAACATATTGTTGTATATCTAAATAGCCTTATTGCCATTCAACGTCACTCCTTACACATTAAACTTGAATAAACCTCTAGGGACAATCCTCACAATGGGGTTTAGCCTCTATTGAATTTCTGCAGCCCTTTTTGTTGTTGTAGAATTTGTTTTTCCATTCTATATAATTTTATTTCAGGCGTGCCTTCTTACTTGTTCTAATAATAATTGGAGGTTATTTTTTTATATTTCGTTGTTTTTATAGGAACATGATAAAGCTTCTTTATTTGAACGCGCTCAGGAACTACGGGATTGATTTGAAAACATCTTTCAGTATTAGATAGTCCGCTTATGGAGGATGGCTATAGACTTTCGGCTGGCACGTTAAACTGTAGGTCCCAGCTGTCATTGAACATCCTTGGCAGTCGTTACATGTAGTCAGAAACCAGTAAGTCTGACGCCAGTCTAACCAAGGGGTATTGGGTTGCCCGGGTTGAGGAGGTCATATAGGCAGTCGCTCCTTTTAAAAATCTGGTTACTCAGCTAAAGCCAGTTAGACTGGAAGCCGACCCCAATAAAGTTGGGAAAAGGCTCGGGAGATGATGAATCGTGATGTATAAGCTGCGCACACACCACATTTGAATGCCAAAATTACCGCTCTCTTTATTATTTTTCAGAAGGTATTTCAAACTAAGCTGGGTTACTTTTGAAAAATACCTGTCAATCTAACTTCGACGAAACATAAATATTGAACCAGGTGACTTATCTAAATAATTCCAGCCCATTGACTGGTCCCACCACTATCTCAAAGGCAATCGGTCAACTGTGAACGGCAGTTAATGCGTTTCAATTAATACAAACTATTCAAACTTTGCGTTTCACGGTTTCAAAGAGAATTAATGGTTGTCATTTCAAATGGGAGTGCTAGTCACACGTACTCGTACATATATATCTTGGATATTTTTTAGCTTTATGTAGGTATATCAATAAAAAAATAATGACATCATAATTTATATGAGCCAAGCTTAATCGCGCAAAAAATTATTGGTACAGTCGCCAGCACAAACTGATAAAATTTTCTCAATCAACAATAAACCATATTCTTCAGCGATAAGATTGTGGTAGCTTGATGTGCTGGCGTCCGTATATATGATTCAGTTTATCCACGTTGGCTGCACCACCTTTTGTTATAGTCTGTTCTTTAAATAGAAATATCTTGTCACGTCTAACAAGCAGAAGACGTACTATACTCTTTTGCTACTCCTCAAGTAGGGGATATTCTTAAAACAAAAAATAAAAATACAGCAATGTAAAGGTATACTTTCTTAATTACCAAAATCAAACATAGATATTTTGAAAGAAAACTTGATTTTTTGGTTAAAAAAAATAGTAATGTTATTTTTTTTTAATTGGGTTCTATAAGTTGGTAATATAAATATACTAGCTGAGGTGCAGTTCCGCCCGAGGGGACTACTTTCCGCATCCGGATAAAAAGTTGCCCATATCCTTGCCCAGACTCTGGATTATGCCTCTACCACATTTTATTTAAATCGGTCCAGTAGTTTTGACGTAAAAGCGTGAGAGACAGTTACTTTCACATTTATACAATATTAATAAGGAATTGCAAGTTCTTGCATAAGCTAAGAGCAAAATTTGCAGTCCTTACACCTGCAGTGGTCGATTCAGTTTGCGAACAAACTTTGCTCTGACCAAGCTGCCACTCTTGTGAACTTGAATTTATATTATTGGAAACGTTTTCAAACTTAAGGAATATCTCAATTTAAAAATGTTTACTCTTGAAAATGGTTTCTTGGAAACGAAAAAAATGTGTATAAAAATAAATAAATAAAGAAATGGAACTTAAAATAATAATAATATATTTATTTGCATTAAAACATGGTATAAAAGGTGTAATAACAAATATTATAGCGCAACATGTTTTGCTACAGGTACATAGCATGCAAAGTTATGTGGTGTATTCATTGTATCGTGAATTTAAATTTATTTCCATGTATTCTTTAATGGAATAAAAATTACGGTCATTTAGCCAATTATACAATTTATGCTTGAATGCTCTAATAGTTAAAGATTTTAAATTATTAGGTAGATTATTATATATACGGATACACATAGCTAAACAGTTCTTATTATATTTAGTAGATCTAGGAATATCATTGAGTACAAGTCTATTTTATTGATTTTATGAACTATTCTTTATTCTGTTTAGTTAGACGAATTATGTTAACAGTTTCGTGTGTTGAAATAGATGAAAATTTTAGGATGAACAAAGTTTAGCTTGGATAGAAACTGCGTACACTTGTTATTTGCATACAATTTGGCGAGCGTTCAGGTAGTTTTGAGATTGCAGTTTACACAAAAATCTATATTAATACATACATATACTAGGTAAATAAAAATGTTTTAATGCTCAGACTCTATATAATCGATTCTCAACCTTATTACAATACCAGAAGGTTGGATTGGTAAAATATGACAGATTCGGATAGCTTGACTTGCTGGTGGCTGAACATTATATATTATAGTATTTAGGACAAGTAATAGGTCAAACATTTTTTTCTCAGTTGGCTCAGTTTTACGACTCAGCGGTGGGAACAGCACCGCATCGTTATAATTTGTTTTTGTTATAATACCTTTGTACCCACTTTTATTTTTATTTTTTCGTCCTCACTTTGTCAATATCTTTGTCTTTTTTTTTGTACTGAATAAATGTTTTATCTGTCTATCTTTCTTAATATATTTTGAGAGAGTTAAGTTATTTTACCTGTTCCGTATTTAAATGTCAGTTTTCTTTTTTTAAATAATACAACTTAAATCTGTCGCAAAAAGCAAGACTACCTAGTAATGTAATTAAAGATACGAACCGCGTCATTGTTACATTTGCAGCGCGACGTCCAAAAGACATTAATGTCCGGGCTCTAGGTCAAGGAAAACTACCTGAATTTCAGATTACAGCTAGAGAAATCGCTAAAACAGAAGGCTTTATATTCTTGAAAGAATTTTACAAAAGCTGAACAAAAAACTTCTTACGTACTGATAGATAATTTGATTTGTCTATCTAGAATTAAGTTTGACAACGCAAAGAGAATTTAAAAAAATTAAAAAAAATGAGAATCACACTTTTATTAAAATCGCTAATACCATTTTAAGGGTCATCATCAGACTTTTTTATCATCCCACTGATAGGTGCAGGCCTCGTCTCACAAAGAGGAGGACTGAGCGTTAACCACCATGCTCGCTAACGTCCAGGTTTCCTCGTGATGTTTTCCTTCACCTTTATTCAGGCATTGGTGTCCAAGATACATATACACAATGTAGACTTGGAAAGTTCCTTCATATAACGTAGAAAAGTTGCATACTTACCCGACCTGGAATCAAACCCGCACACTCATACTTGAGAGGCTCCGGCTTTAACCACTAGGCCACCACGCCTTCAGATTTAAAGGGTATTCCAATTTATTAAAAGGCAACAGAAATGTATATAAAACAAAAACAAAAGAGAGCGAAACATTTAAAAATAAACCTTCTTTGTTATGTCTATTATTTGTAGAGGTTTCTTAAAAGCGATGGCCAACAATAGCCAACAATAGTCAACTTATTTCTATAACACTTGAACTTCTTACTCTAATACGGTTTCGATAAACTTGTGGTGGACAATAAAAATAGCGGCTGCGATCGATCGAGCTCCCAATGGGCCCAGTCACTGGAGCTAATTTTGGCATACACCGGGATTATTATTTATGACCAATGAGTTCAAATTCTTAAAATACAATGATGATTACTTTTTCAAATTTACACTAACATTATTATTAAAGCTTATAAGAGAGTTTGTTTGCTTGAGCGCGCTTATCTCGAGAATAACAAGGCCAATTTGTAAAATTCTTTCAGTGTCAAAAGTACTATTTACCAAGCAAGGGTGTAGGTTACTTTTTGTGTAGGTGAATCCACTGGCGGAATATAGTTTTTATTTAATTTATTAAATTTTTTTTCCTTACCCTATACTGTCCCACTGCTGGACAAAGGCCTCCCCCAAAGTCTTCCATTTATTTATTTCTAATCTGAAGCGTGCGGCCAATCGGCGAGGGAAACCCCCATAAATGTGGAATAATGTTACTTACAAGTATTTTTTTATTTTATTCTAATGTTCATTATCAAACGACCTATATTAACTGCAAGAAAACATGGTTAGTTCTTCTTCTATTATTAAACTTCTAATATTCTATCTTATGGTCGTTTTATTGCTGTGGTATCGCAAGAATAAAGACGAGAAAAATATTACATACCCAATCTATCAATCAGTAATAAAGACACGTACAAATATTTGTTTTTCACAGGCAAATTTCAAATAGGAACTCGTACATTGTCCCCTATATTCCTCAATTTCACCTCCTTACAGAAAAAGATGTACGACATAAGACCATATTTACAACACACAGGAAAAACGAGGCTACATATGGGCTTTGATTCAGCCAAGTATTGAAAAGAAAGTCTCTCTTTTATCTTTTGTGGCATTTTATACGTTCCTTTCATCTTTTGTTATACAGATGTACTGTAGTATTTTTGTATCAGTTTTTGCTAACAATACTTTTGCTTTTTTGTATTTCGATTTTAATAACTGTCTATGACTTCTTCGAGTGTTTTGATGTAAGAGGCAATCTTGTATTTCATTGTTTTTTAAATAACATTACGTAAATAACATATTTTTTCCTTCCTACACTGTTTGATATTAAACTTTTTTTATGCTCCAGCACCTATTTTTAAGGACCAATTTTTTACGAAAATCTTGAATTTTCCTTATTTTGACTTTATGAAGCGTTTATTTGAGATAAATATGTAGTTAACAGCGAATAATAAATATTTTATTCATAATAATGGCATCCATACCGATTGTCGGCCATGGCGGCCGTTTTCTCGAAGGAGATCAGCCAGCTACGCAGGATATACTTAGAGTGCACAAGCATTTGCGCAGACACAGGTGCACTCTCTCTTCCCTGAGTCCGATGGGGCGGCAATCCGACACCACCGGAGAGAGATTAGATGCAGGACCGACATTCACGTGCTTTCTTATGCACGGGTGTATCAATCCCCAAGTCCGGGCTTATTTCAGCTCGACCCGGGAATTGTACCCCGCGACACCGTCTTGATCAATGAGACAGTCTTTTTTATATTATTATAAATATTTTAATAGTATAATGATGAAAAACCCGACTAACCATTTATTATATTATCACGTAACTCGATTAAGCCTGGAATATAAGTTACGTTCTAGATAATAATATCAAAGATATCCTTAACGCTAGTGCCGGTAAGTTAGTTAGCGCCGAAACTTGGTGAATTAAGTTGCTGAACGAGCATTATTAATATTAAACATTATTACGCGCTTAGTGTGGGGCAAGACTGGAAGTTTCTTTATACTATGTATAATTATATCGGGATGTAAAAAAAGGTTGATTATAGCTGAACTTTATTATTTCATGAAAAAATATTGGTAACTATCGCTTTATTTGAACGCATAAAACGTAGTCATATTCTTAACCTTTTCTTGGAGTCGGCTCCCAGTGTTTCTGCACGCAGCTGAGTACCAGTGTTTCACATGGAGTGACTGCTTATCTGACCTCAATCAAGTTACCCGGATAATCAAAACGCAAGCGTCACGTTGGGGGTCCCGCAGTCTCGTGTACAGACATAGCTTCTTTCGTTTCGTCGTCTGCAAAATAAATTTGAAAGCTAGAGAAAGAACGAGCCTTTATATACTTTAACTCGTCATGACAAGATTCACGGTCCGACCGCGGCAATCGTTGCTTAACCTTATGGTCAATCAGTCCGTGCAGCAGTCACTTAGCCACGAGTAACTCCCATTAAACGCACCATACTTTGAGACTAGATATTACTAATGAAAAGAAAAAAATGCACTAGGTATAAACCACTCAAGTGATTAAATAAATCAGGACAAAGCTTCAGATAAAAATCAGTTTATCACAAAGTTTATCCAAATAGCAGACAATTAGTAAGGCTATTCGCTTTTGGATGCGATCCCAAATCGTATGAAAAATTTACACTTCCTAAAAATAACGAGCAATGTAGATGTAGCCATTTCGGAAAATGTTTGGGATACGAATTTTTTGTTGACGCAATTAAAAAGTTTTTAATTTCGAATGCCGTTCATTGCGTTTTTTTGTGTAACAAGTTGGGAAGTATAGTAATTAAAATTATTATTTTATCAAAATAAAATAAGTACGGGCATATTGACATATTACTTTCCTCTATGGGGCAGATATTATTATGTGTTTTTATACAATCTACTAATCTAAACCTATGCAATAAATAAATCAGTGAAAGTGTCTGAATTACATTAGCAGCTCTTTAGGATACCTACCTACTTCTATAAATAGTACAGTAACGACTTTGAAACCAGGCTTTAAAAAATTTAGGTATCATGGGTCTCATCATCATCATCAGCCTCTTTATGGCACTAAGAAGAATTGAGCGTTAATCACCACGCCTGACTTGGAATCGAACCCGCACACTCACACTTGAACACTGTTGCTTTAACCACTAGGTCACCGGGTATCATGGGTCTGCTAACGTTCAATTTGAAAATCTACTAACCCATATACAAAACCCCAAAAATATTTCATCCGTATAAAACACAGTCGTGTTTAGTGTCGGTGCGGATGGACTGCCGCCGTCCCCCGGGGGATATAAAAGGCGATTTACTGAGTGGCGCTTCGTGAAACTTTTGTCTCACCACTGTCATAGAGTAGGATAGGATCAGAAGGCTAGTTTCGTGGAACTCGCGAAAATTAAGGACTTTACTGGCTGCATACAAACGATAGACTTATACTAACAATTTGACAGTCGCTCTATCCTCGTTTTGATACAAATATCGAGTAATAAAGGCAAAAAAAAATAGGTATAGTAGAATTGAAAACCTCTGTTTTGGTAGACCGCTGAAAAAATAATTTTTATTTTATATTTTAACTGCATACATTTTGACTTTTATCCTACTGAAACTTTCAAACAAGTGAGACATATTAATATTATTATTTATCTGTCAAAATTTCAAAAAAAATCGTTGCGTTTTTAATAAACAAATCGAAAACTAATAGAAAACAAAATTTTAATGTATGGCCTCCCATAATTGCAAGGTTCTTGAGATTCCACAATTCCCACATTGATAAATATTTTTGTATTCTGGCGACAATTTAGGCAAATGCAACTCACTTTTTTGGCATCATAAATTAAATAAATGCACAATCTTCATTTGAAAATTTCAAGCCTTCTGACTTCGTAGGTATATTACTATTTCTAGGGTCTGTTTAGTTTAGCAAAATTTGAAGTTATAAAATGTGGGTAGTCAGAACAGTGAGAAAAACCAATGTAGTTATTTATCCGTAATTTAGTTTGCTCTAAAGGTGAGTACACATGTTCTTACATGCTCGATAAACTTGATCGATTTCGAGCAAGTACGATCGTGTAACAGACGCCAGCACATCAAGCTACTACAATCTGTGTGTGTGTGGTAGCTTGATGTGCTGGCGTCTGTATCGTCCTTGTCTCAAAACAAATGCTCGAGGACTTGAAGAACTTTGTAGATATGCTCGGATGAATCACGCTTACCGAGCGTATCCGTACGTGTGTACCTTACCTTAATATTGTGGCTCACTTGGGGTTTCAGTTCCGAAGAAATCTTTTACTGTTGTTATAGTTTGAGGGTTGATTTCAACAGGGATAAATATTACATACGAGCTTATACTTATATGTATTGTTAGGTTAATAGACTTATTTCTAGAGCATTATAATAATTTGAAACGTAGTTATGATCTGTCCTGTTTAATATTGGATTCAATTATAAAACTGAATAAAAAATGTATGATACTAATAACTAACTAACTAATAATAACAATATAGACCTTTAAACCTTTGAAAAAAAACTTTATTTCTTTAAAAGGCCGGTTGCTCTGATGTTGGTCTGATACCATCGATAATATCTTACAATCAGGCGATGTGTCGGCTCGTTTGCCCCCGATTATACCTAGAAAAAAACTACGTAAAAACTATTTTAAAATCTGATACAACACTCAAAGAGGTTTTAATCCGTTTGTTGTTGGAAAATATTAAAAAACTCGCCTACCCTGGCATCGGTCCAAGCACTTGTGTTGCCGCGTATTGCTCTAGTTGCACTCTGCAGAGAAATGTCCCACATTAGGTGCACAAGTTACGAAGTGATTTCTCCTCACTGATGTTAACTTAATTTTATTTTTCATACTTTTAAAAATAATTTCGTAGAAATCCACTTAAATAAATTTTCATTTTACAAAGAGTAATTTGATGCAGTTATGAAAAGTATGAGAAAATATCTAGCTCGCAGCCAAGTAATATCCGCACGGGCGGGTCGATAAATAATAAGGTTAAGCAACGCTTGGCGAGATCGGTCTGTAGATGGGTGATCATCTTGTCATAACAAGTTCCTCCATGTTTTGGAAGGCACGTTAAATTGATGAGTCCCGGCTGTACTTTGTACATCTTTTGACAGTCGTTACGGGAAGCCAGAAAGTCAGAAGCCAGAAAATCGTACAACCAATCCTACTAAGGGGTATCGGGTTGCTGCATCAGGTAACTGGGTCGAAGAGGTCAGACAGGCAGTCGCTCCATGTAAAACACTGGTGGAAGCCGACCCAACATAGCTTGGGAGAAGGCTAGGCAGGTGACGATAAATGGACGCTCATATATAAGAGCCAAAAGCGGCACACGTCAGCAGGTTCAGGTCAGATACCTACATCTGCATCCACCTGTAATATTATATTAATATCTACCCGTTAATTGCTTACGAACTAAATGAAAGCAATGTCAACTTGAATCGACTTCTAAATCCGACTTCAAAACCGTAATCCAGTTTCAAAATTATCAATGACTAAGTTGAAGGTTGTTCATGTTTCAGTCTTTGTCTTCAGAACTCCTGAAAGTTATTTCAAATGACGAGTTAATCAAACAAGTTTTGATTTACTGGCTGGTTTTGGTATCAACGTAATCAAAAAATTTTGTTCCTTCATAGCATTACAATTTAAGTTACTGCCGTCTTTATTAACATTAAATAACATCTTGAAGTCTTAAAAACTTTTCTTTAATTAGTAACTTTATATATATATTTTTTTTGGAATCTGCCAAAACTCAAAACGCATCATAACAGTTCGTTTGGGATGATACGTTTTGAAAAAAAACTGTGTGTGCAAATAAAGATAACGATTTCAAAAGTCGGAGCTCGTGCCTAAGTAAAAGCCGTATGGGTCGATAGATCGTAAGGTTAAGTAACGCTTGGCGCGGTCGCTCCGTGGATGGGTGACCATCTTGTCACGACAAGTTCCTCTGTTTTTTTGGAAGATACTCTAAACTGATAGGCCTCTGCTGTAATTTTTCTATCTTTAACAGTTGTTATGGGTAGTCAAAAGTCAGAAAGTCTAACAACCCGTCTTATGGGTGTATCGGGTTTCCCAGGAGGTTATTAATATTCGAAACACATGACGATACATTTCTTATGAATTTTAAATAATCCCCCATCGTAACCGTCCCAATAAAAAGAAGTACTGTTCGGAATTTTAATATGAGTATGACAAATGATATGATGAGAATTTCCCCTTAAGGCTACATACATGACTCAATAGGCAGCTATGAAATTGTCGATCTTATTATCAGCCGGACGATTCGATTTATCGAGGCTAAGCTTTGCTATTTTTGCCACATTTTGACCATATTAAATGTCAAAAAGATTTTTTTTTTTTTGCCTGAGGCAAAAAATACTAGTTAAAAAGCTCAAAATATTTATTTAACAGCGCATTTTGAACGTCAAATATTACAAAATCAAAACGTCCTACCTTCACGACTTTCTATGCGTTTTCGCTGGGAAGAAGTGGCGCAACAAACTCCCCAGCAAAACATGTCTGTCTGTAGGTTTGTAGAACCATTACACACTATTTTATTTCCCTTCCTTGTGAGTGTTATCGAAGACGATGCAGGCACTGGAGGGTGACTGCTTAAAAATTAATTAGCCTTGAAAAGTTTTCACACTGACCTATTCAGATACATTCGTGCAAAAACAATTTACATTATATTTTGCCAGGATCTCGTAGATGTTTCATCTCTCTCATCATGAGTTTTACTTAAAATATACTAATACAAAAGTTTGAAGTACTTATAAAAGGACTTAAATTAAATTCTTGGTCCTTTCTTCCGCGCTAAAAAAAGGATATTAATCTGAAAATAAGTAACCTTGAGTCTCGTTCTTATTAAATTGTGGGTACTTCCTTAAGGAGAACCCCATTTTCTGAGAGTATAAAAAAATATTTTATTTTGAAGGAAAAAGGTTTATAATTCGTGTCATGTGGAGACACATTATTTTATATACTGTTTAGGAATGTTTTTTCTGTACAGTTCGTGTTTTTCTTTCAAAGATTCTCCTTATGGGAAGGTAGCTAAGTGATACGTTTTGTTAGCTTTTCACAAGCCAAGTAGTAGCACCAAAGCAAAAAGTAGTGTTTTTTGACCAATAATGTGATATTTATTTCTTTAATACGCTATTCATAATGTCTACTGGTGTTTATTATAAAACAGTTGCAATAAAAATAATTGGAATTTACTAAACTAATAATAATTTAATAAACTAATAAAAAGTTATGATTGTTTCAATGACTTTGATTATTCTTTATTTTTAAAACTTGTAGTGAATTTGCTAAATGTATAACTGAAAATGAAATAAACGAAATTTATTATAACAATTTATGGTCCATCGAGCTATGCGGCTGTTACTGATCCACGAATAATATTTTATTTCCCAGCTCAGCATTACCTATATCAAGCGAACCCACTGGGCATCGTAAACAAGAGTCATTTCCCGCCAAATCCTCCGTACAATGAAATCTTACGGTATACCAACATAATATTTCTGGTCTGTGAAATCTGTAAATAAATACTGTAGAAGAAATATTTGGTAGAGGACTTTCAGGAAAATTGAATTAAAAAAGAAAATGTGTTGATCCTTGTGAGAAGACGAGAATTTATTTGTAAAACTATAATAATAATATGTAAAACTTTATTAAAATTGTAAAAATTGTGGTGAGATATTCACAGACACATATAGTGGTGAAAATATAAAGAATAAAAACAGCTGATGATGAAAAAGCTTCAGCAGACTTATATGGCGATTTTATATTTATCCTGTCAAGAAAAGACAAAGCTGTTTCTGTCAATGTCAAACACTAATAATATTCCTAATTAATTGTCAAGTTTTTTAATTAATAAGCTTTTCTTCAAAAGTTCAAAAGGGTACCTATTCCATGCGATCTTAAAAATGTACCAGCTTTAGTGCTAGGTTTAAACCATCATCTTGAACAAAGATAAGAACCCAAACCTAGTTCTAAACACACGTAAATTTTAAACCACGTTTTATAACAAGGTGGATTATGTTTTACCTCACGCATACATGCATCTTACCACACATATCCAGGCCGTGTTATTTCAGCGTTTGTTACACAAGATTTCATAAAGCCTACCTGGGTAAGACCACCTGTCATAACTTAGGATGAACCCTACTATTGTTAATGTTCTGGCTAATATTACGAGGTGTTATGAAGAAAAATGCTAACGTTATGAAATATCACGGTTCATTTAACGCTGGCTAAGAGGTGCTCAGTTGCTCCTAGAAATGTTTTTGTCAGGCTTTTCTACGTCGATTAATCATGATTATAAGTCTTGCATTCGTCAGCTTTGTGGTTAATGTATAAACTGTTACAAGGTCTTTAAAATTAATAAAAACATCGTAACGAATAAATAAAGTTCTCTTATTTTTGAGAGTCGTTTAAGAAAGACAGAATAAAAGGGTAATGGTCTACAGACGCCAGCACATCAAGCTACTACAATCTGTCAAATTTCCTTAATAGATTTTCAACTTTATCGCTGATGCTTATAGTTCAAAGTTGATTGAGAAAAGTCAGTTCTGGGTACCTTGATGTGCTGACGTTTACAAAAATGTTCTCGAAAATTAACAAGATTTTTTTTATATATGTTTAGTTCTTTTTCATTCTTTTTGAAATCAGTTTTAATAAGTTATTATCTACATGGTTACGTCAATTTAGTTTGATAAATCATATTAGCAGCTGACATACATATGTAGATAGATGGCAAATCAAATACTCTATACTGATTTATTCGACCAAAACTTCCTTAAAGAACTTTCACAGGCCAAGTAACGAAACCGATAAAAGAACCCAATTCACAACCATCTCACTCCCCCCTAATTAGTTCGTAGTACATTTATAGCTACCACAAACACCTTCCACGGACCACAAAAAGAATCCAATTAAAAACCCACTAATTGGATTAACTAACGAGCCAGCAAGCTCTAATTTACAGCAGCATTGGGTCCAGATTTATTTTTAGACCTCAATGCAGTTGGTTGGTTTTTTGGTCTGCAAGTGTAAAGTTGGGAAGTGACGGAGAATGAGATTTGAGAAGATGGTGTGAAAAGAATTGTTGAAAGACGGAACACTGATTGACCGCAGAAGATTCTAATGTTAAAAAAATATTTTTTGATAGCTATTATTTAAAAGAAAAATAGACAAATCTTGCAAAAAAAATATGGTAACTGGCTCAGGTAACTGGCCAACTGACTTGACGAGGTCAAACAGGCAGACAAACTCAAACTCGTTTATTCATATAAACACTGATAAATCAGCACTTTTCGAACGTCAAAACAAAAGACAGCTCCCAAAACCCTTCACGCTGTTGTAGTCGCTGCAATTGTACTCGGCTGGATCCAGAAAGACTAGAAGCTGACTTCAACATAGCTTAGAAAATGGCTAGGCAGAGAGGACGAATATTATAGTAAGTTGATCATAAAATATAAAATAAGTTCAAAACCTGTATAAATATATTCTAGAGGCGAAAATATAATAATTTTTCATGTCTTAGCAACAGACTTATAAAAACTAGTTTTATAAAATTATCCGAATCAACGGTATTCCTAGAAGAAAAACAACAAAAGAAAATTGCTTTATGTTCAGTAAAAATTTCAGTGAATTATCTCTCTGTTTCTTTTACGCTACCTAGGTTCTAATTAGTAAATAATTTAGTGCGACTTCGCTTAGCTTTGTAAAAGCAATTTGCAGTTTGTTCCTTAGGCACGACAGTGGGTGACAAGTAAGAGGGGAATGCTTTCTTGCAACTTTAATAACTTACAGAAAGATGTTACTTATGTTGGAAAAATGTAGAAGGAATTTAAAACCATTTTTTTGCTGTTTAAAATTACACTTATATTAAAATCTAATACATTGGATGTTTGTCACATATTCACATAAATACTACTGAAATATTTTTTTTGAAACATAGCAGTAATATACATAGGTATAGCCTAAACACAAAATATGTGTTTAAAACGGGCGTGAGAAGAATTTCTCTCATGACGCAGGTCCACGGTCAAAAACTAGCAAAGAATAAAAGAGAGTGAGGAAAACAAATTTTAAATCATAATACGGTCTCAATGTAGAACACTAAAACTCTCCAATTTCTTAAACTTTGGTACATCTGAATCGTCCTTTGGTACATATGAACATCTCAGACTGCCAGCCAGTCTTCCCAGAGTATTACAGGGTTACCCAGGTTGTTTGAGGAAGTCAGTCAGTCGTTCGTTCCAAGTAAAACACCGGTGCATCCGATTAGACTGAAAAATTGTACTGAAAGCCGACCTCAACATAGCTTGGGAAAAGGCTAGGCAGATGATGATAAATGTGCTATTTGAAGAACAATCTTTTTTTATCAACTTAGTAGTGTCAAAACAAAGGAAATTAAACAGTGTCAATCAGGCTGAAAACGACCAATTACCGCTCAACGTGTGCCAAGCAGAACACCTGACGCTGGTACTCTAAATTCCTGCTGCCAGAGACGTGGAGAGCACGAGCAATTAGTACAAGTATGGTTTGTTTATGTTGCCCAAGAGCGCTCATATTTCATTTATTAAAACCTCGCTAACTAACGTAGCTGAGCTTCGAAAAATTTTTAGTTGACACTATAATTTTACTGTTTTGCCAAGAAGCGTTCGTAAAAGTCTAACTTTCGGTCTAGACTGCATCCTTAATGTATGATGTCACAAATCAGATACACAAAGAAATAAATTATACTGAGTAACTAAAACTCTAAGGGCCTGTTTCACCACCAACGAATAAGTTCCAGTTAGTTTATTTGTTAGATAATTTCATACAAATTCTGCTCCATTTTTGAATTTATTCGGTAGATAGTGGTTATTGGGATATGTGAAACTGGCCCTTAATGTATCATGCCCACTTCTGCTCCTGAGCAAAATTTGGTTTTAATTTGTAGAAGAAGAAAATAGGTCTTTTATAGAGGTAAGTAACATACTGTATGATATTAATACGAATACACTTGAGACATATTTTTTCATCGTCTATAGATTATAAAGAAGTAAAGTTTGTGTATTTGTGACGTTGTAGAGGGTAATCTCAGGATCTGCTGGACCAATTTTGAAAATTCTTTCACCCATAGATAGAATTTGTGCGTTTCAAGAGCTATATTTAAACCAGACCCTTATAGATGTTCCTTCAGGATGCGTGTGCAACCGCGGGAATTACCCAGTCTTAAATATCATGGCATTATGAGATGTAAATTCAAATGATTTTACAACAAAAAGCAAATCGGCCATTTTTTAAGTATATCCAACAGAGCAAACGGCTTCAACTTGGTAGAAAATATGAAGTAAATATTTTCCATTGGCCATGCACTTGAGCGAAGTAATATTGCCCACAGCTTATGACGTAGATCTGCCAATTTGCCGACCGGCTCTCGTGAGTAACGAGCTGGTAGAGTGCTCACACGCGGTTACACTTTGAAAGGGGGATTGGATGTGGAACATTTTGTGTTAATAGATAAATATTTTATTGGGAGTGATGGTGCTAGAATGTATTATTGGTTTGGTAGACTACTGAATTAATAAAGATACAACCATTCGTTTTGCTTACGGGTGGCAAATTTGACTAAGCCATCATATGTATGTTATCAAATTGCCTTCTTTTCTGAAGTCACATTTGTTCGGATCGGCATCCACTCTAATTCTTTTTATTTTAATAACTGTTGTTTAATAATAAATCGCGTTGTTGTATATGTGAAGTAAGAATCTAATAATATATATTTTATACCTTTATGTAATGTCATTCTAAAATGTAAAATAGTTAAAGAAAAAGCTTTTTTTTAAGACGATTTTTTTTGTTTATTTCTGTGAGAAATAAAAAGGGCACAAAATTTGCTTAAACGACTTCTTTTATTAATATTTAACATCTTTCTTATTCACATTCACTTAATTCATATTCAACCAACGAAAAGTCTATCCAAAACAATATCTGCGGCTCCATATTCCTTTAACAAAAACACGTAGACATCACACAGTACGTAACAAAACGAGCGACAAATACATGTTTTATCGTATTTATGAGCAAACTTCATTTGGCCTAACAACTCGGAGCTATAAGAAGAAGAGTGAACTCGTAAAACATATCACGCTTGTCACGTTAGTTACTATGTACTATGGGATAGTGTGGACGGGATCTCGGGGCTGTGTCACTTTGTCACTGTTATAAACGTGAATGGTTTAATGTGATGTATTTTAGTTTTTCACGCAAAAATTATTGCACGGATATATCTGTTTTACCCATGTCAGGTGGAAAATACTATCTACCTATAATCGGATATAATATAGTCTATGTTACTTAAGGTGATTGTAGCTTTTCAATGATGAAATAAGTTTTGATATCGGTACAGTCGTTTTAAAATTTGTTCCTTACAAAACGAACATATCAGATTAAAATACGAAGTTTTCCTTTTTATAATATTGATCTCAATAATTTATAGGTACATCTAAATAAATCATATTATTGTAATATATGTATTAGGTCTAGTTTTCAACCGGGTGTCAAAAGTTGTTCCCTTGGGGCGCTATTTTATAAACTAGCAGACCGAGCGAGTTGCTGTGGTTAAGGTTTTTTTTATAATAAAATATAAATAATTTTCAATAAAAGAATATTGCAACTATAAATTAAGATGTAAGCTATCCTATCTTTTAAGTTGGATCAAACTGCATACGCTGTGCAAATTTTATTGAAATCTATTAGTCGTTTAGAAGGCCATTGCGCACAAACAACGTGACACTTAATTTATATAAATTTTAAATCCATTTAAAATATTGACCGAGATTTGTTTTTTGTAATTCATTATCATTGTAATCATAAGATAGTGCCATCAAAAAATTACGGTAAGTACATCGATAAAGAACAACTTAACTAATATTTACATTATACGGCTGGGTATATTTGCACGTACGTCGTTCTGTTTCAAGCTGGCAGGTAATGTAATGAACCGGCAGAATTCACCCCTTATCTTGTTTTCCACTTAGAAGCATACGTGGCTAGGTGGAATTCACGCTCTCGTATTCTGGCGAGCAATCATTTTAGCAACAGACTGTAGATTATATTCTTGAGCTGGTCCTGGTTTTCCAAATAAAAAAACCGGAGGCGAGTTGAACACGTCTATTCCTTGTTGAACCATAAAGAGAGGGAGAGCGATATACAAATTGTTGCCCTGTTTATAATTTCTAAATCAATCTATTAATATCAGCGTTGCTAGTCGCAACAATTATTTCACTGTATTTAATTGCGATTGGGTTGAGCATTACATTAAAGCCTTAGTATGTCCTTGTCTTTGCTAACAAAATAAAGCAGCTGGATTTTTATCGCCCTAAGTGAATTAGGGCCTATTGTCGATTTTTTTACCTAATATGTCTATAACAATAAGAGGTCAGAGAGGAGGTCAGACAGAATGGAGCATTAATTCTTGCAAGTATTATATGAAACCTTTTAAATATGTATGTATATTAAATTGAATTATGCTAAGCTGCTCACTTGATCAGAATTAAAACAAAAACAAACCCAAAATTAAACGTGTTCTTTTGTCAGACAAAATGTTAGTCCGTATATTTTGCTTCACTAGAGCAGGGCAAAAATAATGTGATAGGTGAAAAATAAGGGATTCCATCCTCCTTAACCCGTGACGGGATAGAAGGGGAAGTAATATCGTTACTTTGAAAATATAACACCACACCAAAATATATACAGTAGTATAATTTGAAATAGAATATAAAAAACAATAGATAAAACATAAAATTAAAGATACTCAACTTAATATAAATTTATAAAAGACTGTTCTTAATGGCGACTTTTAAATCGTTGGTACTGCCTGTAGTTTTCAGTTTTGGCGCGTTATTTTCACTGAATGTACCTATAGGTATACTAAATACTAATATAATATACATACACAAACTTCACAACTATCAAATAATATATAAAATATAATAAATATATGGCATAGAAAAAACAATCCCCATCGCCTATATAGAAACCAGCCATTAGGTCGCTTGATGCAACTTAAAACCGCCTTATCAGATTTTTGAAAAAGGAATACCCATCTAAACCCCAGCCCGAGAGTTTTAATCCTTCCAAAATATCAGTATTCATCGATAATCTAATTTATTCAACACTCTAGCTGTTGCCCGCGACGTCGTCCGCTAAAGTGTTATCGTGATATGTAGCCTATATGTTGACCCGACCTCTTAGTTATATTCATGCCAAATTTGAAGCAAATCCTTGTAGTACTTTTTGAGATGAGCCCGGACATTCATACAGACAAAGAGACAAAAATTCTAAAAACTATATTTTTGGCTTCAATATTGATTGTAGATTACGCCCCAATTTTTAATATTCAATGTACAGTTTGGCCTTTCTACGATTTTATTATATGTATAGATAATATTATTTATGTAAGTCCGTAGGTCCAAATTTTGAAATTGCCAACAACTTTGTGAAGATAATTCGCAGTTTCTGCAACGTCAGACAGTCAACGTAGCTTGTAACATAGCTCAGAACACGTTGCAGGTACACTCACGTTAACGTATGAATTCTAAGAAAAGCTATTACATTAGAGTACGTCAGCTTGTTTCTAAATTCCAAGTAATCGTACTTTTAGTTGAGTGTAAATTTTAAGGTAAATGTGGTTTGAAAAGGGGATTTAAAAAAACTTAATTAATTTCAGGAAATTTAAGCTTTCTTTTAGATTTAGATAGATAAGATTTATTTGCCCAAAAATGTGCGTACATTTTTCATTAGTATAGATTTTATAATATGTATGTATTTATAATGATGAGAATAAAAACCTATTAAACAGGTTTCAATGTGCGTTCATAAATCAAATTACATAATTTATATTAATTAGCATTACAATTAGTCGAGGTGGCCTATTGGTAAAAGCGCCAGCCTTTCAAGTGTAATAGCGTGGGTTCGATTCCAGATCAGGCAAGTACCAATGCAACTTTTCTAAGTTTGATTAAGATTAGATTAAGATAAAATATCATTCGTATTTCATTATCATCATATTATTATATTTCATTATCATTTATAAACGCAAAAGTAAGTCTTTCTGTCACACTTTTACTCGGACACTATTGCACTGATTCAGGTGATATTTTGTACACCATTAGATCAGGGCCTGACAGAGGGCGCGACATCTCCTTCTTTATATTGGGAACTTGGCTTCCGATTCTTATTAAATGTCTTCTTATTCTCTTCTTGTGCTTGTAGTATTTGCTGCTTTGCTTTAATTCTCATCTCTTGTCTATTTTCTTTATACTGATCAATCTCTAGTCCATATTGCTCTGAAATCATAAGTACTTCTTTAAGTCTTTGCACAGCTTGGACCTCATCTTTGGCCGTTATCAACAAATCGACTATAAATATGATGATTTCACCTTTCATTAGCAGATCTCTAAAACTATTTTTTTGGGAGCTTGAAGTAGTTTCATTGGGATGTAAGCAATTTGTATTACCTTAGTACATAGTTTATACTCCTGACATAAATATACCCATATCACCACATTTAATACATGAACACGGAACCAAGACAGAACAATCCTCTCATTAAATCTTGTCTAAGTTCAAACACAGGAGTAATTCTACTAAGCCTAGTAAATCTCGCTCGAGCGGTAATACCGGACGAATGCATGTTCATCAAAGTCAGCGCTTTAGTGCTCGTGCATGCTGTCCGAGTTACTGATGAGCATATTCATTTCCAGCTTCCAGTTTCTATGGTACTGGCTTTTGGGGAGTTAAATTTTAATTATTTTAGCAGTTGACAACTGTTTTGGCTGTTTGTCACTCGCGCTGTTAAAAAACTAAAGATAAAAAGTCATTGATTCGAAGTAGTCTGAAAATCAGCACTTTTTAAGGTCAATACTACGAAAGAAGCGCCAAAAAAGACCGCCCTTCACCACCTGTGTGTAATCGCTGGTAACTGTGTTTATGTGTCTCGCTTTCACACCAAAACTACTGAATCGATTTAAATAATATTTGGCAGGCACATAGTCTAAAATCTGAGAAAGGATATATGGTACTTTTTATCTGGATGCGGGATGGAGTTACCTCAGGCGGTGGATGGAACCGCGGGCAACAGCTAGTAATCCATAAATGGTAACTTCTTTTGGTATCCTGAAGAAAGGACCTTATGACCGACACACGATGTCACCAAATCCAGCTTGTAGCTTGCTGATTGCCTAGGATTAAATAATCTCTTGCAAGCTGCATACTTGCATAGTATCACGGATTCCCAGTCAGTCATAATCATACCTTGAAAATAATTTCAATATGGGCATAAGATAAGTTCCATAAACCCCTAACACAAATTGGTTCACATTTGCCAAATCCTCGAAGCGAAAAATCTGATGAACTTGATGAATTCAGTACAATGTGAAGCAATTGTCGCCTTCATTCACTCGGAAACTCAATATGTAAGACTGTGGTGATATTGTGCCTACAAATCACCGTCGCGGCAGGTGAATTTAATCAAAAGCGGCACAGATTGCCCGCCACAGTCTAATTTACGATCTCCTAATAGACTGCTTCGAGACAGTACTATGAGAATGAGGATAGAATGAAGGTGACTTATTTGTGAGTTCTAGATACATTTCAGAACTTTTTATTAAACTTGTTAATTTAAATTGAAGTTTTTTGAATCAAAATTAATTAAAGAGAGAACATAGACAATTATTTAAAAGTTTTTATAAGGTCAGCTGCGCCCTTGCTTCCTTTTATGGTTACGGATATCCCTAGGCCGCGACAATTGCTTGATATCAGGCGATCTGTCCATTTGGAGCAAACGCGTATCTCATTTAAAAATAAACGTAAGAGCAGACAATGGTTTAAAAAACGTACCTCTAAATTAAAACAAAGGGTACGGATACAATTAAACTATCTAAAGTTACAAAAAAATATATACAACGGCTTTCTGCCAGCAGTTTTATCCACGCCCCGTAGGATACTAATTCATACATCCAACTAAAAAGATCAAAGTAAGGCTTTTCTCGATCAACAGGAGATTAAATTATTTCAGTGTTAGCACTGACATATTCAGTAGTTCCTGAGATAAGTGTTCAACCTCTTCTGCTTTATAATAGTAGAGATATCTCACTTGACAAACTCGCTTCTGTATCACCAATCGTAGTAGTGGTTACATCTCTGGTGATTAACTCAAGACTTGATCAGATCGTACTCGGCAGGTGATATGCTCCTCTAATACCGAAGTATTAGAGTACTTCGGTCCTGGCTTTATTTATACACAACCTTTGTAGAAGCTTATAGAGGAGTTAACTAGGTATTTATGCTTTGATTTACCTGTAATAGGCAATTCTAGAAGGTCTTAGTTGAAGTAGAAAATAATGGGAGTAATTTTTAGGAACGAAATTAGAGGTGTTATGATTTCAAAAGTAGATTTGTTACATGACATGTGTTAACTTCAAACTTGGACTAAAAATCTTTGCTTGCTTGTTAGCAGGTATTACAGGGCGCTTATACCAAAAGTTGGCAACGTCGCAAATATCTGTCAAATATTTACACCTTTTAATTAATTTGTCCAATTTACTATATGAAAATAAGAATTATGGCTCTATAGTGCACTAAAACATTGAGCAGGAATTGTAATTAAAACACAATTAATTTGATGTTGTAAACGTTTTAGGAGTAAAAAATAAATTGCCTATGCATTAAAATAAATTGCCAAATTAATCAAAACACGTCAAATTTTTTAAAATAATTTTATATATTTTTTTTTTAATTTGATAGGTATTTGCGATGTTGCCAACTTTTGAAATACGCGCTCTTAACTGCCTTTTTTTAACTTATCTCATTCTTACAGTAACCAGAGCTAAATATTATAAGCTAGCTGCTGGCTGACTGGGGAACATGTAGGGATTTATTAACGTTCCGTGGGAACTATTCCCTGCACCAAGATTGAAAGTATCCCATACGTTAAACACACATGTAAGTTACACTACTGCAGACTCTCATGAAACTCCGTTTTGCAGCTTATGCGTGAAAGACTAAAAAACATATACGTACTTTATATAATGTTAGTCCGTTATGAAGAATTTTATATCCTATCACAAACTAGACTTGACACAATTATTCCGGTGGACCGAGGCCTGCCGGGGCTGCGGGTTGTTCGCAAGAGCTACCGCAGTCCTGGTACACAAGGACCTCCAAAAGGAACATAGTGGGTTTCAGTCAGTATAAGTCTGACACTATCTCTAGTTGCACTCTCAAGGGGAGGGATCATTGGACGATTTCCCACTAAAAAAAGTACCTACACAATTATTATTTGTTTTTGTTGTAATCTGTGGTAAATTTTCATCTTATTGTAAAATCTTGCCATGGCGTAGCTCGTCAAAATAATTATAATATTATGTTTTATCTTTATTAAATAGTGATTATCGTCAAAGCCCTAATTCCATCTTTTCTTCAATAATTTTATTAGAAATAAAAACTTTCTTATGGCCACTAATATGTATAAGGGTAAGCTCAGAATTATATCGAAAATGACGGTAAAAAAACCACTAATGAAATCGCTTCTGTAATCTACATTAAAGACGTATGGACTTAATTTGGGTTCGAAGTTAATGTAGACGTCTCCCCCATTATTTAAATTAGGGGACTTAAGCTTAATATATGGGTATCCGTGTTGACTGCAGATGGCAAAGTTGGGGGTCCCTTAATCATACCCGGTAATAATATGTATATACGTATGGTAATAATATACCCTCATTTCTTAGAGGAATTTCTTTTCTAGGGGAAAGTTACGGAATTTTATTTTTAGTCTAATCATCTCCCGAGCCTTTTCCCAACTATGTTGGGGTCAGCTTCCAGTCTAACCGGATTCAGCTGAGTAACAGTGCTTTACAAGGAGCGACTGCCTATCTGACCTCCTCAACCGAGTTACCCGGGCAACCCAATACCCTGATTAGACTTGCTTTATTTTTTATTTTTAGTCTAATGCTGAAAAAAAAATATTTACTGTCATCAAAGAATCATTGCAAAAGTAAGTCGTGTGGTCAGAATTACGTTATGAATTTGGTAGTCATGCAGTATAAGACAACATTTTAAATACTATTTTATCCCTCTGACTGGAAACCTAAAAATCACAAGTTTTCATAGGAAAGTGCGGTTTTATTAAGCAGTACACGGCCTCCTAGGCTGAATTGCGAGACGACATATAAGAAAGACAAAATATTTTATTTTTGCATATTTTTTAAACCTTCAAATAAATTATACTGGATTATCAAATTAAACTAGCTGTCCCCAGCGGTTTCACCCGCATCTTTGGTTACTGCTCCGCTCCCGTGTGTCTTAGCGTGATGGTATATCCTCGATAAATGGGCTATCTAACACTGAAAGAATTTTTCAAATCGAACCAGTAGTTTCAGAGATTAGCGCGTTCAAACAAACAAACTCTTCAGCTTTATAATATTAGTGTCCATATTCATGTCCAAATTGTTAAATGAAACAAAGTATTTTTGACAATTTTCAGAATAATAATTCAAAAAGTTCTTTAGTTACTTCGTGAAAGTTTTTATCTAACTTAAAATAGCGTAGGTAGACTTATATTTAACTTACCCATCTGTTCAATATAACTTTTTAAATAAAACCAAAAAAAGAATAAAAGAAAAATTCAACCTTTGTAACTTGTATTTTATTTGAATTTTATTCAAGTATACTAAGCTACTACAATATTTCAAATTTCCTTAATAGATTTTCAACTTTGTCGCTAAAGCATATGGTTCAAAGTTGATTGGGAAAATTTGACAGTTTCGGGTAGCTTGATGTGCTGGCGCCTGTACTTAACCATCTTATGTTCAAATGCCCTTCTAGGCTGTCCAAGTTCGAACTATCAGAAGTTTACTATCCAGGATACATCAGCGGAACTTATACTAAGTAATTGACCCTCGCCCTCGCTGGCATCAATTTAATCAATCAACATCCAAGCCTCCATCTTGTATGTCATTAAACATTTACTATTGTTCGGTATTTCTGTTTCTATTCGGTATGCCTGATAAGATTTGGAGTACAAAAGTTTTGGGTTTTCGCTTTTCTTTTGTTTTTGTAGCTTCAGTTTGTTTATTTTTGTGGACGTTATTGTGTGTTGGGTCAATTTATTGGCTACTATTACAGTAATATAGTACAATCACTTTGAATGATTTGTAAGAAAATGTTGGAATCTTAATTTGAACTATTTCCTGGTCTTCGATTACGATAATATTTTGCACACGCTCTGAGTTCTGATGACAATACATGATTAGCTAAGAAACGTCATTACAAATCCAATATGGCTGTTTGAATACGAATTTTTAGTGTGCGCTAAACGGGTGTTTTTTAGTTTATTTTTGTTTAAATGGACACATGAAATACAAATGAAGCAACAGTCAAATGATGTTGAGTATTTTTATAAGCATCTTAATACATACTACATAGTTGGAGCTTCAATGCCGACAAACGCGATGTGTATGCGTACAAACGCGCGTCCATCTTGGAAAACCGCTAGTGCGGTTACATGACACTTACGCCTAATGGCGGGCCCACACTTGTGGTAATCAAATAGACGGCTTAATGCTTTTGTAAAATGTCACAGCAATTTGTATACATTTTTCAAGTAGTAAGTAGTTCACATTGTGCTTATGAGGAAAAGGTAAGCGGATTATTGATGGGAAATGATTAGCCAAATCCATGTTTACATTGTAAAGATGAAGAATTTGTTTGTTTGTTCGTTTAAACATACTAATTTCAGGAACTACTCGAACGATCTGTAAAAAAAAATAAGTGTGAGATAACCCATTTATTGAGAGATGCTACTTACGACTACTTTTTATCCGAATGCGCTGAATAGTTCCCACGGGACGCAGGTGAAACCACTGGCGCAAGCTAGCAAGTTAAAAATTAGAGGAGAAAATTTCAAATTGCTGCTATATTAAGTAATCTATTGAATAATCAGTTTCGCCGCCATCTTTATTTTGCCTTTGTGATACAAGAAATTGTTTACACGAACATTAAGCTTTAGTGTACAGACGCACATCAAGCTACTAAAATCCGTCAAATTTCCTTAATAGATTTTCAACTTTATAGCCGAAGCATACGGTTCAAAGTTTATTGGGAAAATTTGTCAGTTTCGGGTAGCTTGTTGTGCTGGCGTCTGTACAATATGTTAAAGGTAGTATCTACCTAGATGTTTATGTACATAACTCTTATTTCCTTGGTTACATTTCACGTAACTGCCCGATTTATCACAGGTACAAATGGTGGGGAAGATTTTGTGCGGTAACGGTCATATTTGTAACAAAATATGTGGAACGGCAATATTTTGGTATTCTCCAAGGGTTTTTTTATATTATATACTAGCTGCTGCCCGTTACGTCGTCCGCGTAAGCATTAGGTGATTAAACATTCACCCCCCCATACGTGATAGCTTGATAATATGTTGCCTATATGATGACCCGACTTCTTAGTTGTATTCATGCCAAAGTTGAAGCAAATCCCGGACATACATACAGACAAACAGACAAAAATTCTAAAAACTATATTTTTGGCTTCGATATCGATTGTAGATCACGCCCCAATAATTCTTTTTAAAAAATATTCAATGTACAGTTTTCACTTTTGTACGATTTTATTATATGTATGTACATTTGTACAGATATATCAAAGAAATACGACTTGAACTTGGCTTACAGAATTATCACTTATATTCATAATTTTCTTATAAATCCTCTTTGGTTAATTAGCAGTTGAAACTACATAAGTGTCATGAGTTGGATTAGTAAAAAAAAACATTTCTAATAAAAGATGCAAAAATCAGTTTATTACGCTTTCACACAAAAAGATCTGAACCGATTTCAAATAAATTTAGCCCAAAGATAGTCGTCTACCCTTGATACTAAGAGTGGTTTTCTCGTTATGCAGACGAAGTTGTTATTGAAATCTAGTATTACAACAATAGGTATCAAGCTATACACAGATCAAACTCGAGACAGACTTAACAACGAAACTTGAAATACATTTATCCCAAAAGCAGTGTTATATCAGAAGTTATCTTACTTCAGTCTTATCTCCTGGGATTACCTGTTGAAGCTAAGAGAAGGCTGAAACCATTCAATTTGTCACCTAATAATACTGTTCTAGAATTTTCTATGAAAATGTTTTTTGTTTTTCGTGTGTTGGAGTCTCAAAAATGTGAATATCAGATTACTTAGTTGGTATGTGTACGGGTACAGGTGTCATATTTTCATTGTCCTCATATTGTTTTTTCTTGAGTAAAATTTTGTTTTATTCCTAAGGGTTTGCTCATATAGTAAAATAGTATAACAGAGTGAAAATTTGAAAAAACAAAATGCACAAAGTAATTCTTTTTATCCGCAAGTCAATATTATCGCATCCAAGAAATTTGTTTAAGGTACTTATTTAACGTACGTTTTTGAAAATGCTTTAAGATATATGTAAGAATATTTTGGACAACTTTAAGAAAAACTAATTTTGGATTTTTGATTGAACATTTTGAATCAATCGAAGATGAATAATAGTTAGTACTTAAATATGCGACATCATTACTTTCACTAAAATTGTCTCAAATGGGCTTCAATTTTTTCGTTCACCTTCCGAAAATCTATAGTTCTGTATACATGGCAGAGACATATTATATACCATAACATTAAACCTATTTTATTTTTTCCCTTTAACGCAGCCTTTTCACCGAAAATGAGCTCCTCAAAAACCATTCAACACTATACTCAGATCCAAAATAAACAAGCAAGTGAACTTAATATTTAAAAATTGCCATAAAGCAATTGCAACATATAAATCATGCCAAGAAAACTGATAAAGACGCTCAATTTCCGAAAGCACTCGCGGGCCAAGCTTTTTTTTATTTTCACAAGTCAGGAACGGACGGTGTGCTTTGAAAAATGTTCCATTAAACTTTCAATATGACATGAATGCACTCTCTGTGTATTTGTTTTGAACTAGATGTTTCTTGCAGCTTCACTCGTGTCATGAAAGCAACTCATTTATATTCATAAAAACATACATACATATAAACGGTCGTATTTAGAACACTTTTTTTTGGAAGTCGGTACAAAAATATCCTTTAACTTTTTATAACCTTATTTTTAAGGGTTCTAACTCACATTTTTTAAAAATTTCTGTTCATTAATTTGCCTCTTAGATCTATGTATATTTGTATAATGAATTTAAAATAATTTTAGATAAGGCCTTACCTACGAAATTTTTAATGTTATAAGTGTTTTGCATAATTTTCTGTTAACTTATGACATATTGAATAAACAAATAAATCAGTAGTGAAACAGAATACTGTTTAAATAAAGAACACACGAATAAACCTAGATATGCTCAGTACAAACAAAACACCGCAATCGTAATGAACGTGAATTTTATAACAAAGAGCAACTAATTAGCAGCGATTTCCAGCATATCTCTTCCAGTACAAATAGTGCATACGAAATGACCTAATTTCACAACTTGTGCTGCGTATAACGAAATATTCGTTTCCATTATTTTGCTTTTAAATTTGATATTGTAAAAAAGGATTTTATTATTTTGGAACGTCAGTGTATTTAGAAGAAATATAATTAACATCGAGTAATCAAATACTACAAGAAAATAATCAATTTTGTTTTGTAACCTCAATCTTAATTAAGCCAAATTTATGGCTAGAAGAAGAATGAAGATTGTTCTAGGTCAAGACGCCATTTAGAAAAATGGTCATTTGAAAACCTATTTGAAATTTTGAGTGGCAATATTATGGCAAGTATTTATCTAACAATAATTAAAGTTTTATGATAGTTTTGCTATAATTATTTTCAAATGATCCCTTCCCGCTGTGGGTGCAGTGAAAGTGAATGTCAGACTTTTATTGACTAAAACCCATCTTTGTTCCTTATTCAGGTCCCTTTAGTCCCTTTGAGGACCAGGACCTCTTTCAAACAATCCCACAGCCCCGCCCCGGCAAGAACTTATTAAAATTTTCTCAAATTCGCCTGATGCCTTTTCAAGGGTGCTTACGTAAATAGCAAAATAATATCAGTGATTAGGACATGATTTCCAATATCGTTATTTCAAAAAAAACTTCTAATTCCCTAATTTATTCTGCCGGCCTTGATTCTATTAAATTTTGTTAGTATCATAACAGCAAAATCACTTCATAAGCTCCGAGGGATTTTGGAAGCAATCTTACTTTAAATGCAGTGGATAAAGAATATCTTCAGAACCATGTAGGGCATACAAATTGGTCTTATTAAAGTTCGCTTGCTGTAAACTCAAGCTGGACAGAGATCAAAAGGTTTTTCTATTAAGGTATATTTAATAAGAATATACCGATTGTCGAGACGGCCAATGGCTTAGAAAAAACGTCTTGAAAGAGACTGATTCAGAAGGCGTTACTGATTGCAACGGCACGTATTTTTCGTCTTTGGGGCCCTCACCACCGGAACCTCGTACTCTGTTCCCGATATCGGTGGCAATGGTTTTAATACAAATATGAATACAAATACAAAAACGTTAGGACGCCTAGCTCCGGGCGACTGGCATCGGAACACCGAGTGTCGGGACGCCAGGACGCCGAGCGTCGAGACACCAAGCGTCGAGACGCCTAGCGTCGGGATGCTGAGCGTCGAGACGCCTAGCGTCGGGATGCTGAGCGTCGAGACGCCTAGCGTCGGGACGTCGAGCGTCGGGACGCCGAGCGTCGGGATGCCGAGCGTCGGGACGCCGAGCGTCGTTCGCCGAGCGTCGGGACGCTTGGCATCGGGACGCCGCGCGTCGAGACGCCGCGCGTCGAGACTCCAAGCGTCGGGACACCTGGCATCGGGACGACTAGCATTGGGGCGCCTAGCGTCGGGACGCCTAGCTCCGGGTGTCTGGCATCGGAACACCGAGTGTCGGGACGCCAGGACGCCGAGCGTCGAGACACCAAGCGTCGAGACGCCTAGCGTCGGGATGCTGAGCGTTCAGACGCCTAGCGTCGGGATGCCGAGCGTCGGGACATCGAGCGTCGGGACGCCGAGTGTCGGGACGCCGAGCGTGGGGACGCCTGGCGTCGGGACGCCGAATTTCGGGATGACTAGCATTGGGGCGCCTAGCGTCGGGACGCCTGGCATCGGGACGCCGCGCGTCGAGACGCCGAGCGTCGGGACGCCTGGCATCGGGACGCCGAATTTCGGGACGACTAGCATTGGGGCGCCTAGCGTCGGGACGCCTAGCTCCGGGTGTCTGGCATCGGAACACCGAGTGTCGGGACGCCAGGACGCCTAGCGTTGGGACGAGTTAGTATCGACGACGTGCAGTTCAAACACGAGTGAGCAAATCCGTACAAAACCTATTTAAATCTTTAAAATCATTATGAAAAACAAATTGAGAACCTACGTTTTTGGAAGTCGGTTAAAAATATTCTTCTACTAGTGACATGTTAAAAAACGCAACTTCTAAATAAGCCTTAAAATTTCATCAAAATATTAAAGTAGCTTTATTAGAACTAAACATGAAACGATCTTAGTTCAGTAGAAGCCGGTTTCTGTCTAATATGCTTATACCTGTTCCTAACTTGAACTTTACTGTTACTGAGAATTACTTGGTAGAACTAGTAGAACTATAGTACATGCAGACTAAGACGACGTCAGAACTAGCTGCTTGTAGCAGAAATAATATTCTACGTATACAACTCCTGTAAAGTTTAAATTAGTTTTTTACATAACATATCATAATATCAGCTTAGAAAATTACTCTAAGCTTTTGAAGCGAAGGAAAATGATTTATGATTATGACAGAGAAATTATTTATGGTAAAAAAAATAATATTTTCTTCTCTTTTTTCAATGACATTTATTTTGGTAATCTAGTAATTATAGTTGGGTAATCTAGGTGTCCTAAGATATGGTATATGTATGGTTAGGAATCTCAGTTTTATTGTTTTAGTCTAAAATAAAAAACTTAAGATATGATGGCGTCAATGTTGTCTTTTGAAGATCTTTTTGGATATTCATCTTTTATTATTATTGCCTAGATAGATAATTTGATGAGTAGAAAACAATTTTACTGTTTTAGGAACAAAGAAAAAGCATTAGTAGCCTACGATCTTAATCAAAGTAACTCTATTATTCAGGGATTCAGTGTAACAGAGAAAAGAACAAGAAGAGAAACTTAATTAACTTAAAATAAACTTAGGACTCAAGGAATTTTTTTGATAAAGAAAATAATAAAGTCACTTCCCAAAAAATTCAAGCCAAATAAATTTTCTTTGAAGAAAAACGTTTCAGATAAAATTCTCGTTCGTAAAAAATCTTCATTATTTATCCTATTAAGTCAATTACGTGAAATGGATTCATCAATCATATTCTGTAGTTTGGAACTGAAATTACTTTGGGGAAAGTTCGAGAACAATTTGGCTCATCATTTTGTTAACCCGTTGTAAGAGATAAGCTAAGGGAAGTTGAGATAACACTGTATACGGAAGATTAATTTGATGTCATAATACGACCCTTGTTATGTCATACGACAGTCACGATTGATTTTACTTTGACAAAGTTTTACAAGCGATGATCCTTTGGTCCAGTATACCAAGATTACTTTGCAAGGGGTCTTGGGTTCGCCGTGTAACTTTTTCAAAAGCAGCCCGGTGTCTGAAAGTGGATTTTAAGGACGTAGACAAAGAGATTAGTTTTATTACTACTTATTTTATATTTCTGGGTGTTTCTATGTATAATATGTGTGTATTTACAAAAGAAAATTATATAAGTATGTTTATCTGGTTGTCTTGTACCCATAGTACAAGCTCTGCTTAGTTTGGGACTAGATGACGTTGTGTGAATGTGTGAGGGATATAATGTATATTATATTTCTATTTTTCGTCGAAAAATTAAGAAAAGTTTCAGTAGGCTTTCGGGAACAACCCTCTGTGCGGTCGCTGATGACGGTAAAGTCCCCCGCCAACCCATGTAGACCATGGGATTAGGAGTGTCACCAGCGAATATGCTAAGTTTATATGTATATGTGCGTATATATCCTCGCACTATTTAGAAAACTTTATAGAATTAAAAATCTAACACCTATTTACAGAATTTTATTTTTACCGTTTCATTCGACATTTATAAAAATTAACGGTAGGTATTCACGTCAACTCGGTACGCGGTTAAATTCAGTATAAAATCAAGTCAAATTAAGAGCACATCGCAGCATCTTTTTTTGAAAAAATAAACCGTTTCTTCCCTGCATTTCAATCTTGTTCATGAAATGCAATTTCGCAACCTTGAGCGAAGCCAGTCGCCAGTTATTAGTTTGCATGAAGTCGCATGTTCAAGGAATTCGCTCAATTATAAATTAATCGAACGTTTGCGTGTGAGCAAGCCTTGGTAATTGATTCATCTCGTTAAATGTGGGGGGAAAGGCTAAGGTTATTATTTATAGGAGTTGTAAAGGAAGGGCGGTAAATAGCTTACTTATATTTAATTTTTCCATCACGGATATAGGATGGATGTAGGAATTATATTGTGCACCCAGAGAAAGCCCATAGTTGTCCTCGATAGATGGTTGTCATCGTCTATTTAGCACGCAATAACTTTTCAAACCAGTCCAGTAGTTTTTGAGATTGACGCGTTAAAGAAAATGAACTCTTTTCTTTCATAGGTACATATTTATAAACGTTTGTATTTAGTAGGAAGAGAATGTGAGTTTGTTTGCTATGCTAAAACAGTTGAAAACCTTGATATGGAATTTGTAATAGCGATAGATAACATCCTGCAGGCTTAGCATGGCGATTTTATATCTATTCTGTCAAGAAAAGACAAAGCTCTTTCTGTCAATGTCAACATGTCTTCTGCCCGAGCATGGCGCGACCTGTCAACTCGCATATAATCACTTGTAGCCTTATGTCAATCGAAGAAAAGAAAAATTACTTCAAAAACTGTCAAAACAAATCTTACGTCAATCTGTCACTTTTCTGTCATTATGTCCATTCTCCGGTAAACAAAACTTGTTTCCACGGTTGCCATGCTAAGCCTGCTGGAGGACAGATGGAGACAAATTAATTACCTATTATCTGAGTACAGTTGTGAGCGATCGTATTTTATACTTCGTAGTCACTTCCTTCATTAACATAGCTAGTGGGCAGCTATCAAGTTCCAAGTTTGTTATCAAAGCTAGAGTTGAAGTAGTCTAGAACTTCTGTAACCGAGTGTGAAGAATCTTAACAGCGGTTTACTTATAAACTAACTTACCTATGTTATAGTCAAGAGTTGCTTTACATATTGTACAAGACAAAAACCATCTTGTTTGTACAGAGGCAGTACATCAAGCTACCCGACACTGTCAATTTTTACCAACCAACATTGAACCATATGCTTCAGCAATAAAGATTAAATTGATTTTCAACTTACGAGTATTTTAGTTTAGTTCATTGATAAATTCTACAGTTTCATATATTGCCTAGATTAAGTTAATTATTAGATACGATATTAAGACTTTTTATTACTATAAAATCTAAGCCATCTGAAATTGTAAATGTGTTCTGTTTTTTTTTATATTTTTTTTATTATTATTTTATAGTTTCGGGTAGCTTGATGTGCTGGCGTCTGTACTTAAATATTTATAATATTGAAACCTTTGTAGAGCTAGATGCTATTACGAGTATTAGAGAATTTGTAAACATATGAATAATTTCACTGTATCACACAGAATAAACAAAACTATGTATGTAATGTGATTGGAATTTGTTTGTCTGGTTTTGTATAAACAAGGTATGTATCATACCTATAGAGATAAATATTAATGTACGTACTTATTTTAACAACCTCTATCCATTATTGTAATTGCTTAGAACCTGTACGAACTAAAAAAACCTCTTTTATTTGGAACTTACTTTTTTGGATAATGTCAAAACTTACTAGGACGGTGAGTTTGCATTTGCACAGGCACAGGTGCACTCTCTATTTCCTCACTCTCGTAACCCGATTTGACGGCAATCCGACACGACCGGAGAGAGATCAGGCGCAGGACCGACATTTACGTGCTCTCCGATGATGATGGGGTCAATCAATCACCAAACTTTCATACATTTGTGAAAATTTCTTAGAACCCACAAAGCAATTTCAGCCCGACCAGGGAATCGAATCTGAGACCCCACTCTCAACACTCGCGCCTTGCAACTACTAAACCATCGAGACAGGAGGTTTACCATAGAGACTATAAATACCGCCTTAAACGAGAGGTGATTTCAATATTTGTTGACTCAACAAACTTTATGATATCAATAATAATCAATTTTCAGTGTACAGTAAAATGTCCATTAACCTAAAACAAATAAACAAGAGCCACAAATAGATAATTAGTCTATACACATTAAAACGTCCCTCTTGAACAACACGGCCAATTAAGCCCGAATACGTACATACAAACATACATACATATCGATATAATTGTCAGTTTGTTTACACAGCGTGTGACTGTCAGTTAACAGCTATGCTAATTGCATTACGAATATATCTGTCTGCGTGTTGTCAACATGTTTGTTTGTCTGTACTAAGTTTATTTTAATTGGTCTGGATTGTACTTAGTAGCTATATATATGTATTGTTAAAACAATTTGATTGATGATCGCTACCCAAAAAAAAACTACGTTTACTGCCAAAAATGTCCGGATTCAAATCGTCACAATAATAATTTATGAAAGTGCAAAATAATATCTCCTCACAACTATGTTGGGGTCGGCTTACAGTCTAACGAACTGCCACGGAGTACCAATGTTTTACATGGAACGGCTATCAGACCTCCTCAACCCAATTATCTGGACAACCCCCTAAATACGAATGCCATGGATGTTCAAATGACAGCTGGGACTCATTAATTTATTAACCATGTCTTCCAACGCAGAGGAAATCGTCACCATAAGATGGTTACCTATCTACGGACCGACCGCGCCAAGCGTTGCTTAACCTTATGATCGACCGTGCGGGACCTACTTAGCCACGATTGACCTCTTCTCTCTCTCTTTTCTATAACTAGCTAACGTTTGGTGATGATCTTACTTTCCGCAGTGCAGTGCTGAGATTTATGGTAGCCATTTTGGTCAATCGTCCACAGACTGCAACAACAACTCTTTACACAGTGTATATAATCCTTGGTTAACTATTAATGGACCGGGATATAGTTAAAAAGGCATAGCTGTCATAATTCAAGTGACTATCGCTAGAAATGGTGCGGCAATTTTAAATAAAGCTCTTTATTACTATCCAAATTCAAGATTTTTTCGCTTCCAATATGGCACCCAAAATCCTTATTGTGCCTGTCATTTTATTGTGACGTGATTGATGCCTGCTTTCGCAGAAAGTGGAATTTCATAAAAGGCTTTCGCCATAATGCGACAGTTAGAAGTCAGTGGTGTATGAAAGATGATAAATAAAATCCTTTTAACATGACACAATTTTATGTAACGACGTGGCGAAGCAAGATGATGTGTAGTAGGACTAAGATTTGTTTATGGTTATGACATTTGTATAAATAGCATTACTTTGAGACTGTTACTACGGCATTTTTCAAATGATCTCTTAATTTCATAAACCTTAATGACGTTCTATACATGATTAATCAGTTAGCAAGTTAATATTAAACCCAATACATGATTATTGGTTGGATTAAAATAAGAGTCGGACTATAATTTTAATAGTATGACCATTCCTGCGAACTGTTATGCAAATTTCAAATTTTCTAATCAATGTAACAATACACTACATGCTGACTTACATTTTTACTAACTTACAACGCCATCTATTGCAGGCCCGGTCGAAACTTCCAAAGAAACGGCGCCGCGTGCTGCCAGTGGAGCAACCGAGGAGAAAACGCGACGCTAGCGCCTCCAACCGCCGCGTCAATGCTGTGAAACATCCTGTAGTACTGAAGGACTTACCTCCTGGAGGGAATAAGTTTGGTACGTTATGTTTAATTGTAATTTATGTTGCTGATAAGAGATGGCACTAGGAGTATGTACTATAATACATGTCGGTGTATAATACTGTTATTGTCGTTTAAGTAGTAACTTGATGTCAAGTAAGTTGTTCTCTTAAATATATTTAAGTTACTACAATATTAATAATTATATTAATTATCCCATTTTCTCTTTAGTAATATCCATGTATATATTTTTCAGGTGTCAATGGAATGAACATGATCAGCCTAGCACTTCAAGGTCCAACGACAAGTCTCCTCCGGCCACCACCTACAGCAACAATGCCTCTTCAAGCAAGAGCACCAATTGGTAAAGCTCACATAATAGTTTTCCAACCATAGCTGACGCTAAAGAAACATCTCAAAGCTTACAATCGCCTACGAACTAAACACGTTACTATCTGACCACAAACACCACGGCCCAATAGATTTTTTTTACCTTTGCATGCCTGACCAATATTCGAAAAACAAAACCTATCCCTGTAATAAAATGTACTAATAGGATTGTTATGTTATCCTTTGCCAAGCAACCCAATTCCTTTGATTATAACAACAGTATAATCAAAGCCTAATCATTGTAGTAATGAAGTAATTCTCTATTTCCAGTCGAGAGTCCGGTAATCAACACGCAGTCCGGAGCCATATCGCTAGCGTCACTGCAACCACCTCTAATGACTGCCCCACCCCTGCAACCACGACCTGCAACCACTGGCTCCTTAGACCTCATGCTGCCATTACAACCCAAGTTGCTACCAGGTTACAACCTCCAATCATCATTCCTCTCCAACACCCTGTCGACAGTAAGACCACCAGATATCGATAAGAAAGATGATCTATATAAACCCAGAATTGAAGTTATAGTTGAAAAAAGGGAAGCAGAAGATAGTGACGCTTTCGAAGATTCAAATAAAACAGACCAAATTAATGGCTACAGTGAATGTAGCAATCATAATATATCTGAAGTAGTTGATAATGATAATGTTATTAAAGATGAAATTAATTCTAATTTAATAGACACTAACAGTACTGTGAATTCAAATGATAACGATGATAGTCCCAATAACAATTCTTATTAAATGTTAATTGTAAATGTTTCTAGCTGTGAAACCCCGTTAGATAAAAATGTCTCCCATTAGATTTTATGAATCTGTAATATAATGAAATCTCTTTTCTTAGAATTTTCTAGTCAATAATATATTTGTGTCAAATTGTGGTATATATAGGATAAATCACTTGAAATATTTTTACTTATGGATGATAGGAGTGTAAAGGTGCTATGTGGATGAAAATTTGAAAAGGTTAGAATAGTATAATATTGCACTAAAAAGTGTATTTATGTATAAAATAGATTTCCCAGAAGAAGGATAAAGTTTTGGTGTTATTTCTATTTATTAAAGAATCGAATGTAAACAAACTGATACAATAGTTTCAATAAAAACGATCGTTTAGCCAACCAAACCAACCCAATGACCAAAATTAAACAGTTCTAGTTGATGTAGTTTACGTGTATGAACTGTGAAATATTTTGTATATATTATATATTTTATAAATGGAAGACACGACAGTGATCAATTTGTAAATAGATTTCAAATTTCTTCCTTTTTTGCAAAAAAAAATATAGTAGCTGATGAGTTTGATTCTGTATAGTACATCTACATTATTTATTATTTGTATTCCCATTTATTTTTTTTTCAATTGCTAAAAGTTGACAATTACCACAAAATTTGATATTATGGATTTTATTTTGTAAATTCATTATAGTCCGTATTCTTTGTGTCCAGTCTGTTAAAATTATGCTGTGCCAAATATGTATACTATGTAATTATTTAAAACTGCAGACAGAAAAACAGTATTTACTACTTAAATATCTTGTTGCAATCTTTAAATCTAATTCATTGTCATATTTGCCAACTTTTTACCTTATGAAACACGCCAAAATATGCCAAAAATACTCCTTTTAAATCTCAACTGTGCCAAACCGAAACGTTGTAGATAATTAGATATAAATTAGTGTATAATTAATGATGGCTGTTTGAAGTTATACTAAGAAGTCGGGGTGTTAATGAGGCTATTGTATATTCTTAACTACGTTGTCATGAAGGAAGAGTTTCACGGTGAACTGAATTTGATGGAATATTTTCTCTACTGACTTGAAAAATAAAAAATGAAATTTTATGACCCTGTATTAATTTTAAGGTTCTACTGATGAACCAGAGGATTGCAATATTGTAGTGGACACCTAATCAAATTCAATACTTTTATAGAACTGTCAGAAACGGTTACTCTCTATGCAATTTGTATGAAAACGCCCAAAAACCTATGCCGTCACAGATTTTTCACATCTAGCCGTGAAGTAATTATTAAAGTAATTTCCGATATCTTCAAAAGGCGGTGATTGACATGTAGACTGTTGAGGCTAAATAAGAAATAACTTTTGTTTATACTCGTAGAGTTGCTAAGTTACATATTAGTTTATTATATAGGTACATATACCTAACATCAAAGTTCAGTTCACAGTGAAAAATATTTGTATAAAATTCCCTTAACATTGTTAGTATACCAAAATATTGACTAGAACTAGAATATTTTTCTAATGTTATCGTTTTTTTTTTTAATTAATTTTATTAATGATCAGTTTTAGTTTGGCACTATTTTATGTAGATAATATTATAATAAAATAAATCAATGTTAATATATAAAGTTGTGATATTTATAAATATAAAAATGTATATTACGACATTTGGTTTATTTCAAAATTGCTTTTTTAACTACTTTTGAAAAACCGAGCGATCAGCCATTTTGATCAGGTCTACCAGAAGTTTAATCACTTATAGTAAAAGTAAGATTTTTTATTTGTTAATTCAAAATATTTTTTTTATATAATAAATGTTACCGCGTTGCGCTACAAGAAGTGACATCTGTGAATGCACCAAATTATTGTAAAGACAGTCCCAGATGCTCGTGTCCAGTTTTTCTTGGTTAATGTCTTAAAATGGAAACATAAAATCATAGATAGCAACGCTAAGTAGTACAGTTTGGTTTGTGGGTTTATAGGTGTATATTGTTAGTCAATTCAATTTTTATTTTTGTTAATGTTGTCAATGATACAAACGTTGATGCATATATTATCAATAATTTAAATGATTATGGTACTTATGAGAGCACAAATATGTTTTCTTTTGTAATAATAAAGGATTACTTTCTATTCACAAAAATGTATTTCGTATAAACTGACCGAGTAAACTTTTGATTTCTGTGACCCATATTTTATTGTTTAAATAAAAGGAAAATCGAAACTACTTTTTGTTTTATTTTGTGCCCAAGTTGCTATTGAGTAACCGGTGAAAAAAACTGTAATATTCAACTATCCAAGAAAAAACGTTCCAAAAACTTGATGCTTCTATTCAGCGCCATCTACAATCAATTCCAATAACTAGCTGGCTGAGCTTTTGGTATGACATTGCAGTTTTAAATTTTGTAAACAGCACCATCTACTGCAAATTACAGTAACTACTTCACGTGTGGGAAACGTTCCAGAAGCGAAAACCATTTTTTTTGGTGTACCTAAAGTGATATGCAGCGCCGTCTATTGTCGTCTTCTACATGTTCTGTTCCCAATTTTATTTGAGGTCGGCGCAATATGCTACTGCTTTCATTTGTCTTTATCACTCATCATTATACAATTTACACTCATCTTTTAGACAATCTACTCTTAAGGTCTCTTATGGTGATTGTGGTCACGGCGCCATCTATTGTAAATTGCAGTAAATAATAGATTCAACAAGCGCTACACCCACGGAACAGAGAATTTCTCTATTCCGTGGCTACACCTGTGGAGGCGTATTCCTTCGCTAAATACGTGAAGGTTTGTAAATTAAGATCGAGGTAAACACAACGATTACAAAAACGAAAGGTTAAAAAAATCTTTGTTATGTACCTTTTCACTGCAACTCTTGAAAAAGAAAAGCAATAAAAACTAGAAACCCAACTAGAAACCAACAAAAGATAGAGCCTTAAGAACTCCCGAAACTAATTTCTTACCTTATAATTAGTATACAATTTCAGGGCTACTTATGGAAAAGCAAAGAGTGGAAGATACGTTTAATATACATAGTTATTTTTTCTACAGATGATTTATCGTAAAAAAATATTATGTTTTAAAAAGTGAAAAGCAAAATATGCTTTTGTTAAATCGTACTTACATGGCTACACACCTAATAAGATCAGTATCATCATAAAAAGTTGATTAATACATTTAATTACGAAACCTAATTTGCAATTACCAAAATAATTGCTTGTCAAAGCTTTACCAACCCACTCAATTGATGGTAACCAACTATACAATTAATTAACAGTACAGTTAATCTATAAACAAATCCTATTATATCAGTTAATCCTAAAGTTTCATCGGATTAGTTTTAATTACCTTGAAACAATTGTCACTGCCTCACCAGATTACTATGTTAATCGCGCAAAGTTGAGCAGAACCCGCATATTAAATCCTAGAGCTCAGAGCTTAGATCATCTAAACTACCAGATTCGCCATTGCCGTACGTGCCCATCAACCAAGTAGGTACCTATATACGAGATCATTGATCAACCTCGTATTATATACTATAATATGTCTGTATGCTGGCCCGGTGAACTTTGCTAGCCAACATGTACGAATTATGATTTTTAGTGATGAATTTATTTGTCTTAAGTAATTCGAGATTACACTAGTTTTTGTCTAAATCTTTTTCTTCAAACCTAACAGATGTGTTTCTGTGGAGTTTGTTGTGCCACTTTTTATTAAAAACACATAGGAGGTGGTAAAGGGTGGGCGTTTTGAGGGCTGTCTTTTGTTTTGACGTTTGACGAAAAATACTGGTTTTTGTTTTGTCAAGATTATTCCTATTTTGAAAGTTAAGGGTGTGATTGAAAAAGCATGAGTGAGCTAGCACTATACGTTGTTGCCTCTTTCATGCTTCGCAGACTTTTAAGCATAGAGATATGTGCTCATGGCGTGTGCGGTTGGTAAAATGCTCTAAGGCTCAAAGCGTTACATAATTAAATATCTGACCCACGTTGCACCCCTCTAATCAATGGGATCTGCTCTAAATATTGACAGGTATACAGATAGGGTTGTGGCTTAGGGAATGATCTCGATTTTGTTTACAAATGGAACTATGTGTTATTATTTTTATTAATTCGGTATAGTATATTTACTTAGATATCAATAAAATTTACCTATCTACTTTAATCTGTAGATACTTACATGTATTATAAAGCGGAAGAGTTGGTTTATTGCCTTACTTGAACGCGATAATCTTAAGAATGACTTTGACCTTTTGAACATTTATTTCAGTGTTAGCTAGCCCATTTATCGAGGAAGGTTTTGTGCCAATTATCGGTTTTTGGGGAGTACCTCACACTGGCCGTGGGTGAAACCATTTGACAAAGCTAGTCTTCAAATAAGTGGATCAAGACTATCTTCATAAATCTGCAGCAAAAGGATACAATTTAAACTAACAACCAAATACAAAGTTGCATTTCCCAAAACCAACTCTCATTCCGCGAATGATCCCACATAACTACAGACCTTGTTGAAAATCTTGTTTGCAACTGCAGTATCACAGACATGGTTCCCTTAGGATACTGATACGAAGAAGAATATAACCGTAAAGGTACAATTCGGATGCAGACAAATGTCGCGACTTACACGCAACGACGGTCAAGAGATAGTTTTAACACAGAATAAACACGTATGCGTTCACGTCATATCATCGGCCGCAAGGGTCTATCGCGTGCCTTGCAATGTTCTTATACATGCGCATACTTGCCTCTTTGGTGGTGTAAAAAACGTCAATTCACTGTTTTAATCCATATTCATGAACTTTCCATTGAACAATTATAATAACACTATAAAAAATCACTGAAGCGTGTCTCAAACGAAAGACGCGCGCTCGTATTTTTTGAGAACTTTTGAGATAACGTATCGGTGAGCGTTGCTCGAGCGCACTTTGTATGTAGCTTGACTTCTACTGTGCCCATATAATATTGACTCTTGTCGCAAACGCCGCGCGCCTTCATAAGGTGCTAGCTGCGCGGCTTGCGACAATCGCTTTTGTCGAAAGTATACCTTAAATGCAACAAAGAAACTATATCGAGTTACATTATGTGGCTCTTAGTTACGAGTCGTTTATCTTAGCTGCTAGATGAGACACTTATCCTGTGAAATAATGACGCTTTAAAAATAAAATTATGTGTACATTACATTTTGTGGGAGTCGTTAGGTTTTAAATGAGCAATTTGTTGCAAAGAGACCGTTTCGTAATATCCTTAATGGAATAATATTATGTAGTAAACCAAAAATAACTTCTGTCTGATTTATAGAATGTTATTAAAAACTTATTATTTCCATGAAGATTCAGCTTACTTGCATTCTGTAATACTTACGCTAAATAGTTTAGGATAGGAGGAGAAAAAACTTCATCTCAAAACTATGTTCTCAGTAAAAAATGTTTAAATTAATCAGAGAATCTCTTTTATAATTGCAATATAACAACTGCAGTGATATGATAAAAATAATATTGAACTCGTTTTAAACACTACAAGTAAATTAAAATCGCAATTTTCAAAGCATCGGATTAAAAAAAAAAACTTCGAGTACAGAATGCGTTTGACAACCCTGTTAGTTAAGCCGAGTTCATACAACGCTAGTATCTACTCCATTCGAAACAAGTAGGTATAGTTGTTAAGTATTGATATTTGCAGAAGTATATTTCTGCTAACGTAGTTACCATCGACATACATTATAGTATGTTATTTATTTACTGTATGAAGTGGTACTATGAGCATGCGGAAGCGTCTTAAAGCAGCTCGCTTAAATAACAGCCGCAAGGGAAGGCGATCATAAGGTTGAGCAATGCTTGGTGCGGTCAGTCCGTAGATCATGATAGGGTCACCAATCATTATGGATGCTCAGATAGCTAGAATGTCTAGCTAGTCTTACGAAAAGGTATCGGGTTGTCCAAGAGACTGGGTTCAGGAGACCCGATAGACAGTCGCCATTTGTAAACTGATCTCAGCTGCTGGATTTAGACGGCATTCGACCCCAATATAGTTGGAAAAAGGCTAGCCAGATGATAGAAGAAAGCAGCTCTTTTAGATGAAAACATGGATAATGTTAACTGTGTGTAAAAAATCAAGTTAAACGGATTAACAAAATACTGACTTGCAATAACCACATGATCTTCTTCAGGATACCAGGGATCGACAACAACATACCGCTTTGCATCTTAATTGAAACCATACTAACCAACACTGGACTAAAACCACTATCCTAACAAATACCACTAAACTAGAACATGTCACTGTACTAGCACGGAGCACTACCCTCGTCTGTTTACGCCCTAACGGACGGTGCGACAAAGCGTCACTGTTTGTGAGGTTTCATTACAGCGCCGTGTGGTACCATAAGTGTCAAAGGCATTGAGTATTCGACGGTACCTGTAATTTATTATTCTTACTAGTCGTTCCCTGCGGTTTCACCCGAGCCAAAGGAACTTACTTCTCGCACCTGGTCAAAAAGTAGCCTAAATTACTGCTTGTTAGATCAGCTAACTGCAAGTTAAAGTCCCATAGAAATAGACCCATTAATTTCAGATATTAGCTGGAGTAAAAAAAAATCATTTTCGTGTATGTACCGTGTACATATTCATATGCATGTAATAAAAAGTGTTTAGGTATATCAATATAACAAACAGACACTCCGATTTTGTTTATTTATATGACAGAATGGAGATTGTTGGTTTATTCTTCTTGTGGCGGACTTAATGATATGCTTCTTCACGATTGGACGTATATTAAAAGCCATTTTTAACATTCTTTTCTTTGAGTGTTATGTCAAACAAAAATACTATATAAACGCTCCATACTTTCTTTAATAATACCTACTATGATCTAATGAAAATTTGGCAAGAGGAAAGCTCTTGTCATCATACTAAAGGTTCGATTGATTTATAATGCTTAGTATTAAAAGATGTTTTTTTTTTTTTAATTTAACAAACTATCATTTTGAATAATCCAACAAGTTTGCAAAAAAAAAACTGCATTGCAGAAATTACGCCAGCATCTACTTCGCAACACGCACTCCACTTCTCAAATACTTCTAAACGAAACCTAAACCACTAGCACATACCACTATCCCCGTTTGTGTTTGTCCTAATGCTCAGTACAGTTTCAGTACGCCGTGCGGTGCCAACCGTCAAAGGCTTTCAGCACGCGACGATACCACGTGTTACCGATAGCTAAAGCTTACGGTCGTAACCTGTATTTTAAAAGCCTTCATCAAACGAGTGTTTACGATTAAGTCCGGTTTAACGGTTTTGCGTGTTGATATAATTGTTTTGTTAAAGGGGTACCTTTTCAAAAGGAGTTGCGAGAGAATCAATTTCACGGATAAAAAAAAAATATAAAAACACTGCATTGGAAGCAGTGTTATCAAAAGATAAGCTAAAAAGTCATTTATTAAAATAGGCTGAAAATCAACAGCTAATGAAGGTCCATTTTACAAAAGACAGCCCCCGAGCGCCCACCCTTCACAACTTCCTATGTGTTATTGCTGAGAAGAAAAAAAAGTGGTAGAAACTCCTTAATTCTGTGTGTACTGACCACTATACGCTGGACTTTTGTACTCGCTGTCGGGTTACCATACTTACCAACCATAACACCCATACTGAGGAGATTTATCTAAACGGCCGAAACCAATTGCACTATTTAATATTTCAAATTTAAACTACTAATTTTAACACAGTCATGCATTCTTCTCACAAAAATATCAATTGATTATGACATTATAATCTTCCATTTATTATAACACATCCAGACCTCAGATGGCTTGTTTATTTAAAAACAAATGGTATTTAAAAGAATACCCATAAAAAGCGTCACGCTAGTCAATTTTACCTTCAAAATGCTCCCGTACGTCATGTAACACTATAAATAAATCCGTATCACCAAGAGAATGTTCGAGAACACCGTTTGCCTCACTGATCCATTATTGACACAGCCTCGGATAGTCCTGCTAACTGAGTTGCTAACTATGTTACCGTGTGTCAATGAAACTTCCGATGAAGCAGGTTTAATTTAATTCTGAGTCTATGCTCTGAAGATTGGATGGTGGATCCGAGATTGTAGCTCCTATTATGTTAATAGTGTTTGAGACGCCATAGACTTTGAAATAACGGTGATACTTCATTTGTTTCAGAAGGTTTCGTTTGTAAAGAAGTTGGTAAGACATGGCATTGCAATGGGGAAAAATACTGCTTAGACAAATTGGAGGTTATATTTTAATAGGAAATTAGATTTTCTACCATAATACTGCGGCCCTTGCACACAAAGAACTTCAGAAGGAACATAGTGAATATATGTATTTATGAATGAATGTTATTTACTTTTATTTATATACAACACTTATTATAAAAAATACTTAAAACTAATGAACTATAACTAGTATAGGATAGAAGTATATAGGAACATAGTATACTTAAGTCAGTAACAGTCTGACACTCTCTTCAGCTACACCCTCAGTGGGAGGTGTCATTTGATGATTTCTCACGAAAAATTTCAAAAATTTTGGAATTCTACCATTACAAAAATCATACAGTCTCGACAGCCATAAAAACAGAAATTAATAAAACAACACAAACCCAATAGTAGTTACAATGCTATTTGGGTACCAGAGAATATCTACCTCTACCTAAACTATATAACCTATTTATATTATGTGCGCGTCGTCAATTGCGCAATTGAAAGCATTTTCTTTCTTTTTTTTGCGGGAACTAATTTGCCCGGGACATAGATAAACATAGGTGGGCAACAACTAGTACATTGTAATTCATTTTATATTATTATATAAAAATTGTATAAAACTTAAGACCTATGGATAATCAATACAACTCTAAAACATATGTAAACTTAAATTCGAAATTATGCCAGTCTCATCAACATGGCTGCCACGTTTTCAAAGCTAAGTTGCAGGACAAACAAGAAACCTGATGTGAATTTAGAGGGTCTTAATTTAATTTTCAAAGGGCTTTAAGTGATTAGTCTAGGCTATGAATAGCGGTCCGGCTAAGCCCTAGACAGGCTAGTCTTATCAACGAAAATAGGTTCGTTAAAATAAGGATTGTTTACGAGACATTTTCATTTTAAGGTGTATGTAGGTTTTTATTGTAAATTCAAGTTAATATTTTTATTTTGGTAAAAAATTAGGCAGATCTTCAAATCATAAACATTTAGGTAAGCCACTAAATTATTACTTTACATATTTTATAAAAAATAGTAACAAATAATAAGTTCAAAAGTAGTTTTAAAAATTATTGCAAATTCTACGGATGCAGGTCGCTTCCAATCGGTTTAAGTGGAAATCTAAAGGGGAGGCTATGTTCAGGAGTGGACGTTATGGCGGAGATGATGATGATGATAGTTTATACCATGGAGCTATTAATGATCGCATGATAATGCATCTTGTATTGTTCCATATAAGATATATGTACATAGTCCTTAGAAAAAAAGGTTATTTAATATATAATTGAATCATATAGTTTTATTTGTAAGATTCTTTTTTTTTCAATTAAAGTATTTAAATTAAAAAACACCTGGCAAAGACTGTTTGTAATTAAAATAATGTACTTAGAAACAGAAACTGCAGTTTCACCTACCTATTTCAGTGGCCCCAATCTCTTTTATTCAACACTTTTGTATAAAACCAATGTTTATTAAAAAGTAGAAACACCGAAGCCGAGGTATTTAAATATAAAAACGTTATCTAGCACAGGCAAGGGGGTAAGCTGTATAATTGGCCCCCTCGTGGTTCTCATTAGCAGATTCATTTGTTCTTCATTCCAGCCCCGTGTAAAGGTACGGCTACAATATATGAACAGGTTTAGCAGATGTAGACTGCCTTGTTGTTTTAGTGGTTCCCACGAGTCTGCAGGCTGTGCACAGGGTCTCGGGTTCGATTCCCGAGTTTGAACTGAAACCGCCTTGTGGATTTTAAAAACAATCGATAATGCATGAATATTAACGTACTTCGGAGAGCACGTTGACGTTGGTCCTGTGGCTGATCTCACTTCGGTCTTATCTGATTGCCGTCCAATTGGATAAGGGTGAGAGAATATAGGGTGCTTCTGAATCCATGCAGAAATAAAATAATTAAAAGGATGACAACAAATCTGAAGATACTCTTCAAACGTTCACAAATCAACAACAACTTTTTTTATGAATCTTTCTAAATATGTTTTGTACATAACTATTAGATCCCTCTAACTAACAAGTAAGCTAAATACATAATAATTACGCTTATAATGTAGTGGGTTCATATAAAAAATATATTGTGTCTATACCCTAAACTAGATGCGTTTAATATGCATTGCTTTGCATCGCCTAACTAAGCGTTGCACCGTTTATACCAGAATATATTAAAACTATTCTGTAAGTTAAACAACCAACACAGTTAAGATAGTTAACTTGACCAGGTAGCTTTTTTTTAATAAAATTTGTTTAAGTTGATAAGTTGATTATGTGTTTTTAATATGTTGGGTGTTCTAGATAAATAGTTTGTATTGCTTTTAGTGACTGTAGGTTAGGGATACACAAAGAGCGATTCCCAAAAGAAGTTTGGCGAACATTATTGTTCACGAACAAAAAAAAAAAATCGGTCATTTCAGAAACTGTTCGCAATCAAATTATTGTCTTGAGCAAATAAGATAGAAGAAACATTTATATTAAAACGCCAGCGCATCAAGCTACGCTAAACTGTTAAATATTCTCAATCAACTTTGAACCATTATGCTTCAGCGATAAGGTTGAAAATCTATTAAGATTATTAGAACCTGTGATTTTGAGATTCATAGTCAGAACATAATCAGTTTTCGGTGACTAAAGGTTGAAGAAGAAGTCAGAACCTCATAAATACTTGTCAATCTAGTGGTCGATGTACACACTGTGAAAATTCCTTGAAAACATAGTCACTATAGATAGTTGGAATTTTAACGTTGGATGGGACTTGTTTAAAGTCATTGAGAAATAGTTTTTTTAGATCGTGCCAAATGTTGTCAAAACAAATCTTAGTTATTAGGTAATTGTTCTCAAGTAAGCGACACTTGTAATGTTTTTTATTGAGAATAAATTTTCTTTAAACGTAAATCATTTTAAAGTTATAGCTTCGCTTCGCACACTAAATTGAAAGCTCAATGTCTACCAGAAAAATAAATTGACAAAGTTAATTTCTTTGTACTTTACGTTGCCTATTTATCTTCAAGGCGAACCATTGAGCAGATGAATCACTACATAGTATAAAACAAAGTCGCTTTCTCTGTCCCTATGTCCCTTTGTATGCTTAAATCTTTGAAACTACGCAACGGATTTTGATGCGGGTTTTTTTAATAGATAGTGTGATTCAAGAGGAAGGTTTATATGTATAATTTTAGTATCAGCATTGCACCCGTGCGAAGCCGGGGCGGGTCGCTAGTTAAAAATAAAGATAAAAGGCAATGAAAAAATGAAGCCACTTGTTTGTAGAGAGAGAGGAATATTTTCTTAAGTCGTAACAAAGAAACGGTAGTTAATTACCCAGCTTTTCTTTTTGAACAATTGTTTGTAGTGTATCTCTGCATTGTTGGTATTGATAACGAGATAATTATTGACTAGGAATTGTGTTCTTATGTACCTACAGACGCCAGCACATCAAGCTAGTACAATCTGTCAAATTTCCTAATTAGGTACTCAACTTTAACGCTGAAGTATATTGTACCAAGTTGATTGGGAAAATTTTACAGTTTTGTGTAGCTTGATGTGCTGGCGTCTGTACGTTTTTTTCGTGGGAAGTCATCATTAATGACTCCTTCCGCTAAGGGTGCAGCTGGATGGAGTGTGCCTTCTGGAGGTAATGTATATTTTTATAGAAAATTAATATATACATATTTATAATCTGGATAATGAGAAATGAAAATTAAATAATAGATTATAATTTTATCAATTAACCAGACCGAGTTTGACTACAAAGTATCAATTCATTGATTCTAAGATTCTAAGACATTCTGTTATTAATGAAGACGAAAATTGTTAAGTGTTATTTCATTGTAGACAACCTTACCAAACATACTTTTCTTAGCAAAATTCTGTGTCGTTTGAAAATATGTGAGCTTTGTCTCCTTTATAATCACTGAGAGTAAAAGATTCAACTTTTATGAAAAACCATTAATAAAGTGTACAAAATCATCGTTAGTCAAACTTTCTAACTACTAAGTGAAATACCAACTTGTATGCACAACCATTAATAAAGTATACAAAATCATCATTAGTCGAACCAAAGCTTAACCCAATATAACATTATCTATTTACCTTCCCTACACTTCTATCCATAGACAAACCATAGACAAAGAGAACCTCCTTTTATATAATGCCGTGGCAATCTAGCTCACCTACTTGGGTCCCTCATTTGACGTCATTTCCTACCCCCTCCCCTCCTAGCGTGTTCAGAATGAATAAAACATGATGTCGCATGGGATGGGACTAACAAATGATATTTCGATACAGCTGTATGGTTACGTATGTTCTAAGATATTTGTAATAGGAATAGAATAGTTTCTCCATAATTAATTATAAACAACCACTTCTTATTTTAGGGCTACATTTTCTGAAAATCTTCTGGCCCTTTTTTTCTGCCTGGGCTGCGGGTTGTTTGTAAGAGATACCGTGGCCCTGGCACACAGGGACCTCCGGAAGGAACATAGTGGGTTTCAGTCAGTAAGAGTCTGACACTGCCTCCAGGTTACCCTCCGCGGGAGGGGTCATTTGATGATTTCCCAAGAAAAAAAGTGTTAAATTTTTTTTCTTAAAAACAATATCATTTGACATCATCTGCCTATCATTTTTCCCAATTATGTTTGCAAACGGCTTTCAGCTTAACCAGTGGTTTACATAGAGTGACTGCTTATCTGACCTCCTCAACCAGTACTGGGCAACACGATATCCCTTGGTAAGATTGGTAGTCAGATTCTGATACAGCCCAGCAATTTGACGTGCCTTCCGAAACACGGCGCATGAAAACATTGTCACCCATCCACGGACCGACCTCGCCAAATGTCTTAACCCTATTATGGATCAACCATGTGGCTGTCCCTTAGCCATGAGCCCCTCCTCCTCCTTGAATTTGAATGTAAATAAAACTCAAATTCACTTTAAAGCCAATAGCAATCTATCTCATTTTATACAAGTAAAACTTAATGAAAAAACATAAATTGCCAAATGGACGCTCTTAAAAATATTACCTTTATCCCATCCAATATAAGCTTAAAGAAAACACCATTATTCACTAATTGCATCGTGTATACCCGCCATGTTGGATAGTGGCTAATTATTTAAAACTTATACAATTACTCCCGGCTTCCCTCGGGAAATTACACTTGGCAACAATCATTAACAATGCCTCATTTTGGCTTATATATTAGTTGAATTGAAATTTTCGGTAGGCAGTTCTACAAGTAGTAATATAGTTCGGAATGTTTTATCTAATTTTAGGATGAGTTTGTGGTTCAGTAACAAAGTGTAAGCTAATATCTCGAGGGTTATTATGTGCTGGTCCCAATTGGTCTATGAATAAGTCTGCAATCCACTCAACGTGACGAGAATGAGAGAAAAAAATTGTTAGGGCCGGCAGTTTGCCGTGACGCAGCATTTTTAGGCAAACTGTAACTTAAAAGTATGGAAATAAAGTTGAAATTATGAAGTTGACAATATTAAGATCCAAAATAAAAACTTACTATCATGGGAACTTTGAATATTAATTTATCAATAATAATATTATATCTATTAGTTCTATTTTCATTTGTCGCTTAAAAATACTGTGCAGTGATGTCACCCTGTAGTGTTAATGGGCGCCAGCCTTAAGCTAGTAGTCTGTCACAGTCGTTGTCTGCATTATCTTCTTAAATAAGAAAGTGAGGCCACCTTAGCTGAAATAACATTTCATCCAAAAATTGTATTCCACTCACGAAATGGTTTGTAGAGACAAGACGCACAAATTACTCTTTTTGTGTCGTCAAATTGAAAACCTACATAAGTAACTTATAAAGAAGATTATTCCTTACTTCATCATTATCATCATCACCATCATGAACCCGCATTGAGCAAGCGTGGTGATTAACGCTCAATCCTTCTCTGTGTGGGAGGAGGCCTATGCCCAGCAGTGGGACGATAAAACAAATCCTTTCTTAAATAAATGCAAAAGTAACTTTGTTTATTACGTAATGACGTCAACACGGCTGAACTGATTGGGATGAAACCTGGCACAGATGAAAAGACTAGCTACTTCTTCCTTATCCGGCTGATGGAAATTTCAAAATTTGTTTCTTAGGGACAAAGACAAAATCGTGGGTAAAATGTAGTTTATAAATAAAAAATCAAGGTCATACCAGCATTGATTTCTAAATACGTAGAATAAATTCTTAAAGAAATGGTTAACGTGGATAATGACGTCACATGTCAGTAATAACTTCCAAACCGTATCGTTAGTGGATCGATATTGATTTGTAAGGAAGTGTTATCGTGACGGCTTGGGGTTCGTTTCTCAATGGAAACGTAGTAATCACAGCTTAAATAGGTACTTACATCAATGTGTATGGAATAGAAGTAGATAAAGACTTCATTGAAATATTAGAGTTCTATAAAAGTTTTTTAGTAGCAATTGGAATTAGTCTTTTGGGCATTTATTCAAGAACAAACATATTTATTTGATATCAACACAAAAAAAAATATTTTTAAAACAATTACAGAACAAGTTTGAAAAGCAATTACTTAAATAGAAACTGAATATTCCTTCTTATATCTTGAGGGATCTAGTTCCCCTACCAAAATGCACTTTCTATCTTTTTAGATAAAAAGTGTAGTTTATAATAGCAGTTCACTATAATATTACAAGTTTCATCAAAATCTGTTCTATAGTTTTAGTGTGAAAGAGTAACAAATGTCCACACATATACGCATCTAAACTTTCATGCTTATTAGTGCGTTGCGATTCTTGAAACGAGAAATGATTTTTCAAATAATAGTGTAAATGAGAGATTTCATTATAAAAAATTTGACGACCACGTTTAAGATTTAAGCTCTCGAACATTGAATAAGTCGAGGTATTAGGGAATGAGGTGTGGGATGGTATGAACCACATGCGCGTAATTATCATCAATATTTAGCTGGAGACCGCCATCGACTTATTTATGTACATACGCCAGTACATAAAGCTACCCGAATTTGTCAAATTTTACCAATCGAATATTAACCTTCAAGTATTGTGATAAGCTTAAAAATCTATTAGAGAAATTTCACAGATTAAGGTAGGTTAATGTTTTGACTTCTGTAGGTACTTTTATTATTTGTATAATCCATATGAGGTAAATAAAATTTGAATACTGGCAACAAAAGCCATCAAGTATCTAAATCTAGTGAGGACATTCCCTAAATTTCCTACATTAGTTATTAAGGTAATCTGGCAACCCTAATTTATATCTAACACGTTATTGATGTGAGAAGTTTAATTAGCAAGCGCTATGGTAACGGCTGTTGGTGATTTTAGTTAAATATGTAGCAAGTTGTCTCTTGAGTACCTACTCCGCTGGTGTAGTAGTCGCAAAGCGCGACTGATGTGAACGGGGTCTCGGAATCGATTCGAGAAGAAAACGATTTGTGTGTGGTTTTTAATAAATTTTCACAATGCAATTTTGGTTAATTTTGGTGGTGATACACTCACGCCTACGCCTCCGAATTCCTGGTGTTATTTACACACTATTTAAGTAAAATCTAAAAGGTAGTGTCTTTAACTGCAGCTGGTAGACATTTTTAGTTTGGTATTTGACGCAAGCAAGCTCAAAAATCTCTTCCATAATAACCCCAATATAGAACTAGAGACTTGGCTGCTGGCGAGTAGTCCCGAACGCTGCCAGCCACATTTCAGAAATGTTTATGCTCGTGTTAGGTCAATAAAAAAATTGCAAAAGAATCAAAGAAGAGAAGATAAAACGAAGAATAAAATAAAATCTAAAGCTATTGAAACTTTAAAATAAATGTATTCTTTTCACATTCCATTAAGTGTAAAGACTTCTTAAGTGTTGTGAAACGACAACGTCTTCGCCTTCTCGAAGATCAATTTCTAGAATTCTTAGCATACCTAATATAAGTTAAACATGAGATCAATTGATATGTTAAAGTGCTCTCTATTTATTTTGTTACGTATATTTATTCTATACGTGATGTGTATTTGTTTACGGTTCATGAATTACTTTGGGGTTTTTCATAACATAACAGTTACATTAAATACTTTTACATTTACCTTCTTCTTCAACAGGCTTTACCTGGGCTATACTATCAAGAAAAGACAAAGCTCTTTCTGTCAATGTCAACATGTCTTCTGCCCGAGCATGGCGCGACCTGTCACATAATCACTTGTAAACTTATGTCGGTCGAAGAAAAGAAAAAAATCTTTTCTACGTGTCAAAAGAAATCTTAAGTCAATCTGTCTCTTATCTGTCATTATGTCCATTCTCCGGTGGACAAAACTTGTTTCTACGGTTGTCAAGCTGAGCCTGCAAGAGCCTCGCTCTCATCGGCGTAGCTCTTTCCACTTCTGTCTATCGTGTGCCAACTCTTGAACTTCCTTATACGTCCTAACTTACACCCTAACACAGATAAAAAGTAAGACTTTGTCGGTCAATAGCTAACACTTAAAGAATTTTTCAAATAGGAAAACATTGGTTCCTGAGATTAGCACGTTGAAGTAAATTAACATACAAACAAAGTTTTCTGCTTTCAAATATTAGTAAAGATTAATTAAACAATTGACGAACGATCTCAATTAAAAGGGTCAAAGAAAGCCTGGAAAACAAATAACTTTATTATTCAACTCATTAAGTAATCCTTCAAAGTAAATTAAAGTGAAATTAATTTTGCAATTTTAACTAGGTAACATTTAATTGTATGAATTACTTTTCAAACTTTAACAATATCACTGAGTAAATATCAGTTATTATTATGCAATCATCCAGACATCAGGTAAAAAATAATACAATAATAGGTAATATCGGGACACCTTTTTCACACACGGTCGGTTAGCCCCATGGTAAGCTATTGATTAGCTTGTGTTAAGGTGCCAATACAACTGATAAACTACATCAATTTTTGACATATATTTGTAAAAACACGTAATTATAACAAGTTTTCTATGGAATTTGAGTTTAATAGCCAAATAGCGGTTATCTCTGTCTACTTATATTGCCTTCCGATTACTTTCTTTCTCTGGCTGCGAGATTGTTCGTAAGAGTTACCGCGGCCCTGGTACACAAAGACCTCCAGAAGGAACATAGTGGGTTTTAGTCAGTAAGAGTTTGACAATCCCTACAGCTGCACCCACAGCGAGGGGGGTCATTTGATGATATCCGACGATTAGGTTTACAAACAAATATTCACATTTATATTAGTAGAAGCTCATAAACAATAAATTATGTCTGAATCGTATTTCAAAAGGCTATTTAGTCTTTTTAATTAAAGATGGCGGCTTTAATTAATACATTTGATGTCCTTGTTGAATTTTTAACTGTTGCATATTCATTGAAAACTGGGGCTGTAATGCAGTTAATTTTTCCCGGAAATTTTCCGTTTTATTTCATAACCTTGCATTTAAAGCGGTTAATATGAATACTTAATTATATTTCATTTAAATTACAGTTAAACATTGTTTAAAATATTAATTACAGTTTGATGACTTTTATTTCTCTTAAAACTGCAATTACTAAAAGTTTTTTTACAATTAAATTTTATTTTAGAATTACATATGTATATTAAGTTTGATTGTATTTTTTTAATTAAAATTTTTATTATAACGACGACTTTAAAGACTTTAAATGTTTAACAGATAAGATAAGGGGGTCAATACATTGACTTCTAGAATTATATACCTATATCTTTTTGTTTTTCGAAGTTGATATTAAAAAAAATATATATGTTTGCCTCAAGCGCCTCCAGAGGCATAACGAGATACACAGGAGGCTTAAAACCGAGACAATTCCGAGTTGACCAGCATTATCTATTATGTAGTACATTGCTATTTCCGTTTCAGCCGCATTTACTTGAAACTGTTAGTTTATTTGACATGGAAGGTGGAACGAGAAAGGCTTCTATTTTCACTGTAGCCTAGATATAAAATACAGTGTAACGTATTGACGTCCAATAAGACGAGATAACTTTAACCTGTAGCTGACTGCGATTGAGAAGGTTTCAATTTGCTCAAAATTTTTAATATTGAATTCTATTTTACACACGATGATCCGCGTAATTATGCGGTTCTCCTGTGTCAGCTCCGCTCCACCGCGTAGGAAGCTCTCCTCGTAGACTAGCAGAGGTGGAGAGATAAACGCTCATCGTGTTTGTGTGAAAGATTCTAACGAATTTCATAGAATACAATATGAGACGCCGCTTACCACGACTTTGCACGGTACCGTGAATCACCGTTTTCGTAGCTCAATAATCTATTTAGATATACCTACTACATACATACACTTCTAATAGATTAGACACTAACAGGTTCCCATATAAATCGCGTCCTAAAGGAACATCTTGTGTCCAAATTAAAAGTAACCTATAATACCTATGATGATGGTTCTGATGTTCTGGTATAAGGCTAAAGTTTTTGTATAAAAGAGTAACAAACATTCATACATCCAACCTTTCACGTTAGCTTTTACTAATAATACAAAGTTGAAGAGTTTGTTTATCTACTTGAATGCGCTAATCTCATGAAATAATGCTTCGATTTGAATAAAAAAACATTCAGTGTTAGATAGCCCATTTATCGAGGAAGGCAATTTTTTTATCCGGGTGCGCGGAATGGTCGTGAAACCGCTAGCGAAAGCTATAACTATAATAAACATGTGATGTGATTTCTTAAACAAAACTTATTACTCAATAGTTTTACCCTAACATTACAAACTTGGGTCAGAAAATCGTGCGTTAACCATTCTTTTACCAAAGTTTAACTGGGGTAATAGGTTTCCTTGATTATTACCCCGAACACGACACCGCCTTACGTGAGCACCACCCCTTATGTACAATAGCCCCAAAAATAAAAGGAAAACGCTATTATTTAAATTAAAATACAGGGCCTGAAAGATCAGTAAAGGGGAAAGTTTGAAAAGAAAAGAATACGGAATTTCTTGTAGCTTTTTGCTAAATTGGCTTTCGGGAAAATTATTTACATTGTAAGTTTATTTAATGAAATCATATTAATAGGCAATTTGATTGATTATAAACTAGCAGACCCGCTTACGCGTTGCTGTGGCTAGTATTTTTGCTACGAGTATAATAATAGACAAATAATTTGCAATGAAACTATATTGCGACTATAAATAAAGATGTATCCTATCTTTCATGTTGAATCAAACTGCACACGGTGTGCAAATTAAAATCGGTTAAGGGCTTTGGAAGTCCATCGCCCACAAACAACATTACACATAGTTTTTGTATGTCCAATTGAGTATCAATTCGATTTATCATTTAAAAATTTCTTTGTATTTTATTAACTTTCAGAAGCTATATTGTCAGTAATCACTGGCCTCTACCACAGTTATTTGACACACACCATTAGCATAAACACTTGAAAACTGTTTCGTATACAACCACATAGATATACTCAATTAAAATTCAAATGCATGTGGACATCGTTAGTGCAAGTGAGACAGAAGATGTGCGAAGTCGAATCGCACCCTTTAATTTAGTCCAAATTGAATTTCAGCCCAACGCCGTACAGTGATTAGGTGTATTTTCCAGTGTGGTGTACAAAAGTTCAGTTCATTACAAAATGAAATGTAGGTATCGGGTGTAGGAATAACGACGCATGCGCGAATCAAGCAGTCAGACGTTAGTGTGTAGAGAGCCGCGGTGAGAAGCGAACGCCAGCTCCGCCTACCGGCAGCATAGGAAACTAAACATGAAATTCGAAATTACAGTGTACATAACATTGTGACAGCTAAGTGATAGTGTACTGTGGATTACGTTATTATTTTTTTAAAGTGTTATTTTTTTATTGTATAAGTTGTATGAATTTTTGATGTGCGTTTGGCAGTGCCGCATAGAGCCTACAGAACCTCCTAAACACAGGTTCGTAAATTAAATTACTTTGTTGCGTGTTCAAACTCAGAAATTGTAATGTAATATTTTTAAGTAATACTTTGTTCTGCCAGTCGAGGCGCACTGCTACTATATTTATTAATAATACAATTTTGTCGCGTTTTTGTCACGATACAATTAAATGTACCTATAATTTACTTTTATTGCGTTTTCATTGTAGACTGTGAAGAGAAAATAATTGCGTACATTGAAACTTTATGGTTGTAATTATTTTTAATATTATTTCTTCTAAAGAAACGCTGATAAGACCTATACAATTAGTGACTTCTGTTTCGTATACGCCTGATCTCTTTACATGGCTTTTTTACACACAAAGACTTTTCCATAATTTATATCCATGATATATGATTTTTATAATTTTTGAATCTAAAATATATTAACAACGAGTACTACTTACGCAGGCAGTAAAGCAGAAAAGAGTTTGAACTGTTCAAGTTATAAAGAAATATGGAAATCAATGAAAATGCATAGTTGGAAAACCTTTATCAAGTACATTGTATAAAACTAACAACTTCACAATACGAGACCATTGTTAAGGCTTAAAAATTAAAAAAGAAGAGAAAAATCTAGCATCGCCAAGTATTCTGCTAAAAAGAGTGTCAATAGTCACCATTTTATAAAAAAAGGATAAATATGTATGTATACAGTCGAAACAGTGTAGAATAATCATTATACAGATATACTGAAGCACACATTCTAACGCAAAGGCTATGTAAAGCTTGGGTGAGACTTGTATTCCAAAAATAGATTACAATATTCACTGATTTGATTGACAAGTTCAAAGGAAACGATGACTGGTCTAAGTATATCTGTGACAGCTTGGTACTGACGCTGGTACATCAAGCTACTATACTACTATAATCAGTCTTTTCTAAATAGATTTTCAACTTTATCACTGAAGCATATAGTTCAAAGTTAATTTGGCAAATTTAACAGTTACGGGTTGATGTGTCTCACACACATCACACACATCTTTCTCCATTTAAGAAAATATTCTATTTGATTATTTTTCAATGACGAAACTGTTTCTGATCTTTGTCATATATTATAGATCTTTGACAGTCAGACGCAGTAAAACGGATGTTTCACTTTCAGAAGTCATATTTATTGTCTTTGATTCGAAGTCCGCCAAGCACAAAATAAAGTAGACGAGTATGCAAATAATGATCTTGAATACATTATGAAACTACAAATACTTTTATTTCAACTTTGACTTTGACGTTGAAAACATTTTAGCAATTTTATATTACAAACATACTTTGTCTGGGTTGCAAAAAAATCTTTTAACATCCAATTCAAAACTCAACAATCGGGCCTTCTTAGCGTATTTTAAGGTTCTTGAATATTATACAGAGAACGTACAACACTCGCTCTCTTCACTGACACATTAGATCTCTCTTCTACCAAAGAATATAGTAACACCATTTCACTCGCAGTCATCCCTTTCTGTTTCAAAATAGTCTTTAAAAGCTTTTGTGTCGCTTTCACAGTTGGTTTCATGATGTCATCCGAAGAGATCTAGTCTTAAATGGACTTTCTGAGACTAACAGACAGACCCATTTGTAATGGTCATTTGCTAACGCAGAAAATGAATCTCAAAGCAAAGTAGGACTATAATTAAAATACGAATAATAGACTTCGTAAAGTAATTGTTTTTTGTAGTTTTAAAAGTATTGCTTGCTTGTTTAGTAAGGTTTAATAAGCAATAATAGTTTTAGTATAATAAGAGAGAGAGAAAAGAAGATTGAGAAAGTAAAGGGCTGAAAATGACAGTTTTAGGATTTTTTATATTGGTACATATGATGTGATAATGATTATCAACTGCAGTCCATCAACAGCTACGACATTATTAATAGGCAGCGAACCCTTTTTTTTAAGGAGCCAGTTGCTGAAAGTAACAACCGCACGGCTCTATCAATGGCACGTTAAATTAGAGGATCAACCTTGGGGGCCGTTACGGGTAGTCAGAAGCCAAAAAGTTAGACAAGCAGTCTAACCAAAGCGTATCTTAGAGTGGAGGTCAGATAGGCAGATCATTGTTATTAAAAACTTTTTACTGAAATACTTTACAAAATTCAACAAGCCTTTTATAAGAAAGAATAGCACTTAAATTAACATAGTAAAAAACAGGGATAAATAGAAGCTATCTTAATTCAGATATTAAAAAAGTTCAACCTGCATAAAAATAAGCGATGGCGTCAAAATATTGATGTCAAAAATGTTGCCAAGTTTCAGCTTACCGGAGCCAACAAAAGCTGAATACTAAACGAATGCAGGTTCCAAATTTTAAACTTTAGTTCTCGTGAGCTGGTTTGGACAAGATAATTTTTATGATTTAAATCGACTGGAAAATCTGAAGTTCCGTTGCCAAGTCAAATATGAGGAATCTAAAAATGGGTCTGATATATTTTTAAAATAAATCGATGCTGATTTTAGATTCCACGATCAATTTATGGGATTACGGCGGTCGGAGTGTGCCAACTGATTGAGTAATGTCGCGAAGTACTTCTTTAACAACAAAGCAACATTTAAACACATAGATAATGAAATGTGGTTAACAAATTATGAAGTTTTTTGAGGCACGAAAATAGCGCAACGTATAGTACAGATGGTATAGATACATTGCTGATTTTTTATTATTTCGAGCAAAGGTGGCAATGTATAGTACACTATACATACGTTTTTCCAAAAAAAACTTCGGTTGTGTCAAAATTGCCGTCCGTGTCGGGCTATGAGAGTAAGGAAATAGGGAGTGCACCTGTGGCCACACAAATACTTACTACACAGCTAATTGATCTTAGACGCCCTTATATGCGCTGACCGTTTCCTAGGAGGCAGTTTATATCAACAAATGACTGCTGAACATGGATGAAGAAAGAAGAGTCTTTCTAATTTGAGATGTCCATGAGATGTCTATCTAAGGGGCTACATTGTAATGAACATCGAAGTCAATCCTTAGATTATTACTTATTCCCTATCCTTTTACGACCACTTAGAGTCAGAACAGCAGCCAAACCTATTCGAAGAGATCTGTTCTTTTCTGAATCGTTTCCAAGAGATTGACCTTTTCTCTAGAATTATTTAGTCATACATATGTATTTTTGATCAGTAATCGTTCGTAAAAATCAAATAAAAATATTGATAAGCCATGCTGCTTTGTTACGTGTGGTATACTGGAAGCTTAGCTTATATTACCCCAGACTGATATTGTATGAAGAAAGTACAGCACTCCTTCTTTGATCTTAAATGACTAACTTACCCAAAGACAGATTTTTTTCTCTCATCTTCTGTCCCAGATTTTGAGTGTTATCTTGGAACTTGAATTATCAAAATTAATACTTGTGACTATGATTGTATGTAGACTGGAAGACACCCCAGTATAATTTAATTTTATGAAAATAAAACTATGAACTCCATCTATGATCAGCTATAATTACTAACAATGTCAGATTGTCAAATTAGATTGTTTTGAAAAGCTAAAGATGGCGTCAGGTTGAAACTTGCCTTTATACTTTTGTCTTTAAATTATTTTTATCTGTCGAAATAACATATGTAGCATGTTTAGGTATATACATTGAACTGAAAAATAAATTTAATTTTTTTTAGCCCGGTTTAATTGTATGAAAAGCTTAACTCCATCTATGACATTAGGTAATAACTGTTTACCCAGCTGGTATAGTCAAATTGTCAAATTTGCTAAATGTGTTGTAATTAAAAAGATATAGATGGCGTCTAGTTAAAACTGACCAAAAAATGCTTTATTGCTCATCCCCCTTAGTTAATAGCGTTATAATATATAGCCTATGTGTTATTCTGATGCATAAGCTATATGTTTGTCAAGTTTCATCTAAATCCTATCAGCCGTTTGGCCGTGAAGAGGTAACAAACATACACACTCACTCACAAACTTTCGCATTTATATATTAGTATAGATATATGCATATTTTCAGTCTGTATTGTTTGAATTCCCTATTACAACAATATACATACGTCAATACAAACTCAGATACCCATTACCGCTTTTGATAAGCATTTACATAATTATACAAATACTGGAAAAAAATCTTATGTGAAAATGAAGTATGCATTGAATCAAGGTTTTAAACAGCATTTCATATATTTTTTAACAATGAAATTATACAAGAATTTTATATGTTGTTCCTGTATTGTTCCATGGCGTGCCACAAGGAGTAATTTTGAGCCCAACATACATCTTCCTCAATCACGGTAAATATTCTCATACAGCTTTAATTAATAGAATAATTTGGTCTTACGGCCGCTTTCTGACGCTGACGGCCCATTAATCAACAAGTTACCTTCTGTGAAAATATTTTGTATGTTCTTTTGTCAAAAAATAAGGTATTTGGTATTGATTGTTCCATTCGCTATCATCATCAATCATTTATTTTGTGTTTTGTTTGTGTTAATAGTAGATTTTATTTTTAATTCGCTTTTGTAAAAGTAACAAAATACATATTTTATCAAGCATTGTAGATACCAATTATTAACAAATAATAATTACCTAAGAGAATATAAAAAAGACGTCGTATATTTATATATATCTAGTATTTGAAAATCTCAATATAAATTCTAATTTTTTTGGGTTTAAAAATAAATATTTCCGTCCATATTTTTTCAGCAAACACATCTATTATCGAAAAGTAATTAAAACGTCATCCCACAAAATTAAGATCTGACACTAGACTAAACTTAGGCTTTCAAATATATGCCAAGGTGTAAAATGCTATATTTTGATATGCATTTGTTTAGGCTAGTGCCAATCATAATATACTCGAGGAAAAGTCTGCGAAAGAAGATGTTGACACAAATGTAAACTGACAACTTATTTGACCTTCTTAAACACCCACTAATAATTTTGATACTTGTTTTTCTTCCTTCAAATATTTCAGCTTCGTAAATAATATTTATGTCTGCACTGATATGCAATGTATGTAGGTAATGCTGCATTTAGTGTAGATCAAAATCATTTTATAAACCTAGGTCTTTGCGGCGGGCTATTACCAAGATATAAGAGTTATCGCAATCCTGGAACACAAAGGGCTCCAAAAGGAACAGGAGTGTTTTTGAGTCAGTAAAAGTCTGATACTCCCTTCAGCTACACTCCTCGCTGTGACATTGATGATTTCCCCCTAAAAATGGGTCTTTGCTCGTCTGATATTTGGAAGAAATAGGTAATGTTTTATTTGTAAAACATTCCTTGGATGTAATAGTGAAAGAGGCTGGCTGTAGTTGCAGGGCTTGCCATGTCTCAGATCAATTCTCAATTCAAAATTGTAAACTCAAAAGGGGGGTTTCTCGCATAGCCAATCACAATTTCATCAACCATAACGTGGTAACCTAAATCCTCCAGATATCTAGCTACGTCACAGCGCACAATAGCTTTCCATTCAACGTGATAGCTTTTATATTCTTGTTTGTTGGGCGTGCCGGCTGTGTAAACTGTAGTGTTGCTAGATTGTGGCAAGTTTACCCAGCGAATAAATTAATGTGAGCTAAATGTGTTTTGTTTATGGGTAAGGAAAAAATGGGTGATGTTGTTGTCCAAGAAATTTGTTACATTTCTTTTTTGGCCTTGCAGAGGAATGACGAATCGTTTTACAACTGGTTTTGACATAATTTCAATTGAGTTTAATTTGGTGATCCTAAATTAACATTATGCGCTATAAAAATGTTTCTATTCGTCATAAATTATGAGTTCTGAAAATAATGGAAAAATAATTTTAGATACAACTTTTTTTTCAGTCATTCATAAGGAAATAACTTCTGATAATACACCGTCACACTTCACAAACACTATCAAAAACTTTTATTTCTTTGCCAAATTTAGAACTTGCACATACATTCTTGGCCTACGTAACCTAATAAAGCATGTCAACACATAAAACTACAAATAAATTAACAAACATATAAATAAATCACAGGAAGTCTAACTTCACATACAATTCCACATTCATATCTCATGCTTGACTTCAGTATGATGGTCATAAACTAACTATGCAACTCACCGCCAGTAGGCAACAAATTGCAGTTTTCGTCCGTATGTTAGTTTATTACGAATGTATGGCTAACTGGGTGTTTTTCTTTTCTCTTGACTCCTGTTATAGTACTCGTTTGTAAATGTACACCGAGTTTGAATATTGTTTCTTTTTTTATTATATTTATGTCGTCTTTTGTTTCTGGTATGGCCAGATGTAAGAAAGTTGAAGTGATTTATGTAGATTTGGTTATGAAATACTCTGCATCGCTTAGGGCCAGGTTCTAGTTTATTACCAGAAAGACCAATATAAGTTGTTGATAAGTTCCAGATAGTTTATCTGGCAGATAATTTCATACAAATTCAGTTCCATTTTTTAATTTATCTGGTAGATAGTGGCTATCCGTAACCTGTGAAACTGGCCCTTAATATTTTTAACTGGTATAACATTACAAAAATCTGTTGAGTTGTTATTTTCATTTTATTTTATCAGTAACTAGGATTATTGAAAAGCTTCAGTGATCTTTAGTCTCTGTCTGAGTGAAATATGAAGCGATGTTATAGCTCAAATTCTTTTCAATTAATTGATTAAAAAGACACAAAATCTAAAGAGTTTGTTTGTAGGTTTACTTGTACGCATATATTTAAGAACTATTGGACCGATTTGAAAAAATATGTTTAGTGTTAGATAGCCCAATCATCGAGGAAGGCTATAGGCTACTTTTTATACAGATGCATGGAGCAGTTCCCACGGGGCGCGGCTGGCGGGAACTAGTAATAATAATATAAAACTATTTACCTTTCCCATTTACTGAACTAATTAATTAATTCATCCATTATACTGTACCCACAAGGGTAAACAAGATTTTAATTGGCCGTACCGCTAAATAAACATTTACGATTCAATGCAAAACTGCATTTACTATATTCCCGTAACCCGATTTAAAATCCATCAATTTACCACGCGCGGGAATGCAAAGCAATCGCTAAAATTAAACTGTTCCTACTAAATGTGATGCATCAAGCTAATTTTATAACCGATTACTTTGATTTATTGGTTTATTTTGGCAGTTAACTCAACAAGGTACAGTCAATGTAATAAGAGCTTGTTTAGCATCGGAGAGTTTACAAATAACAATTATGTAGATTTTATAGAGCTGTTCAAGACACAATTCAAAGAATTTTGTATTTAAGAACTGCTTCATGGAACTGAATTTAACTTACTCCATATTCTTTAAAGACTTCATTCTGTAACTGCCTAGGCTGCGGGTTGTTCGTAAGACTTACCGTGACCCTGGCACACACGAACCTCCAGAAGAAAAATAGTGGAATTTAGTCAGTAAGAGTCTGACACTCCGATCAGCTGCACCCTTAGCAGTAGGGGTCTTTTGATGATTTCTCACGAAAGAAAGGCTTCAATCTATATCTATACCTACCAAATGCCCTGTAAATATGTTAAGACATTTCCTAATAATGTTAAGACATTTCCTAATCTTCTTGAAACGCGCATACAATCATAAAGAACTTATTTCAAATTAAAAAAATCTTATTATAATTATAAAAATTACGTGTAACGTTGTTTGTTTGTGATGGACTTTTAAACTACTTAACCGATTTTAATTAAATTTGCTCACCGCGCCGTGTACAGTTTGATCCAACTTGAAAGATACATAGTATAGCTTACTTATCTTACAAATTGTAAAAAATACTATTCTTAAAACAAAAACCTTAGCCACAGCACCGCGTGGCTGTGTCAGTTAGTACGTTGTAAAACTTCTTAAAGATTTCGACGTCATAATCCGAAAATTTATTGAACCATAGGCTTTACATGCATTACATAGGCGTAGTAGATAGTGAACCTGCCTGCCACGCTAGAAGTCACGGATTCGATTCCCGCATAAGTCAAACATTTGTGTGCATGAACATGGTTGTTTGACTTAGTCTGGGTGTTTCTAAGTATAACGTGTATGTATTTAGAAAAACAAAAGCATATAAGGATGTTTACAATGTTTCTAGTATCCACAGTACAAGGTCTGCTTAGTTCGGGACAAGATGATGTTGTATTATTATAGCTATAGCCTGTTGGTAAAACTCATCGCGTTCTATTCCAACATAGGCTGATCTTCATAGATTTATATTATGGCATATTGGGACCCACATAAAGCTGCAATGTGTACGCTATGTGGACGAGGGATACGGTTATACTGCGCTGTCACGCGACCCTCACCGCTGAACATATTGATTTGCTTTTGTTTTTCTTTTATCATGATTTTAGCTGGAATTGATGATGGTTATCAGATTTTATGTAGGTCAAAGTTCAGCCTGTTCAATCAGCTTGATTATGACATCTATATCAGATCTGATAGCTTTTTAGTATTAACAGTTTAGATTTACGGTTTTTACGGCAATATTTCACCTTTCATAAAAATTTCAGAAAATCAAACACGGGTATTACCCGATCTACTCAACCCAGTTACCCGGACAACCCGATACCCCTTTGTACCTCTAATGACACATGAAAGTACTCAGCATGACAAGATGTTCTCCCATCCACGGACCGACCGCGCCAGACATTGCTTAACTTTGCTGTTATTTAGCCCCAAGCACACCAAATATCGTGAACATTAAAAAAAGGGTAAGTTTTCAATATAATAGGGCGAGCACAAACGAATCGTTCACACGCAAACGAATGTAGGCTGCGTACAAACGATAAGCATATGACATTCAATCGGCCAGCATTCGACGAAGACATACTTAAACGCGACTTAAAAAATTCTAAACTCTTTAGTCACGCGTTCTGCGCGCGCATTCTGAACTCGACACACATTTTTAAAGGAGACAGTCGATGCATGAGAAATGTATCTTTTTCTAGACGTGAAAGGAGTCTTTATTACGTAAATGTGGTATTCCATGATTTACAAATTGTTAGGGAATTACCCTGTTGGTCGCAGTGGTCAATTCCAGGGTCAGGCCGAAATATCTGTGTGGGTGTTCGAGACTTTCAAAAAAAGTAGCCCGTAATCTGGAAGTTGGCGGAGACTGCTATGCATCGTAGGACATATAATGCCAGCATCCCTGTATGCTATTCAGTAGTAGTCACTATTACAATTCCACATCAAGAAGATTAGAGAAATATCTGACACTAGGGATTCTTAGGAGATTGAACCTGTATCTCTCTCGGTTAGAAGGAGGAGACGAGAAGAGATTTGAGATTTTTGGAGTTGGAAAATCATTGGATGAGTTTACTCATAAAGTCACACACTCTTCTATAAGACTGTTCAAGACATGTACGGACTAAAACCCACCTGTGATCCTCCTGGAGCCCCCTGTATACCAGAGTCGCGCTCAGTAACCTAACCTGGAATAAAAAATACTCACACAGGTAAGCAATGTCATATGAAACTACGATATAACTTCTTTGTAACTGAATTCAAAGGAAGAATTTGTGCCACGATACTCTATGTGAGTCAGTGTTCCGATTTGACGCGCCACTGCAGTGCGCTTGTTCAAAGGCTCTAAGTCTCAATCAGTTCGCTAGGTATGCACTTGCACCTCAGTGCAATGTATGGTGGCTAGGTGGACTAGGACTTAAATACGTCATTACCGATCACTAAAGTTTTTTTTTTTTTTATAGATGGTATTCTGTAAAAGCTATGCCTTCTGCAAGACCAAATTGAAAACCCTGTTATATCAAAGACTTGGGAATTAAAAACGCAATAACATTTCCAATAAAAAAGTGGTATTTTTATAGGTATAAGACCGCCCATTGTGTCACTGTTAACTTTTCTTTTAATATTTAGTTTTTCTTTGTTATTTAAATTGGTGTACAAAATAAAGAGTATTGTCTATCTATTTTAACAACGAAAAACCTTCTCGTACAGATGCCAGCACATCAAGCTACCCAAAACTGACAAGTTTTCCCAATCAACTTTGAGCCATATGCTTCACCGATAAAGTTGAAAATATAGTAAGAAAATTTGATAGCTTGATATGCATAAGTCTGTACACTATGCCCCAAATAATCGCATCAAATTTTAAAACTGTTCAATTTAACTTTACTTATGAAAATTGCGGAGATTTTTGTATATCTTTATAGAGCAGTAAACTGCGGCTCACGGCCGTACGTATGCGGCTAAATAATTAGTTATTTGCGGTCCGAGCTTTTAAAAATAGATTAAGGCTGATGCCACACTGGAGTAGAGGCGACGCGGATTCGTGTTTTGCTACATAGCTTTTAGAAATTCATTTGCACTTTGCTAGTGTCTTTTTTTAATTGTAAATAGTCAGTTAGCCCTTTTTATATTTTTGTTATTTTTTATCTTAATGGAAATTTGAATGGAAATTCGGCAGCTTTCAATGTATTCAAATAAAATCATATAATTTAAAATTTAAGTACATAGGCGTTAAACAACGTTCAACGTCAGTCATTCTTTATTTCAGTGTAGGAAACCATAAAGATATTTTTTTAAACGCCAGTTCCATATTTTTTAAGTTAAAACTTCGAGTCTGCATCCAGTGGGTATCAACTTCTATTCAGGACAAACTTTGACTGATTTTGCTTTGAAAGGTAAAAAAAAAGATAACTGTTAAAAATGTAAGTACCTCGTCTGTCCGTCAGTCAATCTATCAGTCAGTCACTCACTCGCATAACTTCCTAGCTGTATACATGAACGCTTCGTTTCAGTATCAGTGTATTTTCAGCTTTATAAAGCGAGAATGTTACTTCTGGACTTTTCTTTAGAAATTGTTGATTTCTGGATAGTGTTATTGCAATAAAAGTAATGTTTCTTTTAAGTATTTTTATTAAGGTTTACTTTAGCGTCTATCTGCTTCAAGATTTAAATGCTGATATTAATATGGAGTAGGAAGTCTTATACGATCAAAGCGGAGCGAAGACTTTGATACTCATGTTTTTTACTTTAGAAAAATATAATAATATATAATATATTCCTCACACATTCACACGACGTCATCTAGTCCCAAACTAAGCAGAGCTTGTACAGACGCCAGCACATCAGGTTACTATAATCTGTCAAATTTCCTTAATAGACTTTCAACTTTATCGCTAAAGCATTATGGTTTAAAGTTGATTGGGAAAATTTGACAGTTGCGATGTGGCAGCCTGATGTGCTGGCGTCTGTACTATGGGTACTAGACAACTGATGAACATACTTTTTATACTTTTTCTTTTGTAAATACATATTTTGGAAATACCCAGACTAAGTCAAAAGTAATCGAAAAACAAATGAAAATGAATTTGAAAACAAATAACCATGTCATATATATAAGCATTAAAAGTAAATAAAGACAATTTCAGTTCTTTTCAGAACAGGCTTTTTCGCTATTTATGATAATCATTAGCACAAATATAAGACAATGTGGAAGGTTTCATGAGACTGGTTAGTGTGATTGTGGAACAATAAGCAGTAAAACTGTGTTACTGCAAATATTTATATAAATATAATAGGTGGGCGGTTTAATTGGCCGAGTATAAAGGCGGTAAGTTGAAAGTAAATGTGTTTCTTCGTTTTGTTTTTGATAAAAACTATGCAAATAGGTACCTCCGTTTTATTCTATACTCAGTAGCGCCATGCTATACAGTAGAGCATAGGCTCTACTGAGTATGCAAGGCATAAGATATACGAATAACTTTTAAATCTTTTTAACTCTAGAAGTATTTCAGTCAGCATGACTTTACAAACAACTTACTATCTACCCCGTTGGTTGCAGTGGTCGCAAGCGTGGCTGCTAGGGACGAGGTCCTGTGTTCAATTCCTAGATCGGCCTGAAGCGCTTTAATGATAATCGGAGAGCACGGAAGTCCCCGAATGCTACTTGTTATAACGGCCGATAGTTTAATCAGGCTCTTAACCAGTCTGGAGACGTATTCTTATGTGATAACAACGGCCAGGTATCAGCTGATAAACAAATAATCGAAAGTTTGATAGAATTCACGATTACCTTGTTGGTGGGCACAATCCATGTATATACCTTTACTTATTACCCCAAATGGAGGCAATAGAATATATTTAACCTGTTTTTTTTTTTTATAGCTGCTTGAGTTAATAATAATTATTATTTTTTTAATAGGTATGGGTAGAAAGATGTGTGTTAGCCAACATAGTTAGATATTTAGTGAATTTAATACTTCATGTATTGTTATGTGTACTTTGTGTATATGTATACTTTGTTTTATATAAAATCGGTTCTTCAAACCATACAGACAGAATTGTGTTGCTGGGGAGTTTGTTCCACCATTTCTTCTTCCCAGCGATAACACATAGGAAGTGGTGAAGGGCGGGCATTTTTGGGGCTGTCTTTTGTAGAATTGACCTTCGAAAAGTGCTGATTTTCAGCCTACTTTGAATAAATGACTTTTTATCTTTTTTTATCTTTATCTTTATCTTTTTAATAAATATAATAGCTGTTCGATTGTCTGAGGGGGCTTTGATTAACAAATAGTTTATTATTTTGATTTAAATAGCATGCAAAAATGTTACGGCAGTAGAAAATTTGTATCACGCTGCTAAAACTAACAAACCCGTCCAAAAAGATTGATCCACGCATTCTTTCAGTCATGCATCAGTTTTCATTCACTTTTGACATTCGACAGCTTTTAGCAGTACCTTTTAGCTGACAAAGGAAGTGTGTCATAGTTTGAGCTGGTTTTTATCTCGAACTGTTTGTCATCCAGAGCAGGATAATTCACTTTAGATTCTAGAAAGCTACTGTTATAATAATGGTGGCCACAGCAGCCGTTCTCTCTAAGGAGTTCAGCCAGGAAATATTATAGCGCACAAGCATTTGGACATATACATTTGTGCACTCTCTATTCCCTCATTCTCACAGTCCGACATTTACGTGCTCTCCGATAAAATACTGTAGAGCTGGTAAGATATGCAGGGACACCGTGTAAAACACTGATATTCAAGCTATTTTCAACCTTATTTCTTAAAACAATAGGTTAAAACTGTATCTCTTAAAAAAATACTCTAGTACACAAGTTCATAAAAAAAAACTACCAAAATTAACTAACAACTACCAATTATAAAAAAATCGTCAATACAGAAGTAAATGAACATACTTCCCTACCAACCACGTTAGTTTACACTGAGCAGGTAAATATTTGTGTTACGTTATTATAAGATTACATGCGTCGGCGAGCCGCAAATTACAGCTAAGATTTTTTATGACCTTGGTTAGAATGTGTTCGTGTAATATTTCAGATGAATACTATTCAAAAGATCATGTTGCAATTTATATTTTAACTAGTTTCTGCCAGCGGTTTCACCTACGTTCCTTGGGAAATTCCTCACCTGGATAAAAAGCAGCTTGTAAGCTTCGATGGGCTATTTAATACTGTAAGTATTTTTCAAATCAGACTAGTATTTCCTGATATCAGTAAGTTCAAGCAAGCAAACAAACAAACATCAGTTTTATAATAATTAGTTGTTAGTATTACAGTTATCAATATTATTACAGTTTTTCTCGATTAACTTAGTGAAGGTGGCTACTGCATAAGTCAGTGACTTCCCATAAGAAGAGGTTCTACACTCACACATCAACTCATTGTCTCAAACATCAATACCCTCTAGAAGTCGGTGGTGTAATTAACACAGCTGCAACTTTTAGACATTATTGTCTATAGTCGCTTTTATTTTTCGGAAAAGATTTTTATTCGACGAAATCTGTTTCTTCCAATTTTATCTGAATTTCTAAAAACTTTTACTTAAACTAACATCACACTATAAAATAAAACTCAAAAAAAAACAGGGAAAATTTACTGAACCACAAAAATGACTAGAAAATGAAAAAAACAACCATTCAAACCCAAGCTCACAGTGACATAGGAACTCGCTTTAATGAGAAACCACTCTTGTTACCACCATGTACGTTTTAAATTAATTTCAGCCTACACTTTTATTAAAACGCACTCCGGCCGCTAACTGTTAATCTGACCGTTGTTGTAATATTCCACTGTTATACTACATACTATGAAAATATTATAGCTGGCTACGGAAGGCAATGCATGTTAAATTGGTGCGTCCCGGCTGTCATTTGAAAATCAGAGCCTGTCGTTATGGGTAGTTAAAAGCCTGAAAGTATGCCATTAGTCTTGCTAAGGGGTATCGGGTTGCCTGCTTATGCTGCAAGATTTTTATAAGAGATACACAGCCCTGGTACAGAACTGCCTGGGCTGCGGGTTGTTTCCAAGAGTTACCGTGGTCCTGGCACACAGGAACCTCCAGAAGAAACATAGTGGGTTTTAGTCAGTAAAAGTCTGACACTCCCTCCAGCTGCACCCTCGGCGGTAGGGGCATAGAGGATGAGAGGAACAGAAAGGACTCCAGAAGAGACGAAAGTGTTTTTTAGGCTGTTGGAGGAAGTCCGCTGTAATCATAGTAGAATGAGTAGATATTATGCCATATTTTGATATCCACACAAAAAAAGAATATCAGATTGCAATGGTAACCGGGATAAGAGGAAACACAAGGGCCTTTTTTTCATACAAACGTAGTCCTCTGTTTCCTCTATATGTCAAGCATTCTTTACACTATCATTGAACTTGATAATGATACTGTAAAACAGTTTATGAGACGTCATACAACACAGTGAAAGATTTGTTTTGACATTGTCTACCTTTACAGTACACAATTTGTGACATGTAGAGCAACATTGCGAATAGAACTGTGAACAATCTTTTGTGAAGATTATATTACATACATATAGTCTTGCCTGCTTCGTTGATATAATTGTCGCATAGCGCGACTGCTGAGTATGGAGTTTCGTGTTCGATCCGCAGGTCAGCCAAAATTACTTTTTTTTGAGTTTTATGAAACTTTCACAAAAGCAGCCCGAACTCTAGAAGTTTTCTGGAAGTGCATCGGAGAGAACGTGAACGTCAATAACCTCTCTCCGGTCGTGTCGGATTACCGATCCACCGGGCTAGGAGAATCAAGGCATAGAGAGAGTGTGCCTTCAAATTATTCAATCAAATGCTTGTGCACTATAATAATGTTCTGCATAGCTGGACGATTTGACATCTGATTGACAGTTCTTTCAAGACGCCATTATTTTTACATCTCATCAGCAGGCTTAGCATGGCGATTTTGTATCTATTCCATAAAGAAAAGACAAAGCTCTTTCTTTCAATGTCAACATGTCTTCTGCCCGAGCATGGCGCGACCTGTCAACTCGCATATAATCACTTGTAGACTTATGTCGATCGAAGAAATAAAAAAATACTTCAAAAAATGTCAAAAGAAATCTTACGTCAATCTGTCACTTATCTGTCATTATGTCCATTCTCCGGTAGACAAAACTTGTTTCTACGGCTGCCATGCTAAGCCTGCAGTACGAAAGACTTGTTTTTGTTTTTATATACGAGTACAATTACTGTGTAGTTTATTATATAACTGCAAAGGATTGTATATCAATGCTTCTAAGCCATTATATTACAACTTTTACACCTTAAAAAGATAGGTAACAGACACTGTCTACACTCTCACTGCCCATTAAATATTCGTTAGTACCACATTATTCGCTAACGAATACAAGATATTTCGGCGTTTGATATTCACCTAGATTTGTTATACTAATGGCTGTTGATTCATGATGATAATGATCTGTTTATTTCTACCATCACATGTTCCTTGTGCATGCTGCTGGAGAGAGTATCAGACTTTCATTGACTAAAACATATCTTTTTCCTCCATTTTTCCTTGAGTACCAGGGCCGCTGTAACTCTTTTAAACAATCCAGCAGACAGTAACAAACCCCTTGGATACGCTGTGTTCAAATATTTACACTAAATAAAAAAGGCAGTGGAAAAAAGAATATAATTAGTCATTATTTACTCTTTCCCTAGCTAATAGCAGCCCTCAAAAGCATTAAAATATTATATAATATATCCCCTAATTTTTACTCTGTATTTACACGGCCAATCCCCAGGGGGAGGATATTGGATGAAAAACGACGCTCAAGTTATACACAATTCTTTAGAATTATCCCCCGAGTCTCTGGGGGATTAGATGAACGCTAACGGCTTTGGATATACACACAGTTTTCGTATTATTGACTCTTGTAATATTTTTAAGATTTTTTTTCTGTATTACGCTGCAATCTAATATGCTGCCTTCTTGATCTAGTAGTTGCATGTCGAGACTGCTGAGGAGATCTCGGGTACGACCCACGGTCGCGTACACACGAGACTGGCAGAATTGCCATATTTGACGGCCATGTCTAATTTCTAACCAAAATAAAAACCAGCCTTTGGGTCACTTTTAGAGTCACCGAACCGCTTCGCTAGGTCTTTGAAAACGTTATGAGCATTTGGACCCCATGTTACTTAAGTAAAATAACAAAAAAAAAACAGTTTTCATTTCCCATCCCGGTCGGCGCATTCACCCTAAGCCTCTGGATTTTTCTTAAAAAAACAATAGCTTTGTACAAAAGTTTTGTACTTAAAAAACAATAGCATTTTGCCTTCACCTTACAGAATAAATCATACAATAACAAACTTAACAACTTTAATTTGCCAAAGATTAATAAATCGCACGGAAGGTAATGGCTCACCCCAAACAATTTCGAACTTTATCTCTATGACTTAAAGTCATTTTTCGTAGTGATCACACGAGTTATCTGGAAAAGATGGATGGTCTACGAAGTTTTTTTTTGTCGTTTAGTGTAGTTTCAGAGTAATATCGGCAAACAATATTGCTTGGCTTGGTATCGTTTTATGATGTTATAGCTTGACATGATATTCAATATTGTTTTGTTCCAGTTTTCTTGAAATCTTTTCTAGGCTTTTGGGTTTTATGGGCGAAATACAGTACTGATTTAGTTATGGACAAAGGTTGATTGTTTAAGTCATAAAACGGGGGAAACTTCAACACTAGTTTTATTGATCTAACAGTGACTTTACGATTCTGTATATATTTTATTCATAAGATCATCATCATCTCCCTAGCCTTTTCCAACTATGTTGGGGTCGTAGGTTGGGGGGTAGTGTTTTACAAGGAGCGACTGCCTATCTGACCTCCTCAACCCAGTTACCCGGGCAACCCAATACAAGGGGTTATACTGGCGTCAGACCTACTGGCTTCTGAGTACCCGTAACGACTGCCAAGGATGTTATATGACATCCGGGACCTACAGTTTAACGTGCCATCCGAAACACAGTAATTGGTGTCCAAGATATACTTAAAAAGTACATAAAAACTTAAAAAGTTGCATTGGTACTTGCCTGACCCGGAATCGAACCCACGCACTCATACTTATTTTTATGAATTATCTTATTAATAAGATAACACATAAAAATCATGTTTTGCTTTATGTGTACACATAGTTAAAAAAAAATTGCGTAGTGCCGTAATTTTCAGCTTATTCTTAAAGAACGTGTTACAAAAACGAAGAAAGCTTAATGGAATTGCCTACCACTTTTGTCAGTTTTATTCGCAAAAACAGCACATCACACTAAATTCATAATTTCATTGCGAAAATGAGAAAATGTTTTCATAGAAAAGTGCTCAACGTTCAAGTAAAATCATGAAGAAAAGGAGTGTATTTTCTGGAAATTACGTTTTCCTGAGATTTCTGGGAAAGTGTTACTCATTTTTTCTCACAAATGTAATTTTCGGAAACATTGTTCATATTTTTTCTTAAAGGTGCTGGCTTACAGAGCCGTGAAAGTAAAAATCAAGTTCAAGATATTAATGTTTAGCTTATTATAAGACTTTTAGGCGTCTATAAATATTTTCATTCACTCATTCATTCGTACATAGCTGGAGCTACTGAAGAACAGGGTAATTTTATAAGAACTGTAATTAAAATGATTTGATTAATCTACCTAGCTGCTGTTAAATCTGCATTTTTTCACTAGTACCATAGCTTTACGCTTGACCAATTTTAACAATACCAAAACATATTAGCCAACCACCAAGAATATTTTCAACATTATCATCCATAGAAGCTCTTACAATAGATGTTTAAAGAAGTCTACATCAGCATAATTTACTGGCCACAGCGCCATCTATCAGCACTATTGTAATTTACATACACTAGCGTTCCCTGGCTCCGCGTGACAGATTTGCTCTAATGTATCCTACAATGTAAACATATTATTCAATCAATTAGGACAATGAATAAACAATTAGGTAGCACAGACTATTGGTTTCTCAAGGACTAATTAGAAGATCGTTTGTAAAGGCAGTGATGCCTTTTGGAATTAGAATATTTCATAGGTCAAAAAATGGACCGCATAATTCTAAATGCATATAGCACTCATTACTACTAAGACTTGGAACCTTTAAAATCCAACTTTCAAGGAAAATAAAGAACAATGGAAGCTAGTTTACTGACTCCTTAACAAAACAAAACACAAACACTCATAAAAAGCAATGAATATAAAAACAACAGCGCACATATTCGTAAAACAAAAGCTATGGACCACGTTCCTTAAGTTTATCTGATGGCAAACGTTCAGATATTAATAACGGCCATATGAGGCCATATTGAAGGTAATACGAAAAAGATTATCGCTTCACGCCAGAGCGTCTGATACTTACATCTAATGCTATTGACGAAGAGAGCAAGTTGGATAAATTCGACGATAATAGTATGATCTCTTTTGCTGCGAAAGTATTCAAGGATGAGGACGATGTTTATAGGATTTTCTAGTTAACATAATAGAAGACTGCATTGAAGATGTTCTTGGATCTATTTTACGCTTATGGTGGTAAAATGAGGATTTTGTAGTGCTAGTTGCAATTATGTGCAAAACAGATAAGAAGCCTTTGTCATTTTTTATTTATTTGAAAAATTTTACAATCACTACCGTTTGTCACTTGTTCATTGATTCATTTTTCATCGATTACTTTTTTGTCTGTAAATATTTCTTGTATAGCATCAGTAATTGTTCAAGCTCCATATACTTCACATTTTGTAAATTTCCTTTTGAGAGTATTATCTCATGTCAGATCCTATAAATGACTTGCAAAAATACGATTATCCTACTACTATTATAAAGGCGAAAGTTTGTATGTATGGATGTATGGATGTTTGTTACTCTTTCACGTAAAAACTACTGAATGGATTTGAATGAAACTTTACCACAATATAGCTTATACATCAGAATAACATATAGGCTACTTTTTATCCGAGTATGGAAAGTACTTCCCTCAGAAAGCGGGTGAAACACACGCTACATTTTGGCTTTCAGTCGCGTCGGGATGCATAATGCATTCAAGCAAGGCATCAAGTGCAAAACTTTCCAATATCGTCTTTTGAAAATGTTCGTCCAAATACTACATTGGATTTGTCGACTAACGATCAAATGCCTTTACAATTATTTCCAAGAAACATTAAAAACTGAAATATAAAAACGACACCAGAAAATAACAAGGAATAAGCGAATTGAATATAAAATTTCCAATTACGGATTCTCACAACATCCATTTACAAAGAATTTCTTATATCAGACGCCGTTTCAGGACATAATGGAGTATTTTAAAAGAGAATCAATTAAGGGATGTTAAAATGTACTTACAGATCTCTTTGATGGTGTTTTATGGTTTTCCTGTTAGATTTAAGGTTCACTGTTAACGCTTTAAAAGGAAGAATGGAGGAGACGACAAGCGAGATACTAAAAAAATTGTGCCAAGTTATAAAGGAAGCAATAAGGGAGGCCGACATGTATTAAAAAATAAAAATAAAACCGGGCAAAGGTAACTCGCCTCGTTGGACTCGCCTACCGAAGGTTCCGTACATCATTTAAAAAAAAATCAGGAATATCAAATTATTTTTGATGTTTTTTATGACGTATGAACCCGAGGTTTAAATTTATCGAAAATCGTTAACTCCACACATTCCCGAAATAAAGGGTCATGAAAGACGGACGGACAGACCGATAATAAAGTGATCTTTTAAGGGTTCCGTTTTTTTCATTAAAGGTATGGACCAAAAAAGACTAATAAATGTAATGGTTTTAATGAATTATTGAATTTGGGGAAAAAGCATCAGAGAAATACAACAAAACTTGACAGTGTTGATCCTGCTGTTGCCATGTAGATAATAAAGTTCATAATATTATATTCTTATTTATATGGTGAAATTAAGGTTATCAGCAACCTTGATAGCGGTAAAAGTAACGATGAAAGGATAGATTAGATATAGCCGTAAGTGTTTTGACCTATTCAACATTCCTTAATTGATTTTATAAATATCGATGGAGCTTAAGCCACTTGTGTTTGATATTCTGATAAGAATTATGATTGTTAATACAAATACTTTTAACCTATAAAGCACAAAGTAAGATATTATTTATAATTGTTTGAAATTTTTGTAGTCCTTCTATATTAATAATGAAATACTCGATAAAAAAAACAGATAATCATTTGAAACTTTTAGAATGCCAACCCATTAATACCACAATACAGACTAAGAAATTATGCCATACTGAAACTGTAATTATTCTTATATAATCATCTTGATAATTTGTCAATAAGTAAAAAAGCTTATGAAGATGCAGTTTTTTTTTACTTAAATAAAATATCAAGCAAAATATAAGTAATGGGAATATATTATATAACGAAAAAGACTATATAAGTAACAGTAACATTGACAAACATATTGACGATCATAACATTGACGTATTTAATAACCTGCCTACGCTTCACAGTATTAACTCAGACATTGTTAATTCATGTTCTATTGAACTAATACCTGTCGAAGGCTTGGTAAACTTCCTAACCCACTTAAGATTCCCATGGGATCCTTGGGCAGATCCGACTCGTAATTAGAAACCGCACGAGAGATATATCCAATATATTGTGTAATTAATCTTGCGAAGGTCTACGCAAACAAAATGAGATTTACTACGGCTCTGAGGAAGGAAATATTTTGGGATGGATTATCGACCAATACGATATATGGGACTGAATAAAATATTTGTAATCATTATTTTACTTAGAGTTAATAATAGAATCTTTCATACAGAATTGCAAAATCCAAGTCTCAGTGTATGCTAAGTTGGTTAGTGTTTAAAACATAATACTAGCCTCAGAGCTTTTAAAAACACTGGTACTCAACAGCATTTGGTTAAACTGGAAGCCAACTCCAGCATAGCTTGGAAAAAGGCTAGACAGAGGCAGATAATGACTATTTTTAGATCTTCCTCCACGATGATTCTAGAAAAAACTTAATGTAGGCAAAATTACATTTTAACTCAAATATTAACAAAAAGAAAACATAACATCAAAGGCAGATTAGAAAATACTAAAATGTTACAAAAGCAATAACAGACCCCGAGAACATATTAAATAACCTTTACGAAGCTAACATTCAAAAAGCAGTCACGCATAAAGAAACTAAAATTTTAACAGATGATAATGTAGTAAAGTTCATTAATATAGTCAGACAGTCGGACATGATCAAAGGGAAGCTGAAGGATAAGTTCAACATATTTACAACTTGAAAGGGAACTGTAAGCTACCTGTCACGGAGAAGTATGTTGAGTAGCAAGAATTACCCGCATTTGAAGAGGATTAAGGATTTATACAAAGAGTCGGGTTGAAAATGTGGATTGTACATTGTAATATTTTGTTGTTCTGTGTTAGGGTTGAAGGTATTTGGCACGAATAAAATTATATAGAATGTAGTTTCAGTAATGAAAACAATGAAAAGATCAATGAATATTATGTTTTTATTTCTCTATCTGTAGTTATTTTTGATTTTAGATCTGCACCAATTACTGTTTAAAAATTGATAGTTAAAATTTCGTCCGTTTCTACAATAACTCTTTTTATATTGTCAATGTTGCTCATCTAGAGTGTTTAATAAACAAATCGCTTTTCAAATTTCAAATATTAATATCATCTTCGTTAACCTTTGATTTTATTCTGATCGGAACATTTCTTACCTCTACTTACCATGCATGACCTAGATCCGATAAACGTGTAACCCACAATTCAACAACAAAAGGTTATAATGAATTAGTCGTTACTTTGTCACTGTCAGGCACAGATTGTGATGACGGAGTACACATTAAGCCGGTTCACACTGTGAGTGCGTCTAAAACAACGCTCTAAATTAAACCACATGTTGTAGACATGGGTTTTTAGGGCCATGAAAAGGGCGGTGTAGAGGAACGTTTGAACTACGCTTAGGAGACACAACTGATAGTAGGTGAAGGCGATTTTATAGGAATTTTAAGATTTTTTTAATGGTCCACATCCTTCTTTTAACGGCATCTATTAAGACTGGAATCCGATCCACAAAAGAAAAAAAACTTACTGGATATCGGCGACATTTCAAGTTATTTTTTTTATTCGTGTCTCTTTCCCCGTTTGAAGGTGTTATCTAATATTCTAGTAAGCACATTAATACATTCGTAGAGCCACTAAACTCAAACTCAAAATCATTTATTCAAATGATTTTGAGTTTGAGTTTGAGTTTGAGTACTTACTAGAATATTAGATAACACCTTCAAACGGGGAAAGAGACACGAATAAAAAAAATAACTTGAAATGTCGCAACTTGTAAAATCAAACAAGCATTACCAACTAATTAAATTTACACTAAAATAGTGGCAATTTCCGTTTTCCCAGTAAACTAATGCAAAACCAATTAGGCAGCCAAATCAACTGGGTCCGAATACACTTACTTAATTAAACCGCATGTGACCACAACGGTCATAGTCGCACTGTAGTTATCTATAGCTAAATTATAGTACAGTTTATCTATCTGTCTTGTTGATCTAGACGCAAATGAGTCTGCTATGAAATAACCAACATTTTAAGAAATATTGGAAAAAGTCTTTGTGGAGTTTGTGGCTAAATAAAAGCCGCACGGGTCGATCGATCATAAGGTTAAGCAACGCTTAGCACGGTCAGTCCGTGTATGGGTGACCACCTCATCATGATGAGTTCCTTCTTGTTTCGGCAGGCACGCTAAATTTAAAGCCAGAAAGTCTGACAACCAGTCTTACCAAGGGGTATCGGGTTTCCCAGGTAACTGGACTGAGAAGATCAGATAGGCAGTTACTCCACGTAAAACACCGGTACTCAGCTGCAGCCAACATAGCTTGGGAAAAGCAAGCTAGGCATATGATGGAGACAAGTCTTTAATATGTGAAGCCGTTATCCCCAATAACAGCGTGGTCGTTATAGCTTTAACACAGAAGGGTGGGCGGTTAAGAAAATCCTGACACAAAGGCTTGTTAGTAATTCATGCTCGTAAATTGAACGTCAGGCGCATTGAAGATTGCTTGACGCTTGCAGCTTGCATAGAAATTATCAACGCAGTGTCTACGTAGCAACATTGTCACATGAGGACAGGTTGAAGACCTTTTTATTGTTCCTTTATTAAAGGGGTTCTTTTATACACATGGATACTTACCCCAACAGCGTGAATACAGTTTTGATTGCTTCAAATTCAAATTCAAAAGCTTTCTTTGCTCGTTAAGGTATTATAAATGATACCTACGGTAAGGTACGGTATCATTTATGATACCTTAACAGCGTGCGTATACGCAATGAGGTATACAACAGTTCAGCAAATCTCCAGGCCATTAATAAAAGAAGCTTAAACAAAAATTTTAAGACTTGCACAAGGGATAGTTCTCTGTTAGTACGAAGTGTAGTCACCCTACTCTAGGTGCATAGATTAAACCGCACGGGCAATGAACTAGCTTTGTTCTGGCCTTTATTGGTTGCGGTACTACAACGCTTCAAGCTTGATTTAGGGGCGAAGAGAGAATTGGTAGAACACTTTACACGTGCAAGGGAAGACTGCCTATAAATGAAGGTTAGAAAATATTGGAGACATCATTTACTCAACAGAAAGAAGTTGGTCTTTCTAAAGTCATCATCTCCCGAGCCTTTTCCCAACTATGTTGGGGTCGGCTTCCAGTCTAACCGGATTCAGCTGAGTACCAGTGTTTTCCAAGGAGCGACTGCCTATCTGACCTCCTCAACCCAGTTACCCGGGCAACCCAATACCACTTGGTTAGACTGGCGTCAGACTTACTGGCTTCTGACTACCCGTAACGACTGCCGAGGATGTTCAATGACAGCCGGGACCTACAGTTTAACGTGCCATTCGAAATACAGTCATTTATTTTTATTGACGACTTTTGGTATTTCTAAAATTGACAATAAAAAAACTGTCCTATTCTCTTCTCAAGTGGATATGGTAAATTATGTAAGATATAAGTTCTAGGTATATTCTATTCCAAAATATAAAAATCTACTCGAATACCTCTAATATAAAAGATAACGCCGAACCATTCTATAAATTCTCTGAGGCGTGTCAAAATTATCTTTTAAAATTCCAAGGAACCTTAGAAAATCGTATCTTTTAGTGCTTTATAAAAAGGTCTGCTATCTTTTCTTTCTAGAGGCCTGTTAGTCAAATGTTTTTCTTTTCTCTGGAGGTATACAACTACTTAAAAAGCACTCATTTTAATAATGTTTGCGAATAAGGTCCGAAGTACATAGAACGTGTTTGATCTGAAAGTACCTACTTTGTAATTCATATTTTTGAATATATTTAAAATAAGGCGATAACTTCATAAATATTATGTGAACTAAAACAGTAAAATATGAGTATTTTTACGTATTCCAATGGACATAATTATTATTATATGTTAAATAGTTAACACCAGAACTATAGTTCAGATTTACTTTCGTCATGAAATATTCAATTACACCATATCGAAATAAGTATATGCCGTGGTCTAGTAGTCGCATAGTGCAACTGCTATACATATGTAAGGAATCTTGGATTAGATTCCAGGAACGGTCTGAAATCGCTTTGTGGATCTTAAAAGATTTTAACAAAGAGCCCGGAAACCAGATGTTGGTGATTGATACTCCCGTGAATCGGAGAGCTCGTCAATTTGACCCTACGTCTAATCTCTCTCCGTTCGTGTCCCATCGCACTATGAGAGTAAGTGAATAAAGAGAGTACCTGTGTCTGCGCAAATGCTTGTGCACTATAATAATATGTCCTGCGTAGCTGGCTGATCTAAAGAAAACAGGTCGTGATAAAAATCTAAAGAAGCACCATTATTTATGAAAATAATACCTGTAAATAAGCATGTCATCAGCTTAAAAGAACCTTTCGGTACATTTAACTCTCACGTAAGACGAACACAAAAGATTTCGGCACCAATTGACCTAAAACCTTCAGAAATACTCCCTTTGTTGTCAAATTATTTATCATTTGTCAGCTCAGAATCTTTGATGGCGATGTCCTTTGAATTTTGTCTATTGTACCAAAACTGGATTTTTTTTCGGATTGTTAGTTAAAAATAATTGTAGGAAAAGATTCAATTTAAGAATTAATGAAGGCATGCTAGCAGCAGTAATAATAATTGGGTAGTTGACTGGGCCAAAAATCAAATCCTATAAGATATTAATTTGGTAAAGCATGTTAAAATAATGTCACTTTCATTTATCATTTTTAAAGGAAAAACTGTTCATTTTTTATTGATTATTTAATTAAAATAAGTTCAGTGGCTTGATGTGAAAAAAATTATGACATCATAGTTATAATTTTCATACAATTTGCTTAGAAAGTAACCGTTTTTGACAGTTCAATAAAAGTAATGAATTTGACTTTGTTGTCAACTACCCAATTAAGTACAATATACATTAAAATACATTAAGTACAATAAAATTACATCAATATTTTTAAAGTGATATTTTTTAAGTTTTAAGAGTGCATGAGATGCATGTTAATCAATGAATAATTTATGGATATGATGAAACTTGACTGTAAAAAAAATATACATTGTATCCTTTTGCAAAAGCAGATCAAAGAGAGGTCGTGGGTGAAACCACTAGTTTATGCCATTAATAAACCGTTCTAGACCTGTATAATTATTACTCTAATTGCCGTCAATGATTATAGGAGAAATAGACTTTGTATCCTTCAAACGGTATTTCTAAATAGCATTGACTGAAAATTGGGTTAATCCACATAAGGACATTAGCGCCATTGTGATTATTGACGCAGTTGACACTAACGTTGACAACCCCAATAATTGGTGACAGCCGTGCTTTGGATTTGAATTGTTCGTATTTCCAATTGTGTTTGTAAATTTTGCGTGTGATCATTAGTTTACCTACGAAAGTTAATAATGGTACTTGTATACAGTTGGCGGACTTTTCTAGCGTAATAATATTCATAATTCTTTATTAAAATTAGTCTAACAGCTTTGCCCGTTAAAGTCAGCTATTTGAAGCCTTGCGCAGGCAAATCAGAATTTAACCCATAAATTTGACTATAATATAACATTTACTGGTCCTTTTATTAGCAGCAAATTTTTTTAGATTAGATTTTAGAGCTTTTCCCCAAAACACTTGTATTTCAAAAGAGATGACGCATTTCACCCGCTTCCTTAAGGAACTACATCTTGCACCCAGTTAAAAAATATTCTATTATGTCATTTTGAATATAAACTAGGTACATTACGGGCAAGCTTTATCAAAATCCATTCAGCTGTTTGGGCGAGAAGAAATAACCAAAACACAAAACAAAGTTTTGTTTTTTTAATCTTTTAATTTTTTAAATGTGTGATAGGCATAGACAGTTTCCTATTTTGAATAACACATTTCGTTTGTTTTTAATTTCCAGAAATTATACTCGTAATACAATATACTAGATTATGAGCGAATAACAATAGAATTGAGGTTCAATTGTCAAGTTGATCTCGCGGAGGCCTGTCAACACAGACCCATTGACTTTGTTCAAGAGATTAACTGGATCACTTAAACTGAGCCACGTATTCAAATATGTATGTCATAATCGTGGTAACAATGTCAAGTTTAACTTATAATTTGTGTTTAGTTAATCGCCGCATCCTGTAATATTTTAAGCAAAGTACAAGAACCCCCAACTTTTTTTCGTAAGTATCTACAATGATGTCATTAATCTCAACAATCTAGAAACATCCAATGGAACCTCATCATCTGCCTAGGCTTTTCCTAAGCTATGTTGGGGTTGGCTTCCAGTCTCGACGATCTGGGCAATGTGAAACCCCTTGGCAAGTCTGGTTATTAGACTTTCTGGTTCCTGTCTATCCGTAACGATTACCAAAGATGTACAAATAACAACGGAGACTCACGAATTTAACCGAAACACGGAGGAGTCATGAAAAGATGGTCATCCATGGACCGGGCCCGTCAAGCGTTACTTAACCTTATTAATATGATTGATCAACCCGTGCGGCTGTTACTTCGCCACGAGCTTCTTTTCAATGGATGCTAAATGTGTTTACTACAAAAAAAAAAACTTACAAATTAAGCATTGTATTCTATATAAAACTTCACTAAACCAGACATCATTATTTACCCCCAACATATTGACTTTTAAATTAATTAAACAGTGTCATACAGTATTTGTCCTCGTTACTGAAAATCTCATTGTTCTGGACCGTACGAAATAATTGAAATCTCGTGGAACGTGTCCACAGAACACAGAAAATAATTATCGACACAATAAAACGTAACAAACAAAGAACCTGATACATTCCGCTCTCGCTACCACATCTCAAAGCCGAATCTCCAACAGACAAACCCTCAAACCGAAATGAAACTTACAACTTAAACTTTAAAGTTCATTTTCCCACGAACGGCTTGCACTGATCCGATTATGTTTGATGAAAATCGTCGAAATCCGATTTTCCAGTCAGTTTCCCGCGTCCTACTCAAAGCAGACTTACATTCGCTTGAAATAAATATATATAGATGTTATAGTTTTAAAGTCATCGTATTGGAAAATTGAGCTTTTAAATTTTTGTAGATTATGAACGCGTATTCCAAAAGTTGGCAACTTCAATTATATCTGTCAAATATTCACACGTATTAATTCATTTGGCAATTTTATTTTATGAAAATAAGAAATAATGCACGGTAGCGCACTAAAAAATCATTAGGGAATGCAATAATTAATATCGTAACATCGCATATACAGAGCCATAATTCTTATTGACATACAGTAAAATTGCCAAATTAATTGAAAAGTTTAATGTTTGACAGTTATTTACAACGTTACAAACTATAGGGATACGCTTTCTTAAAGCTGCCTGTAATGATTTTTTTTCTAACTTTAAATCACAGGCGAATGTTCCCGCTGAGGCACCATAAAATAAATATTCTATGGTTGTTTCTAATTTCAAAAACATAGCCCTGAACTTAATTGGAACTTTTACAGCGCAATCAGTGTGAATACAAAATAAAAATTAATTGTAAACACAAGTCCTCGCCAATGGCTTCTTTTCGTGGTTACAAGAAATTCTTATAACGAGCACAGTCACGGAATACGTTTATAGCTACAACTAATAATGTTTGACTTACATAACAGAAGTGCAAAAGAGTTTTATTTCTATTCTAACTGTCATAGAATTGAAAATTGAAAACTAGATCTCATGTATACAGTTGAAGAGTTTGCTGGCTTTTACGCGCTAATCTTAGGAACCGATGGGACCGACATTTATAGACTCGCCGATGTTCGAGTATAGCAATCAGACTCTAAGCTTCTTTGTGAAAGTTTATTAAAACTCGCAAAGAGACCTCCTTTTCGTGGGAAATCATCAAATAACCCCTCCCGCTGAGTGCAGCTGGAGGGAGTGTCAGACTCTTACTGTCTAAAACCCACTATGTTCCTTCGGGAGGTCCCTGTATGCCAGGGCCACGGTAAGTCTTGCAAACAACCCGCAGCATAAACACACATAGACTGAGGACATCTTGGACCCGAGACCGCGTGCACAGCAGTCACGTTATGCGACTAGTAGACCAAAAAAATAACATTGAAAATTCCACAATGTAATATTCTAGATCAGACATGAAACTAGTTTCTCAAAAAAAGGGTTCGTATCAGCTAGATATTATATTCATACGGATTCTCAATGTCTAAAAACATGATCAGTGGGTTTTTGCTTAGGGAGGTCTGTGCTATTATTATTTACTGGAACATTTATGTGGCTAGAATATTCGTGATTTATGACGAGACTCGGTAAGAAATCCGACAACTTTTGACGTGCTGTGTGGGCGTAGTTCACGAGTGTGTGTGTGGAATAGTATATAGCAGTAACATATATGTACGTACATATTTAATTACTTTTCAATTAGAATCAATTGTGTAATAAACTAGCTTCCACACGCGGCTTCATCCGCATCTCGTAGTAGTCCCCACTCCGAGTACCTGGATAAAAGTTAGCCCATAGCTTTTCTTAAATGGTCTATCTAAAACTGAAAGATTTTTCAAATCGGTGCAGTGATTTCCCGAGATTAGCGCGGCCGTTCATGCAAAAAATACTCTTTAGGTTTAAATATTACCTAATGTAAAAAATGGTTTAATTTAATTTTTCCATTATAAACAAAATAAGAATACAGCTTGATTCAAAAAATCTGTGACGTCATACTTTGTATAAAAAGAAACTGTTTGTGTCTAACCAATAACAGAATGGAATTTGAATACTTATCAACTTCCGTAGTGTGTCGCAAGTCTTGCTATCAACAATATTTTATTTTATTTGAAATGTATTTTATATAAATTTTATTTTTACTTTATTCAAAATTCGATATTTTGTTTAGTCCCTATAAATTTCCAAAAAAAAATAATCATAACACAATAGTTATGTTTTCCACCTCAGCGACTGTACACACGACGTCAAGTTGACCTCGAACAAAGCTTTCATACGACGGACGTAAAATATTATTATCACGATATATTTATTAGCACTTACCTGACTTAACGCCAATGCTATAAAACTGACAGGTACTGTAGTCGATCTGCACCTTATTCCAATACATTTACTGCTGTGCACAGAGTTATGAATCGCATACCTTTATGTTGTGAGTTAAGTTTATCTTCAACTACAAAGTGCAAGATAGATAGGTACCTACATACTGATAGGTATGGCTCTTCAAAATTTGCTTTTATTTTAAAGCAGTACGGTATATATTGTTCTGGCCGTAGTTACTTTGTAACTAGCGGGGAACATTTTGATTTATTTTTTCTTTTTTTATTAATTTGTTTGAATTCAATGCAACATAATATTTTGTTCATTACTGGCAATAAGCGTTTTAATTATTTTAATATGTATGTAGAAATCGTAATGTTTGATAAAATGCTGTAATACATAATGATATAGTTATGTATTAATTATGAAATTATCGCAACGTAACGTAACGTAAAGTGTATTCGCTATTTTCGCGGTAACAATTAAAACTATGTTAATGGTGTAATTATCATCCCTTAAAGTCGTAGATTATACTTTTTTTGTAATATTTTTTCTTATAATCATAATAGCATGACACCTATTTTAGAAAAATATTAGGCAATTCGACCAAAAACTAGAAATTTCTAAAACGAGATCTAAGTCTAGACATTTATGACGAAGGTGCTTTTGGCAAATTTCATAAAGAAACCACTCTATCGTTTGGTTGAACATTTTTTTTCAAAAACCTTTCAAGTACCCACGCGTTATATTTTTCATCGAACAATGGAAAACTTGTCTTTTCTATGAATTTCTGAAGAAATACTTGAAATGCAACTCAAGTATAGTATTCTTGTAGAAAATAATAATATCTTTTTCTAAGGCCTGAAGTTTCTAAGGGTCATAAAAATGAACGGTTGTTTTAGAGCCAGTTATTTGAGACCCATTTTTGTGAAATAAGAGAAAAAAAAGAGAAAAATACCGTTGAAAACTTTAGCAAAGAGATATGGAAAGTTTTGAATAACAATTTAATTACATGTTTGGCAGTTGTAACCTGTAGTTTCACAATCTGTTTGACAAATGTGTTGCCCAGGTAACTGTATTAGGGAGGTCAGGTAGGCAGTCGCTCCACGTAACATACTGGCACACAGCTGCATCCGGTAAGACTGGAAGCCGACCCCAACATAACTTGGGAAAAGGCTAGGCAGATGGGACTTATAACTTAGATAAAATATACCAGAATTGATCGTAGGTTTTTAATTCAATTTGTTTGTAACAAAATCATCGAATATTTACGAAAGAAAGGAACAGTCTTATGATCTGTTAGAAATGTACTCCCATCTTTAAACAACACCTGAAATCAAACATTATCTATCACTTCAATAACACCAAGAAATCTCCCCTCATTTTGCCATCAAACTAAAACACCTTTATCCGATAAACCTTTGAGTAATATAAATAGTAAGTAGATCAAATGGGGATCAGCAGATTTCTATATCACCACTTGTATTCTATTAATGGTGGTGAAGTATTTTGGGGGCATCTGCACAGTGTTACAAAGCTATTTTGATGAATCATAGTAAGTGCGAATTGGTCTGTCAGATTTGAAATTGAGCCAATAAGGAGTGTGTTGATTGATCTTTCGCCTATTTTTGGACTTCAAGTGGTCTGTTATATAATACTATATTTTGTTATTAGTGTTCCTACTAGTTTAGATGTGCCTAAAAACAGTATTTTAAAATCTGTGCTAAAAACAAATAAATCTCAATTATTTAGGTCCAGTTTCACAGGTTACGGACAACAACTATCTACCAGATAAAATGAAAAAATGGAACACAATTTGTATGAAATTATCTGCCAGATAAACTATCTAGAACTTATCAGCAACCTGTGAAACTGGACCTTAATCTCGTAAAACTTAAAAATAGTGCTGAAGGCTAAGTAGAAGTCGCGAATCAATTAATTATAAGGTTAAGTAACGCTTGGCACGATCGATCCGTGGATAGGTGACCATCTGGTCATTACGAGTTCCTCCGTGTCTCAGAAGGAACGTAAACTTGGATACTCAATAGATATAATGACTCAAAAAAATATAGGCACGTCATTAACCGTACCATCCCAAATGGATAATACACCTAATGGCAAACATTTTAATGTGAAAATACCCACAAAAAGAGATCGCTCTGAGCTTTAGGTCGCTCTTTTTAAATAAAGCGGGTCATTTGAAGCAGCCCTCACAATCCCCTCTGGTCAAGTATAGGATTGTTCAAATAAACATGATACCTACGTACCTTCATACATATAGGTACTTATATGTATATTCTTTTATCCTTACTAACATACAAAGAACGTATGTATGTTGGTGAATCTATCGTATCGTCATCAACCTTTTTATCGTTACACTGCTGAACACATGCCTCCTCTCTCACGTAGAATGATTGAGCGTTAATCATCATGCTTGCTCAATGCGTCTTGGTGATTTCAGACTTTATAGTCCAGCTTTCTTTGAGATGTTTTCCTTCACCTTTAATGAGCCATTAGTGCCTAAGATATATTTAGAAAGTAAATATAAATCAGAAAAATTAATTGGTACTTTATACTTGAGAAGCTGGTACTTTAAGCACCACGATACTATCATTTTTATAAAACTTTAAGCAATGGTACATAAAAGGTTTGTACCCACAGGTGAATAAAACCGCGGATCTGAGCTAGTATACACATATGTATAAATGAGACCTCTGATTAATGAGAGGGTTCCGACAAGGAACCTTTTTTGGTGGAACTTCTGTTTTGTTTTGGCAATCAAATACCTTTGGCCTTTTATAGCACGGTGTTTGGTAAAAAACTTGGTGAAAACTTTTTGATTGGCTGAGTTTTATTTTTTTAATTAAATTTTGATCTAGGGAACGTTACTTGATGGTGATGATTACAGATTACAGATTACACTTAGGGTCAGGGTCTGCCTGGGATGCGAGTTGTTCGTAAGAGTTACCATGGCCCAGGCACACAGGGACCTCCAGAAGGAACATAGTGGGTTTTAGTCAGTAAAAGTCTGACACTCCCTCGAACTGCATCCTCAGTGGGGGGTTCATTTGATCATTTCCCACGAAAAGAAATGGTGATGATAGGAAAAGATATTTTTCTTTTCTTCGACGGACATAAGTCTACAAGTGATTATATGTCTACAAGTATTATATAAGATATGTTGACATTGACAGAAGGAGCTTTGTCTTTTCTTGATAGAATAGTTATTAAATCGCAATGCTGAGCCTGCTGTTTATAACAAAAAAAATGCAATCGTAATATCTTATTTATGCATCCCAAGACCCAGAATCATGAATCTCATCTGAATCTCAAGTAGCTATTAGAATATTCCTTTAGCCTTTAACAAGGGGCACTTAATCTAACGTCACTCATATATGACACGATAAATCAACATAACTTTGGATTCTGCACTTGACAGGTTGTATTTGAACCCTCAAAATGATTATAAACCGAAAAAATATACGTCAATTAGGTTTAATGATCCATTATAATGACTTAAGTCAGTATATTTCTTTTTTGCTACAAAAATGATAAGTTCATGTAGGTACAATCTACATCATTAGTTTTAGCCTTTTTCTAAATTCAAAGACCAAAAAAAATTGCCTGATAAATAAATAATATACAAAAAAAAACCATCGACTGTTAGGTGCTTCGAAGTTAAGCATATCAAGCTACCCGAAACCATCAAATTTTCAATATAAACTTTGAATCATAATAATATATATGTTTCAGCGATAAAGTTGAAAATCTATTAAGGAAATTTGACAGATTGTAGTAGCTTGATGCATGATTGTAGTAGCAAAAGGTAACGACTTTGAAGGCACTGACAATCAAACCTACAAATGTAATTCAGGATATATTTACCATGATTTTTTAAACCACATAAACTTTTCGGTACAAAATGGTTGAAAACCTGTGCGAAGCCCATCAGCCTATTCAATAAAAAGACCCATACATTTATTACAAGTCACGAGTCCCGCTAGGAGCATAATGGTACTCCTCCGAAGATACAACCCAAAAAATGCATCATTCCTGCTGTTAATTGACGACTCTCATTAAGATCTCAACGACCGCTTATCTCATGATAAAAACCTTTTATCCGACAAAACACAACTATCATACTTAGAACCGCAGCCTACGTACTTATCTAACCAACGTAAATAATTGGCAAAAGAGCAACATTCACGTCGTATGTGCCGACCCTCATCAATCAAATGTCAACCTTGTGTTTAGAGAGACAGAGTGAAAAATGTGTTGTGTTCAGGTAGGCGACTGATTGGTATCGGGAATGCGTTAGACTCAATTATTTAGAGGTTTTTGGGGATAAAAATAGCGCGTTGTTTCTTTTTTTTTTTGGTATTGTGGTTGTATGGAAAAATATGGACTTGCTACCTTGTTTACCTTTTTCAATTTTCGCAATCCGAGAATAAATTTCAGAATTGTGGTGGGGTTTTTAGTAGATAGAATAAAGTTATTCATTAAAAATAGGGCGATATAAACGATTCCCGGATTATATTATTATATCTATATTATAAACTAGTGATTATGATCAAATTATATATTTATTACGAACTCAAAACCTAAACAAAAACAATGCGGGGCTCGTACCCAAAAAGCAAGTTGGATGGCGAATATTACTTAGTGTACCTGCTTTTTGTAGTAAGTGCTGGTAGCAATCAAGGTCTATTTCATTATCATCATCATCTCGGCCATAGGACATCCACTGCTGAAAACATAGGCCTCCCCTTTGGATATCCACATATACCGGTTGGAAGCGACCTGCATCCAGCGTCTTTGGCGACCTTTATAAGGTCGTCTGTCCATCTTGTTGGTGGACTATTTCATATCCTGTATCCTATTTTTGTTTGACAAACATGTGTCGAAAACATTTCAAATGAAGAAATTATTTAAACATTTCCGTGTTCAAGTTTCAAACTTCAAGTGTGTTAGAGAAACCCTTATCCCAATATTCCCATAAGGAAATGAAAAGCAAACAATAGCTTATGACAGGGGAAGGTTAATATCCGCAGAAATATGTCAAAAGAAAATGTTTTGTATTAAGAAATATTTAAAGGAGGCGTTGAATAATAAAAAAGATCACTTTATTTACTTTTCACACTAACTTATATTTTCTGTTTCGGTGAGATATTGTTTTAGTTGATAGGCGATTGAACTCTGTTTTGGATAGCACGTTAAGCTGTAGGTCCCGGCTGTCAGTGAACATCCTTGGCAGTCGTTACGGGTAGTCAGAAGCCAGTAAGTCTGACGCCAGTCTAACCAAGGGGTATTGGGTTGCCTGGGTATCTGGGTTGAGGAGGTCAAATACGCAGTCGCTCCTTGTAAAACACTGGTACTCAGCTAAATCCGGTTAGACTGGAAGCCGACCCCAACATAGTTGCGAAAAGGCTCAGGAGATGCGACGATTTAACTCGAAAGCGTGTTACCATAAGATGACGTTAGACAAAGAACTATGGAAGAAGAAGAAATTCTCGAAGAGCCAACTGTAATAATAAGTGAGAACAGGGCTAATTAAGTACTAAGTAGTAAATAGATAAAAGATTAATGAGTCTTACTAACCTTTAAATAATGTACTACATTCATCGCATATTTTTAAGATGTTATCGCAATCCAAAGATCGAATTGTAAACCATTGTAATAGAGTGATACATCCAAAAACAATTATAGACACAATATTCCATGAAATTAATAAAACAAAAAGAAACAAACCTACAAACAATAATAACGTCTTCAATACCTATTGTACTAGAACAACAAAGGAATCGCAACTATCTCTGTCTGACAGCAAAAGTAAAAGCAGGACGGCATGTCGATACAGATCGCATTGTTGCCTGTGATATCACGAAGATGGCCGAAAATATTTCAATTTAAAGTTCTATTAAAGTTGATGCTTTTAACTGTATTATATTTCAACTTTAGGAAGTTTATGTCTTTGTTCCTGAAGGTTCCGGTTGTATCTACATTATTTCGGTCAATATCTGATATCTTCTAGTATCTAAAAGCGTAGGCGTAAATGCATTTCTTTCTAAATCGCCTAAACGGATATTTTATTTATTACATGTGATAATGTTAATTCTAAATATTATTTTTTCCACCATATTCCTGCCTTCCGTGAGATCAACTCCGGGGACCGGATAAAAGTAATCTATAGCCGTCCTAGATCAATGGGTTATGAAAGACTGAATTTTTTTTTCGATTAGCTAGTTCAAACGAAAATTTGAAAACCAAATGTTCAGGTTTACTGTAATAGTATAAATAATTTCCATTTCTTTGTTTGCAGATAAAAAAGAAGTCTTCACATATCATCCGTCATATGTGTCGTCCATTTTAAAGTAAGTAGAACAGTCAACAGTTACAGAACCGTCTATACCAGTAGTATACCCTGTAGTTTTATACCAAACAACCTCTTTAGTATTCTCAACGTGCCAGGAAACAGTAACCACAAAGCGAAAGCAATTTTGTGGGTATTCCCATTTTCCTTCTTCTATCCTCCCAACTCTAACTGACAATTAGAGTAGGGTATATACGTGCCTGGCTTTGTTCCTACGTTAAGCGATTTTCTAGACAAAATTTATTACAAATAGCTAAGAGTATTTCACGTTTTAAGTCTTCTTATCGGCTGAGAGATAGAAGGTGCCACGACAAAGAACGCAACCCTTAAGGGTCTCTTTCATCAATTACTCTAAGATGCTTGTAACGAGTTCAATTCTTATTTCTTTTTTCTTGGTAATTTAGTTATAAGTCAGCGGATTCCGATACAAAAATGTGGAATAATATCGGGAAGGCTATACCAGTAGTGGAACAAAATCAAGCCATAAGAAAAGAGTTGTAAATGAAATCAAAAAACCAGAGTGTCTAATACAGTCCAATGCAGGGTTGGGAATCAATCTACCGGACCTGATGAATTGTCAGCAAGAGTAACCATCGCTCTGCCAAATAAAAGGTTCCAGAAGCAACAAATGTGGGTTTAAGCCCGTAAAAGTCTAACGATTCCCTAGCTACTAACAGAGCGGGAGAGATCATTTAATCTACTCAAAAAAAGGATTGGCATTGAACGTGTCTTTCATCATCATCATCATCACAGCCTTATTTATCGTCCCACTGCTGGGCCTCCTCTCCCACGGAGAAGGATTGAGCGTTAATCACCACGCTTGCTCAATGCGGTTTGGTGATTTCAGACTTTATAGTCCAAGTTTCCTCGAGATGTTTTCCTTCACCTATAATCAGTCATTCAGTCAGAACGTGTCTTTAATAAACAAATATAATATAATACACCTACAAGGTTTGCTCTATTTCCCAATATCAACGTTCAACAAATAGTTCCTTTACCCGATAAATATTTCCTTGACACAATTTATCACGCCATTAATCTTTTCCGTGATTCACATCATTGTATTCGGCAAAGCCATCTGCCTAACGCTCTAACTTATATAATAATAATAATCAGCTGGCATTTGCGAAAAACAGACACTTTATTTTTATTACTAGGGAAATTTCCATGCTTTTTCTAGTACGTATGTAGATTGGAATATAAACTCTATCTATAGTAGCATAAGTCTGTATTTAGGTTGGTAGGAAATCATGGGGTTGGACTGAGAAAATTGTTAGCATGTTTCTCTACGCTTTTTGCTTGTATGTCGAAGTTTATACGTGTGTTAAAATTGCCAGATTTATGGGATCATGTTTTATGATTCTATAATTTTGGAAACTGTCAAACATAAGTTTTCTTCAAATGTAGTTAGTTTTTATTGTGAAACCTCAGTAATTCAGTTTTTCAAACATGAAAATTTATTGCGCGACATTTTAATCCTTCTGATACATACATTGAATCCTATCCCTTATTTAACAACCAATTTATAAACAAAACATCCTATGATAAAAATACGGAATTAAAACAACATCCAGTAATATTAAAATCCTCGGTATTCTACGAAGGTCATCAAAATATTCTCCAAACATCGAGCCGTTAAAAACACAAACAAGCCGCCATCTTCCTAGAGTATGCCACAAATCCAAACATACGTCAAAATCACTCCGTTTACATTTCAATAGCTAATACGAGTAACTGAACGAAATATTATATTCTTATACTTTACTGACAATATGAACCAATATAAATGAATGGAATTCCTACCAATTAGAGACCTCCTTGCTATATTTATATTGAAAGCCAGACCTCGACATTCCAAAAGCAATTCTAATTTTCTTATCATAAATCAGTAATGATTTATCGTTGACCCAAATCAAATATTTCCAATATCTTATAATCTGTATTACCATTTACATATTTAGATCATCTGTGAGATTTGGTTTTGTGATTAGAGCATCCATTTCTTCATTTTGAATTTGATCTATATCAGCTTTGAGTACTAAATTTCTATGTTCTGGTGGAATATCAATAGTGTTATGTAGCAATATATCAAGCTTAGTCATTATATCTATGGCATTATCTACCAACCCGCATTGAGCAAGCGTGGTGATTAACGCTTAATCCTTCTCCTTGGGAGAGGAGGCCTGTGCCCAGCAGTGGGACGATAAATAGGCTGTGATAATGATGATGATGATGATTATCTGCCAGTAGTGACGCAGTGGCTTATGAATCATATACTTGCTGGTCATTTGGTAGAATTTTAATTTATAATGTAACACCACTTTGCTTCAGAGTTTTGATAAAAACTACATTTTTAGAACCTCATAGTTAGGAAAAGTCACCATCCACCATCCGAAAAAGGACATTGCTGAGACTCAATGTAACTAAGCTAAGGAACGCCTGATGTTCATGACATGTTACTGAAGGTTTATTTATAGGAATACAACTCATATTATATTATTCAGCAGTAGACGAATATAAATTCGTCATCATCCTCCTACCCAATTTTAGTTCAGCTTGTCTTCTTATTCCATAACTAAAATAATAGCCTCAGACTGCCTCAGACCGATTATCAGCCATTATTCACTCTGAGGAAATCAGCCAGCTGCACAGGATCTTTAATAGTACACACAGTAACACTCTCTGTTCCCTTAATCTCATACCCCGATGGGTCTGAAATCCGATACGACCGTCGAGAGATCAAGCATAGGTCCGACATTTAGGTGCTCTCCGATGTTCTCACTATTTTCTCTTCTCATTTGCCCCTGTCACCGCGTCATATGACTAATATTAATATATTCATCATTTCCTTTACTTATCATTCAAATACAAGTAGCAGGAATTTCTCTAAAGGTAGAATTGGTAACGGTTTTTACTAGTATACTTCCTTGGATTATTTTAATACTAGCCTCATCCAGATCTTACCTCATCTACCCATAATTTTAGTTCCCTGTCCATTACAAGAGAACTAAATCATCTGCAGCTCAACCTCATAAATTCAACAGCACAATACAACAATATTTCTAAATTTACTACGTTGTGTAATTTTAACATAATATTTACTTTAGAGCTGAACTTTGTTTCTTCAACATCTGCTAATGGAAATGTATATGTCTACTGAGAGATAAATTGATGTTTTAGACAAAGTAAAACTTTTTCTGAATAAAATATGTGTGACAGTGATATTAATGGATATTATAGGCACTTATGAGATCGTAAAACATACGAGTACTTTGTATTTACTAGATAATGCAAACTACGAAACAGTAGGGTACAAACGCAAATTCAATCTGTCAAATCCCTTTAACATAATTTGAACCTTATCACAGTATCAGAAGGTTAGGAAATATTCGATTGTTAAAATTTAACAAACTCGGGTAGGTTTATCTGCTGGCGTCTGTACGTTTTGATGTCTCCTCTACTGTAGATAAGGATATAAAGTCATTAGTGTGACTATAATCAAAGGGAATCTTGGAGCCAGTTTCTTTTTCAACGTCAACTCTACCCTGAACCACAAATTCTTCTACAACACGTGTGTATTCTTTCAACAGATACCACAGTCCTCCATTAATCATTCGGAATCTTCTTTCTGCTCTTGATCTACAAAATACGCCGGATATTTTATCAATTAATTTAATAGATACTGAAATAATCTGGGTTCATTATTTGGCATTGAAACTACGCGCGCTCACTGTGCATACCCTATTTTTATATATCTCTCATTAGATACTTTATCTCCTGACGTTTAGAGTGCTTTACACGTGTGATATGTATATTACAAGAAATCTTTATTATTCCGTGTAAAATGTTGCTTGAAATTTTTTCACATCGTACAGCACATCCAGCTACTACAATCTGTCAAATTTCCTTAAAAGATTTTCAACTCTATCGCTGAAGCATATGTGTCTCAATTCTCAATTCAATTCATTATTTGCTTCTTTCTTATAAAGTTTGACGGTTTTGTGTAGCTTGATGTGCTGACGTTTATACCATTACCCGGAAGAATTCCGCAACACAATCTTGCTTCCTTAGGTTAAATAGTTAAATCTTTCTATATCATATTGGTGCAAAATTAATTCTTGTATGATCCTATGTTTTCGGGTATCAAATATACATTGATTTTTATTTGTATTTACTAAAGATCGTATCTTATTAGCTATCTGGCTGGCTGCCAGGACATGTAGTGTTTAACGGGCCGATAAGCGCCGGCCTATTAGCTTTATTACTAATGTTGCGAGTTTCTGTAGTTTCAAACCATTTTCAAACTTAATACATTTTATTCTGTATGTCTCTCCTTTATGGTTAAACGGAGGGCAAAATATAAAATATCTATGAGTACGAGTATCAAGCTACTAAAATCTGCCAAATTTCCTTAATAGATTTTTTTTTTTTTTTGCCGAAGCATATGGTTCAAAGTTGATTGAGAGAATTTGTCAGTTTCGTGCAGCTTGATGTGCTGGCGTCTGTACCTCGTTATTTGGTTCTCCATGGTCTCTACCTATTGTATATTGTGACAAAAGAATTTAATTGTAACATACAGAGCTATGTTGTTGGAAAGTTTGTAGGTATATCACTACTTATTTTTAAAGCCACAACACTAGGTGGCGTTTAAGAAAGTCTAGTACCATTGCGAAGCACGGCCTGAAAATGTGCTTTTAATATTCTTTTTTTAATAAACAATTCTATTTTTAAGACATATTTCTTATTCAACAGCACTATCCTACGCATCTATCTAAGATAACCGGAACGAATCCTTCACAGATCACTCAAAGAAATCTAGAAATAGATTTCTAATTTATTCTCACAATTCTTATGCAAAAAATATGCAAATCATATCGGACGCCACAACATAAACAAAAGAAAAGATGAATATTTCATGCGTCCTTCAATAAGTTTCAATCTTTATATTGTAAACAACGGAAAATTTGCAATTCAAGGCATTATAACATAAGCAATGTGTAAAAAAGCTGATGTCTAAAGCGCAGACTAATCTATTGGATTTCAAGGTTAAGCTAAAAACAATCCTAGGTTGTTGGTTTTGGATACAATCTCAGTTGCACTATAAAACAATTTTCGCTCTCTGGCAAGTGATAATTATTTTTACTCCTTATGGTATCAGTCCTTTGCTTTATATACAATACTTGAACCAATTTTTTTACAATATGATTTGTGTTTTATTGCGTCTGCAGGTTATTGTAAGCACTGTTAAAATTAATAATGTTTGCTGTAACTTTACTTAGAACTAGCTAATTTTACCAATCCTAATTTTATGTCTTATCCCTAAATGTTTTTGCATTCCACGCTCTTCTATCTGCCGTCATCTCACAAGTTACATTCTTTATAGCTATGTATATCAACTTTCACACAAGCCATCCATCGTTTCCTTGCTCTTGAACAGGAGTGTGTGGGTTCGATTCGTACGTATTATATGTATTCTAACTTATCTTGAACACCGATGACTGATTAAAGGTAAAGGAAAACGTTTTTTAGGGATTCGCGGTTGGGCTAAATCCCTATTTTGAGCACTGCTACTTCTGGTCGATCTTCAGGGGTTGATTGAAACAACGGTGTTCGGATAGCGGATATATTTCGCGTAAACCCCCAAAGAGAACGGTTCATTCGGACGAGTGCGCAGTAACTGTCCGTGCCTCGCATGCTTCGCGCTCTCATATATTTTTGCTTACCTTGCACTTTGCCATACATACTTACATGTGTCCCTACAATTTTGTATAAACCGGGACTAGAAAGTCTGAAATCCCCAACCCGCTTTCGGCAAGCGTGCTGATTACCGCTCAATCCTTGACTAAGTGAGAGGAGGCCCGTGCAAGCAGTGGGACGATAAAAATGCTGATGATAACGACAATCGTGTCATGTACAATAAACAATTAAGATTTGAAAATCAGTTAGGTAGGCACCTAATTATTTGAGAGGTATTTTTGCAAATTATGCTAATTAACCCAAAGCATGGGCCCGTGAACTGATTGAAATTAGCCATCAAAGGGTTAATCCTAATTAAATTTCATCAAATTTCATTAAAACGAAATCAAACAGCCTGAAGCGTCAGTAATTTAAGTAGGCAATGTAAATATACGAGTATTTAGGTACTTATTATTATGTATTAATAAATTAAACATTCTTCGACATTACGTATTCTTCACACTAATAGTTTAAAAGCTAGAGTTTCCGTGTGTGTATGTTTGTTACATCTTAAACTGCAAAAAACTGGATCAACTTTGATAAAATTTGGTATGCAAAAAGCTGTTACCATGGATTATTAACACTAAGCTTTATATAAGATAGTCATTCTTATAATAGCACTTGGGTATACCTAATACTCGTAATAGTACGAGGCTGGTTTCCATAGAAAGTTTTTCACAATAATATGAAAAAAGTCTATAATCAATATTGATAATACAGTTACTTAGAACTATTTTCCGCCTGCGGTTTCACCCGCATCTCGTGGGAAATTCTCCCAGATCACGTATCTATAGCTTACGCAACAAATAAAACTGAAGTTTTTTTCAAATTGGTCCAGTAGTTTCTGAGATAAACGCATTCAAGCATACATACATTTTTTTTTCTCTGGAAACTTGAAAGAAAATCGAACATTAAACATGAAAAATATAGTTCCTACCTAAAAACCTTTACCTGTGTGAACCTTCGATGTTAAAACTGGAACAAAGTAGAGAAGATTGCGCGGAAAAGGCGGATCTTGGCTTCAAGCCAAATGTGAAAGAAACCGCACATCTTCGCTTAGGAAGTAAGTCATTTAGAAGTATTATGGTGTTCTCTATTCACACATAAGGTGTTTGTTATGTTAATCTTACTACTTATGGTATTTGCATTATGTTAGGAGTATATATTTTGTAATGGAATATGTTATTCTTAGGGCTAGTTTCACAGGATACGGATAGCCGCTATCTACCAGATAAATTCAAAAATGGAACAGAATTTGTATGAAATTATCTGCCAGATAAACTATCTGGAACTTATCGGCAACTGGCCTAAGTCTTAAAAGATATGATCCAACTATTCAGGGCGATTTTAACCGACATCCAAAAAGGAGGAGGTTCTGAATTCGGTCGGTATGTATTTTTATGTATACCAATTACTCCGAGGTTTCTAGTCTGATTAGTGTGATGCCTTTTTTCGATCTGTACCGTCATCCCTGTCGTTATCCCAATTAAATATTACAAAATATTCATCCATCAGCCGCCAAAGTAACATAATACGTACACATAACCTTTTTCGGACAATCCTTTTGTTATTGAAATGTATGGAAATGGGATACCCTACTCGTAATTGTGCTAGTGGAATAATATTTTTCCGTCAGTCTGTATGTTCGCCGTCTTTAACCAAATGGTTGGATATTTTCCGCCTCACTTTTATTTATTTGCCTGTTGATCTAGGAAAGTAAAAATAACAGATGGTTGGTGTTACGATGAAAATTCTTTTTTTAAATTCTTTAGCCTTTAGCTTTATTTCTTTTTTATATTCCAATAAAACTAATTATGTTTCTAATAATACCACTATAATTAAGATTGTTGCCTAAAGTAGTGGCAGTGGTGTTCCATAATTATAAAATAAACACACAGTCGAATTGAGAAATTCTTTCTTTCTCTCTCCTTCAACTTTCCAAAAGTTGGTTAAAAAGCGTCACCATTTTCTCGTCCTTAAATTGAGATAGGCTTCTTTTTATAAGACTACAGACGGCAGTACGTAAAGCTACCCAAAACTGTCACCCAATCAACTTTGAACCATATGCTTCAACAATACCTAAATATGAAAATCTATTAAAAAAATTGACAGGCGTCCGCACAAGAATTAATTCCCTCCGTGACGCGAGTGCAACCGATGCGATGTAGTCAGTAGTTAAAATATTTTTTTAAACACATTGTAAAACATGTCCTCTATAATAAATCAAGCACTCGTGTGTCCATAACCGTCAACAGTCATCATCGCCTCAATTACACATAAATAAATGCCGTTTCTCGTAATATTTCAACGATATTTATTACAACAGTTAACATAAAAACTTGACCACTTAAAATGGCGGTTCGCTGAAAGAGTGGCAACATTTATTTGGATTTAAATTAACGACTCAGTTTTTCACAGTGTTTACGTCGAAAGAAATCGTTTTATGCGTTGATGTATCGTGTATAATAAACCCTATTGAGATTGCATGTAGTGCCTATTATATTAAGAGCTAGCGTACCTCCCATCCTCTGTCTGTCAGTCTGTCTGTCCCGCTTTCTCGCCAAGACTAGTGGAATGTTTGGTAGGTAAAGACGTCAGCACATCAAGCTACTACAATCTGTCATATTTCCTTCATCGATTTTCCATTTTATTGCTAAAGCATGTGGTTCAAAGTTGATTGTGAAAATTTTACAGTTTCGTGTAGCTTGAGAGTTAGATGCCTGAAGAATGACAAGCATTGACATCCAACGTGGCAATACTGCCAGCCTGTTAAGCAGACTATAGGGTGATTGTGATGAGGATGAGTTTTTTGACGCACTTTATTAGTAGTAAGTTGTCCATGTAAATATAATGATATTAAGTTAGTATATAAATTACGTAAATATAAGTAAAATATGTTTGGAATAAACCATTTCTTTGATAAGACATCGGTATTTTTAATCAATTAACTGCGTAATTTTCCAACCATATCATTTACGAAAATAACTTTAAAAGTAACGTTAACGTAATAACAGTTATTTCACTAACGACCAGTTTTAAATAACGTTACCAAATGTTAGTTTAGTTTTCGTATAGTCTAGCAGCTTTTGCTCGTAAAAAAGGCATATTTGGCTCATTTTCAAAACGAATTTTTATGCCGCGTTTGCGGCCAAAAGCTGGTTAATGCAAAGTTTAAAAAGTAAGGTTAGCTGTTTTTACGTACACTGCAATATTATAGTTTGAAAGTGAGCGAGGTAGCTAGGGAAATAAGTACCTTAATGTAAGTTATATTATTGTGAGTCTGGCACGAAATATGGATCAGTAAAAAGGTTTGAAAAAATATTCTGACCGCCTTTATCAATGCTCAAATCTAATCTTTACTACCTTATACTAGCAGACCCGGCTATGCGTTGCTGTGTTTTAGGATTTTGTTATAATAATTTGTAATAAAATAACATTGCGACTATAATTAGGATGTAAGCTATCCTATATTTCACGTTCGATTAAACTGCACACGGTGTGCAAGTTTGATTAAAATCGGTTAAGTATACATATATATACATATATATAATATCGGTTAAGACACGTAATCTTAGTAACTGGAGAGCATTTTGTTTCTTTGCTTGAAATCTCAGGAACTACTGGTCGGATTTGAAAAATTCTTTCAGCATTAGATAGTTCATTGATCAAGGATTGCTATAGGCTATTTTTTAATCGGATACATAAAGATGTTCCCAAATACATAGAGACGGCAGCACATCAACCTACATATCTCAATCTGTCAAATATTTTTATAGATTTTGAATCTTATCGCGATAACAAGCGAAGGTTGTCGTGCTGGCGTCTGTACATGAAATCACCCCCGAAGCTAGTAATTTGATAAGATGTAAATTTAATTAATGTATTTAAGACATATTGATTTAAAACAGTCACTTCTCAATATCTTTTTGTATTTAAATTAGTTACCATGAGAGAAAACTACGATTACATATGGTTAGTACCAACATGCAATTTCGCTATTAGTATAAACAATGATTTCAGTTATTCAAACAAGTCCAAGAATAAAACTGACATTGGCTTATTTTTATTGCAAAACTATTTATTGAATTCGTAAAAAATATACGGTTTTCTTTATGAATTCTTTCGTGTTAGATAAGTGGTTTTTATAATAAATATTATTGTACTATATTTCTAAGTTGATTAATTATAGTTAGAATTACACTAATATAACCAATTCATTATCTTAATGGCTGCAATGTCTTCATCATCATCAACATCGGCCTTTTTATTGTCATAGTGATGTGCACAAGCCTCTTCTAATACAGGCAAAGAACACGCTCATAAAACCTTCAGTATAGTACAACATCTGCCTAGCCTTTTCCCAAGCTGTGTTGGGGCCGGCTTCCAGTGTTAACCGGATGCAGCTGAGTACCACTGTTTTACGTGGAGATGACTGCCTATCTGACCTTCTCAACCCAGTTACCTGGGCAACCCGATATCCCATAGCAAGATTGCTTGTCAGACTTTCTAGCTTCTGACCACCCGTATCGACAGCCAAAGATGTACAATGACAGCCGGGACCCATTAACGCGCCATCAATATAGCTCAATAAAGAAAAAAAACGAATCTCTAAAAATACGAAACAAAATGAAATCATAGCCGCGCACTCTGTCCTACTGTTCGGTTGCTATGGCAACGGGCTATAAACAAACCTTCTCAACTTAGTGAAGGTGAAGAGAATTACTTTCGCTCGATATGGTGTTGTATTAGAGTTTTATAAACTACGTTATTAGTAAGAAATATTTCTTGTTTTTATTTCTCATTTAAATTACTTGATTTTTTTTATTCTAGGAGCTTATTGCTCAAAGTATTAAAACAGTAGTGATGTATTTACGACAAAACCTACCTGTAAATAATTGATAAATAAAAAACACATTTTCAGAAGAATAAACGCTTTATAGGTGCTACGAGAGGGTTGCCAATAAAATGATATTATTTATTTGTTGTAATAATTGAAAAATAAAACATTAAATTTTCTTTAAAATTAATATAAAGATAGTATATTAGTAGTTAGTGTCTTATGTAAAAGGATTAATATCGCTTTTCACTCAATCCATCCATTGTTTATTTGGTCGTACTCTTTAAATCCATATTAACTCGTGCTTAAGATATTTCTCACAACGTGATCTAAATTCCTCGGGCAACATAAGATATTTAGATGTTGAATAAAACAATCAAATAATTCCAAACTCCTTTGCTATCCATCCAGACAGAAACTTATCATTATTAATCACCCTGGATATTTTAACAAAATTGATGCTTAAAAAAAACATCCCGCGTCTCCTCTGAAAAAAAAAACAAGCTTTCTTATGAACCCATTTTTCCCCTTCAGCGACTGTCATCTCACGAAATCCCTTTTCGCGTCTTAGGGTGGATTACCACGATTATTTTCGAAGAAAGAGTATAAAATATTAAAGGTATAAAATTTGATTATGAAAATGTTAATAATATTTAGAATTGGCGCGATTATACTTTAATACATTTTGATAGTATAAGGATGAAATCACATGAAATATAATTGAATTTAGCATTAGATATATTTATTTTCCATTGCTTTGAAAATGATGAAGCTCAAAGCTCTTTAGTGGATCAGATCATTGAAAAGAGATTTATTTATGGATTGTAAAAATACGATAATATAAAATAGAAAAGTGACCTTGACCTACAACTTTAATAGGTAAGTATGTTCCAACCATTTAATTGTTATAAACTAAGATAAGAGTGAAGAAAAAGAGAGAAGATTGAAAGAAATAAGAGTCATTATAAACTCAATGTCTCATTCTGACTCATACATACATTTTTGTAAATAAAACCAGTACACTATATACATTAATTACGAACATCATCCGCACATTACCTAAGGGTAAACATACGGACAAGCACATTGTTACTTGAAGTGTCATCGACTTGGGGCAGACAAGGTCGGGGGGTATTTTTAGTCTTACAGCTAATTGCCTGACTGTGGGAAATGCTTATGCACTAATGATAAAAATAAGCATGTATTTTTTTATGGTAGAGCCTGAAGTGAGTAGGTACAGACGCCAGCACATCAAGCTATAGATTTCCAACTTTATCGCTGAAGCATACGGTTAAGAGTAGATTGTGAGAATTTGAGAATTACGGTAGCTTAATGTGCTGGCCGTCTGAACATAAACAGATATAAAGATTTTTTTGTCATTTTCAACACGCCTGACGATGAAGCTACGTCCATCTTTTATGGTCTTTAAAAATTCGCCCCTTTCCAAAGAAAAAACCGATCTGTATTACCTTTAAAGTATAACGTATTTATTTTATTAAGAGGCCTAAGTTCCCTTGCAATTTTATCAGAAACTTTTGTTACGTATACCCTTTACAAAAGTGTCAAAAAAATAATAAACCTACATGCTACCTACATTTGCCAAAAACTCGTTTCGCGAGTGCAAACACTTTCAACATTCACTCTATGTAATATGTCCACGCCATATTTAGCAGCTCGCCATTTGTAAGGTCAAGGTCATTCATTGTTTACCTACTTTATTTCGGACCTCTTTTTCGGACGTTTGCTGTCAAATCTTTTTGACAGACAGCTGTTTAATGAGTTTTAAACGTAATTAGTGGTTGCCGTGATGATAATTACACAGATACACAACAACAGGCATTTTTCGTTATAGATAATTACCCTTTTTTCTTTTTTTTTCGTGGGAAATCATCAAATGACCCCTCCCGCTGAGGGTTCAGCTGGAGGGAGTGTCAGACTCTTACTGACTAAAACCCACGATGTTCCTTTGGGAGGTCCCTGTGTGCCAGAACCACGGTAACTCTTGCGAACAACCCGCAGCCCAGCCAGATAGATAATTATCCTTATATCATCTTTACCAATCATACTTAGGCTAGTCTGCCTACTGAAGTGCATCGAGGCTGCGGTACGAGGAAACAGCGATAAGTTGAATTTTAGGTTATCTGGTTAATATTTTTCCATTTTTAGCTTGAATTAAAAGCTTATCATTCATTCGTCACTAAATGCAACACTGTTGTTTTATAAACCTCAATATTTGTATGTACAGACGCCAGCACATCAGGCTACTACAGTCAAATTTCCATAATAAATTTTCAATTTTATCGCTAAAGCTTAAACGGTAGCTTGATGTGCTGGCGTTTGTATACCTATTATTCAGTAAAAGCCAAATTCAAGAAGATCTTAAAAAAAAACATCGGAAATACTACATAAAACTATCACATGATGTAGCATGTAAGACGATAGATAGCATAGAGAGAAGCGATGTGTAGTTTCAGAATGTTAGACGAAGTAACTTTTTAGGTTTTGTCAGTCATAGACATTTTTTCAGCTTTTAACTTGAAGAATCGACTTTCAAACCACCTACCATCAAAGTCGTTGACTCCAATAAAACATAGTGACTGCCCGTATCACTACGTTACGTCTTCAATGTTACTAAAATACTTTACGACCTCGACCTTGACCTTTCTTTCGTTCTTTCCAGATTTGGTAATCCGCAACCCGGCGCGGGTTAGCAGTAAAACGGCGGTCAACGCCACTATAGATACGTAAGTATATTTACAGAATACCTAGGTTCAATTCTAGCATATCAAGTTACCCGAAACTGTAAAATTTTCCCAATTAATATATAATATCCCTCACACATTCACACAACGTCATCTAGTCCCAAACTAAGCAGAGCTTGTACTATGGGTAGTAGATATCTGATAAATACATATATATACATACTTATATACTTTTCTTTTGTAAATACATACATATTATACATAGAAACACCCAAACCAAGTCAAACACCCATGTTCATTCACACAAATGTTTGACTTATGCGGGAATCGAACCCGCGACCTATAGCGTGGCACGAAGGTTCACCAACCACCACGTCATCTGGTAGTTTGTAACTTTCAACCATATAATAATAATAATAATAATCTTTAAATATGCTTCAGCAATAAAGTTTAAAATAAAGTTTAATATTAAGCATGGCTCCAGCATGGTTACCATTGCGCCAACGGGGTCAGTCTTCCTTCTATTTAAGATTACAATATAAATTTCATAAGAGCACAACAAAATAAAGACGGATAATATTTTCGTCCCAAAAAGCAATTATCCAAGTTTAATTTAAACTTAAAGGTACTTTAATAAGACAATGAAAAACTCGTAAACAGATTTGTAAAAGGTACCTTGGAGTAATTTTTATAATCCATTTAGTTTATACTCGGAGTTAAATGTAACTTTCTCGTAAAATATTTGAACAAACTCTTTAGAGTTATCTCGCTATAACCATTTTTAGGGCGCTTTCGTGAAATACGAGTTAATTGTTTAAAGAAGGTTTTATTGAGCTTTTCTTAATTAATTTATTTTAGTTCAAATACAAATTAGCGATGTTATAAAACTTTGTTACTAGTTATGAAAAAGGTAATTTTTCCACAAGATTAAACTTACATTCTCACGGTCGGACGATAATATTATGTGTATGTGGTGTCAATTTCTAACAATAATAGATTCTCTTTCGTCTGTCAGCATACGAAATCCATCAAGTATAACCCTAAACGTGAGCTATTAACAATCGTTTTCGTCTCATCTAAGCTAAAATTATAATAAAGCAAAAGAGTTTTTGTGATTGTTTCTTTGTTTGTACGCGGTAATCTTAGGAACTACTGAAAAGACCAACTTGCAAAATTCTTTCAGTGTTAGATATCTCATTTATTGAGGCTTTATTCTAATCGGGTGCATGGAATAGTCACCACGTTAGTCGAAGCTAGTTGGACTGAAAGAATACTCCCGTACTTCTTAATTAGCTCATACACAACTATACCAGTTTTACTGAAATTCGCCGTAAAAACACTATTTTGTATGTCTCTACTAGACTACGGGACTACAGAGTCCCGGATTTTTAGAAGGCAAACGTGGGGCCGAAGCCAACACGCTGAAGCCCTTTTGAGACAACTTTAATATATGTAATGGTTACACAAAACCGACGATTATCCCTGTATATATTATTAACTGGTTTCATCAAGATATATAAGGTTTTATCTATAGTAAATTACACACTAATTTAAAAACAAAATAGCAAACCTATTATAAATTGCGTGCTGCCATCGCTAAAGATTACGTTCATAGATAAACGTGTAGATCAAACAACGGTATAGACAGGACAGTTAACGACTGCTATAATTAGTGGCATTCGTAACTGGCACCGACGCTGTAATAGAAATTTTGTTACTAATATTTTGTGTATTTTAGGTAGGGTGGTAGTTTTATGGTGACTTAGTGAACAGGTTTAACTATTATAATAGAATAGACTTTATCTATCGCTTGAAAATTATAACCTGGCTTTTCGTAAACTATAACTTCTTTTTATTGTTAAGTTTTTATATAGCTTTAAGTCTTCCATAGTGTAATTAATACTTAAATAAATAAACGTATATTATGAATAGGCATTACAGGCTTTTGTTCTTTACAAATTAAATACATGACATAAAGAAGGCACAAGAAAATCCGGACATATAAACGTATAGATACGTCATAATAAATATTATAACTCTCGACGTTCATGACTTTATTATTAGTCAAGAAGACAAAACACATTCAGTTGAACAGGTCATTGACCCCCATTAAATTTATCATAACAAACAGCATAACAATTAATCCAAACACACAAAAAACAGAACCATTATTGACCTATCACAAACTACGTTTCATTTTCACTGTCATTATTTACATTTAATTCGTCATGCGATACCTAATGTCAATGAAACATGTCAATTACTATACGAAGTCGTCCAATGTCCTATTTAACAAGGCCACTGCAGTATAAGCCTGACAAAAGGTACGCCATTGCGTATTTCATGCTAAAAAATCTAGACTAAAAACACAAAATATACGACTGGCTCGATTCACTAGAGAGCGATTCTATTCTACACATTTTTTCGACCATCTGTTAGATTTTTTGATAACATACATACAGTGATGAATTTAAAGTATAGAAAAGTTAAGTTTTATGTTGATTGGTTATTGCACAGAATTATGTTATCGACATATTTTATAAACTGTTCTTTGATCCCTTTTCAAAGACTAATTTCACCTTCTTGACCATTATCTCTCATAGGATTCCACAGACGCCAGCACATCAAGCTACCTGATACTGTCAAATTTTCCCAACCAACTTTGAACCATATGCTTCAGCGATTAAGTTGAAAATCTATTTAGGAAATTTTACAGATTGCAGTAGCTTGATGTGCTGTGCTGGTCTGTACATTCGTCCTCTGTAAGATATAAGTATTCTTGACTAATAGAAAATTTATGTTATATTGCGTAGTACTGAACTAAAAAAGTTATACTCAAAACATATCAATGTCCTTTCAAATCCTACCTGTGTTATATACAAATGATCACTCTATATTGGCCGAGATATTCTTTGCTAGACTTTCATATCAAACGGTTTGCGTACTTCGAAATATTCTGCTTATTTTGAATCTTTTGTATTATTTGATTTTCCTTCGAAACACCTCCCTAGTGCATCCCTGTCAGCATCCGTCGTGTAAGCAAAAAGAAAAATATTAATATATTTCCCCCGGCCGCCATTTTGTGATACTCGATCCCTTTTAGTGATAGAAAATTGTGATTGTTTTTATATTGTGTTTGGAAGTATTCTGTTTTATGTAACCCGTAGTTTGTACGAATTTCAAATGTCTTATTTGTTTGACGGTATATGTATATGAATTGAAGGAGGTGTTATCTATATGAAAATAAAATACATATTTATTGAAGTTATATACTCATAACTAGTTCATTAGCATCAGGGCCGTCTTTAAACTATTTGAGGCCCTGGGCACATTAGGATCATGGGGCCCTTAGGACCTAAAGAAAACACTATTTAGTTATAATAGACAAACAACAGGGATAGGAAATTTTATTTCGTTGTATGAGATGATCTAAAAAGTATAAGATCTGTAAAGTATCTGTGGTAATACGTTTGACGTTCGATTACGATTATACGATTTGGTAATCTGGCAGGAACTAGGGGGCCCCATTTGAACGGGTGGGGCCCTGGGCGCGTGCCCATAGTGCCCAGTTGGAAAGTGGGGCCTGATTAGCATGCTTACTATCAAGAAGACACGGTTAATACAAAAAATAATATTTTGAAAACTGAAAATGTAATTAAAAACAAATGATCACTTAGCAAGATGCAAGCATTCTCCCATTTTTAATCAACTCGTTCAAGCTACTCCCAAAATACCTTTTCGAGCTCCCCTACTACTTGATCAGCTTTAGTGATCATTATATAAAGTTTGTTAGCTACATGGTTAAAAAGGGCGCTCATCATATTTCTCAAGGAGAGAAAAGTAGGGCAAAATTCCGCAATACTTGAGTACAGACAATAGTACAGCAAGTTACTACAATTTGTAAAATTCCCTTAATAGATTTGAACTTTATCTCTGAAGTATACGGTTCAAAATTGATTGGGAAAATTTGACAGTTTTGGATAGCTTGATGTGCTGGCGTCTATACAATGAAGTATTTTTTTAACAAAAAGCAAATATTATAATAGGTTTTGAATGGAAAAATTTATTTTTCCACTCTCGTTAACACGCTTGACGATGTCTTGTAGGTCGTAAATTAAAATTTTAATTAAATTGGTCGTGGTAATTGGCTACGTATACACGTTGCTTTTAAGCATTTAGTATATTTTTGATATGAAACAAACCATAAATAATGTTATTTTATTTCTTTCTCCTTTTCTGTGAATGTTGTGCACATCTATAATTGATGCAAACACTAGCCCATGTACCAATCAATGTCTTTTTTAAAAGCTTTTTTAAATGTTTGTGTTTACATTGTTGATCTGCCTTAATAATAAATAAATAAATAAAACAGATGGTTCTTAGTACTATTTTATGAAATCTATACCAATATTATACAGCTGAAAGTTTTTTAAAGATTCGCGATAAAATATTTACGTGACCAAAGCCGCAGACAGAAACTTGTTTATATTTAAATGAAACGTGAATAAAATGCCGAATGTCTCATAAAATTATTCATTGCATTGGATTCCACAATATTGAATAAATACAATAGGTTATGCTCATGAATATTTCATGGTACCTATTTCTTTGCGGTCTCGTACAAATATCTTTTTCATAGATATTTTTCTTACAATATTTTATTTGGTGAGCTACAAAATGGCCAAATATATTGCTATTTTACTTATTATAGTCGTACTGCCCATAACACGTGTGCTTTATAATAACTTTATTATATTTTTTGTTAGTAAACCATTTGAAAATTTCTGTCAGTATTCCATTTTAATCAGAAGAAAATTCTCTTTCGTTTCAAAGAAATTCGAAAGACGTCCACTGCTGTTCAAAGGCATCCCCCAAGGTTCGCCACTTAGAGCGGTCTTCAGCAACACGCATCCACTGTTTAATTAAGGAATATTCTTCTATCACTTATTTAATGAGAAGACATTAGCTATTTGCTAATTTTATAACCAGTATATTTAGGAACGAGTAATTCTAATAGTCCTGTCCATCTGCAAAAACAAATAATCTACATAAATACTAACGAATTGTAAGTACAAAACCGCGGTACCTTCAAACCCCTCACTCAACTCTGAGTGCCATTAAATTATGCGCATATTGGGAAATATAAATAACTAAGTAAGACCCTCATAATTGAGTGAGGTCACCTTGGGTCACTTAGTCATGACGAGTTCCACCGTGTTTCGGAGGGCACGTTAAATTTATGGGTCCCGGCTGTCATTTGAAAATCTTTGGTAGTCGTTACTGGTAGCTAGAAGCTTTTATGTCTGAGAACCAGTCTTAGCGAGCGTGTCGAGTTGCCCTGGTAGGGTAATTGGATTGAAGAAATCATTAAGCAGTCGCGTCAAGTAAAACACTGGTACTCAACTGCATCCATCCAGTTTGACTGGAAACTTCAGGTTAAGCTCGTACCACCGTAGATCTCATCCTTGCCCTCCAGGCTGGATTGGGATAAGAGCGATCACATTGTAAATAAAAAAAATAAAAAAACTTACTCCAACATATTTGGAAAAAGGCTAGGCAGATGACTTGTATTATAAAGAGGTAATTTTGAAAGTTTGTGATTTTGTAGGGGCAAGATCTGAAGCGATTTCTTAAATGATTTTATAATATAAAGCTACATTATCAGTGACTGTCATAGGCTATTTCATTCAGCAGGCTTAGCATGGCGATTCTATATCTATTCTGTCAAGAAAAGACAAAGCTCTTTCTGTCAATGCCACCATGTCTTCTGCCTGAGCATGGCGCGACCTGTCAACTCGCATATAATCACTTGTAAATTTATGTCAAGAAAAATTTCTTTAAAAGATGTCGAAAGAAATCTTACGTCAATCTGTCACTTTTCTGTCATTATGTCCATTCTCCGGTAGATGAAACTTGTTTCTACGGTTGCCATGCTAAGCCTGCTGGTGTTAGAAGTTTTCATAAGACAGATGAAACCGTGAGCAACTGCTAGTATGAGTAGTAGATACCATGTCCATTTAAAAACCGCGTTGCTAAGTAACAGTATTTTTTCCCTCCTCCAACTTATGACCTTAATTTTTGTGTCTATTATCATTGACCTGGAAAAAGTATATTTCGAAGCTTCTTGTTGGTACAGTGAACCTTAAATTAGGGGCAAGGCTTTGTTTTTTCTTATTTTTGTGCTTACAGAAATGTGTTAGGGGCTTTTTTGTGTAATTTTCTTTAAGACGCTTAACTAATAAGCCGAGAAATCATTTGTAAAAATCTATGCTTGTCTTAATGTCCAAACTTCGTAATAAACATTGTTTTGTTAAATAACGTAACTTTCCCTTTGAAGAGAAAATAATATACTACTTCTTTATGCTTTTATTCATCCATCCATGAGGTAACCGCAGCACGTCAGATATTTCAGTTTGTAGGAGTTACCATGGCCCTGACACACAGGTACCTCCAGAAGGAACATAGTGGGTTTTAGTCAATTAAGTTAGTTTTAGTCAGAAGGAACATATTAGGAGTCTGACATTCCCTCCAGCTGTATCCACAGCGTGCAGCTAGAGCGAGATATATGAAGATTTCCCACGGCCAAAAAATCACGTTGAACTTAACCTAGCTCTCTTTTTTCTCGTTTGTATTCATCATATTTTACAAACTAGCATTCGAATCATTCCGACATATCATAACACGACCACATCACTGCTTTTACATCGTCATAAATCCCGTCACAAACCACAGAATGAACACCGAAAATAATCAAATAAAAAAAAATATTACTCCATAAATTAACACCACAATTCCAAATTTGAGATTACCGACATCCGATGCCGTTGTTAAACAGTTTTTTCCTGTCAAGCCAAAGCTTTCAGATAAATGATTAACGATGCTTAATTCATTATTTATTGGAGCAAGCTCGGGGACTGTCTATCAATCAGTATGGCTAATATTATGGGCTATTTTTTCTGACTAATTTACATCTGATAGCTAAGTTAATGTAAAAAAATATGATTTAGTTATTCGACAGCTTTTTGTTTTTTTTTCGTGGGAAATCATCAAATGACCCCTCCCGCTGAAGGTGCAGGTGGAGGGAGTGTCAAACTCTTACCGACTAGAACCCATTATGTTCCTTCTGGAGGTCCCTGTAAGCCAGGTAACTCTTATGAACAACCCGCAGCCCAGACAGACTTCCAACAGGTTGTAATGGGTATCTGATTTTTTCGAGAAAATTCTACATGATTTTTTATGCATCTTTATTTATTTACCTACCAGAAAATTAATCAGTAAATCATCCAAAAAAAACAAAATAGACGTAGCCTTTTCATACAGTCGGTTAATAAAATGTTTCGCATTTTTAACAAATACATATATTACTGTCCACCCTTCGTCTAAAAATTCCAACGAGTGATTACGCTTGGCATTTCCGCGTGACGTCATCAAGATCACGCATCAAAAAATATACACATACACTCTTTTTTAACATCGGTAATACGTCTTTTAGGAAACGTATGTATGTTTAATCGAGCATGCTATGCGTAAAATTCTTTTCCTGATTGTTACAAAGGGCATACATTTCATTGAGTGGATAAAAATAAAAACAGTTCAATATTATAACTTTATGGTGATCAAAAATATACTTTTCCGAGACCCTCAGAGCTTAGTAGACTTGCTTGTTGAGCATATGGCACATATTTTTTATAACAAGTGCCCAATGAAAATGACCAAGCAACAAGTAACTTTTCTAGGACTGGCCTACTGTTGTTGCGTCCGACAATACGTTGGCCATTGACGCAACGTTACATTGACACCTAAGATACAGACTTTACGTAATGAGTAAACTACTTACTATTAAAAATAAAAAATACCTAAAACTAATTAACTATAACTAGTAAAAATAAATAACTAAAAAGCATCAAAAAATTCATCCCCATCGCTGTCTACTGGGAGCGTACCCAAGAGGCTGGCAGCATTGCCACGTTGTATGGCAATGCTTATCCTCTGACCAAAGAGGATGAGTAAACCATTTATATTTACTTATCTTTTCAATTTCAATTGTTTTTTCTACATTAATACAATGATTATTTAAAATTTCATCGCCATTGTTGCTCCTAAACTACAGATACAACGTTCATGTACTAACTCAGTACATTTCACGGGGATAAACATAAATATGTATATGTGAACACTCACTTATACATATGGGTCGAATCCGAACACTCTTCAGCCAGGTGGAACCAACTTTGATGCCGGCTCGTTGCTTTCTAAAGCTTCGGAGAAAATTACTTTTTTTGGATTCCACACGTCAAAAGGAAAAACTGTGAACCCTTTTAAAAATCACTTTACCGAAAATCTGTCGGCCTGATTAAACTTTTTTCGTGGTATTTTGAATATTTATCTAATTCAAATACTTTGATCTACCGCCCCTTGGGAAACGAAATTATCAAATGTAGCAATACTGTCTATTAAATAGCAAATTCACAATTGTTTTGTAACTATAATTTATTGCCATTTTAAGGTTGATTGTTATCCATGCCCTCATGAAAAAATTACTCACAAGAGGAGCTCGTACTAAGTATCAGCTGCACGGATCGATCGATCATGAGGCTAAGCAACGCTTGGCGTGGTTGGGTGACCATCTTGACGTGACGAGTTCTTTCGTGTTTCAAAGGCAAGGCAAAGAGATCATGGAGTATATTATATAAGTAAAGACTAGCACCTTAAGAGTCAAGAACTGGAAGCCAAGACATAAGACGACTTTTGAATCGTTAGTGGTACGTGTCCAACTCCCCATCTCGGCATGCTTCAAGAACAGTTTTGGACTACGAATGTCGTTTTCCGATGTTTTTGTAAGAAGCTACATGACACCACGCATTGCAACACCATTGGGACCGACTGGTCATGTCAATAAGTATACCTATTATATGGACCCTAGTTACAAGGAATATAAGTAAAGTGCACAAGTACAACTCACGCTGACCGTTATTTCCTCCACCTGACATAAGTTATCAAAGGCATCGGGTTTATAAAACGGCTTCTCATTATCTCATCCCTCATCGACAGTTTGAAGGGTCCTTATTGACGAGACCTGACAGTGAAGTTGAGAGGGACGGATGGCTTGTTTTAGAGGATTTTAATAAGGTGCTAATAGGGATTTTGTGGTCCCAAGTGATTAGGGATTGAGGAAGATTTGACTGATTTATGTAGATAAAGCTTTTATAGAAAAAATATTGGAGTTTTTTTTCTTTGTAAGATTCTGTTAACACCGAAAAATTTTTTTAATGGACCATCTAAGAGAATAACGTCAATATTTAAAACAGGAAGACAGTCAGCCTCCTTTTATAGACAAGAATGTATAAAGCTAAGAAGGATTTCAAACGCCATTTTAAATTAGACCTTAACACAAACCAATTACAACTCAATTTTCACAAATTTTCTAATGCCAACCCAGATAACTACCAATTTTCTAAAGACTTAGTTTAACCGAATAAAAAAAACAATCAAACTCCTCTAACAAAACGATTAAGCAAGTTATAATTGAAAACGTTAACCCTATCGGCGCGTAATCTTTGGGTCTTTGGGACCGGCCCACTTGTCAAACTAACTTAATCAAACTGTCCTGGGGTATAAAAAACCCCAGACCTTTTGTGTTTTTTGCAAAACACGAGGGGGTTAAAAAATCATCTGGGTATTGGTGGTGAATACGCCTCGGAGCTCTAAAGCCCTTGCTAATTTATCTGTACCCTTATTTTGGAACTCCTTAAAGTCTGAAGGGGTCTTAATTATAGTTTGGTTAAATTGAGGGCATGCTGTCTTTCAGAATGCGTGTATGTCTAGTGGACTATGATTTCAATACCCTGAAACGAGTTAGTCATGATCACTTCTTCATTGAAACTAAGCAAAATAAAGAATAAATGTAAGATCTTTATTTACTGGTAATTTTCCTTTTCAGAAAAAAATATAAGTCATAAGTAAGTAAACTGCGCCCGTAAAGTAATATTTTCTTTGTCTACATAAGTATTCAAGCCTCCTAATACGCCATCGATGCTATAGCTAATATAAGTCTCTATTTCTGTAATTCTTCTAGGGGCCAAGTAATAGTCGCATAATCAATCATAAGGTTAAGCAACGCTTGGCGTAGTCGGTCCGTGGATGGATAACCTTATCGTGAAGAGTTGTGCATTTTAAATTAGTAGGTCCCGGCTGCCGTATGAAAATTTTTAATAGTCGTTGCAGGTAGTCAGAAACAAGAAATTCTGACAACCAGTCATACCAAAGGCAATCAGAATGCCCAAGTAATTGGGTTGAGGAGGTCAGATAGGCTAGTATTACTTTGCATATGGTTAGACTCGAACATGACCCCAAGATAGTCGAGATAAGGCTTGGCAGATGAGGCAGATGACTCATATTTCTTCCATAAACCACTAAATTTTTATTCGGCCACTATATTCCTTCAAAACAACGATTCCTAGGCCAGCGTCCTTCAAAAACTAGCCCCGAAAAACTTGAATAAACCGCCCACAGCCTACATACTGTATAATCAATACGGCCGCTGAAATAAAATCGACCTGTGTAACGGGGTCGACTCAGGGTCGAATTTCGTTGAATACGATACTCTTTGTTACCGCTCTAATGTAAAATTGTAATCAACTTGTCTGCTGTTATCTAATGGAATTATTTGAAGTGTTTCCAAATGTCTTTTTTTCTGGATAAGCCTTTTGGAGAACTTAATCCATTTCGATGAAAAAAAAATTGGCTCGTTTTTTGGTCGTGTGTGAAAATTGTTTTTCATGATCATATACTTGTTTCTACGTAGCGTGTTTATAGCAAAAAGGGGTTGAATATTTTTGGGTGACGCCTTTGTACCATCAAGTAATAGAAAATTGCTTTACTCCATATTACAAAGTTTCAGTATTGATCACAGGAACTATTTTATTGTCAAAATTGTTTAAATGTCAAAAGTAACGTGACTTGCTGTTCATATCAGGATTGTGCTAATGAGCATCAATATTGTCCATAATTTTCTTAAAATTGTCAGTCTACCGTCTACTGCTGTGTTATGTCCTCATACAAATATATGTAATTTTTGTAATCCCGTTGTATACTTTAAACATAGTTTGAAGACTACTATTGGCCTGAGTAATACATCTATAGGAATTCAAGCAAATCTTAAATATTTTAATAAAAAAGACCTTATAGGTATTACCAAAATTTTGATAGTACACGTTTGTCCCCAGGATTCCCTCAACGCGAGATGCCGCCGCCGGGGATATTTAGCGCGTTAGAAGACGACTACATAGAGGTGATGTCGAGGAGAGGACAGAGTCGGTCGCCATAGCCCACACTAACTGTTCTGTATACAAGACGAGAGAGGAGATCTTATCGCCAGTGAGTACACGTAACATAGTCATCAACATTTATAAAACAAGGGCTCTAAGAAACTTTGATACAGCTAAGGAATCTATAAAAGCAAAGATGGAAAAAAAGATATTACCACTGTCAAAGATCTAAAATGTTTGATGTATTGTAACTTTTATAAAAAAAGCATAATCTTTGTTTTCGATAAATATAGCACGCTGTCTAAGACGAATGTAAACTACTATAAAGAAAACAAAACACGGGTTAAAGTTTTCTACTAGTAAAATAATGTTGCAACAAAAACTGACAACGAACTATGAGAACAACAGTTGCTTGGAGATGAATATTTTTTTTCATCACCAAAAGCCTTTTCACAAGAAAGAAAATCTCCAGTGCAAATATCCTTCGTATCAAACACTGTTCTGGTGTAGGCCTACACAAAAACCCTTAATCGTCCTTTATGAAACCGAAACCGAAGCCTCAACGAAAATGAGAAAAAAACATATTGTTAGCCAGCAATATCTTTTCCTAACAGAACTATTATTGGCACATCAGCCACATAAACAGATTTCCTTTCAGCGAGAAAATATGACGGATGATTTTTCCACATTATTGAGTATGGACGAAAGCCAAAGAGCGATACAGATTACTTCGCAGTAAAAATATTATTTTCCTACTCAGTTATCTGGTCAATTAGAGCTATTATTTATTTATTTTCAGGAGATATAATATATCTTTTCCACAATGTGGATTCATCGGGTGCCAAGTAATAGTAAGAAAGAACGCTTTGTGGATTTATTGTCGCTTTATAGCTACAGTGTATGTTGTATTTTCCTGATGTACAGACACTAGCACATTCAAGCTCCTGTAATCTGTCAAATTTTCTTAATAGATTTTCAACTTTATCGCTGAAGTATATGGTTCAAAGTAGATTGGGAAAATTTTACAGTTTCGGGTATCTTGATGTGCTAGCGTCTGTAGTTTGTGTCGAGTTTTAGGCCAAATATTCTGTGTAATGGTACAATTCTTGAATCAATTACATTCTTATGGGCTTTGCTTCGTCATTTACGGCAAGTTTCTTCAGAAAGTACGGTAATTGATGTCTGAATAAAGCAATAATTATTGTCATTGTAGCAATCAATGTTGTCAGTACAAGTGATAAATGCTTACTAATCTACTAATAAATTATATTACTGTAATAAATGGTTCTCGGGGAAACTCACATGAAATATCAAATCAAATCATTGCTAAAATATTGATAAAACATAATTTTGAGTTTAAGCGACTAAAATAAGCCGTGTGAGGTTGAACAATATGAAAGCGTTCATTATAAACTATGTTTTATATTTTCGATCATAATTAGATCCACTATCCTAACAGCTGTGATGACACAGAATTAAGAAAATATTAAAAACGGCCTTTATAAGATGCCAAATTAAAAAAAAAGTCATAAGTCTAGCCTGTCTTTAACAGGTAAATAATTCTGAAACCTTTAAGAAACCATGTACGCAACTGATAACCCTCAACTTCATCTATAAAAACCCACAGCTCCCTCAAAGCCACTTACTAATCACCCAAATGTCCACCAGAAATGAATCTCCTAAACATGGACGCGGAGAACCGCGTGGTGCTGAACGTGGGGGGGATACGCCACGAGACGTACAAGGCGACGCTGAAGAAGATCCCGGCGACGCGGCTGTCGCGCCTCACGGAGGCACTCGCCAACTACGACCCCGTGCTCAACGAGTACTTCTTCGATAGGCATCCTGGAGTCTTCGCGCAGGTCCTCAATTATTACAGGTAAAGGATTTTCTTGATATTTAAAATGTATGTGTAATTTTGGGCACATATAAGTTATTGAAAGCTGCACGGGTCGATCGATCATAAGGTTAAGCAGCGCTTGGCGTGTTCGGTCCGTGGATGGATAAAGGCACCCTAAATTAGTGGGTGCCGACTGTCATTTTTACATCTTTAGCAGTCGTTACGGGCAGTCAGAAACTAGAAAGTCTGACAACCAGTCTTACCAAGAATTACCGGGTTGCCCAGAGTTGAGAAGATCAGATAGGCAGTCGCTCCACGTAAAACATAGGCACTCAGCTGCATCCGGTTAATACCGATACAACATATTTTGGGGAAAGGGCCTAGCCTTTTCCCAAGCTATGTTGGGGTCGGCTTCTGCGGATGTGTTTAGATTCAATAAAATTCTTATCCTTATTAAAAACCTTTATACGTCTTAAATAGTTTTACGTAGCTTATCTAACCTAAATTAATATTAAGCTGACACTTCGTAAAAAGAAACGTGACCTATAAATTTCTTAAGAATGCAAAAATTACGTCTGTCTGTTTCGGCCCAAAAACTCTGACAATACTTATCATCACCATTTTACTTTCGGTGGAGGATAGGCAATAAGATTTCAGGGCGTGATATATACAATCGTTTCATGGCATTGACATTTCAAGACAAAAGAGATGTTTTATACAAATGTCAGACATTTACGCGGCTATATTTAGATGTCGACAGTCTTTTGGCAAATTGCTATTCAGATGTTTGATGCTCAATACGGAAAAATAATCGGATTTCATATGGTTAATGAACATTCTGATTAGGTCGTTCGCATCTATATTTAAATTAATACTCTAATATAATGTGTTTTTACTGCGAACTGGGATGATAGCTTTTTTTACATAATCTATTATTTCCTAAATAAATTGTACTAAATGATTATACTTGAGTTTAGGCTTACTAGGGCGAATTCCTTAAAGATTGCGATGATAAATGTATTATAAAGGCGTAATATTTAATAATTAGGCTTACTGGAATAATTTATTTCGGCTTAAGTTTTTTGGGTTGTAGGTAGAAATTAATTTTCTTTGGAGTGTTTCACTTAAAAAATATTATTATCTGAATTCTTTATCAACTTTCTCTGTAACAAGTCATCTGCGCAGTCTTTTCCCAGGCTGTGTTGGAGTCGACTTCAGCTCAGATGCGAAGTACAACCCAGTTACCTGGGCAGCCCAATACCTCATTTCATGACTGGTGTGGTTATGGCTTCTGACTACCCTTCACGACTGCCAGATATGTACAAATGACAGCCGGGATCAACCAATTTAACATGCCTTCCAAAATACTGAGATACAAATCCATGGACCGAGCGCACCAAGCGTTGCTTAACCTTATGATCGATGGAGCCGTGCGGCTGTTTGAACTCCCAAAGTATACACTCCATATCCAAAAAATCTTCTATAAAGAAAGTCGTACATATCTACTAATTGTTGATACTACTACGCATTGATTGCGGTTGCGCTAACCTTGGGTCTAAGGTCCAAAATTTTCCTAAAAACCGCATAGGATGGGGACAGCGACCACAGAATTTTGGGGGGCCTGCGGTTTGGCGCAAACTCCCAGCTTTACCGAAGGCATGACACATGAATTTTTCCGTAACACATTTTGTAGAAGGATGTCTGTGGTTATGCCGGTGTAAAAGAAAATGGCCGAAATTTTGTTTATGTAGTTTTTTTATAAGGATATATTTTGTGAAATATGGTGTAATATAAAGTTTTCTATTCATTTTATCTTTGACCGCATGATTTAGTTACAAAAAAGGTAGTTTAAGAAAGGTTTGGTTAGTTTAAAAAAAAAATTCAAATACCTACCTACAGATTTTTGGATTTAATAATTATACTCGTAGTATCATGCTCATATCCGGGACAAAACCACTTTATTTTCAACTACATATTACTATAATATAAATACCATAATTTTATCGAAACCAATGAGAACAAAACATACAGGCCCATTAATCAACCTAAGGCAAAGGGTTCGCCCACAAAATAATTAGAAATTTCACAGATAGCCAAAGTTTGGTCTTTATAAATTAGATTAGTTTCAGGTGTAAATATGTATACTAAAAACGACCAACAAACAACAACCACCTTGTACATTTTTGGAAAAAAGCCCTCTAACAATATTTTGTTTGGGTTCAATCAAATGAAACTAAATACGGTAGGGTGGGCAAATGTTCCGCTAAAGAAAAACAAGATTTAATTTGAATTTTATTCCCGTCAACATAAGTTCAAAAATGCAACTTCAACGTGAAACTAAAGTGTACTCTCTCAGAAATCATAAGTGTGAGCTGAGTTATGAAGCAAAATATCATTTAAGTTCATCTGGACAGCAGGAAATGGAATCTACGTTCAGTGAACAAACAGACAGCACGTCAGAACTACAGTTCTGAACTAACACTAACAGTCAAGCGTGAAGTTAGAATTTAAATCCAATTTTCTATGTTTATTCAGCTTTTAATATTGCTAGTTCTAATGAACCAGTTTCACAATTTGAACCAGTCCAATCAATTTTAACTGGCTATTGAAACATTGTTCGTTTTTCAAAATAATCAATTGGTATTCTGATTTTTTTTAATTTCTATGTTCCAGCGAACTATTTGAACCAGAATACTATTTTTTTTAATAAACATTCTACAGTAAATGGTAATGTTTCAACAAATAAAATAAATTAATGGGTTTCTAAATTGGAAATTGGAATTCTTTTATTATTCTAAATTCAATTTTTATTTAAATCACACGAATTCAAATCTCTACTCTATTTATAAATCTCTAAAGTGAAAAAATAATTGGTTCGCCCAAACTCGATCGTTCAAATCTAGCTATGTATAGAATATGTTATGTACTCGGCATTACATAAAAATACTTTCAGGAATATTTTATCGCGTAAAAGGATGGTTTTATAAGAGAATTTATTGCCGAAACTCGCTACTGTAACCGAAGGAATAAATAAAAAAATCGAAGCTTCCATATACGTACATATGTATGTATGTACGTATCAAAGGAAAAATTGAAATATTGAACTGTGATTATGTTCGATTTTATGTTATCGTATTTTTGCGTTATTGGCTCTAAGTACAGACGGCAGCACATTAACCTACCTCAATCTGTCAAATATCTTTAATAGATTTTCCGGAAGGTTAATATTGGATTGGTAAAATTTTACAGATTCGGGTAGGTTGACCTGCTGGCATTTTACTTATCATTCTTAAGATTAAAGTGCACATAATATTATATGTAAGAATTTAAAATAAAATGTTTGACGGATTCATATTCGAAATTCTATTTTGAGAAAAATTAACGTATAAAATCTGAATTTGAAGTTTTTTTTAATATGAGTGAATTTATAAACTCTACTTACCAGGAGCAAGCCCTTTTTATGCTGTAGCAGCTAGTCATGAAATAATCCATCGTTATCCCAATTAAATACTACGAAATATTCGTCCGTCAGCCGCCAAAGTAACATAATACGTACACATAACCTTTTTCGGACAATCCTTTTGTTATTGAAATGTATGGAAATGGGATACCCTACTCGTAATTGTGCTAGTGGAATAATATTTTTCCGTCAGTCTGTATGTTCGCCGTCTTTAGCCAAATGGTTGGATATTTTCCGCTTCACTTGTATTTATTTGCCTGTTGATCTAAGTGTGTAAAAATAACGGATGGTTGGAGATACATATATGTAAGGGTGAAAATCCTTTGGCTATCTTTTTCTATATAATATGCTGCAGTAGTGCTATACTTTAGTATTATAATCCTGAAGATCATGTTTCTAATAATACTTGTATAATCAAGGTTGTAGTATTTTTTGCAATGCTAACTGTAGCGGTTCTGAATCATGAAAACGCCCGGTTTTGAAACTCAGCCGTTGAAGTTTATCTTCCGCCTTTTCTTCGTGTTTTCAACTACTTTTTTCCTTTTTTTTCAAGTTTGATCACCCAGGTACTCTAACTAATATGACGTATTCTTTTTATAAAGGAGTATGGTTCTTGAATATCCATCGGTCTAACCAGCTCCTTATTGCAGAACCGGCAAGCTCCACTACCCTACGGACGTGTGCGGGCCGCTGTTCGAGGAGGAGCTGGAGTTCTGGGGGCTGGACGCCAACCAGGTGGAACCCTGCTGCTGGATGACATACACCCAGGTGAGGAGTATACTATTGTAGTTTTTTTTAGTCTCTATTAAATTCTTCGATAAGTTTTGTTTCCTCCTCATCGTAAAGAAATAAGCTATTATTCTTAAGAAATAAGCCGTGTCTTTGTACGTGATTGTTCTATTTTACTTCTTGTCTTCTTAACTGTGTACATAAACTATTAAAAACATAAAGTTACGACTAAATGCCATGATCATAAACAACACAGTGACAGCAGCAATCCGGGCATGAAAAAAATACTAATTGAAATATATGTATTTTTTTTATTTATTTGAAAAATATGCAATGTAATAATGTTATTCATAAGAGCATTTTAATCTAAGGACATACATAAAAACGAAGACAGTACAAAAACGTAGCAGTAAAACCAGATAAACACACCTAACATCAAAGACAGATATTATTATTGATTTTGTACTAGAAGTTTTAAAATAGCTTTTCTAAAATCTCGATAAAAATATCATTTTTCAGCTACTCCATTTTCTAGTAAATTAAATAATTTATAAGGTAACTGAATATCAATAGGAATTATAGAAAATTCTCAATATCCCAAATTAAATTGATCAAAGAGAAAAATAATATTACTCAGTATTAAAAGCTAATCTTGACAATATAAATGACTTTGAAAACAATCACGATCTTTCAAGGGTTTTATTATTAGATCCAATAATTCTGTTAGATTGATTCATCTTATTTTATTATCTTTTAGGACTTCTTAAAGTATTATCGAAGAACTTTCGTAAGTTGTCTAAAAATTTAAAAAGTTTCAAATAAAAACTTATTTATGTCTTTAAAAATCGTTATTCCACAACTACACTAGTTCTAGATTATGTACAAACAAGAAACGTCTTGCGAACAACACTCTCATGCGAGCGAATTTTTCGCTCGTACTTTCTACGCGCGGCAAAACAATTGCCGCGTATCATGGTTTGAACTAGTAGTTGTCAATTGTTCGACAAGTAATGTTTTGTCACCTGATTAAAACGCGCGTATTTATACGTTCTGTGCAGAAAAACCGAGCAGAAAATATGCTAATTTGAAAACACTACTAAATGGAAATTGTAATATTAATTTCTTGTTTATAGACGAGCCAAGTTTACTCGTCCATAATTTTTAAAATTCTTAATTATTTGAAAAAAAAATTGGTTCTTCATAGTTTTACTGATTTAACCATAAATAGATCTATTTTAATACGATTCACATACGACACTATTCTCCTCGCGATTGTGAGGTGTTCGTGTGAAAGGTTCAAACGGTGTCATAGACGCTAGAACAACAAGAGTTCCGTACCATGTGTTAATCACCTAACATTACCGAGTATCGCTTATACATCTTATCCAGCTTAACTTCTTTCGTAGTTTGTCGTCACATGTTTGGATATTAACTGAAGAAAGTTTCCTCGTTTGCTGAGATTTCACGACATGTCCGTACATACAAACTGGAGCGACTTGCAGACTACACTTTGAGAAGCTAGGATAGGAAAACATGTAGTAGAAGTCTTGAAAAGTTGAGAATAATACTTCTTTCTCCACAAGAGAGGCTTGAAGGATACCTACTAATAAATAATGATGATGCTACTGTAACATTTTGTTTCCAATTCTAAGTTCAAGTTCCGAAGTTTGCTACTAGTAACTTTCCGGTAGTCAAAAAGTACGAACAAAACACTAAAGCGCGTAGGCGAGATGTCAAATGACTATCTTTAGGAGAGCAATGTTATGTGACGCGAACTGTAAAGGGAGCGACTATTTTTACGATGAAACTTTTGCTCAAAAAATAAGGACGTTCTAGATTATAATTTCGAAGGCCTAAATGATACCTTAATTATAAATAACTATTTATCACAATGTCTAATACATATGTGTGTGTTGAAAAATATGTGTTTATTTTATATTTAATGTTGACACCAATAATTTCGTAATCTACCCAACACGATATCTATTCTATCTCATGTTCCTCCTAATTTCATATAGCGACTACTACATTAAGAAAAAAAAAACCAAATAAACGTAGGTACCACAAACATGATGCACTTAACAAACTATCATAAAACGAGGGCCACATAACAATAAAACCCCTAAACAAAACTTTCCACTTTCCCCCCACCTTCCCCACTACAACATTTTACACTGCGGTGCAAACATACGGAGTAATACGAGATTGCAGTTTATTGTGCACTGCAGTGTACGTGACGAATATGTTAGCATGTCATTCGGACGTGAAGCGCTGGTGAAATGGCTTCGGCGAATAAATGTTGATCTTGTTTCTGTTCGTATGAATATATATCTAGATTTGTTGGCTTTTGGGGTCGTTTATGTAAGGTTTATTCTGGTTTACCTTTCATGTTCACCAAAATCCTTGGAATAATAGTTTAAACTATATTTCGATATTTGAAATACTCAAAGGTTTTGGTATCATACTTTCTATTTTCAAATTGAAAATTTTCAAATGATGAATCACGCTGATGGGTGTGCGTCAATGTCAGATTTTTACTTACCAAAAACTTTTTTCCTTCATCATCAACATCTTTGTTCCTTCTGCCAAAGCCTCTGCAGCCATCGGTCCTAGGGTCCCCGCATTATTCTGCTATGATCCTAGCATTAGATTCTTAACTCTTACCTAGTTTCTGATCTTATTGCCAGCTTAAGAAGTCTTAAGATAACTTTTGATCTTAGAACTATGAAATATTTTTTTCTTAAATGTCTGCCGAGGCTGCAGCATTGTTTGAAAGAGTTACCGGGGCCCTGGTGCACATAGGGCTCCTGCAGGAACAATAGTTGATTTTAGTTAGTGAAAGTCTGACACTCCCCCTTTAGCTGCACCCATAGCGAGAGGGGTCATTTGATATATAAATTAACAAGAGTTAAACGCCGTCAAATATTTAAAATAGTTCTTGATGCATCTCCGTTGCCAACCGAATTTGTATTCCAATTACTTACATTCCCAGCGCAATGGGATATTCAGGCCCAATGATTGTGGGTCCGATATTTCCTATTATTTTGACCACTGACCCGATATGAAATATTTTTGCGGTCCTACCCTCATATTTTATATCACGCGAAATCGAAACCTTTGTCCAATTAATTCTGTTTTCAACTTAAATGCGAAAATAAATCGGATCGGTCGCGGCTTCTGATATTATTTTTTAAATTAATACTTCTGCTTGGAAGCATTCAATTTGGTTGTTAAATGAATTAATGAGTCGTTGCTACGCTATCGGTTTTTGGACACAATCATTTTGTAACTTCAAGCAGAAAAAGAAGTTTTAAGCATTGTCTTAAGTGTAATGAGATGACTGGTTCTTAGCCCGCCTTGATTGTCTCAAGACCCATAACATTTAAAAAAAATCAATTGTCTGTCGTTATTATTCCATCAAAAATCTGTTGTTATTATTCCATTGTTCTCATATTTCTTGTAACATCTTCATCGTTTCTAGCCTTTTCCCCCCACTATGTGTAAGTCGGTTTCCAGTCTTAACTGGATATTGCTGAGTACCAGTGATTAACATGGAGCGACTGCCTATCCGACCTCCTCAACCCAGTTATCTGGGCTATCCTCCAAATTACCGCTGCTGTAATCCACCAATTTAACCTGCTTTCCGAATCACGGGTACTCCTTACAATACAACCAAAAATACAAAGCAGCTTTTAAAATAAAACTAAGAATAGACCTTTTTTTTAGGAAAACCTATTGACTAGTAGACTTAAAATCCCAGAAATGTCAGTTTATTCCAGACTACCTCTTCAGAATCTTTGAAAATAATTCATCAATATATAATATTATTCTTCAATAATATTTTTTTGTTTCCTCCAGCACCGAGACACCCAAGAAACTCTAGCCGTCCTAGACCGCCTAGACCTGGACACGGAGAAGCCGACGGACGAGGAGGTGGCTCGCAAGTTCGGCTTCGAAGAAGACTATATGAAGGGCACGGTCTCGTGGTGGCAGCATCTTAAGCCGCAAATGTGGTCGCTCTTTGATGAGCCTTACAGTTCCAATGCTGCGAAGGTAACCAGCTTTTTAGTACTTACATGTATGGAGAACTATAAAGAACAGCTTTTGTTTGTATACAGTTGTATAATGAAAATAAAGGTTACTTTTATGTAAAGATACTTTTAAAAGTTATAGGTAAATGACCAAATATAGAAAATAACAATTAACCCGTAAAGTCTTCAAGAGCTTGCCTCTAAAATTCCACTGGCAATTACTTTTATTAGTTTTATCTAAAATCTCTAATATTGCATTACCTTTATATTTCACGTGAGAAAGCAGCAAACAACCCGAGGCACGAGTGCAGCTGGAGGGAGTGTCAGACTCATACTCATAAAAACCCACTTTGTTCCTTCTACCATGTGCCAAGGCCAATGTTACTGTTACGAACAACCCGCAACCCCGGCAGAGTATTGCCAGCGCAGCACCTCGAAATCGAATAATTCTATTTTGATTATCACTTTTTTATACATAGTTATAATATAACAAAGGCTTTCTACATCTAAAACAACTGGCACTCAGTTTGAAACAAAAGTGCTACTTAAAATACTTTAAAAGGCCAAATGTTATCTTTTGACTTTATGAAGTGTAAAATATTGTGCAGTATTACACCAGGCTCCTCCCAGCGGCCTGTTTTTAATTCAAATTTATGCTAATCTTTAATATATTCTAATTTAGACCTTTCTGGGTTCCCCTACATCTTCAAAAATGTATATCGTATTTTTTTCTTTTAAGGTTAACTTAAATTTCTAGCAAAATGTAAACCGATTTTTGATGGCTTACTTTGGTATATTAAGCCGGTAAATTTTTACCACGTATTAATTAAAATGACCCCAGTTTTTTATCGATGGTAGCAAGCAACGTGGTCGTCCGAAACTTCATTAAAAAGTTAATTTGCAGTTCGATAACTGAATTGCTTACGTTAAAACTTGGTATCCAACGAAGTTGATGCTGAAATTCGGTTAAAACCGGTAAAGTGCAACCATTAACCGTAATTAATACCAATATTGCAAAATATGAAAATCTGGTGGTATTTTAAGAACGTATACGTTAAAAAAACGTCAAAGCACTGAACCCTTACTAATATGAGTTTTTTTGCTGTTTACATGCCCTAATTTCAGGATCTAGAACTAGACTGATTTGAAAAATACTTCCAGTGTTAGATACTCAGTTTATTGGAATGGTCGGTGTAGTTTCTAAGGGACGTAGACGAAGCTACTGCCAAAAACTAGTTGTCTGATATACTCGTATTTTGGTTCTTAAAATATATTACAGTCGCTACATTTAGCTAGAAAATTCACAGGATCCGAATTATCAACTAAATAAGCTATGTTATAATACATATAATGTAGATAATATCGACGCTTGAAAGGCAACAATTACTAAGCGACATTGAACAAACTTTACAGGAGAGCGATTTGAAGTTAAAAAAAATTGAAAAAAATTTATTAAAAATTACAATATAGACGGATTTAGATGCTGTTAACATACATATATACCTAATTTTTATAGCTATTTTTGATATTAAAATAAGCCCTGTAGCTCTCGAATAAAAAGCAGTTTACGTCGCTTAGATAAAAAAATCACTCATTTGATAAACAGGTAAAACTATCCAAGCTATCATTGAATGTTATGTACAAACAAGTAACATTATTTAAATTGCATTTGGTAAGTTTGGAGCAACATGTAAAATTATTTAAGCTATCGATAAAGATTTTTGAAATAACAGGCAAAAGTAAATAAATACAAACACTAAAAAATTTATACACAAGAATATTTATCTAAATTATCTAAAAGTTTATAAAATAAAACACGGTAAGTTATCTAAATGTAATTAATACTAAATCTCTTTCATACAAAATGTATCTTAAATAATAAAATGAATGTAAATCTTAGTTCGTAAGCGACAATATCCTACTACTATTATAAAGGCGAAAGTTTGTAAGTATGGATGTATGGATGTATGGATGTATGGATGTTTGTTACTCTTTCACGTAAAAACTACTGAATGGATTTGAATGAAACTTTACCACAATATAGCTTATACATCAGAATAACATATAGGCTACTTTTTATCCGGGTATGGAAAGTACTTCCCTCAGAAAGCGGGTGAAACCGCTGGCGGAAGCTAGTTTAAATATAAAATACTTTTTTTTAACGTCTGGGAACATAAATGAACGTAAAATTTGTTAAATATAGGTATTTTTTATTGAAAATCAATCTATTATCACTTGTTTATTATTTGACGGTTGTTACCACTTAAACAAACACAGTAAACAAAATAACTTCTTAGGGACTATCTACTCTCCTAAACCGGGAGGCCGCCACGGAGGCGGCGTTCATCCAGGACTGGCTGTCGTCTCCAGTCGACCTCCGGGATATGGACGCCCCGGCGGTCCGGTTTAGGGACTCCCTGACCAAGTTGTGCAACTCTAGCATGCCTCGGGCTCACCGTCCGCCTCCTCGACGCGCCGTTTACCGGTGGTCCGAGGAGTTGGTGGAATTGCGGGCCGCCTGTGTGGTGGCCAGACGGGCCTACACAAGAAGCCGGCGACGACGCCTTCGTGACGCTGACAACGAGGACCGCTTCTATGCAGCCTACACGGAGGCCAAGAAGAACCTGACAGCACGAATGGGCGCAGCCCAGGATCGCGCCAGGGCGGAGATATTGGAGGGTCTGGAGACTGACCCCTTTGGGAGACCGTACAAGGCGGCACGTAACAAACTGCGCCCGAACGGTCCCCCAGATGCCGAGACCCTCGAGCCGACGTTGCTGGATGGAGTGGTCCAGTCCCTGTTTCCGCGCAGGGACAACTTCACTCCACCAGTGATGAGTGTGAATGCCCGGCGGAGTGCGGCTCCAACGACCGAGGCGGTCCCACCGGTGACGGAGGAAGAGATGGAGAAGGCAGCTTTCTGCCTCCGGGGCAAAAAAACGGCTCCAGGTCCGGACGGCGTCCCCGCAAAGGTTGTGGCCATCGCCGCCTTCCAGATGGGAGAAAGGTTTCGGGACCTCTTCAGTGCGTGTCTGACGCGTGAGTGGTTTCCGAAGCCATGGAAGGAGGGCCGATTGTGCATTCTTCAGAAGGATGGGCGGCCGGTGGACTCCCCATCGGCATAACGACCCATCGTTTTACTAGATGAGGTCGGTAAAATGTTCGAAAGGATAATAGCCGGCCGTATCAACAGGCACTTATCCACAATTGGCCCGTACCTAGCGGACGCTCAGTTTGGTTTTCGAGCTGAACGTTCGACAGTGGACGCCCTGTCCCAGCTCAAGAGCCAGGTAAGGGATGCAATGGATGTGGGGGATGGATTGTTGGCTGTGTCATTCGACATCGCCAACGCGTTCAACTCCATTACCCACTCTACCATTCTAGAGGCGCTCCGCTTCCATGGAGTGCCTCCATTTTATATTTGCGGGGTCTGCTGACGGACTACCTCAAGGACCTTACAGTCCTACTTGAGGACAAGTTGGGTCGACTCCTGCGGTACGACATCGAGACCGGTGTCCTACAGGGTTCTGTCCTAGGGCCCCTCCTGTGAAACATTGGATTCGATTGGCTCTTGCGGGGTAACCTCCCCCGTGGCACGTCCGTCATCTGCTATGCAGACGATACTCTCCTGACTGCCCGGGGGAGAAATTTTGAAGAGGCGGCCAGCTTGGCCTCGGCGAGTGGTTCGCGAGTGGTGGACCGAATCTCCCGCCTAGGGCTGACGGTGGCGCTGCACAAGACCGAAGCCGTGTTCTTCCATGGGCATCGGCAGCACCAACCGGTCGACGCCAATATCCATGTAGAGGGTGTCCGGATTGCGGTGCAGGTCCAGATGAAATATCTGGGTCTAGTGCTCGACAGCAAGTGGCGTTTCAGCGCACACTTCAGTGGGCTGTCGACGCGCTTGCTGAAGACCGCGGGCGCTCTCTCATGGCTCCTCCCTAACATCGGGAGGCCCGGAGACCAATGCCTTCGGCGTCTATACGCCGGCATACTAGAAACGCTGCTGCCATCCGCAGGCCACAAAGGGTCATTGCACAGCGGTTGGTGAGGGCATACCACACAGTGAGTTTTACGGCGGCGTGCGCTCTGGCGGGAACACCTCCTTGGGAACTCGAGGCTTGGGTGCTCGCCAGAGTCTACGATTGGACGGCGGGGCAGAGGGCGCTGAACTGGCGCCCGGACCCATTGGAACGGGAGGAAGTGCGCGATGAGGCGAGGGAGGCCATAACTCGGCACTGGCCCGAGGACCTTGCCTCCGCAACATTTGGCCGTTGGACGCTGGACGAACGTCCTCGCTAGGCGACGCAATGTCATTCGTTTCGATATATGCCATGTGGTTGTTGCTCATACGCAACCGACATTTTGGAATTTGCATTGAACCTTGGCGACGTAAGATTTATTTTGTGTACAGGAAAAAAATATCTTAACGCCCTTCTTAAATATTCAAATAAAATAGGTAAAATTATCTAACTGACATAGTTAATAACAAAAGTTATCAAGTAAAAATATCTACATTAGAACAAGTAATATGTGTCAAATAAGTAAAAGCATCTAAGCGCCAATAATATTACATATTAATATGAGTAAAATTATATAAATTGCACTTTCAAGAAATAATTGCAACAAGTTAAATACACTATAAGTACAATTCACAAATACTTTTTACGGGTAGAATCTACTAAGCGTTTACGTAAGGAAATTTTCAAACAAGTGAAAATAATTAAGTCCAAACAAGTAAAAAATTAAAAACATGAAAAATAGACTAAGTAGATGTTTTCAATATTTTAATTTTCCTAAGTCTAAAATTTCCTAAAAATCCCTTTTTTTGCGTCGGTTAGTGAGCACAAAATTCTGGATTTGGGATAAATTTCGCAATATCTAAGCGACATAAAACTCGTCGTAGAAGCACACCGATTAGACCAAACGACGCAGAAAAAAATTACGAATCCAATGGTATATATAACTCATTTTTGGAATTTCTGTCGCTTAGATATTTTTGCCTTTCAAGCGTCGATATATAGACAAGCATGAAGTCCACAAGTCCACATTATACTGTCATTAAGGAGGAGCAAGCTTTTCACTCTACGTGTTTATTTCCTCAAAAAACGTTTTAACGTTTGCGAAAAACTCCGCTCTGTATAAATACTATCATTTAGCTTGTTAACCGTTCGTGTTTCAGTAAATAAAAGCGCCCTTAATTCCTGCAATAAAGGCCCTGTATTTACTTTAATTATTTTTTACATAACAACGTAAACGCAGTAATTTTTATGTCCCGCTGAAGGATAAAAGTCTGTTGTTGCTTTAATTTGTGCAAAGTCGATGCTCTATTGATGGCTGCCAGAATGAAACTGACTAGTTGACCGCGTGATAATTCATTAGCTGTTACATTTTTAAGAGTTGTGGATATAGAGACTAAAAAGATTTTTTAATTTCAGATCATCGGCGTCATATCAGTGTTCTTCATATGCGTATCAATTATATCGTTCTGTCTAAAAACTCACCCGGACATGAGAGTGCCAGTGATTAGAAACTATACAGTGACGACAGCCAACCAATCGCAAGGCTGGGCGTTGGACAAAGTGCAAACAAACGCCCATATAGCCTTCTTCTATATAGAATGTGTGTGCAACGCGTGGTTTACGTTAGAGATCCTCGTTCGTTTCATCTCGTCACCCAACAAGTGTGAATTTGTCAAATCTTCCGTCAATATCATCGATTATATCGCCACAATGAGCTTCTACATCGACCTCATCCTGCAAAAGTACGCATCTCATGTCGAAAACGCGGACATCTTGGAGTTCTTCTCCATCATCAGGATCATGAGGCTGTTCAAACTCACGAGACACTCTTCGGGTCTCAAGATTTTGATTCAGACCTTCAGGGCGTCGGCGAAGGAGCTGACGCTTCTAGTGTTCTTCCTTGTACTGGGTATCGTGATATTCGCGAGCCTGGTTTATTACGCAGAGAGGATACAGACGAATCCTCACAACGATTTCAACAGCATACCTCTGGGCCTGTGGTGGGCGCTGGTCACGATGACCACTGTTGGGTATGGTGATATGGCGCCGAAGACCTATGTTGGCATGTTTGTCGGTGCGCTTTGCGCGTTGGCAGGCGTAAGTATAAATAGAAAATGTATTTCCAAATCTTTTACCATGTAAAATTATCAGATCTGTCTGATTGAATCGAAGAAACTCCTCGAAAACATACATAACATAATATTTGAGTTCCTATATTTTTGCAATTAGTTACCCTTCATTTTCCAAACGTATATATTAAAACCATTTCTGCAACAGGTGCTAACGATAGCTCTTCCGGTGCCCGTCATAGTATCCAACTTTGCAATGTACTACTCGCACACACAAGCGAGAGCTAAACTACCCAAGAAGAGGCGAAGAGTCATCAACGTTGAGCCTACAAGGCCACCGATGCGTAAGTTTTTAAAAATAATTATATTCATTGAGCAAACCCACCCTGAAAACCCGTCAAAATTCTGATCAATCATTAGCACCAAAACATAAATCATTTTGAATCATAATCACTACGCACAAATTCTATGATAAAGTTGTTTCATTGAATCATCTCGATGATGTTAAAGTGAAAATTGGTAATCCAGGTGCCCCAGTACCAGGTGCTCCTAACCCCCTAGCACCAGGCATGGGTCCTCAGGTAGTGAACCGCAGAATGAATGCCATCAAAACGAACCATCCTAAAGACATGATAGGCCCTAACATGGGTAAGTGATATGTTAAGCCACTATATTTATATATGTCACAATATTTTGAAGCTGTGGGTAAAATTAATGTACAGTAAGAAATTAAGGATGTTAAAAATCTGCATGATGATAATAATGAATTCTTTGATAATACTGAATCTAAAACATCTTATGAATTAAATAAAATCCTTTTAACTAAACTTATTCATAGCTTCACGATCTCACTGTAAACACTCAAAGCTGTGGAATAAACAGCCATAGCCTAACTGTACAATATTCTTCAAAATTTTCTCTCAAGGCAGATGTTACTATGACAGATGGCCTTTGTAATCCACTTGTAGTTTTAAGCACTATAAATGTTTTGATTCACGATGTAGAGCCAGAATTTGATGGACATAATAACAAATTGGCGTTTTTCACTGATATAGATGAACATATCACATTCACTGGTGAAATTGAACATGAAAGATACACCATACAATTGGTAACTAACAAACTAACTGGACTAATTGAGCATAATCATGCGTTTGATATAGATGTGGCTAAAAGAATATTATCAATGACTTTATTATGATGATACTAAGAATCATACTCAGTTGTAACAAACTTCTTTATGTAAATAAACCGTTTGAAAATCGGGAAATATTCTCAAAACTTTCCCAAAACATTTGCATCAACATGAAAGTTTTGAAGAATTTAAATTTTGAAAATAAGTTCACAATCCCTAAATTACCCAACAAACCAGAATCTATAAATAAATTAAAGCATTCTCTTGCAATACAAAGTCATTGATGATAAACTTGGTAATATAAATACTTATAACCTAGTCACGTGACTAACAGTAGCTTATGCAATGTAATCCTCCACAGATGGTGATCGTAGCGAGCTAGAGGCTATGATCCAAACGACACCAAACAACTGCAAAAGAAAAAATTTAAACATGCTTTAGAAAGCATTACACAACGCCGTTGGAACCGAACGGGCTTTCTATATCGCCTGCACACTCGGATTTAGCTTACAGGAATGCTAATATATCTTTAGTCACTAATCAATCATTACCATTGTCATTATCATGTTTGCACACGGCAGTATCTACAAGCAGCACTGGATCCACCGTCTAGGTCCCTTTGCTTCGAGGGGATGAAGGTTCGGGAATTTGTATATCTGTGTTTGTACCCCGAACTCTTTGCTTTGCTTCCAAAATTGGTGTTGTTGTAGATTGTTTATAAGTTTGTAATGATTTTCTAATGATTATTTCATTTTGCATTTTCCGTGAATGCTTCTTTGATCGATTATTATGAATAAACAGCGTTGAACCCTTATGTTCTAGATAGTGATATTTCAGTGTTTTTTCAGGCAACAACCACACACCTCTACCACCATTAAATAGTCAAAACAAAACAACAAACGACGTACCAAACTCACAGCCCGTCACATCGGTACACTTTTAGTGATTACACTTGTTCTACACTAACACAGTGTCTTATTGTGCTTTTTAAATTGTACAACTAATGTTCGTGTTTCCTAGCACTAGTTTTGTCTTGTGAAAGTCTGTCAATGTAAAATTTCGTTCTTATACTCTTTTCTTTCAATATATCTCGTTTTTCTTATATTAATTCTAAATCACCAAAAGACTAATATTAATCCGGGAAAAATTAGCATGCAAATGCATGATTGTTAAAATAACTATCTTAACCGTCTATGTGTAATGAATCAAAATACATGATAATAATTGATAACTTTATTTCCTACAGTTGCAACTTTGATGCCGGGAATGGACTTATCGGTCACGACTCGTCTCTCACCCAGCCCCCAAGGGATGAGCCCTGCGCTCGCCATCGCCATACCAATGATGAAGTCCGTGAACATAGTACCCGCACAATGTTTCGATAACATGGCATATCATAGCGAAAAATCTGAAGAGCAGGAGAATGATGACAACAAAGAAAACAGTAAATCGGGCAGCCGTCAGGAGTCCGTTGAGAGCGATAACACCGTCAGGGTTATGAACTTCAAAAATGATATATTCAGAGATAAAGGGAATGAAGAAAGAACGGATGCTCGTACGCCACTGTTAAGGGATCATAAGATTGAGTCATTGGATGAAACGAAATTAAGGGACAATAAGACGGAAAAAAGGAAATCGTCTGCTTCGACATAACATTATTGATATATATTGACCAATAGTGCTAAGAACGTTTTTAAATTTTGCTTGCTATGAAGAAGAAAGGATTAAAGAAATTCATTCTTTTAGCAAAGAATGAACCAAGAAGGAAAGATTTGTCAGTGACATCATCCAGAAGAGAAAAGCCATAAAACTTAAGGATAGAAAACGGCAAGCCGAAAAGAGTAATAATATTACCAAAGTATTCGAATTGGAAGACTTAAAATACGATTAAAATAGACAAACTAGTCTTTGTCAGTTAATAATAGTTGCATAAAAGCCTTTTTTGAAAGCAGTTACGATTCTATATAAAATTGATACGAATAATCATGATATAGTCTTTTATTCGTAAGTGCATTCAGGGCCGTGATAGATGTAAGATAGCTAAGTGTTTACAGCACTTATTAACATTTTATAACACATACGTATATTAGAATAGCTGCTATCACAATCTAGTAAAAAATAATTGTAAGCCAACGACCAGTATAGACATGCCCGTTTTATCTTTCTGCTGCATAACCAAAGTGTTGACCTTGAGCGTTTAGTTATACTGGTCGCGTAGTCATCGTTAATGACCAGAAAATTCGTAATCATAGTGAAGTATGTTTACTGTCCATTAGTGAGAGAGGTGGAGCTTGTTTAGATCTAATAAATGCAAATATTAAACTTGATTTCCTCAACAAGCAAAGTTTCTGTTTTATATAAACAAGACCACGAAACTACAGCAGAATCCCTTATATTGTTTACACGAAATTCTGTTGATTAAAGACTATCTAATTATCTTACGGAAAACTATTTTATTTCAGATTCAAATCGAGCTTCACCTCTTCCAAATAAGCTAACAATAATTTTATTGTAAATACTAGTAGCGTTAATAATTTTGTATCTTTAACAGTTAATATAATCACTAGACAACACATATCATTGGCACTTTCTTTCATTCTTGGTGTTATATACCTGTTTTACATGTATATAGATAAATATAAATAGCATAAAGTATACATAATAAGCGTAGATAGTGTTAAAGAAATTATTTAACTTAACAAATAATACAGTAACTCGGCTGATAATTTCGTTGGCGTTTTGAAAATACAAATGAAAACCAAGCCCGGCGCTCAAGAAAACTTGAGAGTGCTGTCATAGAATACCGCGTTTATACAAAGTTAGCCCTTTCATTGCGACTTGTTAAAGATGAATAACGGTGTAATCATAGCCACGATGAAGTAAAATAAAGACTTGCCATTATATCTGACCTATTTCTTCGTCTGAAAGTACGTTGGTTGGAGCAATTCCACCGAGGCCTAATACTGGCTTTCTCACTTTTTTGTTATTGAGTCTAAAGATATGCGTATTCATACGAATACTGGAATAACGAGAATAGCTGTATACACAATAATATAGCAATGAAGGGTTTGCAAAACGCGTAGAAAATGTAAAGTGGGCTTCTTTTATTTATATGTTGCTAAGCAACGATTGTGAAAAGATTTTCCTTAAAATAAATTGCAAATCATGTCTAAATTCGGGGACCCTTAATGTTTTATAAAATATTTTTTATATATATCATGTGTCAGGATGCGTAAGGTACAAGCGGTTCATAATATCTTCTTTATTCAATAACTCATGGTACGAAACTTGATCTAAGAATAATATGAGATAGAAGTTTCTAATAAAATCATCTACATAAATAAATATAGCTGCATACTTATACTTTTTGCAGCTCTACTAAAAGTTATTCTCACACTCGTTAAGAAACATCATTAAACTTTTTTCTTAAGATGTCATTAAAGTTTCGTAATGTTAATCCATCTAGTAATTAATACCCGAATATACCACTGCATTGATTAATTGGAACCTGCTTGTAACCATCAGCGTGATCTTGACACAAAAATCGGTACCATATCGGAATTATCAAAAATTTAATTTTCATTTATTACTATTATAACAAACTTTAACGCATAAAAATCTATTTTACGCATCAAATGCAATACATTTTAATGTTATCTAGATAGCACAACGTTTTGTTTAAAAATGTATTTTGTAATTTAAGACGAAAAGTTTGGCTATGAAGTATGTAATTAATATTTCTCTTCCTTTTGTTTACTAACCTACTGGCTTACTTCTGACATCACTTAATTTTTACTAAAGTCGCTGAATTATAACAGATACAAGCTTAATAGGATAAAACGAACATCAATTTCGAAATCCATTTGACTTTAGTACGTAATAATAACATTTTGAATAAAAGTAAGCCGATTACAATTGGTTTTGAAGCTGTTCGAGATCGTGAAAGAAGTACATCTGTGTCATCTCATACATATAAACGTTTTCTTTTTCTTTATCCTGTGCTGCCCCACTGCCGGGCAAAAGCCTCATCATTTCGTTTCCACACCTCCCGATCTTTAGACTGTTCCTACCATTACGGGTAGTAGGCGTCCAGCTCATCCCACCATTGCCGGTAAAAAAATCAAAGTAACATAAAGAATTCAACTGTAATCCTAAACTACAACATAATTTCGAGCAGCATAACAATGTAGCGTAATTTTCCTACAAACTTGACTTTAACAAATCTATACAAAACTAGCCTACAATAGGCTGAAACAAAAGAGGGTGTTATCATAGTGTGAGAAGGTTCCAAGTACTGTTTATACAACACATGTACCAAGTAACTGTGCCGGTAACCGACAACCCTATTTGGAAATAATTTATGACCTCACCCTGACCTAACAAGGCTACAGTTTGGGGGTATTCATCATCTGTGTTGTTAAATTCATATAAATTAGCCAGCGGTCCTTAAGCTGGGGTTTGATACGTGACGTGGTTATGCAAAATCATGTGCTCCAAAATTAATGTGTGACAAGTGTGATAATGAATGCCCTGTTTTGGATTATTTAGTTACCACTGCATTGGTCATTAATTAAATCTCTTGGGTTACAGTGATTCTCTACTGCATATCATAACTAATATATCCGTTGTAGCATCCCGCCTAATCTCTCTCCGGTCGTGTCGGATTGCCGTCCCATCGGACGATGAGAGTGAGGGAATAGATAGTGCACCTGCATCCGTGAGAATGCTTGTGCTCTATAATATTATGTCCTTCGCAGCTGGCTGATCTCCTTAAAGAGAACCGTAGCCGATAATCGGCCTAGACGCCATCAATTAATCAATCTATAGCATGCCAGTTTAACCAGCGAATATTTTTGCAGCAGTTTTCAGCAATGCCTATGCATTTACATACTCTACTTAAGTTAGACTTACCAAAAGAAAAAATAGTCATATTTGGAGCACGACACGAAACAGTTCTTTAACATTCAAGTGTCATAAATCTTCTTCGCCGTCTTTCCGCTTCAGAAATAGTTTCCATTTTGAGGCCATCTTGAAAATTAAAATTTGTTGTAGGTACCACACGCGAGCTTCACATGAAATTGCTTTTAAAATAAACCGGTGGAAAATTTGATTTTCAGCCGAATAAGTTTTGCAATTGGCCTGATAACGCCACAATACCTGGCTTTGGCAACCTCGCGGTTATACCATCGCATTGTAATTAAAACTAATATAATTAAGTTTATAAAGTTGGCTAACTGATTGGCGCGTTGAAAGTTTAAATTAAAATAGGTTAACAGGTGAATAAAGCAACCCTTTAGAGTTCAGATACGAAATTGATGACCGAGAATTCGTTACTCTGAAGTTTAGCTGATTTAATAGCTATTACGTGATTTTATAGTTCACCATAATTCATATGCTATCTATTAAAAAATACTGACGTGACATCTCAAGAAAATAATATCTATACTAATATCATAAAGCTGAAAGTTTGTTTGTTTGAACGCGTTCAGCTCAGGAACTACCGATATATCGTAAAAAGGCTATGATGCGGGGATTACTTCCCACGAGGGGCGGGTGACACGCTGGCGGCATCTTTACTTCGACTTCGCGTACCTAGTTAAAAAGATTGGTTCAGTACTTTTCAAGATTAACATGTTTAAAGAAAAAATCCCTTCAGCTTTATAACAATAGTGTAGCTAATACCACATCGCCACTATATTTTATAACCTCTTAACATGGAAGTAACATCTGTTATACCGCTCTATTTAAAAGTCAAACGGTATTAACAGGCATGTTATCACGATTGATATCTCCATATAGAAGAAAAATGAGCCATTACACATTGTTTATTGCAGACCCAAGCTTTCACGATCTCGTCCAATCAGGGAACGTGCCATGAAGTGTTTTTGCCATTACCGCTTGCTGTGGAATTGAGACATGAAAAATTGTACAACCATCCTTCTCTCGCTGAATATGACGAAATTAAGAGCGCATATACTGAAAGTTGGCAACGTCGCAAATAGCTGTCAAATTTTGATCTATTTGGCAAATTTCCTATGTGGAAATAAGAAATATGGTTCTTTAGTGCACTAAAAGATTGAATATGAATTGCAATTACAAAAAAATAATTAAAAAATACCATTTTATGTGTAAAAAGAGGCATTAGGCAAATTCCCAAATACTTTCTTTACATCTAATACGATATATTCGGTATTATGACATTAATTACATTCCCTAAAACCTTTTTTTAGTGCACTACAAAACATAAATTATTATTTTAATACGGTAAAATTGCCGAATTAATAAAAGGATGTAAATATTTGACAGCTATTTACGACGTTCCCAACTTATAGAATACGCGCAACTTACAGTTCATGGTGCGGATTATAGAAATCTCTAAGTTGGTTTTAAGCACGTAGCGTGTAGCTTTATTATTTTCTTCTACTTTATGCTAAATATATTATGTAAATAAATTTCTTAAAGCGGACTTTGAGGACCACGGACATAAAGTTTTGTACTTAATTCTTTAAGCCTACTCGAAGTAGCTATATGTACATTCATTTGGGTCTTGTTAACATAAGTTTGAGTTTTGCACTTAAAAATTAAGTGAAATTGTGAGACGAAAATTGTATCATTATGTTTTGGTTATTGTCGTCATTATAACCAAAATTAACTTAGAAAATAGTGCGCAAATATTAAACTTTTTGTTGTTGATTTATTGTGAAAGTTTTTGATGAATCCAAAATTATGTAAAAATTAACAAACGTTATTTTTGTTAACCCTTTAAATTCTCTTAAGAGAATAAATAAATATTCAGTCCAAATGTTTTTTTACTGAATAAACACTTAAAAAATTCAACGCCTTTATCAGATATGGTAATCCTGAAAACCTTTTAAAGGTTTTAAAAATATTTGGAAATAACACGAACACGGAATTGTTTTAAGTAATCTGTAAAATCTATTAACCAATCGTGAAGCACATAATCTGCTGTTTTATAATTTCCATTTTGTAAAATATTGATGGTATACCAATAACGTTTTCCAATGAAAACACAATGATAAACACCGTGTCATTTCGTACGAAGATTCTCAAGGAACTCGCGACACGGTGACACACTGTGTCTGAAATGGAACACTCACAAGCAATGATGTAGTTGTAAGGCTTTCACAGTGAGTAAACAGGGCTTTGATGTTATATTATAGCGTTCTATATATACATATACAATTTTGAACAATACGAAAACAAATTATTTGAAAAAAATGTTCATTAAACATGTGAAATTATATTGTTGTTTTATTTCTTTTTTATTTGTCACTGTTATTATTTTAATATTGATTATTTCATAAATAGGTACTATACAATATAGTCAACTATTTACAGAATTGTTGAAAACCTAGTGACAAGGCTTATTTGATGTTACCTTCACATCATGGCCTTTCAGAGGATAAGTAGTATACAAAATACTGATAATGATTATCCACATTATTGACTGCCTCGTTGGTTTAGTGGTCGCAAGGCGCGACTGCTGTGCACGGGGTCTCGGATTCGATTCCCGGGTCAGGCCGAAATCGCTTTGTGGGTTATGAGAAACTTTCATAAAGCAGCCTGGAGTCTGGAAGTTGGTGATTGATTCACCCGTGCATCGGAGAGCACGTAAATGTCGGTCCTGCGCCTGATCTCTCTCAGGTCGTGTCGGATTGCCGTCCCATCTACGGACTATGAGAGTAAGGGAATATAAAGTGCACCTGTGTCTGCGCGAATGCTTGTGCACCATAATAGGTCCTGCGCAGCTGGCTGATCTCCATAAAAGAGAACGGCCGCCGTAGCCGACAATCGGCCTGGATGAAATCAATGATTATCAAAATGCCATTCATCCCAATTTTATTTGGGGTCGACACAGCATACCATATTCTTCTTCCATACTTCGCCTTATGACGTTAGATAACGAGTGAAATTTTGCCAGAATGCCTATGTTTTTATCAGAAATAGAATTCGTACACCTATTCTAAGAAGGCAGGGTCACCATAAACAAATTTAATACCTCCATAAAGCGACTATTAAGCCGAATATTGGACTAGATAGGAGTGACCCTAATAGTTTATACCGTTACAAGGCGATACTGTTTGAATATTCAATGCACGTTCGATAAGGGGTCATGTAAGGGACTATTTTTTTTTATAAGTCAAGTATAAGGTATTAATAGACACGGTTTGTGAACTGATATTTAATACTAATTTTATCGACATTTTATTTTGATTATTGGCTGAATAAATGGTAAGTTTAGAAAATAAGGTAAGGTTTGGAGCAAAACTATGTCTAATTTTTTTTTAAGAAATCAAAGAAAGATGATTGAAAGCAATAATTAGTTTAAAATTAGATTTTAAATGGACGAAAGACGATACGATGTATTACGATAAAGTAAAAGAAATATGTTAACTTAGATATCTCAGATTAATAGACCAGGGACAAGAACGCATCTTAGCGAATCACTATTAGCGAGTCTTAGTCACGCCATCTATCCGTAATAACCTCTAAAGGTAGGGTTGTTAAGCCTTGTACAGGTGCCAGCTCATCAAGCTACCCGAAACTGTCAAATTTTCCCAATCAACTTATCTTCAGCGATAAAGTTGAAAAGACAGATTTTAGTGACTTGATAAGCTGGTGTCAGTACCATGCAGGAACTAGCAATAACTTGCAATTATCTTTTAAAATAGATCCCACCCTATAAAAGAACCCGACCATCACAAACTGAACCGTGATCAAATTAACCGGTACCATAACGGACCATCAAGTATAACGATATCGCCATTCTGTGCATAACTAACGGTTAGTGACCAAATAATAGACATTTAACTGCTCGAAGGGATTAAGGAACTCGCAGTTTATTAAGGTAGGTTCCTGAAGGATTAAGATGAAATTGTTATGTTAATAATTGCTGAAGATGGGGTGGGAAATTGAGGGTTTTTAAAATTTTATACTTACTGAGTGTAAGCACAGATGATAGAGTAGGTCATATTTACAACTTCATTACAAAATTACAGACGTAATAATATAAATGAGCATAAAATCAAATTAAAATCAAAAAAGGAAAATTAAAATAATGCGTCAAAAAACTCATCTGCATCGCTGTCAGCGGGGATCGTGCCCAAAATGCTGGCCGCCACCACGTTGGATGTTGGATGGCAATGCTAATTCGTTGGCCAAGAAAATAATAATCTAGGAATATTAAATACTGACATACAATAAATAGATCAACAAAGACTATGGTATTAAATTGAAATTATAGACAATGCAATCAATTTTACAAAAAAAAATAACAGACAAAGTAACTGTGTCGTAAAGGCATATTTAATTTCCACTACCGGGTAGCAAAACTAAAAACTTAATGTTCATGAGAATAATAACAAACAAATTAAAAAATAAACACAAAGCGAGATACACTATCTTGATACCAAACAATGAAGTAGAAATATGTACATCCTTTGAGAATATTAAACAGGTAAACAGAACAAAGGATACTGAAAAATTAATTTAACTGTCAGTTACTGCACTCTACAAATCGCAGTTAGGTTTATGGAATATAAACTGAATGGAAACGGCTAATACCGCGTTTATACCGGTGATAAAACGCAAACGGTGTTAAAAGACTATCATTCTATTAGATATACAGCGAGCCATTTTTATCGTTTTACAACGCTGGCCCAGTTTTGTGCACCCACCTAGCGTTTATCAGCCGCCTAGCCTTTTACTAAAAGAATAAAATGACTGCCCGTCAATTCCCTACTATAATATACTACTAACAATTCTGTCCTCCAAACCGATGATCGACTTCTACGGCTGATCTCAAAGGTTTCTCAATCGCTTGTGCAGACATAATATATGAATGTTATGAAAGTGCAATTCCTAATCTCTCACTCTAGTATTCCGATGGAACGATAATCCAACACGGTGATTAGAGATCATCTGTGTAGCCTTTTCCCAAGCTATGTTGGTGTCAGCTTCTAGTCTTAATAAGATGCAGCTAAGTACTAGTGTTTTACACGGAACGACTGCCTATGTGACCTCCTCAACCCAGGTACCTGGGCAATCCGATAATTGGACAGACTGGTAATCAAACTTTCTGATTTCTGACTTACGGTGAAGAGAGATCAAGCGCAGTTACCTGTAACCTAGATCTACCTACATTATGTGAATGCAACGATTATAGAAAAGCCCAAAGTACTTTTCAGATTATTATTTCTTCAAATTAGCATAATATACATGCTTATGAAATTTGAATTTTTTCAACAACAAAAATATAAGTACCACTTGGAAAACACCAAAAAATATCTCTTACAGCTGTAACCTTTAAACTTGAATTCTCTCAGAAATCAGTTTAAGTAGAAAGTGAATTATCTTCAAATCCACAGCCTCAGCTTCTCTGGCGAGATTATCTGTAAAGGCTTACCACACGAAAGCTTCCGTTCACCGCGAGCTGTATTACGTAATAACGTTCAACAATATTATATTTTATAAGGAGAGCAAGCGTGAACAAATATGGACAGGGTTTTTGAATATATTTATATACACGTTGTATGTTTCTATCGAGACTTTCTTGGAAATAGGGGAAATATGACGTTGGTTCTAGAAAAAAAAAAATCATTTATTGTTACTGGGTATTAATTACTTATATTATAATTATATTATTATTGGGTCTGTGAGTAATAGTGCGGTTATACTATTTTTCCTAGTCTTTATTTCCTTTAAAGATGTTTAATGAGGTTTCATTAGTTTTTCATATTTAGTGAAAGTCCCATCGAATCTATTTGCCCAAAAATATTTAGTATCAAATATTTTTTCTTAAAAACGGTTTTTTTTTCTGAATTAATTCAGACCCTAATCATAAAAAATTCTATAAAATGGACTATTTTTAAAAGTATCATAGATTTCGCAGATAGAGTAACTTTGCACGGTTGTAACGAAATATAGAACATTATTTCTGGTTAAGTAAATAATTTGTCAAAACTTAACTTTTACTTTGATAAGATTTTGTCAACAGCATAAAGCATTCAAAATTCTACGCATACCTACGAGAAATGAAAATTCTGTCTCAAAATACAAAAGTCCTAAAAGCAATTCATTTTGCAACTATTCTTACAGAACCACGAATCATATCGCAAACCATTCATTTTGTATAGCAGCTGGCCTCTAAAAAAACATTCGTTACAAATCCCGGGATCAAAGAGAAAAAAACAATTATAAATCGAACGTAGTGCTGTATATTAAACACAGTGTTCCGGGAATGCAGAAAAAACGGGGATTGAATAATTAATGCGCTTTTGTTTATATTTATTTCACGGTTGCAATAGGTATTCCATTTTTTAACGCTATAATGAAAATATTTGTTTGACCGTATGAATTTGTATAGTTGAATATTTTATTAGTTTACTGACTGCCAGTCATGGCGGCCGTTCTCTCTAAGAATATCAGCCGGCTACGCAGGACACATTCCAATCACCAACTTCCAGACTGCTCTATAAAAGTCATTTATAACGCTCAAAGCGACCCGGGAATCGAACCCGAGGCCCGATGGGCGAACTGCATTCGCGCTATATAACTGCATATGAATTGATATAAGTAAAAGCCAATTTCTGCATTAAGTATTACCGCTCATCATCGTCATCAGCCTTTTTTATCGTTCCACTGCTGGGCACAGGCCTCCCCTCACAAAGAGAGGGATTGAGCGTTAAACACAACCTGACCTGGAATTGAACCCGCACACTCATAGTTGAAAGGCAAAAAATAAATGAAATATTTTCAAAATAAAACCTGAAAATACAACATACAAAGAGAATGTTTCAGTATTTACTCGTAGTTGATTTTCAGTTCGAATTGGCTGGCACTGTAACAAATATTGAGATGAGAATAATTTATCAACCATTTATCAACAGATAATGATTAAGTAAAAAGTGCTTTTACAATAAAATATAAAAGTAGCTTTCCTTATTTAAGTATATATAACCTTCGTCGATAAGTGGGCTATCAAACACTGAAATTATTTTAAATGTGTTCAGTTCCCGAGATTAAAGTGTTCAAGCATATAAAAACATAAACTCGGCTATGTAATATTAGTATTATAATATAATATTAGTACTGAGTACTGTTAGAGAAAGAGGTCGTGGTGGCCTAGTGGTTAAAGAGCCAACCTCTCAAGTTTGAGGGCGTGGGTTCGATTCCAGATCGGGCAAGTACCAATGCAACTTTTCTAAGTTTGTATGTACTTTCTAAGTATATCTTGGACACCAATGACTGTGTTTCGGATGGCACGTTAAACTGTAGGTCCTGGCTGTCATTGAACATCCTTGGCAGTCGTTACGGGTAGTCAGAAGCCAGTAAGTCTGACGCCAGTCTAACCAAGGGGTATTGGGTTGCCCGGGTAACTGGGTTGAGGAGGTCAGATAGGCAGTCGCTCCTTGTAAAACTGTGGTACTCAGCTGAATCCGGTTAGACTGGAAGCTGACCCCAACATAGTTGGGAAAAGGCTCGGGAGATGGAATATAATATTAGTACTAGTTCAACAGTTAGCTGGAAAACCATTTGCTTTTCCTCTTTTCGATAGACTAGACTTGGTACAATTAAAACACACCATAGATTAATAACAGTTAAAATTTTGTCTACATGAATAACCGCTAGAAATCAAAGTTACCAAAATAACTTATGTATAATGAAACAAAGCTGACGGATTTTTCATTCATCTCATTTAATCATAACTTTAACTTACAACCGTCGAGCCATAACTTTGTATAAGTAAATAAAAATGTAAGATTTAACCCCCACAACGGGGTCGCGGAGACCCCAACCCATCAATCACTTCGCGCTACAACTTTCTTGAGGCACTTTCTACCCTATTACATAGTTAATGAGTTTTTAATCAATGTGGGTATAACTTCGAAGTTATGTGTGTATATGAAATAACTGGCTAAATTCTCTTTAAGTCAACGATAAAAATCATCATCTCATCATCTGCCTAGCCTTTTCCCAACATATTTTGGCGTCAGACCGAAAAGTTTCAAGTAAAGTATCACAGTTTCACAAAAGTGACTGCTTCTCAGACCGTCGACATGTAGTTAGAAGCCAGAAAGTCCGACAACCAGTATTATCAAAGGTCTTATAATAGGGTTGCCCGGTTAACTGGGTTGACGAGGTCAGATAGGCAGTCGCTCCATATAGAACACTGTTGAGTACCAGTGCACCCGATTAAAATGGAATGCCGATTCGTATACGTATAAGGATACGTATAAATAGGTATGGCATGTTATTTGCATTCAATTCATGAATGTCCTATTTTTCAGAAAAAAGAAGTAAGAAAAATAAAATGGGGAACTGATCAATCCATATTATAATTGAAAGGTTTTTGATTGATGATAATTCATTTACAATTACATGACACTGAATTTATAAGATCAACATTGCCGAAATGAACAGCATGATCGATCGGTAAATTTCGTACGATTTTTACGAAAATAAGGACCACAATTATTTTTTGCAAAGGCGAAGATGGAGTATTGTGACACTTACGGCCTGTACATACAGCGTTTGTAACAGTAGAGACGCGACACGCACGCAAGTGAAACGCAATCTGTAGCGTAACCAAAACGCGTTTCGACGGCACGTTTAAAAAAAAGGGATGTGCACAGGTCCTTATCTATACTAATATTGTAAAGCTGAAGAGTTCGTATGTTTGTTTGAACCATGTTTGAACCAATCCGATTTGAAATATCATTTCAATTGCAATGTTGGGTAGCTCATTGATCGAGGAAGGCTGTAGGCTACTCAAGCAATTCGCGGGTGAAACCGCTGGCTGATGATTTTTTAAAGGGTTATATGGCTATCCCATTAACAGATAACTGATAATCATAGGTCCAAATGTTTAAACCAAAAACTCTAGGTAGTCGAATGAAAAATGCAGGCCGCATCTAGTATGAATTCATTGATGTGTTGTTGAAGTTCTTTTAAAATTGACACATTGATTGAACAGATTATTACGTAAACACTTAATATTTTTTCTTTCTTCTTCAAGAGAATAATTGACGATACTGCAAGAAGCCGAAACTTGTTGAGGCTTGTTCGTGTCAAGGGCACTCTAGTAGCTGAGTGTAGTACAATTAATGAAGTCTGGAGAATTCTCCAGATACTGCAAATTATCACAGCTATTGTGTTAACACCGTATAACCGCATAGTTCTATCATCATAGTTACCTTCCTTGCACTCATCTCTATACTTATTTGGAATCGCATCATGTATGTATTTTTCTTCCTTGCTTATACTGACTGTCATCATCTGACCAGTAACAATCCCTCCAGTGTTATCCTCATTTAATTGCATAATGTCTCCATCAGGCTTAGCATGGCAACCGTAGAAACAAGTTTTGTCTACCGGAGAATGGACATAATGTTAGATAAGTGACAGATTGACGGAAGATTTCTTTTGTTTTCTAGTCTACAAGTTATTACAGTGAATTGACAGGTCGCGCTATGCTCGGGCAGAAGACATGTTGACATTTACAGAAAGAGCTTTATCTTTTCTTGATAGAATAGATATAGAATCGCCATGCTAAGCCTGCAAGACACTTATAAATTCAAGAGTTTAAGTCGCACTTTTTGATTGTGTAAATCGAAATCTTTAAGAAAGCGCAATTCTTCTTTACATAGTCGTTTTCATCATTGGAAAAGTAAACAGCCCAACCTTCACCTTCAGTCAATTATTTAAGTCAAATATATAGGTACTTAGGAAGTTTATATAAATTAGTTAAGTTACATTGGCTTGTATCAAATACTGCCTATAATGTCGTTGGTAACAGTATTCCCAACATAAAAATAACCCAAACAACCCCATCAAAATCCAGCTGCAGTACAAAAGCGATAATTACAAGCCATCAGGTATGTCTACTATAAATTGAATAGCCTTAATTAATTCTAAAATGGCTTCGCTGAGCGGATTAAGTGCCTAATTCTTGTTTGATGATACGAATAAAGAGGCTATTGTCTTGATTGCAGAGAAAGCCGTGAAGGGCATACTTTGCTAATAAATTGTGCTTTAGTGGTAATTTCTCTCTTTACACAGGTTTTTGAGTGCCATTGAAAAACGTGATTTTGCCCAGCGATACCGTGGATTGGAAAGCAATTAATCTGAAAATTAAGCAATTGGTCCCGTTTGACATTTGGGGATCTTTGCCATTTGTTATGGATAATCTGGTAATCAGTCTTGTCAAGTACCTATCGTAAGATTTGGAGAGAGAGAGTCTTTATGCCTATCTATATTGCTTTAGGAATAAGCTTTGATTTTTGTTGGGATATTAAACAGTGTTTCATTACTCTTTACAAATTGGTGATTTTTGTTACGTTAACCCAAGTTTGTATCCATTTATATTTAGAAAATAAAGTGCTAAGCCTCTTATCTATGTAAATGGAAATAATTTATGTATATTTATATGTTCTTTACATCTTTAAATATGCACTACATACAAACTTAAAAATACCTTCAATTATATACACTACTAAAAAATATTGTACTATTGAAAAATATACTACTAAAAACTTTATCATAAAGATATTAAATAAAAACCTATCTATATTACATGCCTAACTACCCTTCTTGAAATAGCTTATTTGCTCGGCACTCTGTTATCATTATCCTCGTGTCAGTATTCGATCTCCTGACATAAAAAAAAATTGGGCTTGAGTGTTTGTTTCTGAAATACACCCACTCTGGATACCGGGAAAAAACTCCTGTTATTTAACGTTTTTATTCCCGTTATTTTTCCCCTTTGTACCGCCCAAATAGTTGAAATCACAACAAACTACCCGACAATGACGATGCGTATAAATTTCCCAGTATATTTTATTACAAAAGAAAAACTAGGAAAAGAAACTTGACCTTAACTCATTCAATTCAATGATCTTTTAAACAGGGTCAGCACAGAACCAGGTGTTAGCATTTTCTTTTATCGCCGACCATAATAATCGCGCATTGTATTTGCAGTCAAACAACCGTAACAATGGATCCTCCTTCAGCCACTCGTTTTAATAGTTCGGCTTCACTACATACTTCACAACGAACGCCCATTTTGTTAAGAGTTCAAAGATAAGCCTCTCGAATGGATCACGATATACTTTATACGACATACAACTTCAAACTCTACACCATTAGTTTACGACTCAAAATCCTTTGCGCAAAATTTTGTGAAACCGTTTCATCAGTAAAGGTAAGTTGTCAAGGGAATTTAGACTCTTTGGCGTTGGGACAAGGTCGGTGTGTTAGTGATTATTGTATGCTGTAGAACTTGGCAGGCGGAAGGATTTGCAACTTTTTCATGGAAGTATGGATCGAGGACGGCAATGTTCCCGTTATCTGACATGTGTTGCTATCGATATAAAATATGTTCTATGAAAAACATACTTAATACTAATGGATATAAAAGCATAATCAATGTGACTGAACGACATTAAAAAAATCATTTAAGAATTACACAGCAAAGCTATGTCTAGCAGTTCTTCATGGCTTCAACTGCGTCTTTACAGAAATATGACGGTAGTTCACTCATCTGCATAAAATGCAGCTATATATTTTTAATCAATAGTTTAATCAAGCGTAAAAAACAAACTCATATTCTTATTTTACTTTCAGAAACAGCCGTTTACACTAAAACCCCCCAAAACTGAAATTAGCAACCCAAAAACATTGGACTACATTACAACTCCATAACAATCTGCCGTCTGGGGTCAGATAACAATCAGAAACACGTAAAAAGAACGATAGACGTTTTAAAATCTAATAAAAGTAGACTGTTTAACTTTATAAACGAAACTGTGGGAATTTTACCATGACAATGAATAACACAGTTTGGTAGAGCTTTCGAAAATTACACGGAGTGATACCAAGATTTTAAACATAAGTGACACAATTCTTAAAATAACTTCAGTAACTCATAGAACTAAAGAATACGCGAAGATTTATATCCAAAAGCAAATAAAACTTGGAAACTCGACCGCAACATAACAAACTACAAATTCATTAAAACCTACCCCGAATGTAACACGTTTGACAAGAAAACAACTGGCCTGGAGCCAACTATTGTCCAGAACCACTTACTTAGAAGCGATACAACGATCAAACTTAAAGTAAGGAAGAAATTGCTGAAGTAGATCCACTTCGCATGATTTATTGTAATCAGCTCGGGGCTAAGTAACAGCAGTACGGGTCGATCGATCATGAAGTTAAGCAACACTTAGAGCAGCCGGTCTGTGGATCGGTGATCATCATGTTTTGGAAGACTCGTTAAGTGCATGTTTGGCAGTTGTTACGAGTAGTCAGGAGCCGTAAAAGTTGCTTGGGTATCTGGATTGAAGAAGCTAGATAGGGAGTCGCATCAAACCACAGTTGGAATTTTAATAGAACCTCAGAAAAGGCCAAAAATAGTATTTCAATAATGCAACTAAAATTGAGATAAACAACATTATATTGTGAAAGAGAAATTTAAAAAAATACCAACAAAATAAATCAGGACGCTAAAATTCCAGAACAGACTCCATTCAACATCAAAGTACAAAAGCAAAATATTGCCAGCAATATAAACTACAAAGAACTCCTGAAACTTCCCCCATTACTAAAAACAGATGCTGAAACTAGAACCAAAACATTTGTTATGCCCCTCAGCATTAATAAGAAGAAAGAAACCTTTTCGCAAAATAAAAGGGTTGCGTCCTGAACAAATAGGGCTGTACCAACTCATTTCAGAAGGGACGCCATTAATTCGTGTTAATTTGTCTCAGTTCTGAGATTTTATGTACAGTGGTACCTACAGATGGCTTGCTGATAGACTATATTAGCCACTGCCGTACATTATATGAATAGTTAGTGAAAAAAATAGATATTAACTACGTCTTTCAAAGCGAAATTGAAACCAATCTTCAAAATGTCTGGAATAAATGGAATTTCTTCAAAAAGATTTTATCTTCTAAAGTCATCTTATATTTATTTATTGTATTATAAAATATCATATATCAGCTATGTTTTAGATCAAACACAACAAAAATAACATAAGTAAAACAGATTTTAAAATGCAAATGTCAGACTCACAGGCACATAGATCTTTCCAAAAAAATATTTATGCTATTCCAAATAAAAATGGTGTCATACAAAAAAAGGTATCAAACTTTGTGATATAATAAGAACCTCGCTCCCATTGGGCCTTACGCAAAAATATTCGGGTCTCAGACTGTTGTTCTAAAAAATAACTTAATATTACCTTAGAAACCCGTCTGACTTTACGTCTACTTTATTCTTTATGGTTTTAGTTTCGAATATTTTTTTTTTATCTCCTTTACATGTGAAGTTTTTGGCGTGGTATTCGCTAAGTTTTCATCTATGATATTATGAGTCTACCAACTTGCCTGGGTAACTGGATTGAGGAGGTCAGATAAGATGTCGCTCCATATAAAACATTATAGTACTCTTCTGCGTCCATTGAGACTGCAAACCGATTCCAAAGTATTTGGGAAAGTGCTAGGTAGATGGCAAATACGAGTAGATACTATGATACTACATAAAAAACATTTCGCCTAATATATGCGTCAAGTGTCTTTCTTTCTATTGATATAGCATGTGAAAGGTTTTGGTTTTTTTTTTTTTTTTTTTGTTATGACCTCTTGCAGTTCAGCCTAGGAGGCCGTGTACTGCTTAACCGGGCTTTCCTGTGGGGTCCTAAAATTTATTATTTAGGCCTCCAGCCAGGGGCTTATATAGAACTTAAAAACTAAACGACAGCGCTGAGGGCACCCCCTTTGGGGTTAGGACCTCGGCTCAGGGCGTCGTTGGGGGGAGGACAGCAAAGGGACGGGCTGGATCTGATTCTAATTATTATTACGGACTTTTTTTTAAGCTACTGGCTCAGCTCGCGGGCTGGCTCGATGTGCTAGGGACGGGAGGACTAGAGTCGTTATTATCGGACTGTCGCGGCGGACCTCGGCGGCGAGGTTTGTACGAACGCGGTTTGTGTAGTGTGCTTGTACTCTTACTACTCTCTTGGAGGAGGGTAATGGGATCATCGGGAATGAGGAGGGTGTGCCTGGGACGGCGTATCTTACTAATCTGGGATGGAGTGTATTTCGCGGCTAACACTACGAGTGGGTTGCAGTGTTTTTCGCCGCGATCAAAGTGACGTATGGAGGCACGCTTCATAAACTGACCTAATGTGGGGATTCTGAGATCTACGTGGAGAGTCTCGTTTCGGACGTAGATCTGTGATCTTTCTTAGAGCACGATTTTGAAGGGTCTGTAATCTATGAATTAGACGCGGCTTGGCGTGTGCGAACAGAGGGCAGCCGTAGGTCATGATGGGGCGTATGCAAGTCTTGTAGATGAGAGACTTGCATTTCAGGGACAGTTTGCTCTTTCTATTGAGTACGGGATGCAAACGACCGTTCACGAAGGCCGCTCTGTTGCGGACCTCCCGGATGTGAGCGGCGAAGGTGAGCCGTTGGTCGAGGGTTATTCCGAGATATTTGGCATGCTCCTTCCAAGGAATCGGCTTGCCAAACATGGAGATGGACGGGGGACGGGGGGGCAGTCGACGGTGTGGACTCGAAAAGAGTACGGCCTGACTTTTGTCTGGATGAATTTCAATTCTCCACTTCCTAGACCAGGCACCTAGGATGTTGGCATAGGTCTGGAGCGATTGAGAAATTTTTTCCGGCTTGGTGCCGGTGTAGTATATTGCCGTGTCATCGGCGAATAGGGCAATCTTGACGAGCTTGCTCTTTGGAATGTCGCTAGTGTATAGCGTAAAGAGGAGCGGTGAGAGTACGGAGCCTTGAGGGACTCCGGCTCGTATCGGGTGGGGTGAGGAAAGGACGCCGTCTACGCGATAGCGAAAAGTGCGATTCGATAAAAAGTCTCGCAGGATGACGACGAGACGATCTGGCACGCCGAGTTGGTACAGCTTGTAAATCAAGCCGTTGTGCCAGACTTTATCGAAAGCTTTCGCTATGTCGAATGAAATCATGCCGGTGAAACGCCCGCGTTGGAACCCGTTGCTTACGTCTTCCACGATGCGGTGGACTTGTTGGATGCAGGAGTGATGGGCTCGAAAGCCGAACTGCTCATCGGGAATGAGTCTGCGTGATTCGGCGAAATCCTTGAGGCGCTTATAAATAAGCTTCTCGTAGATCTTTCCGAACACGTTGAGTAAGCTGATGGGTCGGTAACTGGTGGGCTCCGACTTGGGTTTGCCGGGCTTGGGAATACCGATGACGGTTGCCTCTTTCCATTCCTGTGGGAATAGGTTATGTTTCATGGCGCAATTGAAGATTGCGGTCATGAGCATAATGAGGGAAGCGGGGAGAATTTTATACACCCTGTTGGTGATTTTATCGGGGCCCGGGGCTTTGCGGGGCTTGAGAGTCTTGATGATCTCCACCACTTCGTCAGGGGAAACAGGAAGGATGGGATCATCGGGATCTTCTTCGGGCGGGAGGGAGGACCTGCGTTCGACTTCGGCGTCGACCTTTAGGAGGTGAGCACGGTCGATCGGTTGGGGAAAGGTTTTGGGTAAATAGGCAAATATACATAGATATTTGAGAAGTCGTGGTGACCTAGTGGTTAAAGCACCAGCCTTTCGAGTATGAGAGTGCGGGTTCGATTCCAGATCAGGCAAGTACCATAGTAACTTTTCTAATTTATACGTACTTTCTAAGTTTATCTTGGATACCAATGACTGATTAAAGGTAAAGGAAAACATCTCGAGGAAACCTGGACTATAAAGTCTGAAATCACCAACCCGCATTGAGATGGTGATTAACGCTCAATCCTTCTTCGTGGGTGAGGAGGCCTGTGCCCAGCAGAGGGACGATAAAAAGGCTGTGATGAAAAAAGTAAAAAGTAAGTATGTTTTAAGATGATATCAAATAAATTGATACAAAAACAGAGCCATCATGACATAACACCAGCTGAACAAAGACTTATAGCGTACTGTATCACGCTTGAATGGAAATATGTCCGAAAATCAGTGATCATTTATCAACAACGAGGGCAAAGAACATTGACAAATTGTATCCGGAAGACAGTTCCGGACACGGTATGTCCGGAAAAAACATTCTGCTTAAAACTTTTGATGAGTGGCTCTCGTTACGGTAAAGCTTTCGGTATTGTAATGTACCTATTGTTCGGTCGGGTCAGTCGGAGTATCTTTTTTGCAGTCACTGCCATTAAACTTGTTACATGTGTTACTATACCCTTTGAAAACAAGAACAAAACATCTTTTTGGCATTTCCAGTAGTTAAAAAATATCATTGTTTAATCTTTGCAACTTCAAGTCCAGGTTCTAAAGCATTTTTTGATAGAATGTTGAAAAACACCACATTTTGAAGATCAAAAATCTCCCGATTCGCCTGCCTCTCACCACTATTTATGTGTGTTAGCTGAAGAAAGAACGGTAGAATAACCTCCCCTTCAGACTAAAACTTACAGTTTTATTCGTTGACGTAAAAAGAAAAACACAAACGAAGTAGATCTTCACAACATCAAATAAGGAAAACCTTATTAAAAAACTAAGTAAATAGTTCATTAACAATCTCTGCGGAGTTGTAAACTGGTGCGGGCTCCATTTTTGCAATGAACGTGCAATTGGATTTACCTGCAGCTGAACTTGTCTGTCGCACAACTAATCGCGTTGCTCACCATCTACGAACGTCTCCTTGCCAATTACTAACTTTGTGTTCTTTTTGTAGCCTCTGCTTATTTAAACTTTTTAATTAAATGTTTTCTGGACTAATTTTATGTAAATAAACTGACTGTAGCTGTAGTTTGGTTTACAAGTTACAATTTTGCATTTAAGGGTGCGTTTAAGTAAGACAGTGATTGCTTATGCAATGACGTTATACTAATGTTTTATCATTTCTTATTTTTAACTTTGTTTCACAATTTTCGAAAAGCAATTTTCGTTTTCTGTTTTATTCCGATTTATAATGGAAATGCTTTTCTAGTATTATTCCTTTCCTGATTTGGACTGAAATCACTTTATAATGATACACCCGTTCATCGGTGAGTACGTAAATCAGTCCTGTACCCGATCTCTCCGTTCGTGTGGGATTGTCGTCCCATCAGAATATGATAGCGATTGAGTAGAGAGTGAATCTGTGTCCGCACAAATGCTAGTACACTATAATATGACCTGATCTTAGAGAGAATAGCCGCCGTGTCTGACAATCAGTCTGGACGCCATTATTAACATAATTACGGGCCTAGTTAGCCCTTTTTTCTTATCCGTGGTAAATAACTGCTTCACACGTCGAAAAAAGAAAGCGAGCAGTAACGTGTCTACATGAGTATCAACACTCTGTTCCCCCTAATCCTGCCACATGTAGGTGTTAACATAAACATTATCGCCATACGCTTCCCCATATTCGTACATACGTATATGTATAGTGGGACGTCGATATAAGGCCAAATATAAGTGTTTGCTCTTACGCCATATTGCCTGATTGAAATTGTATGATGGTGCGAAGTGCTTTGGTAAAATCTAGCCATTCAACGTGGCAATGCTGCCAGCCTTTTGGGTACTCAAAAAACTCATCATATCATAACACCCGGTAGGTGCTAGCGATGAGGATGAGTTTTTTGACGCCCTCTATTAAAATATTTATATATTATTATATAATATTAAGCACCTGTTTCACCACCTACGAATAAGTTCCAGATAATTTATGTGTCACAACATTATAAATAAACATAATACATAGGAAGTTGTGAAGAGCGGGCGTTTTTAGGGCTGTCTTTTGTAGAATTGACTTTCAAAAAGTGCTGATTTTCAGCCTACTTTGAATAAATGACTTTTTATCTTATCTTTAAACATGAGTAGATGTTTACAAATTAAATAATTACCCTTGTATATCCAGGAACAAAACGCTATTTACTTGTTATATCAAGATAAAACTATAGAATTAGCCGAGGGAGCGCAAGACGAGCTTGCTAAAAGGGAATCGTTGTTCGCGTTAATCATATTTAGAGCTGTCAAATGCAAAGCTTTGAATGCCTTGATTTTTTCTCCTCTAGGGATATCTTTAGATACGTTCCAGCGGCTCTTAGATGTGAACAGAATAATAAAAGGAAGGCTATTTCTTAATACAACGTGATAAAGCTAAAAATAGGATCTCCAAATCGAAATAGATGTATATATTTAACTAAGCATAGAAACAGGTTGGTAAAGTTTTTCGATTTTCAAAATGTGCATTAATTTATCAAGACATTTATATGGAAGTATTTAGACTATTGATACTTCAGACCTTGGACATAAACTTGTTATATAAGAAGAATGTAAAGACCAAGGAAACTATGGATGTAATATCTTTAAAATGTATTGCGTCATATAGAGGAGTATGAAAGAAACAGACAAGATATTATGCCAACCCCAAATAAAATTGCAATAAGAGCAGAATAATAATGATGATAGAAATTTTGAGATTGACGAATCTCTTCCAGAGCGCTTTTCATAAAAGCCACATAAATGTCCACAGAATTATATCGTCAATAATAATTAATATTGACAATTGCATCAATACAAATGGATTGCGGCCGCCATAGCGCGGGTCAGTGAATCTGAAACCGCATCATACGCGCCACATCATACACGATTTATCGTCTGATTTCCGATGGTGAATGCAGATGACTGACTGACATTTAGAAGCCTAGTATTACTACTAATCTATAGTAGAATAACCCTAAAATGTAAAACCACGTTTTTTGCAGCAATTATTAACAGATTTCCCTAATGTAATGATCTTACCAAAAGTCATGTTTATCACCTTTTATAATTCCTAGAGTTGCTTGGTATGGCAGCTGAAACATAATAATTGATGGCAAAAAAATGCTATTGAATACCTATATACCTACATAGTCTAAATACGTCCATTGAAGTGGTTTGATGGAGACGTCAAATAAAAAAAATATTATTTATTATTAGATTTTAGAGATAGAAATATCTTTGTTTTCTGTATCCTTAACCACAATGTACATATATTTACGCAAATAAAGAACGCAGTAGGTTTAAATTAGAATCTCCATAAAATTGCAATTAACACGAGAATGTAATCATAAGCCCATACTGCGTACCAAACAGGGTCCGGTAATAATTTATCATAACAACGCCATCTGTCTTCGTAATCTAATTTGAACGTGAACTGTATTCCCGGACATAAACGGCAAGCTAAATATGTTTACATAGTCAAACGTTTCCAAAAACTTGAAAATTATTAACACGATAGAAAATTTCAATGGTGGTGCAGACACCAGACACCAGCTACCCAAATCTGTAAAATTTTCCCATTCAACTTTGAACCATAATGCTTTTGCTATAAAGTTGAAAACCTATTACGGAAATTTGACAGATTGTAGTAGCCTGATGTGCTGGCGTCTGTACATACATGAGTAGTATGTAAATCAAAGTGTTGGATGCCATTTCTATAGATACATTGTAAACTATGAAAATTTGTAGATGTATGTACGCCGTACACTGGCCGTATTCAATTCAGTTAAACAGTATTCAGTTAAACTCCACCCATCCAAAGGTTGTATGGAAGAAATTGCTTTTTAGCGATAAGACAAGAGATAACATTAGACTTTGTTGTTTCCTGCTTTTATTATTATTGTGGTGTACAATGAAGAATAAACTATCTAATTCATCTTTTTAACATGGATATAAACTCCGAGCTTGAACAATTCAGCAAATCACGAGCAAATTAAAAACTCTTACTAAAGTGCCAATTCCTCTTTATTACTTGGGAAAGGTCATAAACACTAAGGTGATGATATACATATACATAGTGATCGATGTCGATGTCATTAAATTCTGTTCACACTCCATATGTAGCTCGTGATTTAATGACAAGTAGGGTCTGTGGTATTCAAATATACCATGATGAGGAATGTTCAAATGTTCTTCTAGAGCCGTTCACACTATTCCGCGATCTTTGCCTGTTACTTCGTTCTCAAAGGAAAATATTTTTATTTTAGTAGAAATATCAAAATTTATATGTAACTAGCACTGTTTAAAATCAGTGGACACTGGTTAAAAAAAAAACATCTAAGTTCGCTAAGCCATACTAACTCCTCGTACCCTTTTCCGAAGCCTTACAATAATCCTGCTCATATAAACCGGACAGTAAAGCTTCCACTATTTACCCAACTGCGCGAAACTCCAAGAATTGCAATTTCTCCGATATCACCTAACTTGGGACGTTAACGCGATCGTATCTATCGACACTGGCTTTGGAAGTGTACAACATTGTTGTACCAAGAGTGTACAAATAGCAACTTCAGTGATCCTTGTGAACTCCTGCACTCTGTTCTAAGATCTCCGTAACTTGTTCAAAGCTGTACTTCCAACACACTGGCGCCTTTCGCAGAGTCTCTTAAAATAATGTCACTTTAAACATTTATTGTTTTGATGGCAAAAGTAAAATAAGTAGGTATACAGTTTGATGTGAAAAATCTGTGACGTCATAGTTAGCATTTTCACACAAATTGCATAGAATATCACCACTATTGACAAATCACTATATTCTATAAGCATTGCTTTCTGTTGGAGTATGAGAACGCACCCACATTTATTATTTTGCCAGTACTGATTTTGTAGTTGTTATATTGGCAACACTTTATTCTTTTGTTTTTCTTGTAGCGTCGTTTCGTCTTCTCTTGAATGTAAAGTTTTTCTATGCAATACACGTTTTGGCATTTTCATTCAAGTTCAAGTTTTATTTATCAACCCAGATATTTCCAACACTTTTGACTAGTTGTCAACTACCGTACTGACAAAAAAAACCAGCCATTCAACAAGTACTGTCCCAATATCTGTTGAAAATCCCTTACCTAATCCCCTTTCCCACAAACGGCAAGTGTAAACTGGAGGGGATGTAAACCACAGTCCTACCAGAGCAATCACTCACTTTGTTTACACTCACATCCGCCAGCATATCGCATTACACTCACTCGCCGCGCAACTGGTGTTTGGATTGCGTAGCTTAAGGCAAGATTGTAAATAATTACACATCAGATTATGTACTCCTCTGCCTGGGCTGCGGGTTCTTTGCTAGAGGTATCGCGGCCCTGGCACACAAAGACTTCGAGAAGGTAGTCAGTAAAAGTATGATACTCCCTTTAACAGACTGCACTCACATAGTGGGAGTGGTCATCAGGTGATTTCCTAAGATTAAAAGAAAAGATTTGTACTCCGCATGATTCCAGCCGCATCCTAAGGGAATTTCTTATGTTTCATCTTTTTCATATTTTTCCTGCAACCCGATTAAAAGCCCTGCAAGTCCTTTCTTAGGTTCTAAATTCCAGTAATATCGATTCAGTAGTTTCAGACTAAAAACGCGACAGAAAAACAGGCAGAGTAACTCCCCCCTTCTCTGATTACGAAACACAAGATTAGCAGACTCCGAACTCAGCAGCTAGAAACTTAGCATCCCAGAATATCTAACGCTTAATTCAGTAATTTAGGAGAAAGCAAGTGAACTGACTGGCGGCCATGACAGTAATAATTAAAGGCAACTCGTGTCTCATACATCGTCTGGGGACGCAGCTCACTGTTCCATTCTACTGGGGAATTAGCGGGAAATTGGTAGTAGTTAGCTTAGGAAATTGGTGGTACAAGTTGAGAGTGGAAGCGATTAATATTTCATAGGTTTGTGGGAAATTATAATTATTATTTAGCGTTATATAAAATTTAAAATGATGTGACTAGCGAATCCAGATAAAAAGTCTTCCTCATTCTCTAAGGTACCATATATCTAAATTTCATCGGAATCGGAGCGGCCATATTTTAGGAATATTAATGGAAAAAAACTTTTGTTCAGGCGTAGCATCTTTATATGCCTCGTGTTACGATTAAAAGATTTTGTTAAAATATTTTATGCAATAAAGAACTAGCCTTGAAAAAGTAATCGTATTGAAGAAAGGTTTTCCCGAATATACAATTTTAAGCACTTCAAATAGAGGTGTACACTTGTCGATACCTAAAACATAATCGAATACTTAATCCTTGATATCGATACACGCTTATGACTTATACCACACACCAAACAGCATAGTGCGAGATAATTATCGAGGAAAATAGAAAAAGTAAGTGGTTTACCCGTAGCTAATAGAAAAGTGCGCGGATTGCCACAAGTGCGGATAATAATTACATTCTGTTTGTGCGCGAATGATGTTATTATCCTTTGTTATCACCGAATTACTACCAGATAATATTTCATATTCAATTGCAGGTTAAAAATTACTAATGACATTAGAAAAACATAGAACTACTCAGTCGGATAATTAGAACTGATTAATAAATCTAAAATGTGGTACAGATGACACAGTTTTCCCTCTCCAACTTTCACAAGTAACTAAAGTAAAATGAAAATAGAGGAACATACCTTCCTACATTTTTTTTCATAATATCAGAAACCGGCAAACTTTGTTAGGATGTATGTATGTATAAGAATTTAAAATAAAATTGTAACAATAGCGAGCCACTCATTTTGAGTGACATGTGCTAGGTATATTTTATTCGGCATGGGAATTAGTTTCCACAAACGCAGGAACCACGCAAAAAGCTAGTAGTTAAGTACTATTTTGGATCAAATATGGAATTAGCGAAATAAATGTTACAAAGCTGTAGAGTTAATTTTTTCCAGGTGCGGGAAGTTGTTCCGACGGGACAAGGATGACGTCATGGTTATTGTAGCATATAAAAACTAAAAGCGAAAATTTTCTGACATAAGAACTGCAACATGCTCTCAAAGTGCAATCGCGCGTGAGAAAGTCGTTACATAAACAAAAGGAATTAAATAAAAAGAAAAACTCCGTTTGCGTCTCGAAGCTCGGACTTTCCAATCCACTCGATCTCTTAGTCCCAGCGGTCAGATTGCTTCTGTATAAGGTACAATATAAGTTTATTTTTATGGTGTGGTAAAACTTTTACGGCTGCCCTTAAACTGAGGTAAATTGGGATTTTTTTTGGCATTTGTTAATATTAAAGTGGTGCAGGTCAATCATGGTTCTAACGCCCGTAACATTTTGATTAAGTTATAATAATTGTCTGAGGATAGTAACCACCAACCCGCATTGAGCAAGCGTGGTGATTAACGCTCAATCCTTCTCCGTGGGAGAGGAGGTCTGTGCCCAGCAGTGGGACGATAAAAAGGCTGTGATGATGAGGATAGTAATGATTTTTTTCATACAGCTCTGCATTTTCATCAACCCGGCAGATGTGTCACTCTAGTCAGCCATTTAAGACCAACATAGAACCTGCCTGTGCTGCTGGTTACTCGTAAAAATTACCATGGCCCTGGCAAAAAGGGACCTCCAGAAGGAACATAGTAGGTTTCAGTCATTAAGAGTCTGATACTCCCTCCAGCTGCAACCTCAGCGGGAGAAGTCATTTGATAATTTCCCACGAAAAAAAAGACCAATACAGAAAATAATACTAAACAAAGAAACAATCTATGTATTATATTTTAGGAATCACAAAATAATGCAAAAAATATACTTAAGTCTTACATTGAAAATGATATAAAATAAAATGAAATTACTGAATAACTGCACAGGACAGACAACTGAGCTTGTCATACAAGATTATCGTGCAGCGAAACACATTTCATATATTTGACGACACAAGTGTTGCACGGGTGGAAACTGCATCGAAAGACAATGTGCAATCGGCTAAAAGGATTGCTATACTCGAACAAAATATAGTATGTGCATTGTGATCTATTTTCTGCAGTTGCTGGATGAAATGTATTAAGCCTTTGTGGGATATATCGCACGAAGAAGCGTTATAGCGGCATGCTCTATAAAGCTATACTTTAGATATTTTATTATTATACTTCATCATCATCTGCCTAGCCTTTTCCCGGGCTATGTTAAAGTTTATTTTATTTTATTTATTTATTTTTATTCCATAAGGTTATACATCTTATAAGCTAAGCCCCACAAAACCGTTGTAATGGTTTGACTGTGGGGTCGATGAGTTAGAGTTAGTTTCCAATCTAACCAAATGCAAATGAGTAACAGTATATGGAGCGACTGCCTACATCACCTCCTCAACCCAATTACCTGGGCAATTCGATACCCCTTGGTAAGACCAGTTGTCAGACTTTCTGACTTCTGACTACACGTTATGACTGCCAATGATATAAGACATAAGACAGCGGTATACTTTTAATTGAAAATCAAAAAACCTTTCGACTTATAACTATAGCGATATAGAACCCCATAACACGCAAAGGTAAAAGGTACCACACGATAAGCTTCCTATACAAAGAGATAGCTCCCATAAAATTTCAGTACTATTACAATGTGATGGCTACAACCCATATCTCCATACTGAAACGAAACGATTACAATGGCGCTTTGAAATTCGCACTTATAGCGCTTGAATGACCACAATCTTCTTTGTTACTGTGTTGTATAAATTTTCTTTAAGTTTGCTAGTCACGTATTTGGATAGAAATAGACTAATTTAGGTTCACATACAAACGGACAATCAAACAGATTTAAGGTTTTAAGACATGAAGAAGAATAGATTAAATAATTGACTATTTTCATTTTTGAAACCTGTTTTCTTTATATTAATTATCAGTCTTCATTATCCCCACTGCCGGCCACAGGCCTCTTCTCATACAGAGAAGAAATGGGTGTTACTTATAATTCCAAACTTCAGAAATTCAAATTTCCTCAACATGTTTTCCTTCACCTTTACACAGTCATAAGTGTACCAAGATATACTTAGAAAGTACATAATTAAGTTTAGTTACATTGATACTTGCCTAACTTGGGATCGAACCAGCACAGTCGACCTCGAGCGGCCAGCGTTTTAACCACTAGGCCGCCACGTTTTCTTTTCACTGTTATATAATTGTCTTGTTTGCCTTACATTTAGTTTTATGGAAGCTACCCTTACAACGTTATCAATATTTGCATATACTACCTATAACGCTCAAACCTTCTTTAGCTATTTATTTCAATATTACTTCCACAATACGACATTCAATGATCAGTTGTAGGGAGGGTCCATCACGCTATCGATATGCGATAAATCGTATCAACGTCGATAAGGAGTCGTCGGAGGGCGAGGAATATTTATTTTTATTGTTATCGATAAGTGACGTTGGAATAGAAAACAAACATTTAAGAGGTTTTTTATTGAAGCATGGCATTCGTAAAGTCATTGTAATGTCTTTATAATCTTGTTATGGGGTTCGCACATATATTCCGTAATCTTTATAAAGCGTTATTCCGTCAGTGAAAGTTCTAAATAAAAAATTAAAATAAATATAACTGAGTTTATCGACTTTTCCTTTTTAATCTTTTATTATTTCTCGCTAGCTCCTGTTTGTTAGTAAAACTTTTAGAGCTACATTATTCAATACCTATATTATCTCTAAACTAAGTAAATTCTATTCACTTATCGACAGCACCTCATGCCTATCTCACGATTGCTTTGATAACGACTCGCCGCGGGCCCAGATGTTAGCACTCCACTCGGATAATTTGTATCGACTGAGCAAACATCGACGGTACGCACAACACTAATTTATTTTACATGCTAGCTACTCCTAACGGTTACGCAACTTTACCTACGGTTGAGGTTTATTTTAGAAACTGTTGGATTAAATATCTATAAATAACTTCGTAAAATCGATAGTATAGTTTGATTATATCACGGGTTAATCATTCCACGCTACAGTCTGTCTATTAATGATAATTATTATAAACTCGTTAGTCAAGTCTGTGCGTGGGTCTCGGGTTCGATTCTCAGGTTGAGCTGAAATTTCTTTATGAGTTAAAGCAGCACGAAGTCTGGAAGTTGGTAATTGATACAACCGTGCATCGGAGAGCACGTAAATGTCGGTGCTTCGCCTGATCTCTCTCCTGTCGTATTGGATTGCCCAGAATAATTTACCCAGAAAGTAAATTCACGACGCTGTGTTCAGCAGTCGAGTCATACGACTACTAGACCACGGAGGCAGTCAGCAAAAATACTAGAACGCCACTCACTTTTAATAAGTGCTTCTCATACATCATTCTATGACAGTACCAAAATCCCAAATTGCTACCACACTGCATTTTTTAAGAAAGACTGAAAGCGAAGCAACGCTTGAATATTTCGTTATTTGAAATTCTACTTAGTCATAAATCTTTATTTTGCATTGCTTTAAAACAAAGCGTAGGTAATTAGCTCCAATCAAGATACCTTATCAAACGTATCACGCTACTGTCTGCACTGCACTCATTAGATTTCAATTCTACACTTATTAGCACATTGTCACGCTGAAGACAAAGGTTGATTGCAACACAATTCACCTCGCTTGTCACGCCCCTGGCTACACGCTACCCACAATGCAGGTTAGCACGGAATCTCATCACGCTGATGACACAAAGCGTGTTTATATAGCAACGTGCTGCAGTTCGTCACCTACGTCACGGTATTGGCTCAGGACCGGACACTCGATAAATATGCTTTGGTCTAGGGACTTTGGTATATGACAATTTAGATCTTACGTACTTCTACTAATCATTAAATGAGCTCTCCCATTGTGGGTGCAGCTGGGAGGGGTAGTCCTTCTGGAGGTCTTTGTATGCCAAGCACCAGGCTCCCAGCAGGCCTCGGGTCTACAGGACTCGTCCAATTTTAAAAGGAGAAAATTTGTAAAGTAAAATACGCAAAATAATAAATACCCAAAGTGATATGGGCTGTGAGCTGTATAACTGTGAGCTCAGACAAGCACTAATATGATAATTATAAATTCAATCATTATGCTTTTCAAATTAATCTTGGTATGGAAAAATACCCTGAAACAACTTGAAAAAAGTCTAAAATTGCCAATCTTACCTAAGCCAGCCTGGTGATTAATGAGAGTGCCGTCGGATTAGTTACAAAACCTATAAATGGGTATTTCAGTTTGCAACAGAACTCTTTTAAACGTACAATAATAAAATTTAGGCTATGAAAATTATTTTAAAACAAAGAAACTCTTTTTACACCCTAGTATAGTCTATTATATTGCTAAATTTTGGGAAGATAGCTTGATAGAATCTAAAAATCTAACTTGGGATAAGTTTATTGTAACCTGAATGTAGCGGCAATATGACGGACCAGTACCTTATTTTGATATTAATCCACTAATTCATTTTAGTACGCCTCTGGAAGATCGCTAATACGCAGATACATTGCTATCTAGTTGTAAATTAGAACTTGGTACTCCCTTGTACCAACTTGTTAGATTATGAATAAAATCGAAATAAACAGTTTAAAATTTCGATAGAATTATGTAGTTAAGCAAGCAAACAAAACATAAATTAAACAAGCCCATTATACTCGTATAATCTTATTCACATAGCCCAAAGGGGTTGTCAACCAAGCAAAAATTAAATGGACTACCCATACTATTAGCTAAAAAATAAAACAAGTGCATAACCTTATAACGAAAAATCTTGAAATCAATTTAACAATTCCATTATGATAATTATATGAATTGACATATAGATAACCCTGTATGTATATTATTGAAGAAAACATAAATAAATAAAAAAAAATATTAGACTACTTTTTTTACACTTTTATTATCGTCTCTATTTATAGCGAAATAATTACTTATATATAAATCAGATTTGATTCACTGACCACCCTGTAACGATTAATAATTACATAATTTATTTGAACTGACGCAGTCGATATAAAACCTCCATGCGTAAGTCCGCCGTCCCACGCACTGCGTGTGAAGGAACGTCTCGCGTGCGTCCTACGTAGGTATTAACATCACGGCTTTGCAAAGACGATTTATTTTAATCATTTAAATTGTTGCTAGGTGCTAAAAAAATTCAGAATAGGTCATGCATGTATGTATGTCCCCGAATAGGTCCCGTATGTATGAATTGAAAATCAGTAAAAAGACAAATAACAAAAAAATGCTGGTATTACGTTTTAAAACTTTGTTTAACGTTATTAAAACGTTGTTTTGTGTATTTTTCAAAATTTATTAAAATTAAACATAATTTACTAATTTCCGCAACAAATCCACACAGAAAGCAAGACGACTTAATCATTTATTCAGTAGCCTAAGTTTGACATTTTTACAACTACTACGCTCAAACTTGACCACGAAACAGTATTTTCTTGTACCCATGGTTTTGTAAAAATAATATGCTAACATTTTCTTCTCTCTGAACTCTATACTCTTCAAACCCCACTAAATATAAAAAAAACATAAACAAAACGCAATTCAAGCTATTTACTGACAAATTAATTAATTTAAAAATGGAATCCTATGAAAGAACGGCAACGCCGCACTTTATTATGACCTAATTTTACGTCAGTTTTTCAATAATCCAGTGTAGCGTTGCCATATTTATTTTTCATGCGCTTTTGTGTGCTTACATAATAATAAGAATGCTTCGCTCGTGTGCGTGAGTTCGAAATTCAAAGAATGAAAATGTTTTTAAATTTAGTTATATTTTTTTTTTGTTACGTGTCACAGTATTTTATGAAAGCAGAGAGGACATAAGCCGCTTTCCGCTAGGTGTTAATTAAGAGTTTTTATTCAACTTTTGAAACAAAAGCAGCCAGTTATTTTTTAAGTAGGGTGGGAGATTTACTTATAATTATAAATCACAATTATTATTTATTTTTTTCCAACATTCGTCTGTGTGGCCGTAGGTACCTAATAGGATATTGAGTGAGGCGCAATGGTAACCAATAAAAGAATACGTAATTTTTCGGTTTTGTTGGCACACAAGCTAATTCTTGAAATAAAACGAATAGATGCTGAGAACGAACTGACATTTTAATTTAAAAAACCAATGCACACTGCAATAGACAAACAATAAACAAATTAGGTTAGGTTACATTAAGTTACAAGTTATAATTTTCAACACTAATGAATAGCTTACCTTGGGGCCAACCGACCGTGTGTGAAAAAGGTGTCCCGATTATAATATAATATTAAACACACTCTTAACTTAAAAACTTATCTGTATAGACACAAAAAACGAAACCGTAATCATGAAAAGGTAGGTTGGACACTAGTGTCTATTTATGTCCCAAAATTACAAAAGAAAAGTACTATAGGCATAATATTTCACAGAGCCCAAAATCTCTTCATCCCATCTAATAAAGAGAGATGTACAAACAGACAAACACTATTAACTTATATTTGGACGATTTCGTCTTTATAAGTGAAAGAAGCTGTCTTGGGCTTTATTAATGTTCTCATCTTTTTTAGGGATCCGTCAGTACTTACTGAAATAAAAAACTATATTTTGAGAAGTAAGCTTAGTACCTACTGTTTTTTTACACCTGCGCTGGCTTGAAGTCTCTACGCCTAACTTCTGAGCGACAAATGTATAGGTCGAAAACTGTATTTCCCAAAATTAAAAAAAAAACTCATTCTTTCAATACAAATACAATAAAGTAGGTACTATAATGTCATCACGCTACCCGAAACTGTCCAATATATATATTTTTTAAATTTGACAGATTGCAGTAACTTGATGTGCTCGCGTCTTTACGTTATTTTTTAGTCCTAGGTATGGTTTTCGATTTTTGATGACAGTTATAGATAAAACACCAATTTGACACCCAGGGGTTGACAACATAATTGAATCCAAATGCTCCTCACAAATAAAACTAATACTGGTATTCAGACAATTTCAGCGTCGTCTGAAATTATTTTTTTCTCAAATAGAAGACAAAGTCTACTTACTTAAATAACTTGTTTATGTATAAAAACACCAGCTTGTTACTTGTACAAGTGATTGCACTTTGCATGGCTTGGCGCCAGGAGTTGCCAACTCATTATGACTTCATGTGCTGAAGAAAAAAGTCCTTAACAACTACCCTCCTAAATTAGTTTTGTAGTTCTTGTTAGTTAAAAATTTCTTGTAATACAACGAAATTATGCAAGGATTAAAAATGCTAAGTAAGAAAATTTTCTTGGTGCCAACAGACTTTTTAGTAAAAAGCAAAAGAGCACAATGTTTATTAATACCATACCTACCTATGGCTTTTTAAATTTTGTAAGAAAAATATATGTTAAATTTAATCTTACACAGGTACATCAATCATTTAACATCCTTGGCAGTCGTTACGGGTAATCAGAAGCAAGTAAGTCTGACGCCAGCCTAACCAAGGAGTATTGGGTTGCCCAAAAGACTGGGTTGGCGAGGTCAGATAGGCAGTCGCTCCTTGTAAAACACTGGTACTCAGCTAAATCTGGTAAGACTGGAAGCCGACCCCAACATAGTTGGGAATAGGTTCGGGACATTTTGATGACAACAGGTAAATCAAATACAAATCAAACAACGCTTAAACTATTTTTTCTAAATCAACATCATTACATTATTACAACACAATAAATTGATTGATAGCTCATTCATGCCTCTTTGATCACATCATTAGTCACGCACACGACAAAATTGATAAACACACGCAAAACTTGGACACACACATTATGTAAGTACAACTGCACATAATACGATATATGTAAGTGACGCTCTCGTACCTTTCTATCAGAGAAGAACACACGGCAATGTCGTCTCCTTTTGGTACAATGTTTTAAGTATTTCAAAGTTGCAAAGGCCGTTGACAAATAATAATGATTGTGACAGATTCTTATGGGGCAGGTGCTTTGGAGCGAATTGTGTAGCTTTTATGATCTTTTTTATTTCATTGGATGAAAAATTAAATTGTCTGACACTTAAGGAAGTAGCTTTAGATGCTTTTAATTTAACTGAAAATGTAATTTCGATATGTAAGTATTATCTTACAATGGTTTAGACAGAAATTTTATTTCCGATCTTCCTTAGATTGGAAATAAAATTTAGGCATATGACACTCACGGATATTTTTAAGAGACTGTCTTCTAAAACTTGATAAACTCACAAATTAGCTCTACTTAGTTTAGTATGTATAGAAATTTGCAATTGTTTTTGCATCATCGTGCAAAATACACTAGAAAAAAATATTTTAACTTATATTTTAATTATTAAATACATCAACTTTTTTACAAAGTAATAAAATTAAAGGCATCAAAAAATTCAGATTAAACTCGATTTTTCCTATTCAATGGAATGAAAATGAATATTAATCTACATACAACTAAAAAAAGAAACCAGATCTAATCTTGACTTCAAGCTCGTCAAAAAAGCTACGTAAAGTGGGTGATAGACGGGCGAGCAAGTACGCGTACTTATGGCGCAACGACCTTTTTCGCTCGTGTGTCACCGTAAGTACGCGTACTTTAAAACCGCCGAGTAAGTTCGTCTTATACTTTAAGTTCGTACGTCTATCACCCACTCACTTTAAAAGTGGGTGATAGACGTACGAACTTAAAGTATGCGGTTTTTAAGATCGTGAACTTGCTCGGCTCGACGTCGGTGACACACGTGAAGCTTGCTCATACTGTATCGCGATGTCTTCGAGAGAAGAAGCTTTGACGAACGACGAACTTACTCGGCGGTTTTAAAGTACGCGTACTTACGGTGACACACGAGCGAAAAAGGTCGTCGAGCCATAAGTACGCGTACTTGCTCGCCCGTCTATCACCCACTTTAGTTTATCATTTTATAATCACAACGCGGTCATAATTTACGTAGAATATTGGTTGAAACCACATCCACCCTCGATTCCGTGCAGGCTTAAAATCCCAGCCATGCATACATTTGATAGCCATTAAATATCACGTACCTATAATTAACCTAATTATTTGCTCTTGTTTAATTTTACGGGTAAAATAGTCTTATGTAATTACGTAAATACATTATATTATAATATTGTTTTGTAAGTAGTCATTAACAATATTAATTTTTAGTTATATTTATTTGGAGTTACAATAATGAAGGATTGAAAACTGTGCCATGTCTTTTAACTAAAAAAGACGACATTTCATGCGTTTTGCTGTGAACTTTTATAACATATAAAGTTACTTTTACATAACCCTATATAGCCACTATTATACCCATTTCACAGTACCTACGTATTTCAAATAACTAGATTTTATTGCGCTATGCTACTATTTCTTGCGAGTTCTTGCCTATAACCAACCTTATTCAAACCTACCTTTACCTGAGAAACTAACCAATAAAATATTCCTTATAATCTGATTTATTCAAGCGAAGATACTAAACCCATTCGATTTTATGTTACCTTAATGATTAATGCGCTGTTTTTATCGCACTGGGGATTTCCACCAAGTCGGTAGGGCAATAAAATTAATGCTATATGTGGGCCTACCCTTATGTAAGAGCCATGTTTTGTGGGTCAGTAAGGTACTACTTATACTTAGGGGTGATTCCCTGGTGGGCGAAAGCGGGTGAACGTAGGTGTAGTGCCTTTTGGGTACCTCCGAAGTGGTTCTTGAATAATTATTGCGGTTTAAAATTGACGCCTTTTTGTGGGTTTTGTGTTACGCTATATCTGTAATTCTAGAGTATATTTCTATATGTTTTGTGAGATTGTTGACCTGTTAAAATTACAGGTGAATTGGTTTTAATTAACTTATTATTTGAGCTGATGTAAATTTACCTTCGTGTTTATAACGTTCAATATAATCTGAATAAAATTGGTAAATTTCGCCACACATATTTTAATTCCAGATAATTCTATGGAAAGCAAATATTAATTACCATTATCAATATGTATATTAACCTGATAGTTCCCAATAAAAAGTGAAATATAATAATTGATGAGAATGATGACGAAAATATTCTATATAATTTTTGTTTCAAAAATAATATTTTTTCTACAGAACCTTTTCTTAGATAAGTTTCCTCGCGACCATTTTGTTTTATTGCGATATAAAGCCTCGGAACTAGGGAAAGAGAGTGCAAATATTAATCAATCAGCTTCGTACCAGTCTAGAAATTAATTAAGCACAATATTTAATTAGGAAAGCTCCTGCTACGTTGACTGAAGAAATTCAACGTTAAGATAATATTGTGAGTACTGGAAATATCATCATTTAGAGCTTGAATACTAATGTTAAATTTAATTATAATAGCTGGTAAAGAATCACACAAAAAATGAGAAACTAAAAGAGTCGTCTCTTAGCTTAATTCAGTTGGTAAATGGCTAGGGCAACAATTGACCATTTGATTGTCTTCAATGAAAAATACTATAATAAAATCCCAGAATAGCACAGAAAAATAAATTCAGAATAATTCAATAAAAAATGGATAAGTTGAAAGAAAAAATATATTACTATTTATTACCTCATTTATTTAAATAAACATTAAACAATAAATATTGGCAGTTATCCAGGTCAACTTCTAGCAGTAAGAGAGCAGTTCATCGACCGAGCATGGCTTATCGCAGCACTCGTCTACAGGGCCACGCTTACCGCGCATGCCAGCCAGCACGTGGGTTCCACGCTGGGGCATCCACCAGCCAGCATCCCGCTTGGACTCAGCTCCCCAGCACAGCATCGCTAGAGCTCTGGACAGCTGCCTCCCGCAGTAGAAGTTGGTCCCCTCTTGAGCGGCGCAGCAGGCAATGCAAGCCACGATGAGAGCGAAGACCATGTAGAACTTCATGATGCTGTAGGCAATTCAGGTACTTTTCAGGTACTGGTGGTTGAAGCGTTGGAAGTTGAATGTCCTTTCCTCCAGATATCTTCGGCTTTTATACTCCTCTTTCATCAATATTCAGACACTAATGAGGATGTTTTATTTAAGGTGTTTGTGGGATGTTTACCACGTATGTCGTCTTGATTTTACATCTGAATACACCCTGTCGAGTGTGGGTGACATAAGAGGGTTACCTTGAATCTAATGAGGTCGAATTAAAACAGATATTTTTGTGCTGTCGCCATGGTCTTAAACAGAAAATTTCGTAGGAAGATACATGTTACTACCATAAAATTATTTCTATTAAAATGACTGATTTAGTCTAATAGATACAAAGGAACCTGTATGGACCCGTTCGAAATACAACGAAACTATGTCTGATTTAATATCGGAATCGAATCGAATTAAATATCGGATATTTTTTAACTAGGTACATAATGTGTTAGCTACACCTACACCAATAAATAGCTTATACATGATAATATAACTAAAAATGGCATTAAGAGCACAGTATAGTAGAAAAGGCTCTTTATTTCAACACAACTATTTCCTATACCATCAGTGCACTAAGATCTAGCGCCTATTTGAGTAACGAAATCCAAATACCGAGGATTCAAAACATACCTACTAAGACTGTTAAAGATATACAAATCTAGTCAAAGACTAAATCTCTTAGACCTTTTTCATCCATTACCAAAAACTTAGCTTTGTTAGAGCGATCCGAGCGGCAGTTACTTCGCCTCAAGCTTTAACATCAAATATAACATAAACAAAGCAACTGATTCAAGTGCTAATATAATTAGTCCACACCCTACACGATTAGAAAATCATAAGTATTTGCATATTAATCAGTTTTCCTAGTATAAAAGCTTTTGTAATACTCTGAAGCATCACATTCAACCTTCTTCGCTTGTAACAATCGAAGCTAGTTCCAAACATGAAATTCTACTTAGTTTTTGCTCTCATCATGGCTTGCGTGGCATGCTACGCCGCTCAGGAGGGGACCAACTTCTATTGTGGGAGACAGCTTTCCAGGGCACTGGCGGTGGTGTGCTGGGGAGCGGAGACCAAGCGGGACGCGGGCTGGTGGCTGCCGCAGCATGGAGGCCACGCGTTGGCTGGCGTGCGCGGCAAACGCGGCCCTGTGGACGAATGCTGCGAAAAATCTTGTTCTGTCAGCGAACTGATGAGCTACTGCTGATTGATGATTTCAACAACCAATTATATGGAAATATAATGCGCTTTGAAATATAACATTATTGTATTATTTCTGGATTGGTATTTTGTGTTTTTAAATTACCCAACTATTGTGTAAATACAGTATACAATTTTTTTAATTTTCATGAGTTCTTAAATGCATTTGTCTATGCGAATATGTGATATATTTGCTCGTGATATCAATGATAAATATTTAGTTACTTGGTTGAAAACAATTAGAGTAGTACACATAAAATACATTTTAAAAGCTTTTATTTAACTTGCCGTGTATGTATGTTACGGTGGATTCTTTGAACTCAATTTTGAAGTAGATATCTTCAACCCATTGAGCTGAAATTTTGTATACACGTTCAGTTTGGATGACAATGCAAGATATGTTATATGACGTTATTCTAAATCCAATATGGCGGACCTTCCAAGATGGCGGAGTAGTTATTTTTAATGAATTTCAACAATATGGGTATCAAATGAAAGGGCTTATTGAGAGTGACTTAAAAAATAATCTGACGTTATTCTAAATCCAATATGGCGGACTATAAAAGCTTTTTAAAAATAGTTTTTTCTTTTAATTTATTTTTAATGAGGCCAGTGTTCCTAAGTTATGACATATAGAAGAAACACCAAAACAAACTAGAGAATCATAGTATATATTTAATAACTTAAATATTCATTATGATTGGGTGAACACGCTAATCTCAAGACCTACTGATACAATCGGAAGTGTTATGAGTCCACTGATCAAAAAAGACGACCATGAGACGCGGGTAAAATCCCAGTCCGAAGCTTTTAAGATAAGTATATTTACTTAACTATATCGCTTAGACAATTAACTTTCCATACCTTTCTATATTACCTATCAAAGGGTAAACCTGTGTGTTCAGTCTAGTCAGGCCTCTCAATAGTAATTTAGTAAAAAAAAAACACTTAAGCGACCTAACTAACAATAATGTCAAACCTACAACCGAAAGTTCCCAATCAACCCCTTTCTACGCGCAAAGGTATAGCCGATGCGTGAATGGGAGATAATCGCAAGGGTTCCACTCCCCGGCCAGTGAACCACGAGGAGCATTCACACTCCGCCGGGCAACTGTGACGCGGTCCCGGGGGGGCTAACTTACCTAGTACTAACATGGTAAGTTTACCAAATATGGTAAAGGTATTTTTTTTTTTTTGGAAAATATAGTTGTGGTGGGCGATAAGCGTTTATTTGTAATCGTTACCATGACAACATTTTTTTTACTTATACTTTCTGTAACCAGAAAGTTTAGACACCAGTATATTAAGCTACTATAATCTGTCAAATTTCCTTAATACATTTTCAACTTTATCGCTGAACAATATGGTACAAAATTGATTGGGAAAAATTGACAGTTTCGGTTAGCTTGATGTTCTGGCATCTGTAGGTACCTTATGACTCCCATTAATCAATGAGCAGTCAGTATTGTTCCAAAATTAGTGAAAAAAACTAGCTTCTTACCAGGCTAGCTGAAAATATATTTAAAAAAAAAAACAACTTTTTTTCGCAGAAATCTCTGATTATCTTTCAGGAAACACCAAGTAAGTTCAAATCGAAATGCACAAATATTAGCATAGATATCGATAAGTACAGCAGAATACTATTCCTCCCTTCTTTCATATTCTGCCATCGTCAGGTCGTCGGTCTGTCCGTAAATATATTCGTTAAATATTCAGTAACTAGTTCAAAACCTGATTGAAAGTCCCCAACTTTGCGGCAACTTATAAAAAATGCAGGCAACGTCGCGGGAGTGAAACTAGTTAGCATCTAGTATTATCCACTACAATATTTTATGAAACTATAACTTGTTGTGGTACAATTATAAATTGGTTACAATGTGCGAAATTGGATATTAAATAATACTCAGACGACCTCGATGGCGCAATGGTTAATACGCCGAACTGCCATGCTGAAGATCCCGGGTTCGATTCCCGGCACGGTTGACATTTGTGTAATGAGCATATTGATCATGCTTGTTGACTGTTGTCCGAGTGTTATATTATGTATTCAAAAAAATATGTGTTAAATTTATGTAGTCCATCAGTTGTGTTGGCACCCATAACACGAGCTAATCAAAAGCTTACCATGGGGCTATGCTTACTATGGGACCGTGTGTGAAAAAAGTGTCCCATTGTGTATTTCTCAAATACTTGCTCCAATTTACGATACAAAAATTTTCACTTGTATATAGCCATGGAGTAGGACGGAATTTATCTTGATACATAAGGTATAAATAAATGATGATGAAATAACAATTCTAGGCAAAAAATCTCGACACAAATATCAATAAAATGAAAAAAACTACAAAGAAATTTCATTTAAATAATCCTTTCACCCTTACTAAGAACAACAATTAATAGAATACCAAAAACAACGAATAAAATCCTTAATTAAACGCTTTTAAAGCATAGTTTAAAAGCCTACGGGCGGCCATTCCGAATCTAAGATGGAGGCCCAATGAAGATGGCGCAGCGACAATCTTTCACAATGCCAGGAATTTCCAATAAAGCGCTAATGAAATAACCCACAGCTTCACGACTCACTCCCGAGATGAATCTGTTAGAATACTTTCATAACTATATGCGGACAATCAATGGAATTGGGTTCATTAAGTTTTAGTTCGGAGTTGGTTTGAGTTGCAGTTTGAAAAGTATTTGTGCGAATAATTATGCTAAATCGCAAGTTGTGCCCAACTGCCAAGAAGGGTAAACTTTTTCGTGAATTAATTAGAATAACTCCGATGATGCCCGTTAGTTTTTTCAAGCCATGTTATTAAAATAGTTATCACAATTTCTCTACGACATGTAAATGAGAATCCTTGAATAAATTTATAATTTTCTAAACGTCTGTTAATAAGCCTGAGTTTTATTAATTACATTAATTTTCTTAATTTTGACCAAGAATAGAGTATATTACAAACAATAATACGAACAAATTAAGTGCCCCAAATGTCAGTTTATCTACATAAGAGGCCTTGTCACCCGGGTGAGTCCAGTGTCACCCACAACTTAGATTGATCGCGATGACCAACAACTTTCACAATGAACTTATTCCAACGGAAAGTTGGTGTCACCGTTTTATTACTGTTTTGGTAGATTTTTTCTTTGTAACATTACTTTTAGTTGGTACAAAAAACAGGAATTTTGGGTCTTATTATTAAAGACTTAAATGGGTTACACGAAATAGTTCCCTTGCGTTAGGTCAAACCGCTGGCTTAAGCTAGTAATATATACATATAAATTTAACTTGAGAATAAATTGGGATCAGTGGTATACGTTTTGCTGACGAAAATAGCTCTTTAATTATGTATACGGAATCCATTGGTTCCGCTTCCATTCACATACGTTTGCAGATATTTGAGCCTTCGTGTTAGATGGAACTTAGGTTGCATTAACATTTTGAGTTAGTGAGGAGTGGGACACATAAAAAAGTCCCGATAGCTTATTCTGGGAAGGCTCCGAACCTTTATACTTAAAAGTAGACATATTTTTGAATAGCTTAGCTGACTCAAACAGCTTTACATTATGTTTTTTTTTTATCAAAAACTTTAAAGTGTATTAGTTTTGGGTCTGGAAAAAAGCTCAGTACCTCTGTCTGTAAAGATAGAAGTAACAATTCTAACATACATGTTCGGTTTTCATCCCGAACTCTAAATAAAAAAAAATCGCAACAAGAACTCAATATAAATCTCAAAAACGGATCCACAATTTCCAACGTTACTCTGTGTACACAGTACAGACACCAGCACATCAACCTACTACGATCTGAAAAATGTCTTTTTTTCCTGAACGTAAAATAAAATAAAACCTACTTGTACGTTGTACACATAATATACTAAAATGTGCGAGTATATTATATAGGAGTTAGTTCAACGCGGAACAATATCATATTCATACAAGAATATATCCGCGGCAGGGGACTGAGACTGCTGAAGGATTGAGACAGGTCACAGTGTAAGCGGGTCACTATCATTAGCTTTTTTATTAGCTCTACTGGAGAGCTCAACGCTTGCTTTAGCTGGATTTGCGAATTCTGATTTCTAAGTCCAGGTTTTCTCAAGATGTTTTTCTTCACCTTTACTCAGTAGTCATTGGAATGTTTGAAAGTTACATTGGAAATCAATCTCGCGTATTATTAAGCGGGTTTATTTAAACAGTTTACTAAGAATCATCTTTAATGAAATTAATGTCGTTTTTCCTATACATGTTTTCACTACTGCGATAGTACCTACAGTAATTGCGATTAAATCATCCGTAAAGATTTTAAAAGTCGGCACTATGCACAACAGCTAAATCTTTAACAGTTAATCAATCAAAATCTATGTTATTTTTTCGGTAGAACCAAAAAATAGATAACCGTTATATAATACAAAACTCTTATTACAAAGATAAAAAATATTTTTTAAGCCAATAATGAGACATCTGTTACTCCCGCTCACACACAGACCAAATCCTTATAACAAACATGACCTACGGCGTACAGTCGCGCACACAACGTCCGATGAGATTAGTGCCTCAACGTGCAACAACACGTGTCGGACGTCTTGTGTCGGACGACTTATGTCGGAAGCATATCTACATGTCCGCGCGAATGTGTGGGGGAAAACCTGCAAGATGCCGCTTAGAAAATCTATTCAGCTTGATGCAGACACAAAATGTTAGAAAGGCTTATATAAGTCGTATTGTGCAGGTATTTTTGTTGAAAATTGTAAATTCGTTGTATTATAAAGCTCGTGGCTAAGTAACAGCCGTACGGATCTATCGATCATGAGGTTAAGCAACGCTTGGCGCGGTCGGTCCGAGGATGAGTGACCATCTGGCATCTTGTCATGATGAATTCCTCCTTGTTTCGGAAGGCAGGTGACGTTGGTTGGTTTCGGCTGTCATTTCATCTACCTAACCTTTTTCCCAAGCTATGCTGTATGGGTCGGCTTCCAGTCTTAACCGGATGCAGCTGAGTAACAGAGTTTTACTCAGAGCGACTGCCTATCTGACCTTCTCAACGGAGTTACCTGGGCAACCCTATACCCCTTGGTAGGAGTGATTATAACAAAAATAATAACGATTAGTAATATCGAATAATTATATGTTATAATCGATTAATAATAACGAACTAGTAATTCGAGTAGTAAATTTTAACCAACAAATTACAATAAAATAAATAAAAAATAGTATTGGAATAACATGGTTCACACTCTCCACCGTACCGTGACTAATCTGTGATGACAGCTTGAAATAGGATCGGAGGCATTTCCCGCACACAGATAGATAGAACTTCAGTTAGTTCTTGTCTGAAACTGATTGCTGTGGTCAGTCAGACCAATGACTACACATTCTCATGTTTTTAAAGGTGTTACAAACACCGGCAAAGCTGAAAGTAGGTTAAAATGTCCCTCAAAAAATTTACAAGAATATCAACATACCAAATTAGAAAACATGAAATTGTTCATTAATATGTTAAACATATTACAGAAAAAAAAGAGAATAATAATTGAATTGTTTGAACGCGCTAATCTCGGGAATTACTGTATCAATTTTGAAAATTGTTTCAGTGTTATCTAGCCCGTCGGTTGCGAAAGTACAGTTTTTTTAGTAAGGAACAAAACTTTGTCCTAGTCTGTAAAAGTCTGCAGCTGCACTCGGGAGGGACCAGCAGGAGAGGTCATTTGATGATTTCCCTATCAAAATTAAAAAAAAGTTCCAGCACATTTTAACACCTTTGATTAACCATGCCTGATATTATGTAACACTGTTTTTATTTACCTTGCCTATTCATATTTTTTCGGAACTCTTGCCAAAACACGGAAACAAAATACACATTTTTACCCCAAAATAATAAAATATCCTTTGCCCGAAAAATCTCCAATTTAGAAACATACGTTCGTACGATACAGGGTAAGTGGCTCTATTTCGACGACCCTCGTATAAAGACTGATATTTTGGGAAACTTGTAATACAAAACAAAATTTTTGTAAAATATTTTGAACATTTTGAAATTCGAGTTTTCCCTGAAGGATTTAAAACTAGCTTCTGCCTGCGGCCAAGCGGTAAACTATTTTAGCATTTGTGGGGTGGTGGTGTGTATTATAATATGTATTGTTGTCATATAAATATTATATTTAAACAGCACTGTATTTTCATTTTTTTTTTGGATAATTAATGATATATGGCTTCTTTCAATAGTATAACAGACCTACATATATCTCAGTGTCAACCTAACTGCCAAGTATAACTCCTCATCATGGTGACCTAGAATCAAACCCGCACACTCGCACTTGAAACTTTGGTCCACCATTAGGCCACAACAACTTAACTCTTCACCTATTCAATACTAACCAAGTATTTCTGTCCAACTCCACAGAATGCATAAATCCTTCAGTAGAAACCAAAGCAATCAGAGACCGGCTCTCAAAGGCTTTCAGGGCAGTCGATATCGCCACCTGTTACGTCACGAGCAACGGACCGTGACGAACGGATTAATGTGTCTGCCAAAACTATGCGCTCCTGGTAAGTAATTGGCCTCTACTACTTCAGTAGCGACAAACATTTGGTACCTTTTTTTTACATGGAAAATCATCAAAAGACCCCTCCATTGTAGGTTGAGCTGGAGGGAGTATCTAAAACTAAGATAGCCAGGGCCATGGTAACTATTGCGAACAACCCGCAGTACTTGACGCACACGTGCGTAATAGTATTTTTTTTTATAAAAATATTTTAGCTTCACGTGCAGTCAAGTTCAGAGCGCCATAATTACCAAGCAAGAACTGTATTGTTAGTTAATTTTCTATGTATCAACAAGATGGTTAATAGTAAAAGTTATTTTCAAATGTTAAAGTGTCGAAATCTTCAAGATAATTGAAAAATATTCTGCCCATCTCAGGCATTGAGCTAAAAATAGCATGCCAGGCAATTGAGTTGTGACCACGTTAATTATAGAATTACAAATCTCACTTCAAAGACTGTCATTATTAGCCCTTTATCCCATATGTGATGCAGCATATTTTCTTCCATATCTAACATCATCTCACGTCTGCGTAAACTTTAAAACATTTTCACAAAGATCGATTGAAGTTCATTTATTCCGTTAAAGAGTACCTATACAACTCCAGAACCTTATATATGATGTGTATTACAGCGACACGAACCGAGTTAAGGATTACTCACACACGTCTGAGTTATGAAATGAGCGACGTAGAAATATGATGAACAATTGTTCGACACGTTTTTGGCGCGTTCTTATACAGGCTTCTTTTATTTTAACTGTGTTTTTGTGAGTGATTAACTTCTCTATAAAAAAAATATTGCGAGTGTTTGCTTGAACGCATTCATCTCAGAAACTAGTAGTCCGATTGATTATGAAAGAAAGAAACTGCTAGTAGGTACTAATTAGTAAAAATCTATCAATTCTTATTATCCTTCATTATGACTATGAAACCATTTCATGAGAACATTCATTCCTAGGTTTCAATTTAATTTGCTACACAGTTGGAAACATAAATACTTGAAGAGTAAACAAAATTTAAACTTGATTTCGATTAAACTATTCACAGATAGAAAGAAGTGTGACTATGAAGGCGAATCCCAGTACTAAGTATTGGTAAAACCAGTGCTACCTATGTTTTAAAAAAGCCTAAATAAATAAATGAGGGTGTTATTTTCAAATGATATAAGTGTGGGCGTCAAACCGGCGATCTTACCCGGATAGTAAGTTCGGTAATCGGATCACGGACACGTAATCTTATCGGAACGGATTACAATGACCGGGGAACACGTCCAATCGTCGTTTTAGGACGAAAGTATGATTTTGTTAGGAACTTATTTGAAGTATTTTTTATGCTATACCGCTCGTAAGATGCTTACAAATGGGGTTTGCGCTTCTTACATATCTATGGTAATTTTGACACGTATTTTTGATATTGCGAAGTTATTTTTGAATGTAAGTATGAGATAGGATTATATTGTAATGTTTATTGATGATAATATACTCTCATCTCCCGAGCCTTTTCCGAACTATGTTGGGGTCGGCTTCCAGTCTAACCGGATTTAGCTGAGTACCAGTGTTTTACAAGGAGTGACTGCCTATCTGATCTCCTCAACCCAGTTACCCGGGCAACCCAATACCCCTTGGTTAGACTGGCGTCAGACTTATTGGCTTCTGACTATCCGTAACCACTGCTAAGGATGTTCTGTGATAGCCGGGACCTATAGTTTAATGTGCCATCCGAAACACAGTCATTGGTGTTCAAGATATACATACTTGAGAAAGTATGTACATACAAACTTAGAAAAGTTGCATTGGTACTTGCCTGACCTGGAATCGAACCCACGCACTCATACTTGAGAAGTTGGCTCTTTAACCACCAGGCCACCACGACTGATGATGATATACTTTATTGTATTAAAATAGACAATGACTATGGTATAGGAGTATATTCCAGAATTCCTTTCTTGTAATTACAATACTTCTACTTATTACATCAACCTGCGAACAGCGCTATTTTCTGGATACCCATTTTAATAAAAATGTTGGTTCGACTATATAGGGATAGCAAAATAATCATAGACCAACCTGTACTTAAATTTATCGAATTCATTACTAATTTAGAAAAATCTTAGAAGGCAAATAATTATAACTTGGAAATATGAGCATCAAACCATTGAAATACAATATACTCGAAGCTATTAAATGAATAAACTGCATAAAAAAAACCTATTTCAAATCGTATGAAATATAGAAGTTTCCTTTCGCTGAATTAAAAAAGATAGAAAAATGTTCCCAAACAGCTGGTTTCTTCATTTTTCAACTTAAGTAATAATTTCAAGGATTTAAGGTGTTCTCTCTAAGATATTCATCGATTACTGGAGGAATTTATTTGCTTGACTAATATCAAGTTTCAATAATCTAATAGATTGAAAAATTGAGCTTCTTATTGGGAAATCTTTGTCCCATAATATAGACAAATTAACGTTGTAGGAGCTCTGAAAAATATCTGTCTACACTTAGTCACAATAAAATTAGTCTAGATTCGGCTGACGAAGAACCATATACCCATAATTTCAAATAACATGGCATCGGATCTAACTATCTACCCACTGTGTATATACTTGCCAACCTGGGTTGTTTCGTAGATACTTCAATGCCCGAGGGGTGAAAAAGGGACGATAAAATTTGTATAGGATAACAAATTTGTATTCAGCACATAAGTTTGTGTAGCCGAAAAACAATCAACCAACGGCAATTTCCTTTGTAAATCGGAGACTACTTTTAGTTTTTTTTTTCATAAATATTTTTCTTAAACATTACACAAATTTCCATGACAACGTAATATAAATAACTATTGTTGATACGTGATGATGATGAGATAGGTGTGTAAAATAAATTATAATTTTCAAGTATTTTATGTTGCACTCTCTCTCTCACTTTCTATCTCATCCATTCTCTATCCACTTATTTAAGTGATAATTTACAAGTACATACAAATAATAACATAAACTAAATAAAATAAAAACTTATGAATAACTTTAAACCAACACTATTTGTTTATCAATAATCAAAAGACGACTTACAAAACGCCCGAAACTAATTTTAAAAAGTACAAAAAAATCCATAAACTTTTTTGTCTAACGGTACCAACGACGTGGCATCGTGGATACAACACTAAGAAGTCTGTAACGCTTGACACGTGCAGCGCAAACTATACCGCACTACACACGCGAGGTACAACTTCGTTACGCTACAGAGCTTGCATTGCAATATTAATATTTTCATTAAAAGGGTTCTACGTAAAGAACGCGCGTGTATTGATCTACTGGTTAAAACAGTATAGTATATTTTCAACAACACGAGTATTTTCAATAAATCAGATGTTTGTCTAAGAAGGACCCCTAACTCGAGTGCCGTGTTCATAAATATTGAACTATTATGCTCGTCACCCAAATTTTCTCTTTCTGTTTAATATCATCAAGGCAAATCACTACTTTTTTGTTTCATGGGAAATCCTGAAATGACCCCTTCCGCTGAGGGTACAGCTGGAGGGAGTGTCAGACTCTTACAAACTAAAACCCACTATGTTCCTCCAGGTAACTCTTACAAAAACCCGCAGCCCAGGCAGATTCTGGCCCATATAGGCTAGTACTAGGTACTGGGGGCAACTTCTTCAAATGAACATCAATTATGCGTAAACTCCGCCATAGAAAAAAATGCACCGGACTTGCACACTTACCACTACCCACCAACACAATAACGTGAGCCAATATGAAAAAAAGTCTGAAAATAACTAACATCCCATGAATCGTATAACTTCACAGTGTCAACTCATAAAACCTTTAAAGTACTCAGTGAACAAAGAGAAACATCTTGATAAACTTCAGAAGCGAGTTATTCCTTTTAAAAATTACTTTTCGAATATAATTTTTACTGAGACGAGAAGTCAAACGCGTTTTAAAAAGCATAGCAATTGTATTCAATGGAGTTCAAACTTTATGGTCTCGCTACGGAAATCCATGGAGATATTAGCTTTGTTTTCTTTTCAGCATATATTTGTAGCTCTTTGAAATATTTTTATGATCAAAAATTTAAGTACATATGTGAAATTGCTACAAAAAAGTTAATTTAAGTTACGCTCAAAATCAGCACTATTTGTAAAATTGATTGTTTTTGTATTTTTGTAAAAAGCGTCAATTATGATAAATTTTTAGCCCAGTATCCGAACCTACCACGTAAAACAAAATAATGATGGCTGAAAATGCCATTTTACATAAAAAATATTATAATTCACAAAAATAAAACACTATTACTGCCAAGTCAACTCCACCCCTCTCCACGTCTCTCGAAGTTAGTAAAAAGTAAACTCGACGGTGGTTGATTTTTTGCTCATTTTGCGGAGAGCCCGCGGCGGCGCTGTACTTGTCAAGATATCGCTGAATATCGGGAATATCGTGATCTTTCACCGTCGTTTATATCCTCAAATGTAGGTATATTCGAGAATAATGTAAGAGGAAGATGTCGTTAATAAACAAGCTTCAACTTTCTAGGAAAGGTATGGCCAATTTAAAAAAGGAAGAAATTAATTATTATGTTTTTGTATATTCTATTAGGAAAACAAAAATAGGAAATTTTAATTCCAGAAAGTATGCCTTACCTGTGTAGATTAAATGCCTTATTTTAAGCTATGCTACCAAGCCTCAATTAGTCGCAATCGCTCGAATAATTTTGACACCAAGTATAATATTACACACAAACAGATCGTTTAAAAAAAATAATACTACGAGTAGTACCTACACTGAAAACGTATCTACTACACTAACTACAATAAATACCCAGTTAATAAATCGTATAAATTAACTAGCTTTTAACCTAGCACCTCTGAATTCCCAACTCCAGTTCCCATTAGTGCAGATTAGTGCAATACCAGGGTGCAAAGTGCATCTGTAGTCATAAATCTGCACTGCACTGAGGGAGCAGGAATTTGTCAAAGTGCAGCTAGCTATGCTCCGGTTTGAATTTATCTGCTAATTGGTATTTATATACTGCTTGGCTGGATCAGAATTGATCAATCTATTTGAATATATACAGACATTATGTCAAAAATTATGCTTCCTAGTCCACTGCTACATATTTAGTAGGTATCTATTTTCGAAAAAATCTGCATACAAATTCACAGGAACAAATATACTTTTTTTCGAAAGTGTGATTTCTTTTTAATCCGCTTTTCTAGACCCAAAACATAATTTTTAAAAGTAAAAAATAAACATCTACATCAATATTACAAACTTTGTATATTCCGCCCGCGGTTTCTCCTGCGATACGGATAAACGTTCCACATATTATGATTAAAAAGTAGAGTATGTTAGTCCAGTGTAATAAAAAAATAATCAGTAGTTTTACCGTGAAAGTGTACCAAACATCCCCTCACATACATCCTTACAAACTTTCGCATTTACAATATAAGTAAGATTGTGTAAAACGGAACGACATGATGGTATTCCATTCACGGCTGCCTCTTATCGTACACAATTTATCACTTTAGCGGGCGCCTCAACAATATGTTCCATTTTAAACTAGGTGTTACTCTGCAGTACCTACGTCATTATCACATGGTTCTACAATCTTTAGCGATCTATGAATATATGTATCTTTTATGTTAATGTAGGTAATATTTAGGTAGTACAGTGATATTTTAGCGGACACTTAGGAACAAGAATCCCCTTCAATAATGCGATATGTTCTCGCTTCCTTTCTATCTTATCCACATGTCTATTTATAAGCTATTTCGAAAGAAGCAGTTACTACTGCCGGGGCTGCGGGTTATTCACAAGAATTATCGCTGCCTAGGTACACAAAGACCTCCAGAAGAAATAAAGGTAGGTTTTAATCTGTAAGAGTCTGACATTCCCTCCAGCTGCACCCGGGAAGGGTCATTTAATGATTTCCCACAGGAAAAAAATCCTGAATTGAAAACATAGTCTACGTTTTAACTTCTGTACATAACATGATAAGAGAAAATTAGTAGGTATCGTTGTGTTAAGGTTTACTGGTGAACATGTTTAGTAGTAATTAAGAACTGAATCCAAAAATCATACAAAATCATCTAACAGAAATAACACATAGTGACACCCAGCTCCTGCAATTTCCCTCCAGTAATACTTTCAACAGTAAACTAGACAAGCTGTTTCAGGTCAGTGTGCAACCCCAGCGCCATCTGTTGGCGCTTAAGCCATAAATTGCACTATAGGTACATATCGATACGTTAGCTATGCGATTGTGATCTCTAACTCTGAGCCGGTAAGTGTGGTTTCGTTTGGTGAGGTCCGTGATAATTTTCGCTGGTAGTAAACCTCTTACTGGATTGTGTTGAGGGTAGATTATATGCGTTTAAGGGTGCTTTTGTTAACATGAAATACTTAAATGGATTTTATACAATCTTAGAATCGGAAGTATAATTGAAACTACGTTATACATTTTTAACACATTAATAACATAGAAAATTTACCCAAGTTTAAACAAACATTCATGACCGACCGTTTATTTTTATTTTTCATCTATGTTCTGACTCTTATGTACATTTTGTTCGTAGATCATCAAAGTGCAACTTCTTCACTGTTAATCTGAACAACATCTAACACTATAGTGATAATTTATCTCATCAAGGGGAGTAACCCCATAACTGTATCTAACCTCCCTGGCATAGCTCAAACAGTTGTTAAGCTCTGTCTCCGGGTTAACGTGGCTATAACCCGGCCATATTGTCCCGCTGCAGTGACGGGTTACACCGTGACAATATCTTACAATGTAACTCTTATTACTTCAAGTGATAGTTCACAAAGCAAGCGGTTGATGGGGTTGTTAGTTGATTTAAAGAAAACTCTGTCAGGTATTATATAAGATGATGTTACCTGCTTGAATGAAGAATTGACGAGATTGATTCTATAGATTTTTGCAGAATTTTTGTTCTATTATATTGAAAATAGTTCCATTCTTAGTTTTGATTTACTCCTTAATCAATAGATATTTTTGATGATAATCACAATAAATGTAGCTGAGCTAAAGCTACTATATCTTTTCATATATTTAAGAACGTTACTATTATTGACCATGATATGTATGTATGACCATGTAAACTTTAAATAAAGACCAACATAAGAAAACTTAGTTTTGTCACTACGTCATGCCCCTAATAATTCTGCGCCAAAGTTCTAACCACCCAAGTCCGAAGGTCGCACATATCAAACAAAGAAACGTCAAAAGTTCCCAAAAACAGCATTAACAATAAATACTAACATCGGAATAGGCATCTAGATTAGTCTCCTAACTTGTTACAACTTCTATTGTTACCTAAACGTCCGAACTTTGCCGAAATTTTCCGAAGTTGGCCGAGTATAGTGAAATTTTGTTAGGGTTCGCAAAAACTTAGCTCGCCGAGTGTACTTAGCAACCGATGTTTATATTTGCTTCACTGTTTAGTTTCGTTGTTAAGGACTAGATATATTGAGGTTAGTGTTTTTCCTTGGGAAACAGTGTGGGGAAACTGTTTACTAGACTTAGTGTTACATAATTATTTGCAAAGTAGTTTATAACGAGGTATTTAATTAAAGGCTGCCTTTCTATCAAAAAAAAATACCAATATAAAATATCTTACACGTTTTATATTTTAATAGACGTATGTAAGCTCAAACTCAAAATATTTATTTGCATGTACAAACAGATAAAATATATGTTCTTTGAAAAATCATGACTAAACGTTCCACTTATCAGAAGAGAAAATCGCTGTAGCACTTTTGACTTAGGAACTTTTAGTACCTTTATATTTTTTTTTATAAAAATCTGGTTCTTCAAACCTAACAACTCCTGCAGCTGCTGGGGAGTTTGTTGCGCCACTTCTTCCCAGCGAAAACACATAGGAAGGTGGTGAAAGGTTATGGAGGCTGTCTTTTGTTTTGACGTTCGAAAAGTGCCAATTTATCAGCCTACTTGAATAAACGAGTTATGTATATATATGATGTTATATATACTAAAATCATTTTCCCCATAGTATCAGGCAGGAATTTCCCTGGTGTAAAACTAGAATTTTTCAAAAGTGTTGCGGAAGCTCCTCTTCGGTAGGTTTTTATTTCGTTCAGCTAACCGTGTGCGTTGGACCATCGGACGTTGCTCGAAGGTAGGAAAAAGTCCGCAGTCGGAAATACGGAAAAGCCGATAAATTGGAAGTAGGTACAGTTCTTTTTAATATTTGGAAACGAAAAACTGTGGCCATTTCTGCATGAAGAATTTTTTTTTTTTCGAAATTTTACGAGTACGTCGGTTACGTGGAAAAGTATTACATTTTTTGGTTGCAATATTAAAATTTGCCTAGAAACTGCCAGTTCATGAGGCAAATAACGATTTCATGAAAGTGCATTAATAAAAAAAATCCTCTTTTCCGAAAAAAATCAAGTGGCTTCGTCCATACTCTATTGAATTGACTACAGGACAACAATTGTTCATGTTACCTGTCACCATTTCATCCATCCTGCGTTAATTCTGAGCTTCTGAACTGCCGACCTTTTTCTCCTTCGCCATCAATGACTGACACAAATTATTTGTAGATGTAGAACAAATATTGGTTCTAGCCCAGTTGCTTTATAGCAACGATACAGAGATATTTTACGTAAGAATTTACAGATTCGAATTGAGCAACCGTGGTGGTTAGCGCTCAATCCGTCAACTTCTGTGTGGGAGGAGGTCTATGCCCAGCTGTGGGAAGATAAAAATCAGATTTTTGGTTCCTCTCTAAATTTTCTTGGAGATACCAAAATACCTCAGTCATTTTAAGATACATACGTATCAAACCTAATGTACACAATACATTCATCTACTTCATACACCACCTGACCACTGTGCAGTTCATTTTAACTTTACCTTACGTCGGACGGAGATCAAATAAGTGGCTCTACTTAGTCCAACTTACGTGGCTCGCATGTCAAAATGTTTTGCAAACAAACACGAGCGCTGAAGCCACTGCAAATAGACCACAATGTACGTTCTAAGTAAAAACTTAAAGTGAGGAAAAGGATAAAAGCTGAAAAGGAACGCGTACTTTTCCTTTCACGTTTAAAGAATTCTAATCACTTGAAAAAGAGTTAATTGACGGGGAGATTTTCAAGAGTCTTTTTTTCATCAACAGTAATAAAATGAGATATATTTTGTTGTACACGTATGAAAAGAAAAATCAATTAGTAACACAGGTAAAGGCCCACAGTGCAAATTGATTTATCCAATTTTTTTTTATCAAACCTATATTATTCAGTATACTGGAAAAGGCTAGACAAATGCTGGTAATTCTGGACAACATCATTTTATATTATGTCATTTTTTGTTCACAATCAAAACATACACTAGCTTTGTCTGTCATAACGGTGCCCAGTAACAACCAGAGAGCTAACTAACCAAGTTCAATTTGCTTAACAATAAACTATTATTCCTCTGTTTGGCAAACGACGAGAACCGCCAATCAAGATAAACGGTTCAGTCCTAAATAATCTTAGCGATACAGTAATTACCATTTGCAAAGTTAAAGTGAAATAACAACAATTAATCAATCAAAAGCCTAGCCGTATCGTTGAAGGAGGCAGCTGTTTAAAGATGAATTGTTTCGGGAAGACGTTGCGTTTTCATTAATTTTGGGTAAACGATACAAAGGAGATGTGTTCAGAAGGTTCACTTAAACTAAACGGAAAGGGCACGGGCTGTCCGTGTCACACACAGTGACCTTCAGAAGGAACATAGTGGGTTTTAATCAGTTAAAGTCTGAAACTCCCTCCATCTGTACCCTCAGCGGGATGATTGATGATTTCCCACGAAAAAAAAATATATGAAGCATTTGTTGTTTGTCAATAAATATGTACAATGATAAGCCACTGTGACACTAGACGTATGAATATTTCAAAGATATATAGGTAATACGAAGTTTTTTTTTTAATGTAAAGGATCCTTATTTTATCGTCTGTCTTCCCCGCGTTTGACATTACATTTTAATATTTATTAGATAAAGTTTGGGCCAGCTGACCTTGATCTTGAAATTAAACAGACCTTCTGTTCTTCGTTATAAAATGCTCATGCCCTACATCTTTATCCAAATGGGTCCACATTTTGCGGGCATATTAATCGACCTCTGTTAAGTATCTTTTGCAAACGAATTTTAGCTGACTTTTGGCCATTTTGATGTTTTAGAAGCTTTCACCGCTTTCACGATACTAATGGAAGAAGAGAAAAGAAGAGAGATACTCGTTTATGTGTGAGAGATTATATAACAAATGTAGTTAATGCACATTATCGAGCTATTAATTAACAATCAGGCCTTAAATTTAATAATATTTCAAAGCACAAATACTCATTTTTGCGACTTCTAAATATAAAGAAAACTTGGTGAGTATTATGTATTATTATAATACCTAAATTACCCGAACAATATGATTTTGTTTGAACTCACGTAAATAAACATTTAAAATAATTTCCTCAAGTGACATTTTCTATCGCATACACTTCGTCTTCCGGGGCAAACAATAGGTAGACTATCTTAATCCCTGTAAATTAAATCCGAAATATTATGTAATTGGCACAAAAGACCGTAGCCGCCGCCATTTTGAATTAAAATGTTGTAATTTGAGGGGCGTGTGTATAATGTATGTGTTTTATTATGTCGCATGAAACGTGACGCCTAGGGAAATGAATTTCAAGGTAAGATATGAGGTATGCAAAATTATCACTCTTATATTGACTTGGAGCAAGAGCCCCCACAGTTTGTTATTTGCGCACCTCCTCATTTGATCCCGATCTACTAACTACGATTTCTCAACATGCAGCGGGTTTCTAAAATGTTAGTGATTGAACGCCAAATAGTATATAAATGGCAATAAGATTTTTTTAAAGTTTTGTATACATACACGACATATACCGTACTATATCCAGATATTGTAAAACTTTAACTACCTTTTACTGTTCATTTTATAATGAACATTGCAAAGACTAGAATTTTCATACCGCACTGTGCACACAGAAACAACCGTAAAATTTAATACAGTTATTCAAAAATATATGAAAGCACCGCATTGTGCCTTTCATTAAAACTCTTGAAACAACTTGAAAAATCACTCGTAACTCATTCGTAAAGCAAGAAAGTTCACGAACAAAATCAGAAACGCAAAAACTCTTGTCGGACAAACAATTCACAACAGTTCGAGAAAGTTTAAAATTTTTACAAAACTACTTTTAATAATGAAAATTCTTACCGACTACTGTTATGCTGATATCATTACAAGGTGAAATGTGCTTTATGATTTAGCACTAAGGTTGGTTTTTGTGGATAGCGTTTTTATTTACGAAGCCCATAATGTTTCAAAGTGGATACCTTGTAAAATCAACAGTGTAACGCCACGCTGTGTAAATACACGCAGATTAATGACGTCAGAATGCAGCTACTCAAAAATTTATACACAAACTGTATTTCGTATTACGAGTACAGTGGCGCACATTTTTATTTGGCGCCATTATACTTTTCAACATTTTATTTTTGTATCCATTTTAACTATGTATTTGTATGTACTTTCTAAGTATATCTTGGATACCAATGACTGTGTTTCGGATGGCACGTTAAACTGTAGGTCCCAGCTGTCATTGAAGATCCTTGGCAGTCGTTACGGGTAGTCAGAAGCCAGTAAGTCTGGCGCCAGTCTAACCAAGAGTTATTGGGTTGCCCGGGTTACTTAGTTGGGGAGGTCAGATAGGCAGTAGCTCCTTGTAAAACACTTTTAATCAGCTAAAATCCGGCTAGACTAGACCCCAACATATTAAGTTGGGAAAAGGCTCGGGAGATTATGATCCATTTTCTTCTTATGTTATGGTATATGTTCCTTAGGATGTTAATACCATTCCCCTTTTTTACATCACTCTTAGTACCGAGTCTGGTCCTTCATCCAGAAATGTACGATATACAACCATTATTTACAAACCCCAGCTGGTTCTGTAACGTTAAAATAAAAACATGCTCTTCTATTCCTTGCTGCGTTCTTACATTACAGTGCATGCTCGCAAATAGCACTCTATATGCATAATAATTTCCTTTTGAAGTAACCACGAAATTGGCGAAGAAAATCTACGTCTTTTCGAGGAAAATGCAACGAATTTTGCAACCACCATTTTGGAGGATAGCCACGTCTGAGCTAAGAGTCTGGGAGCCCACTAAACTTTTCACTTGACTCGCGAAAATCACCATTTACAACTCCATACGTGAGCCGAGTTTAAAATTAAACTTTTGCGAACTTCAACGGCTGAATTTTATGTGAATCCGCAGATATGGCTATGTTCTGATAAGCGGAATGTGAAACATTGTTCAAAAGAGTAGAAAAGAATGTTAGAATAGGGAATATTTTGTTAGTTTTTTGTTTAAAAAAATATACTTCTTGTCACTAAAAATGATTTTACTGCTTTGACTAAATACGCCAGCACATCAAGCTACTTCAATCTTATTGAATAAATATAAATTTATAAGGTGTCTTTGTAAACATTTTGTTCGAGGGTGCCTCTGTGAACGTTATGGTTAAGTTTCCTTTTTAAGACACTGTGGCGTTGTTGTTCTTAATTAGAAAATTTGAAATTGATTTGAAATGTCTTGTCAGTTGTGCTCTCAAAGAATAAAATATCGTGCTTGAGAAATCTAACGATTTTTATTGAAATATTGCCCAAAACCCAATAGGTTATGGGCCCAGGCACATAACGAGGCAATATTTCAATAATTTTTCGTTAAGAGCAAAAAGTCCGTTAAATTTAAAAGTCACGTCATAATGGAGGTCACGAACGCTATGAAAATCGAAAAGTTCGATGGTCGAAATTTCAAACAGTGGAAATTTCAAATAAAATGCGCTTTGAGAGCAAAAGGATTGAATATAGAAAGAGCAAGACCTACAGAAAATTCCAGTTCGCAAGTGCAGTGGGACAAGGATGATGGTATGGCTATGTTTATTTTAACATCCTCCATGGACTTGAATCAAATATCCCTAATAGAAAACTGCGAAACTGCGAAGCAAGTTATGTCCAAATTAGAAGCAATCTATGAACAGAAGTCAGAATATAACAAAATGTTAATTCATGAGCAATTCTATCAATATTCGTATAATACTAGTGATAGCATGGCGCAGCATGTATCCAAAGTGGAAAGCTTGGCAAAGCAATTACGAGAGATAGGGGAGAAAATCAGTGACACGGCAGTAATGACAAAAATTTTAAGCACGCTACCGCCGACATATCGTTCGCTTAGACAAGCATGGTTGTCACTTGATGAAAAAAGTCAAACTATTCAAAACCTAACGTCTCGTTTAGTCGACGAAGAAGCCAGCCTTGCCAACGATACGAGTAGTAGTGAGAATGCGTTAGTGACGTCAAAAGGAAATTTCAAATCGAGAATTGGAAACAAACAAAATAGTACGTCAAGTGAAGAAAAAAATTCAAGTCATAGATTTATTTGCTACAATTGCAATAAAAGGGGTCATTTCGCCAGAGAATGCAGAATGCCTAAGAAAAGGTACAATGAGAAGAAACCTAACAATAAGTTGGCATTCAGCGCAGAAGGTTGCTCATCTGAATATGATGAGAAGGCATGGATTTTGGACAGTGGAGCGTCAATGCACATGACCTACAACCGTGACTACTTCTGTGAGTTGAACGAGTCTCAATGTAGCAATTCGGTTAAATTGGGCAATGAGCAGAGTATCAAGGTATGTGGCGAAGGAACTGTGCTGATAGACAAAGAAGTTAATGGTACATGGGAGAGATGTAAACTTGAACATGTGTTATATGTACCAGAATTACGGAGAAATCTTTTTTCTGAAGGAGCTGTTACTAGGAGAGGATATACCATAATCAAGAACAATAAAAGAGCATTAATTCTGAAGAATAATATTGTTGTTATGTGTGCACAGTTAACAAACAACAATTTATATGAATTGAATATAAAAACGATCAAACAAGAAAATTGTAATATTGTTCAAACTGATATAAAAGTATGGCATGAAAGATTAGGGCATTTAAATGTCAAGGAACTTCAAAATATGTCTAAGAATGGTATAATCCCAGTAACATTGAGTGGCGATCAGAATTTTATATGTGAAGCATGTCAATACGGAAAACTAGCTAGACGCCCCTTCTTGAAATCTGTCCGAGGTCCAACACAGCCTGGTGAAATTGTGTACAGCGATGTGTGCGGTCCTATAGAAGAACCATCTGTATCGGGTATGAAGTATTTTGTTTTGTTCAAAGATGGAGCTACAAGCTATCGTCATGTTTATTTCATGAAACATAAGAGTGAAGTTTTTCAATATTTTCTGAAATACAACGCAATTGTGAAGAACAGATTTCAACGTGATTTACACATACTACATACAGATAATGGTTGTGAATATGTGAATCAAGAATTCGCATCATATCTAGCGAGCAAAGGCATAACGCATGAGCGTACTGCTCCGTATACTCCACAGCAGAATGGTAAAGCAGAGAGAGAAATGCGTTCTATAATGGAGTCTGCAAGAACAATGCTATATGCAAAGAATATTTCTTTAAACTTATGGGCAGAAGCTGTCAACTGTGCAGTATATTTGTTGAATAGAAATACATCAAGCCAAACTGGAAATGTTACATCATTTGAACTGTGGCATGGAGTAAAACCTAACTTACAACATATAAGAATATTTGGATCTATTGGTTATGTACATGTTCCAAAAGAAAAGCGAAGGAAGCTTGCCAAGAAAAGTGTGAAGATGTTGTTAGTTGGATATGACCAAGATAATTATAGAATGTATGATCAAAATACTAAGAAGATTACAATATCACGCGATGTGAAGTTTGATGAAAATAGTCTTGTAGAAGAAAAACAAAGGTTTGTAGAGATGAAAGTTGAACTAGGAGAGAAGGAACATTCTACAATATCAACTCCAAGAGATGAATTTCAACGTAAGGACGATGTACCCGAAGAAAACTCATACTCATCAGACGAGAGTATGAAGAGTACAGAAGACGTGGATGAAAGTTATATCCCTCCTAAAAGTACATGTTTGCAACAAGAGGGACTGAGAAGCATCACCTTACGTCCTCGGCGAGACAAAAGAGTCGAAGCTAATTTCACGGAATTAGAAATTCCTAACACGTACGAAGAGGCAATGACTAGTTTGAATTCTCATCAATGGAAGAAAGCTGTGGCTGAAGAGCTTCAGTCACATGAAGAAAATCAGACGTGGATACTAACTGAGAGGACTGAGAAGAAACCTGTTTCTTGTAAATGGGTGTTTACCATAAAGAAGAATAGAGATGGAGAAATAGTACGATTCAAAGCACGATTGTGTGCACGAGGGTTCACACAAGTCAAGGGCTTTGATTATAATGAGACTTTTTCCCCCACTAGCAGGTATGATTCCATCAGGGTGCTGCTCAGCATAGCCGCACGAGACAACCTACAGATGAAGCAGTTCGATGTGAAGACGGCCTTCCTGTACGGCGAGCTCTCTGAGGAGATATACATGGAGGTTCCAGAAGGGTTAGAAACTCAGCCTTCCAAAGTATGTAAGTTGATTAAGTCTATATGTGGTCTTAAACAGTCTTCAAGATGTTGGAATAAGAAGTTTTGTTCTTTTCTAACTAGTTATGGTTTTAGAATGTGTCCAGCTGATAATTGTGTATTTGTAGGATATTTTAAAGATGTAAAAGTTATATTAATTCTTTATGTTGATGATGGATTATTACTGTCGAAAAGTAATGATGTTTTACTAGACGTATTAAATAGTCTCAAACAAAACTTTTGTATTAAGATTTTAGACTGTAGTTCATTTATTGGTATGGAAATAAATAGAGAAAAAGATTGTATAAGTATAAGTCAAAAACAGTATATTAAAACGATTATAAGTAAATTTAATATGTCTGATGCTAAGTGTAGCAGTACTCCTGCAGATGTAAATGTACATTTGTCTAAGAATACAGGTAATGTGCCTATTAATTTCCCATATAGAGAAGCAGTGGGAGCTTTGTTATTCTTGTCATCTGTATCTAGACCTGACATAGCGTATGCTGTGAATGTTGTTAGTAGGTATGTCAATGACCCAGGTCCTTCACATGTTGTAGCTGTGAAAAGAATCATACGTTATTTAATTAATTCCAAAGATATATGTATTGTTTATAAAGGTAATGTTGAGTTAGTTGGCTACTCAGATTCTGACTTTGCAGGTGATTTGGATACTAGAAAATCTAATACAGGTTATATATTTTTAATGAATGGAGGTCCGGTCACTTGGTCTAGCCGTAAACAAAATACTGTAGCACTATCGACAACTGAGTCTGAGTACATGGCGGCTAGTGAAGCTGCTAAGGAAATCTTATGGCTTAAGCAATTTTTGTGTGATATAAAGGAGCCACAAGACACAATAATTTTAAATGTTGATAACCAGAGTGCAATTAAATTGATTAATAACCCTGTGTTTCATAGAAGGAGTAAGCATATAGATATAAAATATCATTTTATTAGAGAAAATGTGGCAAAGAATGTTGTTGTTATTAAATATATTGAGAGTTCAAATCAGTTGGCTGATTTCTTAACTAAAGCTTTGCCAGTACATAAATTTGATACAATTAGGAATAGGGTGATGAGTAATGTTTAATGTGGCTAGTTTGTTGTGTTTTGAGTTTGCTTATTTTTAAGTTATTGTTTAGAATACCAACTTATAGTGATGTGAGTGTGTAGCCTATAAGTTGCAGGCAGAATGATATTTTTCTTTAAGTTTTATTGAATTGTTATGTTTACCTTATAAATTTAAGTGGGAGTATTGAATAAATATAAATTTATAAGGTGTCTTTGTAAACATTTTGTTCTCGGGTGCCTCTGTGAACGTTATGGTTAAGTTTCCTTTTTAAGACACTGTGGCGTTGTTGTTCTTAATTAGAAAATTTGAAATTGATTTGAAATGTCTTGTCAGTTGTGCTCTCAAAGAATAAAATATCGTGCTTGAGAAATCTAACGATTTTTATTGAAATATTGCCCAAAACCCAATAAATCTGTCGAATTTCCTCAATAGATTTACAACCTTATCGCTGAAGCATATAAGTTTCAGTACAGTTTAAGGTAGCTTGATGTGCTGCGTCTGTACAATTCACATTATCACGCTGAAGAAATTCTGAAATAGAAATGTTTCTCTTTCATTATATACCTTCGTATGTTTTCTGCACTTTTTACGTCCAACAAAAGTAAGTAAAAATATGCAAGCTTCGCACATCCGTATGAAGACAAAAAATATTTTTTTCTTCTTGTCTGTGTCCAAGTTTTAATGAACGCGCGTGTACAAAAGGTTCAAAAACGACTTCAGCGTTTTAAAATTTATTATATTTTAATTAAGTTCTCTAAAACAGAGCTAGACTCAAAGTGAAATGCATAACGTTTTAATGTTTGCGAGAGTGGGGGATTTGTACTACTTATATTTAGTACTAGCGACCCGCCCCGGCTTCGCACGGGTGCAATGCTGATACTAAATACACTACAAAAAAACTCAAACTCAAAAATAACAGTATATTTCATACATATAAACCTTCCTCTTGAATCACTCTATCTATTAAAAAAAACCGCATCAAAATTCGTTGTGTAGTTTCAAAGATTTAAGCATACAAAGGGACATAGGGACAGAGAAAGCGACTTTGTTTTATACTATGTAGTGAAGACCTCATCAGCTGCTAAAAGCATATTCTCTGTATATAACTAGCAGTTTCTACCCGTGGACGTGTCGACTGCATTTTCAACTCATATGAAGGTAACAAAATTTCCCCGCATTTAGGGAGTTTTCGGGAGTTCCTAAAGAGCATGTCTCAAAATATAGGTAGGTATTTATTCCCTTTATAAAAAAACGTACAATACAAATAAATATAAATAAAAAAAAGCCATAAGGAGACAGGATGATAATCAAGTTAATAGCTCGGATATACATAGATACAGGAAGAACAGTTGTTCTGATAAAATAGTATCAGTGGTTTCGCAACAATAAACATTAGAACAAAGATTTTACGTCACCAATTTGACACGTTTTTGGATGGCTCCCGTTTCGCCCATTTTTATTTGGTAATGAATTTGACAAAAAATCTTTTTCATACTTTTTTTATTAGTTTCATTCACAAATGACACGTTGCTATTCTATTTTTGAAAAATATGAATCATTAGATGTAAAAAATGTTTGCATCGATTTATACCAGCCATGAAATGTAACTACAGTTTAAGTTAACGCCAAAACCACACGTCCATTAAAACTGAGAATTTCCTTCGAACAAGGGTACACATCCGCATAGCTAGAGGCTGTTCTTGTTTTACATACAGACCTTCCTAATCTCGTTACGTTTTCTCAAGCAAACGTTTCTCCTACCAATTTATTTTCATGAGTGATAATTAAATTTGGACGCAAGTAACGGTCCTTTTGGGGCAATAAGGTTACCGACAAACCAGCTAACTTTGCTATTAATTTACAGTACAAAATAATATTTCTAAGGAGGCTCTTTTCTGCGTTTTTCTTACACGCTTTTATTTTTGTCTCTCATGAATCTAGAATTGACTTATAAAAATGGCATGTTTGTGAAATATGCATCCAACATGAACCGTCTTGATCCTAACAAGAAGTGGTGAAGTGCGACTAGGTTTGATATGATGGAGAAATTCCATTTATAAAAAAAACACCCCACAAAATAAATATTAAATTTTATTCCCAACAAAATATATTCCTGAAGGGAGAGACCCATCCGAAGTAATCCGCAGCCTATTAAATTTCACGATCTCGTCTTTATGGCGTGACTTCTGACAGCAACCCTTACATAGTTTATTGTTTATGCTGATTTTTATCACTTAGATTACGAGTTACGTCCTTTTTATTCTTTATATTTATGAATAAGTCATAATTTGGGACGTTACGATGTTTTTATAGTGCCTTAACATAATCGTGAGGTGTTCGCGTGAGCGGGGCTTAAATGCCGTCATTGTGTGATAAGAAAGTGAAAAATAAAAAAGCTGCAACATCGTACGAAGCTAGAATTAACTGCTCTATAAGAAAGACGTATTATTTATATGACTTTAACTACCTACTACATTTAACAAAAATATATCACAATAACTTCCCACGATCTTGCGAAGGCATCACCAGTGTCGGTGACATATCACCGTCGCAATGTCTTCTTTTATCATTTCGTATACGATCAAGGGCAGATAGATTGTTGTAATAGAATTGAAAACAAAACGACCAGTGTTCAAAAAATAAGATATAAAGGTCATAAGCGTTAAGCGCATATCGGACGACAAATAATAACACCTCTATACGAATTCCATTCATAAGCAACCCGATAGCATCCGTCGTTCAAACAATTTATTATTGCTAAACATATCTTATTAACCTCAATATTTACAAATACTTTCATTGTTTATGTGAACAGTAATTATTCTGTAGCAAACACTCGTTCTCACATTGTTAGTTTGTTACTCAAACTGTAAAGAGTGCTATAAACCAGTGAAAGTCTACAAATGTGGCAAAACCAACACTTAATCAACCGCAATAATAATCAGAACTAGTGCTACCAAGAATAGTCTTTTAATATAATAAAATTCATGGAGTGAAAAGACATTGGAATCAGTTTAAAATTCTGGCAACGTTTCTGTTTAAAGCCAATTTAATATCAAGCATCGTTTAACGTTCAAACTACTCTCAGTTCCGTAAAACTGCAATATCATTTTGTTTTAATATTTCCGAAAGGAAATTTTTAAACGAAAGATGAGACTTTACACATTTATACTTCTAATAGTGACCGTCGAAGCGAAACCTAGAACAAAATACTGTGATGTTGTTTCTACTGATCCGACCAAACATTGCTACGTGAAAGAAATTTTGACCTCCATCGCTCATAGTCCGAATCAGTTGTCTGTAGATAGAAACAGCAATACCTTATACTTCAGCTTCGATTTCGGTCAAGGGGAGTACGTGCCGGCTATACTACACATTGATAGCAAAAACATCAGCGTGTTGAAAGGAGTCAAAGACGCTTTTGCCATGGCTAATGATCCCAACACAGGAGAAATGTACTTCGGAGGCAGTCACGGCATCTACAAATACAGCGCCCCAAACAAAAGCCTGCAGAGATTGAACATCAATAATTTGGACATCTGGTGGCTGTTTATCAAGAGAAGAATATATTTCATCAAGTTTCCTAGTCTCAGTGCATTTTACTACGAAAATAAGACCATAAGAGCTGTTCCTGAGCTAAGAGGAGATATTGTTCACCAATTCGTTTTAGATAAGGAAGATAACATATTCTTTATAAACGGAACTGGATTGTTTGGTATAAAACATGATGACAATAAGCCGGTGTTGCTGCGAGATCATCCGAGATTCCTCGGTATTGCGACGGACAACAATGGATACGTTCACGTTTGCAGTGAAGATGGCATATTTGTGGTCACGAAAATGGTTCAGAAAGTTAAGAAGGTTATCAACGTGCAAGGAGTGTTAGGATTAACTTTCGATAATGCTAACAATATAATTTACTCTGATTCACATGAGATAGTACGACTAGTTCCTATGGCGAGGGAAAATTATTATAATCACGTTCGTGGAGAGTAGAACTTTGTAGACTAAATTTATGAATAAAATGTTTATTGTACAGAGATAGCGCGCTTCATCTCACACTGCTGTTTTTGACTGTTGACTGACAGGCGTAGTGGCTTAGCTTTGGGCTTTTCACTACCGGTTCGTGTTTTTGATGACTGTTTGAAATAAATTTTAATGTATTGGTCTACATTTTCGGCCAATGGAATTCGTCCACGATTAATGATAAAAAAGAAACTGTTTTACTGTTATTATTTTTTTAAGATTTCTAAATATTTAATTTAAAGTCTATTTGTTATTTGTTTAGTGTCAAGTGATAGATGTAGCCTATTATAAGTATAGATTTTTATTACGTTCTAGAGATAATCAATGCTAATTACATAAAAAAGTATAGTTTGTGTTCATTTAACCAAAAAGGCCAAATAAAAACATTCACTCAGAGAATCATCCTTTAATTTAGAGTTTAAAATTACATCTGCCTAGCCTTTTCCCAAGCTGTGTTGGAGCCGGCTTTCAGTCTTAAGCGGATGCAGCTGAGTACTAGTGTTTTACGTGGAGCAACTGCCTGTTTGATCTCCTCATCCTAGTAAACTGGGTTAAGACTTGTTGTCAGGCTTCTGACTACCCGTAAAGACTGCCAAAGATGTACAAATGACAGCTGGACCCACCAATTTAACGTGCGAATTTCCGAATCACCCATCAATGGAGTTTACAATTACATAACAATGTTACGTTTAAGTAGATGTTGCCATTCCATAAACTATTTTCATAGCAATATTTTAATGAGCTTTTAACATTAAACACACGCCGCGGTTTAACCACACTTTGGTGCTAATTGAATCTGTTTCATTCAACGGTTCTATGTATAACCAAACAAGTCTATTTACGTGTTACCCAGTAAATCCGGATATTTACCACGCCCTAGTAAATATAGGCAGTGATATAAGTGAACACGGGTACTTATTCTGTTTACACAAGCGTACAGACGCCAGCACGTCAAGCTAATACAATCTGTCAAATTTTCTTAATAGATTTTCAATTTTGATTTTGATTATCAATGAAGAATACGGTTCAAAGTTGATTGAGAAAATTTGTCACATTCGGGTAGCTTGATATGCTGGCGTCTGTAGGTACATATTCTTTATTCTGTTACAGCAAAATATGTACATACTTAAAGCTTCTAGGTCTGGGTGTAATTCATCTTCACTAATATTATGTGTGAGTTTGTTTCTTCATGACCCTTACAAGCTTAAATGGCGGAACCGAATTGAGATCAAATTTGGCATGGAAAGAAGAAAGAAATAGGTGGTAAAATGGAGGTACTATTTATTGAGATGCATGTGTTTCCTGCGAGACGTGATAAAATAACGGGTGAGAACTAGTCGAGCGAGGTAAAAATCCACATTAATTTAAATACCTAGATCTCCTATGTGTGTTTTCCAACCAGCCCGTAAAGCTAGGTACTTGTTAATTTAATATGAAAATGGTTGTACCACCAGAATAAGCCCCAGTATAATGTATTTCAGATCAATGTTTACATACAACTGTTGACGCGGCTATTTCACAGACGCATCGAAATAAACATACTGTATCCAGTGGACTATATCGGGTAGCGTGCGTATTGTTGTTTGTTTATTTTGTCGGATTACGACGGACAGGCATTGATATGGCAGTGACTTATCGTGGAATGACTGGACGCTGAAAGGTCATTCCAGAATTTCCAATGGAAACTTTGTTACTAAGATAAAATTGACTTTGATTGTTAGTATTATTTGTGACTAGCCGATACCCACGGTGGTACCCGTGTTTCAAGGGGACTACTTCAAGTGACTGGATTAAATTAAAGTCTCACAAATACCGTAGCTTTCTGTTGATAAAAGAATTTTCAAAATCAGTTCGGCTTATTCAGACATTACTTACTACAAAGTCATAAACACACAAACTTATAATAATATCGCAAATTTACAATAATAGCACCAAGGTAAGCAATTGATTTTAACACCCAGACCACAGCCAACAAGAATGCTCATCACACAAATGGCGACTGTACCAGGAATTGAACCCGGGACAATCCGCTTGGCAGTTCGGCATGGTAACCATTACATTAATATCAGTATAGATTGGAATATAAATATTATAATGCCCAAATGCCACATTTCAAAATCAAACATAGTATTTGCGGGTAATAATGAACGTGTTTATTATAGATAAAACATTCTTGATGAACCAATTATATTCATTATCTAAGAAACTTTGTCTGAATACCAAAAACCTTTACACCTAATCATTAAACCTAGAATCCCACAGCATCGTGAGATTTAGACTATTTATTTCTCTTAACATTTTTGCTCCCTCTGTTATAGCAATTACTTAAGACAATATTCCGATCAAAATATTTCCCTGTGAAGTAATCTACCGGTATTTGGTTTCAGCAATTTACCTCATTTAATTCAAAGCACGGATATTGGCGGGAACTTTATTAATTAAATACCACACGCTTGTACGGCTCGATTTTCAGCGCATTACAAGATGGGGTCAGTTGGAGAATGGGGTTAGGTTGGACCATTCTATTGATGTGCTTGCCATCTTGTTGTTATTGGTATTTTGAAAAAAGTATTTAATAAAAAGGTGTAATTGAAAGAGTTTAATTATGTGGTGTCTAAAATTAAAGTTTTGTACAGAATATCGGGATAATCGAGACGAGAAGTTTGTAATCAAGGTAATTTTAGATGTTTTAGCGGGCGGTGCTTCGAATGCATCAGCTATCAGATGTATGAATTTGGAAAGATGGTTGTAAAGTAACCCCCAATTTTACGAAAGCAAATTTACCTATATCTTGCGTTTAACTAGCGACGAATGTGAATATTCCTTATTTACAGATAAATGCACTTCTGTCTTATCCATCAAGAAACTAGACACGATATAAATACTAGCTATTCCCAAAGAGTTCCACTTTCCGTATACGGATAAAAAGAAGCCGATGGACTTTCTAGGCTCTTCACTGTAGGTCAAAAAAGAAAAACAATTTTGGAACGAAACACGGACATACAGACATACAGAGTTACTTTCGGATTTATAGTATTAAAGTATACGGATAATATGTATATCAAGAGTCTATTGTTCAGGAATAAAAATCAATAGACAATTGAATTTCCATTTACGCTATCGGTTATACAAAGTGTTGCAATAACGAGGTTCATCAAATAGTTATTCAGGATCGTGCTTAATCTGTTTTCAAAAGCATTACCGGTTTCAATGTACCATCAATAAATAGTTATATTTCTGTTTCATCGCTGCAAATATTTGCTTTATAGGTAGTAATCACACTAAATTAAATGACAAATGTTTAACTGGAATTACTTCAATCAAAAATATTTTGGCTATCAAATAACTATTTTCTGTTATGTTCAGTATTCGAGATAAAATATATTCATGAATGATTTCAGTTGCTTTACACAAAAAACAAATTAAATAATAGTAGCAAAAGCATACATTTGTGATGCACAAAAATGCTTAACCTTTTGTGACCGCCACGACAAAAAAAGAAAGATGTGCCTTCAGCGCCAAGCTAACAGTTTATTCGTAAATACTTACAATAGAGTAGTGAATTAAGACTATTAATTTAGAAGTTTAAAAGTCTGTCACGTCAGCGTCAGTCGTGACCGTGGCGTGCTAAGTACTTTGTGGTTTGTCATCTATGTATATGTGACCGTGGCAGCCAAAAGATTAAAGAATTCAAAAAAGCTGCTTCCTCATTTTTTTACAATTTGTAATTTATTAATCCAAAAAGATCGTAACTTCAAATGTGCAATATTAAGCCAAGCTAATCCGGGACTCAGCGGACAACGGCCACAAAAGGCAGCCTAATATTTTTTTATATAAACGAGAGCCAATTTAATTAAAACCCCATGACTAAGGGGCCAAGCGCTTCGCCGAGCTCTGCAGATGGTACATACTTAAATAACATGGCTATCATAAAATGTTGGTCTGTCAACTTCAAAAATATACGCACATTTCTCGAAATGAAATTGTGGAATTCTATCCTACAATGTTATCCCAGCAAATGCATTGTTCCTTTGGGATATACGACGGAATATATGGAATACGGAAACAGGGAGGTACTTTTGTATCACATACAATATTAAAATGTTAATGGGAACTGGATTAGGAAACCATGTAGTGTATATGTGTTGTTTCATTTTGTGATAGGTCGAGATGCACTCAGTTGCCAGTAGTTGAATAGATATAAATCAGTTCAGGATTAAGTAAATATTGCTCATTCACTTGGTGTACAGTGCCAACATCAATACTATTGACTCACAATGTCTGAAACAACATAGCATAATTAAATGTTTCCTTCACTTTAAACTATTCATTTTTTTTACTTAATAATAAAACCATACATACATGTATCACCTTCATCTGAATCGCCTTTTCCAAAACCATACTAGGATCGATTTCCAGTCTTAATTATATGCAGCTGAGTCTTTCTGACCTCTTCAATTGCTTAATCAAACCGATACTCCTTAGTCAAAGTCAAAGACTTTCTGGCTTCTGACTACCCGTAACTTAAAATTTTCCACTGAAAAATCACATCAAAATATTCTCCTACCAAAACACCAACGCGAAAAAACCGTGAGAAATTTGAACCTCCGGGCACCCATTGACCTACCCATTCCATCAGGAAACATTCGACAGTGGCAGGTCACGTCCTCGCCGAGCCCTTCAACTGCGCGTAATTCCGCAAAACTTCGCGTACGGTGCGTAATTTAGCGTGCGTACCGTCGCCGTCGCAAATAGAAGAACCGCGGCACTAAGGCCAGCGTTTTCACATACACTTATATGGACGATTGTAATGGAAATGTTGAAGGATGACAGGGCTACGGGTGGATGGCTGGATAACTTAAGACTGAAGGTTAACATTTTGCGTATTAAGGAAATTTACATGGGTGCAAATCTGACGTGATATTATGCGTGAATCCTGTCCTTATCCTAAACTTTATTTGGGGTCGGCGCAGCACGTTTTCTTCTTCCACACTTTTGCGCCTGTTAGCTCACAAGGCAAATTTCTAGCCATATCAACATTGTGTGAATCCTCACTTTCTTAGTATTATAAATTAGAATGTCAGTTTATTTATTAATAAACGCTTTCACGCCAACATGGCTGAACTGAGATGAAATTTATCATGGAGATAGACGGTATCCAGGAGACGGAGACAAATAAATAAAATCTATTAATATACTGCAGACGGAGATAAAAAGATAAAATCTATTCATTAACAACCGGTACATAAATTGTAAACGTTCTATGTAAATTTTTACACGAGGAAAATATACTAAAACCAGGATAGTCAACCCTATCTCTCCAACGAAATGGGATGCATGCACCAGTAGGCTCTTTAGAACTCCCGATGGAAAACGTACGTTTATCAAACAATACAGAAAATAGAATATGTGCAATGGCGGGGAAAATGGCCGCGGATGTAACAATGTATTATGTCCCTGTCCAATTGTCCGTCTGTGTCATGCATTGTGCCCTGACATATTTTATTTCATGGAGGCATGTTTTTTTTATCTTTTTTTTGCTTGACTTTTCTTGGTATGAGTGTAGTACACACGGTGCAAAAATTAGGCTATTTTGTTAAGTATTTAATCTAAGGAACGAGGATCGCAAATTGTCACAAATAGGTCTAAGTCGAGCGCATGAATATCTATCTCTATTCATGATATATAGACTGACTTGCATGACGTCTCATAAATCATCAATAAATTAAGAATACAAGCGACCTGAATTAATTTAATTATCCCCGAAGGGGACAGAAACAAGAAATCATTACATTCCCAATATTTTCGACTCCACTTAATTTCTACAGACTAAAATTCACTTTTGTTCCTTTTGATGCTTTTGCAGGCTTTGATCCTAAGGAACCCTACTGAGTTGGCAACCTACCTGCTGCAAATAAATTTTAAACTAAAAACTAAATAGAAAATCGACTAACGTTCAATACAAAGTTCATTTTTAAAATCCAATATCTATTAACCCATTGAAAAAGCTAATAATTTGACATATCTTCTAATATAAGCGGCTTACGGCCGGCTTGCGTGGTAAATAAATCGGCTTACCGCTGTCGAGTGGCTATTTGATCGCCGCGGTAGGTAATAGCCCCGTCGACTTACAATAAAGAGAACTTCTTCAATGCGGATTATATGCAGTCAATTTAATTTTCTTTTAAGCTTATAAAAGACAAATTCGAAGACATCAGATCGTTGAACGGTAGAAAAATTGTCTTTACAACAGATTGCATTTATAATCATGAAATCCATCCGGTATCCAGACTAATTGTTGGCCATGGCCGCTGTTCGCTAAGAAGGCCAGCCAGCAGCGCAGGATATTATGGTGCGCAAGCCTTCGCCCAAAAACAGATGCACGCTCTGTTCCCTCTCTCTCATAGTCTGATGGGACGGCAATCCGACAAAACCGGAGAGACATCAGGCACAGGACCGACATTTGCGTGCACCCCGAAGCGCGTACTGCATGTAGTTTAACCGAATAAGCCCAAACTTTAATGTTTGGACAAATCCGGAATAATACTTTTATTTACGGATCTGACATATAAAGCCTTTTGCTTACCTAAGTAGGTATGTGATACCCTTAATTTTCATAAACTTAAAAGCCAAATAAAGCATAATGTAACTGAAAGTCTTAGATCAAGAATCATAACAAGCACTTGAAGGAGTTACTAATTTTTAAGGGTCAATAATTTTTACCAACACATAAACATAACATATGATACTGGCCCATACCTATCCTTATGAATATGAACATCGTTTCAAAAATCGCACACGACCCACGGGACATGGAGAATGGTATGTTGACAGGGAACTAATGGCGAACTTTATCATCTACGTATAGGCTTTCCGGCGTTAGAAATATGATACCCACGTATGAGCCCTTTGTCACACTATCACTTCTATATCGAATGATATTCTTTGAGATTACATGTCGGGTAACTCAATAGTCACTGTTTTGTCACTACGATGGGTAAATGAACACAATACGACTATATTATAACGAGATAATATACATACCTATACGAGCATATGTAGCCTTTAAGACAACTGCCGATTCATCATTTATATCGAGTGTATATCTTTATCGTTAGTTTTAGGGTTCCTTACCCAAAAAGTAAATCCAGGTATTGTCACCATCTGTATCTCATGAACTCTTATAGCAAACGCAAACTAACAGACTAAAAATAAATATTCCATACAACAAACGTATTTGTTGCTTGATAATACCGAATAATAAATTAAGGAAAAAGTACCGCGAGAGTCCAATTACCGCTTGGCTAGTATTTACGATAGCTAAAAAGTATATACACCCAATTAACTTCACACTTAAGTGTATTTAAATGAAACTAGTTTAAAATACAGTTTCTTATTCCCTTTGATTCCGTGCGACAGTCTGTTTCGGACGCTTTGCAGGAATTAAAGAGCTCCACAAACATAATTCACATTTATTTATGCATGGTTTGTGCTGCGATAACACTGTTCTAGTGTATTTTAAATGTAAATGCTTTGATGGCTATTTAGTCTAGGTTAATCTGGGAATTGTCAGAGTCTGACTAACATGTTTGTAAAGTCTGCTTTGGGAACAGACGACTGACGTTCTGATTTTGGCCAGGTTCATCATCTCCCGAGCCTTTTCCCAACTATGTTGGGGTCGACTTCCAGTCTAACCGGATTCAGCTGAGTACCAGTGTTTTACAAAGAGCGACTGCCTATCTGACCTCCTCAACCCGGGCAACCCAATACCCCTTGGTTAGACTGGCGTCAAACTAACTGGCTTCTGACTACCCGTAACGACTGCCAAGGATGTTCAATGACAGCCGGGACCTACAGTTTAACGTGCCATCCGAAACACATTTTGGCCAGGTTAAAGTACCAAAATATTGTTATTATTATGTAATGTAACAACAATGTTACGTTTGTAATTATGTGGTAATGGATATCTTTGATAGTTGAGAAAAATTATGAGACGTCATCGTATGGCGAATGTCATGTATGGCGAAACGCATACTATAAAGAGTGTGTTAAGTATGAATGTGGATGGACGGAGAGGAAGAGGTAGACCAAGGAAGAGATGGATTGAGTGAATGAAACATAAATAAAAAGGGAGTGGATGTTAGTATGACGGCTGACATGGAGAGGAAGCGCAAAATATATTGCGCCGACCCCAAAATAACTTGGGAACAGTGCAGGAAGAAGAAAAGATATTCTATTTCCTACTAGACTTTGAAATACGTAACCTTTCACAAAAGTCGCTTCAGTAGTAAATTTATTAGAAGTAAACCTTCGTACCTTTCCTTTCTATATCTATAATAACAAAGAAAATAAGATACCTCAACACTACTCCATAGACGATAAAAACTAACAAGATACCAGTATCCAATTGGCGGTAAAACTTTTGAACAGGTCGCAATAAAAATAAGTGCACCGCCAAATCAAATCCCAGGCTCCAGTTCTCGACCAAGGCAAGTAAAACCTTCCCTGGAGTCTTGATTCGATTCGTGGCTCCGATAAATGCGTTTAAAGGTCATTTAACAACTATCAATGATAAAACTTTTCAGTCTAGGTTTACAAAATGATAATCCATTTTGTTACTGATATATCAAGTGACGAAGTTTTTTATAAATAAATTGATGAAGATGTGTTGATAACTTACCTATCAAATAAGAATACGAAATAATACCTATACCCTTTGACTTTACGGAATATGGATCATGTTGTGAGAAAGGTTTTGAATATGAATGTGGATGGATATAGAGGAAGGGGACGACCAAAGAAACGATGGATGGATTGCGTGAAAGTTGATATGGCTAGAAAGAAGGTAACTTGTGAGATGACGGCAGATAGAAGAGCGTGGAAGACAAAAACATGCTGCGCCGACCCCAAATAAAACTTGGGATAAGGGCAGGAGGATGATGATGACCCTTTGTCTTTACGTAGTCGAGTAAATAACAACATACATGATAAAAGTTTTAATTCAAGACTTTCGATACAATATCAGTTAAAAGCATCTTATAGTCAATGACTTTCTCCCCATATTCACATTATTTCCTCGTCAGACTCCATTGTTTTTCGGAAATTGATATTATAAGTGAACACACCACTGGTCTCTAGACGCGAGCATAAAATTTAATATCCGTTGTAGACGTCCTGCGCAATGTTCTGCTCATTGTTCGACAAATTCAATTTTCGTTTAAGCAATTATTACCCTTACCGTGTATTATAAAAGGGTTTTCTTAGTAAAAATCATAAAGGATACGTGATGAAAAGGTATTTTGAAATGCCGAAGTCCGGAAAATATGTATATAATAACTAGCTGTTTCCCATAGTTTCACCCACATCTTTGGAAAAACACTTTCCACAAACGGATAAAAAGTAACCTATGTCCTATGTCAGGTTCTAGACAGTAATGTACTCCAAATTGCATTTAGTAGGTTTAGGCTAGTAGCGGTTTAGTATTTCTTATGAAGTTGTAGTTCAAGGATTTTTCATTATGCTGTATTTTTTGTGTCGCTAGAATATCATATTGAACAGCGAGTTTTACCTGGAAATTTTCGATCAAACATAATAAAAATAACAACCCACTAGTGGCATGCAGTCTTCTCAAAATACCGAATAGAAAAATGGTAAAAAAATCCCTGAGCCCCCATAGTCACGCCAATCTCAGCCAATTCAACGTCACGTTGTCACGCTCGGCCATTTTATTTGGCACGCACGAGCGTGACCAATGGCTGCCGTCAAAAATATATATGGCTAGCACGTCAGTCGAATTTTTTTTTACTCTTTTGATCAAAAACACAACCGCTATCCTACAATGGTGCATGTTTTTTTAACTTTTTTGTAACGTGTCCATTTTGGTATGTGGCATGAATTTTTCCTAACTCGTTCCATACATTGAATGCCTTGTTCATTCGTTTTGTGCGTAATTCGCAAATCGGACTAGGAATGTCGTTTTATAAGGTTGACAGTCAATATGAAGTAGCGTAGGGTCATCCCGCCGCATTAAAACAGGACCCTTACTCAAATACATACTTATATAAATAGATGAATAAAATTTAAAAAAAAAAATCCGTTCTTGTAGTAGTAACCTGCAAAACTATATGAAAAATTCCTTACCAAAAAAGACTTTAGAAAGACACGTGAGCGTTGTCCTCGAATATACCTAGCTATATTTACTTTTGCCATCGAAAAGGGGTTTACTCGGAAAGTTTTAAAATTCAATGAATTCCGTCAAATTAGTCACCGTACGGGTTCTGGGACTTTGATCGACATACAATTAATTTCAATCTGAGAAAAGGAAATCAAAGGTAGTAACTAGATATGACTTGTGTCATAATAATATTTTTTTATTTGTGTTATTGTGTAAACCAATGACAAAGAAAGAACAGAAAAATAATTTATGTTGCACAAGCGCACACACAACATAAACAAACAAAAAATAAAATAAAAAACCAATAATAAAATGGGGAGAACAAAAAACCAGAGCTTTTTTAAACTACTTCAAAAAAGACGGCATTATCAATTTAGACGTGATTGTTCCTTTTTTGACAATTTATCACTTGTACATGCTGGCGATCTTATTAAGGCTATCAGTCCATTCTGTCGACTGTCCAGCCATGCCACGCTATTTGCAGACCATTATGTAAACGCTTCATAAACCAGTATCGGCCATTACCATACAAATGTATTTGAACACATAACGTTATTACCAGCGACTGCACGTAAATCTAGCCGACGCCATGAATCCAGGTAATTTATTGGAGCCCATGGTATCTCCACATGTATTACTGGGGCAGTAGGGTACCCACAAATGTGGTAATCCAAGAAAACAATATTTTTTATTTTGAGAAAAAGTCATTGCGATATTATCAGGTTATTAGGTGTGCTGTCAGAACTTTTAATACTGTAGCGTCATTACATACATCGCCATCTAGTTTAATACGGAAGAACCAACATGCGACAATCCTGCAGCACACATGCAGAGTTTACAATGTCATTCAACATAATATAGGAGAACCCGACAACAACTGTTGGGGCAGTAGCCAACCAGACATAAAACCCGACTGGTCTGAGGATCCTCCCTTTACTGCAGGATATGAAGACCTTTACTTCCTGGACTTCGCTACCTCACAATACTAATTACAGAATTCCGTACTACAAGTTGTGAAACAGGTCTCGGATCGTCTGGGAACCGACAAATGAGGCATTTCAATCGTGGTGTCCTAATCATACCCAGTCAGTAGTCACACAATTGTATTTAAGCACCTAACTAAATAAATACACCACACCAATTTGGAACTCAAACAACAAAGCGATATTTCATAGTTAATGAGAAAATAATAGCGTTGTGGCGGTTAATTCTCTCGTTATTAACTAATTAAATTGCGATCGGTGATGTGTGCACGGTTACTGAAATACAACGCTTTGCTGTGTCCGTAGTGACATAAACACTAGTCCAAATAGTTTTATCGTAATGCAATATTCCGTTTCTAATTTTACGTTTCATTTGTTTTGTAAAGGCTGTATTTTAAATTTATAAATTTACTTTGTTGATAAAGCTAATGTGACTTGTAATATTCCACTGGGTAAAGCATTCCTTTCATATAAATCGTTTCTGCAATAATTACGTCCTGCATAGCTACTTAAACATACTCAGTACCCCGCTTAAAATAAGTATACTGCATAATAAATATTAGAAAAGAATATCTAGTTTTAATTCCGGGAGGGCGGTATTGCATGTGCATCCTGCACCCAATGCTGGATTTTTGTCTTGCGGAATTAAAACTAGATATTCTTTTCTAACATTTATTGAAATGGATTTCCGCAAAGTAACGCCTGATTCAATAAGTTAGCATACTGCATACTGTAAGTGTCCTTCCTCAGTACATGTACATGGTAAATATGCCTTAGTGCGAAATATTGTAACAAAATAGGTAAAAGTTTTGTTTAAACACAAAAAAAGTGTTATCAACACTAGGTCAAAAATCACATAGAATTATTTCTAAAAAAAGGAAAAAAGTAACTGTTCTTGCACAAGGAGAAGAAGTCTTACTTCTTTAGTACCGTATGGCTACCCTACATATAAAGTAATGTCTAGTGTACACGGGACGCATACGTTCGCTGCACGCTGCCCGCCTACATTATGCGTCTCGATACGCATACCTAACATATGCCCATTTGCCTTCTAGAAAAGAGGGTAGTCTTACAAAAAAAGATAGTGATAAAACTATATTGTTATGTTGTGACCTACTTATGATTATTTTATTCCTGCATTTACATCAATTAGTTAGTCGTTTCTATTAAATCTATATATACAAATATATGTTGTATAATTCGATATGAGTTTATTGAGTCCTCAAAATTCCCAAATCTGTAGACGTGTAAGCACAAGCAAATTGAGTATGACTCACCTTTCCGCTGCACCAGCTGACGGGTCCCAGTTGTTCGAAGGCACAGCACATGGTGTTCACTAAAACTTATACTTATTATCACTGAAATATTCTTTACTGTTGTAAAAACGATGCAAAACGTTGCACGGATTCTTTGGGACTGTCAATTTTCACTTTTTTTTTTCAATAGCTAACATGACTTGGGCACTCATTGTCGCTTGTCGCATACCTGTCAGTGTCATTTGCGAAAGACGGTGGAAGTTGTATAGGTACTTGCTGCTGAGCACTGCTCCAGTATGACTTACAATGTTTACTACTGCCATCTCATAAGGACTCAAATACCTAAAAATCATGAAGCTAATAACTTTGTTTGTATGTTTGCTGAATTTCTACGACTAACGCAATAAAATATTTCATATAAAACAAGATATTCTGTTCAGAATACGGTAGTGGAACGGTTGTTTTATAGAACTGTCAAAAACGGTTATTTTCTATGCAATTTGTATGAAACACATATACAAACGATAAATTAAATTGATATTAGTTTAGAATGCTTTACAAAATGAATGTGATAAAGTATTTTATTCTTGGTCTAATCAACTGCGGAATTGTCGCGATGTAGCTCTGACTCCGAATGTAATTAATTTAAGCTCCTAAATACTTAAAATCTGAATATAATTATAATTTATTCTACAGTTAATATATAATAGTTTAGCGCCTGTGAAAAATGTGTGAGCAATTTTTGTAGTGTTACATATGCGTCGTGTAGATTGGTTCTAGTTGCTCTCGTCGGGTAGGCATTTTGGTACAGACTACCAACATTTTTGTAGCGCATTGTATATTTATCTCCTGGGGATAGGAATTCGGCAGCACAAGTGATTTCATTAACTGGATCAGAATCACCAGCCTGGACAAAGCCTGCGTAGTATGGAAATGGATGATCGCTAAAGTATTGCGAGTAGCCCAGTCATTGCCACACTTGATTTAAACTGAATTATAATACGGCAACACTTTAAAATGAAACATAAAACTTCCTTGGATCATTATCATGAACTACCTACCATGCGACAGTCTTAATTCACTGAGTTTAACACCTTAAACTCCTGCCAGACTCCCTTTAACATAAGCGTGAAGATAAGATAAATAGCAAGACTTTATACACGTGGCCGTATCACACGGCTGGAGTGCGGTTCCCTATTGAAAACTTCTCCAATATTCTCGCAGCGAAACTCGACACAGTTCATGGCTCATGACATTTAAAAGCTTGGGCTTAATACTGAATCTAATTATTTGGACTCGGGTTTTGAGAGAATAAATTTAAGGTATGATTTTAATTTCTAGAATGCCAACTGTTAAAATGTTCATAAAGTTTAAAATTTGTACAAATAGCAAAATTCAGCAGGCTCATAGCGATTCTAAGTCTATTCTATCAAGAAAAGAGAAAGCTTTTTCTGTCAATGTCCGTTTTCTGGTAGACAAAACTTGTTTCTACGGTTGTCATGCTGAGCCTGCTGATGGAGGGATTTTGGCTGACATTACACCCTGACTCCTTTAGGTACTAAAAGATACAATTTTACAATGTGGATACTAGATCTTTATTCAAGCCTTTCGGTTCAAAATGGAAGTAATCATCGTAAGATCTCCGTCATCCATAGCCAGGCAATCTTGATAAATCCGACCTGCCTGAAACTGCCCGCAAGTTATAGGTGCATGCTCGCGAGCGGCACGAATTTATTGCTTACAAGATTTATGCGGCTGGCTATTGATTAAGGGTCAAGGGAAGGTTTAGACCGGTCAAGGAACGGATTTGCTGGTAAACTCTTGTTGCTATAGAGAGGTTTTACTCGAATAGACTGCTTAGTTTTTTGGCTAGTCAACATTTTAGCCAACTGTAACTGAAAGAACTCTATTTGGTTTTTATTTTTCGTTATTGGTTGTTCTAGAAGTCGCGTAAACGCTACTGTCTATAATTATATTTTCTTTTTATTCCTAAGTCGGCAGATAGTTCCAGTAGGAGTAGGTATACAATAGCATAACTTTACAGTTACCCAAAGTCAGCAATACTTACGGCGTTGCACAATTATTAGTCTAATAATAAAATATTTCGAAAATAATGTACAGACGCCAGTAGGTCAACTTAACCGAATCTGTCAAAAATTAACGGTATTGTAATAAGGTTAAGATTGTCAACCTTAGAAAAAATTACAGATTGAGGTAGGTTGATGTGCTGGCATCTGTACAACGACTTGTATAATACCTATGATTAAGTTAATGGCAATATGCTCGAGTCCCTTGACACTGTACTATATCATGTAGTTCTATGAAAGTTTACAGCTAACTACACCACTGACTAGGTACTTTTCTAGTAAACTAGCGTGATGTCATAGCTCTTTCTATCACAGGAGCGTATAATCTCGATATACATACATAGGTATAACGTTCCATGTAGCGAATCAAAGAGACTCCGTGTGAAGCTTGTTCTTGGAAATATCTGAAGATCGCTCGACTGTGAGTGAGCTACTAATGAAACATGAACAACTATTCGTGATAGCTTCATTAACTGCTCAAGTCGCAGCTGTTTTGAGGAAGTTAGTAGGTACTGATATTATGAATAAGTGATAATATAAATCTGTCTTCATAAGTATTTTTTACATGTGTTACTTGAGAATGCGTGCTTGCCCTATTGGTAGCGCAAAAATACTGGCATTAGAATGAAGAAGAAAAAGTCTGTTGGGTAATTTTGGAACACTTATACAGGGTGAATTGTAATATGATCATAGTCTTAATAGTCTTGATAGTAGGGTTAATTTTCATTTTATTTTTATAAAGACATTCATACTGAAAAATAACCCATTGTGCCATGAGAATATAAAAGATTATTAAAGCTAAATTAACAATTAATACAGGATAGGCAGCCTAGTACGCCTACTTTTATCAAGAGAAGTATGGTTCAACAAAGAAACAATAGCCAAAAGCCATATTAGCAGATAAACTTTCTTCCATATTGCTAGTAACTCAGTCCCTTCTTCTGGCTTAGGAGAATTCGCATGGTTCGATAAATCAAGGTTAAGCGACGCTCGCCGCTGGCTCCCACGGATTAAGTGATCGCAGGTGACCATCTGTTTCAGGCTGAAAACTATCTGTATGTCGGAAGGATCCTCTTTATTGCCTTTATTTGAAGGTATTTGGCAGTAGTTTCTTATGGGATATGCATAAATTTGGAGTGATATAAAGTTTGAAAGAGAAAAATTTCAAGTGTAATCTGCAGTTTAATTTTCTACTTAGGTACTTGTAATACTTAGGTATGGGTATGAAGGTGTGTACTAGACAACATGGTAAAATATTTAATTGAATTGGATACTTTTTGTATTCAATTTTTTTGTGTGAAACCGATTATTCAAACCATACAGACAGAATTTTGTTACTAGGCAGTTTGTTCCACCATTTCTTGTTCCCAATAATAACACATAAGAAGCGGTGAAGGCCGGCCGTTTTTGGAGGAAGTCTTTAGTTGATTTTTTTTGTGTCAAGTCCGTAAAACATCCTTACCAAAATAGAACAACAATAAACAATTGATTATAAACGAGTATTATTCAAACAAGTACTATCTAACAATTTAATGTGGGTACGAAAAATCTACACATAGCACTAACCGCAGTTTTGATTTCCCCAGGGCGCTCGGTTCCCCTAACATGGTAGCAACAGGTACTACTAGGTACTTGAAATAATAATGATCATACATTTTAGCCAAATTACATTCTAAGTTGGAAACGCAACGCATTTTTGTAATAATATGGTAATTTATGGTAACCCACTGTACCAGTTTCGTGAAGAAATCTCGCAGAATTTACCTGCCTGAATTTTCCTTAACTTTTCAAAATCGGTGTCTCGCGTCAATAAGTGGATTTGTATATATGCATAATATTACGTAGTATTTATAGCACTTTCAGTTGTAATGAGTCTATTTGACGTGATAATAGACCTATTCATTGGTTAGTAGGTATACAACGGGCCAGCGACAATATGTGGTTGTGGCAAAGAGCTGTACTTGTACAGAGAAGACACATATTGTATTGGATTGCCATGCTTGATTGAATATTGCGCGTAGAATTTGCCCTCTCAAGACATCTAAAAAAAAAATTACAAATTGCTTTGCCACCACATTTTTTTTTTTCACACTAATTATAAACATCTGTTGCCTTTACTTACTACGAAAACAGAATTAAATGCCATGTCACGAACCCATACTGCACGAGGATCACTATTCTCCCAAAAGTTAACGCTAAGCGTACAACACAACTTGCATGCAAAACTGAAGGCATTAAAACTTTGGTTCACGCTCAGTTCAACCTCTGTTCGATATGTGAAAATAGTTTGGAACATTTCATAATGATGTGCCGAATGGTTTCATATAACTAGTTAACAAACTGGCTATGCAAAACTGTAGGTAAGCAAACTACGTGCCTGGAATACTGTATTGAACATAATCAGGTAAGGAATGATTCTGAAAAGTTCAAACAAAGTCAAGATCTATCGGTTACTGTGTTTAAAAAGATTATTTATTGTTCACATCTAAATGCATTTTAAATTCAGGTTCATATTGGTAGAGTCATATCGACGAATAGCTGGATAAATATGATAGCACTAACAATCGTCACTTTTGACGAGCGTAATCACTCCGCAAATATAGAAACAACAATAAAGCAAGTAATATATACAACGATGGTATCTGCAGTATAAATTTAACATCACAATTTTATATCAATAATTGTGTACCAAATGATTCCATAGCAATCCAAAGGTAGGTAAATAACAGTAAAATATATTTGCGCAAAGCATTCATGCAGACGACAGCAAAATAAATAACATATTGGTTCTGACATTTACATAGCTTACTACTAACAGTAATTAATACATCACAAGCTCAATTATATTAATTAAAGGCAAACTGCTATCAAAGGAACTCCTTGCTTTGCACTGAAGGTAAAGACAAATGTAGTTTATTCATTTGTAAGTAGTTCACGCCCTTAAAACGTTCAATGGTACCAGGTATTCGAAGAAAACATGTCTAAAAACGATCGACTTCAGAATCTCCTCGTTTTTCAAGTCGGTTAAAAATGTTCCCAAATTACCTCCTGATTTAGTGGGGTTATTTGAAAGAAAGAAAACTTATTCCAATTGAATTAGAGATAATAATACAGAAGACAACATAAGTAAAAGTAAAGGGAATAAAACGCTGTGTTGACGTTTGACGTTTTATTTTTAAAATATTTTCCATCATTATTCAAAATATTTCCTAAAATACATTATATCTGAGAACGATAAAACGAGATAAGTAGCGTCACTCAAAATTCTCGACTCTGTTGATCATAACTCCGATATTTTCAATCTCACTGACAATTACATCACCAGCTTGTAGAAACTCGGGAGGGTTCCTGTACACCCCCACTCCTCCAGGAGTACCCGTCAAAATAACATCACCGGGTAACAAAGTGAATAAGTTTGATAATCTCGAAATAACGTCAGGAATTTTGTGAATGAACTGATCTGTGTTACTCCTCTGTTTCTCAACTCCATTCACAATACATCTTACACCTAGCGATTGAGGATCACCAATCTCATCGCTGGTTGTTATACAAGGACCAATGGCACAGAATGTGTCCATAGCTTTCCCAAGCAACAGTTGTCCAATAAGTTTGTTTTTATCCCAATCTGTTGCTCCTATGTCTTGAGCAATAGTGTAACCCAATACATATTTATAAGCATCTTCGGACTTAACCTTCGAAGCTGTTTTTCCAATAACAATGGTCAATTCAACTTCGCATACAACTTTCTCTGATATTTCAGGCTTTAGTCTGATAGCGTCATTTGGTCCAATGACCGTGCTTGGGAATTTGTTGAATATGAATGGGATTTCTGGAGGTGGGAAGTTTTGTTCCTCGCAATGGTCTTTGTAGTTTAATCCAACGCATAGAACTTTATCTCCTCCATGTATCGGCGCTTTCAGTGTTACTGTTGATATTGGCACAGTTTCTTGTTTTGTCGCTTGTAGTTTTTTGACTTTTTCAATGTCTTCATTCTTCAAAATCTCTATTAGTGTGCTAGGAATTGATGGATCTGCTTTATTTATATCGACGACATCATCACTAACCAAGTAACCGGCTCGTATTTCTTCTGGATTACTCTTATAAACAAACTGTACGAGCTTCATTATTTTATATTCACTGCACTAGAAACGTTCAAGTATTCCTTTAGTCCGAAGAAAAATGTCACTGGGATTAAATAAAATGTTTTGAACACTGACACAAATGGTAGCTTTCTCTCGGAGATCTCTTGTTTAGCAACAAGTGGCGATAGGTCTGTCGTCTATTTGAGATAAACGTAGTGTTTTATACACAATATCTTGAGTCTTATCTACAATCTTACTCTGAAGTGGAAATAACAGCTGATAGCGTCTAGTGTGATGGATTTTCGTAAACAAAACGAAAATGTTATGTAATATTATGATGTTATTATACTACGCGGTATTGCCTAAAGTAATGTGCTTTCTGTATTGTTGGTATTTTATTTAAGTTGTTTAAGTGTTTCATTTAAATTGAGTTTGTATCTTACCCAAGTGGGTTGTTTTAATCAGATGGGCGTTCCCTGACAGTTAGCGGTCATTATTTCGTACCAGGTAAATTTTAGAATCGCTGTGAGGTATATACATAATATACATATTCTGAGTAAATAGAATTTTTTATTTACATGTAGTCTAATACTGATGACGATCCAAAAACTGCATTTTTGTAGTAATTGTGACTGATAGAGCCTTAGGAGGCAATTTTTGATCATTTTCATTTTGATTTGAATTTACTTTATCTATCAAATATTTATTGTATACGGACGACAAATATTATTTACTTTCTAATATACTCTGTACATATCCTTATTCTGGAACATACAAATATTCGGTTAACAATTTATATTCTAAGAATATTATGTATTAACAGAACTAACATAAATATACTACGTCAAATGTCTAAGGTTTATTAAGTTTTCCAAGAAAAGAATTCTCAGACATCGCGTAGTAATATTACCTATTCTACTAAATTAATAAAACGTGTACCTATCTACTTTTAATATAAGTCAGGTAAAATAGTGAACGAAATATTTCTCGGAGTAGAACATTTTTTTAAGGAAAGTATGAAATGTTTAATGTAATAATCCCATGAATAATTTATTTCTTATCCGCTTCTCAAATAATCTAAGTCTGTTGTTAGGCTGTTAAAATAAAATTGTTCTCGAATTTTATATTTTTTTGATCGTCATCATCATCAGCCTTTTTATCGTCCCACCGCTGGGCACGGGCCTCCTCTCCACAGAGAGGCATTGAGCGTTCATCACCACGCTTGTTCAGTACGGGTTGGTGATAATCAAATATCAAATTCATAGAATAAAACAAATTATAGAAACAAATATATTTAGTTTAGTAATACGTCTGTTATTTGTGTAAATAATTAATTATAGAATGAAACAACAACTTATAATGAGACTTACTATTTAGCTAACTAGATTTCACTAATTAAAAACTAGAGCCTACACCTGGCGAGGCAGAAACCACAAATTAATGACGGAGCTAATTTAATTACATTCAGTTCGCAGTTGCCATCAGTTATGCACGAATCCATCACGTCATTAATTATTATTGTATCTGCGCCGCAGTCTGGATGTATTATTAAAGATAATAATGTCACGCTGTGTTACAATTGTGGTGTCTACAGGATTGTGCTGACTTTGTGTGACTGCTATGTGAAGAATTATTTGATCCGTAATACAAAATATGCGACTCGACAAGAATAAAAAATATTGATACCAATTATGTGAACCAAAAGACACTGAACATTATGTTTTTATTTTTTAACCGACTTCCAAAAAAAGGAGGAGGTTCTCAATTCGGCCGGTATGTTTTTTTTATGTATGTACACCGATTACTCCGAGGTTTCTAGTCCGATTTGAGTAATTCTTTTTTTATTCGATGCAGTATACTTGCCATTTGGTCCCGTAAAAATTTCATCTTTGGTTCAGTACTCTTTATTTTATTATTTTATAGAAACATAAAGGTAACTTTAAGATATAACGCATTAAGAGTGCTGTTTCAAAGTGAGGGCTGTGACGTCACGTCTAAGCAAAATGAGTGCCTTTACGTAACAAAAAAAAACAAGTTAAGTATTGTATCCTTGCCATTAATAGTTAGTAAGATAAACGAAAAAACACGTGTCCAATATTTTGGGCTAAACTAAAAGACGGACCCATGGGACGGACCAAATCCTTGTCGTCATGCCTGTCCCCCCAAATCGCCAGTGATATTGTTTGCAATAAATTTAGATATCAATGGAATTGATCCTGCTATAACCTGTAACCAGACACCATCATCCCTGAGTATCGGTTACTGGCAATGTTAGAGCAATATCCATTAGATTATTGCGTGATCAGCCACGCTAGTGTTACTTCAGGTGGAATACAATATATCTGGGGCATGCCTTGTCTATGTTCATTGGTTACAAATTGATTGTGATGAGTGCTATTAAGCAAGGAATTAATTGAATAAATACAGACTTACTTGTGAATAAGATATGATAAGCTAAGCTCAGTAACAGCAATGCTTGGAGCGCTTGGTCCGTGGATGAAAGACCACCCTGTCATATTACCAAGGGGTATCGGGTTGCCTAGGTAACTGGTTTGAAGGATCAGAGAAGCAGTCGCTCTATGTAAAACACTGATACTCAGCTGCATCTGCAGGCTTAGCATGGCGATTCTATATCTATTCTTTCAAGAAAAGACAAAGCTCTTTCTATCAATGTCAACATGTCTTCTGGCTGAGCATGGCGCGACTGACAGCTCGCATATAATCACTTGTAGCCTTATGTCAATCGAAAAAAAGAAAAATTACTTCAAAAAATGTCAAAAGAAATCTTACGTCAATCTATCACTTTTCTGTCATTATGTCCAATCTCCGGTAAACAAAACTTGTTTCTACGGTTGCCATGCTAAGCCTGATGGTTAGCCTAATAGCCGATCTCAATATAGTTGGAAAAAAGCTAGGCAGATGAAAAAATGTGTGCACAATAAACATTTATAATACATCTGTCTCCATTGATCCAGACACCTTTATAAGCCGCCTCCCCGCGCGGCATAGATTCCTAACCTAATATCTCGGTGGCCTACATCTAAACAATAAGCGATCGGTCGTTACATCTCGATACGCTGCCTATTGTTGCCATTCCTATTAGATTATTGGTCTGATTGCCAAGCGAATACTATTGTAGCTTTGCGCGTATCTTAGGGTAATATAGAATTAATTGGTAATGTATCTACGTGACCTGATTAAGTTTTGATTACAACAACACAGTATTGCGTCGTCGTGGCCTAGTGGTTAAAACTCAGGCTGTTCTGAGCATTAAACCAAAAGACAGCCTCCAAAACTCCCAACTTTCACGGCGTCCTATGTGTTTTAGCTGGGAAGAAGTAGCGCAATAAACTCACCAGCAAAAGCACCTGCCTCTCAAATATAAATGTGCGGGTTCGATTCCAGGTCAAGCAAGTACCAATGCAACTTTTCTAAGTTATATGTATCTTCTAAGTATACATCTCTTGGACACCTTACTAAAGGGAAGAAAACATCTCGAGGAAACCTGGACTATAAAGTCAAAATAACCAAACCGCGGGCAAGCGGTTAACACTCATTCCTTCTCTGTGTGAAAGAAAAACCCGCAATGGCACCATGAAAAGGCTGATGATAATGATGATGACAGTATCATGAAAATTATATTATGAAGAGTTTTTTGAGGATTTACTGTACACCCAACCGCTCAACGATTTGGGACAGTAAATTTCTTTGAAATTGATAAAACACACTGTGATTATCATCGAATCCTTTCACGATATGATAATCTCCTTGACAGTAGATATTTTTTCCTTTCGCCGACATACACTGAACATAACATTGTAAATCAGCAAATACTGAAACCGAATTTACATAACGGCTAAGAAGTGCATGTAACATTCTAGTACCCATTAGCAGAGCCATTAACAGGGTGTTGCTATTACCATTACATTGTATTACATGTTACGTTATCGTATTGTATGTGTTACGATGTGTTACGGGCTGCTATAGAATTGGCAATAGCCACATTACCTGCTGTCCATCGTTCTTAGCCAGCGTAATGGAATATTATGTGTTATACTTGTTTAGTGGGTTGGATTGGTTAAAAATATCAGCTTCTCATGCATGGGACATTACTGGAAACCTGACTACTAGGTACGCGCAGACGTAAGCACAACAACCTACCTCAATCTGTCAAACTTCTTTAATAGATTTTCATCCTTATCGCAATGTCGGAAGGTTAATATATGATTGGTAAAATGTGACAGATTCGGGTAGATTGACCTGCTGGCGTCCGTACCATTAAAACTTGTAAGTAGGCTTTAAACATACTCCCTGGAAAAAGGTGCGAGCATAAAAATTGAAAGATAAAAAGATAATTTAATAAAAATGTAACCACCTTTTTTATTTTTTTTACACGTTTAGCTATAAAAGATAAAACAAATAACAATAAATAAATATAATTATATACACATAAAAATTATATTCGTGCTTATATATCAAACATTGATTGTTTTTGGTTACTAATTAATAAATATTCATCTAAAATGGCACAGCTACTTTACACAATAAATTAAAATGTACAAGAAAATAATTTACGTATATATGACAGACTTTTGTATAATTATTAATTTTATACCTCAAACATAAAATAGGAACTACCAATAATTTATTGTACTAAACTAGAAAATATTTTTAAATTTCTTAATAGAAATTGAGCAATTTCCTTAATTAGATATAGAAATAAAGTCCAAGATAGACGATTTCATCAATCATTATCTACTAGAGTACTAATGTAAATACGCCAGCGCATCAAGCTACCCGAAAATGTCAAATTTTCTCAATCAACTTTGAACCATATGCTTAGGAGATAAACATGAAAATCTATTTTTTTCTAATTCTAATTGAAAATTTAATTGGGGGCTGTCTTTTGTAATTTTGACGTTCAAAAAGTGCTGTTTTGCAGCCAAGTTTGAATAAATGATTTTTGAGTTTTTGAGTTTGAGTTTAATAAGGAAACTTGACAGATTGTAATAGCTTGATGTGCTGGCGACTGTACTTACATGGCTTATAGTCGATGTATGATTAACTTCGTTTAGAAAAGATTACGATCATTTTCCTGATTAGTTTTACAAAATAATTACTTCAGAATCGTTGTCGGTACTGAAATATCAATTAGTTCCAACGGACTGTGACAAGTTTAACGTTCAATCCGAGACTAGTCCGTAATAGAGTTGCTATCGATTCATTTGTATTCATATACGACCATAAAGTTTTAGACTGTTTTACAAGTCATTTGGTTACTAACTGGCATTTAGGATTACCTATTTATTCACAAACGTAAACAAACGTAAATAAACGTAATAAAGTGTTCCTTTATTAACTCAAAATAAAAGAAAAATCATGTGTTCTTAAAGTCTTTTAAAGATAATATGGTATTTTCAATAATGATTTTTTTGTGATTGTACTTTTTAAATGGGTTAAGATCGCGCATACCTGATGCATAAAAAATACAAAACAAATTAAAATCCCTAATATTTTTCCACAGTTCGTTGAAGTTGATAAATTGAACTTTATCACTGTGATCGTCACGACCCATATTTATGGGTAGATAAAACTTCCTGGTCCACTCGTTATCTGACAGTAACTAGACCCTTTTCTAGTGCCCAGGACCTCGAATGGGGTAACCAAGCACACAAATGTTCAGAAGTCACAAGGCAGCTGCGTATACCTCAAGCAGGCGCCGATGTTCTCGTCGGGGCTGCGCTTGACGGTGGGCGGGCCGAAGTGCACCCCCACGGCGAACGGCGTCACCGACGTCTCCACGCGGCACCCAAGCGCGCCGCCCGCGCCGCCTGCGCCCGCGCACAGCGACGCGCCGCAGTGCTGCGGGTCGCACACGCCCGCGCCCAGGTACGAGCTCTGCCTCACCAAACCACAACTTCATTATACACTTGGTTATAGGTTATTGAATAAAGGCTTAAAGAGGATAACTAATCAAACATATTGTTAGCTAAATTATTTTATTACATACATATCTAATAAATATTTTGATTTATTATAGCTATATAACAACGCTTAGCACGATCGGTCCGTGCACGGGTAGCCACCAGTCGTGACAATTCTCTCCGTTTTTTTTTCAAAAATATACATAGCTTTTAATAAAGCTAGGCAGATAGATAAGAAGATGATCAATTCTTAAGTAATGTAATCCTAAAGTAGAGCTGACCAATGCTTCAAAACACACTAAAACTTTGCTACTGTCAGGTATAAATTAATTAATTTTTGTAACCAAAAATTTATTGAGATAACAAGAATAAAGCTAGCGTAATTAATTAACTTGAGCTTTACATGAAATAACCCAATTTCGCGCGGTATAAGCATTTTAAAGCCTTGCTAATTTACACGTAAGATCAAGTTCGCCGTCGGAACAAACATGATGGATGTTTACATCGCGCAATGAAAGTCTCACGTATGCTACGTGTGCTACATGATCGGAACAATCTTCTAGCGCTTCGGAAAGTTTAAAGTTGAATTAGACATTAATTATTTTCATGGAAGGTGAAGAACATGTTTGCTGTAGATTATCTTTGTACGCACTTTAATTTTTTATCCTCACTTTGTCAATATATTTGTGTCTTTTTTTGTACTGGATGTTTTATCTATCTACGAGTATCTACATATCTAACTTGCATTCTGAGATAACTGGATATACTAACATAACTATGTATATCATTACCCGTATAGCTGCCTCTATTTTTCATCCAAGCTGGAATTCTAATAAGTTTCAAAATATCTAATTGTTACTAAAGTGTTTTCATTATAAAATTATTTCAGTCGTTCCAGGTACAACACTAGTACACAGCTGCATTCAGTTAGACTGAAAACCGACCCCAACACACTCGGGAAAAGAATAGGCATATGATGACTAGAGCGTTATGGCTTTCTATATATTCTATATCTACATAGTATTAGGAAACCACTTTTCACCACCTCGATAATGAGTACTACTTCATCAAAATACGACAAGCATACACACATCCCAACTTACAATTCATAAATTCGTGTGATACTCGTTATTTTGTTTGTGATAGGTATTTGGAATTCTTGATAGAAATATCCATAACTTACATAAAAAACGCCTTTTTCACTAAATATTTTTATTCAAGTCTATCCCAGCACAGTTGAAGCGGGTCATTCTTAAGCGAACTTTAACAATATTACTTCCTTCCCTGATTATTAACTCCACAAGTACTCTCTGAAGTTTCGCTTTTATTCCAGCCTTTAATGGAAATCCTAAGCCTTAATACTATTATAATTAGACTCTTCAAACGCAAAGTTCTTAACCTTTTGAAGAAATTGAAATTGATATTGTAATATCCAAAATTTTCCGTGGTTATGGTTTTTGGAGATGAATATTTTATTTTCGGACCTCCAATTTTTTTGTGAAGGGCATATGACCAGAAGTTTTAAAAAAATACAGTGTTCATTGTATAGCTTATATTTAGAAACGAGCTTAAGCAATTGAACATCACATATTCAGAGATTTCAAAAACAACAAAATTCCTAAAGTGTTCGCGTATTTCGGTGACTTTTCACCAAAACACACATGTAAAAGTCAATCACATTTTAACAGAATAGCTCTTGAGAGTCTTAGAATTTTCCTAAAACAAATATAAAGTACCAGATCAAAAAAATGACTCACCGAAATGAAATACTCGTTCTCACAAGGAATGGTGATCCTGTCATCACACCGCTGCCTGGCGAGGGCCGGCAGCCCGTAGGGCGCCAGCCCGAAGTGGCGGCGGTGCGGCGCGTGCAGCCCGGCGGCGGCCGCGCGGCCTGCCTGGCCCCACATCCAAGCCGAGATATACGTCCAGATCTAGTGCACTTACTCGGGTTAGCCTAGCTACGGGGCTGGGTATACATATAAATATGGTATATGGTGATGGTGGAGGAGGAGCTCGATTTCTAAATTAACTCGTTTTAATAGATTTTGATGGAATCAAATCTTCCTTTCAGCTTTCATGATCTCAACAATGGCATACAATCCTATTTGATCATTTGATGGAATTTGTGTAAATTTGAATGTTATTATAATTTAATATCTTCATCAAATAAATGTTTGATAATTGAGATAAAAATATTTGTTCCGTATATTTTTAATATGGTAATCACATAAAAGACTAAATATATACAGCTACGATAAGAGCTGAATAGAAGAGAATTAAAGATTTCTTACAAATACGTTCATCATTTATAAGTTCAACTTTACGAGATGGAAAAGAAGTCTCCATAATATTCTGCTTTTAATTTAATGTTCTTTATCAGGATTACCAAATAATCATCAGTTCATAGCCTTAGTCAAAAATTCGCTGAACAGAGCATATTATGAGCGAATACTCAAACCGTTTCGCCGAGCACATAAGCCTATCCGACATACTGGTTGAATTCAGTATTTCATTTGAAACATATTAAAGGCGAAACCAACGAGAAACGGGCCACGTGCGGTTTGTACCAACTAAAGGAATATCTTTTACTAAAGACTCCTTTTGAACCATCTTGAAAGGTTAAAGGAAGGTTGTGCTTACTAAAAACTGTTTCTCGAAATATTCACAAAAGTTTCTGACTGGTAGGGAAATTTTATTTTTCTGTTGGCAATATCGAGCTTCCCCTTTTTTTGTTATAATAAATAATTATATAAATCTAAATAAGGAACTTGATATAGGATTTATTTCGTATGCCTTCTTTCTTCCGCTGTTAGGGCCATACCATTAATAATTGATTATTAAGCGTGTGCATGTGTGAAATTATTTTTATTAAAATCATATAATGATATCGGGGTAATTATGTTTTATCAACATGCTTTAGTTGGGTAATATATGACTAAAGGGCAGGTTACATTATTAAATACAACTGGGTATAAAATAATATTATGGTTTCAGTGCTTTGAATATGTAAGTATTGTAGTAAGCAGTGTTATGATTTTACTTGCACACGTTATACAAAATAAATTCAACATATACGACGTTAATGGCCGTATTGAACATTCCTCTTATAAAAACAATAAGAGCAAATTTCTTTCAATTTTCTCTCATAAACTCCGTAGGGTCCCAGGCATCGAACCCAGGTACTCACGCAGAGTAGTCGTGCTAAACTCTAGACCTACACAACCCTCTTCAGATCTAAAAATTTGTGGAAATCCCAAAACTGTACGGTTAATTTGAAATTTTAAAAACCCTTACTCAAAATACATGTTCCCCTTCAGCGGGAGTCAGCAAATCGTGGAGTAAGTCTCAAAGCGTGCATGTTGCAGAGTTGGCGCACGATTTATGTACCAGTGGAGACCGGACCAAGTGCCGACTGCAGTCTGGTTACACTCTCAAACTTGTATGAGCTCTCTCCGATCTCAAATGATGAATTGGATGAAAATTTCGTAAAGGAATTGAATTTATTTTAAGGTTTGGGAGGTAATTACTCAACTTCATGAATATTTCAATCCAATTTCTAAAATTTAACTTTAATTAACTTGATCTAGATGTCTTTCTTATACTATAATTGTTGGGTACTCAGCATAATACCCATTTCTGAAGGAACCTTAAAACAAATGAACTCATCGGTGCTATCTCTATTGTACTCTGTTGCTATAGACATAAGGATGTATTTCGAAGTCCTGGTTTTGATTTATAAAATCTATATCTTATCATACCCTGGACATGAGACTAGGTTGCTCTGGAGCTGGGTCGTCCATCTGAGGATCGTTTCCAGAACCTTCCATTTCATCTTCTTGTGTCTGTGTTTCGTCAACTGGCATCATTTCTTCTTGCTGCATATCTAAGGAAATTGATAACACATTTTTTTATTTCACATCATGATTATCTTTACTAGCTTATTTTTTTGAAATGAATGTTATTAATAAAATAAATATTGGCCACTGCACGCTTCAGATTGAGATAGATGAAATACTTTGGGGAAGGCCTTTGCCCAGCAGTGGGACAGTATAGGCAAAGATTTTTTTTTTTAAACCGAAATTTAATCATTAATATACATATTTCTTCGCTGATAACCTAAAGTCGGTTATATTCACAATTTGACTGAAACCAAAACCACACTTCAATAAACCAACTAACAAAACTAAAACAGAATATTCATGAATAACCTCCTTCTTTTTTGACTTCGGTTTAACCATCAACATACACATTGAACGTCGAAATAATCGACTCAAAAAGTAAAACGACCCCATACTAAACGAAAGGAAAGCTATTTAATAACAGGCGATAACTCAGCCAGGCTAGGCAGAGGTCACAAGTTCAGTCCCGGACGATGTAAAGTTACTGACGAATAGCCTTTGTTGGCAACTTAAGTGGAATATGAATAGCAGTATAATAAACATGAATAATAATGTGGAACAGAATTCCTTCTGTTTTTACGATTTGCATGCCAAAGGGTTGTCGGTAGAGGTCAGGTGATGGTCGCCAGGGGTCGGGGTTTCACGGTTTGTGTTTTATGACTTGTTATATTCCAGGAATTTGTGTAGAAGGTCGTATTTGAGCGGATTGTTCAATAATTTATTTGGCAATGTTAAAGCGTTGTATAATCATGTTTTCATTGTAATAATATACTACTAATATCATAAAAGCCGTGTTTTTAAGTATGGACATTTGTTTTTTTTTTCACGCTAAAACTATGGATGAATTTTGATGAAATTACAGTTCAGAATAACATGCTATTTTTTATCCACGTGCAGGAAGTTATTCCCTCGGGAAGTGTGTGAAATTGCTGGCGGAAGCTATAGTGCAGCGTTTGATTTCTAAATGTTTTTTTTTTTTAAATAGACTTCGTCCAAGCGCTCTTCAATTAAAATCCAACTACTGAATTGGGATCTCCTCTTTACTGAAGATCAGTTCATAATCAAGCTTACCAGCAGGGTCCGCAGCAGGCATCGTGCCACTGGCGGGCCCGATCCTGAAGGAGCGGTCGTCGCAAGGCGCGTACCGCACGGCGCAGCGGCCGGCGTTGCGCCTGATGCACGCCCGGTAGTCCTGGCTGGCCAGGTGCCGACCGTTCGATGCGAAGTTGAATGTCCTTATTGTGCCTGTCAAGGTAATGCTTATCATTATCAATCTGTTTTATATTATTCCAAACGCCTCAATTTGCCTAACATGTGCTATATGGTTCGGGTATCTAACTTCTAGTCGCAACTTTTTTAGATCCTATGCAGATTGCCTCATGTTATCAGTAACACTAAACAGCCTTGCTGTATTAAATAGAATGAAAGAAAAACATCAGAATGATAAAATGCTCTGCACACAGAATTACATTATGTTCATCATAATGTAATAACGTAAAAAAAAAATAGGGCACTATTTAGAATATAAATCTCATATTACCATTATCGGTCGTATAATACTGCAGACAATGATGAGGCGCAGTATTCGCGAGCGGCATTTGCGCAAGGCGCATGAGCCAGATGCGCGGAATGTCACCGCTACGCATGCGCAGCCACAGCTTGATGCTCTTCGTGCCCGGCAGATCACCGGCTTCTCGCCTCTCGCTACCCGTCGAGACCGTGTAGTACACTGGAAATATATTTGACAAACTTCCCTAAATGTTCATTAATTGGTTTATTTCCATAAAGGGGTCTCTTATCTCCTTTAAATGGAATATATCCGAAAATCTTAAATTATGGATTTACATATTTTCTTAGGCATCCATAGACTATAAAATATAATGACGAGTATAACTTTCCTGTTTCTCTCTGTCTTCATTTATTTTTACCCAATGCAAACGTAAGACACGAAAACATGTTTTGTTATTTAGAACATAGTATTATTACTTTTAATAATCTAATAGAACATAATTAGATTTTATGGCAAGTGTGCTTACCATGCTGTCCATGGTTTTGCCCACACAGAGTAAACTTGCTGTCACCGTCCCCTAAGATCATGGCATCTTCATTGCACTCTCCTGTAGTCCTGTTCGGTTGACCCTGGAAATTTAAGAATGCACGTCAGCAACGTGTCCCTCAAAATGAATCACAGGAAGACTTAGATTCTGTTTCTCCATTTCATTCGGTTGAGTCAAGTGGATGGATAGAATTTGAATTATACCTCTAATTATTGCAAAATTCCACTTCGGCCTAAAAGCATCCCCAAGGGTTATCAGTAAAATCTACCAGTTCATGTAAGCGAAGACATTCAGCAGAAATGAGATATACTTACGATGCTAAAGTGCAAGAAGTCAATTCTGAGCTGCATGATGCCCGCATGAGTCTTCTCAATGTTGATGGTGCAGTCCTTTTCGCCACTCCACAGCTCGGGGAAGCCGGGAGACATGAAGTATGTCAGGTTATTCTGCACCGAGCCACCGCACGATACCTCGACTGGAAGTGAACGAAGACTTTTATGAGAGTCGTCATAATATAATATTGTCAAAAAATAAAAGGGGTCTATTAAACTTTGACTTTTACTGATTTCACTGTATGTTTTAATATAATTATCATATCATGAACGTTTCATTTTTTTTTTAAACCATTATAGTATAATACTATCATAGATTGAGCCTGCAGCTATTACCAAACAATTTTGGCTATTAACTTTATTTAAAAAGAATATTAGCCAGCCAGCAGCACTATACCGATTTTAGACAACATTTTTCAAAGGAACCTAAAAATATATCAAAATCTTTTCAACTGGAACATGGACGAAACTTGTAGCAAAGGCTAATGAGAACGCGATCCGTTCCTTTAAGAAAATATTTTCCTAAAACTGAGTATGGTAGAACTTGATGTGCTGTTGTAAAAGATTTGCTCGGATACTCAGAAGAAGTAGGTATAGACGCCAGCATATCAAGCCACATGAAACTTTCAAATTCAACCATACCCAATCAAATTTGATCTGTATGTTTCAGCAATAATATTAAAAATCTGTTAAGGAAAGACAGATTGTAGTAGCTTGATGTGCATACTCAATTTTTGCCGAGTCATGTGACAAACATTAGTCATTCATTCACAAATTCGCTTCATAATTTCATATTAAGTATAATGAAATACACATAAAATATTCAGCTCAGCATACTCATTAGTCCACTGGCCTGGGTCCTACCTCTTTAATATTCTCAGCACAGTGAGGGTCACACGTGTAATCGAATCGCAGTGTTTTTCATAATAATATGGGTCTCATCATATCATTATGCCGATGTTATTACATCAGCTCGAAGCCCGCATTTATTTTCATTCAATTAAAATGGGTTGCTCGGGAAATTGTAAAGTTGTGCTGAAAGCCAAGTATGGAAATATGTTGGTACTTGTGCGAGTTCGTGAGTGAAGGGTTAAGTGTATAATTAAAATAATAAAAACATGCGTTACACGAAATATAACATTGAATTTTCGCAAAAAGAAATGTTTTCATTAGGCTCGTGAAAGATCTAAAATAAACAATCTTCCATGAATCTTCCTCCTTTAAAAGCAATAATAGCAATGTTTCTAGCTAATGACTACTGACTTGCTTCGCCACAGGAAAAGTTCGTTATATTTCTGCATATATGTAAACTACTCGTAGTAGGTAGACTAGTAGGTATGTAGGTGCTTCAGCATTTTTAACTGTGAAGTGATTAATCATAATTATTGGCAAATTAAGAAAGCTGTCTGAAAATGTTTTTTCTATAGCTGCAACAAAAAACACATGTTTTGCCCATTGTAGAGAATAAATCACCGTACGGCTTTTTCTATGATGGCTACGGCTACGGCTCTTTACATGCTAAAGATGTCTCATTAGGAGGCATTATTGAAGTTAGCTTTGTAACAAGAAGAATGCTAGCGACGAGAGCCAAGTCCTTATAAAATGTTAATTTATCACAGATTATTCTTAAACACGCAAAAAGTAATAATACATAAATAATTTGATCGTAACATAAACCTAAATAGCAGTCGACCAGTGAATACGATTGTATTTTTACGCTGTGATTATTAACATAATTTATGCGTTGACACTCTCCTTATTTTTTAAGCGTCTTATTTCTAATTGTTGGACATTTATCATTGGATTATGTTTAAGGTCATTGTACGACTTTTTCCTGGTCACAAAAAATAGCCACCTTCTCTCAGACAGGGCTAAGGAATCAGGCACTGTTTAATAGATAATTGAAATGGACTTTGAAAATATGTATTAAGGACTTTGTAAATATAATATTTGAACTCGTTATATCAGTTTCCTCGCTATATTTTAAGAGCGTTAATTCTATAATTATTATATAATTATATATCTATGACACGAAAATTGCTACATTTTATTTAAATACAAAAGTGGAAGACTTATATCAATGTGCCTTATCTACGAATCACAGACACCATTCTAGTAGTTTTGACCACGAAGATGGAATTCCAAAAAAACTCAAAAGTTACGAAAAAAACTTTCGTCTTTTGTACGTTCTGCCTAAGTGAAAGTGGAATACTAAGTATACCAGAGCTGGCTCCGAAATGGGACTAGTTTTAACATTATCTGTCACTAGGTACGCGTTACACATTATATCGAGCCGTTACTTGACCCTGACCGTGCCTCCACATTAAAACAAAAAGCCACTGACCGTCTAACTAGGATATTAACAACCAGTTGTAAAAAACGTCAACATATCTTTAGTTTATTTACAGTCCGATTTGAAATAGTAATAGTGGCATCCAGACTGATTGTTGGCCACGACGGCTAAGGAGATGCCAGCTACGCGGGACATATTATAGTGCACAAACAGTTGCGTAGACACACTATTCCCTCACTCTCAGATGGCAGCCATCATCCATGGGATCGCAAGCCTTTCCTCCAAAACACAAAAAATGTGTTTACTTAAAAATCGTAACTGATATACTGATGCTAAGTCCAATCTAGTAAAGGATTATTAAATTGTTACCTAAGACGACCCTCTGACCGTTAAACTCCACGGATAGTTTTCATGGCTAGCATGGCTAGCAGTTTAAGATCTCGTAATAAATCCATAGTTGATTGTTCCTATATAGGTAGGATTAGAAGGCACGGTTTCGTTAATAATAAAATTATTTTCACGTCTGTAATCTTCAAAGGTACAGACAAAGGTACTTTACCTTTATTATTCACACCTACGTCCCTTCCATTGGAAACGAGTATAATATAAAAGTGAATATAGACCCCGTACTACTGACAAATTTATGTTGTCGTTGAACATCCTTGGCAGACGTTACGGATAGTCAGAAGCCAGTAAAGCTGACGCCAGTCTAACCGGTTGCCCGGGTAACTGGGTTGAGGAGGTCAGATAGGCAGTCGCTCCTTGTAAAACACTGGTACTCAGCTAAATCTGGTGAAACTGAAAGCCGACCCCGACATAGTTGAGAAAAGACTCGGCGGATGATGAGTACCGAGAAATTTCTTTATCAAAACTCTAATAACACGAACTCAGTTTTACATAGTTATCATCCAACCTTAGTCTACATACCAAACAGGTGTGTTGGTGATCATTGTCAGAATAAGAACAACTTGTACAGGTCCGTCCCTAACTTTTAACAAAGTAGCTTCTCTCGTATAGAATAAAACTTCTAAATCCTTTTAGTTGATGCTATTACGGTCTCAAATAACGGGCATAAATTCTGGCTGACATAAGCTATTACTGTCCGAAGTCTGACGTTAACTTCTCCAGCACTATTTCAAAGCGGTTTAGTTTAGAGTTGTTTGTGTGGAAAACTGAAAATATTACGTGCAATTGTAGTGTGGGCGAGTTTATTTAATTAAATACTTGTAGATTAAATAATAATCGTCATTTGACTTATGATAAAATAAATCTTAAAACAGTCTCTCTGTCATGCATAGTAGAACATACTTTCAACTAAATTCAGATTTAAAACAAGTCAGAATATTTCTAATGTCTTGTAATAGGCAAAATTAAACACTGTCTTAAACACCGTCTAAATTTAAATCGCTATTTAACTAAACACAAGTCCAAGCAGTATTCATTTTTTGTACTAGCCCTGGCACTGTATGACTGATTTCCGCTTTGAGCCAACAATTAGACAGTCAATCAATACAAAGTGCCATTTTAAACCGAACCACAACAACAGGCAACTGTCATCGCAATAACACAAACGAACAGCACTTCGTCCGGCCATACTGCACACGTAACGACATTCGAGACAATCGGGACATTCCCACTGAACGGTACTGCCTGAACTCGGGCTTCACCACAACCGCACTGGATACTTCGATAACAGCTATAAGAGTAAAGCCATCGTTTAAATTGTGTTTCAGAAATACAAGAATATGCACAATATGAGTCGTGAAATGTAATGTTGTACATGTAGGTCGCGCTTGTTGTAGAATCAATATACATATTTCGATTCCTCCCTTAAAACGGTTTGCTCCAAATGGACCTGAGGAAATGTTCGGAACTATACAGAAATATTTAATAGAAATGTTTAATGGTAGAATGGTTTAGTTATATGTCAACAATCCATTTACTTGCATAGTGGTTTAAGCCAAATAATACAAGACTAAGTTATTTGCATAATCAAAAGCATTTCTTCACTGCGCTTTGAGCCATCATAAAATACGATTAGGAGTTGTCTTACGATAATTTATAGGCAATAAATACCAGATGAATTTTCTTTACCATTTTGAACACGGTCTGCGGTAAACCGCACGGGTGCTCTAAATATGCATACATTGGTAAATCATAACAAATCTTGGAGAAGTCACATCGTCTAAGGAACTTCTGCTAACAATATGTCGTAAAATACAGTCCGTCAATAAGTTTCATATGATGTGAAAGCGTGACTGGGAGATAAAACCCGACAACTTAACTTGCTAGGAGTGCAGAATTAAACATCAACTTTATGTGTTTGTGGTAAATTAAGTTAAATCCGTTTTCTTTTGACGATGGTTGGCAAGTTTTCATCTTATGACCTACTTTCAGCTGCAGACGTTCGTCTATTTTAGTTCAAGTGAGAAATGGATTGCTTCAGAAATCTTGTCCAAATATGCATCAGTACAAGAAAGCTTATTGATTTCTATTGAGTTATTGAAGCTCTCATTACTTTAAAATTTTTGTATTTTCTTTGTTTAACTATTTAACGGGCAATGGGCAGGCCATATTGCTCGCAGAGCAGATGGCCGATGGGGTCGAAAAGTGCTAGAGTGGAGACCACGGACCAGCAAGCGCAGCGTAGGACGTCCACCAACGAGATGGACAGACGACCTTCTAAAGGTCGCCGGAAGAGGCTGGATGCAGGTCGCTTCCAACCGGTGTATGTGGAGATCTAAAGGGGAGGCCTATGTTCAGCAGTGGACGTCCTATGGCTGAGATGATGATGATGATGATGAACTATTTAACGTGTTAATATCTGGGAGCTCCTCGATAAGGTAGGCCTGCATCACTAATGTATGCGACAGGAAACTCAATCGCTGTCTGCCACTCCACGTCCTTCATGGTAAATGGCCGGTAGGTAGAAGACGACGCGTTCGTGTGAAGCATATCCGTGTGCAGTGCTTTTTAGGTGGAATGTTCTGTTTTATAATACGTTTCTTTAGACGGTATATAACGATATCGTTTGGTTAGTTGAATCCGAAAGTAGTTATAATGCTTATTATGTGCTTTTGTTAATACTCGTATAGATGAATGACCAAACTTTTGACAATGAGTGTATATTTGTCTTATCATTTTATTAACGAATAAATTTCACAAGAAAAGATATTTTAGATTCTTAAATATAAAAACAGCCATCTCATGCATATGTACGTATTATTAAGGAAATGATTCCGTGCAAAAAAATCATTTTCCACAGCGGAATTCTCATACATTAATATCCAGTGAATTTCGCAGTTTTCATGTTTTTTTAAGCTGCATCTAGTTCCCCAGTGTCGGCCTGTCAACTTTTCCTCATTAGTAAGCACGCGACAAGTTTTAGTGTCAACATTCACTTCAGAGCGCCAGTTTTTTTAACACTGGGAGCAAAATCCCTATCTGGTCCAATGTTCGTAATTTTGCTGGATTTTGAAGAGTTTTCAAACTTCAGTATATTTTTAGTTAGTATCAGGGGATACAATGATTTACTTCGTAGAAAAATACAAATATTAAAAGAGTAGAATATCGGATGTTTTTATTATGTGTGAGATTCCCTGAATCTGACTTCGATACTTTTAAATTAAATGTTAATTTAAAAGCCTCGTTAAACGCTTTTGCCTGAGACGTATCCAGACTAAGATATCTAATAAATGTTCTTTACAACTTCTATCATTAGATTTTCTCATAGTCAGAAGTTAGTGTGACCTAAAGATCTTCTTATACGTCGAAAGTTTCCAACTAAGTTAGCTCTTTAGTAAACATCACACGTTACCATCGCTATCTAAGTTACATTTGTTAAATTACTATCTTTGCCTTCTATACTTGAATAGGTTTGCCCTCCCCTGATTACATCGCGAAACTTCGATCGTGTTCCAAACTATAGGTACCAGAGTTCGTTCGTAACAGCTTGTTCAAGTTTTTTTTTATATGTAGGCCATCTGAGCCTTAATTATTATGTTCCTTTTCTAAGTTTTGTTTTTTACTACAAACAAGCTCCCTAATTAAGACTCTAATGCCAGTTTCACAGGTTACGGATAGTGAAAAATAATAAATTAAAAAATGGAACAGAATTTAAACAGATAAACTATCTGGAACACCACTAAACCGTACTTATGATAGATTTTCTACATTTACTGCCTATAAAAAAAACACGTCGTCCCAGTACCGAAATGTCGGTAAGTAATTTCCGTAAAATAATTTAATTTCTACTACTTACACACACAACAAACACCAAGTCCCTCCGCGCAGTCCCCCGCAGCCCTGCCGTCCCGCTGGCGACAGTCGTACTGGTTGATGCAGATTCCTGCCTTCGCGATGCCCGGACCCTCAGGCTGGCATTCCCGCTCCCCTCCCACTGGGAAAAAGTTGAGCACCTTGCCCAGGGATAGCAGGCCTCCTGAAAAGACCAAATAATTTTATATCTTTTAACTGAGAAACACGCTAAGGGGTCCAAAATTGTATGGATGAAAGCCAGGACTCGTCTACCTGGACTAATTTGCATGTTTCTTTGTATGTAGGTACTTAGCCTTCAATTGAAAGTAAGTAAACGAGCAGTAGGTATATCTCATTTGTTGTTATTAGTATTATATTCGATACCTACCATTAAGACGACCTCCGAATATTCCAAACTAATCAGTGGGTAAAATGTAATAGTTATCTATTATAAGCCGTGTTTGATTTAACGAGAGATCACTCTTGTTGGTTTCAGAACATACTACAAATAATTTAGTGTCCTTGTAAACGTTCAAACAAAATTCTAATAGGTATATGTGATCTTTAAAAAGAAAAGAATATTTGTAGAATACAGTCTGTATTACAAAGCTATTAAGAATGTATTAGTCTACCAACTTTTCTCAAAGATTCGTGAAAATTTTGAAAGCCTTTAATGTAAATACAAGAAATAAACAATATCGACAAATTCGTGGAACCTATATATAAGAACAAAACATTTTAACATAGAAGACACTAACGACCTGTCATAACTTCGCTAAAGATATCTTTGATAAACCTTTGATGATTTAAAAAATAAATTACAAAGATAAAATATTACAAATTATTCGCTGCCAAATACAAAACTCAAAAGTATCTTCAACACTTCCAAACTTTTGCAGATAAACTAAAATAGAAAAAGGGAGCATCTTGATACAAGTATTTAATTTACGCCTCTCTGAAATTTGCATAAGAAAAACATCCCCTTTGGAGGCGAAGTAAGACTATGTTTAAAATAAAAAAATAAAAGAACATTAAAGGCCCTTGGGAGATACTGGGTCGCATGCTAAGCTAAGGAATATTCGCGAAAAATATGGGTGTTAACAGGGACGGCTTAAGGCAAGCCGACGTTAGAACAAGTCAACGCAAAATACACAGACGCCGTGTTGTCGTAAAATATTTTTTATTCCGAGCACCTGTAGCGTGGTTAGCTAAGAAAATATATAAAATCTCGGTTGGTTTTCTTTTGAAATTTGTTTGCAAATGTGAATATTTTGTCTCAACAATAATTGGATACGAAATCTAAAAAATGCAACGTTTTAAGGGTAAACAATTTTATAAACGACTTTAGTCGTGTAAGCGAAGAAGATAGAAGTGTTCCGAAAATGTCATGTGGTACTATAAATTATAAGTAAGTGCCATAGACCTATAAATCGAAAGTAGTACCTAATGGTTGCGATAAAGTTCTCGTATTTCCTTTAAATACGATAAATTGAAATAAAAATAATTAAGTCTTATTATTTTGCGCCTACGTTTGGTTTTTGTAATACCACGACTAGTGTTCAAAAATATCGTCTCGTCGTAAAAATTCGAATTCTACGAAAAACATCAGGAATATCAAAACAGCCTTTATAGTCCATGCAGTAAGGTTGACTTTAGCAGTAATATTAAATTGGAAATTTGGCCGTGATCGCAATTAAAATAAATGAGTCCTTTTTCTCAACAGACATAAGTAACGATAGAGTGGCTCAGTGCTTTAGGACAGTATTTTTTCAATATATTTTTAATTACTTAAAAAAACAATTTAGTTTTGTGATATATTATCTCAAAGCAATCTTGGTCATCCGTTAGTTGAAGGTGCGTACATAACAATACAAAAAAATAAAAAATAAAAGAAAGTACCTACAATCGTGTAATCTAATAAAGCGGCACAACATTCACTTTTAAAACCCAAGCGACTCTACATTTTTGTGAACAATCAATCCGGTGATTATACAAATTACCTAGAATCACTTATCGGCATTTCAGGAGCCAATTTCCAGACTACAGACTGCTTTGTGAATTATTCTAAAACCCACAAAAGGTTTCGGCCTGACCAGGGAATGCACGCATGGCATAGGATTCGATTCCCAAAACAAAAAATCCTTAATAAAAAACCGTAACTGAACATTTTAGAACACTGTAAATAACCCAAAGTCCCTCTCTGCTCCTATGCAAGTAATGCCTCGAGGTACTCCGTGGCAATGCATGTCGAGCGAGTTGCCGGAAAATGTTCCCCTATATATGTATATATATAGCTACTTATAGATTCTACTTCTTACTTTACCAGACCAACGGATGAAGTCATAATGCTTGCATCACTATTACAAGGTTAGCGGGAATATTTGCTTAGAAATTATTTTGTATGGCAAATACTGTTTTTTTTTTAAGTACCTAAAGTATTAGTTACCCTTTTTGCTCTTTTTGCGCTTGCGCTGTGTGTTCAAATCTACGTACGTAATTAATCGTAAATAAAAAAAAATAAGGTGACATTACGCACCCCGAAAGCATTAATTTATAAAAAGTCATCATAACTATGTTAATTATTAATGTATGTAGGTATTCATGTTGCATTCATTAACAACTTATACGCGTAGTTGTACGTGGATATTTAATATGTTGTATGTTTATGCAAATCACCTTGTGCTAGGTCCAAATCTTGGCCCGGTAATTAATTTCTAGTTAATAATTACTTAAGATTAATAATTGCATTGTACACTATAGATTACTAGTATAAGCTGACCGTGCAATTTGTAAAAAGACCGTATAAAGCGAGTTCAAGACAAACTGGTTTTGTATCGCTTGATGTATAGTGTAGCTATGTGTACCAGTAGTTAAGGGTCATTTATAAGCAACGCCTATTCTCAACACTGACTGATCTACTAAACTGAATAAAATGTTTCTGTATTCGTACTAATGTGAACTGGATACTACCAAGTTTTTAAACAAAACCACATTATGCGGTAAAGTATAATATAATGCACGATGAAAATACATTAATTTAAGTTTAATAATATTAAAACATCGATATCCGTCTAATGGCTGCGGTTTTCTGCCTAAAACTGACTAAAACGTTATCGACAGATTAATTATTTGGAAAGCACTTTCTAAATTTATCGTAAACTGATTTTAAAGCAGCTTATTGCTGATAATAACGTAACAAAATAAAAGGTACCATTAAATGCTGAGACTTTTACTCAATTGACACCTTGAAAGTAAGTTGGCGGCAACGCAGACAACGACTGCGCGGCGTTTTTGGAATTAATATTTCTAAAATAGTTAATTTGGACTATAAAGTGTCGAAAATGTGTTTCTGTTGAACATTATACGTTGTTTAATATATAGAGTATGGAGTACAGTGTGGAACCGGTGAATTTCTATCATTTTTTATAAATTCATTGAGTGTAAACAAGTACAGTGACAATAAATAAATTGCGGGCGGCGTGTAGTGCCGTGTTGCGCGTTGCTCTCTCTCACTCTTGCATGAACTTACAATATCTGTCCTAGTCGCACGAGAATATCGCTGGTATCGCGAAATTATTAATTTAAAATGAATTGTGCTGGTTGTGATAGTAAAACTGAGGAAGGAGGAATGATTAAATGTAATGGATGCAAAATGTTATATCACTACAAATGTGCAAACATTGTCTTGACTGAGATTAAACAAGGACAGGCACCGCGTACCTTCAAGTGTGATTCCTGTTCCAATGTTACCCAGCGTATACGGGTGACTGATGAAACTCCTGTACGTGGGGCATATCATGATGCTGGTCTTATTGAATCCTGCCAATCCCTCGAGGAGACTTCGCGGGTAGCGGTAGAATATTCAACATCGGAGGAAATAATAAATAAGGTGAATAGCGTAATCCTAGCAAAAATCTGTGATTTTGAAATAAATATTATTAAGGAAATAAAAGAAACTGTAGCTGTACTTGCAATGGAAAATAGTAAATTAAGAAAGGAATTGAAGGAAGCTAATATGAAATGCAGTTCTTATGAAAAACAGATTGAAAGTTTGGGAAAGGAATTACGGACAGTTGGACAGAAGAACGAAAGTAGCGATGAAGTTACAATCTGTGAGAGTGTGCTAACATCATGTGTACCAATAGCGACCCTACAGAAGACATCTACGGCCCCTGCTGCATCGTCTCGTAACAGCAAGTCGGTTGCTAGCGCGCGCGAGTGCGAGAGCGACGCGCCATCGGGGACGCAGCCAGTATTAACTAGTTACGCAGCGGTGGCCAGGAAATCAGCGGAGTCGAAAGATGACGATGTTAACAGCAAAGATTGGATAGAAGTTAAACATAACAAAAGAATTAAGAACCCAGTAAAAAGAGGTAATAACTCGGTAACTTTTCTAAAAGCAGTTGAACGTAGAAAATATTTACATGTTTGGAGATTAGATAAAGGCACTACAGAAGATAATCTGAAGGAGTATATTAAGCAAATACTGGGAAACGACTCGGAAATAGTAATTGAAAAATTAAAACCTAAAACAGAGCGCGATTACGCTTCATTCAAGATCGGCGTGACATTGACTAATTTTGAAAAGCTTATTAGTCCTGAGGTTTGGCCAATAAATGTGGAATTTAGCGAATGGATTTGGTTTCGCCACACCACCAAATCCACGCCAAACAAATTGGAAACCGAGTAGCCATTTCAACATTCTGTACCAAAACATCAGAGGAATTAGAACAAAAACTACGCAATTTCTATCACTATTGGAATCTTCAGAATCTGATTTATTTGCTATAACTGAAACTGGTCTGAATGCATCTATTCAAGATGCTGAGTTCGTGTTACCTGGATACCAAATATTACGATGCGATCGGGCGGACGGCCGCAAGCAGGGAGGCGTGCTTTTAGTGGCCAAACCGCGGTTTGAATTGCGACGAGTAGCTATAACAGGTGACATTAATATAGATAGTCATAAGTTTGAGCTAGTTTGTGTTGCTGTTTATATAAAAAATCGGTTCTTATTTACTATTTGTGTCGTATATATTCCACCGCAGACCGATGAGAACGAATATATGTTGATGTTTAGTATTTTAGAAAGCTTATGTGTTAAATACAAAACAAATTTATTAATATTAGGTGATTTTAATATGTTCTCATGCAATAATAATATTTCTAATTATTATGAATACTTCTTGGCGTTTGGTGAGTTCATTCAGTACAATGCTATACCGAACTGTAATAATAGGCAGTTGGACTTAGTGTTGAGCGCACGCGGTGACGTATCGGTAAGCGCGGCAACCGAAGGCTTGCAGCCCGAGGACGCATACCATCCGCCGCTCGCGGTGCGCGTCGGCGCTGCGCGGCCCGCGCCTGACGACTGCCCCGCGACCCCCGCGGCCCTCGCGGCCCCCGCGACTGCCACAATGCCGCGTATGCGACCATCACAGCCGTCGATAACTCGCAAATTATGGAATTTTAATAAAGCCGACTTTATTAGTTTATACCGTTTGTTAGGTGAAGTGGACTGGAGTGAGATGATCCATTTACAGGATCCGGACTTAGTTTTAAATCTCTTTTATGAGAAGTTATATAATATTTTTGATCAATGTGTCCCTTTAAAAAACATCAATAGAACGACTAATAAATTTATTTATCCTGTGTGGTACACAAAAGAAATTATTACAAATATTAAGATAAAATATAATTTACATAAAAGATATAAATCGAGTAAGTCGCGCATTGATTACGAAGAATTCTCACGATACAGGGCGAAGGTCAAAGCCGAAACGGCTGAAGCGCATGACAGGTACCGCGACCGCATCCAAGAACATATGGCAAGGGATCCGCGAGCATTTTGGGATTATATCAGATCTAGGAAAGGGAGTTCAAATAATCGAAGGATAATTAAAGAGGGTCGGGAATTATCAGAGTACGAATGTGCTAGTGAGTTCGCTCAGTTTTTCCAGTCGGTTTATAATCCGGAGGCCCCCGCGTTGAGCGCGGCGGCGGCGAGCGCGGGCGCGGGGCGCAGCGAGGCGCCGCCGCCGGGTGCCCGAGTGCACCTCGCACGCATGCGCGCCGCCGACGTTCGCCGCGCGCTCGCGCGCCTGCCGCCGAAACGCTCTGCGGGGCCTGATGGAATTCCAGCGTTTATTTTTAATGACTGTAAGGCAGTGTTAGTGGAACCGTTGCTACACTTATTTAATGTCTGTATTGATACTGCGAAGTTTCCTGAGCGTTGGAAACTAACTAGGGTTGTTCCGGTCCCGAAGGGTACGGGGGGTTCAGCAGCGAGCGACTACAGACCTGTAGCGATTTTATGCACACCGGCTAAGGTATTTGAGTCGACCATCCACAGTAGCCTGTATCCGCAAATAAGCGCGCTATTATCTGATGCGCAGCACGGATTTCGATCTGGGCGAGGAACAACGGGGAACTTGCTGAATCTAATGACACACATTGTACCGACCGTGGACGCTGGACAGCAGGTGGATGTTGCTTACTTTGATTTCAGGAAGGCGTTTGACACAGTGGATAATGACATTCTTATCACCAAATTAGCTGACGTAGGATGCACATCACACACTTTGTCGTTTTTTTGCAGCTATTTGAGGGATCGATGTCAGTACGTGGACTGTGGCGGACGGCTTTCTGAACCCTATTTTACAAGATCAGGTGTGAGTCAAGGCAGTAACTTAGGTCCTCTTCTCTTCATAATCACAATTAATGACTTGCCGAATGTAGTCACCAAAGCTACACCTTTGTTGTTTGCTGACGACTTGAAATTGGTTCAAAAAGTGAGGCAGAGGACGGATCATGACACTTTGCAACACGATATAAATAGGGTAGTCGAGTGGAGTTTACAAAATAAATTATTTTTCAACGTGAGTAAATGCTCTGTGTTATCATTTAGTCGCGCGCGCAGCTGTAGTCAACATCAATATCATATGGATGGGACGCCGATGCAGCGTGTCTCTGAGGTTAGGGATTTAGGGGTTCGCTTCACTACCGATGTAAATTTTCGCAAACATATTATGGAGGTATGCAAAAAAGCTTACCGTAATTTAGGGTTAGTTTTAAGGTTAGCTAACCATTTTACTAACTTCAGGGCACTAAAATCATTATATGAAGCACTCGTGAAGAGTCATTTAGAATGTAATGCTGTGGTTTGGTCGCCTCATGAAGCTAAGTACAAATTAATGTTAGAACGTATACAGAACAAGTTTGTTAGGTTTATGTATTTAAAGCAATATGGTGTGTATCCGGGATATCCACTGCTATATCCTACTCTTTTTATACTGGGCATGATAGGCTACTACAAACTGGAAGTAAGACGGGAAGTAGCTCTAGCCAGTTACTTATGGAAGGTGGTTCGCGGCAAAATTCACAACCCGGAGGTATTGGGATGTGTGGCACTGTGTGTCCCTGACGAGTACGTAGGGCGTCGGCGCCGGCCGCCGCTGCTGAGCGTGCCGCCCGCGCGCACCAACTTGCTGCAGCGCGCGTCGCTCACGCGTGCTCTGCGGACGCTTAATACTCTGTCGCAACAGATTGACCTCTTCCACTGTACTATGAATGAATTCACTCGCGCTGCATATTGTGTGACGTCTCAAATTGAAAGCAATTAGCTTAATATTTTTTAATGTTTGTGTGCTTTTGTGTCCTTTTAAAATTGGAATATTTTTGGAACATAACTACCTATTGCATTAGGCGAAGCCTGTTATAATAGTGTAAGTTTTTGTTGAATAAATAAATAAATAAATAAATAAATAAAAGTTATCGATAAATGTAAGGCTTTTTAGATCACTCTTGATATGGTCCTCTAAATTCGCTGTCGTGTGAAGCTAATATCCCTGCAGTGATGAAACCTAATAGACTGATATATTTTTTTATTATCGATACTAGCTAAAATGCTTCAAAGTAAGTTTACAATTTGAAGCATTGAGACCAAACGGTCGAGCAGAAAAATTAAAACTAAAACTACACAAAGCCGAATCGTCTCTTATCCAAATAAACTGCGAAAACAATGAAGCGATTTATTTATAAAAATGTTTGGTCTAAAGTGAAATTCTCAATCAAAACAGACAGTTAGATGGAACAGTTACCAGTTGTTTTTCTTTTTTTTTGTGAACTTCTGGCCAATTGCGCCCGTGGACGTCGTCACATGCTGTGTATAGGGCTGGCAGGTTGTCGACAATATTGTTTAGTTTCACGATACTATTTTTGTTGTGCGATGTGTTTATTTTGTGGTTCCTGCTTCGTTAAGTTTAACTTTATTACAGTTCCACTTTTGACTACATTTTATGTTGTTTTTTTAATGAAAATATCTATACAGAAATGGAACCAGATACAGCCTGTTTGGCATACGTTATTTTAGTGACGAAGCTTATATTTACATTATGTTTAGTTTAACCTTGGAATCCTACCACTTTAGAATAAGATGATATTTTCTTTTGTATTTATTAATAGTTCTGCTATTTAGAAACCATGCGCTAATAAAAAGTTAATTCGAAACAGAAATAAGGATATCATCGCAATTTTTATTGCGTCCCACGAGGCGGGTTCCGTAGCTATTACATTAGATGTGGTATTGCGTTACCTACTAATTGTGTTACTGTCTACTGTCGGAGAGGAAATTGTGTTATTGCAAAAGTAATGTAAAGGCGATTCCACCGGTGTGTAGCAAACAGTAACAAATTGTGTGCCAACATTGCTATAAAGCCCGCGAAAATTCAATTTTTGTACGCGACCATATGCTCGCTCCACAAGCGCCAACGCGTACCTATCTTGTTTTATTTTTTGATTGAATCTCACAAAGCATGATGTTATCTACAAAAATATTGTTCCATCCTATTTAAAGAACAGTATCTACCTAAATTGAAAATATACAGAAACGAATGCCAAATGTTTTTTAGAGTACGCCTTGTAGTCTTAAAATAACAAAAGTATCGATCAAATCCGACACATCCCTATCGGCCACCGAAATGAGATCACAGAAAAAACAAGATGAAAAAAGCAATAAGCATCGGACTTTCCGAACGACCAGCCTTAGGTGCCTCTATAGTTCCGTACCTAATAATTAAAATGCAATTACATAGCAGATTGAAACCTGGTATAAAGCAGTTTTATTCTTTATCTTAGTTAACAGGGTACTTGACCAGGTCAAAAACAAAATCCTTTATGAGATTAACTTTGTAAAGCATCTTAAAATCAGGTCATTTTCATATGTCGTTTTGAAGGAAAAACTGTTTGATGTTTTTATTGATAACATAAGCAAAATAAATAGACAGCTTGATATGAAAAATCTGTGACACCGTATTTCTTGTGTTCATACAGTTTAAAGTTTTTTGACTGTTCAAAAAAAGAATTGAATTTGACTAGTTGTCAACTAGCTTAACGGCGAGAAAAAAATGCGTTTCTTTTTCTATGCCAAAAATAATGATTCCAAATATAAAAGCAATTACCAGAACACGGTTCAAGATAAAACATATTTCAAGTTGACTTGAGTTCGCTGGAAAACATCTAGTAGGTAATTAAGGCTAAGTTCTCGCATTTGATGCGTGTCGACGCCGCTCTGCTGAACTCGGCTTAAGTAAAGGTTGAAATGTGTTATTAAATTATTAGTCTGATAAACTTTATCTCGTTGATAGGCCGTATAGATGTTAATGTGTGTCACGATAGTCGCATTGATGCACGCGCTATTGTAGGTTAATCCCGTTATTGCTAAGTCCAAGAAACTAGGTAGAAACTACATTTTAGTATAAAAAATTTAGATTCACATTTTGTACCATTTAATTGTTTTTCTTAAAGTATTTTATTTTATTATCTTTTGAAGTAAAAGTTTCAGGGGCATAAGGTAAGTAAACAACATTCCTACTTTAAAAATGTATTGTATTCGCTGTTTTAGGATTTGCAAAGTTTATGAAATAATTGATTTCCTTATTTTAATTAAAACTATTTTAAAAATATGCTTATTTGCTTATAAATATTAGATAGGTATGTCAATATGTAAATGAATAAAAATTATATATTATATTTATTTCTTCCCTTTGAATACACTGTCGCATAGCTATTGTTACTGCATCGTCTCCTCAGATAAGATATCATGTAACACGAGATTACGTGCCTCAAGCTTATCTAAGCGTAAGAATTAACACGGCAAGCGATTGTCATCTCAGCTAATCACAAGTGCATGTTCCACTCAGAGGCATGTCCATGCTATGTCCAACACAAACCTCACCGTGTATATAGTGTGTCAAGTGTTTATTCCTTATATAGCGTGAATAAACATTGAATGACTTGTTCAACAGCTTCATAATTACCTCAACATATTTTTTAATCCAGAATAATAAAAAAATATTAAACTTACTTTTTTATTTATGTAATCTATATGGCTTAGCTACGATGGATGGATTACGTGAAAGTTGTTGTGGCTAGAAAGAATGTAACTTGTGAGATGACGGCAGATAGGAGAGCGTGGAAGACATGGTGCGCCGACCCCAAATAAAAGTTGGGATAAGGGCAGGAGCATGATGATATGGCTTAGCTACTGTTGCTGCATCCACAGATAACATACCATGTAACGCAATATTACTGCTTCTAGATGATCTCAGCCCAAGCCTTACACGACAAGTGGTCATCTCAAGTAATTGTAAGTGCTTCTGCGTTCTGCAGAGGCATCCATCATATGTCCAACAGAGAGAACATTGTGCATTTAGTGTGTGTTTACGTGTGTTTACTCCTTAGTTAAATATTGAATAGATTCTGAGAAGCGTTGTAACATGTTAGTATATGTATTTATTTATTTCATATCGGAGATTTTGTTTAGCTTTAGTTATTGTGTGTAATTTAAGTCAAAATATTTAGGTAATTAAATACTAACTGATCGTAAACATTTCGATCGTATCTCGTATATCATAAACTATATACACTAATTTAAATCGCTCTAAGGGAATAGTGACAACGTTATATCTTAATTTTATCACAGACTAAGAGAACTAAGAAGCTCTGTAAAAGATGAAAGTAATCCCTTTACAATGAAGGGTGTTCCTTGATCACTCGATTGAAAATATCAAATATAATGTAGATAGATTCATTATCAAATTTTTAGAAGCAATGGGGTCCAATTATTTTCAATGATCTACTCCAAAAAATTGACAAAAAAAGTTTCCAAATTTTGCTTCCATTTTAAATGGGGCTGCTGACCTTCTACCACATAGGCTTACATATTCCAGCCTTTTTTCATCCGGCGCTGATCCTTCAACTTTTTTAATTAACTTCTCATAAAACGTCAGAAAGGTTACTCGTTATCAACAGGCCACGATAGGTAATTAAGATCAGCTTACTGACTCCTTATCTGTGTCAAACTCAATGTGAATTAGATTACCTTGTCAGTCTACTTGTGATTACTTGAGAGCTTAGGCAAATGAATTAAATTTATAAGTAAGCTTTAAATATGTAGGAGCTGTAGAAGACTATAAAGAATATTTAATGAAATTTGATAGACATTTTCCGTGATACTTGACCTTTAATGAACATAAACACTTTTGCGCGATCAACTTTTGCCACGTTCAAAATCAGTCGTGAGGTCGATACGATATGAACAATGTACGTCAAGCTTAGGACATCTGACATAGCTACAATAAAAAACAAGTTCGTCTGTTAGCTATACATACATTAAAAACTTAAAGTTGATGCGCCCCATAGAATTGAAAATCTAACCCGACCAAGTAAGCGCTGCGCACACAAAGTCATCGCGGCGCGTTGGAAGCTTACATTTTCGTCGTATATTGACGTATTTGCCAGTGTCATTATACGAGTTAAATAATAATAAAAAAATTATATAAGTTATAATATTTGCTTCAGGAACATATATGCGTATTTGAGTGAGCAGTGCACGCTTGCGCGAAAGTCTCAAACTTCTAACTCCATCTCAAATTATTTTATGATTAAATTACGGCACCGTCGAAAGTGCAACCGCACCATGATCGGACTCATTAGTGTTTTTCCGACCTTACTGTGACCTGCTTAGTGCGTTGTGTTGTGTATCACTTTCACTGCGATATGCCTGTTCGTATTACGTTAAACACTTTTTTTTAGGCCTAATCAGACGTGCCACCGCAACGCAGCGGCGACGGCGGGCGTAGCGACTTTTCTCAACTTTTCTCAGATTGGCTCCAACTCTGACGAAATTTGGCAAGCACCCCTGTTTTGCCTATGTGCCTATCCACCCTCCATATTCCAGTGGCTTTGGTGAGAATACCTGTCTAAGTTTCTAGCATCTGATTACCCGTAAATCTCTGTCAAAGACGTCGAATAAATAACAACCAGTTCAATAGTTACCTTGCAAGTACCTACTAGATGAACTCACGGGTGGGTCTTGGTAGAGGCAGAAAAATCCATACTAATCGCACTGCGCTACTATTCCTGACATTCAAACTTCCAAACTTAAATTAATATTTGTGTTGTTGTCGCACGTCTGCACCGACCTTTATGATATGCTGTTTTGAAACATATTCCAACTTAAATTATATTCTGACAGGTGGAATGTTAAAAGCATTTGATCAAACACTTTTTTTTATTTATGTTAATCATCTGATTATTTTTGGTTGGACGGATCTCAGTTATTTTACTCTCACTTTTCTTTTTAATATCATAACGAAACATAAACGAGTATGTTAATATGTTGATAGTCACTATTACTTAACTATTTTTGAATGACAAAGATCATCCAGCCATAAACACCAATTTTAAAGACCATTCAAATAAATCTATCTATGATGATGATGGTGAGTAGGCCAATTGTCGGCTACGGTAGCCGTTTTATTTTTAAGGAGATCAGCCAACTGGACAGGACATATTATAGTGCACAAGTATTAGCGCAGTTGCAGGTGCGCTCTGTATTCCCTAACTCTAGTAGTCCGATGGGACGGCAATCGACACGACCGGAGAGAGATCAGGCGCAGGACCGACATTTACGTGCTCTCCGATTCACGGGTGAATCAATCACCAACTTCCAGACTCCAGTCTGCTTTATGAGAGTTTCTCAAAACCTACAAAGCGATTTCGGCACGACCCGAGAATCGAACCCGTACACAGCAGTCGCGCCTTGCGACTACTAGACCAAAGAGGCAGTAAAAAAAAACCACATATCTACATATATAAACTTAAACAGATCAGCATCGGGACCCACGCTTGGATCCGATGACCAGAGCATAGATAAAATAAAAATAAATTTGAATTTAAACCGAGACTCGCTTTACTTCAAAGCCAAGCTCTCCATTACGAGTCTCATCATAAATGTATTGCATATTGAATGGTGTTTATCCCTAAAGTTACTGCGAATATTTTAATGGAATTTAAAATGTTTTTCAAGTTTAAGAATGTATATTTAAGGTGTTTAAAAGAGAATAGGTTTCCAAATCTTTTTGGAATTTAATTTTGTGTTTTACGATGTTTATTACGGCTTTTGCTGTCAAAAATCTATTTGAATTAATTTTAAAACGAATATACTTAAAAAGAAAAACATATTTTCCAAGAAAAATCTTTAACGTATAGGTATATGTAATTTAGACCTTTGAGTGGCAATGCAAACTAAGTCATCCTTTTGACGTTGGATTCTATCAAGAAGCCCCAGCCCCCCACCCCCACCCCCCAATTTCCATACTTTTAAACGGAAAACAATCAAGTTAAAATCTCTCTGTGGTCGTATATTGTTATTTTAACATCTTACACGAAACATTAAGCTTCATGTAATCGCGTCGGTGCTTATGTGGCCCTACGATTGTGTGTTCAGCATGCTCTTGGGTTCCGCAGGACTTTTTATTTGGGTAGAGGATCGTGAGTGAATAGGTTGTAGGTATGTTCTATACTTAATATGATAAAGAGGTAAATTTTGCATGTTTGTGTGTGACATTGTAAGAAATATCCTCTGGTACTACTCAACTGATTCAGAAAATCCTTTTAATAATGGAAATCACCGTTATTTATGAATATAATAGGTTATTTATATCTGTTATTATATCTGGATGCGGGAACTTCTTCCCTTGGGTAGCCGGCGAAACCCCAAAACTCGTCTAGTTTTATATATCTACTATAATTTAAACATGAATGGCTAACAGAAAAAAAATATTGTAGTATAAACTGCATTCATTACTTGGGTATACTGAGATATAGAAATCTCCCGAACACTGAAATATTGCTTCGAAAGGAAAAACACACTTTCCCAATATAATATGGCGAGGTTAATGACCTGAATACAAAGATAGGTGGCGCCAAGTCAAGTTAGAGACGAGAACAAATGAATGGGCATTTACTAACGAGATGTTTAATTGTTGTTACAAAGTAATTAAACGAAACATCGATGTTGACTCGCGATATTTTATTTTGTCTTGAAAGAAACCCGATGTACTCTCTATATTTTTGAAATATGCTATCCTTTATAATCATTATCATTATGCCCGTCATCATCAGCTTTTTTATCGTCCCACAGCAGAGCAAAGGCCTTCTTTTTCAGAACTTCATAGTCCAAGTTCATTGAGAGGTTTTCTTTCACCTCTAATCAGTCATTGCCCATTGGTGTCCAAGATATCCTTTTAAAGTACATACATATAATTTGAATAGTTACAACTGATGTAACTTGGCTGACCTGTTATTGAACCTGTGCACTCATACTTAAGAGTGCTACAATCTACCTGCATATTATAGTCTCACATATTTCTAGTGTTCCCAAACACATTACGTTTGTACGTGTCTTATAGAAAGAACTATGAGAATTACGTGTTCTATTGATAAGATGCGGGCTAGGTATTCGTTATGCGGTACCATTTATATATGGAGAAATAAGACCTGGAAAAATTGTTCGTCGTATATCTTTCAGGAGAAAAACTAGATGTTGGCCTGAATAATGTTCCAAGAATGCTTCAATATGCTTTACGCAAGTTATGCACGCTCCCAGTAGACAGCGATGGGGATGATTTTTCCGACGCCTTTTAGTTTTTTGTGCAAATATTTCTATAATATATATATCTTTCACTTAGTAAATAACTAGTAGGTATGTGTTGTTTTTTTGTATAAATAAACTATATTATGATTCAAAAAATATATTATAGTTGGTCCCCCATTCCTAATATATAAATCTCCTGGAATATTTTTTTGAATAAAATTAAGCAATATGCGTTTCATGATTTAATCTGCACTTACCATAAGAAGAAAAGGATATCATAAAGTCTTTCTTACAATCCAATCTTCGTACACCATTAGGCCAACCCTACACAGTTACGGCATATTATTTCAAATGTCGTTGCTTCAAGTGTGGCTGCAGCCTTATAGTTATTGTTAATGTTACGGACGTAAGCTCGCTGCTATCTTATGTTAACTATATACGTATGATTATGTTAATATAATCTTTGCAGACTATACCACAGTAGAATATTGGCTATTCTTATCATTTTCTTGATTTCAAATCTGCATTTTACGTATTTTATGAGCCCGTTATAGTGTAGAACACCATTTAAGATATGCATTTATGAATAGAGGTTTACAATTTGGACAAAGAAGCGTCTAACTATGTTATTATGTATAGTACACATGATATTTTGTATTTATTTGTGAAATAGGTAGTATTGATAGCATTAGTGTTAAACAACTATGTAAGCAGGTACAAACTGGTGACCGAACTAGTGAAAGTACTCAAACGAACTCAACAAAAACAAAAAAAATACATCTATGGTCGATCACAATTGAGCAAAAAGTAACACATATTATTTGATTTTTATGCTTTGCGTTGTTTGTTGTTTTTTTGTTACATTGGATTTAAAACTTGCAAGATGTGAAAGTATGATTTAATTGTGGAGATAATAATGCATCTTTGATCCATCAATTACTTTCTGTAAATCATTCGTTCAAATTAAACTATGAGTCAGCTGTTTCCGACCGTCTAACACATATCTTCACCAATTAAATAGTATTTATAAAAAAGAAGAAAAAAACCCATAACGGTCATCAAAAGTGAAACTCTTGGAATAACCCAAGATCATTAATAAAGTAACTGAAAGTTCTAAAGACGGAAACCTATTTATCAGCCCTCATTAACAAATGTGTATGATAATCTCCTACATTTTTTGTCGTCACGAAACATTACGCGAGTCGATGCGCAAAAAAACAATTTTTGATATCAGCGAATAACGAAAGGCGTCTTGTCTGTATAGACGCCAACACATCAAGCTACCCGAAATCGACAAATTTTCCCAATTAACTTTGAACCATATGCATCAGCGATAAAGTTAAAAGTCTATTAAGAAAATTTGAGTCTGATTTAAGTCTGTAGACCCGGATTTTAGTTGCGGACCGCCATTAAGTTTTGCGAGAACTGTACTATAATGTAGCGTTAGGGTGCATTAGCACCAAACGAGCAAATTTTTATTCATATCAAAATCTATCAAATTCTTTTAGAGAACACAACGTATTAATGATTTGCGTATTGTACTATTCATTTTGTTTAGTACAGTGAAGTTTCATATACTAATCGTTTTAGAACTATTCCCCACAAAACCGTTTACTCTGTTTTTCTGCAGAAACAGAACAAACTGTTGTTAGAAAATAATATTGTTACGTGTGCATATTATCATACATTATATTTTTTTAAAGTAACTAAATAACATTTGTCTTAAACGACATACGAGTAACCATATTTCTGAGATAGAACTGCTTAACTAATTTGTCAGTATTAGTAACTTAATTTGAGAGAGGAAGAATTCTCTTTTTGGCGCTCTGGATCTTAGTTCGTTTGATTTAAACACAGCCTAACACCGTATCTAGAAAAATACGTATTTACCCACTGACAGATCTTTCTAATCATTAATCACTCAACACCGGATCGGTGTTCGCCACTTTTTACACAATTACCCATAGCCCCAGGTTATAACGACTTAGGAACCATTACGGTAATACGCAAGGAAACCGCAACTAAGATACTTTCAAAGGCCAGTAATCCGATAATAAATAGTCTTAATCTTAATTATCAAATGCATAGAATGAATACGTGTAATTATGGGTTAGTTTTGGGTCATTTCGAAGCTCCAAATTGCTCTACATTTAATTAATAGCTTATTTTAGTGTGGAGGTCGGTAACATTTTTGTAAGTGCGGTTAAAGTGGTGCTTTTTTGTTAATGTTAGTCGCTGTCTAAACATCATTAAATATTATTAAGCGGCGTCGAAACTAAGATGCAGCATGCTCACAAGTATTTGTAATAAACATCTGATTTTATAAGAAGACCAGAAAGCCCGTGCCCGCCGGTCGCAATTTTCCACTGACGTCTACAAGGAAAAACTAGTGAATAAATACTTGAGCCCACATTGTGGTTAGAAAGTTGAAGTAGGGACGTCAATTGTCCAGTCATTGACCTCAGAGATGACAGCTGATTATGATGTGGCCCTTATCTAAAGTAATGACCATTACCGCGTTTCCGAAGTTATTTTTTACTTAATTGTTACAGTACTGACCTCTGCTAACAGTAACCTAAGCTGTCGGCAATGACCAGCTACAGTTCTATTTCAAGTTAATCGTGAATCCTATTAAAAAAATCAGTCGGCTGACCGTTGTATTGTGGGCACTCCCATACATATTCATACTGATTAAGAGCCCGATCAGACTATAGGCCGACTACAAATTTGCAGCCCGCGGGGTTCTATAATGAGCTTATAGAATCAGTAATCAAAGGGAAATGCTGGATAAGGTAGTATAGCATAGAAGTAGCCATAGTAATTTACTGGTATTAACTGACCTTTCTCGCAATGAGACAGCTAACCGCGAAACATACCATACAACGTCTTTCATATTGAAACGCATAGCTTGTAATGTAATTTCCACATCTTGTACACAATGGTTTTGGTCAATTATTTAATACTTTAAGTAAGATCATAAATATATTTCTTAAAGTCAATAATTTCTTCAAATGTATATCAAAGATTACGATCGAATAATGAATACCAATGTTATTATCATTAAAATACTTTATAAAATGAATATTTAATTAAAGAAGCTACTAAACCTACGACAAACTATGAACCTAGTAACCCTTGATCTAATCAAAATACATAATTGACTATCTTCTGCAATTTATCTGCCACGTTTATGTTAATTTTATACGAAATACTAGAAGAAACTATTACGATCCTCATTAGGATAGGAGTAATGAGGTATGACACATTCGTCCTTAGGGTAAGAACACACCGTAGGTACAAGCGAAAGCTTTAGTATCCAGATATTATATTTAGTAGATAAACCTCGCAGAACCACTCCCGTCCCATGAGAACCACTTCTCATACACAGACAAAAAATATAGACAGCTCTCGATAAATAGGCCAAGTAACACTGGAAGATTTCTTTTAAATCAGAACCCTACTTCTTGAGATTGGCGTGTTCAAGCAAAACAAACAAACTGTGCAGTTTTACTATATAGGTAATTATATTCCGCATATAGACTCCAACACACTTTCAGAATATTACAGATTCTAAAAGCTACAGCTTAGAAGATTAGCTCTGTGCCATAAAGCACTGAAGACTAATTCCTCGCTAAGCAACTCTGAGCAGTGTAACTTGTACACACGATAACACGATTACTCTCAGCTAGACTAGTTTGGACACCAAGTTCGAAGCTCTATATGGTACACTATAATCCAGAAGTTGGTGTCTGACATCATGAGGATTCTTAACTTTGCTCTTTGAGTTAACTATGTCCCGTTAAACCCTGACCTCGTTATTGGTCAGGAATATTGTAACACTAAATGGTTTCCTCTTTATTATGTTAGTTAAGATGTAGAGTAGCCTGGATATGTAACTTCTTCATTTTTCAAAGAGTTATTATTACCGTGTACCCAGAAAAAAACAGTATTTAATTCGACAGTTTGAATTACTGATTTCGAGATTGCTACCATGTAGGTACCTTTTTATTGAGTTCCCGATATTTCGGCACTCCGTCACGGAGTAGTTACGGAGTAGTCGCATAAAAAGGTTCATGGTAGCAATCTCGTAATAAGTAATTTAAATGTTAATGACCATGATAGTTGAAATCACAGTACCTCATGAAAGCTTTACATACTAACAAATAATTACTCTTGGACTAATAACAAAAAGCCAGAATAGCTTGTACTTAACAATGTCCCCACGTGTGGTCTACCTTATCGGAACCCTATCCTGTTTGTGGTTGCGGCCGTGACAGCATTCCTCCACCATTACCTGTCTGGCAGACAGGTTCCGTCATCTCACCTGGTACACTTATGAGATGAGTCCGTGTCCCGTTTACCTTACCGGTTTCAGTGTTGATCATTTTTTATGACTACTTCAACGTTTTATTAGCCTTTTCCCTTGAAGCAGTGCTGTTAACACCTGTTTTTGTTGGTAAAACTGGACACTTGAGTCATATCAAAATTTTTGTGAGCAGATGGACTCGTGTTGGGAGGTGGCAGGTTTTTGCACTTTAAAGCGTGCCCTACTTACTTACCGAAATTTGATGAGGGAAAATATTTTCGGAGAACATTTAATTTCAAACATCTATACCAATATCATAAACAGGAATTGAATATTCTGGAAATTCTTGAATATTGCATGGGCTCCGAAACTATTTGACCAATTTGAAAAACTCTACTAGAACTAGGTACTAAAAGAAGTTTCCCGGAGACGCGGGAGGTCTTCTATATTTCGGAAGTTATTAAGAAAGAAACTTTTTCAGTCAAACGAAAGTTTAATCAGTACATATTTGCTCTACCATTAACATAGGTGTCTTAGTTTGGCTTTTTGCCAGGAGGCTCAGAACAATTAACCGACAACCCATTTGTTAACGAGCACTTAGCAAGTTTCTTCATAATGATTTTCTTTCTCTTTGATTTTTGAGCAATTAAACCGTCAACAGATATTGATTATGTTCTCTTACACTATAACTGAAAATTATAGAGACAAATAGACATATTATAAACATCAAGCTACTACAATCTGTCAAATTTCCTTAATAGATTTTCAACTTTATTGCTGAAACATACGGGTCAAAGCTGATCGAGAAAATTTGACAGTTTCGGATAGCTTAAGGTGCTGGCGTCTGTACTACAGGATATAAATATATGAGCTAACATAAATTTATCGAGGCTATGAAGTAGTTCCCAGAGGACTCTGGTAGAACCGTGAGAGGGAACTAGTGATAAATGTTCCTTATACCATGAAACTGTAACTACTGCAATTTCCAGTTTACGACTGGGTTCAAGTTAATATTTTATATGCTTAAGCATAAAATACCGAATGAGCTCTAGAGATGCTGACCAGCGGATTTTTTTTAACAGTGTCACACACAAAACTAGTTTTGTCGAAAGGATTGACATTCTAGACCAAGTTTAGTTATTAAGATAACGCGCAAGCATGTTTTTCATAGTCGTATGAATTTGTATAATATCAAAAGAGAGGACTACTCAACTACAAGGAATACTAAATTTGTTGTTATTTATTTTCTATACTGTGGTCCTAATTTGCTAGGTTGGCGGCTTATGTTGTATATCATGGTTACAACAGACTAGCACATGTAGGTGGACACTCCCTTATCTCCTATTAGCATCATATAATTGGAGGCTGTGATTTTGTTTAGTTTTGGTTTTATTTATTGCACATTTTTATAAAATATATTTAATGCTTGAGTTACATAAAGGTATGTAGGTGTAAGGTTGAGTGTTAGCCGGCGTGTGTTACATAAGTATTTAAATTTCTTTATTTAATTACATACAAATTGTGTATGAAAAATATTGTTTAAAGGTTCCTCAAACCAACAGACAGACATGTGTTGCTGGGGAGTTTGTTGCGCCACTTCTTCTTCCCAGCAAAAACACATAGGAAGTGGTGAAGGGTGGGCGTTTTGGGGGCTGTCTTTTGTAATATTTGACGTTCAAAAAGTGCTGTTTTACAGCCAAGTTTGAATAAATGATTTTGAGTTTGAGTTTGAGTTTGAGTTTGAATAGGTACTCGAATATCATAGACTATAAATTAGCCTATATTTTATCAAAAGCTTTTATTTAACTTGCAATGTACATACATATGTAAGTTACGGGGGATTCCTTGAACTCAATTTTGAAGTAGATATCTTCAACCGATTGAGCTGAAATTTTGTATACACGTTCAGTTTGGATGACTTACGTAATGTTATATGACGTCTTTTCTTCTTTTGAGACTGTTCAAATAAAAGCTTTTTCTAAAAAAAAATTGAAAATTATTCTTTTAAATAATGCCAGTAACAACACGCTACACAGCTAGTGTTTCGTAGGTATACATACATATGTATATCGAAGCCGTAGAGGCAACACAGTTATACGGGTATTAATAGAAACAGAAACCAGTTCCAACAATATCTTCCAGCACGTTATCAAGCAGCTGATACAAAGTAAATAGAGTAATTTCAGCAACAAACTAGAACATCCACGACCTCGCTCCTTCCACTTTCACTGTTATAATAGTCTGTGGAAACTAGGACAGGAACAAAGCTCAGAAACGTGACAATGCAAAAAAAATACCAAAATTTTTTTATACTTCTTACTTAGAAATATTTTGAATATTTCCGTAGACAAGCGTGAATGCGCAAAGTTTGTGGATTTCTTTTGTTGATAACTATTCTGTCGCACTTTCTCTTGAAACTAATCATAAAAGGATGAATGAATTTTAGGTCTTGGATATTTGAAACACCTAACTCATCTGAAATTTTTAACGTATCTCGTTTCCATCATCATATGAAAATATTAAAGGTACTTTCTTTCTGTATTTGAATTATGATATAAAACTTTTAAATCAAATCATACAGAAGTTAATGAATGTGTTTATAAATCAAATAAATAAAATGCTAACTATAAAATTGACGATAAATTAAATGGCAATTGAATCATGAATCTATTCATAAGATTGTGTAGCCTCTGCTTCAAAATTGCTGTTGCTATAAAAACATAGACATGAGTCATCAGCACAAAATCTAGGTTTAGAGTCATTGAACATTACAGATTTTTATCGGCCAATAGTTCAATAGTAGCAGACTAAGTCCCCATTTGCTCTTGGCCGATTTGAAACCGGTAACGAGCTGACCAAGCCATAGAAATTGAACTAAAGAAATGGTATTGACGAGCTAAACTGTTTTCTGTGGAATTCACTAATAAGAAAAGTTTCTAAGTTAAGTTATTGCCTTTACATTTACATTCAACGCAGTATTAAGTAGCTGATTTCTCCATATTAGTATGAATATTAGATTTATCAACTTATGATGTAAACCGCTGACGTAAACGAGGTTTTCTATAAAAACCTTGTAGACCAAAGTCGAAATGTGTTTTGAACATTCTATGTGAAATTATGAGATAATTATTATATATTTATAGATGAAATTATATGCCATAAATAATATCTTGATGATTTATATGTATAAACACATCACTGGAAAGTCCGAATCTCCTAACCCGTTTGTATCGGCCATCATGCCATGAACGTCTAAAAAAGTAATTATAATCCAGTTTAGAGACGAAGGTGTTTACTTGATTTACATAATCCCCGCACATGGTTAAACAATTAAATCGTTTCACGCAATATTATAGATATACGTTTTCTAACAAAAGTTTTCACTCTCATCAGCCAGTTGGGACCTTCCTTTCTCTAAGAGCGTGGGTCAGGGTCGGTTAAACGATACCGTATTCTAAGAGACTTTATATAATACCACTTATATTCGATTATGTCAATAAGGTACCAGCTTGCTCTATTGATAATATTACAACAGAAAATTGTAATAGCGTAACTTTCGTTCTTTCATAAGTTATAGAAGAAATTATTCTTTATACATTAAAATATTGATGAATATACAAACAGAATCGAATACTGACAATGGTAACAGGAAAAAAGCTGAGCCATCCCAAATGAAACGAGATGAGCGTAACTGGACAAGTGATACGGATACCAGTTTATAATTTGTGACACGATATTAAGCAGATGAAGCATTACAATGATAATATCTTTATGTATAAATAAATAAATTATGTTTTAATCTTCGATACATTTAGATTAAAATCAACACGTCGTTAGAATACTCAAACACGCCGTACAAGAAGATGGACTAATATATCATCGTAATTGGCACAACTTTCGTCTTTAACATAGTACACAATTATAATGTTACACATTTTTACTACAGTGAAACCGTAACCGCGATGCATAGCAACACTAACAAAATTTAGATACGGAGATTAGCTCATTTTATAATTGTTTAACTACTTTTCTTGCACGCGTTCGTTATGATGAAACATTTCAAATAGCTAGTACCCTGTTCCGCTGTTGTTTAAAATTATTAAAAAAAATGTAAATCATATGTTAATGAATAAATAAATGAATATTATTAAATAACTTTGAATAGAAATAGAGATGAATATAACGATGTGATTGCTAATGGTATTTGAAGAATTACGAAGGGATGAACTACCTAGTAAAATTAGACAATGAATATCCATTCTAAAGTGTACTTTACTCTGTATACAATATGGAATGAAGAAATAATGATAATGTTTTGCATTTCAATGTAGCTAGGAATATGTACAGGTTACTGTCTATACTAAACAAGACGTGAACAGAACGTACAAAGATTAAACAATTAGAATGAAAAAAAAAAACTAAATGTTGATAAAATCTTTAGCTTGCTCAAGAGTGTTATGGTATACTCTCACTGCGCAAATAACAAACGGAGTCATTAAAGATTTACAAACAAAAAACGCACACAGCTTCATAATCAGATTAAAAAGAAACTACACAAGTTTACAGAACTAATCTCAAAGAAGATAAAGTTAGTAATTGGCAAGGAGACGTTCGTAGATGGTGAGCAACGCGATTAGTTGTGCGACAGACAAGTTCAGCTGCAGGTAAATCCAATTGCACGTTCTTTGCAAAAATGGAGCCAGCACCAGTTTACAACTCCGCAGAGATTGTTAATGAACTATTGATCGGTTCGGAATGAGTTTACCTTGTTCTCTTGATTGGGAAGACTAATATATTTGGTGATGGGGGTTTTGTTATACTTCATAATTATTATCTCTTGTGCTTTACTTCGAATTATTGATAGTTTCAGAACGGCTGGTTGCCTATGGAAAGTGGCTGAGAGTACCTACCTTTATTTAATAATTTGCTATTATATTGCTAGTTGTATTCAGAGAATGTATTATGAGTAGTTTTTGGGCAAGCCATTCTGACGTCATATAGTTTATGTCTGTTGCCAGTGTTGACTTTTTTATGTTAATTATTGTCTCGGGTTCTTGAAAGCCTGTAATCAATATTCTTTTTGTTAATATATTTTTTTAATTTTCATTTAGTAATAAGTTATATTACACCTCTACATTAGTTATAGAAATCCATTGCCATTGTCCATTGTTAAACAGAAAAGTAGATTAGCATTAAAACATTCCCACACAGTCAAAACATGTTTCTGTCGGAAATTATTATAATAATAATAATAATAAGCCCGCAGGGCATCTGAGGCGGATGTCGGGGAGTAGCGACCCCGCGGGTACCGAGTGCTCCAGGGAGAGGATACTGTCCCTCACCTCCGGCTCCCCGGAGTGAACCCTGAAGGGGGATAGGTCTCCCGCCTCTGGCTTGCCTTCATTGGCCGTCCAGAGTGGAGTCGCTAGAGCAATGCTCGGAGGGTGAATGCCTCGGGTAAGTGGCGAGTGGGCACAGAGATGCTGGACCCTGGCTTGATGCCGGTTTTAAGGCGCGTGATCTGGGTAGAAAGCCGGCCGGGGCAACCTCACCCTTCAGCCGCTCACGTCCCCGTTGCCCCCTTGTTGCGACTTAGCGACTAGGTCCCGGGGGCCCGGTAAGTGAGCTGGCGAGTCTCCTCCTGCCATTTTTACATGTATTTATTACATTGTTATCGGCAGGGGTCATAGTCCCAATAGTTTTCCCTTCCCTAGTCCACTAGCATCCCATCACAATAACCCAAGTAGATTTTCTTCCATAGTTAGCAATAGTTTAGCACAAACCGGGGGTTGTCCTTGGGTACATTTCTATAGTGTATACAGGGATAATGGTCGGTTTTGTGTCACCATTACATATATTAAAGTTGTCTCAAAAGGGCTTCAGCGTGTTGGCTTCGGCCCCACGTTCGCCTTCCAAAAGTCCGGGACTCCATAGTCCTGAGTATATGCAAGAGACATACATAATAATAATAATAAAACTTTATTTCAGACCAAAATTACAGTCCATAAAAAAAACAAATTACGAGATAAACAATAAAAAATAATAATAATATTATTTTAAATATCTGAATGACGCTGAATGAGACGTCATCCAGTGCCATATAATGGGACTCTGGAATCTGTCCGCAACGATGCACACGAGGCTGTTGGAGCTGTCGCGCACTCGCCGCATCAGGGATGCTATCCGTGACATTATCAGTGCAAAAAAATCTGGCACCATTCTTTCCGCAAACATCCCGGACGCACTGCAAAAGCGCGGCAGCCCCAGCATCACCCTAAAAGCGTTGTTGTACTGGACTCGTAGAGCATTGTACGAGCGTTTGGTGTAACTGACCCACAGGGCGCACGTGTACAGAGATTGACAGTACGCTCTGAATAGTGTGATTTTTACATCATCTGTACATCGCGCAAACCTGCGAGCCAGCATGTTACACCTCACTGCCAATGCTCTACGTTCCCGCTCCAAATCCGCATCGTCCGACAGATCATCAGTGACCCAGTGTCCCAGGTACTTAAAACGCGTGACCCTGGTGAGCGGGGTACCGCCTAAAGTGACCTATTGCGAACCTAATGAAACCTCAATAGTATGTAGATAGAAATAATACACGAACATGTTAGCTCTACCACATGCCTAGTGCGCTAGACATACCAACTTAGTCGACCATGTTTGATATCAGTTGCGACCTAGACAACACAGCTGCGATGTAGGTACACAGTTCTCACAAGTTCCTCCGTTCCCATGTAAATATGCAACGGTCTGGCTCGGATCTTATAAGGAAAGGATCTTTCTTATGTGCAGGCAATTTATATTGCAGCAAGTCGAGAACGTTGTGATCTGGTTTAAATTCAGTATTTGTATAGATAATCAATTGTAATTGGCACAGTAACATAGTATATTGTTTTTATCGAGTAAAACCACTTGAAAGTACTAGTTAAGTTAAGCTAAATAATAACTCCCAAAAGAAAGCATAATGAATATAAAAGACCCCCAATAAGGCTCGACATAAAACCTGCCCACGATATATTAAAAACAGATACAATATCGTAAAATTGCAGCGCCATACATTACACAATAATAATGCATGAAAGTCCTTCTTCAATATTAAAGGTGCGCACACATTATTTCCGGCTTGCATTAACATAAAAATGATACGGCTTTTTCGTAATGCGTTTTAAATATTCAAAAAGAAAATATGGAAGAATAAAGTTTTATGTTTTCATTTACAGAGTGTAGTTTCTTAAAAAAGAACTATTTTTAGACTAAACATTAAAAACGATTTAAATAATTTGTTTAAGGAATTCAACGCAGCAAGCAAAAAGCTTGAACGTAAACATCACTTTCCAGTTGGTGCGTGACAATCTTCAATATCGGATCTTCGTGATAATGCGATCCCGCCTTAATATTAACGACATTATTTATTTGACGTTTTCAATACTTTTCGGTAAAACGCATTCGTACATATTTATGTGCAGGTATGTCCTTGTTGGACAACCCCGAAACCTCAATACGTGCCCGAATCGGGTTTTTATTTCTGTTTGTGTCACCTGAAGACGAGCTGGGAATACTAATATTAGATGGGAAAGGGGTCGTGGCCTTCATAAGATGTGGAAGTGAATTATGGCGAGAGGATTTATTGTTAACTTTGTGATGTATTGCCAATACCGTTGCTCCGTCCCAATAATGATTAAGGGAGATATAATATCCGGATATAACTTGCGGCTTAACTTGAAGGGTAGATCAACCCCTAGATTTATGCTATTTATTACTGTTACATAATAAATGTATTATGGGTTTTACATTATCTGGTATAATCAATTTGTAACGCAGGTTGTTGTGGTCTTAAACCGTTTGCTGCTTGACTGGAAGTCGGTTTTGCTGCACTTACCTTTATTATGGCACTATAAGAAAATTATTAAGTAATACATCTATAGTAATATTACAAAGCTGCTTTATTCGGGTTCGTGGAGAAGTTCCCATGCAGTTAGTACAAAATATGAATGATATTGATTAAATTTATCTAAATCAAAACGACAAAAAATAGAGTTAAACCTTAACTTAAACAATTCATTAGTTTCTCAGACAAATTCAACAAATTAATTGAATGAATTGAAAATGTACGCGAATTACGACCGAATGTATTAATTTCTTAAGTTATGTTTAATGAAGCACCAGACTGATTTAATAATTAACGCATAAGATGAAATACTAAATCCACTTTCTCGTCTAAATAATATATGATTACTCGTCTGAAGTGAGTACTGCAAACGCAACTCATTGGGATTAATTTGAAAACTTTTGAAAGTGGCGTACTGCGAAATTATCTTGAGAAACTTTTCGTGATCTCATTCTATTCAATAGTAATGGAACGCTATTTTTATTTGGGTGAAATATTAGATAGAAGTCAATCGATCGAAGTGTTATAAAGTATTAAATAAATTCTTGATTCATACGCTCTTTATATGAGCAACATAATTACATTACTAGCTTCAATGCAGTTGTACCTGCGTTCGCTGGGAACTAACTTAAGGCCTCTCTCAATAAAAGAGCAATCCAATACGTGCTAATACTGAACGAATTTGTATGTATGTGAATCAACACTATCTAAATGTGAGTAGGCAGTTACTGCCCAACATTTAAGATAAATAAGAAGACTGTACCATTTGTATGCTTTAGAGGAACTAAGTAGAAAGGCGATAAAACTAAATTTTATGCCTGTTCGAAGTAAAGTCTAATACCGCATAGGAAGGTTACTGCATTAGCAATTGGCAGGTTTTAACGTAATTTGCATATCTCTTCACTTCGCATACATATTCAAATACTTGCTTACATCGTTTAAGTACATTGTTAACCTGTTAAATCTGTAAAGGGAATCTGTAAACAAGTTGGAGTTCTAAGGCGTCATAACAAAACTACAGAACTTGTTTTCAACACATTTGTTAGACTCAGTATATCTTTAGAGTAGCTGTCTAGCCGGATTTCCGACTGTTCGGAAATTGGGAATTTTTAATATTGGTTTCTATACTTGGCTCAAATTTTGCAACGTATCTTTTCCCTCTATTATCTTGTGCAACAAATTAAAAAAAAACTATCTTATATAAATGTATGTTTGTATTTACGTACAATTTTCCTTACTAATATACCTTACTCAGACGTGAATATAGTAAAAAAATCACAGATTTTCTACGATACATTGCATTGCTTCCGTGATCATATCTGCATTTCTACAAAAAAATCAGACAAGAAAGAAGCAATAATTTTTCCACTATATGACAATCTCAGCTTTCTCCTTCACGAAAAAGGAGGATGAGTACTTTTATTTTTTTCCATTAACCGTGTCGGAGTGGGCGGCGTGCCTTACTCATCTTACTGACCCTTTGGCACAGAACAACTACATGGACACTTGGCGGGTAAATTATAGCCTTTTAAAAGTTCCCTGCGTATTTGGGACGAAAAAAATAACAGTGTCTTCTTTAGGAAAGTTATGGGGAGGTATGGGGTCGTTAAGGAGCTCGTAGGTAATGAGGTCACTAATGTTTGTAGGTTTGTTGTAAGCCTCATTCGTCTAGTAGTCGCATAGCGCCACTGCTGTGCTGGGGTCTCAGGTCGCAGGTATGACCGAAACATTTTGTGAGCTTTAAAAAACTCTAGCGTAGCAGCCCCGGATTGCAAGTTGGTGATTGGTGCACCCGTGCATGGAAGCGTAATCGTGCTACTGATCTATCCATTACGACGAAAGACTAGGCGGTATGTTCGAAGGACCTTAGCCTGCCCTACGGGCATATAAAAAAAAACTGGTCATTCCGTGTTGGTTTGCCGTACCATCGGTACTATGAGAGTGAGAAAACAGAGAGCGCACTTTTGTCTGCGCGAATGCCTGTGCACTAAAATATGTCCTGCGCAGCTGGCTGACCCCGGAAAGGAAAAGTCTAGCCGCGATTATTATTATGGACTTATACATGGACTGCTATAGGCTGATGATGATAATGAACAGGGGACAACGTGCGATAGTTTTTGGTATTTCTTTAAATTAAACATTTGTAGAAATATAGCTTCTTTTAAACATTATTTTCATTTAAAGTCTCGGTCTCAATAGAAAAAAAATATTGCGGAGTAGTATAATTAATTCATGTGACTATCCATTAAATATGTACTAAAGTTGATCAAATTATATGAATAGACTCGAATCATGAATAAATACAACACCTATAATTTCAAAGAGTACCAGAAAAAGGCGTTTTCTCAACTTACCACCAAAGAAAAATCCTCTGCCCTGTTCCTTGATAGTTGTGTTTTTTTCCTGAGTCCGAAAATTGTTCCCAACATGTTGCACTGCACTGTTTCTTCTAAACTTATTAGTTGTACTCCTACAATCAACATTCCGTACCAAAACTAATATCACTAATAATATCACTTTGTAACAATCCGATTGCGAGCACATTTTAATCGTTTCATAATTGCAAACAAACAATTCTTTGGTGGAACAATATTTAGTACGATAAGTATTTTATCTTCTTATAAAATAAATGTCACTTTTACCCTCGATAAATAGTGTTTCGGTTTCGCGCGTAAATTTCGCACCGGCCATTTTCGCGGTACGCGCGGCGCATGCGCTGTGTCAGCGGTCGCACTGTCAATTGGACGCGTCGGTTCTGCGTTCAAAATTATTACAGAAACGCGCAGTGATAGTGATCTTATTTATTTTCTTTTTTACGGCCACGGCTTTGAGAAAGGTTATGGTCAAATCATAATCAGAAATCTGTTCTCTATTATCTAATGGAAACATTATCATAATTTATCTGCTGTTTTCGTTGGTCTTTTTATTTTTAACTACTTAGGTACGTGCATTCCAAGAACATCACTTTAATGTAAGAATTACTCCACTTTCATTCAATTTAATCCCACCATATTGGCAGATATTAATATAAAATGAGGATGTTCCGCCACTTTGCCAGCAAAACCTGCTTTTCCCGTTCCGGAACTCCCAAGCGAATAAATCTTATCAATTACCTACAGATGCTGCGCCTTAAAAGGTGCAGACATGCGCCAAATTATTTTTTACCTTGACCATCAATTAGGTTCTTTTTGTGCAGACATGCCACTCATCGTTTATTTAATTTCCCATTAAGCATTGGCTTTTCCTTTCAACTTTTTTTGTAAGCCACCACCAAAACATTACGAAAATGAAATCTCTTTGCTTGTGCAAGAAATGAGGTTCAATACCGAGTCCATTTAAATGAAATTAAAAGGGATACAAGGCATTAAAGAAAACCTGGAATAAAAAAATAGATTACCTTTTATACCGATGCGCTAAATAAGTATGTAGTCCCTAAGGATGCGAGCGAAATAGCAGAAGCTAGCTGATTCACGATAAAATATTCTATGAATTCCCTCGGCGTGATAAACCGGTGGCACGAGCCGGCTTTAGGTACTTCCAGTGTGGCGGACAGTGCGCCCAGGTTAATTGGCCTAATTACTCGTCAAGTATGGCTGCAGCTTGACTACATTAATGACCTGCCTACATAAGGCACAGTATTCTTCACATTAGCCTTATACTATCAACTGGGACCTACAGCTGTATGTTAGTAGGTACATATAGCTTAATTCTTGAGACCTATACCTTATTGTTTTATTATTGTCCTAAAGAGATATCGAAATCCCACAACATCGCGCTGCCATACAGCAGTATTCCAAAGAAATCTGATTCACCTTTGGCTCCACAAAAAAGAAAACAACTCTGTATCGGATCGACGAAGCTTTGGAGCGCATATCAGTTTTATTTTTCCTATAAGTACCGTGGCGTGGAGCGCACGCTTTCTCTAATTGCTTTGGCAGCTCGCGTCCACAGGATGTAGACGCTTGCTTTTGTAGAACGAAACTATTACGTTGATAAGTACCTACCTACATCATTACTGATAGATCGGTAACTTAAGCAATTGTATCGATTGAAAGGTTTAAGATAGCTTATTGAATCAGGCGTTATTTTGCGGAAATCCATTACAATGAATGTTAGAAAATAATATCTAGCAAAAATCCAGCATTGGGTGCAGGATGCACATGCATATGCAATTGCATGTGCATTCTGCACCCAATGCTGGATTTTTGTCTCGCGGAATTAAAACTAGATATTATTTTCTAACATTAATTGAAATGTTTAACTTAAGTACTTGGAGAAACAATAAAGACTGGTAGGATTCAGATTTTGAATCTCTTTAAACGTCTTAGTTAGTCGGGCGTTTTTGGGGACCGTCTTTTGTTAAATTGACCTCCAAAAGTGCTGATTTTCAGCCTACTTTTTATCTTATCTCCCCTTAACAGACAATATGCAAAATACTATTGTTCGGCGGTGGGTGGCCGCACCTTTGACCGGAATAGATGCCCTATACACTTCTTACTCATGATAGATTTTTTCCCGTCTAATATCCTCTCTGGCAGTACCATGAGAAGAGTCAATCCCGTGGCACTATAGGTGGTAATGTAGCACAACGTGAATTTCCTTGCCCACACAGTGATACTAGTATCCAGTCTGGAGGTACCAAGGGATATTTTCGTTATCCCTAGTGCTATGATGCTTATGAATTTAACGTAGGTACTCAAAAACATTGCTATCGTATTTTACGCTTATGCTACAAAAATAGTTTTGTAGCATAAGCGTATTTCTTCATTTATCAATATTGCATTTGATGTTTAAACATCCTATCTATCAATAAATCTCAGGTATTCATCACTCGACATGCAAGTAGGTTGATACCCTAGACTAGTCACAACAGTGCTGAGCTGTTGTTTGTATCGTAAGCCGGATTACAGACATGCCCCTCTCTCGATAATTTATTCATTCGAACTTGCTAAGGCTTCGACACGGCAAGCATTCTGTATCAATCCTAACGCACAGCAAACTTAGATATGTTAAACAAAGTTTTCTGCAATAACACATACCTGCCTACTTTAGTTGACGCTAAAATCTGCAGGAACTTAATACAATTACACACGAGAAACCTACTAGGCGTCCCGACGCTTGTCATCCCGACGCTAGTCTTCTCGACGCTAGGCGTCCTGACGCTGGTCGCCCCAACGCTAGGCTTCCCAACGCTAGGCTTCCCAACGCTAGGCGTCGTCGGGCGTCTAATCGTAGGCGTCGGGGCGCATGAAATCGTGACGCCTATCGTCGAAACGACTAACGTCGGGACATCTAGCTTTGTGACGCCTAGCGTCGGGACATCTAGCTTTAGGACGCCTAGCGTCTGGACGCCGAGCGTCGAGACGCCTAACGTCAGGAAGCCTGAAGTCGGGAAGCCTAACGTCTAAGCCTAAGCTAGATAATAATATATCCTCTCGTCTACTGCATTGGTTTAACCTAACAGGTCCTAGTTTCAGAGTTGTTTGTAGGTCTCTCGACTTAGAATTATAACGACTGCTTAGAGCTCCCAGACTTAGAACACCAGTGAACAGCAACCAGTAGCCTAACGATTTTGCAGCTAAGTAGGAGAAGGCGCCTTCCAAGATATTAACTAAAGAAAGTGAAATGTTTTTACTACTATGCGTAGTTACATCTTGATTGAGATAATATAAGCGTGCTATCCGAGATCAACATAATGCGTTCATTAGCAGCATCGCGTGCGGTCAGTTCTAACACTTTCTTCTTAATATACATACGTTTGACCCGAATTAAATCAACCTTTTTGACAACATAATGTAGATCTACTGACCACTCTTAGATCATCGCTGCTAGCTTTGATTTGATGTTATCATTTTAAAACATTAACATAATCTTAACGGGAGTTAAAGTTAAGGGCCTGCTAAACTGTCCTTGCAACTAAATTTTCAGTAGGTCCTCCTCAAATCATATAATCACAATGAAGATAATAAATGAGTAGACACCTCTTGTTTATACTTAATTAAAATCAACGTCACTTAGTTGTAAATTCAAAGCTTGGTAAATAAGTGTAGAGAATAATTGAATGTGCTTTGAGTTTTGCCACATTTCTTGTTATAGCTTGTCAAGGTTAGAAGGGATCATAAAATATAAAACTCTGGTCCCTAGTTTCATTATTTATTGCTTCGTTTTATATTGTAAACAATTCGTTGAATTATCTCTTAATCACCTACTTGGCCGTAGAAATATACATGGGCTTAAAAATAAACAAAAAATAATACCAATGCAAATACAGAATAGTCAAACATCAACAGATAATATAAATATATCTCCAATACAAGAAAATTGAATAAAACGTGTGAGACTTTCGCAGAATTTTCACAAATAACGATGATACGTAATTACACTTCGAGTGAACGAATTCTGTGACAATCTCACGCCACAAAAATTTACATTCAAGTTCAATAATTTAAATACTGCTTTTATTTTATTGTCAATTTTAAAATACATCAATTAACATCACTACAATATAATTTATTTAAATTTACAAATATTGTATAATATAGTATGTATAGTTTTAAAAATAATAATGTTAGCAACAGAGCAACCGACTTATGTTTAACTTAATCAGATCAAAATTATAGTTAACTATAAAAAACTTAATAAATTGAACTGTTACTTTTGTGCAATGGGTTTTTGTAAACAAATTATAATATGGTAACTATTTCTCCAAATCCAACTCAAATCCGTTTATAAGTTGTCAAAATCGAAACAAAAGAGTTTGTCTACAATCACTTGCTGCCCATAAAGAATTATTATCAAAAATTCAAATCATTAAATGAGTATAAAAACCAATAGTCGGAGTTAAAAACCATCAAGAGATATAGCTGGCAAAACAAACAATATCATCTATAATGATTTTAAAAATTTTGTTCTATGTTTACAAATTAATTAACACCTCAAATACTTATCACACTATAAACTAAGAATCGCGATAACATCTTGTCGAAATACTAGTAACTATTTCCAGAAATTTCCAATATTTTTGCAGACACTCAAGTAACTGTAGACAAACCCCCTTACAGCTAAAACTAAGTTAACTTTAACCTTGGCTAAAATTAACTTACCAGACCAAAAACCAGTAACTGCAACCTTTTTCGATCAGTGTTAATAAAACATTAATCTTCTAAATCCGCCGTTAGGCTTAACTAAAAAAGCTGTAAGCTGGAATAAAAAAAAAACTGCATAAAAGCTTTTAAGAATGTACTAGGGCTGACTTTAGAGGAGTAAAGTGACTTTCGTATCTTTAACCAATATTCAATTCTTTGAACTAGTTATTATGCTATTTCCGTGATACTCAGTAATTTGATCCATCTTGCCATCCATAGTACATTCGTAATCTTAAAGCACTGAAACAACGTAATATAAAAAAAAAACTGTACAAAAAACTTAAACTACAAAATATGTGCTGAAAATTATTTAAAAAAATGTGTGTCAATAAGCCTCATCACACGTTAACATCAATGAGATCGCTTTACATCGCGTTAATAACACTGGAGTAAACAGCTCAGTTTAGTATAAAAATCACAAAATTGTTTAAAAAAAAAGTGTCTAGGTACTTTATTATAACATTCGCTCGAAAGTTGCGCGTCATCCGTTGCGGTATTTCTATTGCGCAATAAAACATATTGGAGAGATTGTTGTTGAAAAACCGCAATGGATTGTCATTCAAGTTAATTCGTTTTAGAAGCTTGCGGTAGACACCCGGATACAGGAATCGATTTAAAAGCTTACTGTAAAATAAAGTCTTCGGCCGATATATCATTTGGCACCAGTAATAGGCCTTTGATTTTCAAAGTTCAATAAAATAATACTTATAGAATTCTAACATCAGATTTAACCTTGTACACAATGATTGTTGTCATTAAAATTGAAATACGAAATATAGAAGAAAATCACATAGGTATGCTAACAAAAGTATAAAGAAACCTTGGAATCGAGTTATAGCACACAGTTCATGAAATTTAGTACAATAATATATAATATAATATGTATACTCTCTATAGGAGACATATGTACATAAGACGGAACTATAAAGAAATAACACGTGTTTGAAGACGGCTTCGTTACAATACATACTACTTCGCACTAGTCTTAGAAGTCGGATCATCGTGACTTTTACTTCGAATAAAACTGAGATTATGACGATTATTAAACACCCTTGTTGTTAAAAATATATAGATTTTCTAACACATATAGATTGGATTATTTTTTTCTAGAATAATTAAACGTACAGCGCCAACACATCAAGTTACCAAAAAGTGTCAAATTTTCCTAAATAACTTTGAATATACTTCAAGTGATAAAGTTGAAAATCCAATAAGGAAATTTGACAGATTGTAGTAGCTTGAGGTGCTGGCGGCACATTGACATAAATGTATAAGAAAATATTAGAACTAGAATTGGGGCGGAAAATTATACAACAATGTGTTTTAATCACACAATTAATTAGAAAAGCTCTTGTGTATAATATATGAAAACTTGTGACGTTTAAAACGTCTCATAAACGCTGAGACATATCAATAGTCAGCTTCACCATTACCGCATATATTTTTTAATCTTTCAGAATGTAACATCAATTAAAATTACTTGTCAGATTATGCAGAGGTGGTGAAACTGGCCATGATACAAAACTTTGCTTTGTAAACATTTTAAACAACCTCTTTCAGCCCACTCCAAGATGGCGTCCGTCCCCAGAAAACAAGATTATAGTATACAAATTAGGACTTCGAAATCACTTTACCATTAAGTTACTAATTCATGCATATAGTGACTATATAAAAGTCTATATATTTAGCTAAAACACTATTGTGTGTAAACATTTATAAACAACAAAATGTAACTATATCGTCACTAAGTGATCCCTATGGTACTACTGTATATATATCAGTGTTATTTAACTTAAAGCTAATTCGCGTCATATTGGAAAATGCCTCTAAAGACAGCCGTCACATATGTAAGATCTAACAAAAATACATTTTTACGGTAATCTAGTACATGCCAAGGATCATGTTTACCACAAAAGTCAAGAAAACACTAACAAATTTTATTAAATTGTATTGTAATCGTGTTCTTACGCATAACAAAGTCATTCAACTTTTTTTTTTGTAAACATGATCTTAAGTATGCACTTGATGACTTGTTAAAATATGGTGCACTAATTTTGTTAGACCCTATGTATATATTTTTCCTTAACTTCAATCATCAATCTCTGCAGTATTAAAGAACAGGTCTGTTTTTCGTCCGGCTGGTGCATAAATGACATATAATATAAACTTAATATTAATTAAATTACTTAATAAAATTAAATTCATAGTTCAGAGGTATGGAAATATTTTTGTAACAGAAATGCCCATTCATTTAAAACAAAAAACGTGTCCTTTTGAAGAGCTGTTTGTTAGACGTTAAACCATCCTAAACATTAACCGCCTTTTGATAACAGTTTTCTCCCCCTCGTATAGCATACTCCAATATGACGTTCGAAATTAGCCCTTAATTATAATGTAATAAGAACGCATGCACTTACTAGTGGCCCACTAAGTTAATCATCTATCAAGACCTGCTACGATGTACACTCAACTGCATATCAATGGTAACAAAATGAGTTTAAGGAGAATCCATTTTGTAAGAAATTGTTAGTTCTGCTTTTAAACATTTTGTTGCTATTTACATGCGCCGACTGTACCTAGGTATGTCACAATTCTGTTTCTAATTTTGACATTACAATTAATCGTTTTACTATGTTTTTTTTTTTCTAATATTTTTTTTTTACTTTCCAATACTTTCTTTACTTTTCAAATTGTTAGATATCGTTCCTCAAAAACATCTAAATATTGTAACACTGGTGCGTAAGATAATAGGCCAAGATAATTTATATCATGTGCATTAATTTCATAGTAGTTGTAAAAAATGATGATATTACAATATACATGTATATTTTAAAAGTATAGGAAAAACTATATATTTAAAGACTCGATTCAAATTGCATCGGGAACAACAGTCAAGGTCGATATTTTCTTATAGTTTAATGCGCACTCCGTCGATATCGATACCCTCTCATCACCAAAACCCTATTAAGTCTGAAAATCCCTTAACATCCAAATTCTCGTATTATGCACCAGAGGATGATAGAGTGAATAATATAAATTCTCCATTTGGGCTATCCCGGTGCAATCCAAACCAGCCATACATTATTTATTGCACACATACGTATATTTGTTTATGTATATATTAATCGGAGTATATTGTGAAGATATAATACATTTTGTAAAGTTGTATATCGCTTTCACCACTAGCACCGAAACCTTGGATTTCAGTTTCCTTTAGACCAATTATGAACACTTACGTTTTTATAAGAAATATATGAACAGAGAACTAATTTTCAAATCAGTATGTTCAATTCAAACTCTAAGACAACAGAAATAGCGTCTATAGTCGTATTTTTATTTAAACGATACAAAATGACAGTAGCTAATGTCACTTTGTAAAATAATGTGGCCACATTTAAAGTAATAGTGATGGGTTCAGTTCTCGTTCAATTAGATGAATGAACTATGAGTGAACCATAATTATACATTTGAAAATTTTAAAGAATATTATGTGTAAAATAAAATAGTGAAAAAGTGCTCTGATATAAGTTACTAGTAGTATATATGTAACTACAATCCGTTTTAGGTCGGCTTATTAAAAACCGCAGCTTATTAAAAATAATTTATGTAATAAGCCTTGTTTTATTTTATTTTTATTACCTTCCTTGTACCTGTAATTGATATATTTTATACATCTATTGTTTCAACTACATGATTTACTGAAAATAGGACAATCCTACAAGTTTCCTCGCATTGTTATCATTATTTTTTGTGAAAACAATCTATTCAATATAGGTAGTATTCAGAATACTATAGAAACATATAATGGTCTAAAACTCATTGGTATGTACTAAGCACCTATCCTAACCTAAGATATCAGTAGGTTGGCACACTAATTATTCACTAATCAATCTAAGTAATTTCATTAATTCAGGAACTTTTCCATTCATTCACTTTTTCGCAACACTATTTTTATTTCATCAAAAACTGACAACACAGTAAACGTCATTTTGTATCGTTTAAATAAAAATACGACTATACAATTAAATAATTGAAACTGATTTTAAAATTAGTTCCAAAATGTCAAAAAAGCACCAAAACAAATAAAATAAATAAACTTAGTTCAAAGATCGACAGTTTCAGTCAACGCACTCATACAAAAGTATCGATACCGCACCAGTATCGTTACGTAAAACTAAGAGATATCGATTATGACAATTCAATGTGCGTTAGAAGAAAAAAAATGGAGTATCTTCTAATCGATATTAGAGCTATATCGATACATAATCATGAACCAGAGGTTTCATGAAAAACGACAGAAAATTTTACGAAAAAGTTGGCACGAGTATATAAATGTAAATGACTTCGAATACTGTGTCAATGCTCAAACATCATGTTTTAGTAAGACTTCCATAGACCTTTTATAGCTTTGAGTTTGGGCGACTTTTTCGTCGCTTCGAATTCCTGTTTGAAACTCGTAATGAATTTATCACGTAAACTTTGTCGCGGTGCCGAAGGCTTCAACAAAAACTTCTTCAGATCGTTCGTGAAGCTTTTTGCTGTGTAATTCGGTTCTTCCCTTATTTCTTCATCGTTGCTCGATTCAAGGAATGAAACCGATTTATTTGATTGTATGGAGTTTTTCCGCTCGCGGGAGTTTCTGGGCGTCGATTTAGAGCGCGACGTGGCTCTAGGTCGGCTGTAGCTCTTCGACACCATCGAGTACTGGTCGTCGTCGATGGAGTCGAGGGTGTCAGTCGACCGGTTGCAGATCCGACAGCAGAGCTGACAGTGTTCCATTTCGCTGTGGTACCTACCGTTGCAGTAGACGTAGGTGTCCTTGAGGCGCGAGGACCTGGCGGCCTTGGCCTTGTCCTTGGAGGCCTTGTGCTTGGCGTCGGCGCGGCGCTCGCGCTTGCGGCGGCAGGCGGGGCAGTTGCCGCGCGCGATGCGGCGCAGCTCGCGCAGGAACTCGTAGTCGATCTCGAAGTACTCGGCGTCGGGCTCGGAGTAGTAGCGCCGGTCGGCGGCGGCGCGCGGCGCGGCCCGCCCGGGGTCCGAGTAGCACGCGGCCGGCCGGCGCGGCGCCCGCGGCAGGGGTCAGGCCTGCACCGACGGCACCCACAGCGTCTTGTTCTGCTCCTCCTCCACCGCCGCCTTGATTTGTGTGCACGTGTACGCTATGTTCACGCCCGCCGGGATCTCCGCTGAACAATACATTACGCGATTATAATGACGTTTCTTTCGATTACGACAGGAAATATTAACGACTACATTACTAAAAATATGGCACATCTAGACCTAGGTTCTATGATAATATTTTTTTTTTTTTATGAACATGTATAATAACATGCGTCTTTTATACATACCTGATATATAACTTCTATATTCATTCTCAACCTTCAGCCCATGTTCGTACATCTCTTTGGCGGCCTTAGCCGACACTTTATCCGCGTGCCGCGTGTCCTTGACCTCTTTGATTTGCTTGAAGGACTTGAACTTGATGAACAGCACAATGGGATAGATCTGTTGCTTGTGCAGTTTCTCTATTGTCGCTACGCTTATGTCTAAGATACAGTGGATGCCCTGAGGGATAAAAAAATATGATTAAAAAAGAACAAAAATCAAAGTTGGAGCGTTTTGAACGCTGCCTCTGCGAGTTGACGTTTGAGAAGTAGTAATGCATACCTTTTCGGCTAGGTCCTGTATAGCCCTTAGCGGAATGCAGTCGATGTGCGTGCAGTCGGGGCGCAGGCGCGGCTCGAGGTGCGTGCCGCGCGCCAGCGCCGGCGCCGCGCCCGCCACCGGCAGCGCCGCCGCGCGCGCCAGCCCGAACGCGTGCGGCCAGTCCGACGCCAGCCGCGCGCCCACCAGCGCCGACAGCGGGCCCAGCACCACCACCGGCCGCATGGCGCCGTCTGCGGTGCCACACAACTCATAACTTACCAACTCGACTTCAGAAAACGTACTAGGAACACGGATATTTCATCAAATATTATCAACATTAGTATCGAAATGATTACAAACAACATATCATAGGCAACAATTAAGCCATTGACATAAGTAGAAAAGCAGAATTAAACTCTTAAACGAGAAAATAAAATTTGTAATGTTATCTAGAATTTTTGTGATTAAAAAAAATGTTAGTCACATACCCCGACAGTTAGTTAGTCCAACAATAAAACCAAGAGAGAAAAAAATCGACATACTTAAATACAACTCACAGTGCAGTCTCTCCACCCGCTGGTAGGACAGCACCGGTACGTCGTCAGCCAGGGTGCCACTGTCACTCCAGCAGCCCAGCTCGGTGTTGGAGAAGGAAGCCAGCTCCTTGCTGTCGCGGTGCTTCTTGCGTCGGAAGAATGAGCGTCGCGCCGTCGTCGAGGCGCGGCGCTGCGCGTCACCCTCCAGCGTGCCCATTGAACGTCGGAGAATTTCTTCTACCCTACATTTTGAATGTTGAGATATGTTTATTATTTTTCAAATATTTATCGCATTGTCATAATGCATTTTTTTCTATTCCTTTGAAATGAACAGACACAGGGAGTTTTTAATGACAACACGTCATCATTATGAATATAATATAAATCGTGAAAATTACAATTAAACTTACTGCTCGGAACAATATCTTTTACATCTACAAAGCCCTAATTTAATTGCACACAAGCTTAAACACTACACTCGGTCAAAGAATCAAAAACAGTATGAGATATCACTCACTTGAATTTACTAGGAATCGTCCCCCACTGCCGCTTAGACCCCTTGCAATCGAGCTGCCACGCGCGCCAAAGTCCAGGTGATCCATTGAACAACGTATTGTCCACAAACAGCACTTCATCTTTGCGGAACCATAGAGAATACTCGTCTATGGTGTCCATGCCGCTAGACGTGATCTTGGCGCAGCGGTCGAACCCGGCGCGGATGTAGAACGCATCGCCAGGTTTGTCTTTTATTTCGTGGTACTGTTGTAGGTCGTGGCGGACTAGAACGCTCACCTAGAAGTTGAAGGTGAAAATAGGGTTATTGAAAAATATAAGTACCTTCAACTAAACCAAAAGCTAACAGCGTAGCCATATTGTACGATTAAAACAGCAGTAAAGTCGTTGGCAAAAAAGGCAGTTTCAGCTGCGTATTTTTGTGGGCTCTTGAATTACGGAGAATGCTTGTGAAACTAAAGTTTACTTTGTATGTATCCACTTATTAAAATGTCTTACCTTATCCGCCGGCTTGGCCAGCTCCAAGGCAGCTTGCTCTGCAGTGGCTCGTCTGAGATCTACATTATTATACTCAAGTATCTGATCTCCAGTTCTCAGACCCGCGTTGTAGGCCGACGACTCCATTTGAACACTGTGCACGAATATCCCCACAGCATTACCCCCCACTAAACTGATTCCTAAGTCGGAACAATTCCGCATCTCAATCAGGAGAAACCTAGGCAAGTCCTTGTTATTCTGCGACTGTCGTAACGTGGCCACCTCAGTGGTAGGCTGCTCCAATCTGATTGATTGCTGCGGCCCTGGGGAATTCCTCGGCGTTGGCGAACCAGACAACGAAACTTCTTCATCGTGAGAACTTTCTCCAGATGACGAACTTCCTGGTACTTCCACTTCGTCCTTATATTTCTCAGGACTGTATTGCACAAGCATAGTAATCGAGTTTCCGATCTGTCGGAGAACTCGAGCGGCGAGCGTGTAGGTCGCTGAGCGCATGTTGATCCCACACACTTCTAACAGTTGGTCTCCGACTTGCAGACCAACTTGACTGGCAAGAGAATTGTCGTTTACTGTAGACACGAACACACCGCCACTGCTTGGCGGGCAGTATATCTGTATCCCAAGCGGCTGCTGACTTTTATCGATATGAACTCTTCTTAACTCCCCCGGTAAAGGTTTATTCCAACTCAAGCCACAATACTCCGGCATGGAGTTTCTAGTTTTGTGCGTCAGTTGCTTCGCCCCCCGTCCGGGAGATAGCACTTCGACATGAAATGTCGGCATAGGGGAGTTCCGCTCAGAGCTTCTCTCTATAGACCCCGTGCTTAGTTTTCCCGCTGAGTTTTTTGACGTGACGCTTGGGTTGGAAGGGATACGAAACCTCTGGTTATCGTTTTTGCGAGGAAATGTTCCTCCTTCATATGTGTGGTGGTAGTCGCCCGCTCTGTTCGTCCGCGGCACCGGCTGCAGGTCGGACATATTGTGCGTGTGCGAGGTGAACGAGTGCATGTCGTAACTCGTACCGATGCTCTCTCCCGATTGGCTCTGGGGGATGTTCGTAGGACTCGCCAAGTGCGGGTACCGACTGGACGTGTGAGGGTTTGAATTCACAAATGGCCCTCTGTAATACTGAGAGGTTTGCAGCCGCGATTGTGACGGCAATGTTCCAGTCATTGGAAAATTCGCGTTGCTGTTCAAGCTATCGGGACCAAAGCTATCACTGTCGGAAGGGTATTTATTCACAGTTTTTGGTGACGACGATTTCTTATTCGAATAATATTGATCTAGTAAGTCTTTTCCGGGGTGATTTTTAATGGAGTGTTCTAGCGAGCTGGGCGATTTCCGCGTTACAAAATCCAGAGAGCTTGGGCCCTTGTTTACCATGAAGTCCAAGGAGTGCGGGCTTTTGGTCCTGTTGCGGGTCACTGGCTGGTAATCCAACGAGTCGTCGGAAGGGTTTAGAACTAAACTAAGTCTATTCGGAGTGACGTCATGTTCGGAATAATCGCTGATTGACATCTTGTCCTTCTCTAAGGTGCGAATTTTCTCGAAGTTTATGCTATTTGGGGAGGCGAAAGGGTTGTGTATGGCTAAAGGGGCGGGCTTGGGAAAGTGTTCAATAGCTGGTGAAGACTCTATGGACTTATACACCGAGTGCCGAGCTGGGGTGGTGGCTTGTGTGAGGGGAGCGTGCCCCAAGGGTATTGGATTCGAGTTTCGGTTGGTGTTAGATCTCTGGGGTTCGGGGGGCAGTTTGGTAGGCGGACTGAGTAATATGGAAAGAGGCGGTCGCTCTTTCCTCGACCTCGGTTGTACGATGGTTCCGGTGGAGTTCTCTTCTAGGATAAAGTTGGCCCTCGCTTTGGGCCACGTGCCACCATTCTTGGAGTCATTCTGAGACTCTTTGTTCTTTCTCCGTGAACGTTTTAGTACACTGCTTGTTTCTTTTACTGAAATAATTAATTTTAAATCAGTTTTATTGTCAAATAAAGGGAAAATTCTTTTACTAAATAATAAGAACTCTGGCGTAACATTTTCTATTGAATAATTTTAACACATAATAATTACAATTTAAGGTTACTCACTTGTTTTTCCATGATAACTGTCGATAACGGAGTCCAGTTCTGCAATCGCATCGGATTCTGGCACCTAGTACAAACACATATTTACATTAACGACCTATAATCATTTCTATTATAAATCATCTTTCTTGTCTCTCTTAACTAGAACATAGCTTAATAATGCATCACTAGTAGAAAAAAAAAAAACATAAAAATAATTATTTTCTGCGAAAAAGATCGATTGTTATAAAGTTTACTTGTTATTTAGATACCTCTTTTGATCGATCAAACCTGGACTTCCCCTAAAATCTTGATACTTAAAAAACAAACTTACAAAGAATCATAGTATTTATCGATCTTAAGATAAAACCGGTACTATTTTGATATTATCAATATATGACGCACGCGAACGTAAAATTCACGGTATTGTGATATATTATCTTATTTAACAACAACTTCATAAGATACCGAAGACGACCACGCTAAATGCGTTCGATAATTTTTATGATACTAAAACTTAATTAATATACCTATGTTATTTTTTTAAATTGATTTGTCTAAAATTAAAGATTACTTAATAACGTATTTTTTGTTAGTTCAAAGTTTCACTATCTATCAGATAAGTCTACATGAAAAAATATAAATAAGATATACTGAAATTAAACTCCAAAACTAAAAAGTATCGACCTTAAAAATGTTCATAAATACGAAAATACGTATTATTTACCTTATTCTGTTTATCCTTAGACTTGCTGCGGCCGGTGACCGCCTCGATCTTACCGAGTATCATGTCCCACGTCCCTGCAACATCAATGACTCGCTATCTAATCTATCGATAAACTTATCGATACGAGTGGGAACAGTTGTTTATTGTTACGCTACTCGCATAACGCTAACAGGTTTTTTGTTGTAATTGTTTTTTTCTGTAGCTCCGTGTGGAAGGACTTTTCTAGTGAACTGTTATAACTTATTGAAACAGGCGTTACTTGCGGAAATCCATTACATTTATTAGTGAACTATTTGTGGTGGAAACCTGTTATAATGCCTAGATGAAGGAAAGCATATTTTTTATATGTATTTTTTTATGGATAACTAGCGACCCGCCCCGGCTTCGCACGGGTGCAATGCTAATACTAAAATTATACCTATAAACCTTCCTCTTGAATCACTCTATCTATTAAAAAAAACCGCATCAAAATCCGTTGCGTACTTTCAAAGATTTAAGCATACAAAGGGACATAGGGACAGAGAAAGCGACTTTATTTTATACTATGTAGTGATAATAATAGTCCCGGTATACTTAATTTATTCTTAATTTTTGCAATCCTCTTTAGGCAGATTTGACATGATTCTGTCAACTTATAGTTTTATTTTATCATTATATTATGTACCCATCGACAATGAAGCAAAAAAAAATACTTTTTAGTCCATTACATTGTATTCTATTTTTAATATTTAGGAAAAAATAAAGAATAATATATTAATTCCGTAGTTTACCTCTCTCCTGCGGTATCTTCCCCTGGCTACCAGCGGCCACGTGGTACACGTAGCGTCTGTCAAAATCCGGCATGCCGTGGTCTATGTGCACCTAAGACATAATAACACTTATTACTATCAAAATAAAGTTCAAAATATTAAGCTACTTTTGACACTTGATATAAGATCCAGTCAAATTAGTTTCTCACAGCTACTGTATTATTGAAAATGGTTCAATTTGTCTTGTCACAAGGTTTCGAAATTTTTCCCTCTTGAAGTTCAGGCACTAATCACATGATTGGTGTACTCCAGCCTTTCGACACTAGCACAACACTAGAACAAGTGAACTGCTCAACGATAATGCTAACATTTTCTCGCGCAATGATAAGTCGAGTGCGTTGCTATCTCTCTGTCTTATCTATCTGTTTATCTTCCTACATGTTCAAGTTTTTTAAGATGAGAACTCCTTGAATAACTGTCGCTGTGGGTGAACTGGTATTAATTTAAATTAATAATTTATTGAAAATTGGCTGCAAAATAGCACTTTTGGTGGTTAAAAATTATAAAAGACAGGCGAAAAACGCCTTAAAAACGATATACTTGTTTTGTGTAAAATATGTTACCTTATTATCAGAGGGAGGCTGTACGAACTGGCACCAGGACTCGTCAGTCTGCGAGCAGATGTTCACCATCTTGCCGTCAGAGTATGAGCAGGCATGCTCGTACATCGACATCCTGAAACAAAATCATGTGTGATAAGTGAAATGAAAACTTTATAAAAAAAATATTTTAAAAACAAAGTGATATGTGGAACCAAAAAACATTACACATTATTGAATTTAGCAATAGCCATCCCTAGTCTTGTGGACTATGTACATATTAACGCATGAAATGGAAATAAGTCTACAAGTCAAAACCCTGGTAATATTGGAATAATTATTCGGGTCACCAAAATAATTTTGGAAGAAAACATGGTCCCATCGGAACTTTTAGCACCCATAGTGATTTGCTTATCAATCAAGATGATTATATCTAAAGATAATAAGAAAACTACAGTAGAAATAATTCAAAATTTAGGTACTTTCTCATTACTTTTTGGGTCATTTTCACAATGTCCGATTAGCCACTATCTACCAGATAATATTGTAAGAACCGAATTTGTAAGAAATTATCTACAAAATAAACTATCTGTAACTAATTCGTAGGTGGTGAAACAGGCCCTTAGTGAAAATCGATAAGGCCTATCAAATAAATCAAGGTTACGAAAACAATGACAACATTTCTCAAAAAATGTTATCATTGTACCAAAATGCACTTTGAAACCGGAATTAAATTATCATATTTAGATACGGCACGGAATTAAAATAACAACAACAATATTGGGACACCTTTTTCAAACACGGTCGGTTATCCCCAAGGTAAGGTATTGATTAGCTTGTGTTAAGAGTGCCAATACAAATTATAAAATACATATACTTTACACGTGTATATTTATAATTACACATTATAACACCCACACCACAAATGTCCGTACCGGGAATCGAACCCGGGACCCTCAGTTTCAGCAGTCGAGCATGGAGACCATTGCGATAAAACGGGGTCGTCAAATCAAATATGGTAATTAAATATGCACTTCCATTTGAAAATAAATATATTTATCAATAATAGGAATCTTTATTTTCAGATACACGATTCTAACAGTGTTTAATTTCATAATTAGTACACCATATCTCACCATTCATAGAGGTAGACCAAGGAAGAGATGGATTGATTGCTTGAAAGAGGATATGATTAAGAAGGGAGTGGATAGTAGTACGACGTCTGACCGAAATGAGTGGAAGCGGAAAACACATTGCGCCGACCCCAAATAGAATTGGGAACAGGGCAGGAAGAAGACGAAGATCTCACCATTCAATCAGTTAATCCATTAAACTTAACCGTAAAGAAATAAAGATAGATATATCTTTCCATATAAAATGAAACATACACCAATTGTTACCGATTCCATCTTTAATCAAATACTACAGATCTACCGATACCGTATTATCTTGATCGTCGACCTTTATCTCAAGTATTTGTAACGGAAATTCGCCGTCATTGTGAGCACACAAGAATCATCACAAACTTACTTGTTGTTGGTAAACAAGAATCACTGAATTTTAAGAGTTTGTGAAATTATGAAATTATGCATTATCGATGTATTGCAGTTCATATACCGAGTTCATAGTTGAAACAAGAAATTCAAATGAACTAAAAAAATCTTTTAAATATTTCTTGAATGAACATCACCAAAATATGAAAAAAAAATCTAATACAATAAATATTTTTTTGTACACTGTAACCTTAAAAAACATTGAACTCAAAGCTTGGCGAGTATTCATTGCGTTTCAGTCCACAACTCATAAACCCCCGGATAGACACTACAGTAAGGCTATCTTATACTTAAAGAATTTTGGTTCAGTAGTTACCGAGATTTCGAGTTCACGAGCGTGAACCAACTGTTAATTGTAGATATATTTAACAAGTTACCTGTTATTATTACAGCAGGCATACAGCGGCCTCAGCAGCGTGAGAGTTACGGGCTCGTACTGACACTCGCTCAGCAGCGCCATCGCTTCCGATACGCTCTTCACGCCTTCCAGTGACACGTTGTTTATCTGTTGAGTGTGGATATTGCATTTAATTATAATGTTGTTAATTGGATGTGTATTTTTTTTTTTCTTGATAATTATTACTTACACTAACGACACGGTCCCCAACATATAGGTTGCCCTCTTTGGCAGCTGCGCTACCGTTTGCTATTTTGCTTATGAAAATACCTGTAAATAAAATGTTAATATACATTACATTGTTGGAAAAGCTTATGAAGGTAAAAAGTTAGGTGAAGTAATTAATGTGTCCATTATGTTAGTATACTTTGAGGTTCAATTCAGATAATTATATGTTCTTAAAAAATGTTGTACATCCAATTAATTAATATGAGTCTCCGGCCAAGATGTTGGTCAGTTTAGTAGATAGAATGGGATTAGGCGTATGTATTCGTGTGCGTACCGTGGTGCAGCGCGATGCCGGCGGCGGCGGGCAGGCTGCGGCGCAGGCGCGCGGCGCGGGGTCGCTGCAGACGCAGCGCGGCGGGCGCGCGGCACAGCGCGGCCCGCAGCGCGCCCGCCGCCGCGCCGCCGCTGCCCCACACGCACACGCCCACCGCCTCCACCACGCGGTCCAGCACCCTGCGCACACGCACACCACGTCACACCCAATGGACTATCGACAACATTCTACTGATACCACTACACTTCAACGTGGACCATAATTAGGGTTTTTTATTTTTTGATTAATTAATTTTGCAATATTTTTCCGTGTCCACAGATAAAGTCATACTTACTGATTAAAATATATATCTTTTTCAGTAACTTACAATTTAGAGTAAATTCGATCCCAAATATTCAAATCCAAATTTAACAAAAGTCACCAAGGTCAATTAAAAAATATTCTATTTTTACTCGACAGATGTCGTACCACTGTTACTTTTAAAACAAAATGAAAATACAAAACTAAAAGCTTTGGACACCACAGCCACTTACTTGATCTTTCCATCCGCAATGGATCCCTTCTTTACCGACGTGACGTATATACTGCAGTCGTTGGGAAAGTATGGCTCGTCCCTACCACCGGCTAACTCGAAACCCAGCTCACCGTCTTTACCTAGGCAAGGTAACTCGACGTCGATTTGCTCCCATTCATAATCCTAGTAGAAACCACATTACGTATATCAATAATCATTATGATATATCATTAATTTTAAGAATATAACATGTCTTCATAATGAATCCTTACCTGTACATCAGCATCGACAGCAGAGTCCCTAGAGTGCGCATGCCTCCTGCAGTCTTTGCGTTCGTCATCCTCTGCCATAGTGTTTCGTTTGTCCTTGCCTTCTTTCTTGTTGCCATGGCGCCGCGCGTCCGCCAGCTCGCCCACCATTTGGTCACGCTCCTGAATAAACGCACGATTAGCAAAACACATCAACGAGATGCGATATATCGATAGAAATTTATCGATAACTAATTTAAATGTTACAACTCTAATAGTATATTTCTATGCGAAAATTAAATAGCGACGTGATCAAAAAGTATTCTAGTTAAAGTTTAAATTCATTGAAATGGGCTACTCACTTTTCTAAGTCGATTACAAAGTGCTTTAACACTTTCTCGCTCTTGCAACAGCTTATCTCTTTCTGAGAAAGCCCAGTCTCTTCGCCGTTTCGATACCTGAAATGAAAGCAACAATCATTATTATTCACCTTTAACAAACCAGGGAGGATGGCGTCCTCAAGGCTTCGAGACACGGTTCCGACTTCATAAGACTCGCAAAATCGCAAATGAAAAAAATCTTCCATCACATCCATTTCAAAGTCAATAAAAGTCAAAATCCCTTGAACATAATGGTCCCAACGTTTGGCTAAACCATGATAAAGATAAAGATAAAGATAAAAAGATAAAAAGTCATTTATTCAAAGTAGGCTGAAAATCAGCACTTTTCGAAGGTCAATTCTACAAAAGACAGCCCCAAAAACGCCCGCCCTTCACCACTTCCTATGTGTTATCGCTGGGAAGAAGAAATGGTGGAACAAACTCCCCAGCAACACAATTCTGTCTGTATGGTTTGAAGAACCGATTTTATATAAAACAAAGTATACATATACACAAAGTACAACAATACATGAAGTATTAAATTCACTAAATATCTAACCATGTTGGCTAACACACATCTTTCTACCCATACCTATTAAAAAAAATAATTATTATTATTAACTCAAGCAGCTAGAAAAAAAAACAGGTTAAATATATTCTATTGCCTCCATTTGGGGTAATAAGTAAAGGTATATACATGGATTGTGCCCACCAACATGTGTAAAGGTTTTGTGAAAACGGTGAACTAGGACCACAATTCACAATACAAGTAAAGCAAATTGTATAAACTAAGTATGAAAGAATATGCAGTCAGTAAGACGACCTGGCATCACAAGCAGCACCCGTTCACGAGGTTAGTCATGTTAGGTTTCCATGTCCGTCCGTACCTCAGCTTCCCTCTGCGCGTCGCTGAGCTCGGCCTGCAGACGGTCGATGTGCTTGCGCAGGCGCTCGAGCTCCTGGTTGGCCTGCTCCAGGTTGTCCACGCGCTCCTTGTCCGCGCCGTCCACCGCCATGCCCACTAGACCTGACACAAATAGTTAGCTAGAGCTTCAAAAGATAAGTAGAAGAATGTATGTACGACTTTTTTTGTACAAACGCCAGCACATCTAACTACTACAATCTGTCAAATTTCCTCAATAGATTTTCCACTTTATCGCTGAAGCATAATAGTTCAAAGTTGATATGGAAAATTTGACACTTTCTGTATGTGTGAGACCACGGAAAACCACTTGTACCTTGTAGAATGCATTGTTAGTAGTATTAAACTTATGCCTTACCTTGCAACTTATCCAATGATGGATCATTGGAGTGTTGACCGTTCAGAAATCCGTCATTGCCCACACCACTTGCTAGCCCCAAGTGGTGGTACGCCGAGGTGTCTTGTCTGTCAAAAAGAAACACCAATTTATAACCTCCGAAAAGCAGTTCTTCGTCTATGATTTTAAAAATCCACCCGTGTCATGAGCAAAATTGTGCGATTTTACTAAAAAGGTGTAAATTAAATCACATTACTCCACGCAGGACTGAAAGTATAAGTCATACTATAAATTTATTTAAGAAGACATTTTATTGTTTCCAAAAATTACGTAGCAGCATTTTTCGAAAAGTCGATAATAACATACCTGGACTTCCCTAGTGTGGACGTGTTCTGCGGCGTCTTGAGATCTGTGCACTCTTTGATCGCGCGGTCGCGGTCCACCAGTGCTGACTCGATCTCGCGACGGAGACTCTCCGCCTGGGTACGTAACCATCGAGTTATAAGTAAAACTGGTCAATGGTTTGAAATAAATACTCTAGAATTCGACTTTTGAATACATTTATCTGACCTGTAGTGCGGTGGCCCTCTGTTCCTCGCGAGAGGCTTGCAGTGCAGACTCTAGCGCAGCCACTCGCTTGAGAGCCGCTTGTAGGTCATCTGACAACTTCTCCATCTCCTTGTGAACTGTATCCCTGGTAATACGGAGATGAGTTTAACTGATAGGTACTTTGATATAATATATTTTAAAAAATCCTGGTAAACTTATAACCCGTGACGGCGAACGGCATTACCATAGTCTTTTTTGCTGTAACGACAGCTAGTCTGCCGTAACTACAAACGTTTTGACGGCAAACTGAATGCCGCGCCGTTACGGAAAACGGCAAGACGGCAGACTGCATGCCGTAGCATTACATGACATAACGGCAGTCTATGCCGTAGCATTAAACATGAACGAGAGGCGCGGGTGGCGGCATTACCTCTCGCTCATGATGAGCGTGTACTCGGCCATGGCGGCGTTGCGCTCGTCGGTGAGGCGCTTGATGTCGGCCCGCTCGCGCGCGCCGCCCTCCCACTGCCGCACCACGTGCGCCACCTGCTGCTTCAGGGCGTTGCGCTCGCGGATCTACACAGTTTGAATGTTCATTTAAATGGATGTCAATATATCCAAATAGGCAAAAGAAACGCAACATCTCCTAAAGGATCCCTTCCAACGCAACCATCGTCACAGTCACTTTCGACAGACGTCACAGACCTTACATATCCATACAATCACACACTGGCTGCTGGAAGCCGACCCCAACATAGTTGGGAAAAAGGCTCGGGAGATGATGATGACACACTGGCTGCTGGATGTTCGAGACGGCAGAGAGAAAGGTAACTCAACGTCCATACGACTTGCCGCGAGATCCCAAAGTATAGTACAGGCGTGAATTTGCTCGCGCAGTACTATACGTCCCGTAACTCAAAGCCATATATTTAGAAATAATATAATAGAAACAATACATACCACAGCATTTCTCTCTTGCGTGAGGTCGTGGCATTGTGTTTTCAGTCTGCTGTTCTCTTCTTGTACGATTCGTAGTTTCTCCAACGTTGTGTTGTGTGTTTCTATTAAGTCGTCATATCTGTAACCAATCAAACATGTTTTACATATCCGAACATATTTTAACAATACACATTTTTAATTTCTCAGCTGTATTCAAGATTGAACCTAGTCTAACCAAGTTGAACTAACTCTTGAGGCTGATACAATGTAGCGATGCGCAAAACTGAACAGTTTGACTAAGAATCTATATTCGACATTTTCTTCATTGAAATTAAACCTAAAATCAATTAACACAATTTTTACATAAAGTACCATTAATGCTGATTAGCGGCACCGTAATGTTTTTTTTTTCTTTTATTCTGGAGAATAAAACAAGAAAAAGAAATAACTGACCTCTTTTGAAAGCACTCAAGCTCTTCCTTGAGCACCTCGTATTTCCTGAGCGTGTGCACGAGCGCGTCCGAGCTGCCCTCGGGGTTGCTGCTCTGCTGCAGGTGCTGCACCTCGCGCTCCAAGCTGCGCGGACACCATCATCAGGTACGGTATTAGAAACAACAGCCCTTATGAGACTCCACAGACAATTTTATTGGGTAACGAAATATTGAACCGGTAAGAAAAATGGGATGGGTAGAGTCATTGGTTCCCAAGTTTGTACAGGAGGCATAAATCTTCTACTACGAGTTTCAGCGCCCACTAGGCGGGCAAGGGCAGCGTGGGGTTCCTATGACATAAGCGGGAGGGAGTGCAAAATAGAAGGGTATGGGTTGGTTCATATCTAACGGAATATGCGTCGCGTATTATCGGTCGCGTAACGCCAGAACTGAAAAATGTATAGAAGAACGCTTGACCGTTCACACTCAACCGATGATAAGTTAGTACGATTGATGATACGCTCGGCGTATTTTACGTCAGATATGAACCGACCCTATAACTTTGGTTGAAAAAGAGGGAGAGAGATGAAGCTAAAGGGGACAGAGAGATTCAGGTAGGGGAATTTTTGAAGAAGCTCTTACCGCTGGTTGTCGTTGAGTAGGTCGCCATACTTGCCGCGCAGGCTGCTGGCCTCCTGCGCCGACACCTCCAGCTGGTTCATTGCTGCTCGGTGCTGCCCGCGGAAGTATTCCAACTCCTAACAACATACAGATTATGTTATCTCGTTCACCCTTAAGGTGAAAACGGACCTGCTAGATTTTTTCGTGGAGTGCAACACAGAAAATAATATAAAATAAATTTCTTATATCCTAGGCGTATATCTTTTGAGTTGTTATTGTTTAAAACATGTAAAAAAGGTATTGTGTAACATAATGTATCTTTCTGATAGCTTTTCCCTAATAAACTCAAACATATTTGCTTTGAACATAAAATAAACAAGTAGGCTTTCAAACTCACTTTCATAACATGTTCGCACCTCCTCGACGTCTCTGTATGCTGCCTTCGCAACTGGTTGAGATCATGCAAAGCCTTCTCGCATTGCTGTTTCAAGCTCTCATTGGTCTGTTTGTTGATGACGTCATACTGTAGCGGCTCGTAGGGGCCGCTCATTACGTGCGCGCCGTGCGACTTGACCGTGTAGTTCGGCTTGTCGTAGCACTGGTTTGAACTTAGCACGTCATACTCGATGGGGATCGGGATAGTGGGCAGTTGGGCTGTGTTGTGCCGCTCCGTGCTCACGTAATTGTGGGATATTGATTCTGAAATTAATTTTGGTTTAACTGTTGGTATAACTTTTAGTTAAAATTGGACTCAACCAATAACATGATCTTAAATCAATGGTCAGGGTCCTAAAGATTTTTTTTATTTTTCATTAGTAAAAAACTTTCTCTTAACTCTATTATTGTTTGAGCATGTCTTGTACCAAGCCTTTGTTGCTAAATATAAAAAAAAAAACTATTTATGGTAACAAAATTTACCATGATATTTGATTTTGGTATACAAACACTTTTAATCAAACCTAAGACAGAAAGGTTACACTTAAGATAAGCAAATTCAATGCTATAGATTATCTCGGCTTATCTGCTGAACACTTGGTTTTGAGGGCTTGTTTCTAGTAGCAACAATAAGATAACTACAACATTTAACAAACAAAATTATCATCTAAAATATTATATTTAGTTAATGAGATGAAATGTATGCAAAAGCACTCCACCAAAGCTCGATTTAATTACTTGATACTATTGCATCATTATCAGCCTTTGTCATCCCACTGCTGGGCACAGGTCTCCTCTCACACAGACAGGGAGTGAGCGTTAATCACCACACTTGCTCAATGTGGGATGGTTCTATTGCATCAATTTGTAGCAAATTACCATTAACTTGCTGTTTCATTTTAATTTGGCAAAATTTCTACATCATAATTACATATGTTTGCAGACAATACATGATCTGTTAATCCAATGCTACTGGTGTAGAAAGCCTTTATTGTATTTTTTTTATATAAATATCAAGTGTTAAATAAAACATACAAGTCATGTTTGTTGTTTTGGACTTTGACACTACAAACTAAGAAAAAAGGTGGAAGTGAAAATTAGTATAAAGAAATAAATGAAGCATAATGAATGTAAATTAAATGAAAATAATGCCCACCATTACTGCCATTACTCTCTAAGGATGATGTCCCAGATGCCATAATATATCTGAAATTAAAACATTCACTTTTAGTAGCATTACAAGCAGCACAATGGGGTAATATTATCATTGGAATTTAAACCTTAGTATAAACTTTAACTTTTTAAAACCAAATTTTATAATAAGGGGGTAAGAATCAAAATGCCCAAACATGTTCATACATTTAAGATAATTCGTATAAAACAGTGAATGTAGGGTTCTATACACTCTTCAATATAACTTACAAACATGTAAATGCGAAAGTATGTTTGTACTTATGTCTTAACAAGTGTAGTAAAATATTTAACACGGACAGTAAATCCTTGTCAAAAAGGGAGACATCTTCAACTGGCTGTGTGAAGGACTTCCTTCAGAACACGGAGGGGACCATAATTAATAAAGGAGAGTTTATACTTATACACAAAACAATTATTAAAGGTAAAGAAAAGTATGATAGAAACATTAAAGTAATTAATCATGCAAAAAAAAGGATAATTTTTAATTAAATTTTAGCTACATTTTTCCTTCATATTCTGTAAATGAAGTCATACACATAACTTTCTGGTTACACAAACTTGAATATTATGTATAGTTAAAAGTAATAAATTATTACTTTTTACTTTCCCCACGAGAGCATGGTCACTATAATTGTCGTTAGATTTTCCACTGTCGGAAGGAGTTTGTCGTTGTAAGTTTTTCAATTGGTACAACAGTATGTTGGTATTGTGATTAAACCTAACTTATTGTGATTAAACATTTGACACTGAATTAGTGATATTATACTGTAAGCATGATTTAAATGAAATGCTATTATACTTTCACCCTCAATCAAGCCATTAAAATAAATTGTCTATGACCAAGCCCGAAATGAGGGTTTGTTTGATACTTCTAATAATGAAAATGACAAGATCAGCGAATGAATGATATATAAATATACAAGGAAATTGATAGTCAATACAATAGCATAATAATATTAATGGATTATAGTATTACAATTCCAATTGATCACAACTATGTTTACTTCCTTTTATGTAGTGTACATAATATGCATAACAGTTCCAAGTAGTTTTTTATTGTTATCTTTGTGACAATCACTTTCTAAATGGTCATTTATAGGTATTGTTAGTGTCCATGGACACTACACAATCAGAAGCCAATAAAAACAAAGTGTTATTACCTTATTGATTAGAATTTTACATCCATTGTTCCACTTCACAGCTACAGGGCCCTGTCGATATGTAACAAGATATAAGTCATATTACACTTTTATGATTATAAATAGATAAGCAGTATTGCCCAGTAAACGATATTAATTTAAATTTAGAATATTTACTGGGGTCAATCCACTTGACATATTTTCTACGCTCTAATGACTATTACAAAACTGCACCGCAAAGCGGGGACTATTGCGAATGCATACAAGCTAAAAACGAAACATGAAACACCTTTAGACCACACAATTATCGACTAACAGTACACAGACACGGTCTATCAACGTCGCCGCACACCCAAATCACTTATCAAACACAGCAAGTGCAACAAAAACTCTCCTTTCGCTATGAATATGGTTTTCACGGCGACAGAACTGTCTACGAACTCATTTCACAATGTAAACATATTGAGTATTACCAAAGCGGCTCATATTCAACGGTGCACGTCCCAATTCACAAATATTTATGTGAAACAAAAGCAATAATAACTTGAACAAGAAAGATAACACGTATTATCGTCACTAATTTGCCAACATTTCTCGTTTCTATACCTTTTTTAGCAAGGCAAATGAATGAACGAATGACGGACGTCGGACATATTGAACCAGTGTCACCAGAAATAGTCGGATAACTGTATTGAAGAAAATAATGTTTTGATTGTGATTAAAATACGCAGGTGTTATACGTTACGCGGTGATATATTTTTAATTAGGTGCCTTTATAAGGGCTTTTTAGGTGGTAACTTGCAATACTCTGCTGTTTTTACCTACTTTAAATTCCACGTCTAGCTCTAATATGTGTATCCAAACATATATGAACTGTCAACTGTCAATATTGTCAATTGAGCAGGAGCACGTTCCCACGTTCAGATCCGCCTAAATCCAGATTTGCTGCATAAACTCAACCAACAAAGAGTTTCTATCACCATTATTCATATCTACGTATCCAGCAGTAAACTGAAGAAGTATAGCAATCCGTAGAATCTACTCTCATATCATGACTTTCATACATCCTTCTGCCCTTAGTCGATAGTACTTTACTAACAGTGCCTTACACTTTAGATAATGCTTGAAAGAACTGCTTGAGTGCTTGAGTTACACTTTTCGCACACAACCTCTGCTTTAATTTTTAAGCAACTGGCAGAGGAGTTAATTTTAACGAATTTTGTAACTTTATAAAATCGTTCTCTAATGTCATACCTACGTCATTTTCATGTGAGCCAATCATACGTTTTGTATGAGCTTTTCAGCGTTACCATGAAACATAACACTTCTTCACTCCAAAACCAAAGCAAAAACCGCAAAAACTGAGATTTTATACCTAAAAAATCTAAACGCAAAAATGACAAACCTTCGACAAACCCATCCTTTCGTTACTCAGATTAATGAAGTTTCGTTAGGTATTAATTTCTATCATGGACTTAATATATAGGTCTTCATTAATCTGAGATATAGGTAATATTAAGTCCATGATTTCTATCTTTGTCAACAGTGAGGTGAAACGTTCCAGGTTTGTAGGTGGGTATAAATAGGTATTCTCAGCATTGAATCAGATTAATTTCTTGAGTTTATATTTTTAATTAAATACATAATATTTACGGAAATTTACGAAAATTACAGTATTCCACTCTAAAGTCAGCTTAAAATTAATTTGCCCAAGTGGATAATTTATAGTGGGTATCTTATGAATTTTAATTTTGATATACTTTTTATCATTTGATTCATTATATTTCATTGTAGATATTCAAGTCCATATTAATTTATAGTTCACATTAGGTACCTATATACGTATTTTTTTTAAAAACGCGGGAGATCGTTCGTAGGGAAATGTTCAATCATCTATACTTTTGCAGTACGCCGTCTCATCACAATCGATGCTACACTTCGGGAATCGTGTCCTATGATTGGTTAACAAGAAAATAGCACAGACAATCTATTAGACGATACACAACAAAGTTTTATTCCGTAATGCAATACCGCGCTGTGATTGGCTAATGGTTACGCGACAAACATATAAAGATAACACACCGTATACATAGTTAGATGGAGTACTATTTCGTCGTACAAATAAATGACACGCAATAGTGAAGAACCAATAAAAAACGAGGCGCAAATACGTGTTTTTTTATAAATTAAGTGGTCAAACACAAAAACATTTCCTCGTATATTATTTGTAACGGTTTGCAAAACAGTGTTGTGTCTTAGCAGTGCGTGATAACGTGAAAATTGAATGTTTTGATGTCGTGAGGCATGACCACGGCATGACTTCCATGCCCTGCGTACCTACGGAAGGGCGTGCGGTGCGAATTACGTTTACTATGAATGATTTTATCTCTTTCTAAACTCGAGTGTCTGTGAATGACCGAGTGTAACAGCGAGCGTACCAAATTATGGATTGAAATAGTGTTTGTTGTTGATGTATTATGATTATTTAGCAAAGATAAGATTTTTAACATTAGTGTTATCGTGTTAGTGAGGAATCGCCGCGGCTCTGCCCACGGAATAAATTCATAAGGTACTACGTCGGATTCGTTACGCCGTTCGATTTATCATAACGAGGTACTATTTACGCACTATATGGTGATTATTACAAGTATTTTTAGTCGTGGCGCGTGTCCGCCGACGGTGTTTTACTATTCGTCGTATATTAGGGTGACTTTCATCATTGGTGTAAACAACTTCAAGGTTATCGGTTGGCATGTGCCAGAGTCGTTAGGTGCGGGACTGGGATGCAGGAGTGATGTCGGCGGCGGGAGGAGGGGGCGCGGGCGCCGTGGTGCGCCAAGGGCAACTGCGGAAGCTCAAGACGATGAAGAAGAAGTTCTTCGTGCTGCGCGCAGAGACCCCAGAATGTTCCGCGAGGCTGGAGTACTATGAGTCGGAGAAGAAGTTCCGGGCGGGAGTGGCGCCGCGGCGCGTGCTGCCGCTCAAGAGCTGCTACAACATCATGCGCCGGCTGGACCTGAAGCAGAAGCACGTGATCGCGCTGTTCACCCGGGAGGAGCAGTTCTGTGTGGTGGCCGATAACGAGCAGGAGCTGCACGCGTGGCTCACGGCCATCCTCAAGCAGCACCGCAGCGACGACGCCAGCGACGAGCTGCTGCACCCCATACGTGAGTCACCCACTCTACTCTACTGCACTCTCACTGTGTTTACACAAACATGCTGGAATGTTTAAGGTTATGTAGGTAACAATGTCATGTTCAAGTGTAAACCTCCATGAGCATTCACTGTTTATTAAAGAGTTGCCTTGGCAAATGTAAACCATGTTAATATTTCCTGTTTCAAACATTTTCATTTATCTAATTGGATCCCAATTATTCTTCTGTTTACACTTGTAGACACAATGAAAAACATGTTTATTTTATTTTGTTTTTAGAACTAACATTCATTTCTAAACATTAATTTCTAGAAGAGTAATAGGTGACCAAGAATAGTTTAGAGGTTTAACTAGAAATTAATATTATGTAGTTCCTATACTGATGATTATGTTTAGATTTTTCATCTTAACTTGATGAGAAGATTATAATTCTCATTTGAATCGAAAGTCATTCCCATAGTTAAAACAACCAAGTACCATCATTAGTATTATTCCGTTTGAATCGCAAACCATAAATAATACATTATAACAGTTTTTATAGCTATGCAATGATAGCTCTGGACCATGGACTATGGTCGGAAGCATTGAAATGAGAATTAAAATGAATAACAATCAAACCTAACTTTCTGTTATTCAAATCATAAGAAAATTTTAAACATATGTTAGAGGTGAGTTATTAAAAAGTCTAGTAGGTACGAAAAAGCTAATTAACTGCACAGATAAAACATAGTTAGTATAAAGATATACTAAATTTGATAAAATAACTTATTATCATTAGTCTTGTTATTGTCGCACTGCAGGACACAAGCCTCCTTTTTACAGGGAGGATGTGAGAAAACAAATTTATCACCTCTCCAAACTGTTTAAACTATGTTAATATTCTCTATCACTTAAATTTAATATTGAATATCAAGTTATGAGGTGACGTCAATCATTTGTGAATGAAATACCTTGTTTACTGAACCACTTAGCAATTTATAATTTAAAATATACGGAAAAAAGTACCCATATAATTTCGAGTTTATATTTGTGATTTATCAAGTTCATGGAGAATATTTAAAGCAAATAAGTATCATTGGCTTCATCGTAATGGCAATTCAGTCAATCTTCAGATATGGACTTTATTAGTTCCAATAACAATGGTTTCTACTTGGTTATTACATGAAAATGACATTCAACATTATTCTCTGTGTATCAGCTTGTTTTAAGACCAGTTTGGACATACTTAAAAACAATAAATAAGTGATGCTTGCTTTTAGATGTGCTAGTTGTAAAATTGCAAAGAACCAAAAACCCCAAATATGAACGCCAACTGCGTACACAGTCACTTTGCAGTTTATTACGTCTTAGCAGAATCCATTTGTACCTGCTAGAGCGAAGTCACGGCTGCTTGCTAGCTAAGCAATAAACATCATTGAAGTAAAATCTTAATAACTTCGCATAACATAGACGGAAATAAGCGACGTCGGAACATGCCATAAAAAGGCCAAAGCACGGGCATGTACTATGGAAATTTAGGCGCGTACGTAAGAGCCGGTGTCGTTGACCCCCGTTAATATTGTGATGCTGTGGGTAAACATACGAATACAATCATTAATCTTAATACGAGTTGTTCGTCGGCAGCGATTGGCGGCCCTTTTCACACGTTACGATTGTAGGGTTGCCAGGGTCACCGGTTGTTTTGATTTTAGACAGAGTTTGTGTTTTTAATTTCGCAACCTTTGAGGTTACTGAAATATGCTGATATCATTGTATTTTTTTCATGATTAGTCATTACTTGGTAGCCTTACGTTTCGCGCAAAAGTCTACAGGGGATTTTTTCCGAGACTTAAATGACGCGGTTGGTTCGATGTGTTGTGGTACTTGTACTGTTTTTGCACTTGTGACGTAGCTAGCGGTGTAGCCTCGAGGCTTCACGGTTATTCGATCGTATGAACCAATCAATCAACTCAGCCTACCGCAGTCCACGACTCTCTCGATTCTCGCCAGTGTTCTCGATGTTTCATCGCTTTTATTTTAGTAGGGGTACCTTTCTACTATGCTGACGTCAGTATGGGATTTTGTTCAAGCTGAACACAAATAAATACTGCTGATATAGTTGAATACAATTTTGAAAATGAATGTGAGTTATCTCAAGTTTTTCATAAATTATTTTACTTTGCTTAAATCTAAAGCTACTAGCCTGACCTAAAGTTATCCCTGTTGTAATCTTGGTTTAGCATCATTTATGAAAAACCCAAATTCTCGAGACGCTGTCGGCGTGCGCGCGGCACCTTACATGTAAACACCATGAGATCATAGTCTGGCTCTAACTGCACTATGTCTCATAGCTAGATTATAGAATTTTCTTGTTATTGTGGCATGGTTAGCTCTTAGCTGGTTATTCTTTTCTATAGAGAGGATACTCGTTATTCTAAACCTAAGGCTGGCAATGTGGTAACCGCAACAGGTGCAGGGTTTAACCAGTGTTTTAACTTATCGCACCATTCCCGATGTTCTGGTCGAGGTTTTTCCACGCAAAGTTTTGGAATGGAGAGTTATGTTCTTTACAAGGAAAACCAAATAAATAAGGATTAAATAAGATTATTCCACTTATTTATTTCATTAAAATTTGTATCACAGGTTATCCTTGACAGCTAAGCAGTATTCAGACCAGACTTTAAGTTTTAGTCAGGGAATCGATGCGGAAGGGCCTCCAACCTTGCCGTAGGTAAAGTCCTCATTCGAACTGACAGCAGATTATGCTTCGCGTTACAGTAGAAGATTAATGAAATCTACGATTCTCCATTATATTCCGTTCTTTCTAATAAGTTGAAATGTTTTTACCTTGCGTATTGATTTCTTCCGCCATATACATGGACAGTGTGATGAACTCGACCTATGGAAGAGATATAAATTGTAAATACGTGTAACAACATAAATTACTTTCTGTCAGATATAAGAAACATTTAAGTAGGTGTACGGCTACGGAAATACGATTAACAGTGAACACTGGAGGTTACTGTAATTTTTAAGAACACGCACACAACAGTTTTCTACTCATAGATCAACCGCGTGATCTCATATTGTTTGCTAACTAATTTGTGCGTTTACTAGTGCTATGATTAATTGTATTGTTTATTGTGATGCCCGTAAATGATTGTGTTTACTGAGCGTGCCACGTGAACTGCAAACATAGCAACGTGTAGTACCTACATACTACGTTGACTGTTTCAATTGACGGTTCCGACGTCATGTTTTTCTGCAGTTTATGTTCTGTGACATCGTATGTATTGTAAACAACGGGTGATGGGATTGTGATAGGAGCAACATTGACCTCTCAACCCCATTATGACGTTTATTGTTCTCAAATTTAACTCAGCTTTAATAGATAGAGAGTTTCTTGAGCTAAATCATATAAAGCGCATATGAACGGAAGACGATACGAGGGGAGGAAGGTAATATTAGCCATTTTAAACTGTTGATTCGTCAAAATTCAAATGAACTTGACTCATGCCCGTTATCTGTCTATATCCTCATTATGTTCAGTGGTAAATACAACAGTTCAATTATAACCGCAGTGTTCCCGTCCACTCACGCAATCAGCTGCTTTGTGTTTCTGCATTTAGTTCCGTGCCTACCCAGCCTACGCACTACGCAATGGACGACCTTTGCAGTTGATGCGCACTAGTGTTATACATCATTATTGCGCACCATTTTTTAGGGTTTTGTAAACAGAGATGTCGGACTCAACCTTGGTCTTCTTATGGTTCCATTTGTTTAAGGGCAGAAAATATTGTAATGGGTGTTTTAGAGGCGGCGAAAGAATATTATTTTCATGTTTCCTGTCTGCTTCTAACATGAATGTGTTTTGTTTTTTGTATTTGTAGTAATGTCTTAGTATCGTAGAAAATTGTGTTATAATGAAATGGAGATTTAAAGGTCATATCAAAACTAACTTAATCTTCTCCACTGTAAAGTATATTTTCCTTATGTGGTTGTACATGTTATGGCATATCTATTCTACGCAAGCGCCCTTCGTCATTCTTTATGGCCCATGTTGAAAACGTTTACGAGTTGATAATATTATGATGATAATGAACTACAAAAACAAATAATTTCCTCCAACAATTTGTGCACAAGGACAATCAGCTGATACATTGTTATCTTATCACGCCTAACTCACTGTTACGATTTAAGTTTCTGTAAAGGGTAAGCGAAGATCGCAGATATACTGAAATTCCTTTAAAAATAGACATAATATTGAATAATATTTGGTCCGTTCTCATTATTTTTTGTGGTTAGGAATTCCCCGTAACCATCCCATGTTTAGCGCGAGTCGTACTGGTAGTCCAGTCGAGTCATTACATCTTACTCATATTTATAAACGCGAAAGTTTGTATGGATGTTTGTTATTCTTTCACGCTTAAACTACTGTATGGATTTTGATGACACTTGGCAGAAAAATAGATTTTCTGTCCTCTTTACGCTCCTTTTATCCTTGTGCGGGAAGTATTTCCCTCGAGACTCTCGTTCCTCCGACCCTCGTTCTAATATCAATCATAATTATTACTATAAAACTTTTTCAGATCTCTGAAAACGCGATGATGTATAAATTTAAATCAGCTAGTAGGTCATTAGGTCATAGCTGAGCGCTAATGACCTAGGCATTGTATACTTGCATCAAGATTGGCGAGCTTGGGAATATTCTGTTCGGTATCAAAGCGTTATTGTTACATGCCTCACATGTTTAGTTATTAGTTTCCTTGCATTTCTTGCTAATAAGTCATTACTTAACTTGTAGCTACGAATATAATGTTGTTAGCGTAATAAGTAAGCGAAATATTTCAGCCATAGTTTATCGAGTAATGAGTTAATTGGCCTTATTTGTCATTTAAGTATGTCGAACTGATCCTTAATGAACGTTCCAAAAACGCTTTCGCTTATTATTTATTATTTTTCATGCACTAAAATATACAGGTATACCTACCTAGCGATATAGGAAAAAACATCTGAAATAATAATTTTCATTAATATAACAAATACATAAAATAATCGTGGGTGTATTTTCCCAACTAAGTGTGTATTTTTTCCCTAATATGCATTTGTTTACAAGTAAATAATATTTGCATGTTAAAACGTGGTGCCACTAATACCTATGATATTTGTAGGAGAAATAATGTTTAGTGAAGTTCAAATTGATAATGATTGAAGCATGTTCTAACATGCTGGACGGGAAGGCAGATTTCTTATGAAAGATATTCAGTATTGAAGAAATGAACACATGGTCATATAAACACTCTTAACTTCCAAAGCCACTTGAAACACTTATGCCCGATGTCTGAGCACCTCTATCAGTGGTTTATCTATGATTTTTTTTAGGGAAAATTAAAAGATAAACTCCTAAAAAGCGCCTTAAAAACTGACCACCTGTCTGCATCTTATCATCTACACAAACCTTAAAAAACTCCTTTAATTTTATTAACTGGTACCTTCTAATGTTTCAGAACACGTATGGCAGGTAAACGTGCAGAAAAAAGGCCTGGGTGCCACCAAGAACATCCAGGGTCTATATAACCTCTGCCTCACCGACAAGACGCTGACGCTGGTGAAGATCAAGAGTCACAACAATGTAATCAGCGATCTTGGTCTACTGGAGCGTGTTGAGTACTCCTTGAAGAACATTCGGAGGTTTGTATGATTCAAATTGCAATACATCTTATTTTCAGACACTGTTTGTTCCATTCGGTATCTCGTGTGTTTTCCCCGAAAGCTGACAATCTAGGTTTCCTCATCTGAAAAATACCCACGTGTTGTTAGCCAATTTAATTTTGTAATAAATACTCTTTCACGCCAAGGTTTCCCTATGGACTTTGATGAGACTTGGCAGTGATAAGCTTTTATGTATATCAGAATAATATGTCATCTTATTTACTGTCTCACTACACGGCGCAAGCCTCTTCTCTTACAGAGAGGGAATAAGCGTTAATCACCAAGTTTGCTCAATGCGGGTTGGCAATATCAGACTTATTACTAAGTCCTCGCTTCCTCGGGATGTTTTCGTTATGTATCCAATTGGTGTCCATGGTATTTATCAGAATGTATATCAAATATAGAACAGTCACCTTGGTACATTTCTGGTCTGAAATCGAACTCGCACACTCATACCCACGTGCATAAGTAGTTCCTCGGTACGGTGCAACCGCAGGCGGAAGCTAATTCATTACATTTTTTTTTCGTTTTGCCAAATTCTTCGAAAAATGCCTTAATACCCTTTTTACATTAAAGAAAACTTGAAATTAAACTACTTGAAAATTACCTTTTTGCAAGCTTATACCAAGCGTAATCTGTACAAAATCCGTATTAAATTTTGTAAACTTATAAGCAACAATTATTAGCAAAAATTTTATGATTATTCGGCCGCGTTACAATATACCAAAAATGTTTCTAATTAGTATTGTAAACACGATTCAATAATTTTAAATGTAAAATACCAGCTATCTCACACGTAATAAGTGATTAATTCTAGTTCTGCGAATTGTAGATATTTTAGTACATGAACTACCGTATTGCGGTTTTATCCTTAATCATGGGGGAAAATACCAATGTCGCTATCGAAACGGGATATGCGATATTGAAAAGGCTTGTGAATTTTTATACGAGAAGGCATTTCGGATATTATCCTTATTTGTTATTGAAAAAAAAAGGTTCAGAAGAATATCCAAGCCCACAAATTGTTGGTAATCCCTTTTATTACTCAGAGAGGCGGCAGATGATGATGCATCTATTCTAATAAAATCGATGCAACAGGCAGGGTGCCACCCCTCCAAGTTCTTGAAACTTATCTGATAATAGCGTCCACCCATTTGGAAACTTATAATGTAATTTTACATTACTTTGTTTAATATTATGCAGAGTGAAGTTATTTAATTAGATCTTCTTGCGGAAAAAATATTTTGTTATGCAGCCTTATTTGTTTAAACCTCGTAAAACCCCAACTGTAGTGGTAAACAAACAGTTAATTAAATTGATTTTGTTTATGCATAAATAATTATTGGCTCAGTGTCAATTATTATTATGCGTATAATAATTATTAGAGGCAATTGAAGTTGGTTAGATGCGGGTGATTTCATCCGTAGCCGATCGATAAAATCAATGTATGCGAAGATATAATAGCGATTTGTATGCAATTTAATGAGCACGTTGATTTACTTAATTGATCATTATTTGTGTTACCATGGCCCTCTGATATAACGCGGTAGGCAGTCGCACTGTGGAATGTGAATGGTTAAATCAATGCTCATAAGTTCCAAGAAATACGTTGCAATAATTTATTTTTATTATGTAGATATTTTTCTCGTTGTATTACGACCTTTAAACAGCTGAAGTTCACCAAAATAATTTCTTTCAGTCTTTCGATTAATCGGCCTTTGCGTTAGCCAAACGTAAACCGCTCGGAAGTATGGAAATAAAATAACTTATGTATATATTTACACAACTTAGTTTCACACAGCCACTCAAATTATACAATATTACATATTATGCATTTTTCCCAGAATGATGATTAATTGTTTTCAAATCCTTGTTTTATTTTTGTAACGAATGACATTGGTATTCTTAGAATCGCACGCTCGTCCATTCTGTAATGAATGCACTCGTTTTTCACAAAGTTCTCTTGCGTATAGAATTGTGGTTACTAGTGATTCATATCAAACTGCTAATGTGAGTAATTCTAATACCTAATGCAAAATAAAATACTATAAATATTATTAGTTGCCAGTTTGAACTTTGTTCCCTAAGTCTGATATACAAAAGCTATGTGTTTATTCCTTCTCGCATAAAAAGAGCAACTAAGCGCTACCTTTAGTTTTTAGTTTTACGCTTCGGCCAATCATTTTCTACTTGAACTTTAATGCGATAAAGATAAGGTCTGCATTTGCAAAATAAGGTCTAAGTGCTCACAAATATATCGATATTGAATTTACGCATGATGTTCCAGATGTGGCGATTCCGAGCGTTTCTTCTACATGGAGGTGGGGAGGCAGACGACCACGGGCGCGGGCGAGCTGTGGATGCACACCGATGACTCCAACATCGCGCAGAGCATGCATTCCACTATATACCAGTATGTCACTGAACAGAGGGCTATTCCTTTCGTAGATAACAGAAACCATAGTTATATTAGCCTGAAAAAAAGCATTTCGTAATGAGTAATTCAACATCCAACTACGTACGTACTTGTAATCCGTACCTATATTTAAGAATTTTATTAAATTGACTAAAGTACTTAAACTTCTAAAGGGAGTTTAGTTGAAAAAGCAGTTATATTCGCCATTGGAAAACAGATAACACACCATTTGGACAACGTTTTAGTAACAAACGTATTGTTCAACTCACTCGATGTAAATATAACGCTGGTCTAAGGTCTATCTGTGTTCTAATTTTAGAAACAAATCTTATTTCTAATTAATGACTAATACTTAACTGTCTGCAAACTTCTTTCTACCTTCATTATATGGCTTGATGAACCTTCCAGTGCGATGCGCGACTGTGCGAAGGAGACAGAGAACGAGCGCGACCACATCGTGCTGCCGAAGGGCCCGGCCGACAACGCCTTGCCCGCGCGCAGGCAGTCCTATTCCGACGGCCGCGGCCGCGCCGGCCTCACTAATGGTAACTTGCTGGCCTATTTTCAAGGGGAGGGGACTTTGTATGTAGAACGAGATGGTACCCTAACAATTTTAAATATAGAATTGATTTGTTTCATGTTTTCGATCTTGTTCTACATACAAATTCAAAAGTGGCCACGTATTGCGTAACTCATTTAGTTAGATCACATTAGTTCTTATCATTGTAGTTTTAAGGGCTATTTTTCTTTGACATTACATTGTAGTTTAGTATCTTTTTGCTTGCATTCATGTCACCTGTAGAAGTTGATGCTTGTTTAGTTTAGATCTCTCGTAGTGAAGTGACTAACATTTTGTTCAAAGTCAATAATTATATATTGTCAATAATACGTGTATTAAGAGAAGCTGATTTAGCCCTGACATCGTAAGAAAAAGACATTTTTAGTATCTAATCAATCAAAATCTAATTGGTACTCATTAGTAAATGTATCATATGATAAAATATGACATCATTTTTAAAATTAAGTGTTAAATATGGTAAGACGCAATGGCGGCCGGGCTAACGGCGCTTCCCTTGCAGACAAGGGCCTGTGCGTGGGCTCGTGCATTAGGCAGTGCGCGTGCGCGAGCGCATCCTACAGCATCGACGAGCCGCCGCCGCCGCCGCCCGCCGGTACACACCTCTATACGTACCACTCACTGTCGCGCTTTGCGGAACACCTCCGTACAGAACTTACTGGATTCGCTATTCTTTTTTATACAATACACTCGAAAACTGTGGTTTAATGTTGCCTAGCATAAATAATAGGCAATGGTAGGTTATCCCTAAAAAAGGACTCATTAATATAACTTCAACTATCCAAATAATAAAAAAAATATAATATCATTCTGAAAACACTGTTTAAATACTATTTTTATTATAAAAACTGTGAAGTCGTTCAAGCTATTTCTAGTCTGACGAAGTAAAGTTGAAACCAGTACTATCTGAATACGAGGTGTTTCGCTAATATGGATGGGTTTGCTCTCTGACAGTCAGTTTTAGGTTCCGACGGGACGTGTGTGGCTTTTGATTAATTGATAGTTGAATGATTATAATTATTTTAATTTTTCTTTCTTTGTGAAAGTCCTTCTTAAGAGTGGATTTTTTTTTTCACTTTAACTGTAGATGTTTTTTCATTTTAGTGTGAAACTGTTTCTCATGCATTGAGTTTTTTGTTTTTTTTTCAACGTTTCATTTCACATGTGAAGTTTGTGACTGTTCTTTTTATTATAACTGAAATTTTATTTTCATGGTATGCTTTTTTTTACCATAGTCGAAAATTACTCAGTACGAGAATTCAAAGCTATAACTTCATTCAGTGCACATAACTTGTAAATTCCTGCTATCGACTTCATATATTGTCAATCTCCTGACATGTTCGTTTTCTGTTTTGTCTCCCCGTACTTGTTTATCTGCTCTTTGACTGTGATAGCAAATATAAGTATGGGGGTACTTTGCCCTGGATTCTGTTTTGCCCAAAACTCACACTGTATTTCTTCACAAAGCAGTCGTGCCGGGCATTAAATTTGTCGTACACATTCGACTATCATGTATCAGAAACTGCACTCAAATAGGCGCCTGCCCCGCTTTCCGATCGGAGTAATTACTAATTAACGCCCTACTAATTATGTAATAAAAGCTTTAGGGTCAATAATTGTTAGCAAAAATATGCTTTGGCTAAAGCAAATCTGCTGAAAAATAGAGAACCCTGAAAATACGGCATCTACTATTAACTAACTTATTGTTATAAGAATGTGATACCTAACTGACTATGTAAATATTAATTAAATTGTATATTTACGTGGGAATTATTGACCCAACTGTAATTAACATGGCGCTCGCTGTAATTAACAATAAGGAAAGAGCTTCTAGTATTATAACAAGCGGCGTATATAAATGGCTTGAAAAGATCGCACGAGAAATGTGCTTACCCAGTACTGAATAACATAAATTTTAATATGATGTACTAATATGAACCTTAAGACGGATGGATTAGGTTCGAAATGCTGTACAACTCATGAGCTTTTTGCTAATAAGGTATTGTGAACTGTCCACTTGAGCGAATTGAGACGATTGTGTTACGTAGTTTGTTTATTGACCCTTACAGCGAATTTATTCGTTCGGTTTTACGGTCTTATGTTATGAGGCTGGTAGGGAGAAGTATGCAGATTTAAAGAAAATATCACATGATAAAGTTATCCTTATAAGGGATATGTTATTTATACTTGTTGCTTGAAAAATAAATAGACTTTCAAAATTCTAAACATTAGTAAGTTGACCGACTAATTTAAGATAAGTACCGATTCATACATGTAACGCTGTAGTGGACAGAGTATGCCTCGATAAACAGTTCTACATGAATTGGAACTCAATGTCTATAGGAATTAAGTTTTATTTTGCTTGCATGTCATGTCGGAAGATCATGTATTGCTGTTGCATGACGCGGGGGTATGGCCACGGTGTCCTGTTGTCTGCGTCCTGTGTACATCGTCATACAAACATACATTCATACATACACGTGTATAATTTATAAGAGGGGTCTGGCAAAATTTTCAGAGCATACTTTATGTATAGGAAAATGTGTGGAAGTGTCTTTTTGGGTTGTTTTAATGGAAAATGTATTTTGTCTAATTTGTATGAAATCTAAAGTAGGGAGGTGCATGAAAAAAATGTAATTGAATGTTGTGATGGTGTAAGGAAACGGTTAACAATTTTGCCAGACCCAGATATTCTCCATTATAACATTTGTAAATGTCGTTCGACTCTCTTTTATTTGGGATTAGTTTCAGTACTAAAGTTTTCCAACTGTGTAGATAAATTAACTTATTAGTATGCAACACATTTACAAAAGCATTATCTTAGTGAGCAATGGCGCAAACCATTCTATAATTTCCTCATAAAATGCCGAAAATTGACTTGAACAAGTCAAAATGACTTCATTGTATTTCATCACAAAATCATTGCTAAGAGTGTGCTAAACCGCCATAGTTCACAGCAACACATAACATCATAACCACCGCACCGGGTGAGCTGGGTGCATATGTTTTACTTGTCGCTTATCATTGTCTTCCACAGCCGACACCCAGAATAACACACTAACTGATAAAACAGACAACCCGGTAAGGGTGATCAAACACCACCGGACAGAATCCTTGCCCGGGTACCCTCTATTCCAAGAACCTTTGAAGATATCTCACGGGAGGACGAGATCCGAACCTCTGACGGGTGAGGAGGTAGACCGCGTGCTCGTAGAGAAAGGCGTCACGCACTCGTCGTGTAAAGCGATCAATGGAATGGACACCGCGGCGAAGAAGACGCAATGGTCGAGGCGCGCGAGTACGGGGACACGGTTACATAAACTGTCGCCGGCTCATACTAAGAGTATGTATTTTTCGGGGGCGTTCATAGCACGTTATTGTTTTTTTTTATATCTATGAAATTTATGTTCCTGTAATATATTTTTAAGACGTACTTATTTATGAAAGTATTGGAAAGCTGTTGCGTAATATATGGACGCTCCCTTACGTCACGCATATCCATATTAACCTTACATTGCACCGCACATTACTAACCTCGTTTTGTTCGACTCGGGTTGCCAGACGGCAAAATTTAATTGTAAGCTGGCAACCCGCTTGTGTTGGAATGTTTTTTTTTCTTGTTGTTGAGTGAGCACGCATATATGTAGACAGACTGACATACAAATGGTGTGTGCAATATGCATGGCTTCCTGTCTGCTTTCTTGTGTTGTTGTAATGGTACCTATTTAAAAATAAATATTGTACATAGTGTAATTATATTCAGAATTAGGTTTGAGGTAAGTCTTAATAAGGCTGTACATATTTAAATTATAAATAGTTCCTTAAAACAATGTTTATAAGCATTATTGGCTTTGGGCGATTTATTTTACTGTATTACTTTTTAAATATTTCTAGTTCACTTATAATATTTTGCATAATACCTAATTAAATTCGTGTCTTGTACGGATTCTATATTTTAACGCTTAGTACATTTATTTTAAATTAACAAAATACTATTATTTTGAAGAAATGTAATGTTCAGTGTTTTTTAAACAATTATTTGCCTTTTGAAGTAGCTGGTATAAGCGGTATATAATATGCATTCAAATTTTAAATTGGACTGGGCTTTAATTTTAAGTTCTTTGAGAACCTGTTAACATTTAATTATTATAAGTCGCAATTTGCTTATCAGTTGGTTCTCAAGCTTTTGAAGACACGAGCACGCTCCAACAGCATGTGATGACCAGGAATTAATATAATATGAGCTTTATTACTTCACAATAAAGGTGTTAATTTTTTATTATAAATCCTAGCATCAAAAAATGATAAAGTCTTGTTCACTAAGCTGCATTTGCCTGTCACAGCCCTTCTTTGAAAGTATAACAACCACCAACACACAGTTATTTCTAAAATATACACAAGTACAGACTAAATAAAATACTAGAACAATCTATTTTATCAACACTCGGAATTCATAGAAAATTGAACCTTACACGCAAGACATACAGTACATATTTCAATACCGACTGTTGTCTAAGCATGACCTTTGCCTACAGACGCGGAAACGCTACGTAACCGCTGCGTTAGTATGCCGTCGAGAGCGAGCTCGTCGTTCGAGGTGGACAGAGCTCCGCCCAGATATACTGATCTTGACGGTAAGGATTTTTGAAAACAAATTTCTCTTAAATACGTATGACTATACACGACTTCTGTGACATTATGTTCTGACAGGACGATCGTAGGTGGTTCCCATACGCCTCGCGTTTATTGATTGTCAAATTTTTGGAACGCGCTTTGAAGGAAATATCTAACTGTGATATATATTTTTATTCGCATTTTTTAATAAGAATAGTTTTGTTAACTATTCACATTGGGAATATTTTTGGAGACACCGGGAACGATCCTCTGAGCCGTCTCTGTTGACTGTAGCATCCCCCGCCAACCTACGTGGACCGTGTAGATGTGTGACAAACGAATTGGCTGAACATCACATAACTCTAGTCATGTTCAGAAATATGTTTCTCGTTTTAGTATTAAATCCTACTGAACTCTTTTTGATCCTTATCACTTTGTAGAAAATAAAGGTGTTAAGTAAAAAGGAGTTGATTTTATAGTTTAATTTTTTTTTGCTTGGTTGCAAAACTCTTGGCCTGTAATATTGAAGTGTATATAGGTTTGGAGATGTCACGAGATGAAGCAGACGCCGTGTCCGATTGGTATCGGACGCCAGCGCGCATTCCCGAGGAACCAGACTGTTGTGACATATCTAGAGATTTTATGAGGTAAGGAACTTTAAACATTATCTTGAATTTGTTAATTGATGATTAATTTTGTCCTCGTGATAAACGCTCAATCCTTTTCCGTGGGAGAGGAGGCCTGTGCCCAGCAGTGGAACAGTAAAAAAAGGCTGTGATGATGATGATGATTTTGTACTAGAAACTTTTGAGCGGTTTTTTGATGTTAATTGTTTTTTAAATAATTTTTCGTAGTACATTATATTCAGCATTCCAATATGTGATTTAAGTTGTAGTACTTATCTAAAATACCATAAAGCTATACTTAATTTCGAGCATATCCGTGTTGAGGCATTTCTATTACGTCCGCGTGACATATACGGTCTTATGGGCGGCTAAAGCTTAAACTTTGTTTGGTCCCCAGCTCGTCGCTAGCGGGCGGCGGGTCGGTAGCCCACTCCCGCACGTCGTCAGTGGGCGAGGCGGGCGGCTACCTGCCCATGGCGCCGGCCGGGCTGGTGTCGGCGTCGTCGGGCTCGCTGTGCTCGGGCACGCCGTCCACCGACCCGCGCTTCAGCGAGTACCAGCTGGAGCCCGCCACGTCGCACATCGGGCTGGAGCGGCCGCCCCGCGCCTACAGCGTGGGCTCCCGCCCCGCGCCGCCGCAGCCCGAGCCGCGCCACCGCGCCTACAGCGTCGGCGCCCGCGCCCGCCCGCCCCGCCACCCGCACGCCCGCCCCGCCAACACCGACGACCACATGGAGATCGACTTCTCCAACAACTCGCCCGCCAACAGGGTACGTTATAATGCTCTACTAACACTCCTTATTTGATCATGGATCAAATGTTTTTCCTATCATTTAATGAATGAATTATAATTTCTGGTTTAACTCCCAACACATGACTGTTTCGTTTCACAGGTGATGTCCCGCACGCCACCTACGGCTTGTTTCGTGGAACCGCGGCCGAAGACTAACGTAGACGAATACGTGGACATGTCGCCGCGCAACGCCGGCTACGTGGAGATGCGGCCCGGCGAGCGGCCCCGCTCCCCGCCCACGCCGGCCCCCGCACCCGCGCCGGCGCCGCCCACCCCCGACGGCTACGTAGAGATGAACTACGGCCGTGCTGCTACCAGGCCCATAGCCATCGGATCTGCGCGGCCGCCCCCGCCGCTGGCCGCGTCGCCGGACGAGCGGCGGCGGCCCCGGGACCCGCGGACGCCGCACGGCTCGCAGACACTCTTCGACATGTCGTTGGACTCGCCTGCGTCACCACAAGACGTCGATACGACGGAAGCGCTCGAAGAGGATCCTCCCCACCATCCCCTGACCACGGTGAGGGAAATCTCAGAGGACGGGCGGCGCAGCCCCGAGCCCGTGGTACCGCGGCGCAGCCCCGAGGTGTCGGTGTCGCCGCAGTACGTCACCCTGGCGCTGGTGGCGCCGCCCAAGACGCCGGAGCCGTGCGGCGACGAGCTGTCCTGCAACCCCACCGCTAACAAGACTATCGCCAGGGTGCCGGACCCTGTTGAGGTTCGAGGTTAGTCGTTATCTTATTATGTATTTAATTCTTATAATTGCATTGAATACTACAATTAATGTAATCATGATCGTTAGGTCCTTAAAGTCGTGGTGGCCTAGTGGTTCACGCATGTGAATTATGTGCATGCATATCTTTAACTTGGTAAGTACCAAAGTGACTTTTTTAAAGTCATAGGTCAGTCAGTGAGCTTGGCTAGGAGAAAATGTAATAAAAAATGTAGAGGAGTAAAAGTGTGTGGTGTGGTGTATCGCAGCGGAGGCGGCGACGGCGGCGACGGCGACGCTGGTGGTGGCGGGCGGCGGCGCGGCGGCGCGGTTCGGGCCGGGCGCGGCGCTGCACTACGCGGCGCTGGACCTGGAGCCGCGCCGCGCCGCCGCCGCGCCCGCGCCGCGCGCCTACACGCAGATCGACTTCCTGCGCAGCGAGAAGCTGCACGCCGCCGACGCCACCTAGTGCGCCCGCGCACGCTGCCATTTTAGTTAAGCCGACCTCACCTTGGCGCGGACTGCCCATATACTGAAATTCGGTTGCCGTATTGATAAGCTGTGAATGTGTCAAATTAATGCATCAGACTGATTTTTGTCGCAGTTTTGACGGTTTGTATCGGTAAGTCAGGTCCCATCACTTATTCCCAGCAAAAATTAAACAAGTCATTGAATCTTACAGACTAATAAAACAAATGTTTAAGAGAAGAGATCAAGATGTAGGTTTACCTTGACTTTTTCCCTTAAATAGAATTGGTGATGATGGTGAAATCGATTGGGGTCAGCTTATCGATATAAAGCAGTAGGCACTCTGTGCGTTATAGATGCAGTGTTGATGGAGAGCACTCGCGACCGGCGTGCACGCCGCTACACCACTGTGACCTTTGAGGTGGCTCTGCATATAATCAACAAGTTTTGTATGAAAAATAAAGAAAAATCAAAACAAAACCTAGTTCTAAAAGCGTTTATTTTAGAAATATAAATAAATCAAATTATAAAATAGTTTAACTAAAATATCTGCATTGTTGTTAAATTATTAATTTAACAAATTCTGTGTCTTAGTTCATCATGTAATGATAATTTTAGAGCTCTTACATTGTAAGCTTAATAGGATCCACCTCAAAGGGCACAAGTAATGAGATCACCGCTGCTTTATCATTCTTCGTCAGCCTGTATCTGAAAGGCAGTTTGATAGATTAAACGGAGCGATATCCTTCACTTATTTCTGGACTAGCCTACAAGATGTATACTCAAATATACCCTCGTACTAAGCATGTATAATATAGCATACACAATTTAATTAATGTATAATTGAGTGTACAATCTTGTAGGCTCGTCTGTATTGTATTAGACTCGATGTCGCTTGCTTCTGTTACTATATAATAGTAAACACATTTTGTTATTAATTTTATTCTTATTACATTTTTATAATTATTGTTATGAGACTTCAGTGATACGTTTGTATAGCAAACATATAAATATATGATATGACACTAAAAGAAATTATACTAAGTGTAACTCCAAAAGTTTTCACTAAATTAATACATTATCATGTTATTTTATTCATTTGTAATTAAATATTTATTTCCTTAGGTCTTAGTATATCTCTCTAGTACAGTCGCGGTAAAAATATAAGAAATAAATAGAATATTCGTGCACGGGAATGTTTCAGTGAAGTGTTGACGCGTTGGTTCCGTCGTGAACGTTTTAAAACTAAATTTTATTGTAATAATATAATGCCACGGTTGTGAGAGAGGCCTAACAGTAGTTGGTACCATACGCGATTATGTTCCGGTGACATACTGCCTACTGTGTTCTTAGAATACTCTGTGCAATTTTAAACATAAATGTTATTTCTACACTGTTATTGTTTGTTATCGCCGTTTCATGTTCCGTTCGTGGTTACACAAGTCGATACAAGTGTCGATAAGTGACAAGTACATCACTATTTCACGCGCTTTTAAAAAGAAGGGTCTGGAAATCAAATAGCATGAGATAATCAAAAATGAAATTAAATAGTAAATTAATTATTATTTCTAAGTGATATTCAAATAAATCAGTTTTTTACTATATTCTATAAATGTTGATCGAGTAACCCGAACGGAACATTTGAAGCTTAACAAGTAATCGTTATCGTGATGATTGTTTGTTAAGCTGACAGTCAAGTTAGACAATGATATAGACTAAGTTATTTGAGCTGGCCTGTTCACAATATCTGGTGTAATCTTCATTTGAGTATAAAGAACATCCTTATTTCTCAACCCTTAGGTTCATACTGCTAGAAAAAGTTCTTATCGTGTTAATGAATTTATTATTAGCAAAAATATTTTGTCCCCAAGTATGCGAGAGCAAAAAATTCTACTACTTACTATGATAACCGCGCCTGGATAAAAAGTGTAAAACTTTCACATTCATAATATTAGTAAATTCTGGTATACCATATCATCTATTATTATATCTGATAGTTTAGACTTTTTATATATTATAACAGGCAAGCTCCGAGGAGCTCGTAGCTAAGTAACAGCCGCACGGTTCGATCAATCACACACAAGGTTTAAGAATGCTTTCGCGAATAGTTGACTATCTTATCATAACGATTTCGGAAGGGAAGTTTAATTTGTGGTTACAGTCGCTTCATGTATATATTGATACTGTAGCAGAAATTATATTTCACATTTCATAATACTATAGACTGGAAGCCAACGCCAACATACATATTTGGGGAAAAGCCTGGTTAGATGATAGTGATAATAGGCAAGCTCAAATAACATCATCTACGTAAATTATGTGTTCAATACAAATCTGTTTTTATCTTATGACTGCTGTTTATATCCGAAAACATATTATTATAGGAATATTTTTTAATGAAACAAAACGTTGACATTTTAAACACATAGGTCGATATTACATTTATTTTTTTACTTTTAATTATTTTCTTGTTACGGGGCTTCGCTTGTTTTATTTTATTATCGTTCATCCTGAAATCAGTCTTATGCTATACTTTGTTGATACAATGAGTATTTATGTTCATGTCATTTGTTTAATGTTTTATCATAACGGAACTAAGTTCTCGAAAATCTGGTTTTGTTTTTGTAGTTATTTTGTGTGGATGCGTCTAATTTTAATTTTAAATTATGAATCTGATGAGTAAATTCTAAACTGTGTTAATTTATGATATGTTTTTAATTATATATCGAGTAATATTTATGTTATCACAACTCCCGCGAAGCTTCGGTAACAAGACTAGGCAACGAGAACGCAACCGTTGTCAAAAATATGAAGTTGTATTTAAACTGACTACTTACGGACTTAGAAGTAGAGGACAATCGTTTAACAATAGTTCAATTTTAGAAGATTTCCGTTAAATAAGTGTAAATATTTATAAGAGTGGTGTGCTGAGAATAGTTAATCGCATGACGCTGTTGTAAATGCTGGCGTGTATACTTTGAAATACTTTCTGTATAGTATCAACATTCTTACTGTATAACGTATATGCTATCAACAATTGTAAAAAACAGTAACGTTGTATGTAAAAGAATAACTTTTCTCAGCTCACTATAGAAACCTAAACAAACGCGCCTCACGAATATAACTCAATTGAGACAGCAAAACAGAATGTTCTACATTCCGACTTTAAGCAATTGACTAGCCTCCTGTGTTCAAATACTTCCTAAAACCAATGTAACCTAGTAATAGAAAACAAGCTTCCTTTGCCCGCGCTCGATTTGTTAGAGAAACAAGAAAACGTAATGGGACCTGTATCATAATGCGTGACTGAGTCAACACCAAATTTTTTATATTAAAGAAAAAAAATTGTTATTTATTCCCGCATAAGTAGCGAGCGAGAAGTCTTGGGTTGAACGTAAAACGTTAGACTTTTCTCTCCGATTGTACTGTAACGTGTAAGCTTTAAGTATGCCAGATGGAAATCAGCACAAGTTTTTTTTTTGTATAGGATAATAGTTGTCGCTTAGGAATGTGTTCGTCTATTGTTATATGTGGGAGTGTTCTATATTGCAGAAAATTAACTTTATTTACAATGTTCATATAAGAGTCTGAATTTTAAAAATCACATCTTATAAAATCATTATTTTGTACAATCAAGAACAAAATTGATATGTATATTTTTGTTTATAAAGAATACTCCAACATAGAGACAACATTTAAGAACCCAAACGATATTAGTCCCGATTCATTGCTGTTATTAATGTTGTATTAAACGGATCGTATAGTAGTATAGTACAATTTGGCAAGGCCACTGTTTTACATTTTTGTATATTGATAATTTTTAGGAAGAAATACGCTCCCAGTTTGAGCGGTGTCTGTAAGAAACTGGTTGAGAGTTGAGCCCAGTGTAAGATCGTGAATACTGACATCACAAATCGTCATAGTTCATTAAGAGTGATAGTATATGCGAAAAAGTCACGGTCACTTTTATTTTTCTTTTCTTCTATATTTCAATTTCAACATGATGCATTAAAAATAAACAAGTTATAGAAATTTATTTTCAGTAATGGTGTAGCATTCAGCTAGTTATTAGTTACTAACAGAAACTATAAATAAAATCGACAAACATTCAGGCGAGATCTCAACCAGTTATGTAATTTGAATAAGCCAATTTGCAGATTGCTAGTGCCACCTCGCAGTTACGTAGTACCATGTTTAGATACATAATATATATTGTATATTATACATTTACTTTATTCCACGTAGCGTAAGAAGTGTTGAGTTTAACATAGGTGTAAGGATAGACGGGTACAGATGATAGCGTTGTGTAGGCGATTGGATACAAACTCGTTTTAGAATATACCTGTGCGTACTACCTCCCATTGTCCAAATTATGTAAAGAATAGAGTTTGGATATTCGAAACTAAACAGCAAGGAATATGATCGGTTTTAACATTGAATGTATTATTTTAATCTCAGTAGTTATGTCAGTAATACTTTTGTGGATGACTGTATTTATATTCGAGAATTAAATTAATATTTCTTTCTGTAATTTAACGCCCGAATTTGCCTTTTATAAGATATAAATAACAAGGTCACAAAGTAAGTGGACATGAGGGGGTAATGCATATGCGAAGCATATTCTAAAGGGAGCTTTTGGCTACATTTACATTGGTGAGACTTGTATTATGCGACATCGAAAGCTAGTGTGAATGCGGCCTTATTTTAATATATTTATAATTAAAAAAATATACAAAATAATTTACCAAACTCCGCGTGTTACGTCATGACAAGATGGAGTTGTTTTTTTTTTAAGTAATCTATACTAGTCCCATTGCAAGTTAAACAGAATTTTTGCATAAAAATGTTCCTGTAAACGGCGTAAAGGTTTTTTTTATAAGGTTTAAATATAAGTTTAACTATCGTAACGTCTAGAACAGTTTCTATAATAGTGGTTTAGTACCTGGGAAGTCGCCACGCTACGCCGCGAGCGCTTGCTGTGACGTCACATGCGTCACTCGACATCACACGATGAGGCAAATTCTGTTGTTTTGGAATGGAAAAATATAATATTTTTTTACAAATGGTGCTACCGTTTTGTGTTGTAGTCGATGATAGCTTAGCCGCTCGTATCTGCGGCGTGACGTCACGCGCCGCGTCAGACGCGCGCTCGCCGCACATAGCTTGTACCCGCTGCCGCCGCGTGCCGCGACCTGGCTTCGCGCGCCCTTGCTGTGCGTCCGCCACGCGCACTGCTTGTCTTGTCTCGGTGCGTTAGAATCCAGCTCGCTGTCACAAGGCAGTGCACTTTAAAAGTATCACAATGTCAATCGTGTTTATAACTCGTTGATCGATGCGTGCCACTCGGTCGGCGTGTCCGCCGTTAAATTATATTAAAAATCTAAATCTAATTTCTTTGGTACATTAAAATTTTGTTTACTTTCATATTATTGTAAATAAAAAAAATAAAAGCTTTGGATTTGCGCATTTGTTTATTTTTTTTATTACCTATTTAAGTTAGGCTTTATTAGGGTTTAAATTTAAAATAAAACAATGAAATAAAGAAATACTGTTTATTTTACATAATTACCTACATATTGATCACACACAAATAATAAAACAAATGCATATCAACACCGAGCCCGCTACAACAGTGTTCATTATACAACACTAACATCATTCAAACGTAACGATTAATCTCAACACATTCAGATATTAACGAACGATACAAACAGTGCAAATTGTGTTCAAATTAGATTGTTACTACATACAAATTATGGTAGGTATTTTAAACAAATATTTCAATTAAATCACCAAGTCCATCCTATAGTTTTAGTATAGTATAATATGTAGATATTTAGTAATTAAACATATATGTAGTATAAAAAGCTGATTAAGTATCTTCTAATTGGGTGGGAAATCCGACAACACGGTAATGGCACGCGTTTATAGCTTTGTGAAATAGTTCTCTTTCACTAATCCAGACAACACTATTTGATGCAAAACATGGAATAAAACGCGTGAGTAATAATAACAGGATTTGACTTCTTAAAGCTTAAAGCAAAGGTACAGGTAGTATTTAAAACCAATTCTACTATTAAAAATAATTAGGTATTACGGTGGAAAAAAATAAGGATTAATTGATCAAACTATTTTGTGCACATATTAAGCCTTTTGTTCATCCATAGAATCAATAAATAGTAAGAAAACTACTATGTATTCTAGTTGTTTACAACAATTTATATAAAATGTACTAGTTACTGTTTCTATATTAATGTTATAATTAGGTTATAAAAATTGATATACGATTTTTCTAAGGATTAATTATCTTAGATTTTACAATGTTTTTGTAACATAGTAATTTCTAAACGGTGAACAAAAGGATAAATAACAGAGGACAGTACAATAGGTTAAAATAATCTCATTACCTATTCCAAGAGAATAGGTAACTTTGAGTTAAAACTATATCACTTAAAAGGTACAAGTTAAGTTATACAGATATATTTGTGTTTTAATTTTTCACACAGTTTGAAAATTACTCCAGGCTTTATCCTAGAATTCAGTCTGTTACCAATATAATATTAAGGTCTCTGGTAGATTATGGAAATATGTTAAAGCTAATTAAGTGGGTTTACATAGTTGAATGGCACTGATTATTATTAACAAATATATAGTTAGTTGGCACGCAACAGTATTAAGGCAAACATCCCGATCATAAGGCATTTTGATAGTCACATAAAATCTAAATGGTCAAATGATTTTCATAAAATAGTGTTAAAACAATTTTTACTTGCTACGCATTTGCTTTACATTCCCCATAACACTTGTACAAACAAACACAGATTTCAAAATGTGAGCAAAGTACACCACCACAAACAACTTACTTCGGTGGCGACCGTCCGTTTACAACAGTAGGTGTGTCTTTCCATGACCTACCTGTTTTCACAGCAGTTACTTTTTTCCTAACTACTCTTTTCACTGTGACCTCTTCATTTGACAACAATTTTCTCTTAGGTTTAACCTTAACCTCTTTAATAGTGAAGGAGTCATCGAATATGTCTCCGCTTGAGTTTATCGACCGGCTGTTGTCGCCGACAATTTCACAGATTGGGCTGTCAAACGATACGTGCCTGGAGTTGTTCAGTCTAGGGCTATAACGTTGTTTCTCAATGGAAGTCTGTGTGGCGATGTTGTTGTGGTTGACTTTAGCGGGGGGCGTGGCCTCTGGGTTCATCTTTGTCTTCTTAACTTTTACCAGCACAGCTGGTTCTGATGATTTCCTTTTAACCTTTTTCTTGGTTTCCTTTTCTCGTTCTGGGACCTTATTTTCTGTATCGACATCCGCGACAACCTTGGGTTTTCTCCCCCGTTTCTTTGGCACATCACCATTCTGTTTGCTAACTTTCGCAGGTTCTCCCGATTCGCCTTCAGAACCATCACTATCTTCTGCAATGATTCTGTTTGTTCGGCCTTTGACAGGTGATTTAGTTCTTTTAGGCGCAAAGTCTAAGGTACTATTTCTAGTCTTGCCTTCGGTCTTTAGGTGGTCCTCAAATAGTTTCCTGCACTTTTTGTAATCTGGAACTTCTTTAGGTTTCATTGTGTTTATGTATTCAAAGAATTTGATGAGAGCTTCTGTAACATAAGGAAAGTATTAGCAATTAATTTGATTTATATTTAATCTTTGGACTGAAATGTGAATCATGTGATCAATTTGAAAAAGTGTGAAACTGAGGTAAAACTAACCAGGTACATTACTGGAGTGGTTCTTGATGTTGGTTTTGACATTCTTCATGAAAGTTTCCTTCATGGACTGCACAGTTTTAGGTTGTTTGAGGGATTTCTCCCATGGCAGCTCACCAGTCAGCCACTGAAGCATGTTGTAGCCCAGGATCTCAAGGTCACCACGCATTGTGGGTTCTGCAGAAAAAAAAAATGAATAGATTAGGTATATTTTGTTCATGACTACCTACAACTTTCACTATCGAAATTCTTTTTATTGAGTAAGTAACATTATTTCATTTATTTAACAATATTTTTCAAAGTATGTGGATTTTAATTCAACACATTTGCTAAAGCAAGGCTTCAAAATGTTGTTCAGATTTAAAAATATTAACCTCCCAAATGTGCATCTCTGCTTGTATACTCAATGGTGCCATTGTGTGCATTCTTAGGGTCTGGGTTGAATGCCTGGCCCTCTTTCAGTCGCGTGGCTAGACCAAAGTCTACTAGGTACACCTGGTTCTTGGCATTCTTTTTCAGACCAAGCAACATGTTGGCTCCTTTGAGGTCTGCGTGAACATAGCCACGGCTGTGTATATACTCCAACACATCAAGCTGCAATAAAAAATGGAGCTAAATAATACTTAATTTCAAACTAGAAACATTATTTTACATAAATTATTCAAATGTTCTTTTTTTGCAGCAAGGCCTGAATTAATACAGCCAAGGACATGACTTTAGTTTATAAAGACACAAATAATAGGACAGAAAACAAGTAGCTATCCATTGTAATGTCTAAACATAATTCTAATTTAACATTAGGAAACTGCTGAATGTTTAGTACTGTGTGAACTGTGACTTCCAAAATATATTATGAGCTATGAACAAGTTATGTAAAAAGTACACTATTTACCATTTGTAGGCCTAATTGGAAGACAGTCGCTGGCTGGAAAGACTTCCCAGACTCCGTAAAGAGGCTCCACACATCTTTACCAAATCGCTCCATCACTAAGTATCTGTACGTCGTTCCATTACACTCATGGGACCCCTTGCCAAAGAATGTCGGCATACCAAGACTTGTGAGCTTTTTGCTTTGCATGAATTTGGCAACTGAAATATATAAAATCTTATATACTTAACATGTAATTCAAAAGTAAGTTATCCAAGCTTTTAAATCAAGAATATGAATAACAGCAGGAATAAAACTTTGTTACAAAATTGCAGAGCATTTTGACAAACAAAGGTAAATCATTATCATATATTCAACAAGAAATATCATCATTGTAAAGTACTAAAAACCTGAACAATAGTTGAAACAAATGTTGGACATATTTATTTTATTGTTTGGTTTACATTAGCATGCTAATACACACAGGTCATTACACTGTAATTTGGGTGTATATCTATGGAAACAACTAGTAATTTAATTTCCTGCCTTTCAATTTATATGGAGCCTCAAAGATTTCCATTTATTTACTAATTACTTTGACATACCTATCTCTACCAACCCACATTGAGCAAGCAGGGTGATTAACGCTCAATCCCTCTCTGTGTGAGAGGAGGCCTGTGCCCAGCAGGGGGACAATAAAAAGGCAGACGATGATGACACATCTCTACTAATCCAAGTATGTATGTAAGTAACGTAGGCAAGCATGCAGTTAGCACAACATTTTTTTTTGTTTTTTTACCCTGCCTACAGTTACTTTATAACCTAAATACATATACATAGTTTTTTTTTTTTTTTTTTTTTTTTTCGTGGGAAATCATCAAATGACCCCTCCCGCTGAGGGTGCAGCTGGAGGGAGTGTCAGACTTTTACTGACTAAAACCCACTATGTTCCTTCTGGGGGTCCCTGTGTGCCAGGGCCGCGGTATCTCTCACGAACAACCCGCAGCCCAATATACATAGTTCACATCAACTCAATGTCTACTTGCAATTTAATTCTCAATCCAAGTATACACACATGGCCTATAGGTACCGTCTTTAACCTCTGCACACCTACATAAACATGCTTTCACAGTAAATCGCACAATGTTCTAAGGCACCTAAGAGTTTAGCAAAAACTATACAAGCTCTGTAAAGTATACAATGGAAAAAAAGGAAGTTTTACAATATATATTGTTCTTTTAATATCAATTGTTTACTTACTGTCGTCTTTATTAGCATTCCTGAGATAGAAATTGATTTCAACAAAAAGCGGCCCATTCTCATGTGGTTCCTGTTAAAATAAACCACAATACAGTAATTTATAAGCTTATAATATAGTAAATAACCCAAATTTTATTCAAATGATGAGTTCGCTTACGATTTTGATTGCATAGGGGTAATCTGATCCTTTGGTCTTTAATGTGTGGTCGCTGGCAGAATATATTTCTCCAAAGCCTCCGACTCCAATTGAAGGTCCTATCCGCCATTCTTTTTTGAAGAGATTGTCTTTTATAATTTCTCCTGTGGGGATAGGAGCTGGCATCTTGTAGCCCGCAGCTTTTCGTTTCGGCGCTGCCTTTTTTACACGCCCGGCCATGTTTATTAAATATTTTTCAGCTCGATTAATACACAGACATTTAATGCCGTTACAAGTTAAGAAAATTATGGCTGAAATTCGTTAGAAATAACTAAATAAATAATATTCAACAATTGAATCGAACGAATACGACGCTACCGTTGTGACTTTGACTTTGACTTCTTCTGACTGACAACACTGAATGATTTTGATACAGATGATACAGAAATTCAGGCTAGGGAGTCAACATCATAAGTTAAGTTAAGCAAAGACAACGCGGTGTACGCTTATTTATGGGGACTGAAAAAAGGTGTTCATTATCATTATGTTTGTTAAATATTATCCCATGAACAGAATCAGTCAACAATTAAATAAATATAGCATAACATTAGAATCACACCTATACAATTATACGGACACCATTTTTTATGGAAAATCATCGAATGACCCATTTTCCGCTGAATGTGCAGCTAGAGGGATTGACAGACTTTTACTTTGCCAATATCATACTGAATTTTTTGAATAATGAGTAATTAGACCAATTTTTATATACAAACATTTGTACAGTGACAAATATTTTTTTTTGTTATGTAATGTAGGTAATGAAAAGTAATTGTGTTCCCGACCCACCATAAGCTTATTTTTCACAAGCATTCCCATTAAATAAGGTCAACAGTAGTCGGGTAAATATTTTTTTATAGATAGGTAACCTATTATTTTTGATACCTACTATCATTAGATTAAATATGTAGACATTTTTGTCCCGAGTTAGGAGCGGTTTCAAACTAGTGCACTACATATATGCACGTAAACAAGCTCCATCACAAGCGGTCTCTGAGAAATCTTGGACTCTACAGTCCCGTGGTCTGATAGAGATCTATGAGATCTTATTATATACATGATATTAGGTACTAGTTTACCTACTCACTACGATGGAAACTAAACATTTTATTAGACTGGGCTTGTCAGCATGCAATGCTGGCACGCTAACACTTGGCCATTGACATTATTCTAATGACGCTAGCTACGTTGTATTAAATGCTCTACGCATGAGCTCAGTCAGCCTCACATAAGCCTTTATTAGATGAAGGAATAAACAAAGAGTAAAAGACTGAATGGTGATTTCTTTAAAAGGATCAAATTCTAGCACAATTTGCGTTAGTGAATATGGTTGTAAAAAAATATGATGTGAAGGTGAAGTAAAACTAATAAACTATAAAAATATATCTTTATTGAAAATATTCTTTAATATAAAATCAACGCGTACCATTATGTTAACATTTTCACTAGCCTTACAAAATAAGTGTTATATTTTATAAAACTATTTATTTAATTACAACTACATTATTTTATTTACATTTATTAAACTATCGAGGGAAATAACAATTAAAATAATTTAACTCGCCATGAAAGAATCACAAATAAATAATAAATTAAAGTGATAAACGTAATATGGGCACAACAACATAAAAAAAACTGTTAATAAAATCGATTCTAAAAAATCCTGGTGGGTTGCCATAAAAAATAATCATCTTCTGGTTTTTGTAGTCAGTCTAATTGAAGTCAAACCTGAAAACGAAAAATACAATAGTTATTTTCAAAGTTAATGTTTATTTTTAAAATTAGAACAATTTATATAAATCAAGAATTATTAATATTGGTCAGTTAATCATATTTTTTTGAATTGCATGAAAACTTACATTAAAACAAATCATCTTCGTCACCATACGCCGACATGGAATACCAGTCTCTCGCTACGTCTTCATAGATGACCCTCTTGACTTCCTCGTCGTACTGCGGGTGTAGTATCCTAGGGGACCTGGCCCGGAACTCCAGAGGCACGTCGTAACACTTGCAGACACAACACGAGGGGAACTTGAACCATTCCGCGAAGATGCCGCGGCACTCATTGCGCGGGTCGTACGCAAGGAGTCTGTGGAGACGGAACTGTTGTTCGCATCTGGAATTACAGGGTAAAAAATTAGATAAAAAAAATCAGGGTGCCTTCTGGACCAACACTGGAAGACTATTATTATCATCCTTCCTGTCATGTTATCAAAGTTAATCGAGCATGGTTATGACACGCCTGCCACAAATTATCAAAGGTTTCTGTAAGCCTAAAGAAACTGTATGGACTTCAAAAGCCTCTAAAGCTAGTTCTAACAGTCATAGTACTTTCGTATATAACTTATGTTACTCGAACGTCTAGCAAAGAGTTGGTATCATTGAGTACCTTTTTTTTTTTTTTTTTGGCGCTGGGAAAAAATGCTTTTACGCATCCCCTCCCCATCGGGGGACGGGAGAGGGGTATGTGGGACTCCCCGGTAAGTCACCGGTATACCCACTAAAAATACCCAGCGGCACTCCGACCTCGCCTGAGTGGAGGGGGCCTGGGAGTCTATGGCGTCCAGTCCCCCGCCGGCATCATTGAGTACCTGCATCCCTCCCGGCAGTACATCTGCTTGCGCTCATGCACGCAAGTCTCCAAGTGTATGTACTGTTCGTACGGGTACATGTTCAGCAACGCCAGCTGTTCCCCGCGCGTGCTGTTCGCCCAGAACGGAGCCGCTATCTGCTCCTTCGACTCGCATGCGTTACTGGAAAAATATCGTCATTGTATTTATCATTCTTTTAGACGACTACAATTTTTACCAATATTAAACATGAGTTAGGGAATCTATGTCAAAATGTTCAATAATAAGGGAACGAAACTTACGCTCCTCGTAACTTAATGACAGATGGCCTCACTGTCTCCTGATGCTGTATTGGCTTTGGGTGGAACTCCTCCTTCTTATCTGACACTTTAGTATCAATCCGGTCGCTTATCTTGACTTTCTCATGCTCCGAGAACAGGAGCGTCGGCGGTAACGTGGAGGTGTCAACGTTCATCGGTCGCCAGGCGTCCTTCCCCGCTTCTGTCGTAGAGTCATACTCGTCAGTTGTAGTCTCTGTAGTATTAATACTTTCTGTAGTAGTCGCATTTTTGTCTGTACTATTGTTTGGCTCATTAACCGCCTCAACTTTAGTATTATCGGAAAACTTTGGGTATATGCTATTAGTTTCAATACTTTGTTTTATTACAGTCTCTAAAGTAATAACATCTGGTTCTAAGTTATTTATTTCTATATTGGCTATGCTTTCAAGTTTTGTTTTATATGATATACCTTTTTCATTTACCGTTTCGTTGCTCATCTCAGTTTTGGTGCCGTTGTCCGTGTTGCTTATTTTTGTTTGGTTTGTATCTAAAGGTTTCACTTTGAGTGTATCATTGTCTAGTTTTTTGTTCTTCTCGCTATTGATTGGTCTGAAGTGTGGTTTGTCTCTCATGGCACGTCCTTGACTCATTTTAGTGTACATCATCTTGGTTTTAATTATGTCTTCTGCAAAGTCTGCTGATTTCCCGTCAAAGTCTTCGTCATCTTCATCCTCTATGAAATTCTCTAATTCTGCTTTTATTATTGATATTTGACGTTCCTCTCCATACATTCTTCTCATCAGGCCCTGAAAATATTGACAACCTGTATTAGATATAAGAACATTTTCCCCAGTGAATTTACAAGCACCATAAGCGTTAGTTGAATCATTATAAAAATGAGTTCTTGGGTCGGTTACCTGATTCTCCCTAACGAATCTCCTAATCGAATGCCAGGGGTAATTCTTGCCGGGCGTGGTGCAATAGTTATGCTTGGAGAGGTCACAGGGAGCGTCGGGCAGGGCGCGGCCGCGGCTGCCGCGGTTGGGCCGCGCGCACGCCGATGCGTAGTCGAACCCCGCGCACTGCCCTGCTGTCCATGTCGCCTGCAATACAAAGATTAAGGAGTTTATGAGACTGGTGTAGGCAACTGAGAAATGCAAAATAAGTAATATAAGTAAGTATTCTCCATAATTATGAATGCAAAAAAGATGTTATGATGACATCTAATCAAATCCAAAATCTCCCTATCTATACCCATTTTAAAACTAATCAGACTCTACCTACAATATAACAAAAAACCTCAAATAAGTATTCGTCGATTACATAGTACTATTAGACGTTACTATTACCGTTAGTTTAAAATAATTGATAAAAAGTTCCTAGAAATATATAAGCACCAACTTAACTACCTAGTTTTTAAGTAAATTTGCTGCGCCCTAACAGGGTAATGTGTACTTAGTTATAAGAATGCATTTTTTGTAACTGTAATTGTATACGTTATGCAATAAATAAATAAATAAGATGTGGAGAATTCGTCGCCTCGTAAGTAGGCGAGGCACCTGTTTCGCGCCGTGAATGAAAGTAACGCCCACAGACTCATTAGCATTGTAAATGGTATTGTTTCAATTATGTCGCGTCTCAATATTAATTGAGCGCCTAAACTATATGTCTTAGGTGTCAGTCTTGCAGAAATACCTACATTGCAACATAATATCGTAGATGCATTACTTATTGTTGTTTTAGTTTCTGAAGTTGCTTTTTGTCTAATACACTTGTTATGACATGAATAAATAATTTCGGCATTTACTGGAAACTCTAAATATCTTTTTCTGCGTGAAAGTAGTACATAGTAGGTATTATGTATGTAGTACATACATAATATGTTATAATCCTTCACTTTGTACTTACTAAGCTAAAGAAACCTTTTGATACTGGTACCTATCCATTGATTGATACCTACTAACGCTAGATTTTCGGAGAAAGAATTGAGAGGTATCTTCTTTCCATAAGTTTGTCTACTAAACAACTTGTACTAAATGCTTATTGGCCATTTGACACAACATAAACATACGGCCCATAATAATGAAATTTTGAGTACAAATCAGAGTAGTTCAGTTTCTGAGGTTAAGCGTATTTATTCTCACCTACACCTAAGTTAGAGCTGAAACGATGACGTCAACCAAATGATGGTCCAAAAAATATTAGGTAAGTTAGTCTGTGAGAATCGGTGCTACTAGGCAATGGGTTAATAACCTCCCACTATTAAGCATTGCTTCTCTTTATTCCGTAAGACACAGCTGTGTACTCTCTGCATCTATCAATCCCCGGTTTATAGCCGAGTCAGTAAATACGCTAAATTTATAGCGCATCTGTCGGAGAGTATTTAGTAGCGGGATTTATGCCTCCAGCTGTACCTAACTTGTAATGGACATGCCTAACCCTACTTACTATTTAGCTTCTATCAACGACTCTTCAATGTCATCATACACGGATACTAATATTTTGTGCATAAATGTGCACTTTATAGTAGAATGTTACTTAGTCTTGTCGTAAGCTGGATTTTGTGATATGAAAATTGTCACTAGCTTTATCTGGCTATTAATTCTTCACGAGGCTTACGAGGCCAGTTATTGTAAACTGGCATACTTACTTAGTGCACTGTGCACTCTTTGTATATCTCTGCTTGACTTCGGCGAAAACAGATGTTCATAATAATAATTATAATTTTGTATTTATTACATTGTTATCGGCAGGGGTCATAGTCCCCATAGTTTTCCCTTCCCTAGTCCATCTAGCATCCCATCACAATAACCCAAGTAGATTTTCTTCCATACTTAGCAATAGTTTAGCACAAACCGGGGGTTGTCCTTGGGTACATTTCTATAGTGTATACAGGGATAATCGTCGGTTTTGTGTCACCATTACATATAGTAAAGTTGTCTCAAAAGGGCTTCAGCGTGTTGGCTTCGGCCCCACGTTCGCCTTCCAAAAGTCCGGGACTCCATAGTCCCGAGTACATGCAAGAGACATACATTATAATTTGGTATACTACACTAGAACGCGATAGTTAACAAAAAAACAATCGTGACCTGCCACACCTAATCCGGATTGAGTCAGCTTTTTCTGAGCAGACACTTTATCATTGCACTTTTTGTGATCCGTCAACTTAATCTACTGCTTGCTTAACTGACAAACGGATGTGGAGCAGAGCCGTGGGCGATCGCACGTCGCTTAATGAGATCCTAGCCGTTTTCACTTTTGCACCGCGGACTTTCTACCTACTCTCTTCGGCAACCTCACGTACGTACACACTCTTTAGGGGTGTAGTTGCGTAAGACGGATTATCAACGCCTCTAGATATGGATGCATGAGTAATCGTAGAGGTGCTAAAGAGAAAGTCCATGTGGCCATTGATACGTTATCGAATCGTCGTCAAGGAAGTTCTAATATGGCAGGATTGCAAATGTTACATTCCTCTAATGGTTTGAACGGTTTATCGCTTGGCTTTACTTTGAACAAGTTTGGCTTTTTTGAATTTACGTTAGTTATTCAAGATTTTGACATACGAGCTCGTAGCTGGATCGAATATACGAAAATCAAAGCTCGGCGCTCTACATATATTCGTTGATGGAAACATCTTACATTTCCTACGTTTTTCAGAAAGCACGTTAAATTAGTGGGTCCCAAATATCATTTCTACAACTTGGGCAGTCATCACGGGTAGTCAAAACTCAGAAATTCGAAATTTCAACTAGTCTTACAAAGGGGTATCGGATTGCCCAGGTAGCTGGGTAGAAGAAGTCAGGTATGTATTCGCTCTTAAAACAGCGGTAGGTACTCTGCTATATCGGGATCTAATGGAAGCCCACTTAGCTTGTCAAACAATACATGATTAGACGTCTGGCCATGTGCTAATAACAAGGATACAAAACTTTTATTTTTATTTTATAAATTAATTACATGCCTGTCCTGTTCTCTTTTGGGAAACCATAATTATTTTATCGATGGATGTTCTTTTCTGGATACATAAAGCAGCCTTTTTGAACAGGACACCAGGTTGATTAGGCTATACTTTTCACATTAAAACCATTAAGCACAACATGTCCCGTATGTATGTAATTTTAATGGTTACCATTAAAATTCTGACAAAAGCTAATGTAACTTGTTAACCTCGATAGTGAACAAAATGAAGATGCTTATGACAATGATCTTGCCCAAAATCGCTACGTGTAGGCACGGCGGTACCGTTAGCAAAACAAACTGCGCCGGGGGTACCTGTGTGGGCTTTATATTAAATTGATTTGTATTTGTCGGCCGTAAGACTTGGGGAGTAAGAGAAAGGAAATCCGTACAAGACATTTTAAATCTGTATCTGCCGAAGAGTTATCTTGAAATCCTGGGCATACTATTACTGAAACATTAGAATATTCAAAGCAAATAATTTTCTTTTTTATGAATTGTCGAAAGTATATCTAATCAAAGCCTTATTAATTTGACAATTCTTCATGTGATTTTTCACTAGTAGAATACGCTACCATGCAAGATTGTATTGATGAAGAATATTAGCAGTAATTCAGATCACAAATTCTGAGCACGATACGTATACTTTTCCTCGCGACCCAATTAGTTTCCAAATGCTAATGATTATTACAATAATTAGAGGGTATACCGTAACGCAGAGCAAGTTGTGACAGGTTAGCTCTCCGTCTGCCATCCGAACCAGTTTCATATCTTGTTTGCTTTTACGACTGTCTCGTGGATTTGCCATCATAAATCTGTTTGAGTTGGTGATGAAAAAATAAGGCACTGGAACATTTTCCTTCAGTGGTTCTTCTTGGCTGCTTGTGTTTTTTGATATATCATGACACTTTTTTTCAAGTTTATCAACAGTACATGTGGTCAACGGTAGTAAGTAAGTAACTACTGAAAATACGAGAACATCTAACAATATTTAGTCTGATCCGAGAATTGAACTAAGGAAACTTATGCCCAGGCTTCGTTCCAGCAGCACCTACATTAATAATGCTGACTAACATAGTTCCACTGAAACAACTTTACTTTCCCAAGCCAACGAGTTCTAACAACAAGCAGTCCGTCTGTAGACGATTTATAAGCTATTGGCTTTCAGCCAGCACGTAAAGTATACGTGACCCATCCTGAGAAAGATGCATGGCGTGAAACAGTTCCATTGGCATTAGCATAATCGTGACCATTTCCTCTTAGCTCTCAAACAAAGGAAACTGGGACTGGACAGGCTACAGAACTGACTGATTATTAACCTACATTCGATATTTTGAAGGGGTTATTCAATTCCAATATCTCTGTGGCATCTCATTAAAAATTATAAGGTGGATCCAAAATTGCAGGGTCGTAAGGGTGGGCAATTCTGCGGTCAAGAGAACTTACAACTTTGTTATATTCTATCTATAGCTGTAGTTAATAGTGAAGACGAGGGAATATTTATACCAATCCCATTGTCTCTATAATAGCAATCAATTCAATATTGGTACGCGACGATGGTAAGAGACCAGACGGTATGTCATTATTTCCTTGGAAGATGGGTAGGTCTTTAGTGTGGGACGCAACCTGCGTCGACACTCTGGCGCCTTCCCACCTTGCTAGGACGGCGTGTTGTGCTGGCTCTGCCGCTTCGGAAGCCGAAAACCTCAAACGGCGCAAATATAGTACCCTAATAGGCAACTATACCTTTGAGCCGTTTGGGGTTGAAACTCTGGGGCCGTGGGGTCCGAGTGCACACCTCCTTTTTAAGGATATTTCCAAGAGACTCGCTGACACTTCCCGCGACCCAAGGGCTGGCTTTTATTTCGGCCAACGATTAAGCATTGCCATACAACGTGGCAATGCTGCCAGCCTTTTGGGTACACTCCTGGCGGGCAGCGATGAGGAAGAATTTTTTGACGCCATTTATTAATAAGGTTTTTTTTTTTACTTGTATAATATATTAATTTATATTTTATTTGTAAATATATTGTAAATATTTATGTGAATAAAAATCCATTCAATATCAAATTGATGGAAATTGTGAAGTTTTCTTGTTTCATGAATGATGAGAGTTCAAGACATTTCATAAAGTATTTATGGCTGCATTGAATCAATGAATCTATTCCCTTAAAGATCCCCTTAGCAGAAATAAATCAGTATCAGCGTAGGTACAGTGAGCCAAAAAGTCACCAAATTAATATACTTTCAAAAGCCGCGATGAAAAATTTTAAGTGTTAGACATTATCAGTTGGTCGCAATGGCCGACGGACAGGCACGCAAGTGAAAGTGACTGATTGTATTTAGGAGCAGGTTATCTGACGTCATCACGCGTGCGTGGCTATTTGTTATCTGATCAAGTGGATAGTGTGACGTCACAACATGAAGAAGAGTCCTGATGTCCGAGGAGCACCTCATGGTTAAGTCAAGTAATACTCTGCAGAAGAATTCTTAAAACTGTTGATGTTTTTTAGTGCAAAGATGAATGTATTCGTTAGACACAAGTTTTCGTTTGTTGGTTTTTGTAGATAAATGTTTATCAAGATAATACATCTACGTCGTCTTTATCTTTATTTGCAATTCTACGCAGAATCAAAACATCTCATTACAAATTCAATTTGGCCATACAGTAGTTGTAACGTGGTCAGACTGTGGTCAAAAAAGTTCGAAACAACAAACAAATCTTGTCAATAGCAGACAAAACGGGGTTATTACCCAGCTGGGCTGACCATACGTCGGTGAAATCAGCCTAGCCGAACTTTCCCCCGACGTGTGGCCCACCTGACGTAAATCACGATTTTCTCGGCCGACGTTATCGTTCGTTATGCCGGTTATGTCATTGTAAACAGTGTTTCGAGTTGTGCTAATCTACACTTGACATTGGAGGCAATTTTGGGATTGTTAGTGCCGTTATGCTGTGATTGTGTGCATGCGGGCTTGACTGTGGGTTATTGTGGGTGCAAGATTTTCCCTTTATCGTAGTTTATAGTAGTTTTTGCTCTTCAGTCCTTTTTAGCGTCCGGTCTGACTGGTTAAGCAGTATTTGAATTTTGTTGCTATGGTAAACTTCTTTCTATGGTGGTGAAACGGTACTGATAATAACATAAAAGCTTAAAAATGTCCAGTATTTCCTACCGAACCGATAACCTAATAAATTGCGTCCCACTTGGACGATATTACTGAGAAACAATCAAAGTTATTTGCATTGCACTGGCGCCGCCGTTTTTATAGGTACAGTAGTCGCCACATGAATTTTAAAAGTACGAAATCGTTAGACCCAGTTTTTAGAATAAGATTTATTAATTTTATGTGTAGAATTTATAACAGCCCTAGAAAATTGTTTTTTTTAGTACCTTTTGGATAATTTAAATATATTTTTATATGGGATTAGAAATATATGGCACTATTGACCCACATTTCAATTTAACTTTTGATTTCAATTCTTGCTTATTGCTATAAAAGGTCGAAATCTTAACAGCGGAGCTTAATAACACTTACAGAGAACTATATATGTAGAGCCTGATTTTATATGGACATCAAATCTAGAAGGCAGTCAGCTGTCTCACTACCTAAGACAAGGCCAAAAGCAATCATCATCAATCAATAATATATTTACAGCTGCTATAATGTGAATTTTAATGATACCTATTCCATGTGAGCTGTCATTAAATACTGAGCCGATAGGTTAACGATCGCTGGATTTGGTTGTCCACGTGCAAATGAGCAAATAGGGTCGAGCTACCCTGATAGAAATAATACTGGTGTAAATGCACACCACTGAGGTCTCACGGGATACGTAAAGTTGACGTGTCTCCTATTAAGAAGACTCATGCGTAGTATGCAGTAGGTAGTTTATAACTGCCCCAGGGACAGGGGCTGGGGCAGTGCACATAAATAATAGAACACAAACTGAACCTTATGCCTTCATGATAATGTCTAATTATACTTGATGAGTACAATAGCCACAAATATGAATCTGAAGTCAGTTAAATTTACACTTTTATTAATGTAAATTTACATTTACATGAGCACACAGTAATAACTGTTCCCATTCATGCTTGCCACTGTGTGTGCGATGGGATGCACAAAAGGCTTCGTCATTGGCACACAGAAATGTTGGTACATTCAGATGCAAGCTGAGACAGTCAGCTTCATGTAAACTGGGCAAATGGAATAGCTCCATCAAATGTAAGCACTCATGCCAAGAAGGCACATTTCCTAGCACACTTTGTTATGATTACGACACGAAGGAATCTAGATTACATTGTTTAATATAATAAAAATTCTTCGTAAAATGCAGAGCTCATCTAATTTTATGCTCTAAATGTTAATAAATATTAAACTATAATATATTTTTATAAAAAATGTAATCTGTAGCCAATTATATCAGTTAACACGATCGTCAAAGCGGTTAATTATAAAATTTTACTGTTTTGAGTTAATTAAGCATGGGATTAAATATTGTCACTAATTATTTCAGTAATATATACACGCAGACTGATATTGCGATTTTTGGAGATGTGGAAATTATTAAAAAAAAAAAAAAAATGATTTTTTTGCTGTCGATACTCATGAATCTCGCGATCACTCATCTATATTTATACAGTGTGGTTCATAAAGTACGGTTAGCAGCCCTACACGGTACGGTTTGTGTGAAAAGCAATTAAAGTGGGTGAGGCACCCGGCCCGCTTCCCACGCAGCTGCTCTTGTTGACGGTACCGCTCGTCCTGGTTCGCTTCACTTTATACTACTTTTTACAACCTTGGACTTGCCATCCGAGAATACGTAGGTATAACAGGAAGCTTTCGTTTTTCTTAAAGGAGCAAACCAACTATTTTCGTTTTGATGTAAGAAATTTTATACTTCTTGCTGTTATTGAAGAGATCCATAATTCATATCTTAATAGCCTCATAAATTATTTGATTTTCTAAAGAGATTCTTATCTGAAGCACCGCCTGTTTGGTTTTGCATAATTCTGTATTCTATTAGACCACTGTTTTTTTGTTTATTTTAGATTGCTCTGTCAAAATTCTAAAAGAGCTGCGGGATAAAAAACGCTTAAAGACTTTTAAAGACTTACTTCAAATCAGTAGGTGCGAAAATAAATAGGAGCTGTATATGACTTGTAACACTTTGGACTGTTTCCTAAGGATGTTTTGAAAGAAGCAGGTCTAACACATTCAGCTCATTTCACAATACACCAATAGCTAATTGTTTAGCTCATTACAGCCCACTTACGGGTTACCGACGGCTGTTTGACAACAATTGTTCTCCGCAGTAGGTTCATTAACCCCCTGGTCTTTGGACACGATTTAAATATTCTGCCTGTTATCTCTAATTATATTATTAACATGTTTTATGTTTTTATTGATGGAATTTTCTGTTTTTTTTTTTGTAAGCATAAACTTAGTGCCCATTTAATATAATAAATACAAGTCACAGTGGAACCTCTGTCCTAAACGCTCCAATTGGTCAACGGCCAGTAAAAGACATTACCTCTAAATGCATGACTGCAATAGTTCTGATTAATTGCAAATAGTCACAATTTATAATAATGTTTTACTGTGATAATTTTCCATGATGATTACAAGTATATTCCGTAACAGTTGTCTGTCCAATTTTGTAGATGCCCCCGTTTTGAAGAGACGTTCAATTTTTGCACGATAAAACACGTTCTTTCCATACTATCGATTAGAACAATCATTAAAGTAATGGCTACAATGACCAACTGTATTTTCTAATAGTTCTGAACATTTCGATTGTTATTACTATTAATCCGCAGATCTTATAAGTCTAACGAAACACTTCAGTTCCAAGCCGTCAAACATACCACCTTAATCTTCTTGAAACTGTAACCCTACATTAATCACACGTAGCATCCATTTCCAAAGAGAGAGCACCCTCCATTAACACTTTTAACGTAATTAGCACTCACCACAAACAGAAAGGCGATAGCAAACCGCATTTCGCAGCCTAACGAACTTTCACTGCGTACGCGCTTACGATCATCGTGGAGCCGACCGGCCGTCACCACGGTTGCTCACCGACTAACTTTCCCATCGCCAATCTCAAGGACTGCATCTGTTGCACTTTTCGATGTCAAACATGGTCCTTGAAAGGTTGCTGGTGCACTTTTATGGGTTTTATGAGCGATTTCCGAGGAAGCCGCCGGTGTAGCGCCGCGCTCGTGATCTGAATTCACGGCTTGGGAACAGCCGCTTAATCGAGTGAACTGTTTAAGTTCTGGGACTTGTAGATTTTCATCAACTGGGCATAAGGTAACCAGTCTGCATTTTATGTATAGGCTAAAGCTGCAAATAAGAGAAAATAAAACTGTTATTTTTTATGGTACACTTTACACCTTTGTAATAGCGTTCTTATTAGACAATTTGTACAAAAACATGCAGATAAAGATGCATTAATGTGTGCAGAATATACCATCACAATTTTTTATTAAGATAAGCATGGATGTAATTAACGACAGTATTGAGTACAGCATCTTATCAATACGTTCCAGTCATACCGATCAAAATCCAAGCGAATATCTTACTCAACCGAACTATCAATCAATTTCTAAACTCATATGAAACAGCATTGCATTAAAGAATTCGCAGCGTCCATCAATCATTATAATTTCTGTTATTTCACGGTATTAGATACACAAGAGCATCGCGTTACATTGCAAATTCACACGATATAAAAATTAGGTTTCGTTTGCTGCCGAGAAAGAGTGTGTGCTATTGAGTGGGTCAGTCGAGTAATCGTTTGCCAGCCACTGTCTGTTGCCTTTCTCATTCTTGCATGGAGAATGTGCGTATGAGTGAGGGAGACGGAGCGCAAGCGCGTGCGCCGCACCGTTATCCCGCGACGATATCTTGAATGAAGATGGTGTTTTCTCCCGCGCCAAAACAAAGGCGCCCAAGACTTGCCTTTAAAAACGAAAGGTGCACTAATTGAGTTAATTGAATGCGTTTAAATTATGTCGAGTTCATTATAGCGTTGGTGGCCATTTTAATTGCTTGCTTAATGTTGTAGTTTTTTTTTGCCGTCGGTACAGTTTGTTGTATTTCGGCGTTCGTTTTATTAAAAACGTGTCTAAAACGGTATTCTCAACACTTTGTGTTGCTGCCTGAAATAACGTGATGTTAATGAATAAAAGCAATCGTGTGCAGCACCTACAGGTACATGTAGATGGTAATTAATTAGTCAATAGTTTCCTGGAGGAAGTTTCCGTCAGTTAACGAATGCGCCAGTAAGGAAAATAGAAGAAGGTATATTTGCAAGTGTATTTTGCTTCCTGCCTAAAGAAATATGAAAAGTTATTTTCTTTTTCTAGAAAATAATTGTATGAGTGTGCAACTGTTCGATATTTAAACAGAAGTAGAAGCCGATTCCTTCATCAATACTTTGTAATATCCATGAACTCTAAATTAAGACATCATGGCAGGGTTTTGGAATTTCTAGATACTGTCACTCCTTCAACATGCCACTCTTCTAACGTAATAAATACCCCAGTCTTGGATGTCACTAAGATAAACACATATCTTGATACGTCACATTATCGAACTGTCGATTTGGACAATATGGTCTTGAATGTAAATAATGCCTTTTACCTTATACATAATATCTACATAATTATAGAATTTCTTTCCTGCTTCTTTCGGTATAGCTAGTCTTCTCTTTTCGGTATTTTTTTTCTGAGGTTGTACTGTTTCTGCCATCCTGATATGCAATAGTCAGTTCCTATCTTCATTAACAATTTCGTCTGCAGATCATTTATGCTGACTCAAAATTTTAAGAAGCGTGGGAGAGTCATAATTCACACCAACTTTCCAAAAGCTAATACTGAAGTATTGTTTATTCTTTGTATTGCCTACATTTTAGCAATAGTTAATTGACTAAACATTAAAGGCGAATGAGCGTCTAGCGAACGTCTGAATTCTAATGTAAACAGACCCACTTTCCTTGTTGAACCATTCGTTACGGCTGTTACGGGTCCTCAGACGTATTTTTATTCTATAAGACATCAGCTAAGATAATGCAACATTCTAAATTGTACTTCTTCTAGTTCAAACGCATCTGAGACTAATTAAATTTGAAGATAAAAGTTATAAATCAAGGTAGCAGTCAGGAACAAAGGCGTCTCAATAAGTCCTAAATGCAAAAGTGTGACACCTCACACCATCTGACTGGCGATGGCGAGGCTGGGTCAAATTGTAACTCAAGTTGATTAATTACTTACCTCATTGGGCTTCGGAAAACTGTACATAGAATTTTATGATCTCCGCGTCAGCGCTGCGTTCAAGGTAGCTCCTAGATAGATGAAAAGTTTATTTAGCACAAAACAAAGATTTCAAAAGTAATAAATGAGTACCTACTTCCTAAACAGTTACATGCAAAATCATTTTTACCGTCTGTTGCTACTTAACTAACACTTAAAATAACTGCCTACACACATAGGGTCTAACAATTCGCAATGATCGATGTAGGAAGGAATTTATTACTAGAGAAAATATACAACTAGCAAATGTTTAAGTAAGTACCTGGAAAATTGACTGACTGTAAAATTATCATGATAAGCTTGTGTTTTAACCTATGCAAGATCGAGTATGAGCTGTGCAAATGTAAAGCGTAAACGTTTAAATGAAGACGTAAACAGTAATTACTTAAGTAGTTACTTAGCCTCTGTTTAGTGTTAGGCCTCTGTTTGACGATGTGATTTGCCGTAACAAGGGGACTTAAACGGCGGCAATGCTAATTAACTTAATGAATTTATTGAGTGCGGTAGACATTCTCGTAGTACTGTTGGAACTGACATAAGGAAAATTAGGGCCTGTTAAGCTAAGTAATAGTTCCAGTTGTTTGGTAGATAATTTCACACGAATTCTGTTCCATTTTTTAATTTATTTGGTAGGTAGTGGCTATTCGGACATTGTGAATGAAACTGCCCCTTAGTCTACAACCAGTCTTTGAAAATCAAATGTGAACAAATGAGACATATTTCTAAAGATATGAATTGAACGATCAAGGTGTTAGAACGATTGTTTCTCGAGATGTTTCTCGATCATTTATCATCATTTGAAAAACACTTTCCCTTAGGTGTATCTTGCGCAGTCTTTTCCGTTCTGCCTGTCACACATGTCGAATGACATGTAGTCATCCACATTATCGACTATCACGGATAATTTAAAATTTCCTTCATCTCCGGTAGAAAGCTGTAGTGAAACTGTACGTACGTACGTACTTACATATGAATTGTCGATAAATATTAACTTTTATGCAGAACGCCGACATTACCGATATTTGACTTTCTCAAGGATATACCGATACACAACTTTCGCGGCCGCCTGATAAGAAAGCGTGCGAAATGAGGAAAACTCAAATGAATACTGATGGATGGTAGTTTTACTACACAAGTGAATTATATTTTGCTATTAGGTATCTCAATTGAGTGATTGAGAAGACATTTTAATTTAAACTTGAACATTGATGTCTGACGCAGTAATGACTAACAGTCTCATAAGAGTCCCAGCACATCAAGCTATCCGAAACTATCAAATATTCCCAATCAACTTACATTAAAGGAAATTTTACAGATTGTAGTAGCTTGAAGTGCTGCCGTATAGGTTATTACTTGAGTTTTGCATTTTATTACTTTTGCTAAGCTTTTGTGATATTGTGTGTAGGAGGCATTTTATTTTTTGTTATAAATATTACTGAGTTCAGTGGTGGCAAATTTATTTAATACTATAAAATTAATAGTCCCATGGACTTTTTGCAACTTGAAGCTTCTTTAATAAGTTTTCAGTCCTAATGATAATCAGCTAATCAATACATACATGCCACACGTACGGACACACACACGAGGCTGCGTCACGAATTGCATTAGTAATGGTAAACGTTTTCATATGCCATCTACTTTTACTTTTTATTTTGAGTGGCTTATAGTATACGTAAAGTTTTGACTGTTATGAAACAAAATTATATAATTATTAAAATACAAACTTTCATAATTAATAATGTTCGCAGTTCGTTCGCAGGAAGTTGTGATCATAACAAAATTAAAACGTACACAATTTAAATAATTATCTGATTTATAGTCACTAAGTCGGAAAAGCGTGATAGAAAGTGTTTTGATTAAATTGATCTAAGTACATAGACTAATTAAAATAGTAAGGAATGAGAACATTATTTTAAATCAAAAGTAACCAACTAGTTACCATCACACAACTTAAGATGGGGTACAGTCCACCTGACCCGGCCTATATTTCTTCTAAACATCATCCAATATTGAGACTTTCCAATGCCAAACAATTGTATCAGATTTCAAAGAAAAATCGCAGTTTTTTCATACAACAATGTATTAAAAAGTAAATTAACAATAATATTTACATCACCTCACTTCTTAATTATAACGTCTCTCAGTTTCTTCCAGAATTCCTCTTTATTCCTCTGGTCCCACGAGTGGTAGATCTTAGTCTTCAGCAAATACTTCAAAGTAGTTGTAAGATACTTAGACTGTATCTCCCCTATTCTTATCAGCACTAAGGGATCGTACGACGTCCCATCTTCCAAGAATATCCTGTGATACTCCGCCAGTTGCGTCTCCCAGCGACACCATTGCGATTTAGCAAAACTATTACTTATGATTAAAATAACGTACTTGCTCTCGTTAATACTACTTAGAACCGCTTCTGATATAAAGGAACCGATCTCAAAGTCTCTCTCGTAAACGCACAGCTTCAGGAACGGTGGTTTAGATTCAAGCTGTTCTATCATATCGTGAACGAAGTCTCTGTCTTCATTGCTATACGACACAAAAGCATCATATTTATATATTTTGCCACCGTCTGGCTTCACTTGCTTTTTCTGAAAATTTCTTCCTAACGCTATTTTTGCTATGAACATCCAGTAGCGTATGTACATTCTATATTTGTAAATAACAGCTATTATTAATACGACTAGAGAAATTGTGACCAAGGACGGAGCCGTCCACACCAGCACCATCACGTTTGATATCTTCTCGTACATCAAGCAATGCAAACTCTTCACTGAATGCAAGTATTCTGACACTCTCCTGTCCTCCCACAAGTCGGGACTGCTGCATTGGAATTTAGAACTAAAGATGTATTGTTTTAAGGCCTTGGTTGCGTTGGCTTGAATCCAACGGTAAGTAGTAAACATAGAACTGCAGTCGCATACAAAGATATTGTCCATGAGGTCTATGACAATATCGCCTTTACTGGCTTCTAACAAGTACCCAATGTCTTGAATCATGCTAAGCGAGAAATGTGATATTTTGTTGTTTGTAAAGTAAACTCTATTTGGTTTCACACCTGAAGACAGAAATATTGGTTTCCACCATGACATGAGGAGGTTTTCACTTAAGTCCAAAAACTGTAGCATTTTTAAAGGCTTTAATGTTTCAGCTGTTATGTAATAAAGTTGGTTATTTCTAAGTACCAGGTGAGTTAGATTAGGCATCATTTCAAAAATGTTCTCATCTTCATAGAATTGCTTAATTCCGCAATTTTCTAAAACTAGAATTTTTAGCTCGTTCAGTCCTTCAAACTGTGCGCATGATAAGTTCTGATTAGCTGTCAATGGGTTATTAGCTAAATTAAGTACTTCTAAGTGTTTAGTTGCTTTGAAACTGCCGGCTCCCAAATGGTAAATAGTACCATTTTCCATGCTTAATATTTTGAGATTTTCTAATCCTGTAAATGTGTAATTAAATATTGCTCTAATTCCATTGAAAGATAGATTTAAGACTTGTAGTCTTTTACTTTGTGTGAAAGTATATCTATCTATTTCATAATAAACTGGATTGTTTGCATGCCCTCTGTTATCAGATAAATCTAACAGCAGGAGTTGATTGGCCATGTGTGTCCCGTGGATTCCTGGCAAATTGTTTCCACTCAATAATAGAAATCTTAAACTTGGGAATCTTTCAGGAGTGAAAGATCTTGGATCTATCAAAATAGCGGACACTTTTCTTAAGTCCATCAATTGTATATTTACCATTTTAGGGAAGGCATCCTCAGCTATAATTTCAAATTGATTCTTAGACAGTATCAAACTTTGTATTGTAGTATTTGCTATTATGTTCATCAGTCTTTTGGGTGGCTGTTTCCTGAATCCCATACCTGACAGGTCGAGATGTAGCAAATTAATATTATTTTCAATCATTCTCATTAAAAAGTTTCCAATCAGAGTGGAATTGAGGTCATTATCTCCGATATGAAGCTTTTTTAAATGTTTTAACGGTAGAAAACTGTTCGGGTGTATGTGATCTAATCTACATAAATTAAGATCAAGTTTCCTTAGAGTAGTTCCTTCCATAGGCTTGAAGGCATCTTCTGGAATAGTTTCGAAAGTGTTTTCTGATAAATCCAGTCTTTTCAACGATGGTAGGATACTGGGTTTAAAAGATGGTGTTAATTTTAGCACTGAGTCAAATCCGTTGTTCACTAAAGTCAAGTTATGAAGATTTGTGAGCCCCTCAAACGTCGTTTCGTGAATAGATTGAAGTAACGTGTTGTAGGATATGGACAGCTGCTCCAAGTTTGTCAAGTTGGAGAATGCTCCAGGTTCAATGTACCGCAGTTGGTGATTCGCTTCTATTTCTAAAACTTTCAAATAGTACAGATAGTCAAGATCTCCTTTCAGAATTTCATTGATAACTGTAGTCCTCACTCGTAAAACTTCGCTCCGTACTCGTATGACCTGCAGAAAAGAAGGGAAAGGAAGATATTAGTAGGTATAACATGCATATGTATTGCAGATTGTGAAATTACGGTTGAAGAATTTCACCCTGACCTACAGCCTCGGGCTTCTGTGAGTATCGTTCGACTTTTCGGCTTTTCTTTCATTTATTTAGTTTAAGAGTTATCACGAGACACGTTACACCAAGTCCGTTCTTTATTATGATTATGCTGCGTCTTGCATGAGACCTGTTTCTTTACATATAACATTTTGTTTTAACGTGAATCTAAAAATAATAGGTTTATCAAACGTTATCACATGGCACGTTATCAAACAAGTTAAACCATAGTGAAACCAAATTACATCACAGTATTTCGAACCAATTTACCTTATTATACTAAATTGTTGTATTTATCTTGCCAAAAGCCAAACAATTTTCACTGTTTACACTGTTCTATCGTGGATGTGTGTATGTCTATGTAGGTTTATGTAATGGCGTTACGCTCAGATTGTTATGAAAAACATGCCCGGAGTGACACTGTGTTTGCCTCAGATTAGTGAGTTTTGATAGAGATAACTATGTGCTTATTGTTCTACGTCTTTAGGATATGATACTACAAGTAACGTTAGATCAACTGAAGGGTTGTTACGTGGCACGATTGATTTACATAGCATTACATGGTAAAGTGCCACGATTGGTTTTCTTACTGCTTTAGATAGAGATGTATGTACGTACGTCTAGCTATGTTATGTTGTAATTTTTTGGAGTCGATGTTATTGAGATGAACTGTGTGTACATGGCTTAGGCTATAAGTATAAGTAAGTAAATTAACTGTATCATAAAATGTAAACGACACAAACCTTGGGAAACCTCATGCACTCGTAATTCCCGAAGCACACAACGACCTTCTGATGAGAGGTAGCTCTGCAGATACAGCCCGACGCCCAGTCCTTGCCGAGCTGGACGGGCAGCTCCTCAGTCTTGTCATCCTTGGGATACAGGAAGGTGTTGGTGAACTGCTCGTACTCGTCCAGCAGGTTGCTCCTCGCGTATTGCGCGTAGCACAGCAGCAGCCAGATGTAGCGCGCTACTGACATTATCTTCTCCACTGGAATTGAGAAGTTAGTTTTAAGTTTCCTGTCTGAAGAGGTTAGGGTCTTGGTGACGGAATGATGGACAAATAAGCAAAAGTTAAATTACAATGCCAATTGTAAATACGTCAGACATGTGGGATTTTCTCACTAATGGAGTAGATTGTTAGTGTTCAGTCTGACCTAGGGGTACTGGGTGCCCGGGTAACTGGGTTGAGGAGATCATATAGGCAGTCGCTCCTTGTAAAGCACTGTTACTCAGCTAAGTCCGGTTAGACTGGAAGCCGAATACGACGTAGCTGGCAAACTCAAACTCAAAATCATTTATTCAAACTTGGCTGTAAAACAGCACTTTTTGAACGTCAAATATTACAAAAGACAGCCCCCGAAACGCCCACCCTTCACCATTTCCTATGTGTTTTTGCTGGGAGAAAAGGCTCGGGAGATGATGGAGTAGATTGTCAGAGTATAAGAAGTATCAAACTAAGAACCATTCGACATTGTACACATCAGGAGTGATGTCTGCCAAAAAAATATTTTTATTTGATGGTCTATATTTGAAACCCTACAGACATTCAATAAGGGAAGGTTTCTGAGAACGGTTTCTGTAGCAAATCTTCCATGATAGAAAGATCGTGTAATCTTTACAAACTGATAATACTCTGGTGACGTTATAGGCTCAACAAATAGCGATGCAGCTGCTTATTTACGATAATGTGGGTTAATTGTCTTTTGCTTTGATTTCATTGTTTTTGTTGGAGTTGCTATCAAGTGATAATTTGTAGTTGTTAGCTGAGAAATGTTTATCAGATTTCCTAAGAGGAGGAAAATTTAAACAATTTAACTCCTTTTTTGTAGCTTTATTGTTTTCAGCATCAGAATTTTCAATTAGTATATAGCTGACGCATTTAAAACCATATTTTAAGCATCTACTTATAGTTTCTTATACTTTAATTATCACAACATGTTGTAATGGGGCCGTTACTGAATTTTCCTGTCTTCCACGACGAATATAGCAAACTGTCAGTTTCAGTGCTGACGTAAAACTGTCAGTTTTCCTCAACAGTGTGGTTTGTTTGTGTATTTAACGTGTCAGTGTTAATTTTGATATCTATCTGAAAATTAAAGAATAATAGATTTTCTTGTCGGAATTGACTTTTCGAACGACAGGTGAGTGGGTATATTGGGTCATATTGTCTGTTTTGAAAGCCTCCAAGAAATGACTGATGAAGGCATGCACAGCCGTCTACGATGTTAAGTGTCCTCCGTATTTAAAGGCTACTAGGTCGGGTTCACGCCGGGCGGCTATGCTCATTTGCTATCCTTCTTTCTGTGGCGGCCAACGGCGGCTTTGAATGAAATTTGGGTGCACGGCGGCTTGTCCGGCGGCACTGCCCCGCCGACACTGTTTGTAAGAGCCTTAATGTTTTTGATCCACTTCCTCAATGAGAACCTCTCAGGTGGGGACACGCAAAGATTATAATCGCTGTAAATTAATAAGGACATGAATGGGATATGAAGACAAATAAACAACAGCATTGTGTGTGTCTATTGTTGCAGTTTATTAATGTACATGTTGGATTATGGATGTTAATATACCACCCACTGCTGTTGTAAATAAGGTATAATCCTTAAACATTGCAACGTTCGGAAACGCAATTTTGAAATAAATCCTAAATCGTGTATGTTGACAATACCCAAACATCAGTCTAGTAGATCACTGAGCATAGACATATTTTAGTATCATCTTCCGTAGAGACCTGATTAACTAGAAATTATTAATAATTTGTTTATCTTTGTATGAAATATCGTTCATCTAGAACCGGCCTCCTTTATGACCGTTTTCGGTGTATTTTTGCGAGCAACCTTTAGCCGATTGTCACTCAATGTTAAGACGAGGAGAGTGAAGAACTTCAGGAGAGTTTTGACCTTGGTCTTAATTGATGGTTGCGATTTGGATGGCTGCTGGATTTTTCTTGGAATACTACCAAACTAGACGTTGACTTTTTTTTTCTTTCTTTTTTTGTTAGCTGGGTTTAGTTACATATTGATTTAAGTAAGTGCAACGTTTGTGGTTTTCCAGCTAACACCTCTCGTAATTTTTTTCTCAATCAACTAAAGACGAGTTCAATGCCCAATTTCAAATATTTATGATTTGATGCTTGAAAGTTTTGAAGATGATGTTATGTTGTGAATATCGTGGTATGGTCGTGAAGGTAATTGTTAAGCCGTTCTTTGGAACAGTGGAGATAAGAGCATGCTTGGATTTTCCACAAATTGTTGGGTTTCCTTTCATCAAATCGTAAGCCTAAGTATAGCTCTTAGAGCTTATTCCGGATCATCTCAGTACTATGTCTCTTTCAGGTCTCGTACTTATCTGACAAGCTGTTTGGGTATGATTGGTATAATTAATAGTCTTTTAGTAAAGTACAGGCACCTCAAGCTACCCGAAACTGTCAATTTTTTCCAATCAACATTGAACCATATGCTTCAAAGATAAAGTTGAAAATTTATTAAGGAAATTTGACAGATTGTAGTAGCTTGATGTGCTGGCGTCTGTACTTTAAACTACTTCTGTCTGTAAATGTATTTATTTTGTGTTTCAAGGATGATGTTCAAGCAAATAAGATTTTGACAATAAATAATATGTTTATTTAAAATGTTATTGGGTTCCATATTCGTGACCGAAAGATCATTAGACATTATGGTGTGGCAATCATTTAGTTATGGCGTGGTCCTCGTACCTACGTCATAATATTGAATTATATAAATTACAGAAATTCTAGATATTATAATATCCCAGGTAGGCAAAAAAAAGAAAAGAGGAGACCGAGATAAATTCCGAAATGAAAAAATGATGATGAAGAGACTGCGAAAGGCGTGAAGTAGTAATTATAAATCATAGAATATAGGATAAGAATAAGATATTGATAAGGGAATAGGCATTAAAAAACTAGCAATATGCATATTTATACTAACTACTTAACATTAAGTTTTGTTACAAAAATAACATATTAGGTTTATTACAAAAGCTTAACAGCTCAGGTCGAGTCCTAACTCAGTAGCGTTTCATAAGATTGAAAAGCCAATGTTTTAATCGAACTTTTTCCTATTTCTCTGTAAGTTTCGGAGAAATATTGTTTATGATGATGAAATAAACTATACTAATTTGAATTCAGAATTGACAGCTCTAAATACTGTGTGGGCAGGTTCAGTCAATAAAGGAAGGTCAAAACACTTTGCACGCAGACAGTTGCCTAAGGTATTTTGTCGGGCCTTAAGTTAGTAGTAACTTGAGTACTAATTTTGTAAATATTGGATTTAAGACATAGTTCGCCCATAGTATTTCAATTGGTGGTACGTGAAGGTTCGAACATTCTCTTTAAGCTGTGGTCAATCTTATAATATCTATACTGTTCCGAAGGCTTGCAAATGTGTTTTCTGTTGGGCTTTCAGAACCTACTTATTCCTTTATTCAAAAGATTTACTTTTATTTCGTTTGTCTTGATACCTGTTTTGCCTGAATAATATTTTAGTAAATGAAATAAATCGTCACAAACCTTCAACACGATGTACGGCGCACACAGTCTATCTGTTAATATAGCCAGCAAACACGGCTGATATACGCCATTCGCTACATCACAGCAGCCTTAAACAATCTTATATGCAAAACTGCTAAAGTATTCCCACTTGCATTCACTCACAGTCCTCAAGGCATATTTTTTAACAAACTATATAAACAAACAAACACTTTGGAAGTTTTTCCACGTTTTGGCAATAACGTACGTCCTGCTGAGGTGACGGTGGAGCACTCGCGGTTTGTTTGCCTGAAGATTTTCGCGCGTCTCCGTCATCAGGCGCGATATTTGCATGTGATAACTAGAAAAGATAACGAATGGCAGGACGATCCTAATGAAACGCTTGGGTTCGACGACAATTTTACATTTTTACCATACTTTATTGAATTTGAAGATAACTGGGTATGCGGTGGGGAAGCCCCCTCACCCGGGAAATACAGATGAATTGAGTATTAGCTAATTCAATATTCACGTTATTTGTATTTTTTGGTATTTTAAATAACCAATCTGTACTGAATTTTCAGTAGCTATCAATGACTGCAAACATGCTATTATTTTAATATCCCTCACACATTCACACAACTTCATCTAGTCCCAAACTAAGCAGAGCTTGTAATATGGGTACTAGACCTATAGCGTGGCAGGCAGGTTCACTAACCACCACGCTATCTGGTCGACGAATTTTAATACCTATTTCCAGTTTTCTTTACTGCTGCCGGTTAAAAAAGGGAATTCCCAAATCAAAAGCTAGGAATCTGCGCATGAGACAGCCTCTAGACCTGTAATATCATTGCACAATTATATTTGACTGTACAAAAAGACTGATAGGTTCTTCTTTATGCAAACGATCAATTATATTGCACAATAATATGAACCTAGCAATATTTACATGCTCAATCAGAAACGAATATAGGAGATTTCTTACCTTGTAATAAAACGTTAATTAAAATAGCAAACACGAATAAAATCGTAGTTTTCTAACAATTTCATCGACTGCAGTGGTGGTTCTTGAAAGATCTTCCTTCCGGACTTAAGAATATTGTACAACTTTTTCCTATAAAAAATATTCGCAATAAAAAATATTTTGTAATAAACATGAAATTCTTAAATGATTGATAATGAAAACTTGTTAAATAATTTGCGCAATCTCGAATATACGTTCAATAAATTTGCAGAGTTTGTAATATTGCGCAATTTAATTGATCGTCTAGAGAATCTAGCTAGTACATTGAGAGGCTGTGTACTTTGCATCTCGTGTGTGCGTCAGCTTTGGCGCCGGTAACTTTATGAGTATGTATTATCTGTGTGCACAAGATATAGACACGCATTAGCGATCGTTAATGTTTTTTTTTGAACTCCTAGACTATTTTACTCAAGTGAAAATCCTTGAAGCTGGATATGATTAAGAAGGGAGTGTATAGTAGTATGACGGCTAACAGAGACGAATGGAATGGAATGAAAGAATTGGGAACAGGGCAGGAAGAAGAAGAAGAAGAAAATGGTTGAAGCTGGGAGGGCGGCGAGGCCATCAGTGAGAATCTTGACTCCAATCAGTTCCTTTGTAAAATCGATCATTGTCAAGATTATTCTCTTCATCATTTTCCAAAGCTCGTGGCTAACTGGACAGTCAACAGTGGCAAGGGTCACTATGTCCTGCTAGTAAAGCGTAAGAGATTAGTGAAATCTGCGTATGATGACTTTCATCATCATCATCTCAGCCATAGGACGTCCACTGCTGAACATAAGCCTCCCCTTTAGATCTCCACATATGTACACCGGTTGGAAGCGACCTGCATCCAGCGTCTTCCGGCGACCTTTATAAGGTCGTCTTTCCATCTCGTTGGTGGACGTCCTACGCTGCGCTTGCTGGTCCGTGGTCTCCACTCTAGCACTTTTCGACCCCATCGGCCATCTGCTCTGCGAGCAATACGGCCTGCCCATGATGATATGATGACTTTGATTGTTTATAATTATCTAACCTACTTTAACATCAAATAACTAACTATTGAAAACTATCACTTAGTACCGAAGTCGATTTAAAAAAGAAAGATCCTTTTTCCACGCCGTATAGACTCAGTGACAAAATCTGTCTGGTCTGACGGCAACAGGTTCAATTCCGTGAAGTGTCGATACCGCTCCAATTAACTCTCAGTTCGCGGAGCTCCCTTTATGTCAGTCAGTGTGAGCTGGGGCAGACGCAGCGCAGTGGGACGCGACACTTTCTTTGCTAATTTAATTAATACATACTGGTTTGCTATACCTTGCCTGAGATCACCTATCTATGTCATAAAATAGTCAGTTAAAATATCAAAATTTTAGTAACCTACTATTCGTAGTCGTGGTGGCCTAGTGGTTAATGTACCAGCCTCTAAAGCATGAGTATGCTGGTTCGATTCCAGGTCAGGCAAGTAACAATGAAACTTTTCTAAATAGTAAGTATATACTTTCTAAGTTTATCTTAGACACCAATGACTGATAAAAGGTGAAGGAAAACATCTCGAGGAAACATGGACTATAAAGTCTGAAATCACCAACCCGCATTGAGCCAGCATGCTGATTATCGCTCAATCCTTCTCTATGTGAGAGGAGGCCTGTGCCCAGCAGTGGGACGATGAAAAGGCTGATGATGATGATTTGTAGGTAATTTGGGGTGAAGTACCTACGTATGATGCCTCAAAGCCCCGAAAATAAAACAAACTAATATAAAAAACTATACTAATATACAAACTTAATAAGATAAACTGTTTAGGTTGATATTCTCTAAAAAGCTTTCTGAAGCACATCTTTTCATCAGTTACCACTGCACCAGGTGCGCTTGGTATTGAGGTTCAACCATATATCTTTTATTTTACTTGTTGTTCTAAAAATAACATAAACTTAATACAAAGCTCCCGCCTGCACAAATACGGTTATTTTTTACCCCTTCGCTTGCGCCGACCCGCTTTCTCCGCGGGATCGTTATATTTTATAATATGCATTCAATTATAATCGTTAAACATAATGTAGACCGAAAGAACACGTATCATGTTATGCTACCAGAGTACTAGTTTACACTGGATTTAGCCGGATTTAAAGTGATTTTTTGCAACAAACTTTTTTTTATCTTATTTTCCTATAGTTTGTCAATTTATTCTTATGAAAATTACGTAAATTTTACATGCTGAAAAGTTGATGATTAGCAAGATTGGAAAGGTTACTTGCCTACATATAAAAATCATTCATCAAAGGAAACAAGCTTCCGCTCTTCTTTAATTACATAATTATAGCAATTTTTGAATGAGTGGTTTGATAACAACGCCTTTACCCAGACAAGAAGCGTTACAGATAAGCAATGCACAGGCGTCTGTCGCGAGGTCATTGTTATAGGTTGTGATAGCAAAAAAAGTCACATTGTATCAAACAGTACAAAATGTCTATTTAAGTTTACAAAGGTGATGGTAGTGCAGCGGACAGGTTCTTGATGAGTTCGTCCATCTGTATCAGGTTGATCCTCGCCTGACGGTTCAGACGACCTTCTGGCAGCTCCGGCGGCTCGTGACGGAGCAGCTGAGCTGATTCTGACAGGATCTTGCGCGATTCCTGGGAAAGGGAGAAATTAAGATGTGATTGTGCCGTGGGTATTTTACACAATCTATTGTGTCATGGAAAACTAGACCCCTTTGTAAATCGCAAGTTGATAAATGACTAATTTGATCACATTTCCTTAATATTGATCAAATATGCTTGTCATTTGTCACGCACGTCATGCAAAATATACATATGTAGTGTGCCGACTCTTGAAATTTGAGTTCACACAGCATTTGCACAAATTCTTTTAATATCATGTCTGATGTATAATATCCAGCTCTATTTGTAGGTATTCTATTTAAATTATTTTGTTGTTACAATGTCACATGCTCTTTAGAGATACACAGATTTAGGAGATATGTTCGCAGTTTCGCGTGGCGTCTGTCTTCTTGCGTGTAATATTTATACATTTTATAGGGGGCTATAAAAACTAATTACGGGAAGACATTGAAATTTACGACATGAGCGGTACTTATTTTTAATTTCTCCGATAGTTTAAGAGTTCTCAAGCATCATCATTGTTATTATTTTGAAACAAGGCACACATATCTCCCACACTGGATTTACAAAAAAGCGTCCAAAACAAGCAGTAATAGTGTCAGTATTTCGGGCGAGTAACTGGAGCGAGCGATGGTCCAGTTGCTGGCGCGAGCAGACACGTACCATACTGTTTTTGTCTTAGACGTGTTGTCAATTGATTCACCGGTTTATTTTTATGTGGTACTAAATTCGAATAAGTGTGGGTAAAAACAAAATCGATTTTGAACAAAAAACATTATCAAAATAATTTGCATTATTTGAATGACATTGCTCTACTCCATCGGCGCCAACAGGATCTTATGTAATTAGCTGATACAATTTGATGACACACAAATTCGTACATATGGGAAATACATTTTAGTTGCAAGAGACATGAGTAAGCAATAAAACAGACACGTGCAGAAAATAGCAATTATTAAGACTTTCAGAGATATTTTTTAAACGTTTTATGTAGACTAGCCTTATGAATTTCCTTCGTGACCTGTCGATATTCAAGTTGTATCTATTAATAGCTGTTAGGTAATAATAATTTGGTAGATACCGGTTGACTATACAAGAGCATGTAGAAGTAAAGAGATATATTTAGATAGTGAGGCTTATGCTTGCTCTAGTATTGTGTAACAGTTTCACACGAGTTTTCAGTGAATATACTGAATACATACACGTACCCGGAGGATAACATTTGTTCTCCATGATATAAAGTGTCGTGAAGAACCTGCCTCTCAAATATGAGGTTTCGATACCAGGTCAGGCAAGTATCAATGTAACTTTTGATAATATAATAATGTTATATATCCTTTTCAAGGAAAACTGGACTTAGATATCTGAAAATTTGCCAATCCGCATTGAGCAAGCGTGGTGCTTACGATCATTCCTTTTCTGTGAGAACAGACGTGTGCCCTGCAGCGGGACACTAAAAAGGCTGATGATAATACATCACCTAACAGAATACATCATTCTAACATAAGAGAAGACGAATTATATATTACTGGATAAATATCGTTTGACATTTTATAGGCTTCACGTTAAAACCTGAAACATTTCAGAGGTGACGTGGCAAGGAATGTGCTCACATAACGTTTGTTTACACAATGATTACAATTGGACTGACTTCCACGTCAGAGGTGCCTCGGAACATTCGTGTTTATGACTGCAAAAGATGCTATGAGAGTTCTGATAATTATAGGTAATCAACATAGTGTTTTCCCTTTGTGACATGCTGTATTTATTTTAAGATCGTTGTTCAATTTTTTCTGAACTTAATATGAAACGATTTCATTTATTGAATCGAGTCGTTAGTAAAAATCTCTCATACAGGTCGATCTTATTAGCTAGTAGATCATAGTAAATCTGAATAAAATATATTACTTACACTGACATATCCCAAAAGAGTCATGGGTCCATCGATAAGAGCCTGCCTCCTCCCAGTCTCGGCAACGGCGGCATGTAGTTCAAACAGCAAAGTGCCGCGGAGACGAGTTTCAGCTGAATATATTTTATACATTTTTGTTAATTTGATAGTGGCTGATTTATTGGGTAAATGTAGGTATATGGACGCTCTTAAACTAAGCTTTTAAATTATGTATATTTTTCATAAGTTTATAAGTCAATAAGTAGCTGAATTTTGCTGGTCAATCAAGAGAACAACACTCTGGGCTATAATTACTTAACGAAAACTATGAATGAAACCCTTGTTTCTTCAATCTATACCTTTTGGTATAAGTATTTATTTTCTCGCGAAAGACTCCTTACCTGGTGCCAAAGTCTCAAGTAACTCAGCGATCTTCTTGCACAGCTGCGTCTTGAGCATCAGCCGGTCATCCGTAACCATCGCGAGCCCCTGCTCCACCTCCTGGCCAATCATCTGCGCTAGTGCGAGGCTCACGTCCGTCATGTAGAAATGGGACGGATGCAGGTAGCTGCTGCAGTGCCCGATGAACCTGGAAAAGTATAACTTTTAATATAAGACACCAATCAAATTAGATCAGAGAACGAAATTACTTCGGCGACAGATGAATCTTGAAGTTGGTCCCAATATGGTATAAAAAGGTCATCCACCAAATCACGCTTCGTACAGTTTTTATAGGTCACCTGTCGGTCGATCAAATCCTTAGAACTGCTTTAAGCATCAATAAATATATTTGTATTATACAAATAACTTTGAAATCAAAATAGTTTCAGATTTGTACCTCTCGCAAGCCTCCGGATCCCCCTTAGGCATGATGCTGAGCTCTCTTCCGATGTCCTGCACAAGCTGCTGTATGATAGCATCAGAAACGGCATCCTGACAGGAGTTGCACTTCCAGAACTTATTGTCTAAGTTGCGCGACTCGGGGTTCGGGTTCTTAGTCTTGTGCAGGATCGGCAGGATGAAGGTGTCTGGCAGAAGGTAGCCCTTGCAGTCTCTGGAAAATACGAAAAAAAAATATAAATAGGAACCAAAATCTTCTTCTGTCTTACTCAAATAGACAACAAGATGTAAACAGCAAACAGCAATGCGTTTTCAAAGTCGACATCGAGCATAGATTTTTGACCTAAAAATTCAACATAATTATATACTCAACAGATACGATTAGCAGTTTACTAGGACTTCGAGGAGTTTCAGTGGACTCTCATCCAAAGTTCAACTGCTTTGGCCTCTTGGGCTACATAAATCGTTTTAAGGTTTGATCCTATTCCATTATTTGACCACATACTATAGTTGTTCTCAATAACGAGTATTTTTGCAGTTGGCAACTTACTTCTTCTTACACTTAACAGCGCTATACATAGTCCCCAGTTCAGTGACATCGGAACACCTCTCGCAGGTGCACTCGAAGAACTTGGAGTCGGCGAGGTGGTGGCGCCGCGCCTCTGTGCCCCACATCGGGTCCGTGTAGCAGACTGTAATGTGCGAGCCTGCGGGGATGTTCACGCCAGCGCACAGGATCTGGAATGTTTTAGTGAGGCTTTTAGGGTTTTGTTGAAGTTGTTGGTTCTTGAATAGATAGCACTTTAGACTTGCCTGTCTATGGCATATACCGGCCAAAAACTACTATCAAAAATCTACTTGAAAGTTTTGGTCTATGGATTTGGTCTGAAATAAAGATTATTAAGACTTCAATAGGAAGAGATCAGGAATAGTGGAAAAGTGTCAAGTCAGAAATAAAGGATGTTACTCACAATATCGCCTTGCGAGGTGAAGCTCTTGTTGCAGTTAGCGCGGCAGTTGTGCTCCACCATGGACACGCGGTCGAACAGCGCCACGTACTCCGGCTCCAGCAGTGGCACCTCGTGACCGTTGATCTGGAACACAAATGTAGTGGCACTAAAGTAATATATTCTTGCAAGATGTTTTCTTTTTTATTAAATAGCAGACTATGACGATTTGTTGAAGTTACGTATCTAACCTAATACCGTTCAGTTATATCTTTGAAAATTTGCTAATATCAAGAAAAATCCAAGCCCCGTCGCCTGTCACAAATTGAGAAATTCCTCACCTGTAAAATTCCACAGCACTTCATAATCTCCTCCTCACTAAACTTTCCCTCCAGCTTGAAGAACTTCCAGATGAAGTCGGCGATCATCTTCTTGTCATTGTTCCACTTGTCAGTGCCCTTCCTATCCTCGCAGTGCGACTGAAGCGCCTGGAGTTTACTCCAGAGCTTTTCGTTGTGGTCACGTTGGTACAGACAGCGGAGAACTGTAATACATTGGTAGTTGGGGTGAGGCAGGCCGAAGGTGGTGATATTGACCTGGAAAAAATGACGTGGAATTATATAATAATAGAAGAATACAAGTGCTAAATTAAATATTCTTATTTATTCAAAAACGGTAGCGTATGTTTTGAAATATTTTACCTTTTCATTCTTTTCCTGTGTATAGAAGCACTCAGGGTCGTGTTCCTCCTTCACGGTACATTCAGCTGAGCAGAAGGGCCAGCCACACTTCTCGCATGTCACAACCTTTCCTTCTTCAAGAAGCTTGTAGCAGCCGAGACATACAGGAGGTGTGACCTGTGGATTAGGAAAAAATCTAAATTTTTGCTAAGAACAAGATTAGTATTTTTCCTAATCCTGGAAAAAAATACTTTAGATATAGTTAATCGATCATTTCAGCCTGGAAACCTTTATTTGGTCATACGATAACGATTTTTCAAGTAAAACTACATGACTTGAGTGTTTACTTAGAATAACTTACCTGAGCAGGTCCAGTTATCAGAGGCTTTTCTTTCAGCAGGATATCACCAGCCTTAATATCCCTAGACGCCTCCAGGTACCTCCCATACTTCTCGTTCTCCTTGACCCTGGCTGGTGTGCACTGAAACTTGTGCTGCTTCCAGTCCTGCTTCTGATGCTCTTTGGAGCAGTAGTGGACGTTTTGACAGCCGGAGCACTTCTGTATGGCCGGGGACAGGCACACGATGCAGGAGCCTTGTTTTACCATCCTGGATAACAGAATATGAACTTTGAAGGCCTGGTTTCCTCATTATGATTCACAATAATGTCTTGCACACATACAAACTACTTACTTATGTGTTGCATGTTTATTTTGATATCGTTTGGCCCGTATTTGGGCAGCGTGTATTATTTATGTATAGGAAAGCAGTTTTAGTTGGCAAGAACATACTACACATATTGCTCTAATATTTTTTTAGGCGTACTAACGATGTACAAGTCATTACTTTATAATGAAAGGAAATATACTTAGACTGTCACTGAGAAATGTAAAGAATATAGTATATTATTATGATAGTTATTTTCAAACTAAATAGTAACTATTGTGTAAAGAATATAAAAATAATCTACATTATTATAGGCACTTACTTAAAAACCTCTGCTTTTAATACACCATAAAATTCACTATGAAATCACCACATAAAACCATACACTGACAATTTAAATAGAAGAAAAAAATTCCAAATATCTTCCATGTGCGAGATCCAGCGCGCCGCGCCGGGCCGACTGATCGGAGCACGCGCAGCGCATGCGCGGTGTAAAAATAAATCGCGCTGTTGTCACTTGAAACTGTAGCCGTATTCCAGTTGCATGTTTTTCGAGACCATGCGTATTAATTATTATTAACGAATTATTCATTAATTTCTCAAAAAGAAAACAATAAAATACATTGTTGCCTCAATAATCAATTAATCACCTATTTTATTCTATGTCACTTGTTACCCAACTGCATCCCAACGGCTTTATTTCCCTATTAGTTGGTGTAGAGGAGCTCGTGGCTAAGTAACGGCCGCATATGTCGATCTGTAATAAGTTTAGGCAACGCTTAACGTGGTCGCTCCGTTCTCTTCTGCTCAGTTCCTCGGTGTTTAGAAAGGTATCTAAATTGATGGCTGTCATTTTAATATTTTTGGCAGTCGAATCGATACGGATGGGTAGTCAGAAAGTCCGACAGCAGTCTTATCAAGGCGCATCAGTTTGCTCTGGAAGCTGAGTTGAGGAGGTCAGATAGGCAGTCACTCTGTTAAAACACTAGGCGTCAGCTGCATCTGGTTAGACTGGAATGCGTCCAATATAGTTCGGAGACGGCTAGGCAGATGATGATATGTCAGAGCCCAAAGATAAAGATCCCATGGTTAGTTAATATTGATGAACGGAGAATGCGATGATAATATTCAAATAGCAACGCATGTAGATATACTACGTAAGCTAGCAAGGAGTTGCTCATAACAGATCCCACACAAATAACTACAAGTTCCTCCTGGTAAATAGCAAGATTTGACAGCTACTGTGGATGGTTTATAATATGTGCCTGTATAAAATACAATATGTTGCTGGGGAATTTGTTGCACCAATTCTTCCTGCCAACGAAAACACATAGGAAGTGGGAGGAAAAAGAGGTTTTGGGGTCTGTCTTTTGTAACTTTTGGGTCTCCAAGAAGTGCTGTTTTGCAGCAATGATTTTGAGTTAATGATTTTGAGTTTCATTGTTTTTTACTTTTGAAGATACCCCTTGGTCTTTTCTCCCGTTAACATGATGACTGGCCAATTTGAAGATAGAGTTGTAAAGGTATGAGGATATTTGACGGTTTTCGGGGTTTAAAAAAATAAAATAAAGTGCTCATCAAATAAATTATTTTAATGCTAAATTAGTTTGGAGAAGGTTAAATAATTTATAACAAAAATATTTCCAGCACACAATATTAATGTCTTTTAGTGGAAGGAATGAATAAATAAATCTTTAACAAAAATAAATTATTATTTTCCGATAAGTTATTAAGAACAATTGCACGTTAGAATTAATTAAAAATATACAAAAAAAAAACAATTAAAAGAGAAGATAATATTACAATAGAACATTGGATTCTTTTAAATGGAAGTCAATGAATAAAAATAAATAACGTTTTGATAGAAAAAGATAAAAAATACCTTTAATATGTATTACCCTACTAGAACAATAAATACAAAGGTCCGTCGAAATCTTAATTTATATGTCACTACAATCGTATACATTTTACTCGTACATATAGAAATATATCTTTTGTATTTAGTACGAACCTAGGACCAAACAGTTTTGAGGCACTCAAATTGACTCATTGACATTTCAAATTAAAAAAATATTAATTCCGTGTAGAAAAAAAAAATCAATTTTACTTATGACATAGGACCTAATCCTTTGTTTTGACTTTGGACTCCATGATTGAGTATTTAAACAATTCACAGTTCACTTCACTCCCAACCAAATCATTGATTTAAATATCTCCGCATCTGAACATTTGTGCTTGAGGCTATTTATCATGATATCTTGCCGATAATCTGTTCCCAGGTCTTGATCTTCTTGAGCGCGTCCCTGGCTGCTGATGCCATCAGACCCTCGGAGGAATTAGGGGGCTCGAAGCCTAGGATGAGGGCTGATTCTGTCAAGTATCTCACGATCTGAAACGGGAGCAAGGTATCCTATAGATAACACCTATATCATACCTAACCTCATCAAAACATTATGGGGGATGTTATTTGTTCGCGATCTACATAACAATGATCAGTGAGATCAATTACGATCAAGAAGAAGTATCAAATGATCTAAATTCAGATTCAGTGAAATCACATAATTTTTTTTTCTAAAATAACACAGATTGTATGGATACAATGACTTTTAAATCTCGATCAAATATAAGCAATTGTGACAACTTCTCGAACCTCCTTAAGCCGGGTTCTCAAGTTGTCTTTGGTGATCGCTTTCTTTTCGAAGTCTCGCGTGGTCAGGATCATGAGTGGCGCGTGCAGTTCATACAACGTCACACCTGGAAGAAGGCACAAAAATCTGGATTTAAAACAAGTTTATTTCGTTCAGAAAACGGGCTGTCTGAACTAACAAAATTAGTTTAAAAAATATCTTGGAAACTTCGTTACTATAGTTAATTAAATCAACGAACCTCTCAACCTTGAATACCCCGGCTCAATGACATCAAACACTTTCATTAGATCCCTGCAGATCTCAATCTTCCTGTTGAGCTCAGCCTCAGGCATCTCATGTATCATGTAGTCGGCTACCTTCCCGTACAGCTGACTGAGCGAGTGCTTGGCAGAGAGGCACAGGTAGTGTGAGGAGTGGATGACGTTCCGGTACTTGTACAGGAAGCCCTCGTAGCCGCGGACGTCGTTGGCATCTATCTGGTCGAACTCGTCTGTTAGTCTGGAAGATAGAGAGGTTATTGATTAGTTATTTGAGGTGGTGTAAAATCTGCTTTGACATGCTGTGTGTTATTTTTGTATTTTAAATCTGATGTTTTTTTGTATAGATTTTATAAAAATGGAATACAATCTGCCGTGATTGACCAAAATCGCTCCCTACTGTAGCCTCAGCCTTAAACGTATTTTTTTCGAAAAGAGAAGGATTTTTTTTTATGAAACTCAGATACTTAACAGTAGTGTGTAAAATAGACGCTTTGGTTACCTTTTAAGTAGAAGCTGCACCGAAGGCGCGCTCATGGTGTAGTCGCAGCCGGCGGCGGTGCAGCGCCAGGGCGCCAGCGCGGCCAGCGGCGCGGCCGACAGCACGCGGCCGGCGCAGCGCGGGCAGCAGAACGCGCCGGCGCACGTGCCCAGCTCGGTCGGGTCGCGGCAGCGCGCGCAGCCGCACTCGAAGAACTTGCTGTGCTTTATGTGCTCTCGCCGTTTGAGCGTGCCCTGGATCGATTGGAATTGAAATCAATTTTGACCTTTATTGATATAGGTAGTTAAAAACGTGATCGAAGAAGCATCTGAGCATCATACTCAATTGGTGCAGCTCGATATGTCACTAAATTATGTCATCAGCAAAAAGTTGCCATATAACGATAAACTGCAAAAGTTTTGGAAAATTAGCTTTAAAATTTTTGTGTAAACTGACCTGCAACGTATAGGCATAACACAGTGATATCAGGTCCCCAGCCTTATGCGGCACGGAGGCCCTGATGGTGAGCGGCCTGCCGGGCGCGGCCTCCGCGTCGGTGTGCGTGGTGCTGGGCGTGCAGTCGTGCGCCAGCAGGTACGCGCGGTCGTACAGCGCGCGAGCGTTCGCGCCGCTGCCGCCCACTTCGAATGCGTTCACCTGGGAAACAGATAGTCTTCCTTATCACCAGGTCAAATAATCTGAACTTATGCTCAATGCGAAATTGAATATTGTTTGTTACGCTAATAAGTTTACATATAACTTACCTCAAGTATCCCACACACAGTATGTATCTCCTCGTCATCATACTGCAGCTTCCACTTTTTCATGCGTTGCACGACGTTCTTTTCATTAACAGGCCATATATCGCCACGCGCGCGCCGTATCTCATTATGCGCCTCCATGGCTGATAGCGCCGCCCATTTTGCTGGGTCTTCTGTCTTTAGGAGAAGACATCTGAAACGTTAGGTTGAGGTCATTAACACCTGAAGTAACAACTTGTGGGTTATCTGACATCATATTATCATGTTGAATTACAGTCAAAATATTTTAACCTCTATATATTTAATATTCTAACCTCTTGATTTAAACCTCTTATAACCTTTGAAGAGCTAGTCTGTTCAGTATTATACTATTACAATCAAAAATTCGGCTACATTTGCACTGCTATAGCTGTTCCTTACCTCAAAGGCATGAGGGCTTGGTATGAGTCTTTTAAATCTTCAAGATTGGAGTAGTCTGGAGGAATGCCCTTTAAGGTTTCACATTCATACGTTGAGTGACCCGTGTACTTCCCGGAGCCGGGGCACGAACTGCTGCACATCGGCCATTTGCATCCTTTACATCTGCGAATATGCCAATATGCAATTCCTTAGTGAACCGTCCAGTTCTTTCGAATTGGAACCGTCTGAAAATTTTGCTTATTATTTAATAACAAGTGTTATATATTTAATAACAAGTTTGTGAAGATTTTTTTGTAACCAGTCGATTATTATTGCTGAGTGGTAACTCCTCATGAATAATTTGAGCTGGTACTCACTTTGTCAAGCTTGTTTCGTCTAGTTCCCGATAACATCCGAGGCAGATGAGGCCGCATCCAGTGCAGGGTCCCACTGCTATTGCTGGCTCCTCCACGATCACCTCACCAGCTCGTATGTCACGGTTCGCCACCAGATATCTGGAATATTCATAAATGTTTTTTTTTTACTTTATTTAATAAGTAAGAGAAATGGAACCAGTTAGCAACAAGATTTGTTCCAAATATCTTTCCCACGTCATGTCTAAGTGCATTCACACATTTCGTCCAGAAATCCGAATAGTGCATAAATAGAGATGGGCTGCTAGCCAAATTGTCTACTAACACCATAATATTCAACATCCATGAGCTCCAACAATTGCGCGAGAAACTACTAACGTCATCACAGTCTATTGCAAAATATTTTTAAGGTTGCCTTCAAGGGGATTAAGCATTTCAGTGCAACTTCGATGAAGTTTTATCCATAATGGTCCATAGCCTACAGGGGACAATTAACTGTAAAAGTAATGAACTTACCTGCCCATAACATCTGACTCTCTGATCTCGTAGCAGACATTCTTCTTCTCGACCGGAGCTGGAGGTTTAGGCGACGGTTCTTCATCCTTGCAGTCATCCACAACTTCTATTATGTTCTCTTTATTCTTCCCATCGCATTTCCCTCGCTTCTTTTGCTGCAAAACACAAACCAAATCCAAATTACAATTCCAAATTTAATTTAGACATACGTACGTTTGTAAAAAATGTGCTCTTACGCAGAATATACAGCGCAGCATCCGTCAGGTAAACAAACAACTCCAGAGACTGTGTTGAGACAATTTTTTATGAACACAGACGTTTTGGTGTCTACAGGAGATATACAGATGACGTTGGAGTTATGAATGAATGTGGCTGGATGCTGGTAGGCGTTGTCTAGGTGTATTTTTGTTCACCACTTGACTTGGCCGTGCCAATGGCTCGATGTAAAAATCTGTTTCATAACCCTGTCAATGATTTATATGACCGTGAAATTGAGGTTGGCGGCCGCGGGGCTGCTTCAGCGGTGCTATGTTTATATCCATCAAGTTCGATAGATTGCCGTGTTAATTTATTTATCATTTTAAATGTTTTATCATGAATTCCTGACTTGACTTTAATTACAATGCTGCAATTACGAGTACTTTAGTTGCCGTCAATGCCTTCAACCATGTCTTCGCAGTGTGTAAGTATTTATGAGATAATATCTGCTTTGGGTAATCATTCTAACTATGGGGTCAACATTTACATCTTGCTATTAGATCATTCATCAGTCACAATAATACTCATGGCCTTAACACCTACTAACACGTTATTAATATGTATAGGAATTGGGTCAAAATAATATAAAAAAGGGTTTCTATGAGTGCCACCTATTCTCAAAATGGCCCAATCTTGCAGTATATCTTTCTCCACCTAGCTGCTACTGCTCGTTACTACTGGCGGCTTATCGGCTATGATTATTCCCAGATGAACAGCTACTACTCCACAAATTATCACAGCTCGATCAAGGTGATCGTCATATGCTACCTACAACTCAGACCTTGGACAACACCCATGACTTTCGGTTGTCTGATTGGTAAGGAGTCTAAAATACAAGGAAAACTTGACCAATAAAGATTTGCAAATAACAACTATGACCAATGGCGTGACAAGCAAAACACAGTTATTAAAAGAATTAATCTAACTATCCGTGTCGCAGATACTATTAATAAAAACTGAAATGATGAATAAGACAAATATTATTGGTATTTCGGTATGAAAATAATAAACGTTTATTATGAAAACGTGTTCACACTAGAGTAAGCGACTGACATGCCTCTGAGAGCCATTAACTAGCGGAAACATTCCTCACCAGATAATGGAGTCTCACAACTAGTGTGAATGAATCCTTCACAATTTACACAGTAGGTAATTATTGTGTAAAATATTATTTTATATATACATACATTCACATTATATCAATTGAAGCTGGTTGCTAGCAAGATTAATGATATCCGCTCCAAAATTAAGCAGCTGTAGCAAATATAAAGATTTTATATAGGTAATATTGTTGCCATGGATACGAAAATAAGTTATTAACTGATATTCAATTTAACGATGTTGACTTTCTGTTTTAGCAAGCTTTACGTGCAATCCAGCAGTACCTAGATAAACTTTCTGGGCGATCAAAATGTATCTCTTTATGTTAACCTTTCCTATCAGGCAACATCGCCCCATTAAGGCCCCTCGCCCACGGCGACATTTTGTAGCGATGCAGTCGCGCGTTTAGCAAATGCGCGACAGCATCGCTTCTAACGCGTGTTAGTCGCACTTGCAGCGCGCTACTGCATCGCGATTGTATCGATACAAACGCGCGACAGCGTTGGACGACATTGGAGAAAGAACAGAGGGGGGGGGGAGTGTGCCGAACATCAGTGTAACTGCAGCGCGACCGAATCGCGTTTGCATCGCGACTGAATCATGTCCCGTGGGCGAGGGCACACAGCTAGCCACAGCTGCGCGTCTGTATCGATGCCTACGCGCGACAGTATCGCGACTGCATCGCTACAAAAAGTCGCCGTAGGCGAGGGCCCTAATGTAGACCATAACTTTTTTTTATAATATCGTGATGTTTCACACACGGCCGGTTAGCCCAATAGTAAGATACTAGCTTGTGTTATGGGTACCAACACAACTGATAAACTACATATTATACTTTACTTATATATATTTATAAATACATATTATAACATCCAGACCACACTCAATAAGCACGCTCATCACACAAATGTTGACCGTGCCGAGACACGAACCCGGGACCCTCTGCCCGGCAGTCAGGTGTGGTTACCATTGCAGCAACGAAGTCGTCATGTGTTAGATTCAGTTTCTCCATTAATTTAACCACGATCAAAAGCTTCTCCATGTTATATACTATTTCCTGACGGATTTACTCCTCGCCATTGACATCATGACTTCATCACTCCATAACTTTGAGGCCCTCACTAAACCTAACATTTCTCAATGGTTTCTAATTCTGTCCTAGTGACAATGTATTAATGTTTACTTTCCTTGGAATTATAATACGGAGAGCTAACAGTTCCCATTTTTTATATTATGATGAGCTTATCCGGAGTACTTTATTCGCTCACATTATTCAAAGTGATTTACAGCTGTGTACAATGGTTCGTATTGACATTAAATTAGTCCTATTTTTTTCTGGGTAACTTTTTTTACTATAATAACATTCTACTAATACCAACGAACTCAACAGAAAACTATAAGTGGTATGATATTTCAGTTGTTTTCGCGTGACACAATAACCAGAAGAAATAGAGGTTCACATACATATACAGTAGAGCTTTCGATGGTGGTTTCACCAGCATCCCGAAAGAACTATTTCCGACACCCAGCATATTATTTCAAATCATCAAATTCACTTTAACCGTAAAGAAGTAATAAACACACACATACCCACATAGTTTCGCCCATAATATTAAAAAAATAATAATAGTAGTGTAAGTACTACAACGTGTGAAAATCTTGGGTAAATATTTAGATATACTATTTTACTGCGATGGTAATTGAAATGAAAGTTTTGGAATTTGCTGCTTGTTGGTGATGACGTGCGATTTATCACAAAGATTATTATCTTCTTTACTTGTGAGTTGTGACGCACTTTATTTCACGGTATAACAAATTTTCTTCAAAAATAATAAGTATGATTTTCCAAATAAGCTAATATCATCCAAAGCTTCATAATAAATAAATCCAAAATAAATCGTGTTGAATCTCCTTTCTTTCATCTTTCGATTTCGATATCGTGAGTCTCAATTATTCAATCATACTACGAACAAGAAACAAAAATTGAAACATAACTTACGAACGTTTATTTGCGATATTGGTACTATTATTCTTGGCAGAAGTTAACCCGTGTAGAAATAACTGAGCCTCGTCCACTATTGTTCCAAACGACCGTTGGATACAGTTCAAATTGTAACTACATTGTGTTCAAATGTACTACCGACTAGTAGGTGTAGTAGCCTATCTGGGGTTCTGCCTTTGAAGAAATTTTACATTTTGTAAAAAGTTCCCAATAATTTCTAAGTGTTAACTAAAAGTTAATTTGTAGTTGGCCTTTCCTGACCACACAAAGGTTGATTGAGAGAAAGGTTTTCTAGACCCGTGAATTCCAAAAGATTCATCCCTTCTTTCTTGCTTGTCCCCTTAAAAATATTATAATCCAAAACATAACTAAGCATTAACTTTCCAAAACTCTCATGAAATACGTAAAACTTGCTCGGATTCGTGAAACTCAAACAACATTTACGAGGGCGTCAAATCAAAACGTTGACAAAACGTGAAACAAAACTGCTAAAATCTCGTGCCAAAAAACGCCAAATATAATTTTAATTGCCGAAAGGTGGCAGTTCGCCAGCGACACAATCATTCTCATTACTGCTCTGTATATTGTGAACATTCTTTTATAATTTTCCACGGTTGACGGAGCACCGAACAAAATAAACATTAAACAAAATAAATGAGAACATTGCTTTTCTTGTTGCGTAAAACTCCGTAAAGTTGCAGTACAAACATTCTTGATAAGAAGAACGAATACTCGTTCGTTGAAAATACATCTCATGAGACTACATAGTAACTATTACATTATGCACGAAATTATCCCGAATGCTAACGAAAAAAAAGTATCCATCAATGACTATTATTGTATGCATCATAAATTATTATACTGGTGCTGTCAGTATCGCATACTTGTTCGATCTGCCCAATATACAAATAAGAATAATAATTAACTACATTCTTTACAACATAGGCATTTTTCATACTATCAAGAATTGCACGAGATGCGAATATATTGTATGGAATAATATCACAAGATGCTTGTGAACCATCGAGTTCACCCAAAGGGCCTATTCCATAACCTGGAAATCTCACTCACCTAGGTCTCACCACCTAGTGTTGGTTGTTAATGTGTGAGCTAAGCGGTCTTTAGCTTCACTTATGAGATGAGAGTAAACAATTAATAAGAGGGAAATTCTAAACTTCATCATCTGATAAATTGGTAGATCTAAAACCTTTGATTTATATGCACGTTCAGACGTTTACGATATGCTAGTACTGGAATGAATCTATTTGTTGTTTATTATAAAAATAATGAAGATTAAATCTCGTTGAGATGATGACTGAAGCACTCTCGATCTCTTCTCGCTATTCAATATATTAGTTAGATAGGGGGATCGATGAGGTGATTGGAACTTTTATTTTCGCGTGGGATGAGTTTTGTAACTTCCACATTCCTCGTTTATGAGCCGACAGCTGTACGTCCATCATAAATCCGCAATACGTAAACTACTGATATAATTCATTTGAGCTGGCGTATTGAATCACTTAGCAACAGAAAATTTATTAATCATCTGTTGATTTAAATACTAGGCATAATTATTCAAATATTATTTGTGCATGTTCTTATATCTGAAGAAGGATTGCTTTGCTTGAGTGAACCATGTCGTCATCCATTGCAAAGACATCCACACCAACACTCAATTTCCTTAAAAGTCTTGTCTACTTTCAGAGTATTGTTGCGCCAGGTCTCGCCATTTTCCACCAGCTGATGGGCTGTCATCGACGGCCGGCGCCTATTGACAGACGCGGCCGAACAGTCGACTGTGCTAATTATACCGGTCGCATGATACCGATACTAACTACCACTATTTATTTATAGCTACATGTTTCTATGGACCTTAGAAATTCAAAAGTGAGGAATAATTTCACTGCTGTGGTTCCAAATCTGGAACCTGTCAATAGCCTTCTCATGTCTAAAGTCTAAAGAATCCTATCTTTGCGGAAATAAGGTCGTATCATATCATATCGCATCTCTTACTGTTCCAACATTATGTGACTTCATACAAGGCTATATGTATGCAACGTAAGCCCGACTATAATGCATTGATTGTCATGGCCTAAGCAGTGAATTTCATGACATATTTCGGTGCCCACGTTTAAACAAGATTTCTTTTTATAATCCATAACATAAATGAATGTCTAATTTTAGCCTTTCATCCACAAGTTACCGGAACCAGCCATAATTGCGCGTCAATCATTCTGACGAATGTTTGACATCTCGTCATTAAATGCTACGGCGGCCATTTTAATGACGAATAACGTCACGATTCTTCTCTTTTTCAACAATTTTACTATGAACTATCTGTCTCTTTTTAGAGAATTTGTATTTTTTGGAATATGTTATTGGTTCATGTGCAGCTTTAACGATCAACTAATTTTAAAGGGTTAGCTCGTAGGTTCTTAATGTTTCACGTTGTTACGTATTTGCAAAACCTGGCCGTGGCCTAATTAGCATCGTCACAAAACTATTTTTGATACACGTTTCAAGAGACAAGACAAACGTCTCTGAAAATTTTCCTTTCACAAACAATGTTCACGCCTATTAATAATTATGAACTTATTTTTAGACGTTCCTAAGGGGGTCCTTTTTTGTGGCAATCCAAACTTTAAAAAGTCTTTGAAAAATGGCATGAGCGCAGACTTCCTCATGAATATCAATCAAGGGATTGTTAATCTAAAGCTAATCTAGCACGGTGATCAATCCTAGCCGAAAAAGAAAAGCCCTCGTGGTATAACAAATGGGCTACAAATGGAGATAATGATTATAATGACCGAACTCACAGCACTAACGCTTTCGGTAATATCAAACACCAGGGTAAACGCCAGATTTAATTTAGCTAAGATCTAATCCCCGGTGCTTTTCTCTCGCGTCGTCAAGGCTATCATTTTAATCGAGTTCTATTTCCACGTAGACGATATCGGTCTATTGTTCGTTCGCGACAGCGGACCGACGGGTGTCATGTAGGACACACGAGCGGGCCCCCTGCCAACTGTCGGCCGGCCGCTATGACGTGACTTATGATAGTCTACACTATGCATTATGTTTTAATGGACTAGTAAATACTGTTTGTTTTGGTAAACGGATTATTATTACTGTCTTAACTGTCATAAGCATCTGTTAAACTCGTGATATGCTAACATATCCAGTTCTTTGTATTTTCGTATTTTCCCCTCATCTGTCAAATAAGCTGTCTAGGGAACCGTCTGGTTTCCGGTGATGCAAATACTTTTCATTGGTGCGTGTGCCTAAATATTGATGTGGCTATTGCTAATTATTTGATCCATGTTGTAGTATTTGAGGCTACATAAAGCTACAAGTACAGAATCTTAGTAGTTCAACTTGAATGCTCCGCCCTCTGCAATCATAAACAAATGTTGTCGATTATTTACTATCTAATAAATAAAGACAGACACATGTGTATGACGTGATAATAAACTAAAATATAGTTCGTAACTTCTTAGGACATTATGTCATACCCGTGACATCTCGTTGCCAAATTTCGATATTACAACACAGCAGTAAATATAAAGTTAAACCACATTACCTATAAAACATTTAATTTAATCTTTAGGAATTTAGATAGCTCTTCTATCACTTTATTACCTAAAACCACAAATAAAAAAAAATAATTCTAGATTTACATCTACCTATATAGTCAGTAGCGCGAACTTGAACAATAATAATGATTAAAAAATCTAAAATCGTTTTGTATCCTGGTTGAAACTTTCCCTTAGATTTGAGACAGATTTTTTCAAAGAATATTTTTATAAGTTATTCTTATTCCTTAAACGAAAAGTCGTTCTGAAGGTATTCTTAGTGTGTTTCGGGTTTCTGACCAAATTTTTATATGAACAAATCTAAATATTTTCTTTCTCAGCAAACGACTTTACGAAAATAAAAATATATACACTGGAAATGTTTGTGTTTTATCCACAGCTGTCACTTTCAATTTGCTGTTTATGAGGTCAATACAATACAACGTACCTAAAAGTTTACATCATTGGAGGTCGTAACTCTACAAAAATCAACATGGGAAACCGACGGCAGGAGTTTATTATTTTAATGCTGCAATCATACCAAATTCTAGACATATTTTTAAATTCGTTGATTTGCTTCACATTAAGAAGGAGTTGGTAAGAATATTGATAATATATTAAGTTTAGGAATGCAATTGTATATACTAAAGAAAATATTAAGCTAAAAAGATAAGGGAAATAAGAACAAAGGTTTCTTTCAAAGTTATTTTTAAATTTTTGGTGTACAGGTCCAATATTGCAATGCATCGCAGCGGTTGCCAATAGAAATAGCCATCTTCTTATCTCAAAACCTCAAGGGCTAATTGGACTTATGATGCCAAAATGCGATTATATTTAGACAGCCTTACGTAATAGAGTAACTAGTAACTGTGTGAAAATTTAAACCAAATTAAATTTCAATTGAACGTCAATGGGAGTGATTGTGCCGAGGAACGTTTATCGCAGGAGACAGCTGAGATTTTTTTTCCTATGTCACCTCATCTCCCGAGCCTTTTCCCAACTATGTTGGGGTCGGCTTCCAGTCTAAACGGATTCAGCTGAGTACCAGTGTCTTTTCCTATGTCACCTATGCGAGTGAAAATTAAAACTTGAGATATTGTCATATAGTTGGTATGTGTATATTATTCCTACTACTTTATACTTGTTCACAAACTCATATAAAACATTAAACTCAAGTTGTACGACGATGTCGTTGTTGTGTCCAAAAATTATTAAAGCTGGGAAAGCGAGTCGCGCGTCGCATCTCGATTCGTCTCGATTAATTGACGGCTCGATTCCCCGCATTCTGGTCCAGATAGATAGCACGTCGAACTCGGATGAACTAACTGAATGAAGGTGACAGCTGACAGATTACAACGAATAGATTGACGAGAACTACATTTATTATTGGTGCAGGTTGATAAGTGTGATGTAAGATGTTTTATTTAGAAAGGCTGTATTTCTAGTAGAACTAGTATTCAAATTACTAGTTTTGTATGATAAAGAAATATAACAGTTTCTACAGTAAATAGTACTGAAAATATATCTAAAACATATTTAGGACATTTGCTGCGCATCCATAATCACTAAAGTTAAACTATCCAGCAGTAATAAGTAGTATTTTTTTTACTCAATGCAGTAAAAAATATGTTCTGCTAATAAACGTTAAGAGCATTCACGAAAAAACTTCTTAAAAGAAAATTCAATATACGGATTAGAACGCAATCTAGTGTAAATTATTAATATCCAGAAAATTGTATGTAATGAAAATGATACATCACATTGAAGCTAGCTACATAAGTATACCTAAGATTCTAAACTAAGTATGGTAGTTTTTAACGCCACCATGGCGCTGCCCAAGCACGCCGCAGTCCTCGCGTTCACTATCAGCACGTTATCAATCAGTGGCAGTGCTGCCAGGCTGCCAAGTGCCAGCGTGCCGGCGTGGCTGGCGTGCCAGTGGAGGGCAAATTGCGCGCCGCTCGTGTGTGGTACTGGCATTTGTTTTGCTGATGCAAAATTGGAATTGTGATGGTAGAATATGTTATGTGTGATGTAAAGTCGGACCTTATTCGTCGAATGCTTCGGCTTTCCTTGTAGAAAGATGACTCTAGTATTATAATATACTCTTACATAATAATTACCTATCTCCTCCTTTAACCAAGGAAACCTCCGTATCTAGACACTATTAATAGTACCTACCTAAAGGATGATGTCGATATGTTTAAGATCTAACCAAGTTACTGTTCACTGAATACTCTTGCGCATGCAAGTAAAATAAAATAAATGTGAAAAACCTACCTTTTTCTTATGTGACTTCTTGTTCATGGCGGCTGGGTGTGTCCTGTAACAGAATACACACGGTGAATGTTTTGATACACAAATCACGTGCAATATAATGGGTCACAGCTGTTTCTGTGTCGGTCCCGTCTCAAATATTCTGTGTCGCAAACTGCAACAATAATATAACGCGACTCAAGGAATTCACTTCACGAATTTTTGTACAACATTCTTTTTCTTGTTGATATTAATAAAAATACTACCTGCAACTAATCACACCATTTTAGGTAACTGGATCTTCTATGCCTGATTTTTTTTTGCAATGTATTGTGTCATCTTTCAGAAGATCAACCTTACTTTTTCACATTTTATGTCGTCCTTACCATTACGCTAACGTGTACCCAGCAGTCATTATATCACGAAATCCACTTGGAATTCCTGGCACTATAAACTGCGACAATAAACGTGCGAATAGGTACGTACAATGCAAATGCCGTACCTAATGACAATAGCTAGTACGTATAGTTGGCAGACGCTTGACGAGCGCTTTTAAATTATATTAGTTACAGCAGACAGATGCAGCTGTTCAGCCGGATAATATAATTCCTTTATCACCGCGTTATACTTTAGGATCGCAATAAACTATGCTGGGTGAACAACTCACTGCCCGGCCAATTGTTATTACATAATTACAAAAGTAATTTGATTGAAGCATTTATTTGGCAGATTAGGCGAGAAACGATATGCGTTCACATTTTCCTGTTCAAAACTGTCACGAAAGGCGGGAAATGAAAGTTCCTTCATCATTAAATGTGAGTCAGTTATTTTCTTCAATAAAATACCACTACTTGGATTGAACCGTGACTAAAGTTTCAAAATGTTCAGCTCATGCTTTTGTTTAAAAGCACGCTTCTAAATTCCTGCGTTCACAATTTAATTTAATGTGTCATCCAGTTTGACGCGGAGAAATCGGCCTGTTGCGAAACACCAACCGTTACTAATTGAATATACGAACGGACATGGAAAATCAGCAGGAAGGCTGTTTGTTTTTCTTTCTTTAAGTGTTAAGAGCTTTCGGCTATTATAATGAGTCGGAGTGTTGTTTACTAGAATCGCAAGATGAATTCTAGATTGCAAAAATAACTGCTCGTAGTTAGCGGAACTTCAAACATTGTCATTGTTTAGACATGGAGCCAGCTATGTTTAGAAGCCACATGGGTTTCCACAAATCGCATCAACAGATAGTCTGTCGGGCGTTTGGAAGGAGATCTTTCTAAGAAGAGGACCATTTTACTAGTAACGAATGATGATTTTGTTTCAATACATAATACCTACACAGAAAGGCTAAAACACTTTGAATAAAAAAACTATAATTAAAATCTCCATCTCCAAGTCACTGTAAAAAAATACTTTTGGCATCAAACACATGTGGTTGTTGCTACAAATCCACTGTTTTGTAGCATTGCCATTTCGAGAATTGCCCTGAATTTCTCAGTGTTTCCAACATCAGATCCTGACGCGGTGCGGATAACTTTGTGGTATTCATATAAATAAGAGGAAATACCTTCATATAAATAAGAGTCATCAAAATGGTTCATAACTAACGAAGATATAGCGATTCAGCTAAGAACCCCCTCCTTTTTGGACTAAACCCATATGAATAAAAACCTTTTCAGCCACATTAAATTGTGTCAAATGTGTTTTTACCAGTAAAACTAAAAGCTTCGTATAAAAACATGTCGCAAACGCGTTCTTGCTTTTATCTGGAACAGTTTCACGTCAGTGATTCGGTTTGCGGCCGTAAAGTCGCTTACAAAGAGGCTGAATGGCCGTGCATCATTGCTCTGTTTAAAACTTTGACTTTTGCTGCGCTGTAAATAACACTAATGCGAGTCTCGTTTCAAATGTTACGACATTGTTAAAAGTTTGGGTGAGATGCCATAGACATAAAAATCTCAGATAAAGAACTAAAATGGTAGAAACAACTCGGACAATCGCAGTCGGGGTACAGTTCTGTCGAACAATTGCTTATCTAGTTAAGATGTCCCCCAACTGGGATTGTTAACTTTGTTTCTGGATTTTGGGTACCTAAATAGTCCATCCGCCCGAATATACTTGTACGAAAGAGCGAATTGACACTTTTTTAAATATATTTACACACAAGCAAGGGCGAACCGGCGCGGGCGGATTGACTACTAACTTTGCTTTTATATTATAAGTTCTTTAGGAAAGATTTTTCATGCAGCCGGGTTTTTTAGTTAAATCTTCACTCTATTTTAAGCGTATATTTATCACTTTACACAAACATATTTGGTTACTCGGCTCGCGTACCAACAAATTTTCGTTTAGATTATAAAACTCATCATAAGAATTTAATATAGTATTTATTAATATGATAATGAGATATCATTTTAACCTTATGCTTAGGTTATACTTGGTTCTTAACCTAAATAGGTAAACAACACTGAAAGATGTCTGACAAAACATGCGTACATATAATGTAGATGTGTACTTAACAAGGTTTTTCTCCACATCGTTAATGACGGACATAATAAAACATTAACTGCTTCAATTTAATTATAAACACTGTATTCCATGTTCATCACAATCTGAACTTTGTTAAACAAGCAACGAACGAATAAAAACAAATGCAAGGTTTTATTGCGGCCCGAGCCGCGTACATCGAAGAAATACAATTCGTCATATTATCATAACCTTAGCCGTAATGTAAATCAAATTTTGGCGTTGAATGTTTGCCAATGCGTTTAAATAAACTGCCCATTGGCTATATTGTGAGACAGGGCCATTTGGCCCGCATCACACAGCGCACAAGTTCCCATTCGATCCGTGTTTTCCCTTTCGAGAGTATAAACAAATACTGGTTTGGGAAACGTTTTGATGTGTCAAACAAACAAAATTAATCACGGCATTAACGTACAGAGTGCAGTAACTGGCCGCTTGTGTTTCTAGGTGTGGTTAACTAGTACCTCTAGTACCCATTCGTAGGAATGTGTAATCTGGGTTACGTTGTTGATAAATATATTAGCGATATCCATGTTAATTGAATTGGGCCCTATGCCCTATTCATCTAAAATAATGTTTGGGTATTTATTGGTTAAGGGGATAATAAGAGTATATAAGGTGCTAAAGTCTAAAAACATCGATAATAAGGGTTTCTACAGCTTGAAATATGAAAACATTAGCTTCCCCTAGCGGTCTCACCCGCGCCCCGACACAAATGCACTCAAAGAGACTGCTATTCTTATCTACTTATGCGATATATTAATTACGGATTATGTACTGCCAAGTTCTATCAAAAAGTTCAGCCGATTGTGTGTAAAGAAGTAACAAACATACACACACGCACACAGCCACATTGCACGAATACATTTTATTTAAAAAAATATTAATGTGATATGATGTGATGCTATAGATTTATATCCAAAAATATTATAAATTACTCCTATAGCGCTGTGTGAAAGGAAATGATTTATTTATGTCTTCCTCTGACAAATTCTGACGGCAGATATTTTATTTTACAGCTGTTAGAAATGTTGCATACAAACGTATCTGACTATAGATATATTACGTTTTATATACTTTTGGTGTATGACCACATTTTCAGGGTGGTTGGAACCAATTGTAACAACACCAAATGATTGAATTTGTTGGCTCGTTGCATTCTAAACGAACATATCGACCTTATTTTATTTATTGCAGTAGAATAGGTAGTTATTTATAGAGGATATAATAATAAAAGACATTTCTAAAGGAAGTCATATAGTAAGCTCTATTCCACAACTGCTTTCTCATTCCGAACTTGCAAGCATTATTAGCTGAAATAGTGTCAGTGTTCTTGAAGGCGACGGCAAATGATGATGAAGAGACGTGGTGCCGGCGGCCAATCTGTCACGCGAGCGACGTGCGAGATGTCCACTTGTATGCACGCAGACAAACTCGTTACCAGCCGGTTGTATAGTCACTATAATATTGCTTTTATCTTATATCATAATGCTGCATCTCTGGGTTAGCGTCGAAAATGTTTTTGGGAGATTTCATTTTGAAAATTTGTTAGGGAAAACGTGGGTATATATTAGTTGCAATTTAGCTACACTATGGTAATTACAAAAAGTCTCTTCATGTAGTACTATGGGTACCTTAAAATACTAGCTGTATACCTACATGTATTTTTATGCATGGATGCGAAAGCTAGAGAATATTATATGAGAGTGAGTTTAAGGGGATCTGTATTGGCTCAATTAAAAAATAAACCCTTAAAGACTACTTCAATTCATAACATAGATAGACAATTAAATTGTTACCTTATACACCATTTTATAACTATTTTTACCCACGTATGCAGTTGCATCTGATACCGTTAAACACCGATCTTCAATATAACCTCGCATGAGATGAAATGCCCACTATTGAAGTACCTACTTCATAATAAATCATAGCTCTTGGCTCTAGCATCAATAGACATGCGCACGGGCCGGTAAATACTGACTGCAGATAAAGTAATTAATATTCCCAGAGATATTATCTGACATTTATGGAAATACACGTTGCTATGTTTGTATATTAGTAGAAGCTTAGTGTATTTTGTGTTAGGAAACCACACGTGTAGCAATAAACGGTAGGAAGTTTGTTTATCACACTTCTCTTTGAAATGAATTTGATGATTTCCCATGGGAAAAAAAGCTGCGGCATTTTAAAAACCGCATGCTTTGGACTATTCGTCATGAGTAGGAATCTTGTGTAATGTATCAGTCGCTACGAGCTACAAGTGGTCCTTGCGCGTAGTTCGTAGCGGCTACACTAATACCCTATTTATTGTGGTTTGATCGTAGCCCGTAGCGCGTAGCAAATCTTTGCCTCTAATTTCTATGAGATAGAAACTGAAATCCTACTACTATTATAAAGGCGAAAGTTTGTATGTATGGATGTATGGATGTTTGTTACTCTTTCACGTAAAAACTACTGAATGGATTTGAATGAAACTTTACCACAATATAGCTTATACATCAGAATAACACATAGACTACTTTTTGTCGCGAAAACCGACATCCACGCGGGCTGAGCCGCGGGCGACCGCTAGTACGAATATAATCCTGGGGGGCTAGCCAAGTTGTCTTTCTACAATCGTAAACGCTAGTAGAAACGACAAAAATGTATGGAATTGACATTTCGACTTACGTTATGACCACGTGACTTATCGATTTCAAATGTCATTTCCATACATTTTTATCGTTTCTACTAGCGTTTACGATTGTAGAAAGACAACATGGCTAACCCCGCTGAACTTGCATGTGCATGACAACGCTTTAGACGTAGTAAGGGCCAGTTTAACAGGTTGCTGATGATAAGTTCCAGATAGTTTATCTGGCAGAGAATTTCATACAAATTCTGTTCCATTTTTTAATTTATCTGGTAGATAATGGCTATCCGCAACCTGGCCCTTAATGTTGTATTCGTGTAAAGGAGAAGTATATTTTGTCAGTGTGCTTTTCCTTGAGACTTGAGGCGAAAAATATTTGTAAATTATTGAAAACTTGGATTATTTGATAGTTTTGATCTAGAATGACATACAAAACACCATAAAAAGCCCAGAAAAACGAAAAAAAAATGTAGGCGGGTGATTCGACTAGGTGGGTGACTCGGGGGCCTCGAGCGGGTGAAACCGCCGGGCCTAGCTAGTACGTGTAGTGTACCTTTTTATGTTAATGAAAATTATATATAGACATTTTCGAAGTATTTACTGAAATTCTATGAATGTAACAGGTGTAAAACAACAATTTACAGAAACGTTAAATTCTGAAAATCGCGATCGAAAAAGCAAGGCAATCAATTGTGCGGTATATCGAGTGAAAACAAACACTACGTTCTGTTATATAAATGAACGCGTATTGTTAGTGTAATTAATTTTATTCATTCATACTTGTATCACGTCTTTAAATAAAAAATGCACTAATTTCCGCCTTGGGGTATATTTTACATTCTGCATCGTATTTATTTGTTTTGTCTACCGTACGATGCATCACTATCGAGCCTGCAGCGGTGGATATACTTGCTGACGCTACTTTTGTCCAAAACTATCTATGTATGTATATAACTAGTACTTATTGAGCTTGTGCATACTTATACAGATGAGTTAGGCTGCAGTTTGGACAATAAATTCGGTTAAATTTAGATATCCAAAGATGTAACTTTGGAATCGGAGGATTATTTGATATTTATCTATTCAGTTCACTGCAATAGAAATTCCTAAGATAAGATTTTATAAAGGTCTATAAATACCGTGGTGCTATATCATAAATGATTCATATTTTAGAAGTATAAAAAAGCTGTCCCATACCATTAAAATAACTTCTAATTATGATGAACAGAATGACTCCTAAGTCACTATAACTATGTCCATAAATTCTCGCCCTTTTTGGAAATCACTATCTAGTTTATTTTCTACTAATCGGTATTCTATCTTGACATGATAGAATACCGCTAATTAACTTTTTATGTTATCAAATGAAGCTTATTCGATTATTTAATATGATACATACAATAAACGTATGCCACTATTTAGTTAATAACTACCAAATTATTTTACAAGTTACCAAAAAACCTTATAAATTTAAAATACAAACCTTTATTATTGAATCCGTTTAAACACTAATCACTCAAACAATCAAACCTTAATTAATGAATACTGTCTTTGTCATTTTTCACATCACTAAAAAAAATGGGCGCCGAAAATATGGCGGGAAAAAGTTTAGGGTTAGCGCGCGCGACCGTTAACACTGGCACAACAGACTGTTATGCCGGACCGAGGACTGACACAATAAAATTAAGCATTTACACTGTGAACCGCCTCACGAGACGTTTTCGTAATATCCATAGCAGATTGCAATGTGCGCCCATTTATTGGGAGTTAATTTGGCAACAGAGGCATGCCAAATGATTTTAATGGTGCGCCACGCTGCCCCGAGCGAGGTACCTAATGATGACAAAGAAGAACCCACGGCTCTGGAAAAAGAGGTGGCCTACGAAATATGAGTCTCTTTGATGTAGAACGACTCTAATTTGATCGTTAAGGTCGTAACCTATATAATTTTGATAATTTCATGGCACTTTCATAAATTTGGAGTGTCTTGTTCGTAATTAATGTGGCTGTGTGGCAGCTTTAGGTTTTGATTTATTGATTATTCGCTCGTTTACATTGCGGCCGCGATCTGTAGACTTACATGAATTTATTTAAAGGGCAACCGAATTTAATAATGTAGTGCCAAGTAATTTATCGAACTTTAATAAAATATTTTTTTTCAAAGAATATGTAGATACACAATTCTTAATCCATCACACCTTGCAAAACTCAGCTTTTTACAAAATGTGCCTTCATACTAGATATGATTTTGGGTAAGCCGTAGACATGTTGTGTTTGTGTTGCATAATGAGACCTATATAAACAATATACCTATATAATATATAAACAATGTTGGTTGATCTCATAGCAGTCGGTTTTTGGCTAGATATTCGCTTCCCCAAAGTTCTATAACACCACATCCTGCAAGCAGGTAATTCCACCGAAAGAGACCTTCGATAGATGTAAATCCAATTAAGCACAAGGAAGCTATTACTTTAGGTGATGATCTTCATGGATTGGTATAAAAAGTGTTCTTAGGCACGGACAGTTCCCAGAAAGATTCGTCAATCTCCTTTGAACAAAATAGTTTAGTTACAACAACAAACTACTTTGGAGCCGTCATATCCGTTAAACCTTCTTGGATGAATTTGTGAATCACAATCGTGGAAGCTGAGTGCTTCCCGTAACACGAAATCACCTTTTTAAATTATGACTAATGTAAGATAGGAATATTTGGAAATTCGAAATGTTTAATTTAAACTACAATTCGGCAACTTCAGGAAAATGTAGGAATAATGAGCAACGTACCGTTCAAACCTTGGGTATCTACCTAGCTACTCGGTCAATTGGGCACGTAAGTTTATAATATGTATATAAGTTGTTTTATAAATTACCTGAAAAGCCAACAAGACATTTTATGATCCGTGTGATCTTGTTACCCGAAATTACCGACTGCCTTCTCTGGTATTCTCTTTACTTGCATTAGGCTCCGAATTTCAGAATGCCTCTCTAAAGCCAAAATAGACTGTTTAACCAAACTGGAAGGAAATAACAGGGTTTTTCCTCGGTAAAGAATGTGCCCAACCCAAAAATAAATAACATTAATTTAATGCTCGCTGTCAAAAGTCAAAACATTTCTTGAAAATCATTAAATGAAAACGTCGGATGATATTAGGTAGCAGCGAGGCACATTCCGCCATCGTATTTATATTATAGTCGAATCGGGCTGCTCTTATAATAGACCTGTCTCTACGAGGGTACAGGAAGAATAATAAACAAAGGAGGGTCATTAAAATGGCTATTTCGGAGCGTCTACGCGTCTGGTGCGCGACCAAGTAGGCAGAGGCAACCGGTGCCACCGAGGCGCAAGGCAGGGAACGCAGCGATTCACGATTTCTTTAAGCTGCTGGTAAGTTGGGCCTTTTTGTAATAAGTTCAAGGAAAATCTAAAAGGATACCCACTATCGTAGCTATTATGCAGGTACCTAAGTGCAGCGGTGTGGATTGACATTAGCGGGACAGTTGGGGTTAGTGCCGAGGGCAGCATATTTTCCAGGGCGGCACAATTCGGAAAGTGAAAAAAAAATTTTTTTTCACACACCTTCACCATCATCTTTATTGTCATCATCATCGTCGTCACTTGTCACGTCGACGCTTTTTCACAATAATCCTAATATTTTTTACCTACTACATAAAAGGATAATTATCAAAATCGGTTCATAAATGACCAAGATATCATTAAAAAAAATTCGGAACATTATTTTTTTTTTCAGTGCCAAAAGTCAGAGCGGCAAATGTTTTATATCCAACCTCGCCTAAGTATAACAAAGTCGTTTTCTTCATTTAAGTAGAAGAAATTCGTTAGGTTACTCTCAATTCAACCTGGTGCATTGAGCATTGCAAGTATCAAGTGCATTTTTAATTAATTATCTTAGTATGCCAATATTTGGAGGTTTAGGTACAACTTTTCCTTGGTTCTTGTCCGCTTGAGCTTGCACCGATGATTCGCGTTCAGCGTCTCAACAGACTGTCTTAATATTTTTATGAGACCACGAAATCGTGACATGCGCGTACATTATCTATCATAGCAGTTTCAGATGCGCGGGATACGGTTAGTGAGCAACCAATAGTACATTTTTTCAATAACATCAGTCTTCTGTAACTTGTACCAAACAATATCTGGCAAGACAATGAGATCAATGTATGCGATGTATTTATATTTGTGAATACTTAAGCGTTATGTAAGTGCACCACGCTGCGGGCACTGGGTCGACAACCTAATAATTGCTGGCAACACTTTCTAAGTTCACTTTTGTCGCTAGGTGCAATAGGTACCAGTTAACACATGTTTTAACCTTTTGACCGCCACATAAAAAACTAAAGTTTAATTAGTTAGTAAGTACATACATCACTTACAGTCGCTACTGTAGCGTTCTGGGCACTTTTTGGCTTGCCTTTTATATGTGACTGTGGCGGTCAGAAGTTTAAGCAAGGGAAACTGAAAAAAAGCAAAGATTAAGAAACTATAAAACTGTTTTATTTCCCATTTACATTAATTAACATTTTTAATGACTACTCATAAATCGTTTTCATTGTATGAATTAAAATATTGTAAACTATTTACTATTTAGCACATTCATTATTAAGCCTCAAATTGATAATTTGTAATAAGCATTTAATAATGGAATTATTAAACATATAAAAATTTCAATATTCCTTCCTACCTAAATGTTACAAGCTTTAATTTAAAAACTTTTTCTACAAAAAACTTGAATAAAATAGAAAATGTAAAATAGGTAAATACTTATAAATTACTTTAATATTTTTATGTCAACTATTCAGTTAAATTACATATTGTGAAGGAACAACAAATATTTTTTTAGATATAGGTTCCTACAGGTTTCACCCACTTGCTTATTACTGTGAAGTAATGTCGTAGTAAGGAATGAATGCGTTTATTGTATTGTGCGTGTTCTTACTTACAGACTACAAATGACAAATATTCAAGAACAAATCAGACAGAATATTAGTAAGTGATCTACCACTGGTAACATCAATGAATTTTTGTCTACAAGTAGATATACAATCAGTAGTTCAAGCACAGTGCTGACGTGATGCTTTTGGTTGCACTCTAAGAATTTTACTTTTTTTTTTCGCCATGAGCTTTCATTTGAAACTTTTAATCTATAATTACAAGCTGTTGTTTTGCATCCTCGTCAAATTTCAGGTGGCTGTCATAAAAGACATAAATAATCAATTGAAAGTACTGTACCGGGAAATAACAAATAAGCGCCGCTTTTTTTTGTTGTTGAAATTTAACAGATTTTCAGAATTGAAACCTTAATACAAAACTAAGCGAATCACCCAACTACGCAGGCTACGCACTCTACGCACGCAACGACAAACAGCTGAGTGCGAGTAATGACCTTTGCGACGACCGGTAGCAATAATTTTACCTAATTTTATTTCGAAAATCATCCACATTTTAGTTTGGTAATTAACTCATTTTAAGCATCAGTACGAGTATAATAGGGAATCTTACTAATGACAGTAACACTAGACGCCGTATAAAGTTCACTGACTTGCGATCAGCTGATTAATAAAATTTAAGTTTTGCTTTATTCCTATCGTTTAGCTAAACTTTTCGTAGTGATTTTGTTTTTATTTGTGGATTAAATTGGTTGATTTTAAATTTTCCTTCCTACCTAACGGGCTTAGGATCGGCAATAACACTTATCCCGATCTACTTAGTATAAAAATGTTGCGAAACATTTCCGTGAACATCCGAATGGCATACAGGCGAACCATTTCCACCAACTCGACATTAGAGTAATTGTCCGCCAACTTGCACTTTCGGCTATGGCTTCACAAAGGAGCGGAATTTGCAAAACACGCACTCGCTGCGGCGACATCAAACACACTGTTGGTTCGGGTGCGAGGGGCCGCGTGCGGGAGCGTGGCAAGCTGTGGTGGCAAGACGCATGCGCGGGAGAGCGCCCGCGCCGTGGTTGGTTGGGGTGGCATTGACTACCTACGATTTTTGTGAATGATCGTTGCGTATGCATTGTGTATGAATGTTTGCGTTTGTGTGCGTGTGGACGCGCGATTATAGGGCTAGTTACAGACGCACCGCCTTTAAATACGCCTAGTTCACACTTACGGATAGGAAAAAAAATAAAAAAAATGACCTACCTATTTTATTGTTGATTTGGATCGAGAATCATTAGCATAATTACGTCCTTGAATTTGACGAGGATGCAAAACAACAGCTTGTATAGTGACGGACATACAAGGCATAGCAGTTTGACTGGAGAAAAATTTAAACAACCATGAAATGAAAGCCTCATATTTACACAATGTTAATAGATTATTTACATATTAAAAGTATATTCGTTTCATGTGTTCAAATAACAAGTGTTTCTTTCTTTTCATGAAATAAACATTTTAAAATCATCAATATCTAAATGAGCAACTTTAATTAATAAAATCTACTAATATAGTAGTTTTTTAAAAGCAACATTTTGTCTATCTATTTATACTTTTACCAACTCTTAAAACAACAAGTAAGGCACAGTAGAGATGAGCTACAGCACTGCATTTATTGTATATGTTACTATTGACATAGTATTTTTTTAATAAAGGGTAACAGTCCTTCCACAAAATTCCTTCACTGACACAACTATCTTGATGTCACAAGTCATAATTAAAATAGTTGTGTCTCCTCTCTAAATCTCTGATTTCCACAATATCAGCCTTCAATCTCAATTTAAGTATTTCTCTCCATATTGCCTCCCGGTGTTCTTTATTAGTTATACCCATGCGCAGAAGTGTGTTGTCATTTATTCGGACTAAAGCTCTGCCAGTTATATCATGCTGAAATAAATAATTTCTCCTTTAATAATTTTCTAAAACCTAACCCTACAGAATTGAGGCTGGGTTGTATGATGCGGTGTAACCTTTATTTTTATACTATAAATACGTAATATAGATGTATGTACCCTAATATTTTTATTCAAATATTAATTTAGTATTATAACCTTATGATTTTAATAATAGCTACCCACTATCACTACAATGATTAATGAAGTAATGTTATGTTTTCCAAATTATAGCAATTTTTATTCTTCCCGTGAGGCTTCTCACCTCAATTTTATTATTGCCTTTGAATAATAATATGTAATAAGTAAATAAGTTTCTTTGTACTCTCTTAAGCAGACATTGTTGCGACTAAGTTTGTAAATACTCCACTGACCTACATATTTTGTTTACAACACTTGCATTTTGTAGAGTTTATAAGCAATATCGGTTTTAAGTACCTCATGAAATCTCTCCCAGTATAGATTGTAATAATCGCTGCAGTGCCTTCGTAGCCATTTTTGGACGTCGGCCTCTGTCCACAAGTATACCGCCTTTGGACGGGTAGTTTTTGTCTGCAAAAAAGAACACTGCAGTAAGCTTCGTTTATCGGATTTGATATCGTAAACTTATGGAATTCACGTACTTACATACTTAGATCGTTACATATACTAACTACTAACGTACACACATGCAGTGTTTACCTTTGATTTGTTGGAATTCAAGCTCGAATCTTCCACCATTGTCGACACTTATTTCTATCTTATAGCAAAATTGAATAAAATTTACGTTCACATCTATAACATTTAAATGCAAAAAGAGTATCTAATAGTTGAAATTATAAGAGAAAAACGTTATCAACAATAAATATTTTTTATCATGAATCCAGTCATTTTCGCGAACATAAACTTCATGAAGATTTTGAAAGCTAAGTTGTCAATCGAGTTTGAAAATAACTGTTACGTTTGGAAATCCTACAACTATACAATAATAAGTTTAAGTATAATAAAATTATATTGAAGATTGTCGAATGAGTTATAATTTATTTATTTTTGCTTCAAATTCTTATTTTTAGTAAAATATGCGATTCGGATGTGGTGAATTTTAACTTAGTCTGAGAACCAAATTACATATTTTGGAAGTAATCTGTAATATTGCAACATTAACGGCTGTCAAGTGTCAGATATGGTAGAAATTGTTCACTTGTCATTTGCAGAAAAAATAAAACGATTCAGTGTTAAATTCTAAGCCAAGAATCATAAAATGTCTATGTAAAATTACCACAATGGCACAAAATTTACAGAAGAAGCCCTCTAAGGGCATACTGAAAACGTCGCGAAGTGTCGACGGTCAGGATACAGCTGCATCAGGAACGCCATCCACTAGCAAGCGATCGAAAGAGCAAAGGTTTGACGAGATGAATATTATGGAGACTTTTCACCCAGCGAATAAAGATTATGGGCACATGAAGGTGGACGAGCCCAAGACGCCTTATTCAGAATCTGTAGACGGTAATTTGGAGCCGTCTGACGAACTGGACGCAAACATATTGGCAGCCAAGCTAGCAGCCAGTATGAATAAGCCGCCAAAGTGTGTGGAAGCGGAGGCATGTGCGAGTGACGAAGACATGGAAGAGCCAGAGGAAGAGCGCCGGAAGCGAATCGAGTTCGAGAAGAAACGGAAAATGCACTACAATGAGTTCCAGGTCAGTTGTCAGTGAAGTGCATGTTGTGGGTGTGAGCTCGCGATTAGGTCACCGTTGGCGGTATTTAAATAATTCGATATTCAAATGCACATCTTGGAAGTAGTGAGTCAGTTCCATTTAAAAATATTTTTATGTCATGATATTGTTACTTGTTGATAATGAAGCCCCTAAGTAACATATCTAAGATCTGCAGTGAGTTATTATTTGCTGGCCATAAATAGCCATGTGACATTGGAAGTAAACCTATTAATATGCTAGTCATGACCTGTATGTATGGTTATTAGTGCACTCATTTCTGCATTTTAATCTACTTTCATTTGCTGGTAATGGTTTACATAATACTATAATTACTATTCTGTTGTATTAAGTATTCAAATTTTGAAAGGAAAACACAAATAGGTGGATATAAAGTTACATTATCATTATTTAAGTATCCCTTTTTATAGTTATAATAATATATTGCGGAACATGAGTATGGTACAAAATACTTTACGTTACTATGTGAAAATATAGCAATTTACACAGTGCCACTATCTCTTTGTATGTGTATAACCCATTCCCTGTTGCCCAGATAAGCAATTTTATACTGTTAGTTTATCTATACTTGGATTAGTATCTAAGCAGATATATATTTTATGGTCTAACATGTTTATTATCAGCGTGATGCATTGACATATTTGTGGGTCTAGAAAAGAACATGTATTTTAATTTAGACTATGTCCAGTCTAAAATACATGTTAAGATCCAAATTGAACACATAAATTAAATATTATGCATCTATGTATTCATATACAAAGATACAAATTTTATTTTTGGTCTTTATGGCAGAAAGTCCTGTCCATCACCACTTTCCGTGTTATTATCTTCCATAATGTATAAGTAACAAGTACTTAAAATTGAGTTGCCTTTGAGAATTTTATTACAATAGTATGTACCTAACTAATTAATATTCTAAATAAGAATAGATTAGTGTATCATGATTCTTTTGCATGCACTGATGATAAGCATGCCATTATAGACTTTGTTTCAATGAGGTTAAAGTTTATGTAGGCAATTAACTGATTAGCTAATTGATATTTTCAATAATATTACACAGACAAATTATTGTTGTTCTTCAAGGACACAAAAGTAGTATTTATATTTGTTAATTCTTAAATAGTTTTATCACAGCTATTTCATCCTATGACCAACAGAATGTTGTTATCATAAAATACACAGTAATTTGTTTAAATAAATGCTTCATACAGAAACCACTTTGTCAGATTGTAGACCATTAGTTGGATGGCACATGTCTTCCTATGGCAATCTAAAAATAAGACTATTCCCCTCTACTTCCTCCTCTTTTAGGAAGCTATATATACATAGATGCTCTTGATTACTAGTGTCCTCTTGTTTACTGATGACATTTAGCATAAGCACCTTTGTCTTGTGGCAATGCTAAATGAGATCTATTCCATGCCTTTGGTAGTTAGACACATTCTGCTCTTATTTGTAAAGGAAATATGAGTATTTGTTGCATCTATTCTTGAAACTTGAATGTTCTGTTGTAAATTTTATGTCTTCAGAATATTGTGTCTGAAAGTTCTAGATGTTATGTAACTCTAATGGCCACTTAGAATGATAAGCTAAAGTGCAAGTCTTGTTGAGATCTTATTACCGCTAAAGGATGATTTATGTGAGTGATCTTTTGACCCACAATGTTGATGCGAGATGACATGTGATACAGATGTGGGTATTAAGAGGTTAACATTTTTAATGCTAGTATACAACATACACTAGCTCAAACTTGCAATTGCACGATTACATGGTAGTTATTGTTCATAAAATAATGGTTGTTATTATGAATTCGATCAATTGTAACAATATAATAGATATTTTACTCCTGCATTAAACAGCAAGGAAAATACATAAAGTTATTAATACAATAGTTATCTCTACTAGCTATGGCGTATTAAAAGAAGAAATGAATATGTGTGTTTTATGTATAAAAAATTCAACATGCAAGTGGTGTGAGATATGCGGTCACCGCAATAACCATAGGAAGATCTTCCAAAATGATTCATATCAGCACTTATAAGCTTAATTATTTAAATTAATATAAGAAAACTAATGTTTCAGGCACTACAACTAGCGAGGCAGCTGATGGCTCAGGAAGAGGAAGAAGAGGAGGAGGAAAATGAGCAGAAAACCTGACTGCAGCACCCACCAGCACTTGTACATAACATGCACCAAGGCTTCGAGCGAGCATCGCCCACTGCGTAGACCACGGAGTACCAACTCAAGTTCCCGGGACACATTACCGATCCCCGCACGTCATCACTGCTCACTGGTTTGTGCCTTCACATACATTACATCTAGTGACCAGCGACCGCGTGCGGGGTGGCCTGGCCTCTCGATAGTGTGACCCTTCATTTTCGCGTCTTAAACGAGTATTAAATAACTTTATTCAGGGTTTCGATAGAGTGTCGTAGTCTTACAATGTTTTGCCTTTAGATTGTGATTGATATGTGCTAGCAATCCTTTAAGTGTATATCTGGATGTTGTAATAGAATGCACAGATCTGATAACCTATTTAATAGGGTGTTTGTCATGTTATGGAAATTTTATCATACTTTTGTTTCTTGCACACATCCAAAAACGCATCTTCCTTGATCACAGGAAAAGTAAACTTTAATCACTTTTTGGGTACCCACATATCTGATTTATTATATTTTTTACAAAGCCACATTGTATGTTGTAAAGCTGAGAATAATTCAATAAATTGGAATTTATCGCTCCACATCATTTTTATGCAAATAAAAGTAATCATATCTATTGCAAAATTGTAATGTTTTGTAACATCTTATAATATGGCATTACAAGGTACCTTTTTGTATTGTATTGTTTATATCACATCAGATGAAAATATTGAATAGGCTTCCAAAGTAGATTTTTAGGGATTGCTATAAAATTTTGCGCAAAGTTTTTTAAACATTCATGATAGACATGATGAACACTTTTACGTGGGTACTTATTCGGTTATATGCTGTTGTCATAAGCTCAAAACAAGTTATCTTCCTAATATTGTATTCCTGTATCAGTAAATCGTGCAAATAGAACATTGCCTAAATGCATAGCTAGAAACGACAACAACTCTTAAATTGTATAAATCATAAGGCATTATCATAAATCTAGAGTAAATAAATATGCTAATTAATTAATTCAAATTCGAATTTAAATTCCAGTAGTTTCGATTTCAAAACGAAAGGTTTATTGAATTTATTATCTCTTTTATAGCAAATCATGCCAAGCTTATGTAAAGCACTACCTTTACACTTTAATTTGATTTTAATTTGCCTCTAAGTAGTCGTTTTGTTATAAACAATCACAAGTATAAGGGCTGTGTTGACATTTCTCACCTTAGTTAAAATTGACATTATTTGGTTGCAATATATTTTCATAAAATATTATATATTAATACGTAAAGAGTACCTAAAATAAATAGAGTTTATGTAGGTACATAGGTAACTTATTAATCAGCACAATGTGTTCCAAAAACGCGCCATGGGTATCGCATGCTCCTTTATACGCAGGTATAAATTTGGGCGTGCTAACTCAGATCAAGGTTGTTACCAAAGCGAATTATTAACGATTTACTAAATATATGTTTCATGCGGCGCTGTCTGCTAATCAAATTGTTTTTAAGCACGACTGTACAGGGATTGTAGTATTTTTATGAAAATTGTAATGATGAAAATGCCACTGCTTAACCGATCTTCTGTTGTAACGCAAACTTGTGGTACCAGAATTTCAAGGAGTAATATTTTGCCTGATAATCTCTGTCTTCAACTTTAAATATCCTTTGCCTAATTCTGGCGTCAAATTAGTATGTAGACTCAAAAGTATTAGAACAGCATCTAGAATCCATAACTTATTTGTAAATTAAATACTAACGAAATAATGAAACATATTTACAAGAAATTCATAAAACGTTAATAATTTTGTGAGCTTGAAGCCAAATGGCATATGCTTTTACCAATTGATGCTCGAGTATATAAGGTCTTCGCTGCAATTTATTTGAAGTTTAATTTTCTAGAATATAAGACAGTGTTTTAATTTTTGGTTTATATCATAGGAACTATTTTAGTGTTCGCATATCCCCATGTTAAGTTAAATTCGCTTTCATTTATAATAATGTTCCGATGTTTGACTTGAAAATACAAAATAATCAATGCACGTTCAACAGACTGTTAATGATTACAATTATGTTTTTTTTTATCCATAGAATGGGTCCTTTTCTTGTAACACATCTTATTTAGACATGTTTGTATTGTAATGTATTGTAAATCTTTAAAAGTCATTGTATCAATAAAGTAATTATGTAAATTATTCCACAAATATATAAAGTGATTGATGTTTTCAAGTCTCGTTGTATGACATGACCACTTAGTTATAATAGAAATATTGTCTTCGTTCACTACAACAAGACTAATAATTAAGTATTTAAAGTCATTTTACAAAGTATATGAGATAGAGAATATATATTTATATTGAAAATATATCTTTACATCATATTTTAGAAAACAAAGTAATACATGTTACTGTTGTTTTGTATAATTCGGCAGATTCGAAATGCAGTTACATTTTGATGTATTTTTTTTATTATGTACTTATCGTTATAAAGCTATGTGCCAAGAAATTATATTTTGCGCGTATATTTTATAAATTTATAAATCTACTTGTCTCGAAAATAGGAAATGTGTAAGATGATGGCATTATTGTTGATTTGATATCTTGTATAATTTCCGTTAGTCTTTACAGATATTCACATGTCTAGATTCGGGCAATTTTAAATTTGTAACATGAGATTTAATAGCGTCTTCAAATGCTACATCGTAAACAATACTACGTACCGAATATACACGCCACAAATACTAAACACTAGTAACTCAGCAAGCGATACGTCGAAATTATTTATTTTTTTAAATGTTACTAGTCTAATAGACTGCTGTCTGTATGACGTAATATTAGTTGTGAGCACTTAAGTCTGGACATAATTATGTTTATCACATTAACTATCGCTATATTTAGATAGAAATAAAAACGAAATAATTAATTAGATGTACGGTAATAAGAAATGAGTGAGACGTAGGTATAGACTTGTGTCGGCGTCAGGTGTGGACTATGTATTTTACTTTATGACGACATTAAATATTAAGTCAGAAATCAAAATAAATGTAATGAAATGAATAACAAATACACTTAATGCAGCAATACAGATAGTATTTCATTTAAAATCAAAGTAGGTACTAATAACCTACCAGTTAGGGCTACACCCAAGTCTAGACCTACAGCTTTACTTGTGAGACTTAGAGGATTCAACAATAAATTGAATAATAATAGACGCTTTGTTAAATTATGAATTACAGGGCTTGTAAAAATATTATAACATAAAGGAAGTCTTAGGATATATTTTTGAATTAGTAACATACTTAGTGGGTGAAAAAACTGTTGCTAGTTTCATGAATGTCAATGTAAATTTAATTCTTAAAAGCTCGTTTTTATCATTTTTAAAACGTCTAGACATTCTAGGTAAATAGTCCTTTATTGCTATCAGTATGTCTTCATGATTATTATCGTGCATTTTATATTTTACCCTTATTTTGTGTCGTGTTTAAATTCGATTTACCCTTTTTTTGCTCCTTGAATAGATAGTATACCATCTAACATGGGCCAATCAATAAATCGCTTTGTGACATGTTTTTCGCGTGTGTATGTCGAATAATTGTATTTTATTACGTAAAACAGTAATATACAAAGCAATATAAAATATTGTGTTATTCGTTCACGCATACCGTGCATTGGCCTTATTCGAAATTAAGTTGTTGCATTTTGTAATGTTAGGGATGTACAGAAGCGGCTTTTCCTAATATATGTGTAAATAGTGAATAAAATAATATTAATTAATATAATGAGTTTATTATTTCCGGCCTCTCATCTCATATTTATCCACACGTATGTACGTAGGTACACCAAACTGCTAAGGGCTCCCAATACCAATATGCTAGTGGCGGCGTTTTGTGGTTGTGGCCGGTGGCCCGTGTGCTAAGTCATGCGTGCACTAAGTCTCTGATCTGCTAAGTGATCTGAGAATAAATTCCTATTCTCAAAAGTGTATCCTAAACGTTCTTACTCATAAATGCTACTCTCAATTACGCGAACTGTAGTGTTTACCTTTCCTAATTAACAAACGTGAAGGTTGCGTTATGTTCTTGCATTGAAAGATAAGAATATATTTGGTAAATCCTTTATTTTGATTATTTATTATTATGTTTCAATTGTATATAGGTATACATGTCATATTTAAATCAATTTTCTATAATTAAGCTGAAATTCTGTCAAAGTTAACAGTAAACTAACTAATCCGGTTAGAATTGTTTAAAAAAGGAGGAGGATTTCCTTATATATTACATGTGTAGTGCGGTGTTTGGGACTTTTTGAAAATAAATTGACTTTAACAAAGTTAAAAAACATACGGTTATTGTATTATTTTAATAACTTTCATAAATCTGCACTAAACAAAAATTTTGACTCGCCATAATATCGTTTGTTTGCTTTGTTGTTAACGAAACGCAACTATTTAAATGGCGTTTGTATTTTGTTTGAATGAGTGAAACGTCGTCTTGACAACGAATTTGGTGGCTTTTTTATGAATTATTCGATTGATTTTAATATGAATTTATTAAATTATGGATGATCCCCATCAGTCTACCCCACATACGTCTGAAAAAAAGGTACGTAAAGTATTATTTTATTTGTTTAGTTGATGAAAATCTATCTGACTGCCAGATATTTATAATACGATAAAAATAGTTTCGAGATGCATAGCTGCAACACCATACCTGTTTCAATTATTAAACCCTGCCACCATCTGTTTCTTAATCTTACTAACAATTGTTTCATTCACGATTTCTAATAAACTTTCTACCTCCAATGTACATGCGACACCCACATATTTTCACATAGTTTTATTTATATTTTTTGTTTATTTTTAGAATATTCTTCCGGATGTCGTACATTCTCAACAGATACCCACTGTAGGAAGTGTTACAAACGAATCGGAGACAGGTATAGATGCTAGTGAAAACACGGAAGAAAATCTAATATCACACGATGTCGACGACAGCAAGACCGAGTCTATATCGGAGCATATTCCCTCCAAACTCGAATATTCTACAGATTCCGACCATGCAAGTAAATCACAGGGCCTTCTCAAAGCTGAGCCAATGCAGGAGAAAACTTTTAAAAATAGTTCCATAAACATTCCAACTCCACAGTCTCCTACTAGTGAAGGTCCAAGCACACAAGACCAAAGTAAAGTGAGTTTATCTCTGCCTCTAGATGTTAATGCTGTATCTGATATTCAACTTCTAAGTGAAGGGAGCCCTGTTAATTTGCCATTGTTGTCTGATCAATCTAAGGAAAATCCTGGCAAACCTCAAGATATGCCAGATGCAAAGGTACAGCCCAGCGAACTGGACACACCAAACTTGTCTCCTAGAAGTGACAAGTATCTGGACTCATTAAATGATGGATCCAGCCCAAAATCAGGGTCTTTACTAGATTCTGCAGACAACTCTGACAAAATAGATTCCCCCGGTAAGATGAGTTCTGGCTCAGAGGAGATGATTAAGTTGGATATAAGAGGCCAGGGTGTGCCAAAGTTTCCATTTCCTTCTGCAAAAATTCTATTCGGACCACCACCAGAGGGTGGTACTGTCATAGAATCTGATGTTGAACCTATCCCAGTGTTCCCGAACCTGCTCTCACCTTTTCTTGTTGGGGCTGGAGATAGTGTTAAAATTGAAGAGGTGTTTGATGACCAAGAAGTGTCTAAAGACCCAACCCCTGAGAAATCTCAACAACTGTCACCAGAGCAGGAAAGTTCACCTAGTAATAAATCATTAGAATTATCTCCTGAGCATCAGATCAGTGTATCCACCGACAGTTCATTACAAATATCACCAGACAAACAAAGTCTGTCTAGTGATAAAATTGAAGCAGACTTGTTAGTTGAAGAAATTACTGTTGAAGATGAATTGAAGGAAAAAGTGAGTGATAAGCCTGAGGAGAGTTCTATGCCCAAGTCCATCCCGCTGGAGGAGACAATGTCTTTCAGTACATTGACAGACTACAAGACAATATGTGAAGAGTATCATGTGAAGGTACTTGTTGTAATACATGGGTTCTGCTTCTGTGTGTGCCTCTGCCTCACATTACTGTGCTTTCTCATCCTGCTTCTCACACCTATGGCATGTTATGTACTAACATTTTACAAAATACACTTCTTGATCTATGAGAACATATCTAAATATTATGTTCTAGTATAGTCTTGAACTTGTCGCATTTTGAGAGGTTGAATTAAGTTATTTTTTAATTTCCTTTAAATAAATGGTATATTTGTGTAATTGCTTTTAAATGCTTAGAACTCGGAAACATAATTATCAGATTATATTACTAATTATATAGGGACACCATTCACACACTAATGGTTAGCCCAAAGCTAAGTAAGGGGTGCTAGTACAACCCTCCATATAGACCGGCATATTAATAAAAACAATAACACCCAGACTATAGACAACAGCCAAGCTAAGCACACAAATGTTGACAGTACTAGGAATCAAACCCAGAACCCTCAGTTCGCCAATCCGGTATAGCAACCATTGTGCCAGTAGGGTTGTCAATATTATTACTGTCATAACATTTTACATATCCACTAAACTTGTTATAGTACAACAATATTTTTACTACTGTACTGCATGCTAAAAAACCATTTTAAATGTAAAGTGCAATAAAAGCTTGTGAAAAGTATTTATTTAAGCTTTTTTGCCTAGATAGAGACTTTTTATAAGTGTAGTCATTGTAAGAAGTATTTTATAATTGGTTTTGGTTGGTAAAAAATATTTGTTTTGCATGCAATTTTAATTTATTCTCTGTGTTCTTGATACAATTTGACATAAAATTTGTCAAATTGATTGATATGGAGCTTTTATTTACAACTGTTGTTATTCACGTTTTTTATAATTGTAATGTTTTCTGTAAGCATCCTAATATAATTATGCAATTTAAATGTTATAATTTTTGTTATTGATCAATACATTTGTCTTATTTTTTCAAAATTGATACATGAAAAAACTTTCAAAGACAGGCTACATGTTTCATTGACGACAAAGCCTTACTTATATGGCTGCTTATTTTGTGCTTCCATGTGAATGTGTTATGTATTGAATGCTTTCTGTCCTTTCAGTTTGTGCACTTGGAAGATGCTATCACGCAGCGTGATGAATTAATTGAAGAACTGACCATCTCATTACAGCGTTCGGTTCGCGAACGGGATGACCTTAGACATGAGAATGACCACCTCACTAATGAAGTACAGAATCTACAACACTTGATGGCCGAGAACTCTGAACACGACACTGTCAAGGGTCAGCTGTCAGACTTCGTCAAGTATCAAAGCATGATCAAAGACGATAGCACGAAGTTCTACTCGGCTATTATGAGCGGAGGATCCTCGATCCAAAGCTCCAATGGCGAAAAAGATATGGACAGAGAAGAAATTGTGATCAATTACTCGAAGTCCGATTTAAGATCGTCAGACGTATCAGATGAATTCCAGACTGGGTTCGAAAATAAAATAACGAATATCATCAATAAGTTTGATAGTTATATTGAGGAGAACCTGAGGAACAAGCTGAGGGAAAGCCTGATACAAGTTTTATGTGACGAGATAGGGAAGATGAGGATAGACAATGACACGGAGATCAAGGAGCTAGAAGCTCAACTGCAGCAGGACAAGCAAGCTTACACAGTAGAGACGCGACGCCTCAGGGAGCTGTTGGCCTCCGTGAAGGCTGGGAATGCCGATATTGAGGCGCTGCGTCAAGAGCTTGACATCAAACATGAGAAAGAGATGGAGAATTTGAGGACATACTTTGAGAAGAAATGTTCGGATATGGAAAGGAGGTGAGTTTCCGTAATAAAATTTTTGTTTGGAATCATTTTATCATTATAAAGTATTGAAATACTAAGTATTAAGTACTACGTGAATATGTCCTTGACATGCAAGGTATCATTAATCTCTCAGTCTTAAGTCAAGTATTAATAGCTGAGTTAGTGCTTACCATACTACTCAAGGTGACTATGAAATACTAATTTTATGTTATCTTTGTTGCAATCAAGGCCAAAACGAAGGTGAGTACTTAGTTTTAGTAAATATGCCATTAAATAGTATGGTTTTTGCTAAGTTAGTAAACTAGCAGCATAGTATCTATTTGGAACAGCTTACTTTTATGAGTTTAATCCAATCCATGTTGTTATATTGTATTCCATCATATTATATTTACTTAAAACTTTCTAATACATTTTCTTATTGCACTTGCGGACGATATAATTTCGCGCACTCTCAGATGTCCAAAGCTTTTCAGAATTGAGCATATAGTACATGCACATTGCAACCTTGCAGCTATTCAGAGGAGGTGTGGCGAGACAAGGCGTGCGCGTCCCCGTGCGGCTCGGCCACGTCGCTGGACGCGCCGCCCGACGCCGCCGGCGACTGCGCGCGCCGCCGCACGCGCAGCATGCAGCTGCCGCCGCGCCGGCTAGAGGTAATGTCACTAATACATGACAATTATATTGTGCCATAAACGGTAAATCTACTCACTGTAAGAGTGGCTTGACACATTAGCGGATTATTGGCTCAGTTTTGAAAGTGCGTGTACATGCGTACGCGCACGAGAGCCGCGAGCTTAAATAACCGTCGTCTACTGGTCCGATGCGATGACGCCCGAATACGCGCGGGTAAGCACATAGAGTTGAATATGCTAGAGCCAGTAGCTATAAATCGAATAGTCTTAGATATCTAACTTTAACCCCCTTATTATAAAACGACATCAAAAAGTACCAACTTTAGTACTGGGTCCAAGCCTAGCACTAAACCCAGTACTTTTTAAAACTACATTTTATAATAAGGGGGTAACAGTTTACTATCTACTAAATTACTTATACAACCATCATCATCTGTTCAGTCATAATCATTAAGGCAAACTAAGGATGCCATCCATTTCAGCCGACCTTAGCTATCTGTAATTTTACAATCAGCGATTGCCTACTTGGCATTTCCAACTCAGCCATATACTACGGAGAGCAATTCCCTAAAGGCTCCGTATATTGCAGTGGACACAACACGAGCAGTCGCTGGGGCCGGCGTGCAAGAAGTGCGAGCAGCAGATAGACGAACTGAAAGCGGAGCACGTGGCCTATGTCAACGAGCTGCAGGCTTCGCACCGGGCGGCCGTCGCGTCGCTGGATGAACAGGTACTGACCTTGCGTTCCTGTTAAAGGCAGACTTTGCCACATTATTTCAGCTTGTTCTCATTTCCCACTGGGTGTTTCCCGCAGTTTACCCGCGTCCCGAAATATAGTTTTTATGTCATAAGTCTCACTAAAATATTATAGAACCTTTTGTGGGAAAGGGTATACCGTCGCAGTTGGGGGACGTGCTAGCCAGAGAAGCGAGTACTCTGTAGAACTGAGATAATTGAACTTTAGTTTAGATTTATTTTTTAACGTAGCACACTTGGTTCACAAACATCTAAGAACACTTGGTTAATCGAGACCAATCCAATGATACTCTGAATGTCATAATCTGTTCGGTCGTAGTGCGAGATACGCGCAAAAAACGGTAAATTATAAACCATCTTCTTTATCCTAGATAACGCAGCTCAAAGCGCATATACAGACAGCGGAGAACACTGAGACCAACGTTTCTGTCTACCAGCAAGACATCGACCTGGAGTTAGAAAAGGTTAGACCATCTATTCTGACTTATATAGGAGCTGAATGTCTGTCAGTGTGTGCCGTGTACTCGATGTGGTGCATTTAACTCCGTGTTGCTTTTATAACTTCGAAGCAAAACTTTTGTAAATATTATTTTTCACATTATAATAAAGTGTACATATATGATGTGTATATTTATGATAACATCAATTTGTGAGGCAAATCGATTTTACAAGAGAATCGAGAAGAATTATTTTGCCAATATTTTAAAGGTATCGTGCAACATAACTCTTTGTGAAGAACCTTTAAATAAGCAAAAACAATACACTCCTTGAAGCTGCCAATATAAATATGTATATTTACTAATAAATAATAATCCTTATGTACATAACCGCATGCAGGGGAAAGACAAAGCTTACGGTAGCCTGAGGTAATCACTTATATGGCTGTCAAACCTTCCTTCTGGCTATGGCAAGGAATACGTAAGACTTATAAGTTATATTTAAATGCGAGAAAGTTACTTTTGCCATGTAGAAGTGCTCCTGTATTTGCTATATTGAATTAACTACAGAAAGAATGAGAAAATAATCAGGAATATTTTCGTTTGCACACTAGAATCTTTTATGTACCACAATGTAATGTCACCTCTATACAAACAGCATAAAGATCTAACTTTCTATAGCACAAAATGTAAATTATTGAGTTGAATAACAACTGTGGCAGAATAAGTATATATACATAATTTTTTGTAACAGAATAAGATTCTCAAGGAATTTTAAAGTAAGTACTAAAGTGTTTTAGATAAGTTACACAAGAAGCCTCATGTCTAATCTTTTCGTCATCAACAACACACACATATATGTATTTTCAACATCCATTAAGGTTTTTGGTTCTTTTCAAATCGTTAAGGTCACATCACGAAACCCCTTAACAATATCTCAGTTCTATGTAAATGAAACTATTTCACTTCATTTCTTAAAAAAACAGTTTCTCCCTTGACCACCCATCCACGTTGTTATTCAACCACTAATGCGAACTCATTCTGTCTCTCTCCTGCATGCATGGAATGCCACTAACTCGTGTGTGACTAAACGGCGTGACGTCATCGCTACGTCACGCAGAAGATGGAGGTGCAACTGGAAGAGAGGCTGGAAGAAGTCAGGGAAGAGGTCAGGCAGGAGGTCGTCAATCATCTGCAGGAGCAGTTACAGGTATGTTCAGGTTGTCATCTTAGCTTCCAATATTAACCAGCTTGTTGGTCAGGTATGAAGTGGAATGGCGTATATCTATTTTTGCGTTCCTCTCTCGAACTACTAGATTGTGGGATTCCATTGATCAAACTGGTCAAAAACTTGGAGATTTCCTTATACCCCAAATACATATCATTTAGCATTCCTTTTTAATTTAAAAAGCGGTATATGTCTTATCGCTTCTTGCTTTTTGCAACAGCTTCTATAAATGCAATGCTGCAATTATTAAACTAAAACGTAGGCGCCATTTTATTACATGAGTAACGACTTTTCAAGCTTCTATTCCACAGGATCACTTACGCTTAGAACTTTAGAAAATATTACAAATAACATTAACACCACTTCAAAGGAAGCTTTCAGCTTTCGCACATTTACATTTTTTACTGTAAATATGTACATATGATAATATATTTTATACGCTTTAAACTGAATACTTCAGCCGCAGTAACCTACAATAATTTGCATATAATCTAAAACACTCCATTTAAATAGACTAACTAACACACCCATAAACATTTTATGGAGTTTAAACTAAATAGAACGAGTACTTCGGGTTTATTCACTTAACCTATATTCTGTGTATACTAAGGAGTAATTTGGATGGTGTCACGATCTTTTTGCACTGATTTATATGGGTTAGCTTTCTGGTTGGCACTGTTACGAAATGTATTAAGAAGGCGGGGGTTTATGGTCTTATTACATAATTTAAAAAATCTTTGGCCTTAAGATTTTATGACCGATTCTTAACTTTCCTTAATTTTGCATTCTAAAAGATTTGAGAAGACAAAGAGTTTTGATTACGGATAATGAAAAATCTCTTTTCGCTGGGTTTGTAACCTTTGGCAATTTCTTTCAACCAATATTTTATAGACGCTGGTGGACATCAATCCAGTTATCTAAAAAAAAAAAATGTTAATAAAACCCGTAGTATTTCGTAGTACGTGCTGAAGCTGCCCTCTGGCCAAGCATTGGCCTGGTGCCATCTCGGTACACCATTAATAAATACGCGGCCGACGCACTAGCCTGCTCTATGGCTCAAATAGACCGGCGCTCTTCCCGCAGTTGGCGGGAACACGTTTTATTCACTACACTTAAAAAAAATCATAAACAACCGACGTTATAAGTGAAAGTTTGGTTACAATAGCGATTTGGCGAAAGGACAATTAAAAATGTGACTTTGTTAGAAGTGCTAAGTTTTGTGAAGGACAATGAAATGTGTTAGTGACATTTTCGAAGGGATTGTGAGATAGTGACAACGACATTGAATCTGTATTTATAGAACTTTTGAACACATGTATTAGTTTTGTGTATGTTTGAACGGTTTATAATGTGAAATGCCTGATCGTAACCATCTACCATTTTATAAGAGACGTGTAAGTTACTTTATATTCTGGCTGAAATAGCTTAAGTTCCAATGTAGGTCCACTACAGTATACGTCTAGGATCGGTTGTTTGCCAGCTCGAAGCCAGTATATTCCCATTATCCATATTTAACGAATTAAATAGTTCAAAAGTGATACTTCAGGGCAGCCTTCAATACTGCTTTATACACCTGGTTTATTCTAAAGACTACGTTAAGGTCGCGCTTCGTGCAAATATTATGATCTATCTATAGCTTGAACGCATGGCATACGATTATAATTTCATCGCTTTTATCAAAACGGACTACGTCAGATTGGCTTGTTTTTTGTTCTAAAGGTAGTTGATTTGTTTTTTGTTTGAATGAAAAGCATATAGCTGTCGATATATCGGTTAACACTAAAATAATTTTACAAAACGGACTACTAGTTGATATTAGCACATTCAAGCAAACAAACAAACAACAAATATTAAACTATTCAGCTTTATTATATTCGTATCTATAGAATTTTCTAACAACAAAAAGTTTTTTTAATCCTCTACTTCGTTTTATTGTTTAGTAGTATAGCATAGTACTTTAATTATTTTGTTTTTTCTATAATTAGAACCTATATATAATCGTAAAATGACAAGAAAGGGGATATAATTCTTTTGTCATTATAAGTAAAGTATTATCAGCCCATGCGATGCTGACAAGTGTTTATAGGATGAGTTACGACCCACGAATACTGACTTGACATCTTGACCTAATTCGCATTGATTTATCCTACGGTCTTTCCTATAAATATGTATAACAGCTTGTTTATGTTGTGATTTTTTTATTGAAAAGATACGAAAGAGTTTTGATTTTGTTTTTATTCTTTTGCACCAGCTTTCAACAAGCGTCGACTGAATAAAATGCTCATAAAACAGCATTTGACAATAAGATTGTTATAAACGGGTATTAATAAAATGTTATAGGTGACAGCAGTTATATCGGCTACTGAACAGTTATGGTTACAAAACACTGAAATAGATTTACTTGTTATAGCATTTTCCTGCTCCGATAATGGATATTATGTTTGACTGCATAGCGACAACTCTGTGTTAAAAAAATAAAAGTACATACTTAAGCTCGTGTTTCAAAATACTGCACAGGTTTTCGTATATAAAATGATCCAAATACCAAGAGGTTATATTGATACTACTATGAATTCACTCTGTTTATACAAACCCTCTTAAATTATTTGAGCCAAAATAACTTTCTAGTAAACGAACAAAGAGCTTGTAAATGAACTTTGTCCAGCCTTCCTTAGAGATTTTCATAATTATTATTTAATTTATTCTCTCTCTTTTGGAAATCGCAAGTTTTGCCAGGTTTCAGGAGATGAAAAAAATAAAAAGCTTCATGTTATAACTACGGAACCCATAATTACCTACTCATACGGTCTAAATATATTCGCGCAAGTACAGTCATCGTCTGGGCGCAGTTCATCGCCATTTACAAATATTGTCAATCCGTCCCTGGCATGTTTCCAGACTATAGGCGACATTTTTTCGCGCTTCTGACCTCATTTTAAAACTCCACGCTGTCTCGCTACCAAAACCTTTTTCTCCTATTTAGGTTAATGATCTTATAGGAAAATATATTATAAAAGTGTAGAATTTTACTTTTAGTATTGGTTTGATAATCATAATTATGTATAATTTGTCAGAAGTTATCTTGCCCGTTCGGCTGTTATCTTGTCACGGTCATTCACTGCTTAATTTATTTTGCAGAAAATAGGTAAGAAATAACGCACGAGGGCAAAAAAACATGAAATTATGTGCTTGAATGAATTGTTGTTCAAAGAAAAACGGCTAAGTTCGAGTTGCACTCGCTTTTCCAGAGTTCCGTACACTTTTGATCGGCTTTCATGCCCAGAAGAGGTTTAATATACGAACTAGGAGCTAGAAGCATAAGTACCTCTGCTCGAAAGCTTTGCTGATTTCTCACCGTAGGAAAATGGATGTATTGTTTGAAACTACATAATCGCTCAGAATCGTATATTTTTTTCTTCGAAACGTTAATGCCAAGGTTAGAAGTACGAAGACAGATACGCTATCAAAATTCACGACATTATCTTTGCCCTTTGTCAATAACAAAAAATTAAAATAAATTGAACCTGCATAAACAACGTTGTCACATTTTTTATCTGAAGAGGAGCATAGCATAATCTCCATTTCACCCAATACATTTTACCGTGTATCTCTAAGTCCCATATTATAGGGGAGAAACTACAATAAGGCACAAACCTATACATCGGTGTATTTATTACTAATAATTAGTGTTAATATAAAAAATGTAACCGTGAGCGTGTCTTACAAACTTTAGCTATTATAAGACGCCAACTGTTAATGCACCCTTTATATTAATGTGTAAACAACATTTTAAGGGTACAAACAAATCTTAATAGGTGATTAATAGTTAATGTTTAAAGCTAACATTCCTTTGTAACGCGAACAATGTTTACAAAACTGAACTATTTACATAAATGCATTTCTCAGAGGAAACAATAAATATGAAGCGCCTCATAACCGTAATATATCATTAAGTAATCACCCGTCTATACTCCCTTTGTTTAGATAAGTACTGTTTGGGCTATCAATCTGTGTGATAAGGGGTCAAATGTGCCACTGTACCAGTCATTTATTTTCCTTATTCGAGTGCAGTCACATCTCTTGTGTATTGCTTGAATATATTTATGTGATTTGTGAAGAAGGCATTGTAGTGATTGTGAAAGTTTTTCTTAAGTGTTGTTGCGAAATAAATATGGGCGATTTGTTTGTAAGTGCACATTTGGAATAGTAATTTTAAACTCAAACAATAAGACGTGTAAATATATATGTGCTATTGCATTGATTGTATGCCCATAAGAGTAGCAAACTATTACAATATTCTCAAAACTGACGCAGTACTTTACTAAAGCAGTAGATTTTAAGGATACCTCAACATAGATCGTCATAACATGTTGAAGCATTCTATAATGACTTAAGTCATGCAAATTCATGAATGACAGATTGTGTACTATCTACACTTTATACGCAGCAATATGCGCCTTATAATAAACACCTTAAAATTCAAAGTTGTTAACCATGTCTTCGTATTGTCAGGTGCTTTTGTCGGACCCCGACGCGGAGGTGTCGAGCTGGCCGCTGGAGCTGGTCGCCCTGAGGGACAAGATACATGGAGATGCTAGCAAATCCCAAGGTGAAAAGGAGGTAAGAAATATCTGTGTATAAGATTAACAAGAAACCTTTTTTATTGAAAAGTTAGCAGCGCCTTATAGTCTATAAATTTTACAGGTACTTACTTATTTTAATTGGTTGTTGTAATATCTCAACAAATATTGTACATATCATAAAGCGGCTAGCTCTGCCAGTAGACCTAAACAAAACCTACTAACTGAACCGAGTCACAGACTCAAAATAAGTAGAATACAATTCAAACGTACAATTTTCACATTTCGACGTCTGCTAAGAATGTTGGAGGAGTTTTAGCCTTATTTACAGAATGTAAGATGGAGAGGCATTTTGTATTGACAGCTGCATCGGTCGTACGGCGCGACTATAAACAGATAGGGCACAACTCCTGTGACCCACTTAGTCGGGCTTTGTCGGAGCGCCACTGATAGTAGCACTGTTAGTCGTTGCTTTATGATAGTTGCTCAAAGGAGGTAATGATTGATGGATAACAAAACCTAGGGAGAATAATAGTATACGACAATACAAAGGAAATAAATGAAGAACGTAAGAAAATAAAGTACATCAATTTAGGTGTCTGTTCATAGCTAAATAATAATAATCCATGTTTATTATTATTGATACATCTTAAGCACAAACGACTCTCATAAAAATAATTAGGTGCATTACAAGCCCAAAGATATAGTCAGCCATATCTAACGCAATACTTTTTAGTATCAGCATCAAAGCGTATGACTAAACCCAATTATTTAAACTAATAACAGCGTATAAATATCAGTACTCCAAGTCTACAATTAGGGCTCTCTCACGATAATCTTTTTACCTTCAGTCATGGTCGTTGTATAAATCCCTTGCGCGTCCAATAAATTCCCATGCACTTAGACAACTTGCTCTATAAATACGAGCCACCCTCGGATTCCCCTCCCATGACTGGCAGTGGTGCCACTCGTAAATCTGAGCTGAACGTTTCGGTCTACAACAACACTTTTTGTTCTTGTTCCTGGTAAAAGTAGTAACGAAAATGTGTTTGTTTTAGTTAGTTTGATGTGAGAAAATATGTGTTATTAGATGGTTTCGAATAGAAATAGACTAGGGGCTGTGTGGCGGTTGTAAACGCCTAGTATTATTATGTCAGGTGGATAGACGACATGAAGTTGAGAATGTTATCGTATCAGATGTCTTTTAGTCTGAGAGACAGTAGATCCATGCATGACCCTTATTTAAAACGATGGGATTCTGCTACTACTATAATTCCAATTTGTCATTTATCATGTTATATAATTATATTCCACCGATATACCACCAATATATTCTCCAGTCTTGATTTGATTTGTGCATCTGGGGGACGTCTTACTGTAATCAACTAGATGTTAGGAAACGCACTATTTAATTCGTTTTGTTAGGTACCGCTAGCTTCCGCTAGCGGCGTCACTCCAGTCCGGAGGAAACATCTCCCCGCACCCGGATAAAAAGTAGCCTATAATAGTTAACAAATAAACAATCTCTTCAGCTTAATAATATTAGTATAGGAGTATTGAAACTATGCATGACTAAAGATCGCGGTAGTGCACAGTGCAAATATATCGAGAGTTTGCTAGCACCGTGTGCACTGACACAATGACCCGTTTAGCTGGAGAGTATACGCTCTATTTATCTATCTGTTGTCATGTTCTAACACATACTACGGCTCTATCGAGTTTTCGGTTCCAGTCTTCCCATATTTATGTAAAACCCACTCATTTTATTTATATCTAAGTTTTGCAACATATCTCCCACATATCTGTTTCTTGAAAGTTATAAATGAAAATTATGCCTGCGCATAGCCTGGTTAATGGCATAATTTTTATGTGTTTAGGAAAACAATACAAGAGAGTACTAAAAACAACACTGTTTATCGTGTAGCTTGTCATGACCAAAGTCCTGGTTATATTGTGGGTTACCGCTGATCTATCGGGAGCGACGCGCCGAGTTGACTGAACCGCATTCTAATTTTACCGTTTAACATTTATTTACTATGCGCCCGCGCAGCCCAATCAAATGTCACGTGAGATTGCATTATATTGACGTCAGCGTTTATGATAGGAGCCCTTGCCTTGTGGAAGATGTCTTCCTCTTGTGTGTGCCAACATGTTATAGAGAAGGTTGAATTGCAAAACATTTATTTGCAGATCCAATATAAGAAACAGTTTTATAGTTTCAAACGCGGGATTTCACCAAAATAGTGTGCGGTAGTTTTGTTTGCGAACAAAAAAGTTACAAGCGTGGCCGTGAGTCTCCTCTTCCCACTGCTAGCATGGGTTTCCACAAAAGGGTTGCAATTTTGAGCCGAATGTTCGCGCGCAATATATGTTACTGTTTGCTAGGGCGAGCAGACCAAGAAACACTGGTGTCATACACCATGCGTCACACTGAAATCCCGCCATAACTTTTTTGATTTGTTGACTCGTAATAGCTTTAGGGAAAGCTTGAGCTTTTAGAAATTGTGAGACAGATAGGTATAATGACCACTAAAAACAATACGAGCGCAAATTATAGTACGCGTTGTCTCGTTTGTTTTTGTCAAATTAACAACCGCTTTGGTCCATTTTCCGACACGACATTATTCTTTTTTGAGGCGCCTGCAGTAGTAAAAGACCGTTTTCGTCTTATTTTATAACAAATCCGTCCAAGAATGCGGCATTGCTCGTCTCACATAAACAATGCACTAAGCACGCGTCATAAACCTTTAACATCGTAACTAGTGCATCCAGAATGCCATGTAGCCACGGCAACATCGACCGTATTATGTGAAGTGTAAGGAAGAAATTTTCTGATCACAGCACTGTTATTAGATTGCTTATAAAAATCGTTACGTTTCGCGAACGAATTGCTTCCGTTTGGCGTAATTTACGAAGATTTGTGAGCTTTATTTTATTGTTTAACTATATACATACATATATGGGTATATATCTATTGGCAAATATATTGAGTAATAATACTTCTGGATTCATGAACGTTATCTGCCACCCATAAACAGAGTAAAGCAAGTTGCCATAAATTTTCCACATCGCATATTGCTTTTTAAAGCCAAATGTTCTGAGGGATCGTTCGTTGACCTACATAATTAGAAGCAATTAATTGGTTATCTGTATTATATTACCGGACGCTGGTCAATGCAAGCATAACATGCGCGTCCGGGGTCGGCTTCCCTTTACCATTAATTTGTGGTCCTTCCTATACGTAGAACCAGGAACATACGGTTACATCTTAGTTTGGATCATAATGTTTAGAATAGGAAAACTGTCTCAGTGAAAATAGCAATAATTCATAAACATAACACATGAAAATATCATATGAAAAAACTGTAAAATACCTTTGAAAAATGTCAACTGTTCGATATTCAGTAAACTGTAGTTTACCTCTAGGTCTGCATTTATTAGTAGAAACTTTTTTCTTGTATTTATCAGTCCATCTCATTATTGTTAAAACACTATACATATTACAATGTGCGAAACGCTTTGTTATTAGATTATGTATATGTATTTTGGGCACAGTTTACCGCATTGAATCACGCGTTCTGATGTCATTTGATACTAATAAATGAAAATCCATCACGTAGTTGTTTTTTATTATTTTAATACGCGTTGCCTATTAATACACTTGTTTCAAGCGTAAGCATTAGGTCATAGTTATCGTTCATTCAACTTTATAAACCATCTGCTCAGCATAGCTTTAAATTAAGCGACACCCAAGTGACTCAACACCTTTTAATGAAAGAAGTTTTATGCTCGATCATTCTTATCCACAAGGGATCCCCAAAGGCACCGTCCGTGTTGTAACATACCTAGCTTCATCAGAATAGGGGTGACCTAACTTGTCTCAAATATCAACTTATCGAGAATATGTTAATGGAACTTCCATTACATAACACCTGTTAACTCATTTCCCCATACCGATGTGGGCAACAGTTGTATCAAGCCCTTAAGCTGGCCAGTACGCGCCTCATTCGCTAATGTTCCGCGCACTCGAGATAACGATGCAAATATAAACGCTCTCGGAGAGTGCTCTCGGCCTGACCTATAATCGCCGTGAATCTGCGCTATCTGGTATCTGGTGCTGTCCTAGTAAAAGTGCTGCTTTTAATGTTGCTGTGCTAATTTCTAAATGGATTTTATCTCAAGAATGTACAGAGATATCGAACATGAATAACTATGGTAGTCACTCTGCTATTAAAGTAAAATTTATATTAGCAGTAATGTAGCCTATTAAAATGCTTAATTTGAGTGAAGCATCTAGTGCACCGAGGGATAACTACATGATGTAGTTTTCCTATCACGTTCATATCGCGCTATGTAATAAAAAGTGCAATCGCTCTTGGTGACCTGTCATAGAGGTGCAACGCGTGACTGACATGTTTATCCGTTGATAAGGCCCTAGTGCAAGACTTGCTTGGCTGAGGAAAATTATTATATTACTTCTAAATTTCTTTAAATTATAAATTAATCCTGGGCCCTTCCATGGGAATCTTCAGCTAATTGGTCGTTACCAGAAAGCACTATTAAGTAATTTTCTGTTGTTACTGGGGCGGGATGTTTGTAGTCTGAAAGGAGAATTTATGACCAGAAACAATTATCCATTTGAAAAAGTTCGCCTTTCCAATGCTTTGTAAATGAAAGTTGTTTTTATTATTTAATTGGAATGTCTATAAGTTTTTAATTCTAAGAGCTTGTGGTTATGTGAAGTAATGCTTGTGGTTTCATGCTTGATAACAAATGTCTTAGAAAAACATGACTAATATAACGTAAGAACTGTTGTATAAAATTTAATATGTGTAGGTGTGACAAACTTTGCCACAGTGCAATACTAAATACTATTTTCCTCTCAGGTGTTTTTATGATGATGTTCTTTAGGTAATAAACGTTTTTAAGCGTAGTTTTGGTAAAAATTCTTACACCAAGTTGGTCATTTTGGCAAGTATCCTCAGCGCACTAACCCCTTGACACAGGTTGACTAACAAGCGTAAAACGCCTGAAGGGAAACACCTCGTAAAATTATAACGTAAATTTCTTTGACGCAAAACATCACAGGTTACCTAACATTACAACGGTACGGTCATAAGCTCCCGGGCAGTTACCAAAGCTTTTCGGAAGTAATGCTGCCTTTGATAAAATCCGACATTAAATATTTGTGTATCATAAAAATTGTATCGTTCATTAAACCCGGTAGTTACTGGACGTGTTTTGTGTTTATTCAAATTCAAGATTCTAAATATTGGAACTCTTTATTTAGAGTTCAGTAACGGTATTTGCTAATTATAACGCTATTTGCCTTGATTTATTCAGTATCTATTCTGCCCTGCGTATATTATTCATTCTCACCACACATACCTAATGCTTAGGCTTTGAATACGGATAAGTATGAAAAAAATCTTTAAAATACTGAACTGTCTACAAACGAGTACCTACGAGTACTAAAATTAAAATCACCCCTTTCTCCCAGATTAGCAAAAAAACAAAAGATGAAGAGTCCCTACACCGCAAGCTTGTTTCACGGCGAACTCTCTCCCTTATCCTGTCGCTATAAAACGGCAGACGATCTAAAAATAAATTGGTGACATCCTGCCACTTCACATGTACTTTTTTCTTAATTTTAGACATAATTGGTACTAATAAAGTCCGTGAAGCGCGGAGGTTGGCTAAGACGTTAGAGACCGTTGGAGATTTGAATTGAAGACAGGTTACTATTGTTGAGATGACCGTTAGAGTGGATTAGTTTGAACTTGTCGTAGGATAATGCTCTATTGTAGTTGTGGTAATCATATTAACAGCAATAGCACTCCCGGACTTATAAGTCTTATACTTTATAAAATGAAGAACTGTTATAATAATAAGATAAAAATTTGAAATAAGTATAACTTTCATCAAGATGAAACACGCTTCCAATTCATCGTCCTATGAACTTTAGTACCCATTATTTGCTTTTGCTATTTTATAGACTGGCGATATTCGTTTCATAACACAGATTTCTTTCATCCGTATCATCAAAGTACACTTCTGAAACACAACGTAACACTTATAAATCTTTATTGAATTGATCTAGATAGACAGCTGGGTCCGATTATGGGATATAGTGTGTAAATCTGGCGTTCGATAGTCTCAATACACGTCGATCTCATGCATATCAAGTTGCTTCATAACGGTTGATTATATCAACGGCTTAAGTATCTGTATTAATTGATCATAGGTTTAACTTATGGATTTTATGTTTTTTCTTTTATATTAGCTTATATATTAGAACATCAATGTTTTCTTTGCATCTTTCAACTTTAACCCTGCATTTAAAACTATAAAGATCAACTGCGGATTACTGCAATACCTCACGCGTCGCTCCAATAGATAAATATTGACAGTTTTACAGCTCAATCAACCGTAAAATCTAAATATCGTGGCCATTAAACAAACCCACGCATATAAACAAACAAGTGTTTCAGTGCAGCGCCGGACGCTTCTCGTTACGGACGTGTGCTGGCGTACGCGCCGATCGTGACGTCATTTACGCGGGAGAAAATCAAACTTGCGAATATAACCCTTAAACTGACAGGATAAGGTTGACTTCAGTTTGAATTAAGTGCTGTTTTAGACGTGAGATGTAATTGACCGTTACAGTGTGACCGTTTTTAATTTGTGCATTGAATGATTAGAGCAATGTGATTTATTTGGGGTGCAGGCAGTTTTCTCAGAATTATTGGAGGAAACGACAAACAATTGCCGTAAATAGAATTATGTGTAATAGCTCTATCGGGCTGTGGTTTATGTGTGGAATTGTTTTGTTATATCTACATGTAAATAAGGAAATTAGGCGAAAACTGGTTTTAACTTGGAAGTTCTTCTTGACAATAAGTGCTCACCTTGGTGTTTCATTACAAAACACCCAACAAATAATTTTACGGCAAAATCCAAATCTATAATTGCGAAACCATACAAAAGACTGATAATATCTCGGCACAGAATCAAATATAGAATCAATAATTCTTCTATATTTTAAACCTTTCTCCGTCAGTGTTCTAAACAGGGCATCAGAAAATGTATTCTTTTCCCAAACAATCTCAGCAGGCGTCCAGCATCCGTAGTCAAGTATGCTAAGCATTTGTTTATCCTAGAATCTGTGTCCCATTTTGAGCTGTCTACACTTGGATTTAAATATAAATATTCCCCTTGTGTTTTGTCCCATTTTCGTTTTGAACTGCACATTTTATTTGTACCAAATGTGCTCCTATATTAAGCACTAGCTAGATACAATTTGCGAAGTATTAAAAGCTATGAAGTTTGCAATATTCGTGCATATGTTTTGCGTAGGAGAAGCGTAATTTTGCATGAAAGTTCACCTTTTTGGTGAACAATAATAGAACAACACATTTAGAAAGATGACTTGCTAGTTCCCTGTTTATCCTCTGGGATCAATTGAAGTAAAATATTTGTCGTCATAATTCGAAGTCGATGTTCGCTGTCAGGCTCGTCAGCTGCGCGTCATCTCGGGAAACTCGTAAATGTCAGCGCAGAGTATCAATCCTTAATTCACACTGCTCGCGACTATCCGTCTGTCAACTGAATCAAATTAGAATAACATCAATGTTTATGTTGTGACTGGTGTATTTGTAGTTTCTACGGTCTTAAAGTTCAAGTTTCTGGAATAATAACGTGTAGCACTGAAGATTTAAATGTAGCGGCAATAAGTTACGCCTCTTCTAAAGCTTCGATTTAAATCAATATGAACATATCCACATACCCACAAAATCAATTTCCCCCAAATTCAACACAATAGCATCTCTCGTGGTCCATTGAGCACATCATAAACATATAGAATACAATCGATGGGCCCTCCACAGTCGGAGGGCGCCTGCCACTTAAAGCGCAGTGTTTACATCGCCATGCTTTATGGGTGAAATTAATGAGGAGCATTGAACTTGACATTTTAATGTACCCCTTGTGTCGCCAGATGGGAGCTTTTTAATGCTGTAATTTAAATTAGATGCAATGGTTGGGGTACCAGATGTACGGGCACACTACTGTTATTACCAATTGTTGGCACTCATGACGTCGTTTGAGATCATGCTTAAACGGTAGCATTTATTCTTGATTCCATCGTTATGAATAGAATCTGATTGTCTAAATACAATAAATCTAACATACATTAACTACTTGTCATCTGTAGTAAGTAGTTGTCAAGTAGTTTGATTAGTGGAAGGGTCAAACATATGTTTAAATTAATGAGTAATTTTAGCGGTTATTGGTTCTGACACACTTCTCCCATTGTTAGCAGCTGTTAACACCTCACACGATTCAATTATCGTATATTTAAACATTTAATGATCACGTTCTAACAGTTAAACAAAGTTGCTCGTTTATTCCCCTTTCATTATCAATCGGTAACAATAAGCAAACACTGCATCTTAACATCGTCAGTTGTTCTGTTTTATAACAATAACATAAAGAAATAAACCTTACTGTCCTCACAATAGAGGTGTTGACTCATATTGAACACGTGCATCCGTTTGCCCACACATGGCTATATTTTTTCTCCGCGTTATTTTTGTACGTAGCTGGATTAGATGGGAGGGTAGTATTATATTTTTGTGATTGTGTAACCTACTAATGCCGAAGTAAGTAGAGCTCAATTTGTATATTTGAATAAAATGAAAGTATGACGTAAAGTTGTAATAAATTTTATTTTTATTGAGGTCGACTCCCAATTCCAACCTTGGTGATCTAATTTTGACGTTTTAAGCGAATATAAGTCTGTAGGTACTTACTTGAACAATATTTGAGGAAAATGTATGTTGATTTTATTTTGTTACTTGTTGTTACTCACAAGTATTGACGCAAATATCCACAGTTTATTTTTGATATTGACGTCCGGGATTTGTAATATAGCATTCGTTTGAAGATTTAATATTAACTATGTATCTTTAGTTTTAGTACCTCGTTTTTCTCGTTTATCAGTTTAATAGGTCTGGGTGAAATGAGCTAAACAATCTACCCACACTTTTCATTCATTGATCAATTTAAAGACGGTATTTCTGTAAAATATACGAGAATTTACATACGCTGACATTAACCTACGCCATTAACACTTCGTATTCAATGAAACTGGTTTTAATTCATGTAAACTCATATCAGCGGTTTTCATTGTAACGTTATTACTACGGAAGCCAGTTCCTTGAGACGCCTATAAAAGTATTCGATTCGCATTTGGGTATCCTCATACATTTTATATCCTCCCAATTATTTAATTGTGCTTCACAATTTTCAGACGTAAGTTGAACAATTTACAGTTTACTTTTGACTGACTTTATAAATAACCCGATAAAGTGCATAATGTGTGAACTAATGAGACGTTGGATAAAAGTGTTGCAATTAAAGTTGGAATTATTCAATGAACTAAAGACATAGTGCTTGTGCAGTTGACGATGTGACTTCATCATGGTGATATTAAGAAGGTTTATGGTATGTTTTATGTCAATAAGTTCGGTTCAATGTATAAATAAATAATGTTTTGCGAGAAATTACCTATTAATCAAAGCTTTTCTTCTTGATCTTAAATTATCTAGTCTCCTACTGTATAAAACGATTCAGCAATATATATTTCAGAGATCAAGGTTATGTTATATATGTATATAAAAGGTAATTTAAACCTACATTAAATATCCTCAATAAATGTTAGCCTCGTCTTTTAATAAATTGAATTTGAATGGAATCTTACACTCCCAATTTTTTTTAAACCATATTACGGAAGTGGACGTAACTTTTCAGTAATGTTTTCACACGTTACCTTGTTCCCAGTGTTCGAGCCTTCGCGACGAGCTGTCAGTGGGCGAGGACAAGTGGAAACAACGACGAAACATCAGCTTCGACCAGAACAGGCAACTGGAAGAGGTTACCAGGGAAAGGTGAGAACTTTGCAATGCTATCTTTATTAAATCAACTTGGTCCGTCTACTGAAAAGAGATTTGTACAGTTTCTTCAAATAAGTTTTCAGCCATCTGACGCCTCGCACATGTGCAGTAGAGTTCCATTCGTGCATTTTAAGTCACTAGTAGCCAACTTGATAGCAGCAGTGACTATAGTTGCATAAACAAACATATAATCTAAAAAAAAATCTTTGAAATCTGATCCCAATAGGGAGCAAAAGAGACGAGGCTAAGCGATGTATGTGATTCGCCGAAGTCGACAAGGGACCTAAATGTGATTATGTATGTGGGAATAAAATAGGTATTCATTCATTAGATTGAATAATATAGTAATAGGACGGGGCCCAAGGTTTCTACTTCCTCTTGGAGGCGCAGATTTTAATGTGGTGCCTACCGTTGTTAAATAATATGTCTGACTTATTAGATGTTGTCGTGACTTATACTTTATGGGAAATTTGGATGATGAATCTAAATGATGATACAATAACAAGAACTGTGTCCTTAAAGATTCTGGCGAATTAGCATTGTGTTTCTAGGCGAAATTAACAAGTTGCAAAAATCGTCCATCTGACATTTGATGGATTTCAGGATATCAGTATTAATTACGTCTGGGACTATAGATGTATTCGGACGACTCGTGTTAAAGTGTAACATGTGTTGTTCCGGCTTGCGTCACGTTCACCCGATCGTCTAAGACGTTGCAGCTGCTCGATACAAACAAACATACACCGCTAATTTATATCCCAAAACGTTTGTGATACTTTGTTTCTTTAAGTGTAGCTTAAATTAAAAAGATACTAGGTTCTTAATGACAGCAAACCTCACTCAACTTTCCTCTCAGGCTTGGAAAATACTTTTAACATGTTTAAAACTTCTTTACGATATTCTCTTGGGTCGCCATGTTTATTGCATTTTGGCTGAAGCAAATATTTTTATAGTTCTAGAAACTAAAGTCTTGATAAAGGTTAAATCTTATACGAATGTGCTTCTCATTTTCCAGGGATGACTTGAAGCGCGTGGCAGTAAGCCTACACCGCGTGGTGGGGCAGTTGGTGGCGTACTGCGCCAGCGCAGAGGACGAGCTCAACCGCACGGTGCTGGGGCAGTTGCTCGCGCGTCTAGTACCTGGGGACAACGAGTGAGTACTGCACATTGTGCTAGCCGTTTTCTTCTAGTTTCTATTTTAATACAGTACTTTTTTTAATTTCCAATTTGTATGAGGTTTCCATTAGGAATTTATTCAGCACCCTAACGAGAATATTTATCGATGATCTATTTAAGACAGAACAAGATCACTGCAACATGTAGGTGCGCCACTGACACAACAAAACCGCTCGGTGCGCGCTCGCTTTGTGTTGTCGCTCTTGAACCGCTTTGATCTATCAGCTCCTGAGATGGATTTAGTTCAGCTGCTCGACTTACTAGGAATATTACTCATACACCCCGTATACCCGTGTACATCAAAATAAAACCTGTGCTTTATAAATATGAACGATGTTAATCCCGTTTTGGGATACACAACTCTTATTATATTTATTTTAGAACTCAGTCTCAAGATTTCATTTCTCGTTAATTGGAAACGGTACCGGATTTTCTAATATGTTTTGTAAACAACCAGCAAATTCAACATCGATTAGTACCACTAAAACAAACAGTGGGTATTTCGGTATGCCAACTGGAAGTGTTATAAAATAACAAGTTCATTATTAGCTCAGCTAATTAGTAATCCCTTAGTGCCTCATTTAGCTGCAGTAACAAACAAAACGTTGAACCCGGAAGATATTAGCTTAGTTCATATTCCCACGACATAAAGACTATAGTACATTTTTAGTGTTACAGTGCTTATTAAAATGACGAAAGGGTAATATGGTGGTTCAGAGTAATTAGCACATTGCTACCTACAGTGGTGTGCGCTCTCGCGGAAGACACGATTTAATACTTACGTCGGTGCTGCTATGTTGGTGACGATGTCCCTCGGTTTATGCGTAGGGTTGGCTCTTGAATTTCTCATATTTTAAAGCAATGGTAATATATTATTTCAATAACGAATCTAAAGTTTTTATTTTCGACGTGATCTAAGTCAGCTGCAATTTTTTCTACCTGTTAATAACCGATTCTGTCCTAAGAAAGATTATATAGCAGACTTTACATATTAATAGGCTGCAATGCTTTAGATTTCAGTTCACGAGAATTTACTCATAGTTCCGATCAAATTATTAAGTACCAGTTTAAGGTGTACCCCCTAGCAAAACCGCATGTTTATAATTACGGGGCGTTAAGATTTGCACAAAATTAATATCCCCGGGAGGCGTCGTCGCTGGCAACACGCCAAACCTCGTGTATTTTCACTAAATTGATGAATTACTTCGATTTGTGAACGGGTGGGATATTGTGTAAATGTGTGACGCACTTCCATCAAACAAGCAAGATACTAGCAATATTTTTATTCGCACATCGACAACCTGCTACTTTCAGAAGTAAACGAGGTTAATCACTGATCAGTGTTTCTTTTGATGATATGTATTTTTAGTTGTACTATTCTTGCAAAATGTTCTTAACATTTCGGCATGCAATTAAATGCTGCCTATAGAGAACGAACTTTTCGGGTTACGTATAATATTAGACATTGTGATAGGTGGTAATATTATCACCAGCTATGTACTGTAGCAGTAATCTGATCTAATAGAGGTGTTGAAATCAGACTCTCAACACGACCATTAGTTGTGTAATGTAAGGCTAGCTAGATGCAAGCGGCTCCCGAAGCAAAACACTGCGCCTAGAAGCATACAAACATAACCGCTATTTACCCACATATGCTCTTAAATATCTTATATTGAATAGCATTATGATCTGTAGTCGCTAGTAGTAGCTAAGGTCTAGTGTCCTATGTGCAACGAGCCTTAGTTGTTAAGTCCACTTGTAGACCACACTTACGCACGGATTTAATACTTAAGTCACTAGACATGCTGGCGTTCAGCCAAGTATCGCTTACGCTCGTAATTGCACTTGTCTCGATGCAGATAAGATTTGTACGACACAAATTATATCATAGCATCGTGTGGTTCATTCCTATCACATGCTTGTGTGAAGAACAGGGAAGTCTGGCTGCGATAAATCTTTAATAGTTATATTTGTATAACGTTAAGGACCGCTACCGGATGCAATAAATAGTATTGCAAACTTTATTACTTGGAAATTAGGGGGACGCATTACTTATATATGGAGTATGGAGGTCTAGCAAAGTTATATGTATGTTAAGAAAAAAATAATCCAGTAGAAATCTTCTACCACCGAGAGATACCATAATGTAGCAACAATAGTATTCCCAAAGTTTAAGTCGTAAAATTACTTCTCAAAATATGAGGACGGTTAAAAGTCGAAAAAGAATTAGATGATCCTGATATGTCCTGGCGATGCGCCAGCGCATATGCCCTTTTCATGTTAGTGGTGCACTTACTCGTGGGTGGCGCTCTAGACGTGATGTCGACACGCACTAAATATGGAATGTCAGGCTCACTTACATTTGCAAAACTGCACATTCTGAGTTCCTAGAAATTTTGCAATGTCCAGGGGTTGCAATAAAAGTTTTAAGTATGCATGTACTAAATTTGTGATTAAAAAAATACTGCAAATAATTTTGCAGTCGCTATAGTTAATACTTATGGGAATCTGTTTATCCCCAGCACGTTGATAGAGGAGGAGTCCCGGCCGAGCACGCCGAACGTGTCGGGCGAGCTCAACCACAGCGTGGTGTCGCGTGCGCCCCGACACGTGCACTTCGCGCCCGACCTCAACACCATACTCTCCGATTTGGATGAGGTGGGGAAATTAATTCAACATTCTTCTGATGTGGTAGCTCACCATCGAATTAATTAAAATACAGAGCACCTAAATAATACAGAGTTCCATTACATACTATCTTGCTAATAAAGTGTTACTAAATACTATGTATTTTATTCAGGAGGGTATAGTAAACTTCCTGCAGCAACAACGGGACTTGAGTGCGGACATTAAGAGGGAGCTAGAGAACTCTCTGAGAAGACTGAGACATGAAGCCCATTCGCTACTCGACTTGTCTGCTAAGCTTGCTCCCCGTGAGTAAATTTTACTTTACACATAATATAACAAAACATACAAAATCGATTGATCTTAGTTATTGCTTAATTACTCATCATTCGTTACAGGAATTCGTCCAGATACGAGTAATATGCTGGAGTCCAGCATACAGATCACCGAGTTAGTGAACGACTTGGATAACAAACAGAACTGCGACAACTGTGAACTGCATCGAAAGGTAAACATTAAATTACAGTACATAAGTTTTTTTTTTTCATTTTTTTTTAATGTTTTTGTAATATAATGAATCGATCACTGTGTTATGTGTCGTTTCTTATAAAATTACGACAGTGAAACAAAGTTGCCAGTATTCTTGGCTTCAATCTTTTTGTTGGATAGGGGTTAAAATAGTTGTTTTGACGTTTAATAGTTACTTGTAAATTGTTATTTTAGAACATGGAAGAGGCGATGGCGGAATGTTTGCAGCGGGAGAACTTGTTGCGGTCAGACTTGGAGGCCGCTATGATCAAGATTGCGCAGCTTATGACCAGCGGCGAGGTCATTGCTGAAGGGTGAGTTTGGTTAAATTTTGTACTTAATTAATAATTAATGAGGATATTTCTTCTTCTGTTTGCCTCTTTTGTTCTCAGCAGGGTCTTGAATGATTTTTCGCCAAAAAACGGTGAACCAAATATGGTATAACTGTTCGACAGGTACGGCACCGGGCAGCAGCTGGGGTCGGGGCGGGCGCGGTCGCGGCCGGCGCCGGCGGCGGCGCAGTCGCTGGACGGCGCCAGCTCGCCGCGCCTGCTGCGCCTGGCGCACGACGTGGACTCGCTGCAGCGCGAGCGGGACGATCTGCACCAGCAGGTAACACTCTTTTCTCCTTACTCCCTGCTCTAGTAAACAGCTGCAAAAGAGTTCACTATTAGCTTGCAATGACACAGAGTTACATATGATTTTGCTATGGAGTGATAGTTTTCTTATCCATATCTTGGAAAGAACCTTGAGCGAATTGCTTTCAAGTAATCTTGTCTAATGCTAACATTACTTAAAGCGAAAAATTGTTGGACTCGTCAAAAATTCATCTTCTATTGTTACAAAAGGTATGATAAAATATTCATCATCTATATATATAAAAATCAATGCCACTTTTCGTTGTAATTCCATAACTCAAGAACGGGCTCACTTATCCAAACCAAATGCTTAGGATTTGGTCGGCATATTTAGTAGATGGTTTATGTGAAGTTTGCACAAAATCGGTCGAGCGGTTCCTCATTTGTCACATTTTTTGTAATAAATGAATTCAATAGAAACTTTTTTCACAGAAACTTTTTTGAAGTTTTGTTGACAGGACAAGCACGTTGTTATGTCATTCATGCCGTCAATTCATTTTGGACGTGGTTTGATTAAATCATATTATCAGCGATAAATTTCTTTTCACATAATTGCATTTGCAGTGCATTCATACAAACGGTGAGTCCTGAATTTATGTATACTTTTCTAAGTTGCCGTATATGATTTCACATGGCATCATATGCGACAGCTTCTTGGGAATTTGTTTTTTTTTTGTTCTAATTTTTTTTTTCGATTTTTAAGCGAAAACATATGTGCATACGGGAAAAATGCCACCAGCCAGACGAGCAAATATAGGTCGGCGAACGCGTAATGCAAATGATGTGGCATTACTAAGACGATCACAGACTGCAGATGAACGCGCACAAGCTAATGCATCGCAGCGTGAACGTAATGCACGCAATAGATTTGTTAACCCAGTACCTGTACTGAATCTTGCACGGCCATCACGAATACGTCGTGCTGTTTTGGCTGAAATGATGCGTGCTGCTTTTAATTACAACAGTCTGGTGGCACAGGTAAAACGTTCGTTATATCATTGATTTTAGCGACTATTCGATCAGATCAGAAAATTGCACTAGCACTTGCATCTTCGGGAATTGCTGCTACATTATTAGAAGGTGGTCGGACCGCACACTCTGCGGAAATGGAAAAACAAAAAATATTGTTTATCCAAATGTTTTGGATTAAGTGTGTTGTAAATAGCTAGCAATTGATTTCGATTTTAAATAAAATATTTTTTTGATTAAATAAATGAATTTGATGTTCCGATTTGTTTATTTTATTTCACTTTATACGTAGCGAAGCACGTACCGGGCCGCTAGTTGTATATATATGAAAATATGTATCATTCACATAAATATGTATATTAACACCAATGCATTAGATGTAAATATTTATATTTGTAATCACTAACCTGACAAAATTTCGCACCGTAACACGCTGCGCACGCGCAGGTCAAGAGGATGACAGATTCACCCGTACATAAGATATGTTGCGAGAAGGTAATCGCGCGCTAACATGCTTCTGTATTATGTTCATATGCCTTTAATTGGTGTAGCTGCATGTATTTATGCTTGTTTTACTCATTAAGTTAGGTCTTAAGTTTTTCAATCCTCTAAATTTGAAGAAAACTTAATATTAGCGGCATTCATTATTATCATTATATTATTCAATTCGTAATGTGACTCGCATGTCTTCGATGAATTCGTGATATGTCTAGGATTCTATTTTGTATTGTATTTTTATGTGTAGTGTATGATTGTTTAACTTAATCTTCTCTTTGTAATGTGTTTAGTTAAGTAAAATGTACACAAATTAATAATGGCAAAACAATAACTTTGCCCTGCCGCGTTTAGTTCATATTAGATAAAAATGGGACAGTTGTTTATAATAATAATTGTTGTTTTTCCTTCATTAGATTATATTGGGGTTTATTCAAGAACATTTGGGGATAACAATTGTTTTATTAAGCTTACATAGTAATTTCGTGCTATGTAACGCAGCTGGAGGCAGCGAACCGCCAGTTGCGCTCGACGCGTCAGTTCGTGGAGGAGCAGGCGTCGGAGCGCGAGGCGGAGCGCGACGAGTTCGCGCGGCGCGTGCGCGACCTGCGCGACGACAACGCGCGCCTCGCCACGCGCCTGCAGAACAACGCGCGCATACTCAGCGAGGTCAGCGCCGCCGCGTTGTGCTCTGCTATTGTAGCTGTTTAGTCAACGCACTCTGCTCACTTCTACAGCGTTTCTTCATTTTTAATAGATTAGAAATACGACATTGGATCAAACACACAAAAAAGGCCTAAAAAAATATTGCGGCATCGTTGATGCTAAAATGTCCTTTTAAAAACAATGCAAGAAGCGCTGTACGGACAGCATCTAGATTTGTTCATATGTGGCGTGGTTCTACGTTTGTTTGTTCACTTATTTAAAATTTTGCTTGTGATACATTTTATGAACAATTTCTGTAAATAATTCCATTACAAAAAAAAAACTTTTAAAAAGTTTTGATTTTCAAGTATAACAAGCAAAATTTATTTTTCTTTACTAAAATAATTTGGTTGATGGCACTTCTCACTTTTTTTTTCAACCTTACCTACTAAATGATTTTTTTTTTTAATTGCACACTCACTAATCTAATTGACTTGCTAATACGACAAACAACAATTTAGTCAGTCTTAACAATTTTTCTTGTACGTCTCCTCATCAAATAGCCGAAAGCTTTGTGAAAGTTTGTTCACAAAGCTAAGTAACGTTTGTCGTATCGGTAAGCGGTAACTAACCCGGCGGCACGGTCTCCCTACAGATGCACTGCCTGCGCCTCACGTATTGCAACTGTCGTGAACACGACGCGCACGTAAGTCTGCTATGTCTTGTTTATGTACGCACCTTGTGTCAGGTTAAGTGTTATAAAGTTATATATTATATATACTCAAAAGCATTGAATAGTAACTGCAGTCATTCTTAATTTTAACCAAAAACTACTTTGCATAACTCAGGCAATCAATTGAATAACCCAATATTTTCTAATCCTTATAAGAATATCAATGCGAAAATACCGACTAAGACTACTAAACCGAATTAAAAATATTTATATGAGTACACGGGTAGTCTAGAGCCTGATAATTGAAATAGTTTACATTTTACCCTGTTGTAAGAAATGGTTCTATCGTTCTGCCTACATGGGGAATAGTAAGTTTAGGGCCAGGCTGGTCTCTATCTGGTGGATAATTTCATACAAATTCTGACCCATTTTTTAATTTATCTGGTAGATAGAGGCTATCCGTAACCAGTGAAACTTTCCCTTATTATTTTGAACATCTACCGTTTATTCATTGCTAGTTTTACTGTTACTTAAAAAAGCACTTAACCTGACATAGACGGTATAACTTATGTCCTTCTGTTGTTGTCTGTTTATGTTGTCGATGCTACTGTGTAGTGCAGTTTATGTGTACTTGTTGTGGTTTATTGCACTTAACAGCATGTTGAGCACCACTAAACGAGTATGATGTCCATTATATTTTCTCTTTTTATTTGATAACTATCCTTTTCTATCTATTTGTTAACCATCATAAATAACGAATCAACAGTTTTTATCCAAGACTTCTCAATCTCTATAGATCACTTCCATTTCCTAACTAAGCACTAACCCAATTTCCATATTCGATATCTCAGTATCGAAATCACCAGCCTTCTCATCTTCTCACATTTTCCCTCACGAAACAGGTGGAACAGCTCGAAGCGCAAACTCGGGAGATGAACCAAATTATAACCGAACTAGAAACCCGAAAGGCCTCTACTGACGACCAGTTAAAAGCTTCAGAAGAAAAAGTTGTCCTACTCAGAGATATCATTGGCAATTTAGAAAGTCAACTAGAACAAAAGACGACGCATGAAACAGAGATACTGGAACAGTTAGAACAAATGAAGAATACAATAGATGAGAGAGATAGCAAGATGAGGACCTTGTTGGGGGAACTGGAGTCGCTAAAGAGTGAACGAAATGAACAGAGTGACGTCATGTGTGTCAAGTGTAGCCAGGAGGAGGAGAAGATTACGGAACTGATGGAAAGGGTTAAAGAGCAGGTTTGTTACGACGGAACATATTGCCTTCAGTTTTTTGTAAATATATTTCAGTGTAAATAGTAAACAAATAATTGGCAGCCATAATATTTTAGTGTACAGACCCATTTGCTACTTGTGACTCGTCATCTAATTTACTATGTATGTTTATTTCATTGCCAATATTCATTAACCAAGGCAGATTTTATAAAGAGTAAATGTTTATTTGCCTTTGTAGAGTCCAACACTAGTAAAACATATGCATAGTGGTCGATATTCATAGTAGTATTACCCCACAGTGCCAGTTCCTGGAGGATCAAATCCATCGGCGCACGCGCAAGCTGGAGCGCTTTCACGAACAGTGTTCCACCAGCTGCAGCGAGCCCAGCGAAGATGTCTCGCTGAGAGACCAGCGACATAGGCACTTGGAGGTAATATTATGCACACACTGCTCGGTTTTAATGTCCATATAAATACGTCTAGTGGAAAGAAAGCCACCTTAATAGATTTATTTTCATATAATAGATACTATTTAAAGTCATAGGACTGTATAAAATATTAAAATGGAAATCAGACGAATGACTGCACTGACTGTTGGATGTGTAGATTTGTCGGGTTTGTCTATTCTCTACTAAAAATACATCATAGATTTTATTATTATAAAGATTGATCTCTAGACTTCATTTCATTGAAGTGTCAAGACTACTGTTCAGCAAACCTGTAACGTGATTCGTCCACCCAGGTGAAATCCCCGGACACAGAGGCGAGTCCCCGCGCCGAGCGCCTGTGCGAGCTGGCGGCCGTGTGGGACTGCTTCCTCACGCACGCCCGCGCTGAGGACGCCGTGCTCAAGAGAGTCGCTGATCTCGAGATGCAGAGGGCACAACTCAAGGATATTGCGCAGGTGAGTCGTCCACAAAAGTTTGTACCCTGATATCAAGGGAAGTTTATAGCAAATATGCGCCTGAGAGGTCGGTCGCTACGTATACAATATTGGTGCAAGCAGCCTTATGCAGAAAGGGTGTGACCCAAGCTACACAGTTACAAGCTAGCACATGCACAAACTTCACCATGAACAAACAACATTTTTTGTTTTTGCTACACAAGAAGAAAGTTACACGAAGCGACTTGGACCACAGTACCGTATTGTTCAGCTACCACGACTAACGGCCGGATTTGTTTCTGCAGCAAGCAAGCTTTATTTAATGAGAACAAATTAAATTCTGAGAGCAAGAACATGTTTCGCTTCCTATGTGAATGAAAGCATTATTTTTTTTGGCGACAGAATTAATTTAACACCGAATATGAGTAAAATAAGTCAGTGCCAAGGTATATTCGTCGTCATTTACTTTTTGTCAGTAACATACATACAAAAACACTAAAATAATTTTCCAAATTTAAGTATGATCTTACATTCCTCAGGATTTTAAATGGATTTTTCAAAGTGCTATAAAAGTTTATATTCGTGCAGATAAAATATACCAAAAGTATTTCAAACGTGAGTCAACGACACGTGAGTCAACGACACGTGAAAGTATATCGAAGCCTAAAATATTTTCTAAGACAAAACGTGGGTAGGCAGTTACTGGCAATTGATTATTCTGACAATGAGCGCATAGTAAATGTTCAAGATTCGTAAAATATTATTACGGGCGCTTACACATACGCATTCCGATGCTACTGTTATTGAATAGATTGTCGGTTTTAACTATCAAAATTGTCGCACGTGTGTAACACTGGATCTTCATAAATATTTTTTACTCAAGTTGCTCATCAGATTACATTTAGCGGGGTCTCGTTTGTGTCGACGGGGCGGATACTATGTATTTTGCGATCTCCCGTCGACAAATACCTTGAAAATATGAATGGGGTATTTCATATTTAATACCGGACCAAAAATTAAATGTAACACTTTTTTGTACCAATATGAACCTTGGGTTACGTAACACTAGTGACAGTGAACATTCGAGGCACAATATTTCCTGGATAAAACATGTCGTTGTACACCCAGAGACCTTGGTAGCGCTCCATTGATGGCTGGCGAGCCGCCAAAGATTTATTTTGATAACGCACCGCTCTTTCACAATGACTGGCCAACGGTAGCGAAATGTCAATTTCGCGGTTCAAAGTCGCCTTTCGACATTTTTTATGCCGAATTTTCTCCCTGGAGTGTTCTCAATGAAAAGTTTGAAAGTCAATGTTACAAGAATGTAATATTCTTAAATGTTTTAACCAGATATTCTAAAAAAACCCAGTCTCCAAAATGTTTGTGTAGTGCAATGATAGTTTGATAGAGCAATTTCGATCTTCAGAGAAGAGCTGGCGTCCCATCGCAGCGATTAGCGCGTTAATCGTATTTCTGCGTATTGCCTGGCAACGATGATGAAGCTGTCACACATGTAATTGTCACCTTGTTCAACGAATTATACGTTTTCATTTGTTCGATTCGCGATGATTTTATTTTATTAAGAGTATGGAAATAGCTTTCCTTCATTATTTTGAATCCCTTTTTGTTGTCTGCAATGCATACCGCCTTACCACTTTGGATATATCAAACGCCTATAAAAAAAGCATATTAGGTATAACAAATAGATAAACGTTAATAGTTTTTCTTCACCAAAATCATGTACTGTGTTCCCGATACCTTTTAATAATATGAACTGAACGCCAGCCGGTGAACGGAGCTTTAGTAATATAAAATGCACACACAATCTATTAGTGGTTCTCCATTTGAATGAAATAGTAAACAGCAGTTATAGGGTCTAATTATGCTTTGTAAACAACACGATTAAAGCTACCACTGAGGTATTCTTACACAGGTCATGTAAATTGTACTTAGATACCCGATGAATCCTGACATAAAACAACACCTACATAGAACGAATGGATTTAGTGAAGCTCTCTGCACAGTTTGGAGAAATATAAACATCTCTCAAGAATCTATCACTAGAACTTTTCACAAATACCTTATTCCGAAAATAAAGCATCTTGATCGCATGACATCATGCTGAAAAGCATAGTGCACGTTATCACAACAATCACCCTCTATTTTCGTTGTAGACTTTCGCTCCACGACACGCCGCAGCGACTCCGCAAATAAACAATGAATAAGCCCCGAATTACCGCCAATAGATGAAAGATGTTCACCAAATATTCTGTAAAAATACCCTCAAGTTCAATGATAAGTGTTTGCTTTAGTTGTTTGGTTTACATTAAAGTACTTGATGTATGGTTATTAGTATGTTTGGGAACGGATGTTTGAGGCAGATAATCGTTATAGATTCTTTAGAAATCGGATGTTTTATGCCGATCCAGGAATTTGGGAGTTCGTTCAACCTTGTTTTCTGGGGTTTAAAGTTTTCATACAAGGTGTTTCGCACCCTAGAGAAGGTGTCCTTATTCTTTTTAGTAGTACATTCCGCAGTATTGCCTCTGGTTATACAATAAAAACACGAAAAAATCATAAGCTGGGATAATTGAGCGGTTTTGACGTCATTTGACTATAAATAACTCAAATCAATGTAATCAGATATTATTGCTATATATTTATTTGCGTTAAATAAATATATGAATAAATATACGACAAATATTAATTCTGGCGTATCCATGTTTACTCGGCGTCCATGCGCCTATCCGTTTGTTTTGACTCGCGCTCAGATTTGCGAGCGATACATCAGTATAGTTGGAGTTCGCGCTACTATTGCAACAGTTAGCCCAGTTCCTGGCAGTTCGGCGCTAAGATTTAATGGATTAAAGGCGTATTTTCTCAACAACTTCGACTGCTAATGGCTTGACCTCATTCAGAAGGAAGCGCATTCGAAATCATAGGAAAGGCGTGCCGTTTCTTTGAGGATATAGTTTTTTGTAATTTCCATTGATAATACAGATCTGGCGAATAACTACCCAAAAGAGTTTAGGCCTCACACACACGTGATATGATATATACCCAAAAGTGGGGAACCATAAGGTTGCTGATAGTGAGGGTTCTGAAAATACCTGGAAAAATGAGTATTCATATAGCCTATTTGCTTGTCGAATGTTTCATATGTTTGTGGGCGAGAGTTCCCTATACATTGACCTTCCGCAGCCCACGGGGCTCGCACTAGGTATTAGTCACCCGTTCCTACTGACGAACACAGCCGCGTGTCATTCGCAGTAATTTGCCCGACCCTAATATGCGGGATGTACTCTCTCCGCTCTCTCAATTTACATTATGAGTTTTATTGACTAGAGCTGCAGGGCCGACAGTGTATTTTTTGGTGTTTTATTTTAGTAAAAGATTGCAGAAATCTTTTTTTTGTTAATTTTGAACTATAAAAAGTAATTTTAGAAAGGTGATGCAAAGTTCAGGTTATTAAGATCTCAAAGCGCTGTCATTAGTTTTGTACATTTCTTTTCACACATTTAGATGCAATGAAAGTGTTTGGCATCTGGCCAAAATTACCGTCAACGTTAGCGCCTCGTATCCTATAACTTAAAAGCTTCATCCGTATGTAATCCAACACTAACTCGACTTAGTCTAAAACAAACTCCGAAACCCAATCTTCCATTTTCCACACTAGTGATAAAACAAGTTGATGTTGTTCAACAATAAGCGGCCGTAACCGTTGTAACCCATTTACTGGTTCGCGATTAACCCTCCGGTTACACAAGCAGGAAGATAAACACTGGACAGAAATAGATGGCAACCCTACGTGTTGTACGCGCACTCACACCGTCACGCGCTGGTGTGGGTTAAATATAGGAGCTGAAGAGAATGCGTAAAATGCGTGGATGTGGCATTGGAGTATGGTCATTTGTTTTTGCTATTAATTGAAGTAATAGGAGTTTAGCTTTTATTTTGTTATATTGCTGTCGCGATGTGATGTCTTTCTGACAATTATATATTTTCCTGCTACGTATACTACTATTAAATTAGTATAATAATCGGTTTAAACATTTAAGATGTTATTCAATAAATGGATATGAATATATACGTAATGAATAAATAGTTTGATTTAAAGTAGTTTAATTTTGGGGGAAAAAAATACTTTGTTTTCTCATCTTTAATTATTTTACTGTTTGTTGAGTTGTGTCCAACACTTCGCGCATCCACGACTCACTCTACCCGCGCATCGAAACGTCTGAGTTCAGTCTCTCCCGATGCTTCAGAGCGTGTTCTGCTGCCGTAAGCTCTCTACCTCACCCGCTCAGCCATTAAAGCACGTCATCCATTGCACGCGCTCATCAAAATGTGATGTGTAACAATAGGACATAACTAGCAATGTAACAGTGGTAGCTTAGAGTCGCGTTATCGCGTCCATGTAGTGATCCGTGTGTGATGTTTGTTTGGAGCTACTTTACGAAGTACGTTAGGATGGGGTTGCCGGATCTTACGGTGAGTTTAATTTGTGGATCGCTTTAAATAATAATCTTTATGAATTATATATATATATATATATATATATATATATATATATATATATATATATATATATTCTTCAAAATTTTATATGTTTGAAATATTGGTTCATAATACGAAGGATGTAATCAGGTTTAAAATTAATATGTACTTTTCTAACAATCTTTAAACAATCAATGCAAAGGGGACAATAAGACCTTGCAAACTACAAGTCAACTTCAAACAAAGTCAACTTTTTGGGGATGAGTTTGTCCCTACATCGGAAAAAATGTAAACAAGACTCAAGAAAATACTCAAAACAAGACTTAGAGTTAGAGTGTAGGTGGTGTAAAGAAAATCATCTCATTGTTATTTAACAGAATCAGTGTCTTAGTATTACCATTTCTTCCCATCATGTAAATACAATAATCGTGCGTCAGACGCTGCCAACTGCGCATCACGGACGTTTTCATATAAATACGTCGCAATGTCGCCGGGAAAGCTTGCTGAAAACTCTGGCGGGAATATGATAGGTTTACGAGTGTGTCAGTAATTCATGGCTGGCCGTTTGCATGAGAGTCTGAGCTGTAAATCTGAAAATTGATGATGTGATTAGAATTTTACACATTGGATAACTGTTTTGCTCTGAAATTCTGTTATAGATATTTTCAATTAATTAGATTTTAGATGGATGTCTGGAGTTTTGATAAGTTGATGAGATAATTTATTCTATTTTTCCTTTATTTTTATAAAAAAACTCTTTGTTCCTACGTGTTTTAGTAGCGTATGTAGTAATAAGCGTATGTATATAATACATAGGTTTTGCCTAGGTAGTGGATGCGTTCAAACTTTCCTAGACCGTGTTGTCTCTTTACCCAACGTTACATGTATATGTGTACACATTCGAACCAATAATGCAACCATGAAGCAAATGCTTCATAGCTTTCTTGTAAAGAGGTGCTTATTTTTTTTAATTGCCTTCTGAAATAAATATACATGTCGAAAGCGACCAGCAACAACTACAATATGCGATCTTGCATTGTATACTTTCAATACACTAAATAGTTCAATCTGCCGTCGTGTTGTTGTATAATTTATCACTTTCAATTGGCATTGGCAACGTTATTGTCATGTCTTTGTGCATGATGTCTTTGTAAGAGTTTTAGACTTGGTAACAAGGAACACGTAGGCAGACATCTTATGGCTTTCAGGGCAAAACTATGTACTTAAAAACTCTTGCTTAGGGTTACCAAATTATTAAAGTACTCATTCAGCTCCATACACTTCACTGCGCACGGCTTCGACATGTAGGTTAAAATGAAAATAATCTGCAAGTGCCAGATAAAGAATTTATGTCTTGTCAACATTCAAGTAAAAGTTGCATATTTTAACAAAAAGTTAAAAGGGGAAGCTGAACTGCTTACGTTTAAAAACAAACCTGCAGGTCAACGAACCAAGTGGTCGGTTTGAACTCAATAACAAAAGCTAACAACGCTTTGTGTAACGCCGCTATCTGAAAACGCTTCTTAATTCGTTGTATCTTAATGGCTTACCCATATTAGTTTTAACGTCGGTAGGATAGATATAACTTCCGTCATTCGTTATGGATTGTTAACTAAACAATAACTATTGTTTCTAAATGCAGTAACTCAATTAACTGCTACAATAGACTCGTTATGTCTTAAATAGACTTAGTGGTCTCGTGTCTGAATGCAAATAAACACGAGTCGGGTAAATTAAAACAAGAAAAAAAAATGATGATCATGATCAATGTACCTACAGGAGCAACGCCAAATCGGTATTCATTTCGATAAAATCAGTCTGCTAGATTCACCTTCTCCCACAAAAGCCATCAAAAATCGATAGTCCGATTTGTAGAAACGTCGTAATTATTGGTTATCTGGACGAAAGTCTGCGATATTAACAAATTCTTATATCAAGATTAAAACGCATAACTCTGCAAAATCCGAATCAGTAAACCAATAAAACAGTTATTATACAACACAACTGGGTCATCCATTGATTAAACTATAGTATCCGACCTAATGATCTTTGCAGCCGTGGTTAGCGGTGTCGGAACTGTGTCGCGGTGTAAATATAGCGTCTCATGACTAACTGCGCTGAACTTTGTGTTCCAATCGTGACACACGTTAGCTGCCAGGCGCAGACAGCTTCCCTTCTACCAGGTGGACTCACCAGCTGGCTTTCTACGCCTAAATGTCAATTGTAACGTGACGCGTTTACTCGCTACGCTTATGGCAACGCATTAGCACCTTGTCAGTTTGAAAACAAATCTCATGTGTTATTGATTTATTTTCTTTACTCATGTCCATCTCTAATATAATATCATCTCGGATGTTATTATGATCACACTCAGATTATATATCAGTCAATAAAACAGGAAAGCATTCATAATAATACTCCCATTTTTGCTTGCTTCACTTTCGACACTAACACTCCTTAACCTCGTGTGGTTTTGTCCCCAGGAGGTGCGAGCGGAGCGCGATGTGCTGCAGGCCCGCATGTCGGAGCAGGCGCTCAAGATCTCGTCGCTGTCGGCGCGCCTGCAGCAGCAGCGCAACGATGCTGAAGCCCTCTCGCACCAGGCCACCAGCCAACTCAGCGTGCAGCTGCATGATGCACTCGCCGAGGTAACCCATGCGATTATCACTGCTGAATACTATTCCAACAATCATTATATCGGATGAAAGACGTCCACTGGTGGTGTATCAATAAGGCGCTATCGTAAGTGCCGAGAGAATCCATTCTACTACGGCCGTGTATTTACCACAACTCCATAATGGTTTTGCTACTAACGCCTCTTGTAAAGACTTCAAATCTCGTCTAGAGTCTATCCCATTACCATTTACTGGGGTCACCGTTATAGAACATTCTGTGGCAATTGGCACGTATATTTATTTCTAAACATGTCTTATCTACAGGTGCAAAGGTTGAAAGAAGAGTTGGATTCGAAGGACAAACAGTTGATACGAGTCAAGCAGAACCTAGAGGAGAGAGAGAAACTGCACGATGAGCATCACTCCTTGTACGGGAACTCATGTGAGTTGCATTTCATCATCAGACTTTTCTATTATCCAACTGCGCGAAACATACCTTTTCTCACACATAAGAATGTGCCTTAATCGCCTAGCTTGCTGAAGACGGATTGGCGATTTGATACTTTTAAGTCTAGGTTTCCTTAACATGATTCTTTCACTATTACTCAGTCAATTAATAATAACTCTTAGAAAATCGAATCCGCATTGTATTTGAGAAGCTTTTACTACAAGACCAGCATGAATTAGGTATGCTTATCTAGGTTTTCTATTTAACTATGTAAAAAGTTTCGTTATGTACTCCAAACCCATATCATAGATCTGTTCTGATCAAGAATCAAGCGTGTGAACGTATGTTTTTCCCGTTGAGTCACTTTGATAAAATGAACAACACTTTTGATGATGACTCAATTTGTTTGCTCATGATAACGCCATTCCTATGTGGTTCAAGTGTTATTACTAGACATTAAAGAAAAAAAAAATAATGACACGCGATTTTTATCTCAAAAACTGGTAAAAAGCTAGGTATGTGGTCTTATATGTCCAAACCAAATCTAATGTCTTTTTTATCTACCAGGTAATCCCAAAGACAAGGTGATAATACTAGAGCGTGAGCTATCAACAGCTCAGTCGCGCATCGCCCAACTGGAGGGCTTAGCGAACAGCTTGGAGAAAGACAAGGAAGAACTGCTAATCAACATCAGGGACCACCAGAGGGCGCTGGCGGAGAAGGAGGATCAACTACAAGAGTTGCTGGGTAAGTCAGTGGTAGTCGAGTTGATATACTATGTTCCATCTAACAATTCACTTAGAAAGTTACGGTGATATTTCCCATAAGACGTTTGGCTTTATGAAAATCACGCAAAGTAGAAGTTGCGATCGTCAATATATTGTCATTAAACTGTCAAAACATAAAAAAGTTATTGCAATGGTACAAAATTGAGTTTGATTCATGAAATGAGTGCATTTAATCAAATGATGTCATGTTCTAAGCAATATGAATTTCTGGTCCGAGATATTTAATTTGTCCTTATGAATTAAGGCTAACACGACGCAAAACCATGAGTAATAGATAAACATATCAGTGTATTTGTAAAACTAATTGAAATGATTGGCAGTATTTTTTCACTTCATCAAAACAGACACAACACGATACGTTTAGACATTATTCCATATTATTTATTTATTTTCTCTTAGAAGCTTGCCAAGCGCTCGAGTTCGTAAATTATTAGCGTAGGCATACAAACTTGCTCTTAGTTCGCAAAACAGTTCCATTTCGCTCCAATGATTCATGTAGTCTGTTTTCCAGTTTTGTTTTAGGACTTTACATCAGTCTAGACTAATTATACGTAGATTTGGATTTATTCCAACTTCCTCGCAATTATTTAGGTTAACGTTGAAGGATCCGTCTGGCTAACTTTCGCAGTTAAATATGATTTATTGCTCGTTTCACAGCGCTAAAACTGGACGAAGATAACCAAAAGGAGGAGAATGGCGATGTCTTAGAAGGCAAAGCTTCCGCGAGGACTCTCAGTGACATCGTTTCTATATCTGAATTCGACGAACAAGACCTGCAAATGCGCAGGGCGGAACTGAAAGGACAAAATGTCAGCCTGACCGGCGCGCCTTACGCTGATACTACCAAAGAGAAAACTTTGAACAGGACATTGCCGCCTGAACTCGATAAACCAAACATGAGTTCCCTAAACATTGAATTTACCGACCATTTCGACCTACCTGGTTACACCCCGCGAGCTGACTCCCTGCCCGCGCATTTAACGTCAACGCAAAATAAAGATCTACTGAAACAGTACAAGCGAAATGTCAACGAAACTACAATGTTTAGTATTGAAACGAAACATGCGCAGATCATACAGGACAATTGCTCAATGTACCCCAACAGGGACGCCAACGACAGTAAAGACGTTAGCGTGGAACCGAAGAAAATTAACTTTTCCCTGGAAACTAACGACAATAAAACGCACAATGACTTCACCTCATTAGGGGAGCTCGGAATAACTCTGGACGTAAAACAAGAAAACTTCCCAGATATCCTCACACAATTGAAACATGAGATAAAAAAATCTAGGACAGAGTTAGAAACTTGCAAGTCTGAACTCAAAAATGCTGAGGAACAGCTCTGTGAATTCCCCGCTTTGAAAGAAGAAGTAGAAGAACTCAAAGGTTTGCTAGAGAATACGATGTCCACCATGGAACACGACAAGAAATTCTATGAGAACCAGTTAGATAATTTCTCTTCAAACAAAAATTTGCTCGAACAAAGACTTGGGGAATTGACACAAGAAGTTAATGATAAATCCAAAGACTTGCACTTGCTCAAAGAAGACATTCTGAGGCGAGAAAATATGATTCTAGAACTCGCTAAAGAGAAACGTAACTTGACGAACAAAATGACTGAACTAGAAGTTAAGATTGACGAGCTACAGAGCAGGAACAACGCTTTGGAAAAATATGAGAGTGAAAACCATCAAATGAGAGAGAAAGTTAACGAGCTTCAGAAGTTACAGCAACTTGTGTCTGAAAAGAACCAACAGATTGACAGCTTGAACCAACATTTGGACAGATTGGATGACTTGCAAAGATGTCTCAATGACAAAACGGAAGAATTTGATAATCTTAAGGAGGCATTCGAAGAGAAATCCAATGAAGTATTCCACCTACAAGATACAGTAGAAGCTTTAAATCGTGACGTTGCAAAACTGAATGAAGAAAATGATAATTTGAACACTCACAACAAAGATTTGACTTTGAAATTGACGAAACTTGAAAAAGAGCAAGAAAATGCTTCCCTCAAACTGAAGAGCAACGAGAGTGAATTGATTCGAGTAAATTCTCTTAACAACGAACTTACAGCAAAGATAGACGAGCTTAAACTGCTGACAGACAAGCTTAAAGACAAGGAGACAGAAATAGAGATATTACACGAGGATATCAATGCCTTCCACGAAGAGATAGCTACTCTTAAAGAGCAGTTAAAGATGGTTTCACGGAGTCCTTCTCCTCGCAGCAAGAGTGGAGACGAGAGGAAGTCGTTGGACCGACAGGCGAGCAATGACAAGAAGCAGTTAGTGAAGATACGAAAACAGATCTCCCTACTGCAACATGAACTTGACTTCAACAAGAAAGAGTTGAATGATAAGGTATGATTTCATATTGTTTCCTTAATACGTGGGCGTTTAGAAAATAGGGTAAACTGATTCATAAATATTAGTGTTAACATAGTCTGCCGTGCCAATGAATGAATTAAGGCCATTTGACGTAGAATGCCAAAAATAGGTGTTACCGTGGCCAGACCGAACAAAATATAATGAAAGCAGGATAAGGCGCCTGTTGTTTCTATGTAATGAATAAAATCATAGAACAATCTAAGTTCACTTATTTACTAGACACATTTTGGGTTTATATAATTAATTTAAAATTTCAGTTAGTTTACTAATATTTTAATTACCAATGCTTCTTTATACAACCTGCAGGCATTCGAGCTAGCGAAAGCGAAACTAGACGTGACAGAACTGCGCAACAGCCTGAGCCAGGCCGGCAAGGAGGCGGCCGACAGCGGCGCGGCGCAGGCCGAGCTGCAGCTGCGCAGCGACAGCTTGCAGCAGGAGGTGCAGCACCTCATGGAGGAGAAGGAACAGCTAGCGCAGCAGCTCGATGCCGTTGTCGCGAGGTCAGTATATGTTGTTATTCTTTATAATATTATATGAATAACTTTCCTTCTTTATGAAGGCTTCTAGAGGGCTACCCTTTATGGTTTTGTGTTGATCCAAACTTTGTAGATTTTTGTACTTAATTATTTTTTTGTGTTATATCTTGCTTATACTTGGTGTTTGGTTCACAGAATGCGAGAAGAGTCGAACGTGGGCGAGCTAAAGAATAAACTTCGGCAGAAAGTGGAGAGGTGTCAGGAATTAGAAGCGGAACTAGAAAACTTAAGGGAACTTGTGGACAGGTAACTACGAACTTTGTGTTGCTGTGTGTTAGGTGTTTTATTTATGATTCTAAAAACACTTGTGAACGATACAGCTAAATTGATGCAGTGAATGAATTTCTGCCTTCGGGGAAATACTCTAGGATATAAATTAGGAGGATTTATAAGGTTGATGTTTATTCTGTGCACTTTCATAGACATATAATTATGTGTTACTTGGCCAGACTCCGTCTATCCCCCGGGCGGGAAGTACGCACATCAGCAGACGAGCGCCGCGCAGTGGCCGTGCGCTCGCCCACCGCCGAACTCGAGCGGGCCCTGAGGGACCAGCTCGACTACTCGCACACCTTAGACGAGGATATCATGGAACAGGTCAGTCTTCCTACTTACTTTTAATATCAAGCATTTGCTTCTAGCTGTTTCCCAAATTTAGAGTTAGTCTGTAGTTAATAACACTTTCACGTAGACTTCGCCGTAGTCATTTATAATCCATGAAATTGTATGAATGTGTTTATTTCAAATCGGTTTTTCGTTTATCAGATTTTGTCGGCAAGCAGCGACGAACGAGAAGACATACCGCGTCTCGCTTTGAATACATCAAAGTAAGTACAATTTTTACACTTCATTTGTCATGTAAGCAGTCAAGAATGCTAAACACAATGATAGTTAACTGTATATAATTAACTAGCTTTCGCCAGCGGTTTTCCGCGTCCCTTGTGAACTTGCGCACCCGGTAAAGGATAAAACCTTCCTCAATAAATGAGCTATCTAACACTGACAGATTTTTTCAAATCCGACCAGCTCCTAAGGTTAGCACGCTTTAACTAACTTATGTATTTGCATACAGATCGTCTAGTTCGATCCACTCGTCGTCATCAGATCGTCTCAATAGACTGCGCACGGAGAACGACAAACTGCTCATGCAGGTCAGCAATCTTGAAGCGAGACTTAAGGACAAGGACGCGCTCATTGCTGAACTTAACAGGTAATTGATAAAGGCTTTGCAGCAGTGAATTCAGGTTACAATCAGCGATGACTGTTAAAAACCGTTGAACATGTTTTGCGAGAATACGCTAGACAAACATTTCTCATCTAAAATTATGCTCCATATTACATGGAACGTAATAAAATAACTAACAGTAAACAATTATGTTTGGCGAGCAAGTACTCGGATTGCAATATCAACAATCACTTTGTTCTATTCTGAGTTTTCGCTGAGGTCGGTCATCTACATTTTATACCATGACTTGTTACTTCCCGTGCTGTTATTAGCCACACCATAAAATCACTTCAACGATGCTGTAGTTTATACTTGACTACTGAAGGAGATTGTTCGATTATTCATCTCTGACACTAGGCCTTACGAATTATTCCTACCAAAATAGTTGAATTTAGGACTCATCAATTCGTATAATGTGGGCTAATATGTACGGCCTGTACACCAGGGTGCGCGATAAGTTGGTGTCGGACTGGCAGGCGAGCAAGCTGCGCTACGAGGCCGAGCGCGACAACTGCAGCAGGCTGCAGCTGCTGCTGGACACGCACAAGCATACTGCTGAGAGCTTGCAGGTGAGGAGAGCTTTAGTATTTTGTTTTAAAACTTTGGGTGAATATTCTTACTTATGGACGAAATGTATTAGTAACAATATAATATGTGAAAAAGAAAACAAAAGCAAATTAAAACTTGAAAGTATTTCACCAAGAGGAGACCAATAAAAAATAAGATTAAGAAGAAACAGTAAATTCATAAGTTAATCGTTATAATAAAATAACCTATGTTGACTTCATAGTTATTTTCATTTCTATACATTTATTTGATATCGGCGTATTAGCCGTCAGTATAAATTAGCGAATAAGCGAGCAGTCAACCTCCGAACTTACTTTGTCTTTATTGCTGTAGGTGGGTTTTGTTCTAGAAAAATTTCAAAGAAAAGTTTTATAAAGTCATGTACTATACCCATTTCTTATAATATTATATGTGGTCCAGAACCAGGACTCCAATATGATCCAGATCCTGAAGAAGCGCTTAGAGGCTGCCATGCAGTCGGAGCTAGAGCTACAGCAGCGAGAACAGTTGTCCCGCGCGCGGCTGGCGCAGCTCGAGCGGCAGGCGCTCGTCTCCGCCGACCGCACCGACCCGCTCACTGCGCAGCTCAACCATGAGGTACGGGCCTATTGGCGTGCTACTCAAGTGTTCTGGCTTCTGCTATAATGACGTAAAAATCATAGCCCTCGCTAGTATACTACATCATGCCTTCTTACCGCTCCTCTTTTTTGTCTTGTGCGGTATGTATGCTGTATAATTTATAGATTCCCACTGAGTGCACTACGTTAGTTGGAGAGGTTTTTTTTTGACACTATTATCAACGCTTCGTAAATTCAGACATCAAAATAATTTCCAATAAATATTTACTCAAGTTTGATCAGAAATAATAATAAGTAATAATAATCTCTTTCCAAACAGAAAGAAAACGGCGAGCGTTTGAAAGGCGAGCTATCTCTCCTGAAATCCAAACTAGAAGTAGAGCGCACGCGCTACGCAGACCTGCAGGCCATGCTGGAGCACGCGCGCCAGCACGCCGACCGCGACCTGCGCGCCGCACGCGATGCCTGCGCCGCGCTCAAGGCCGAGCTCGCCGATCTCACCAGGTAACGCTGCCTCACAGCCATTGGAACATATTCATTGTGATGCTACTCTGTACGCGCCTTCATGAAACCTTTCTCTGACACTTCAATAACATGAGATTGAGAAAAATTTGCGTAACCTGAACTGACAATTTATTTTGGCAGATCAACAGTCAAATACAAAACCTCCGAATGTAGTATAACGCCACGTTTGTTAACAGAGCAAAGCACGAGGCGGGCGTGCAGCTGGTGCGAGCGCAGGAGCTCAGCAGCACGCAGGCCGCCACCATCGCCGAGCTCGAGAGGAAGCTCAGCGCCGCCGCACACTACCGCCCTGTTACCGATGCACTCGTTAGTATTCTGTTCTATTTCAACTCTTATGTTAAATTGGCTGTATAAAACTGTTTTTAATGAATTTTCCATGCAACCAGTTAACGAATAGCTCACAACCATGTTGCAATTTGTTACCATAACTATATAAAGTTTAAGAGCACATTAATCGATGTTTTATTTGAGTAAAGAAAGTCATCAGCTTTTTTGTGCTTTAAGTATCCTTTTCATTTTTTTTCGGTCCGGGTCTAATATCAATCCACTTCACAGACTGAAATCGAAAGCACAAAAACGGAACTATCGCGCGAACTGGCGACGCTGAAGAAGTGCCTGTTGGAGTCCGCCAGCCCCGAGCTGCTGGCGCTGCGCCAGGAGAAGCAGCAGCTGACGGCGCAGCTGAACAGCTTGCAGCGCCAGCCGCAGCCAGACGAGCGCGACCACGCCGTGAGTGATATACTTATTAAATGGTTCACTTGTTCTGTGACGTTTTTTTGTTTATATGCCTATGAATTTAACATCAATATTAAATATTTTACTTCTAGAAATCTTAGGGGCATGATTACGATATCAAAGTATGCATTGCCAGTGTACACTATACGCCTAGTTGTTTTATATACAGACTGATACAAAACTGTTAAAGTTACAAATGTGAAGCAAAAAATATACAAAGATTGCGGGAAGTGTACTCCCGGCCAAGTTAGGCAGAGGTCAAAACTGATTACAACAATTGCTGAGTTCTTCATGTCTTCAGTTTTGTATCTATTTTGTATGACACAAACTGTAGGCATTTAAAGTAACACGATACATCCACATAAGAACATCAGTCACACGTTTCACTCGAAATATAAACTAGCGAAATATAACTAGTCTTTTTTGTTCTACAACTGCATAATATAGACCTAGTCCCGTACTGAAAAGATATGAGCGGTAAACTGGCACACAAGGGTGCTGCCACATGTAGCGAGTATGCCGCGATTCTGTACCTCGCGAGTCGTTGGCGAGTTTGCTGCCTCTGTAGCGCAACACACGCAAGGCGGGACTTATAGTTCACACGAACTGGCGTACGAGGGGCGCGGGAACGGCGCATGAACAAAAATGCACGCGCTCAGCTTACAAAACGGCTGGCGAGCTATACATTCGCGGCACATTCGCCGGATATGGATGGATCCTAATATCCTAGACTTTTATAAGTAATAGAGTTACAAATAAGTTATGGATCGACAATTTGACCAAACTTTAATGCGAGATCAAATAAAAATGCATATTCATAATAATTCTTGCGAAACTCATAAAGTATTAAAATTGATCTTTTTCTAGACCATATATCTTCCAATATCATGACGAATTATGTTCATGAAAAACTTAATTTTACGACACAATTGCGTGAAAACTTGAGGTTGCGGTCAGGGAACTAGGTAATGTTACTCTACGGACAAAAACAGAAATGGTTTTAATGTTATATTCGTTAAAATTTAGATGTTGGGAAGCTATTTGAACATTTACTAGTCTATGTGATAAATTGCACGGGGTTAGGGCTATGTCTCGTCTTCCCGCACGGTGAGATGCGCGCGCAAGTCAGTGTTGCTGCGCTTGTCGTCGACGTCGGCGCACAGCGGCTCTATCGCCCACAGGACCACGGCGTAGGCGGCATAGAGCGCGAAGTAGAGCGCGTAGAGCAGCGCCGTGACTACGGCCAGCGCCACCGGGTACACGCGCTGGTTGAGCTCCGTCTCGCCGCGCCACGTCTCCTCCGTCCATGTGCGGAATAGCTGGCTGCACTTTCTGCACAGTACACAGTACACATTATGTGTTACGCGACATAGGGCTAAACATATATGATCACTCACGAGGTCAATAATACGATACCATATTATACTGATAAAAATCATAGTAATAGACATTCCTGCTGTTGCCATGAATTGGAAATATTGAACGATACTCGATAACTGATAAGGAATTAAATTTCCGTAACATCATCTTTAAATACCTTATGGATTTACACAATTGTCGTACCTGATAGCGGGTAGGGCCCTCTCCAATAAGCTGACAAGGCAGTGCAGCACGTGCGTGAGCACCAGTACCAGCACCCACACGCACAGTAGGTACGGCGGCCAGCGGAAACTGCCCAGCGCCGCTGTACACACACATGTACACACTATAATATATGGCCTGGCAAACTAGTCAGTGACATTCCCGACGTCAGCGCACAGACGACGGGGCTGTTACACTGAGCCGTAAGCTTTAAAGTAGGATAGCGCCCAATGTTGGCAGCGCTATAGAAATTTCATTTCGATTCTCAGTGTTATAACGAAATGGTATATTTATTATTTTGTAAATTTTGAACAAGAGCTGTTTCACGCTAGAGGATTTCAGAACGACGCGCGTAGGAAATCCGAGCGTATACGCGCAATAAAACCCGTTAGAGCGAAGGCGCTCTCTATTCTAGATCTAAAACAAAATGTTATCGGTATGCAATTGTTTTATCATAGAACAATTCAGAGTTATGTGGTTAAATGTCAAGAATGATTACAATGTTACTTTGAAAAACTTTTTGAAAGAGGATTTGAATTTCATTGAAATTTGATAAGTGGTTTTGGTCCAAGGCCCAGATAATGAGTCATAGTTATGGTTACTTCGATGAAAGGTTATTTCACCTCTCCGACGCTTGTTACTATATAATGGCAAAAAGTAGTCGGATACCTTGCACGAGGGCGCGGTTGGAGGTGGCGCCGACGTCGACGTCGGGGCGCTGCACCACCTCCAGCGAGCGCACGCGGCGCCGCGCGTCGGGCGCGCGCCCCTCGGCCGGGCGCGCCTCGCCCCCCCGCGCCTCGCCCCTCAGCGCCGCCTCGCTGCCGCCGCGCTCCAGCGCCACGGCACGCTCCAGCCGCTCCGACCGCTCCGTGCGGGATGGCTGCACATAGCGGACACCTTGCCTTACGTTACCCTAGACATGGCTAATCGATACGGTTTCAATAACAACTGATGGATCAAAGCCAACTAAGGAAAGTTACTTCTAATTTCTTTACTCTGAGAGCAAGACAACGTAATGCTTCGCTGGCTCACAAAGTACAACCAATATTCTTTCAGTGCTATTGTCACTAATCACTCTAATATTAGTAACAATAATACTAGTTGTGCCCCAAGGTTTTATTGCATGGACCTCATGCGTCAATTGAATTTTGCTATGCTACAAAAGGACAACATATTAAAGTGTTCAAAACAACAAAATCTGTCCACATACCGTAGGCGTGATCTTGGCGTAGGACAAGTTTTTGTCTTTAGCCTTCTCCTTATCTTTTTCATCCATCTTCGCGTCCGTTTTGACGTTTAATTCCGTCTTCGTGAAAGATGGATGGTCGCCGCACATGCTGTAATAAAACATACTTTAATTTGCCTTCACGGCAGCTCTAAGAACGGTACATACAAGACTTTCGAATCTTGCATCTTCTACTTACATGTCCGTATTTATGTCGATGTTCGGTTTAAAAGAAACGTTAAAAGCTATGGTTTGATTGCAAGCTGAAAATTCTCAGTCGGTACTTACACCATATCGGGCAGTTTCGGCGCGTCGTTCTTAGATGCCTCCATATTTACGCTGGCAATGTACCTTAATGCGTTTTCATTATAAAACAACGGAATTTTTATATATTAATAGAAAATAAATTGATATGCGCGGAATATATATTTTTATGTCACATCACAGCGACATTTGCTATGTCATAGTTTGACGTTCTAATTTCGAGGCACCTTTGCGGTATTCTTTTTTGTTTGTAAAAAGTTTCTGCAACGTAACATTTGCGAGGGAATAAAAACTTTTTCGAGATCAGTTTTATGTTAAGTTAATATTACTGTTTTTGATTGTAACGGTTTCGGTGCAACTTTATTATTTTTGTTTTTTTTTCTTGGTATTTATATAAAAAATATGTATACATATGTATATATTTGCTTTTGCCTTAGATCCGCTACCTGCACGGACGCTGTCTGCGACTAGAGAGCTGCCGCAAGGCACTGGTGTGGCAGAAGCGGTACCTGCAGCGTGTGCTGGCGGGGTATACTGAGTTTGAAAAGAATCTCAGGATGCCCTCTTTCAGGGTCTCTGAGGTCAGCAAGGGGAAGAAGCGGTTCAAGTAAGTGGAAACACGTTTTTTTCTTATACCTTTCTTATTCCTTATCCTTTATTGTTTTGTGTTTAATCTTGTAAATAAAAGTAAACCATTAGTGTTTTGTATAAAAAAATAACGATTAGTAAAATAATAAGAAATGTACATATTCAATTAATACATTTCTTATTATTTTAATATAGATAACGGCGGATAACTGTGTTGCTGGAAAGTTTTTTCATCACCGCTTCTTCTTTCCAGCCAGCGTTTTGAGGGTTCTAATTAAATTAGCCAATTTTCAATAAAATTGAGTTTGAAATTGAAAGATTTAGTTTTCTCCGTTTTTGAGGAAATTATTTAATTATGTCGAGACTATAAAGTAGGTATTGTGTTGACAGGTGCATAGTATCAGTAGTGATAGTGGTGTTGCGCATGGGTTTCCTGGTGCGGCGGCGCCAGCACGTGCGCGCGCTGTCCGCCAACTGCATCCTGCGCGCGCCGCGACCCGACACGCCCGCCACGCCCGTCACGCCTGTCACCCCGTGCGTATTCATTTATATCGACTTGTTTTATGGATTTAAGACTTGCTCTTGTCCACATTGCAGTCCTTTTGGTTGTAAGCATTATTTGCAATATCATCCTTAGTCTAATTCATATTTGTTAGCTTTTGGACACAAAACTTAATATTAAAATATAACATATTAAAATTTGGTAGCTTCTAGAAATTGACGAGTATGTGATCTTGGTAGCGTTCTGTACTCTGTGTTTCCAGTTTGTCTTTTGCTTGTAAAAAGGATTTAAAAATAAAAATTGATTATTTTTGACAGCAACAACCAACCATACGGCACGACAGGCACGCCGCGTGCGCCTGCGCCGGCGCCAGCGTCCGCGCGTGCGGCCGGGCAGTCGCTCGCACGCCGCGCGCTCAAGCACGACCTGCGCCTGCACCTGCCTGCTTCGCCTGGACGTACGTACACATCATTGAAACAGATGACAGACTTCATATGTCAGATGATCGGATTTAGTTTAATAACGAAGAAATCTTACGCTTTTACAGTGGGTGACTTCGTCAGACGGTCACCGTACACTACAAATTCACCACACGACGACCCATTCATTCTAAGGTAAGTTATTATTTGCGATCACATATCCATTCCGAAAATGGAGACTACATAGTGCATTACAACTCGACAGTTCACCTCGCGGCGAGGTAGCGGCCGCGTACCTCAACAAGTTAGAGCTCGTGAGTCGCTGCCTCAACCACGCCATGGACGCGTCGCGCGACGTGCCTTGACGCAGCCCGTGACGTCACGCGACACACTGACGTCACGGCGTCGCCGCGTGTAGCGTCGCATCACCTGCACACAGCCACGCGTCTGACGCCACACGCACGCAGGCACGTGCCGCCCGCTACGGGCTTCTACTTTGTTCCCATGATGTTTTTAAAGATAATCTTTCGTGTAATTTTTATTTATCCAAAATTGATTTTCCAACACAATTCTAGACAACAGTCGACTTAGATGAACTGTAATATACATTCATCAACTTCTGCCAATAAATATGACTTGTTCAAATAACTTTTATAAGTATTGACAAATTAATTTTGTGTAAGAGAATTATTATAAAGTATGAAATGTGAAGGAGCGTGAATTCAAATTTTGTAAAGCATTTCAATATTTCACAATGCATTTCGTGACCAGGTTAGTGTTAAGTATTAGATTAGTGCCAAATTCATGAGTTTATTTGTGTTACTTAATTTATTGTTTAGATTTAAATAGATATATTTATTCTTGGACTCTGTTCATTGGTATGTTGATGTTTCACCGAAAGCAGTATTTAAAGTTATTCTATAATACTTAAGCCATATGTCAATGAATGGGGTCACAATTTGGAGGACCTAATTCCACGTTTCGGTTGTTGCCACTCCGCCTATTGACTTCCCTCGCGTTGGGTCTGAGTGAGGCGGAGGGCCCACCTCGCCTCGAACCTTGCCTTACGAGCCGTAGTACCCCTCAACAGACTTGTAAATAGAAACCTTTAGATGTATGTATTTTTGACACGAATAAATTATTAAGTAAATTGACGTATTACTAGGGTTATTTTTCTATAAATAGTTAGAATTAAAAGGATGATTATATTGTGCAATTACCAGCCTTTTAGTTACTTTAACGGAATGGCCCTTGTCTGTATGATATTATTGTGAATGTAAAGTTGTTTGTTTACTCCAATGTTATAGAACTACACGACCATATTATCACATGGCGAGTTACTTATGTTGGGTTATTGAAATATTGATTTTAGTTATGTGATAAATGTGGCGCTAACTTGTAACTTTAGCTTTTTCAAAGCTGCCTTGATCTATGCAACATTCTGAAATTAAAACCACAATGTGTGTACGGTGCCTTAATACATTTCACGTATCTTCAAGGCACATATCAAGAGACAGCCTTTGAAGTGAAGCCACTCAATCCTAGGGCTATGCAAGCCAGCACAAACTCATGCCATCTCTAAAGTAATGTTTAGCATAATGTTTTAGTTTAACGTTTGACGTAAATCCTTAGTTAATACCAACGCACAGTACAAGCTAGGTTAAGTTAGTTTTACGCGACACGAAGTCACGACCGATACGAACGTTCCGTCTAATTGTTTCGATAGCTCGCTTGTTCGCACTAGACTTTACCTTCGCCAATCATTTTAAACTTCAGAGAATTATTTAATACCCATTAATTGACCCTTTGTGAACGTAGTATCCTTTAGTTCTTCCCTTCATATAATTATGAACGAAAATTGTAAACATTCCTATGGATCGTTGAAGTTGTGAAGTCTTGTGCAAGCAAGAATGAGACTGATTAGAAAAATTATGTTATTTGACTGTACAACAACTGCTATTGTTTATACGATCCACAGGCACTTATTGATACGTGCCAATTTCACTTAAATTCTATATATTTTAGTTCAAATTCATGCAAGCATATCTTACAAATAATGGTCACGAATATTTTCAGTTATGCATAATACTTACTGCCGTAAAACAATAGCATTTGTTAAACGCTAGACAATATTGTGTAAGCCAAAGCCAACGAGAGTATTATGAAAGCTGTGTTTATATGCGATTCCAATGTAAGAGAACAGAGTGCATAATATTGTTAGTTCAACTTGTTCATATTCACTGTTACATGGCACTGTTGCGTTTGGCGCTAATTGTAACCGATTTAAGCATTCACAGAATTTCGTTGAGTAAAATAGTTGAGCCAATATAAAGCCTTATTCCATTTGACTACATTCAGGAAATCTAATTAGAAGCTTTCGACTACACTTATTAAGCTATTAGACGTTACACATAAAGTGAAATACAACAATATGCGTGGAATATGTTTTCGTAAATTTTTGTTCATGTAATTGTTAGGTTTCCGTACTCGAAGGGAAATCGGGACCCTATTATTAAGACATTTCTGTTTATGCGTCTTTCATCAGGCTGTAACAACAAATACTGAAAACGATGATAAAAATTAATTCTAGCGTGCTCTCGCAGAGCTGTTGATAAGATTAAAAAATAAATATTTTAATGTACTGCTCATATCGCAGAGGTGCTTTAAAGAAACGATGCTTGAATTAAATGTATCTCATTAGTCATTACGATGTATTTATCTCTCGTTCAAGTTCCAGTTAGAGCTTGGTGCTAAAGTTATATGCTACGGTTATGAACCTAGTCGCCAAATGTAACTGTGTCACTCACAACTCTGCACATATCCCAACTTCGACACCTTATGAGATAATGTAATATTCTTACAACTATAGAAATACGTGTCTACACTCATTGCGACCAAAGATTTAAATTAAGATCTAGTATTAGTGTCAAAATTGTTGTAATTTAAGTTAAAACACTGTTTAGAACCGAAACATGCTTTATTACATTTCACTTCAAATTTGAGACCACCAATTATCTAGTCACACTCGAATAGCATCACACACGTGCCATAACAGCTCTCTACGCAGACCTCGCGCACACGTGCGACTTAGCCGCGCGTTACGACTATATAGTCGCACGAACGAAACATGCACAAGTAATTTTATTTCATATTCAACTATTTTAATATTTTACATTACTTATATTTATTGCAGTCTTTCAACGCGTGTTAAATAGCACATGTGTATGAGGTCTGAAAACAAACACATTCTAAAATAAATGATAATTATGGTAATAAAAAACTAAATATTTTCTAAAAGTGTCGTTTCATTTGGATCCCTTCAGCTCACATCGACAGGCTTCTGTCGTGCAAGGCACCACGGAGATGGGTGGAAGCGTGAACGTTTCCTGGAAACAAGCAAATACTTCAGGAAAAAAAAAGGCTTTTGAAGCCTCCATTAGACACAAATAGGTCAGAAAAGTGCATTTTCCCTTTTGTAAACCTGGCGAAACAAAATCCTAATCCTAATACTATTATAAAGGCGAAAGTTTGTAAGTATGGATGTATGGATGGATGGATGTATGGATGTATGGATGTTTGTTACTCTTTCACGTAAAAACTACTGAATGGATTTGAATGAAACTTTACTACAATATAGCTTATACATCAGAATAACATATAGGCTACTTTTTATCCGGGTATGGAAAGTACTTCCCTCAGAAAGCGGGTGAAACCGCTGGCGGAAGCTAGTATTTTTATAAGATGGAAACAGCAAGGAAGAATATGTACATAGGTGTTTAATATCGTAAAACAAAGTTGTTTACTTGTTGATAAAAATAAAATATTCACCTCCAAGTTCCTTCTCTGCAGTCCATTAGCTGGAGCCGCTCTCTTGTAATCCACGTTTTCTTCTTTCTTCTCTATCTTAGGTTTCGATGGTCCGGCCTGCAAAGAATCGATAATTTACCGTCGGCACTTATGTAACACGAATTTCGAATGATCTGCTGTAGACGTTATTTTTTTTTTAATTTGGAGCTACTGGTGCAATAGCCTAACATTAGTACAAAAGCACATATTAGAGTACGCTTTTTCCAGTATTGATTGATATGATAATGGATCATATCGCGTATGACAGACAATTTACCCATGAATGTGTATGAACAAACCACGAATATACCTTATCCACGGGCTGCAGTCCATCATGCCGTCCTACGGCATGCACGGGGCCGTGCTGCTCGGGCAGGGCGGCGGGCGGCGGCGGCTGCTCGCTATAGCCGGCGTCGGGCCGCGACCCGTCCCACGGCGCGTAGTCCTTGAAGTGCTCCTTCAAAGATGCCGGCAGATCCGGCATCGGGTATAGCCGGTAGAGCTTGCAGTACGCCTGTCGTAAAAAAAAACCGGTAAGTAAAATACCTTGGGCTAGCTATTAGGTAATCTTCTTTATGTTTACGCGACAGCCGGATTTGATTTTATGACAAGCCGCAGATCAGTCAGTAACAAACACCACTAACATCGATAGCCCTGTGCAGCGCATAATCCGGCCGTCCATGGTCCTTCGCCTCCTGCAGGAGAGCGGCGGCGTGCGTGAGCAGCTTGTTGTCGGCGTCGCGCAGCTTTTGTTCTGCCAGGGCGCCGTAGAAGTGCCGCGACTCCGCCAGCTCCGCGGCCTCGCGGTCCTTGCGCTCTTTCTAGAACAGAAAAATATGACACGATTGTACGGACGTAGGTAGTTATAGAAATGTTGTTTCTAATACTGGTACTAATTTTGCAACAAAGCATGCATTTTTTTTAGTCAACAAGGTTCAATAACCCATCTATAGATGTAGGTACAGGTCACGGCAATACCACCAGTACCAACTACCTATGAACTGTTTTTTAAGAACCAGGCTAGGAATGATGACAATGTTGCCTCAAAAGGTTCGGCTCTATGATCACCTTCACGTTATGTACCTAATGTAATGAAACTTACCCACAATCGCAGAATCTCTTCTCTATACTCTTTAATCTTGCGCTTTTTCTCTTCTCGTAGTTTATCTTGGAAGTCTTCGTATAATTCCACGTTCTTGAATCTGGTGATATACGAACGAGTGAAAGGTAGCATATATTATGGTAGTTAATTTAGTGGCCACAGAACTAGAAGGTCTAGTCACCTGTTCATGATGTCCCACTGGCGAATGGTGTTGAAGTCTTGCAGGCGCTGCTGCTGCTCGCGCAGGTACTGCTCGCGGCTCTCGCGCTTGTCGCGCCGGAACTGTTCCAACTTCTTGCGCTGCGCCTCGCGGTGGGCATCTTCTCTGACGAACAAAATCCGCCAACATACAGTAGTAATATTAAAAATTACGAAGGACTATTATAGTAGTAGTAGGCAGATAAGCCAGCTGCGCAGGCCACATTTATAGTGCACACGCATTTGCGCTGACACTCTATTCCCTCACTCTCATAGTCCGATAGGACGACAATCTAACTCGACGGTGAGAGATCAGATATTCCGATGCACGGGTATCTATTTGGTACACCCACTTCCAAACTCCGGGCAGTTTTTGTGAGTTTTTTTAAAAACCTCAATGCAGTTTCTACCTGACCCAGGAATCGAGCGTGTAACCTCGGTCACATCAATCACGCCATGTGACTGCTAGGCCAACGAGTCAGTCTAGTACAACCGAGGCATATAAAATTGATAAAATTCCTAAACTCACATCGCATTCTTTTCTTTGACGGCTTTCTCGAAAGCAGCCTGTTCCTTGGCTTCGCGATCCGCGTCTCCCGATTCCAGCCCCTGACTGATCTGCTCCAGCACGCGAAGCTTCTCATTTTTCAACTAAAGGATGGTGACAATGTTTTAAATTTATATTCTATTATTTTAAGAATGTAAAGTTAACTTGATTGATGTGATGGTGAAGTCTGTGAAAAGGTGATTTTCTGTCGTGTTGCAGAAAGTTATTTTTATTCATCAAACTTGACTATGATAGACTGTGTAGGTAGGTCCCACTAACTATAATATGTTACTAACATCGGCCTCCATCTTCTTCCGCTTCTGCTCGATCCTACATCGTGACTTCAGCAGTATGTCAATGAGGCGGTCATCCATTTTCTCGCGCGCTTCTTGCTCGCGTTTGGCGGCCCTCGCCTCCTCGCGAGACTGGTTTATATCCCTGAAGATGCGGGCTTTCTCCTCTGCTGCCTGAACAAAACATGAACTGCCGTTAAATATGATATTTTTTTACTGGTACAACATCAGCAAGTCAGAGTGATAACTTCAGTAAATTTAAAGTAGGTTGAATGCGTAATTAATATTTAAGAGATCAGACTTACGAATTGTTCTTCAAACTCTTTAATCGCTGCCATCTGCTCGTTAGCCTTCATGTTGTCTATCTTCTGCAGTTTGAGTTCCGTCTCATATTCAATGCGGTTACGTTCCGCCATTTCCTGGGCCCTGGGAAACATAGGTACCCGCATTACGAAATTGCGAGTTTTAATATTTATTGTTCAACTTATGTTTTAGGAATGGTGAGCAATATAATAGTGAAGCAAAATATAAGTTACTCACTGAGCTACAATTTCCTGTTGATGCTGCTTGTTTGCTTCAAACCGCCTCTTCTTCCGTAGCTCCATGAGTTCATACCATTCTTTAGCCTTCCTCACAATGTCGTCATCATCTTTTTTCTTGCGTTCTGCTGCTTCCTTGCGGCGCTCGTTCAAGAACTTCACCTGTTCCGCTCGTTCTTTTTGAATTGCTGTTTCGATTACCGCACTGAAAAAGCGGAGTCGGGAATTAGGAGTAGATACATCAATCAAGTTATCATGGCGTGTGTTGGAACCAGCATGGATTATTATTTACCTAAGCATTAATTTCGGTGCATCCTTATTCTTAAAGATGACATCCCTGGCAGAATACATGAGCCGATCTTGTTCTTCTTTCTTCTTCTTTAGGTAGCGGTTATAAAACTTGTTGTTGGCTTGCTCCGCTACTTGGATTCGTGCTTGACGCAATTCTTCATTGCGTTTGTTGACGTTCTAGATGGAAAGAAGTACGATAAAGTGTTTTTTCATTGGCACTTCTTTATGTTTCAATCTAGTTAGTTGTACCTTCGAATTATATCATATCAGGCTAACGGTTTAAAAAAAAAATAGATTGAATTACTTTGAGTAGTTCCAAGTTCCTACCTCTAAAGAATTGGGCCAAGACTTGGTCATCTCATGGCTGGCAACATCCAGGTATTTGACGTACTCACGCCGTCGTACTACTTCGGGATCCTCTCGGTCCGCTTTCGTCCAATCGTGGATACGGGCCCACTCTTCCTTGCTCATTACAATCGGCATATTTTGAGTTTTGATCCTAATATTATTAAAAGTTTATCAACTCGTTTAATGTTGCGTAGCCTAAGCACTCACACTTTCAAGTTTGTGACTATATTTTTTACTTCTTCATGCGTAAACGACTATACTGATTATGATGCAACTTAGTAGTGATGTAGGCTGTACGTTATAATAACATATGCCTAGTTTTTATCCGGATGCGAGAGCTAAGTTATGATGCGGGTGAAACCACTGTTGGAACTAGTAGAAAGAAGCATAATTATAGAGAACATTGGCGATTTACCTTATCTTTGTCGGATTAAAATTAATGTTCCATCTCTTCGTAGGTAAAATAAAACAAATAATACTTTTGTTCAACAAAGTGTTTTTGTTTACTGATAAGAATTAGTTTGAAAGATGATGTTTACTTCTTTTCTAACTGATAGAATTTAGTGGCCAATAACATTGGATTCTAATTGGTTGTAATATTGGTAATTTGGTATTTAATTTTGCATAGTATTTTTTAATATAGCTTCGAAAGTAAAAAAAATAGCTACATTTCGTAGGCAAACGAAATAAACTTCAACAAATTATTTAATTGGTTTCCATGGGAATATATTATATTTTTTAAATGTAGCTCTATCTGCATTCTTATGGTTAAATAAAAGATTATATTAAAGTAACACGGGCAGCAAACCAGCAGAATAAAACAGTAAGTAAAAGACACAATCATGTTTTATATATATTTTTTTTAGAAAACAAATGACGTGTCTTGTTTATCTTGCGGAAACTCTGGTTTCTGAACGTACTGTCATGTCACTTGATCATCTGTCAAATCAAATAAGAGAATATTTACGTCAGCCACGTTGGAAGTGCCAAGTTGGTGTTTTTATGGTAAATATTGCATTTTCTAATTGAAACGCTCTGATATTTGAAAGAAAAATACATTATAGATCCTATCGGACGTTATCCTACAGTATAGATACAGGTTCTGATTGTGTAGCACCAGTGGGAAAGGTTCCAATTCGGTGACATAATTTGGTAAATAAAACAGTTTTTCGGTGATTTTGAGTGCTGGTTTGCATTTGTCGCAGTGATCTAGTGTTGTGAAGATGAAAGTGAAGGAGCTGAAGAAGACGGTGAACGTGTGCTGGTCGCCGGCTGACCATTACCCCGTGACGATCGCGGCCGGCTCGGCAGCGCAGCAGGTTGACTCTTCGTTTAGCTCGAGCTCCCATCTAGAGCTCTATTCTTTGAACTTCGAAGACCCTGGACTTGATTTAGAGCTTAAATCTAGTTTGCAGACAGAGCACAAGTAAGTGAAATGATAATAATCCGGTACAATTAAGGAATTAGTAATCCATACCTCTTTAGTCAATGAAAACCTACAAGAGAATTTACAAGTAAATTGTGATTCATAGTTCTGGGTTTATAATGTCTTTAGTCTTTTATTTACATGTTGTTATATAGCTGGAGTTGTATTGTTGAGCATTCCAATTACCCCTGTGTGTGTAAACATGGCTGCAATACAAAAACATCTGCTGAAGGTATTCATATTAACAAGATAACAAAGTATAAGGTTCTTAATCCATAGAGACTGCTCATAAAACAACAGCAGCTATGTCATAAGTCAAGTAACTTTACTCTTTTCTCTTTCTTTTTTACTTTTAAGGAATATTTTCTCAAAAATTAAGTCCACACCACAAGTGATTAATGTATAGTTGATAATTATCATGGTAATTATTTACTTACATACATGCATTCAGTTAGTTCAACAAAACTTGCAAATTCAAACTCAAAATCATTTATTCAAACTTGGCTGTAAAACAGCACTTTTTGAACGTCAAATATTACAAAAGACAGCCGACCCTTCACCACTTCCTATGTGTTTTTGCTGGGAAGAAGAAGTGGCGCAACAAACTCCCCAGCAACACATGTCTGTCTGTTGGTTTGAAGAACCTTTAAACAATATTTTGATATGCAATAAGGCTAGGCAGATGATTTTTTATGATGCTGATGATCTCTTTTAGTTAGTAATTTTGTGTCCCAATATTATAGACATTGTAATAATATTTGTGGATATCTGAAAGCAAGACACACATCCATTCAATAACAGATTATTTTGTTGCTTAACAAGAATTAAATTACTATAAATATTTGCACTATTCAGGCATCTCATATCTGCAGTGATGAAATCTTGCTGCCTGAAAGTTTCTACTAGATTTCTCACTATATAACTTATAATTTATTTAAGTTTTTTGATTAAAAAGTTTGAAAATTTCCATTGTATGTAATGGAATTATAGAACCTATTAAAAACCATCAAATCTGGGCTCCATCAACTCTTGAATTCCAACCTTCCCATTATAAGTGTAATTTCATTTTAGATTCCATAAGTTGGTATGGTCTGGAGCAGGCGTAATAGTGGGAGGCTGTGACGGTGGCCTCCTGCAGTTCTATAGCGCTGACAAACTACTCAACAATGCTGCAGATGCACTGCTCGGCAGCAGCAATAAGCATAATGGTAAGTAATAGCAAACTATTCCTCTTGAGAATCCAATCTCATATATATCTGTGAAGTCTTTTTTTAAAGAAGAGTTGAGATATACAATTGTTTGAAGGAAGGTGTTGGAATTACAAATATTTTTAAAAGAAGAGGTAATACTAATATTACCTGTAAAATTGCCTTTGTCTCTTCTTAGTGATGATAATTACAGAAGTAATTTACTTCACAATAAGTGTATTTATCTTCTAGCTCTCTCTTTAAATAACAAATTAACCATATTAAAACACATACAAACCAATAAACAAATTTGAATCTCTTATCTGTTTAATTGTCATGCCAGAGAAAATGAGGTCATTCATCTTAGTCCATGATAAAATAACATGGAACATGTTACTATTTAAATGTTTGCCCCAATGCTTTTCTGCATACAAACTCAATGACCAATTCTAACGTGTTGTATTGACATAAATTAGGTCATCTATAATAGTCAATTTAAATACTGTACGGCTTTTATTCTTTAATTTATTTATGAGCCATATCAACAAAGCAACTAGCTGTGCAAACTGTCTACGTTAATACATACACATAGTTTACTAACTATAAACTATGTGTATGTATTAACGTAGACAACTGTTATCTCAGAGCTTCTGGCCGAAATGAATAATAGCTTAAAACGGCATGATAACACATTGTATCTGCGGACCCTGTTTAGAAGTTCTTTTTGCTATTTTTACCCAACTGCCAAGAAGGGTACTGTTTTTCATGCATATCTTGTAATATATTCTTTATGACCTCATGATCTTAGAAACAACCGAATGGATTACGATAGTCAGGGTGTCGTTGGATTTGTCTCAATTACATAAGTTCTTAGAAATTATGTGACTTTAAATTGAGAATAGATGAATAAGTAGGTTCAAGAAGTCTTGCCTTCTTCAAAATAAAACGTTTTGTAGTTTAAGTAGCTGAAATTGATGATTTCATGATGCGAGACTGTTGGGATGCCCGTCCAAATCTTTTAAAAACACTTCCCGTATTTTCATTTTTTATTTAAAAATTGTAAAAAATCACACTACATCTTTTTCATATATAAATCAGGCCATGTATCGTCCTTGGATATCAACCCGTACCAAAAGAACTTGCTTGCATCTGGAGCATCAGAAAGCGAGATCTTTATATGGGACCTGAACAACACCAGTCAGCCCATGGCGCCTGGCAACAGGAACCAACCCTACGACCATGTGCAGGGCTTGGCTTGGAACCAACAGGTGAGGACGAGAAAGAATTTACCAATTTGCCTTAGAGTCTGTAAGCCTGCAAATAATACTACTTTGATCCCTTAAAAATACTCATTTTAGATTAGAAGAGAAAAATTTAATGCAACGAACATATGTACATACGTATGCACTTATACGATACCTATACAAAAGACATAAAGATATACAAAAGACAAAGCGGTTTGCAATGCCTTGTAGAAATGACTTCCATAGTAATATAAAAAAAACTTTCAGTTTACTTTTTTATTTAACTTCATTAACAAGTTGGAATGATTAACAGGTGCAACACATTCTCGGGTCTACATTTGCCACTAGATGTGTAGTGTGGGATTTACGAAAAAATGAACCAATCATGAAACTCAGGTGAGGCTCTACCATCCACCAAATTTTAGTCCTATTCTTAAACATTTTTTCACTTAGGTAGCCTATTTATCGAGGAAGGTTATAGGCTACTTATATAGACATGAAACTAGTATTATATAATGTTTTATATTTCAGTGACTCTCAGTCCCGCACACGTTGGCGGTCGCTAGCGTGGCACCCGTCCGTGGCCACACAGCTGTGCATCGCCTCTGAAGACGACCAGGTGCCTGTCATCCAGCTGTGGGACCTGAGGTGAGTCATTTCGTCATATTCATTTATAATTTATAAATCTTTTATATTTTTTTTTATTATTCCCTCATCCTCAGCTGCTGCATATTATAAAGTAGTATTATATCAGCTTTCTTAGTCTTAATTCCCCACATGTAGCCAGATGTCTAAGGACCATGAAAGTTTTGTCGACATAAGTGTGAATAAATAGTTATTTAAAAAGCATGCACACTATCATCTTACACCATCATCAATATATCGTTGGTTAAGCATCAGACAAGCTAAATTCTCTCAATATTGGTCGCTTTGAACGAATTTCGGGCTGAAGTATATCCTCTACAAATAAATTCCGGCAGACTGGCAGCATCTCCCCTGGTAACGCTGGAAGGTCACCAGAAGGGCGTGACGTCACTGTCGTGGTCGCGGCGCGACGCCGACCTGCTGCTGTCGGCCGGCCGCGACGGACGCGTGCTCTGCTGGAACCCCAACAATACTAAGCCTGTGAGTTTTTGGTATTAAAATCCGAAATTAGAAATTGATTTCCTTTTAAAACTGATCTCGTAACATGCGTAGCTTCAGCGTCCTATGTTTCTCCACTATTTTGTGTTACGTGAGACCTTATTGCAATAAAAGACTATGACTACGAAATTGATTTGTTTGGTAGAAGCGACTTTAAACAGCAGATGACGCCATGTTTGAATTCATAACTCGTACGATCGTTGAGGAGATTTTGAGCGCAAGCGTACACCTCAGCTCGGTCGGTTTCAGTAAGGTTGTTTTAAAGCGCAGAATGAGGCGCACGTGTGCAAACAGAAAAAAACACTACTATCTGAAGTGTCCCTCTTTGGTTAACTGTTTTAAGTTATGATTTCAATAATAATCAATTGTTTAATGTGCGTTTTCTTAGAATGTATTTTTAGCAGTTTCGATTTGCTTATTTGTACTTTTGTAGGGTGGCGAGCTTCTATCCGAGATAAGTCATCAGCAGCAGTGGGTGTTCGACGTGTCGTGGTGCCCGCGCGACCCCGCGCTGCTGGCCACCGCCAGCTTCGACCAGCAGCTCGCCGTGCACAGCCTGCTCGGCGGAGAACGACCTGAGATCGTGAGGATTTGTACTATACATACATTTTTTCCGTCCAAAATAGATGAAAATTGTCTTCTAATCAGCATTATTAGTCCCATGCAACCAATTGCACATAGCTGTGATTAGTCGCGTTGTATGGCAGTAAATTTTAATATGGGGTTCTGTTCTATGTTGATGTAGTTAAAATTATGACTGTAGTAGCTGTGTAAGAATAAAGTTATTTTATAATTTTTTGAATTAGTACTATCCACTCCAAATTGATATCGATTTTTTATTGATAAAGTTATGCAGAAATTGAGTTGAATATTTAGAATGTATTTTGAAGTTGAGCAATTAGTCGATACTATACGCAAATAATGTGTTCTCCGCAGACGACGCACAGCAGCAGCAACATAATGGATTCGTTCGGCGGGGTGGACACGTTCAGCGCGCTGCCGGCCGTGTCGCGCGCCGCGCCGCCCCCGCCCGCCGCGCCGCAGCTGCCGCGCCCGCCCGCCTGGCTCAGGCGCCCCGTCGCCGCCAAGTTTGCTGTCAGACATACTCACTATCATTATGCTACAATAATCCCACAACACATTTGTCGATTCATTTTTTAATGTCTTTTTAATTAGACGACTTCACGATAAGAAGAAGAGATTCTTAATTCGCATGTTTACATTTTTATCTTTCTTACTTGATCTCTCACATTCCATTAATTTAGACGTGTCACAGATTGTACGTGATGAGTCTTTAGGCATAGACAAACAAAAAATTAGTTCCAAAAATTAATGTGTTTTTGAACTACATACCTACATACATTGATGTTTTATCAAGATATTTTCTTTCAGTTTGGAGGTAAATTAGTAACATTCGAGAAATGCCCTCAAGAAGCCGGTCCACAGAAACTGGTTCACATAAGCCAGGTAAAAAACATATTTTTATTGAATTTGCTATATTGCTCAAATCGTGTCACCATTATACTTGTATTGTTAACCAAATTAATATAAAACAGGTGGTAAGTGAGCCGGAAATAGTGGAAAAGGCTTCGGAACTGGACGCTGTATTAGAAGCCACCCTCAGTGAAGATCCCTCTGCAATTGACAGACTTGCCGAGTGAGTCATTAATACACACAATTAATTTTGATGCTTATTTCAATAAAGCCAAGACACACATTTGCATATGCATATTATAACAATTACATGTACGAAAAAAAATCGCAAGTTAACTTTGAGCTTTGTTTCTATATCCTTGCTTGTGCAGGTACTGTCGTCAGAAGGGAGACGCGGCCACAGACCAAAATGAACGCTACATGTGGTTCTTCCTACGTGCTAACTTCCTACCGACGTTCGCTAGTGAAGTACTCAATTTGTTGGGTGAGTAAAAATAAAGATTATCGAGGATTCAAAAGCGAATTCGAGGATAAATTCGATTAGACTTAGATTCAGTATATTTGACGTTAATACTTCACTAGGTATCGATGTTTACTAATAATTGATTAGGTGAGTCAGTCGTACTTTCGTTAAGGTAATAAAATGAATGAAACGCTTAATCAAAATATCTTAAAAATCGACGCAAAGAGAACTGACGCACTAAAAAATGCAATATTTTTCGTTTAGAACTTTAGGTCTTATAACAACTTTTCATACTGTACAGGATTCAAACAAGACGAAATTATATCGAAGTTCAAAACTCCCAACGTACCCTCAGGAGACAACGCTCAACCTGATGTAGCTGCCCTAAGCAGAGTGAGTCACATACCCTTATATTGTATACTTTTATAAATAACAATATATAATATTACTGTGTGTTTGAGCTATAGCTTGTATCCGCTAGAGCTGTCCTGTGCTTATACTTGTAATATCGATATTACTGATTCTGCTAATTCCATTAATGTATTAATTGATATTTTTCTTCTTGTGGCATGGTATACTTTTAAGCTGTGTTCTTACTTTAAACATTTTGGGCTTTTCACTGTCACGACTTTAGCACGAACAAAATGTCTATAAGTGAAAAAAAAACGTTAGTTAAATGTTAACGGCGTTATCAAGATTTAACAATTAAATAAGCACATAAAAATACAAAGGTGTTTTTTACATTCCACCAACTTGATTCATGACACACAAGGTGCGTGATAATTGTCCTAAAATTGTCGATAGAAAACTATGCAAAGATCTATCATAATTAGAATTTACTTTAATATGTGGCATTGAGAAGTTGCCCACACGTATCTAACATGTAACACTCAGCTCCCATAACTGCATACATATAACATGCCACTGTCTGTCTGCCTGTGCGGCTAGGGCGAGTCCACGGAGACGGAGGCGGAGTTGTCGACAGACACCAGCACTGACCTATCTGTAAGTATGGCTAACTATTGCACTGTTTCCGCTCATTTATAGCAGTATTGCTAATTCTATTTCTTTGCAATGTGACCTAACCGGGGTGACTGGCAATAACATTTTCGTGTTTTCTTGGCTTAGCTACAAAAAGTGTTTGAAATGTGTATTGGGGTTGAAAACGGTCGTTTCATTAGATATTACCTCTTGCGGAGGTATTAAAACAACACAACCTTAATAACTAGTACCCATGCAGTGTCTCAAAAGGATTATTGGCTGTTTATGAACATCAAGTTCGGCATTCTCATTATTGTACGGCCAAATGGAACCAAAACTATTTTTCATTACAGGATGCGCACACGCTGATCGAGCGGAAACTAGCCAACCTTGACTTGGCACCAACTGTAACGAACGTGGTCATCCCGAATGGAGAAGGTAAACCAGAATGGATTGTTTATGTCTTGAAATAATAATGTCCAAGCCGACTGTCGGCCACAGCCTTCAGCGGCTGTTCTGTCTAAGGAGATTGCATATAGTGCACAAGCATGTTCCCTCACTCGCACAGCCCGATGCTCTGCGATGAACGGATTTCACCATCAACTTCCAGACTCTTGGCTATTTGGTGAAAACTTCTTAAAACCCATTTAGGTTTGGGGTCGTCTAGGAAAATTTCTGAATTTCAGTTATTTAGGCTTGAGCTGATAATTTTAAAGATGTCATGTATTTGTGTCCAAAGACCCAACGAGTCTGATCTGCCGTGCTCTGGTAAGCGGCAGCTGGGAGGAGGCGGTGGAGCTGTGCCTCGAGGCCAACCGCGTCGCCGACGCGCTCGTCATCGCCTGGTCCGGTCAGTTACTGCTTTTGTAGATAGCTTTATAGATTGACATCAGTATAGATGACATGAGTAGAGCAGATATAACTTGGTGACATAGGGGTGTTCTGCAAAGTTTAGACTAGAGTTATGGTGTGGTTTTGTGCGTGTAAAAATTATATAATTCTGTGTAATGCATGTAATAGTATGTTGTCATACACAGCGAGCCCGGAGCTCCTTTTCAAGGTGCAGAAGTACCACATCAACAGCACGGCGGGCCAGCCGGTGTCGCTGCTGTGCGGCAGCCTGCTGCTGGCGCGCTGGGACGCGCTGGTGGCGGGCGCGGCGCCGCACAGCTGGCGCGAGACACTCGCCGCGCTGCTCACGCACTGCGACGCAGACTCTGCCAGCACTTACTGCGGTCAGTATTAGCATTATGTATCAACAAACAACGCATCATTTTCAGTTGTACTTTTCGGATTTCTGGCAGTCATGTGTGTTACTTTTGCAATATAAATAGAAAAGAATTTAGGCTAAAATGTTGTCTGTTGCGCGGCACAGAGATGCTGGGCGACAGGCTGGCGGCTATGGCGGAGCCGGCGCTGGCGCAGGCGGCCACGCTGTGCTACCTGTGCGGCATGAGCGCGGAGGCGCTGGTGGGGCGCTGGCGGCGCGCGGCGCCCGGCCCCGCCGCGCTGGCCGAGCGCGCGCTGCTGGCCCGCCGCGCCGCGCGCCTGCGCGCCCGCCCCGTGCCGGTAACTGCGCTTGCTAACTAATACAGTTCTCGTCGACAAGCATCGCTTCTCTTAAGTAACTAGTCACTTCGAGAAAGCCAAAATGACATACGATCCAATAACGCTAACATTTGAAAACTTGTTTAAGTATTTTAGATAAAACATATATTTTTGAAATATTTTAGTAAGTAGATTGAATATCAAATAAATCATCACCCTCATAATTCTTTTGACAATTCCAAGTACATGGCAATACAAACGAACGAAAACGAAACATGATAACCAATCCTTATCCCTGAATTAACCTGCTCCGAAATGTAACCTTAAAATTTGATTTTTACAGGCGGGTGGCAAGCTAGAAACAGCTCTAAATGAATATGCATCCCGATTAGCATCGCAAGGATGCTTACAGAGTGCACTGAACACGTTGGAAGGAATTCAGCATACTGAACTACGTGATCGTCTCATGTATGCTCTTGGACTGCTGCAGCAGACCCGACCTAGCCATGTAAGTGCTTATACAGCCAGATAAAAAAATCACACTGTTAAAGTTTTGATTATGTATGTATTTAGGGATGCTTATTACTACATAAAAAACTTCTGAGGATATTTTTATTTGGCTGCTTTATGTCCCATTGCGGGAAATGATTTCATGGGGAAGTTTATGAAACTGCGTGAAGTCATAAAATTCTTTAAATAAACTTCTAAAATAACAATCCAAATGGCCTGTGAGTATCTACAGTAATCAGGGAATAAGAGACAATAATATCTGTATGTCCGTAGCAGCCGCAACAGGGCCGCGCGCACTCGGCAGGGCTGCCGCAGCGCCGCACGCACCTGTCGCACTCGGAACAAAACTACGGCTCCACAGGTTGGTTACTCCAATATTATGTTGACATTTCGATTACGAAAATTTTAATATTTTTCTGTATACTGCTATATTAAAAAAAACATACCGGCCGAATTGAGAACCTCCTCCTTTTTTTGGAAGTCGGTTAAAAATGAGAAGTTTTTCATAGAATCTGCACTACTTATAAAGCTGAAGAGTTTGATTGTATGCTTGTTTGAACTACTGGACCTTTCCTGCAGCCAACTAACTCGTATACTGATACTTCTGGACCCACAGTCCCATCATACGACCAGCCCTGGTCACAATCATCAGTGCCAGCACCGCAGCCGCACATGCAACGTCCGGGCTTCCAGCCGCCACAGCCGCTGCAACCTCAACCTGTTCAGCCGCTGCAACCTCTGCAACCGCTGCAACCCGCGCCAGTACAGCCACCTGTTATGCAGCCGCCGCAGCCGCCTCGGCCGGGCAGTGTTGGACCCACGTCCGGTGAGACTTACACTTATAGATGATTATTTTAGTCGTATATTTCTTAAAAAGGCAAAGACGGTGTTTTAGTCTTCTAAGCGAATCTATGGTAAACACATACTTTGATTTAGATGTCTAAAGAATTTAATCGACTAAAGAGTTACCCTCCCTACCTTTGGTCAATCTTTGTATCATGCCAAAAAGGAGGCTATTCAGTATGTTTATCTGTACACCGACATAGGCTGATGATGTGCTTAAAAACTTGCGAATTACTAATTGCAACTCTTTATCTCCAGGTATTGGCTCACGATCCAAATACAAGGTGGATCCCTCTGTCCAATCAGCGCCTTTATACAATCAGTATAGTTTCAATAACCCCGTCACATCCCAACCCTACGGTGGCTTCAACAGCCCCCTGCCCGACCAGTACGGCGCTTCCAGCGTGTCGGCGTACAACCAGCCCGGGCCTCTGAACCAACAGGGGCCGTTGAATCAGGTGGGTCAATTGGATCAGGTCACACACATACACAGGTCTTAATGATCAGTCACTTGGGTTTTCAAAAGTGCTGATTTTCTGCATACAATGTACCGATGAGTTCTTATTTAACTAAGGTACCTCAGCCGGCACAGTTCCCGGCGGCGCCGGTGGCCACGCCGCTGCAGGTGGCGCAGGCGCCGGCCGTCAACGGCTCGTACTACGGCGGCGACACGGCCGCGCAACCTTCAAAGCCTGTGCCGCCCGGCTGGAACGACCCGCCCATGATGTCTTCTAAACCCAAGGTTCGTTGACAATAGCAACAAGAAACATTTATCAAAATAAATATATTGCTATAAAATTTCATAGAACTGGTTTTTAGAGGTGCACAGAATTAATAAGTAAAGGTACATAGTATAGTTTAAAGTTGTAACAAATTATGTTTAAAGATGAGCTAGTTAACCACAACTAATAAAAAAATTACATAAAATTAAGCATATTAAAGAGTTAAACAACCGTATTTCCAATTATGGATCAAGACTTTTCAGTTTTATTGGCGTAAAACTTTGAGTAAAGGTAGAAAAGCTTTGGCTAATCATGGATGTCTTCAGATGTGCCAGTGCTATAAGTACTGCCAACCAGTATATCTAGTATTTGATGGAGTAACATTATCAGCATATAGGGTCGGCCGACATGTCGGCGCTGCACGCGGGCACGCGGCGCTGGAACAACATTATAGAGCACAGGCGACACGCGGACGAGGTACCTGCTGCCGTGTGCCTCCCCTGTGTGCTTCGTATTCATACATATTGGCTAATACCGTTTTAAAGAATAAACCCAGTTAGACAGCCTGGACCACCAAAATATGACATTGTATTAATAAAGAGAAAAACATCGTGAGCAAGCATGTCTATAATTAAAAACCTATCATTCGAAATTAGACCCTAAACTTATATGATCAGCGACTTTATTGCTAATAGTGAGGTTTTTCCCATTTTCATGTATAATTGTAGCATAGCGTTGAAACATTCATAAGATAGTAGAGGAGCGCAATGTGCAGATCTTCGATATTGGCTCTACGTAAATTGTCAAACCCAATCCAGCTTTATCCTATTAACTTTCACAGTGTTTTTGGTTTTTAACATTCAAACATCCTCGTTTATCTTTTGTTGTAAAATATACTCTACAGTTGTGTTTTAAATTTTACAAGCTGTGTTAAATACGACATTGAATACCTCTGGAGCAGCTCGCGGACCTGTTACCCTATTATTTTTCATTTGAACCGACATATTTCAATACAATATACTGTAACTTAACACTCCATTGTAGCCAAAGCAAGAAGTAACAGCGCAAGCGCCGATCACGCACCCTCTGTTCGGCGTGGAGCCTCCGCAACACGTGCCGCTAGCGGGCGGACAGTACGGCCAGCAGTACGGACAGCAATACGGACAGCAGTACGGACAGCCCGTGCCGCAGTACGGACAGCAGTATCCCAACCAGTACCCCGACTATCAGGCCGCCGCTATGTCGCCTGCTTATCCTCAAAAGGTGCGTATGACTTTGTCAATCTTCTGCCAGCGGTTTCATGCCTGGCTTGTGGGAAGTACTCCGCGCACCAGATTAAATGGGCTACTTCACACCGAAATCCTTTTTCAAAACGGTCCAGTAGTTCCTGAGATTTGCGTTTCGTCAATCTGTGCCTTTCCTTTTACTTAGTTACTTGCCTTGCCCGAAATCAGTATATCTAATACCTACTTAAAAATATATTTCACGCTATCTTGCAGTGAATGCAATGGATCAATGCAATTTTATAATTTTGTTGGTACAGACGGAGAGTCCGGCACCAGCGGAGGTGGCGGCGCCGGTGCAGAAGGGCCCGCTGCCCGACCAGCACGCCGTGCTGCAGAATGTCTTCGACGCGCTCAGGGCCGAGTGCGCTAACAGGGCTACCAACCCGGTCAGTTGTGTCACATCTCGTAATGTTGATTTTGACATCGTTAAAAAATAACAGCTGACAGCTATGTTTTGTTTGGAGTCGTAACGTAATGTAAAAAAGTTGAAAGCAATATATTAATAGGATGGTGAATATTGAGGAGGTTTCCTGATGTGAAAGTGTAGCAACGTATCTGAGGGTACGGTAGTGCCCCAGCCAAGTCTTTATAACTTATTTATTCATTCTGCTTAAAGTATTTTTCTATAAAATTTCGTTTCTTGGCGTTCTATGTTATGATCAGACGTTATTATCATAAACCTTATCTTTCCAGCAAATGAAGAGAAAATTAGAAGATGTCCAGAGGAGACTGGAGACTCTTTATGATATGTTGCGTGAGAACAAAGTAAGTTGATTGGATTGTTACAATATTTTTGAGAAATCGATACATATTTAGTACAGTGTGTGTCAATTCTTGCTTGTTTTCTAATACTTTATACTTCTTTTGCTATACTATGATCCCTGTCAGTAACTTATAGTTAACGAAGTTTAATGGATTGTTTTATATCGAATTGGTTTATATTATTATAAATATTTTATTTATTTAGTTCATTAAACAATAATTTACGAAGACAGGAATTTATTGTTTTTGCTAGTTTATGCGAAAGGAGGTATAAATAAGATTTAAGCATTGACAGGCGTATCATTATGGAAGTCATAGCATAGCATAGCATAGATGATTGGTGATGTAAGTGACGATGTTATGGTGTCAGCTGTCGGAGTCGGCGACCGCGTCGCTGCACGCGTGCTGCGAGTACGTGCAGGGCGGCAACCACTCGGGCGCGCTGGCGGTGGCCACGTCGCTGGCGGGCGGGGCCGACTTCGCCGCCGCCGCCTCCTTCCTGCCCGGCCTCAAGGCGCTGTGCCAGCTGGCGCACCAGCTGCAGGTCTATGTGCGGTGAAACATTACTACACAACTACATTCATATTATATATTGAAGCTGTTGCCCGCGGTTACACCTGCACCCTGAGGAATTATCCGCACTGGATAAAATGTCTATTTGTCATTCATCAAAATACGTTTCGTAATTTTTACTTGAAACAGTAAATTTTCACGTTCATGATATTACTATGATACTGTCATGCTATACGTTTGCATTGCAAGTGTATAGGGTGGTGAGGACAGTTGTTATCCAGGCATAAAAAGGATGACGAAACCGTGGGTAACAGCTGGTATATTATAGTTGATTCTTGTGATGGTCTCCGATATTGCATCATTTGTAAACTGTATATGAATTTATAAGAACCTACGTATGGATTTATGACGAAGAAACTAGATAACTAAGCAGTATTGTCACTGCTTGTCCATGTTATATTAGTAAGTTTGGCTAGCAAATTCAATGCTATATAACACAAATAGAAATAATTAAAAAAAAAAACTATGAACTTACACAATTATCATTACCTCAAATATATGCTATTAAGCATTTCAGTATCATTAAATACGTTGCTTTACCCTATTACATACGACAGTTCACAATTGATGCAATTTTCAGACGTTATTCAACTAAAATATTCTACGTCTACTGACTTAATGATATTCACGGGCCTTCATTAGCAACACCTCTCCAATTAACTTATATGGCAACATTATTATTATTTCATGAAACGTCAAATGTGACGTATAGGAGGTTGCGACTGCGAAAGGTCTTCGTTTTTGATACATTCGTACTTTATTATGACTGTAGTCAACTCAAGACTCCACTCTGTGGCCTCGTTAAGGTAAATTAATAATATAATTATAATAATATATTAATTAAATTATACACACGGCTGTTGGATGGTTTGTAACGATTGTTCGAGTTGTATTTAATTGTCATATCAGATATAATTATATTTATTTTTCTGTATGAATTACATTGTGGTCTGTTTTGATATTATTTTTGCATAGTATTATTTGATTGTTAATTTAACCTTTATCTCTGTAATTTGTATCACTGAACCTCAGAAATATATGTATTTGTAACACTTTGCTTGATATTTACACTTATATTCTTATGAGCACTTGTTGTGAAGCACAATAGCGAATTATTATTCAAATATTTGGGCTCTTATGAAAAATGTATGTACTTAGCCGTAGTAAAGCGTAAAAACACATACCTATTATTCCTATATAAAATATTTTTTCCTTTGTTTATTTGATGTTCAATAGCCGACTTAATATTCATCCGGTTATTGTTAATTAAATAATACTATGCAGCAAGAACATGGTCTCACGAAATTCTTTGTGTGTTTCCGTTCGTCATATTCCTAATGAAATCCAAAGACACACAAATAATATTATTTTCTAATCGATTAATGTTTATTGTAATGTGTGAGTCGTGTACGAGCTCTGTTACTAATATATAAAACTTAATATAAATAATAATGTATTATAGAATTATATTATTGATGAAAATATATTTTCTAGAAAATTAATTTATGGTGTTTTATTGGGGTTCAATACATGGTCGATGGGTTAAGTAATGATTCGTGCTTTTCACAGAAGCTAACTTCAAGCTCAGGAGCAAAAGAGATACCTACATTATCTAAATTGTTTAGTTGTAATTTTAGCTGTACCGTTTGTAGACGACGCGATCACCTGCAATACAGATCCCCTTTTATGTTTATCCCTACCCCTTGGTCATTTAAAATTTATTTTTCTTAAAACATAAATGTGAAATTGTCAATCGTTACTCTTGGTATTTTTTTCCGAAAATTATAACTAATATAATACGCAAGTCATCTGTTCGCGCCCGCATTCTATACCTAAGTATATCGTATTTTACGTCCGCCAAATCTCGGATAGGAAGCAGGAATTGAAATCGTTTACGCATAGGTACGAACATGTAAATGAAACTTTAGAAGTAAATAAATATTCCTTCCCTCCCCAGACACAAATTTCGCATCTCAAGGACGATATTACGCTTTTAAATACTTTTAAGCGCAGCGCACTCACCGCGTACCGCCTCGTACCCGGAACATTTGAGTGCATTCGCGAGCGCCGCAATCACCGGCCTATTTCGATAATTACTATTGCTGCGATTAAAATAAACAGTTGCCAGGATATTTTTGAAAGGGTTTCCCTTTTCCTGACTGAAATAGTAAATACAACAGATTTTTACACACGTTCATTTATAAGAATCTTCCCAACAATAAGGATACATTCACACATACAGACGCTCATCAGATATGTGCAGGCAGGTTCACATAAGTATGTCGCGATAAGTTAAAGTGCATATATTTCTTTCCTCTATGGTTAGAGTCGTGCGGGCAAATAGGACGGAACGTTGTTATCTGTTCGCTCATCGCTGAGGTGAGCGCCGCCGCCGTGCGGGGCGCGTGTCCAATGCACCACCTACAAAGATTTGTAATCAAACATACCTCATTAGGAACATCATCAAACATGTAGATAAAATAGTTAATCAATCTTTGTATAGTAATTAATTTAGGTTATGGTTTGAAATCTTACCTACTCAAAGAATTTTCTACTCAAGGATTTGGGGGCTAGATCTTAGGAATGATCTGTTTCCTAAAAATGGTTTATCGGTGTCATACCTACTGATTCGTACATTGTGATATTCGCCAGAAAAATATTCTTAGATATTGTAGTGGAGACGCAAAGCTAAGCCATATTTAACAGAAATAAAAGCATTGTCCCGTTGGCTCGCTAAATAAGGCATCTATCTCGTAGAACAATGTTGATAGCAGTGCGCGACCCGGATTAGCCGCGTGCGGCGAGGTCGCATCGCTGCATTGTGTGCCGGATTAAAAATAATACACGCCACGGAACTAGAGATGAGATGACATAGCGTGGCTTCTCCAATGTCACATGGGTCCTTTTTTCAGATGGAATATCATTAAATGACCCCCCTTGTGGGTGCAGTGTCAGACTTTTACTGACTAAAACCTATCTTTGTCTCCTCTGCCCTTTGTGTGCTAGGGCCGCGGTAACTTTCGAAGAATCACGCAACCTAGATTTCACTTGGGTCTTCTTATTGACTGAAATTTTTATAAGGTTTAACAAAAAATAAAAATGCTATAGGTACACAAGTCATGATTTAGTTTTAGGGATAAATAATGAGCGAGTCACCTACAAGTTATCATTAGCCAGGTGTCTTTATCATCCATATTCCGTATAAGGGATCGTTATCGATGATCGTCATCTATGATTTGGTTGTTTTTAGTGTGTCACTTATTCCAGTTCACCGAAGTTGGTGATTATTTTACAACGCTACAATTTAACAAAATATTGTCAAGGTTTCGATTTTGACGTGTCCATGAATGTGTTTTTCTTAACCTACCCTCCCATGTCCCCCAGTTTTGACGAACACTCATTCCTAGGTGAACATTTTATTATATGGTGGCTTTGTGTGATAACGACTAGATTAATAATTGCAAAAAAAGCGTAATTCATTTATGCAACCGAACAAGACCTAATCAAGTAAAACCACTTTTCGGCAAGTCGGCATAATAGTTTAATCACCAGCAGTGACGTCTGAAGCAAATACAGATTGATAAGGCGGATATCACTTTGTTGTTGATACGAGTTGAAATGAAATGAAAAGTAAGTAAGTAAGACTTTTAGATAATGTGGCCTACTGACTGTTTGTAATGTTAATATTATGCAAACACTAGGTATCGCGTAGAATCCTTGAAAGACTTTAAATGTTAATGAACTTCTTTCTGTTGTACAGACCCTACGAAAGTGACCCTTGTGTCAGAAATTGTCTTGGTACCAATCCAGTATGTTTGTATGTATATCTCTATAATGTGTTTCAGATGAGATTGGAATCTGCGATATTGCCGTTGGTTATATCAGCCATTTGCTAATTCGTGGAAAATCAGGTTAGTATTTTAACCATGTTGTTTTGATATAGCTATAGCGTTTACTAAACTGATTGGTGAGAAATTGAGCATTCCAAAATAGTATTTTCGCAGTCACATCCAGTATAAAATATACCTAGATCTCAAATACAAATATCAGCAGAAGGCCTTTTGTTGAGTATATCGCGGCGAGGCGAGCGGGGCGCGGGGGGAGGCAGATACTACAGGTATTGTAGTGAACTACCCTCCGTTCTACAGTTTTAGCTTATTTTGTTGTGCGGCCCCGATCTGGATGAAATGTGGCCGTTTAGTGGGCTCGATAGTGCAGCGCGGATGACTGCATTTTAATATCTGGTTTCATTTTTAAAATTCAGCGCCATGCGTCCTCGTATGCAGCCACAATTGCTGTTGCTCGTAAGCGGACACTGCTTATGTGTTCGCGTACATACTAAACTGCTTCAATAATATCTTTATAAAAATGATAGGTTGGAAGCCGTTTGGCGACCGTAAAACGAAAAAAAGGTTTGTTAATTTAAAAGTTGTATTAAAATGATCTGCTTAATCGATTTCTGGATTCTTGAGCTATGATTTATGCATCGGTTTCCTGGTCTAATAAAAGTGTAATGACACCGCATCGTAACTACTAACGTACTTAATTGTGTAAGATGACCTTGGACAATGAGAAGCAGCGTAACACCACGATGAGTTTCGCTACAGTTCGAGTCGCGTTTGTATTTTTTTTGCAAAGGCCCGACCTAGCAATCTTATATTTAGACCACGTGCCCAATCTACACAAGTTCCTTCAATATTCTAGCTAAAACCATTTTCGCTACAGCCTATCGAAAATAAAAAAGAGCCCTAGCTAGAATATTCATGACGTAGGCCGAGAGGCTGTTTGTCCCGGGAGTGGCGTCAATCAAGTCGATACTGCCCGCATGCCGCACTTTTGAGTCACAAACAAGGGACATCATGGCTTTGTTGTGACGTCAGCCTGATATTGAATTTATTCGTTTTTGACTGTTCAGGTAAACCTAAAAATATTTCAGGCTTATATAGTCGACTAAATTCCATATTATATAGTCAACACCCGCGAAATACAACGCGCAGACTACTTCAACTACCCATACAGAAAATCTAGCTAACTTATCTCCTACTCCAAAGCATCAACAATCTGTGTGCCGAATTTGATCCATTTTTTTTCAGCTGTTTTAGTGTGAAAGCGTAACAAACAAACAAACTCAATTTTGTATTTATAATACTACTAGCTTTTACACGCGGTTCCACTCGCGTCCCGGGGAACACTTCCCGCACCTGGATGAAAAGTAACCTGTGTCCTTTTTTCGGAATCTAGACTATCATTGTGCTAAATATTTAAATACCTAGGTTTTGTAATTTTAACGGGAAAACGCGCCGGATTTGCTTTTACTTTTACATGACGCAGAAAATCTCAAAGATGTTCGGGAGGCTTCCTTATCAGACACTTAACGTAAAATACAGTCACCGGATAGCGCGGCACTGGGTACCTACGCAACAATCATTTAGTGATCTGTGACTTGGTCATCAGTATACTTAATATTATACATTTAAGGTTTGTATACATCACCAAAAATTTCAGGATTACTTTTTTTGCGAAGTAACGTCCCCACCCCAAATAACACCTCACACGAAATCGAAGTCGCGAAACTTCTTGTGACCGATAACAAGTCAAGGCTATCATTTATACTTTGGCAATCTGATAACGTAACCGTTACATAAATCAGTGAACTTACGTGTTCACGTCGCGCCTGTAAATAATTTATAACTGCACTAAGTAGGAAAACGTTTCGAACCATTAACTTGTGTTAATGCGTTACGTTTATTCTAAACGCGGTTCTAATGTACTTGAAATAATTATGAATTAATGTATTGTTTTACCTACAAAGATTTTTGGGGCGTAGGTACCCGTAATAGATTATTCGCAGTCCATTTTATGATAAACCTACCAGCAGGTTTAACGCGGTTTCTTCGGGGCACTCAGGAACATGTTTTCTTAACATACTTTTGATAACCCAAGAAATTGCCGTTCTCAAACAATCATAATTTATTAAGGTTGATGGTTCCTATGATATCTGAGATATTTACATATCATTACTGAGTAGTTAAACCCGAACGGGCTGTTCCTCGATTTATTCATGTTTAAAAAACTTATAATTGCAATTGCAACATTTAGAGCTGCGCGCGATAATACCGGCAAAAGACACAAATAAAGGGGTACGAATCAAAAGTATAATTTAAAAACCAAACATGTAGGTACAGAGCACACACCCTTCATAAGTAAAAACAAAAGGCAGTAATCCTCACATAGTCAGTTTTCTCGGCAAAACAATTTCTTGCTCGCCCTGAGGGCTTTACAAACAAAAGATATGTGCTTCTTTGTTTTTGTGTCGGACTGTAAGCTGATGTATTGCGCGCCGCGGATCGCCGACGTTCGCGGTGTACCGCCAACACCATAGGCTATGGGGAAATTGTACATCCTTTTGTGATAAACTTTATTGTTCTATTTTCATTGGCCAATTTCACTCAGTTTTGTGCTCCATTGCATCTGTTTATGAAGGTTTTAATTGGCGTTTGGAAGTTCCTGATCATGCATTGGTAAGTGATGCCTGTCTAGCCAACTAATATTTCCAGTATGTTATAACTAGTATACCTACCATACTAAGTTGGTAACGAATTTAATACATGATAACACAAATGTCGTTCGTTATTTATCCAAATTCAGTTGATAACACATTGACGTGTGCAGTCGCTATAAAAGATTAACGAACGTGCCGCGACTAACGGCACTAATCGTTAGCTAATAACGAGATTCAAACGATAACATTGAGATAGCCTCTCGCCGTTTCTAATTCCTTCCCGATATCGTCTTGATAGCCTTTTATAACATGTTATATACAGATTTACTTACCGATTAATATATGCATATCAGTTCACCTAATCTAACGCGAAAATATATAAAGCCTTCGTTCTTAATAGGGCTTTAGTCCGGTACAGATTCTGTCAAAATGGTGTCCGATTTTAGAAAGAAGAAGTTGCTTCACGTGTTCAACGCGTTCTTCGACACCAACAGGAGTGGCGGGGTGGATAAGAAGGACTTCGAGCTGGCGATAAAGAATATCACCGAGCTGCGAGGATACAAGCCCGGTGACGCGAAATACAAGCAGATAGAAGAATCCCTTCTGAAGATTTGGGATGGTCTGCAAAGCCGCGCAGACGCCAACAATGATGGTGAGATATCAAAAGATGAGTGGATTCAAATGTGGGATCACTACGCCAAAAATCCATCCGCGGCGGCCGATTGGCAGAACCTGTACTGCAAGTTTATCTTCCAACTGGAAGACGCCAGTAACGATGGCGAAATCGACGTTGAGGAGTTCTCCTCCGTGTACGAATCCTTTGGTTTGGACAAAGAGGAGTCTATTGATTCCTTCCACAAGATGGCCAAGGGTAAGAAGACAGTATCTTTTGAAGAGTTCCAGCAGCTGTGGAAGGAGTACTTTACAACTGAAGATCAGGATGCTCCAGGGAATTTCATTTTCGGATGCTTCATCTGCAGCCTCTCGAAGCACTCCCACTCTCACTCGCATTAGTTAACATAAGTTTGACGATAAGTGTAATTTGCTATGGTGAATAATTTTAATTGTATTATGAAGTCTAGGTTGTTTGTGTTAATTATATTTTTACGTTACCTTGGCTATTTATTCCAGATGAAAGTAGACTTAATAAATAAATATTTTACCTAATTATCTATTTATATTGAGTACAAGTAGGTAACACGTGCTAACATTAATGTTTTAAGAAATATTTAAATTGGCATAACATTATGTAGGTATTCATGAACACGATCTTTTTAGGTTTGTTTCACCCGACCACCGACTACTAAGAATAGTTATTTTTCGTACGTATCATGTACCAATAAATGTATAGTCAGGGTTAGATATGTGAATTATAAAAGTTAAAAAAATTACTGACTGGCGACTGTGAGAGGCCATAGATTGTTGTATTTTTTTAAATCTGCAGTATCAAATTGAAGGGCTAATAATGATTCAAAAAATGGTATATCACTATCGCGGATGAGTACGTGGGTTTGTTAATAACTTTAAAGTGAAAAATTAACGTAAGTAATCTTAATAATTGTTGATGTAAACTGGGGTTCTAACCAGTTGTAGCTGAGTTATGGCGGAAACAAGAACATCGGCGGGCGCCAATTTTTTTTCTAATATGAAATCATTTTTGCAAACTAAACGTCCTTTATGTTTTATTATACATTGATTATAATAATTTATCATTAAATACAACCGAAAATCCCAAAATAATTAAAGACACACAAACAAAAAACCTACCTGCACGCAAGTGAACCGAAAATACAGAAACAATAGCAGTTGGGGGAACTCCCAGTCTAATAAGTGTGTGTTCTTTAAGACAGTCCCCCAAAGCGATAACATTATTATATTTTTTAAATTTTGCCAAACCTTTGATTCAAATTACTTAGTAACGCTAACGATCATTAGTACTATACATATTACCTATGCAATTACTATGTTCCAATTTCCTGATAACAAAACGCAACTGATAATATCGTCGATAAAAATATTGCTTGTATTTTTTATCAAGTTAAATGATTTCCTTCGTATTCTGTAGTTATAAATATGGTAAAATTATGATTTTTATCTAAAAACATAAAGTAGATGTTATGAATTTCTCTTTGCACTCAAACCACTATAAACTCGACAGTATTATGGTCACCATCTGGAAGTTTCAATAAAAACTGCCATTAGAGATGCAGCGATGTAATGATGGTCATTACTCTAGGCTTGCTTGATAGAAGTGGCAATAAAAAATTCTATGAGTTTGGACAATTTGGCAAATGAGTGGCGTACCCCTGCAGCCCCGCGTCGTTACAACTCTCTTTTATCGCATTAGCTGGTGAGATGTGGGAAGATGTGGATGGATGTGAAAATAATGCGAATATCATGGTTGGTATGATACAGAAGCCACTACAATCTGTCAAATTCCCTTAATAGATTTTCAACTTTATCGCTCAAGCATATGGTTCAAACTTGATAGACAAAATTGTCGGTTTCGGGTAGTTTGATTTGCTACCGTTTGTACTTTAAATAAAAAAAAACCGGATAGTGACGCAGAAACAACAGAATATTTCCAATAAAATTAGCACCTAAAGTTCTAAGTAACACAAATAATGTATTATGGAATCAAAGACGTGTGGGTTTTTAAAAGCCAAAAAAATCTATTAATAGATTTCAATGTTGTCCTTGTATGCTGCGGTTAAGGAAACAAAAAGTATAAAGATAAAGTTAATGACTCATTAAATATGTGGTAACTATTTAGATATGAGTCGATACAGGTACAGAATGTGAAAGATTTAAAATTCTATGATAACTAGTGTCTTCTTTAATAAATCACGGTTCTTAATTCGTCATCATCTTTATCATCAAAAACATATTACTCTATCAGATATCGGACTAATTAGGTGGCCACATATGTTGACTATCATTTCATTACACTGAAATGTATTGTTTTTTTAATATTTTATAGTTTGAAACTTAGAGTCACCAACATATTATTAGATGCCACATCCAAAGTCACCCATAGTATGTGGTATGCATGTGAGGGAGGGGCGTGTTGTGAGCGATGCGTGGTATCTGTCACGCGGGGCATCACCCTCGGGCACTCATATCTATCATCATGTTGTGTGAACACTCTTCACCAGGAAGTCATTGCTGGGTAAAATCATAAATCTCAGAGCACCTGTTTCTATGTGCCTAGCATAAGCTTTTACACTTAAGGAGTGTTGTCATTTACTGAATTGTGAAAAATCGGAATAGAAACCAGAGCTAGAGGTTGACCGCTATGAACCAAATTACAAATACATAATCATAGTCTGCAATGACTTTTATTACATTTTACTACACTTTTACTACATATGTATTATATCATTAGAGTTATTGGAGAACTAAAATCTGGCTACACTTTGTTCATATTGTTTGAAGACAAACAGACGTGACTTTGATTTGTGTATATTAACATATTTTTTATAGTTCTTAAGCCGGTCCACGTTAAAGCAATTTATGATGAAAGAAAATAAAGGATCAAAAGTTGATGAAAAACTCCTTATTCACACAAAGTTTTTTGTACTACCACGTCGTACGTATTCAGAATAAAAAAACGTTGCAAAAAATATGTACTAAACAGCTTCTTCGCACACAATTCAATATTTTCAAATCATGATGTCACTATGTCACTCGCTATCAAAACATTGTCATAGATGATGATATCACTTTAGGTTGATAAATATTGAATCAGCACAAGTTTCAGACCTCCCAGAATTTCCTAGAACCCCCTAGAACATGAGATATTTTGTTTTCAAACGTCGTGACCCCTCACAGTTTAACCAAGCGGTCGATTGATTAAATGTATCTAAATATGTGTAACTGTAATACTATCAAATATATTACACAAAAAACACCGTCCGAAACCTCATCCTTTTTTGAAGTTGGTTAATAAGGACAATTCATTACGGAATTTAAAAAAATCCGATTAGAATTCTTACCAGAAACAGGGTAAACAAAGGTCAGCCGGACAGTCATTACGTGTCAATAGCAAACTATCAATAATATTGAAATGATGAATGTAATAATTTCTACTTAACTATGAACTAACTCAACAGTTAAAGAGAACCAACATTGTACATAGTTACAAGTGCACGTATATTTATTTATTCGCTGTTTATAGAGGTGTATGTCACGATTACAGAACAAACATTCGTACCCCGCATTGCAGTCGAGCAGATAATAGTGGACGTCAGTGCTATCTCGAGAATCTAAGATACCTACCTAATTACTTTAATTTATATCTCTTGTTATGACACGCGGGTTTGTCTCTTGAATTATTTTGATTAAAATTTTAAGGTCTCAAGTTTTTTTTTATCTTTTGTTTTAGGGGCTTTTGCTCTTAGAACATGCCAGCCCCGTTGGGTCATAAGCATTACAACTACACAATATAATTTAGGACATTAGTTAAGAAGTCAAGTTATGCGGCATCTATTCTTTAAATTTATTTTAATGCTGGACCTTTGCTTGCTGACAATATGTTTGTATCCATTCTAATAAAAAAATGTAGGGTTTTATATAATTACCCTTAGGCACTTCACTACACTAATTTCTTTATCACTCGTAAGCACGTAAACCTTACACGTAAGCCATTTTGGAAGAAATAAAAACGTAAAAGTAATTTTCTGTCATAACCTAATAATCAACCAATACAAATCACCTAATAATAACTTGGTAATTTTCCTCTGATCACTTATTATTTTGGTCAAAAGTTATGCGTATTTTTCGCCATAACCAGACGCGTTATAATTTGGTTAAGCAGATATATTGCAGCGGAGAAGCCGCCATTAGGGGCCGTGATCCATATGGCTGTCCAAGCCATGGGGTAATGTATAATAGATATTTCACCATTAATATGCCATCTATCTCTGTCTTGTGCTGGTAACGGTCTAAGGCAGTCATCTCTTGAAATTAAAGGCTAGGCTCTAACCGTGTGTACTATAAATTTAATGTTTTACGGGGATTAAACTACAGCCTCTAAAAAGGGGATGATAGTAATTTTAAGTTAAAATGACGATACCAAAAGTGTCTACGACTATTGAAAATATCAAGCCACAAATTGTAAAATAATGTCTACACAGATTCCCACACATGCAATTGTACATTAATGTGCCAACAATGTAACAACGGTGCCACAGGGAAGCTCAATGCAATAACTGTTATGCTTAAACATTGTAGCGAGTCCGCGGCGTGCACGCGGCGTGGTCGCAGCGTGGTCGCGGCGTTGCTATTATCGTTACTAACCGTTTTATAATTCCCCTATGACTACTGCAACCATTGCCGCACTTATTGGACCAAACATGTTTAAATTTGTATAATTATGCAATCAATTGGTGTTTGAATGACTTGTTTATTGTATTGTTCGTAGAAAATTGTAAAATACACATTTTGTTCATTATGTATGTGCTTTACAATGTATTTATTGTTGACTGCACAGTTAATAAATAGCAACAAAAGTCTAATTTATCCATTAACTTTTGACATTTATCTGTAATAAACTATGCAGTTGAGTGTATAGACGTACAGAACCAACGTTGTGCTTGTAGTGACACTTTAACTTAAACTTCACTAATCACTATTATCTCATGATTCATACACAAACATACGCGTATCACCGCGGCACTGTGCACATGACAGCGACTATATAACAGGCTCACATACGACACACAACATTATTTACTTGTCAAGCACTCAAGCAAAATGGTGTCCGACTTCAGAAAGAAGAAGCTCCTCCACGTGTTCAGCCGGTTCTTCGACACCGACGGCAGTGGCAACATCGAGAAAGATGACTTCAAGATGGCCATCGACAGGATCAACAAGAGCCGCGGCTGGAACGCCGGCGACGCCAAGTACAAGAACGTCGAGGAGACCATGATGAAGATCTGGGAAGGTATTTCCAAGGCTGCCGACTCCAACAACGACGGACAAGTCAGCCAGGATGAGTGGATCGCCATGTGGGAGACCTTTGCCACCAAACCCTTCGACTGGCAGAACCTGTACTGCAAGTTCGCGTTCGAGCTTGAAGACGCCAGCAACGATGGTGCCATCGATGCTGAGGAGTTCTCCTCCGTCCAGGCTTCCTTCGGCCTGAACAAGGATGACGCAGTCGCCGCCTTCCAGAAGATGGCGAAGGGCAAGCCCCAGGTCACGTGGGCAGAGTTCCAGGAGCTATGGAAGGAATACTTCTTGTCTGATGACGTCAACGCGCCTGGTAACTTCATTTTCGGCAAGACTAGCTTCTAGGTTAACGTATAAACTAATTTATTAATATTATTTTTGGACTGCTCTTATTATGTAAAGTTGGTTTCCCTGAATGAATTAATGCATTTATAATGTAAGTAGCGAATAAACTAAATTCTATAATATTTATGTATTTGTTGTGTTTTTTTTCGGAGTCTTTTTGTTCAGTTGTTATTGGTTATTGTTTCGCCTAATGTTTAATTGATAGTAATGAAATGTTTCTTGTGTCCAATAGTTCAACAGAAACAATTTTGGGTTCAATTCACAAAATCAATTCAAAGAGTATTATTTCATTAATTGTATGTTATCCAAATATGGCATTATTGTTTTTAGCGAGGCTGGCTAGGATCAGTTCGATTGCATATTGCACATGTTTATTTTTATATCTTTGACATTTAGTGACCAACAAATGTGATAATGAATGGGGTCTGTTTCCATTCTTAATTTGGTAGTACTTAGTTTATCGCAAACAAGACACAAAAACATTGCAGGTATGACGTAAAGCAAGCCGTAATCATTGGGTTCCACAAACTGATGGTAATCATCACGATGTACGTCAGCATTCATATTTAATCAGCAATTATCTTCACTGATCGGTACTCAGTGAGACTATTCAATCATGATTTTTATTATGTTGATGATAAATTCTTTTAGGGTTCTGTACTCAAATGGGTCAAAAAGATACCTTATTATTAAAACTCTGCTGGTCTCCCGTGCGATCTTCTTTCGGATCCTCTATCACCAGACTCTGTCCCATAAACCGTGATAGATAAATAGTTTCATCTCCCGAGCCTTTTTCCCAACTATGTTGGGGTCGGCTTCCAGTCTCACCGGATTTAACTGAGTACCAGTGTTTTACAAGGAGCGACTGCCTATCTGACCTCCTCAACCCAGTTACCCGGGCGACCCAATACCCTTTGGTGAGACTGGCGTCAGACTTACTGGCTTCTGACTACCCGTAACAACTGCCAAGGATGTTCAATGACAGCCGGGCAGTTTAACGTGCCAACCGAAACACAGTCATTGGTGTCCAAGATATACTTAGAAAGTACTTAAAAACTTAGGAAATTTGCATTGGTACTTACCCGACCTGGAATCGAACCCACGCCCTCATACTTGAGAGGTTAACCACTAGGCCACCAATAGATAAATAGTTGCCATCTTCAAATACTATCTATTTTTGTTGCCGCTTATACAAACAATAATTAAAAAGCATTAAATATTTACAACACGGGGATTTTCCTGCAGTTTTTTGGTATGGAGCACGTCGTGCGCAAGTCCGTCTTGCACTTTGTTAGTTTTTGTTGCTGAGTTTTATTATGATTATTTAGATATATCTTCTGAATACCGGTGCTAACTTAAGCACTTATGCGGTACTTAATTCGTTATAAAAAGTTGTAAAAAGATGTTTATCTACAATTTCCAAGTTTAAAAACGTGTCACTAACCAAATATTTAACAGTACTAATGTTGATTCAGCAGTTGTTATTCACAGTAATAAATTTATTATGATAACAACTTAGGGTGTCATTGGACATAATGCAACCGGCACATCTAGAGTGGATGGCACCATGTAACTAAAACGATAGCCAAATCCTAACCAGCTGTCAAATCGCTGGTTAAGCAAAATTTTGGTCCCACCATTTTAACAACTTACGGTTATAATGACGTTATGACTTAACGCTAAGTGCTCGATTTTAACGGGTTGCTGCTATTGTTATTGTCAAATATTTGTAGTGTGCATTTCACATAAACCTACTAATTAGTTAGTGGAAGTTTTGCAAACACAGTTGTTAAATACTATCGTCACAGTTATTGTTAGCGTTAAAGTTAACTTGGACGAAAACCCTAAGTGTACATTGCAATCCACCCTAAGTATTTCACGTGATGGGTACACAATTTAAATAATGTACGGCGCCAGTACATCAAGCTACCCAAAACTGTCAAATTTTCCCAATCAACTTCGAACCGTGTACTTCAGCGATAAATTTGAAAATCTATCAAGGAAATTTGCCAGATTGTAGTAGCTTGATGTGCTGGTGTCTGTACCTCATCTGTTTATAGGTAAACAAAACAGCAGCGATTTTTATTCCGAGACCGAATTATTTGAGTAGCATGAAGAGATATTGTTTGTACTGATAATACCACGAAAGAACTACATACATATGTTAGTTTAATATTACTGTTACTTATCATTTAAAACAAGTCATATCATCTCCCAAGGCTTAGCAGTGAACGAAGACTGTTGAGAAACCTCCGCGTTCAGATAAAAAGTATGAAATAAAATATTACTAATTAAAATTATGTTCAAGAGCCTTCCCCGGGGATCGAGCGGTCAAGTAAGATCCTCGTTGAGATAAAACGCGGGGTGATCATAAATAAAAAATAATTTTACAAAACAGTTGGAATATGGCGGACATTTTTGTTGGAATACGACGAGTGCTAATTACCGGGTGAATTATCGTGTTGAGCGGACGGCGCGGGGCTGTTCCGCTGTGGTACGAAGTATAAACGATAGCGAGGTGTGAATGTGACGCCAAAAGTACCTGATCTTAGGAGCTTGCGAAGAACTATTTGAAATTTCAAAATGTTGACTTTTTTACTTATTATTCTTCATTAAAGCAAGTGCTACCTGAGGTCATATTGTCTAAAAAATCAAGTAATTGTATATTTATTCTGAACGGTATGTACAAGGTCTTGTAAAACGTGGTGTCCCAGTTGCATGGTACCCGTTGCAATAACATATTTTGACATAATATGCTAAAAAGATTCAAAACATTCAAGATAACAAATTACGTCAAAATGATTAACAAAATGCTTATCTATACAAATACTGTAAGGTGGTAATAATTGAAAATTTTTATTTGTGACGTTATTTTCTCTGGATCGATTTTGACTAAATCATTCTAATTATCATTTAGTAGCTACTAGCAGGGCAAGATTAAAGAAAATTATTCAATACCAAATTTTACTAAATTATTATCATCATTAAAATATTCACGTAGTAAATAAGAGCTCAGATATATTCACGTTCTTAGACCTAAGGTATCTTAAACTTTGCAGTCTCTAACCCAGAAAGAGCTTATGACTTGGGGCGCGTCTCCCCGGTCCCACTCGAGGGTAACCTGGAGTGGCTTCGCGATATTTATTGCGGTGTTATTACGTGTAATCGCCGCTGAATCTACCTCCTTTATAATGTGATCTCTCCCTTATTAACCTGCCAAATGAAATGTTGCGATGTTGACCTATTTACTTGGGAGCCATTTATAATTTTAATAATTTTTCCGGGCTCCTCTTGAGAAGGTATTAAGATAATTTTTTTGAAGCTGTTTTCTTAAAATAGACGTAAATTTAGTTTTTTCAGCAAGAGTTTTGGCATACGCCATGATATGAAATATAATAAATATATAAGGAAATCAGCAAAACACGACGTTTGTAATTAGTTCTAGGAGTCCAGAGTGATATAATACCCTGTAGTGCCACAAATATAAGCTAATATTTTATTTAACACATTGCACCATGCATGCATAGTTTAGTTGGGAACTATCACAAATCCTTATTTATTATGAACTAAAAGTTTCACGTTGCAGCGAGTTTTACCTCGTGTGCAAATAAAAGCTTTACGATACGCAGGCACTAGAAAAATAATCATAGCGAGCCATAAATATAGAACGAGAACGAATCTGCACGTACGTTCGAACCATAGACGCGACCAATCCATCACGGATTGATGCCCATCACGTCATGTGCTTTTGACAGTCGTCACGATTTTTTTGGGGTTCTGTACCAGTTGTTGTTATCCCATAGAATAAGTTATGAATGAATTATTATTTTGTTTAATTAGCAAGGCTAAATCATGTTTATCTTACTACACTTTAATATCACTCAAAAATTTACGAAAATAAACTGATCCATGGATTAAGAATAATAAACTACTCATTTGAAACTTATCAGCCGAATGGTAGTCTTAATAAAACAGTGATAGACTTCAAGTTATGGAACAGTAACAAAATAAAGAAAACAGCAAGTTGAGTAGTTCAGCGTGAACTTGTCGAAGTAGTTCGAACGTGCGGAACCTTCCGTGATGCGCCACACGTCATACCTAACTGCAGGAGAGACTAGGAACAGGTAGATGCGGTATTTGGTTTACAGAGACGTTTCTGTTTTTCTTTGAACAACGTCTGTAAGCCTACTAATATAAAATTAATTTTGTTATAATAAAAAATACGAAATATTATAATGGTTTACAATAAAAAAAAAAAACTACTTAGTCAAGATTATATATATGACGGATGAGCGAGCGGGATTGACACAGGCGGATAGTCCAAATCATCTTCATCAGCCATCTTTATTGTTTCGAAATGGTTTGCAGAAATAAAGTCTCCTTTACGTCGTTGAATTACTGTTTATTCCGGTTTTACAATTAATTAAACGAAAAGCAACAACACATGCAAGATCAGAACGGATTGCTTTGTGAAACGCGGAGAGTTCTCCAATTCTTTTCGTTCGCAACGGCGGTTGACGTTCGAATTTCTTCTTCCAAGCGTAGACCACTCCCAAGCAATGACAATGACTGCTGTCACCACTTGACGCTTCACAAACAATCTAATATTCAAAGACATTTGTCAAATTGATCTTGACGGCCTTCATTACTGTGACATCACGTTGGTGCGATAAGGACGCCACCCTCTACGACATATATTTTTTAAACGAATCTGGTATGTATGTGCATTAACAGATTCCATCAATTTAACTGGCCTATATTATTTAATCACCACAAGTACATATTTTAAAATATAATGAAATAGGTGGAGAGTTAGAGGTAGACCAAGGAAGAGATGGATTAATAGACTGAAGACGACATGATTAAGAAGGGAGTGGATAGTATTATGACGACTAACAGAGACGAATGGAAGCGGTGAACATAATTGCACCGACCCCAAATAACTTGAGGACAAGGCAGGAAGAAGAATAACTATCTACTACACTAACTGGTCGTCCTAAGGCCCTGATACAATATGCGAAACTGTTTAGAATGAAGGGTTTCAATTGGTTAAATAAACTACGATCCAGCATATTCTTAGCTCCTTGCTACTGCAGACAACAGCAGTATCACACACGAGCGCTCGGTCGCGCCGCGGTGCTCGTGTGTAGCCACCTTTATTTGCATATCCTCGCATGGTTCCATTTGTCTCATGGTTCCTATACATGTTTTACTGAAAGAATTCAATGCTTTTATAACAGTTTTCAGCACTTATTGGAAGCTACTGAGCTGGTATGTTATTATATATTATATTATATTTCATTTTAACTTAGTTTCAATTAAATTTTTTTTTCTAGCAGCTGCCATTAGCTTTGCTATTCCCAGCTCTATTTCAACTACATTCGTTTAAAAATACTTCTATCCCAAAACACCCTCATGCCAGTTTTCCCCATTCGCCAATGAAAGCAGCTACTTAATTTGTTCGTACATACAATAAAACAAATTCTTTTATGTTATTAAGCAGGTCATTTGTGTGGCGCAGCCGAAGCACTCTCGATACAAAGGGATTATTTAATATAACCCGATATTTTATTCTGCTCCCCTGAGTTGCAAAGATGTGTGACAGTCGCGTGCGGCCATGTCAACAGCGGTCATTAAAATCTGTCTAACTTTAGAATCAGAATACTAAATGCGATGTAGTCTATCTTATATACATGCAGTTTTGACAAATTTTTCAGTGAGTTTAGTTCAAAAAATACTATGCCTTGAAAAAAAAGAGCATTCATAATAATTATGATGATAGGCAAAGTATTGAAATGTGTGCAAATATGTCGCCATTTTGAAAGCTCTTAAGTTACTGGGACAGCTCATAAAGGCACACAATTTATCCTACATAGATGTTACCTGCCTCCCATAGCGACATACTACTTTATCTTATGATACAAAACCCGCGCGTTTGGTGGCGTCGCGTCATAAATTCAATGAATATTTGAGCATACGCGTCCCGGCCCACCTGACGTCACGCCGTCATTTTGACGTCCACTCGTTATAAAGTACTGCCTCTTAACCGGACTGGTTTTTTTATATTTTTTCATTTTGTACCCTAGTTAGGCTAAGTGTTACTGTTTGGAACCCAATAATATAATTATAAAAAAAGTCCATGAAATTTGCCTGAAATATTTTTTAAGTGAGTAGGTACGTATTTAAACAAATTATGAATTATCTCAGTACCCAGTGAAACAGATTTTAACTTGTCAGAATTTGTAGTTCTTCAATGGAGTTAAGAGCGCTTACACACTATTAGATTTTGCCACGAATAATACGCTCGGTTTGTTTGACGCGTGCCACAGTCATGTCGCGCCTTAACGCTCGTAAGACCCGCGCGTTGTCACAAGGAAAAATCGAGCGGAATATCGGCTAGTTTAAAAGCGCTGTAAATAAGGAATAATGACCTACAAAAACATGATTAAATCTATCCCTCTCATACAACGCATAACATCCCAACCTCCCACCACACTACCACGTACCTACCACATGAAATCAAAGATATTTTTAATCAACACATACCTACGAGCAGGTCGCTGATTGCAGCTATTCCTTTGATAGCAGATCAAAGCGGCTGATTACGTGCTAGTTAGGTAGCGCGGCTCCACTCGCCAACCTACTTAACTATAGGTAATACTTCTTTTAGAGTGGTTCGTGTGATTGGCTCAACGATGTCGGATTTTTATAGGAATTTCACTTAATTGTTAGATTAAAGACGGGAATTACATAGAGGTCGGAACGCAATGGAAGTTTTGTAGTTATCTGGTCTTATTATTTGTATGGCGACACACGGTTAATCCCAAAATCAAATATTGACGAAACTTAAACCACTCATTTATGATTCAAATTGCACAATAGGTATGACGTAGACAGTCATCCTTAGTATGAAATAAATAGCGATATTTCTAGGGCTTTGTTAAATAATATCAACTCATTATTTAAATACTTAGTACGTAATAAAACACTAAGCACAGTAGCCTTTTTATTTAAACAATAATTTTGAATAAACGAGTTAACTCCTAAAAGTTAATAACGGTCGTAAGTTAGCCTTGTCCCGTCCTGTTGATCCCTTTAATTACTTTTTTAGACATAAAGTAAGCAAAAATACACAGTTTTATTTTGAAAATTTCATATTAACACAAGGTCAGGCAAATAAAAGGTGTTTATTTTTACTCTGAACTAGACCCTGAAACATTTCAGGAGGAATTAAAGAACATCAAATAATATTTTGTACGTTGTGCGAGCTAAAAGGTTTTTATTTATCTGTCTCGTATAGTCCGGAATGTAATCATTTATTAGACAACTCATGACATGTATGTCTATAACACTGAGAGTGTTTTCAATATACGAACACTTAAAAGATCTATAATTCTATACTTGATGACTAAAACCTTATTTTTTACTAACATAAAAAATATCGGACAAGAAAATCGAGGTCCGCGTGTAGACTTCGCATCGGGAAACTTGACAAGATGACACAAATTACCAAAAAGTATACGTTACATGAATTGTTGGATTCGCCCACTGTCAATACTCAACGTATGGCCATCACAGTGCGTGCTACCGGGCTATCCTATGGCGTCACGTAATAGATCAAGCTGAACTCCGGGACGATGTAGGCCCAGTTGATAGACGTCGCTCGTCCGCACTGACAGGCTCAACTTCCTGGTGAAGCGACATTATATTGTCATGAAAGGTAAAAAGTTCTAGGAAGTTGTATGTGTATTCGTAGTGAGATTGCTTTCAATTGGAATGATGACTAGGTCAAAAATAAAATACTTTATCATATACAATTTGTACAGTTTCATTTATCGTTTAGTATACATTTTTTTATTGATAATATAACCGAAATAGGTATACGGCTTGATCTGAAAAATCTGTGACGTCAAATCTTAGTATTTTCATACAAATTGCGTACAAAATAAGCATTTTTGACAGTTCAATAAAAGTAATGGATTTGACTAGTTGTCATCTACCGTATTATTAGGTGTTATGTTCACGTGTATGATAACATGAATTACTACCTAATGAAGTCTTCTCAGTGGCATATATTTGCGCTTCTCCCGTCACTGACTTTTTTCCATGTCTACAAAGTTATGGGTGAAAGATGAAAACACAAGCAAAGCCTCAACATTAACTTGTTTAATTATGCTACCGCACTGTGACTAATACTATCTAAAAATACCCTAATTACGGCCTAACCCAGCTGCCGGCGGTTTATCCTTTTTTGGTAGTAAAGCCCGTAGGTGAATATGTTAGTAGGATGCTGTATTTTATGTCAAAGCCTACCCCAAATATATGAGGTTGCGGCTGCCTGCCAGGGTCGGCCCATCGGCTCAAGTGCAGTGTTAAAATATGTAAAATATTATGGTAAAATTATGCAGAAAACTTACCGCCTTGATAAAGGTGTGCTGCTTAGTAATTCCACTTTCATTAAATATTACAAAGTTTTATTAAGATATTGTAAGTTGCGGGATTTTTTATGACGTAGCGTTGAAGTTGTGAGTAATTCCTTAGTGACGCTCAGAACTGCAATTAACTGTTAACTAGACTTCTAAACTCAATGCCGGCATTGTGCTGGGAATATTTCAATTTTCCACCTAGTTATTAATATAAAGGACGAAATGAGTGTACATTATTTTACTCTTTTCATAAGTTATTGTACTCGGCATAAACGTAAATACTATGTATTTGTTAATTATGATAAAGCTGAAGAGTTTTTTGTTTGTACGTCCTAATCTCAGGAACTACTGAACAGATTGGAAAAAATATTTCAGTATTAGACAGCCCATTCATCGAGAAAGGTTATAGGTTTTTTTATGGGTACGCAAAGTAGTTCTCACGGGACGTGAACGCCTTGCGGAAGCTAGCGATTATTATTTCCTAAAACCAGGAATACTTAGCCCACCAATTATTCTGTTAAACCATAGTATGAGGTTAATTTCACTATTACATAACCTTACGTACAAAAAAATCTCCAAAACTAATCAGTAATTCAGCTTACACCACAAAACAGAGGCAAAGGCGCGCCCTCCTCAACCGTCGGCGGCGGGTACAAAATAATCGCGGCCGTCACCCGCACCCGCTCCTAAACTCGGACAGACAAACGGATATTGGATGCAGGTCCGACATATACACGGATTTTTATATAAAAATGTGGATTACGTTATAGGAGTAAGCGGTTTACTTTTGTAGCTATTGGTTCTTGAAGATTAAGCTCCCTTGCCTCTTTGAACTCAACAAGCCAACTCACTGATAGAAATTGCTGTTCAAACAACCTTTAGAGTGAACAACGCCATTCAATCACACGTCTTACGTCGTTAAGCCGACTTGTTGACTGCAACGTTCAACGGCGTATGTACATATATGTAGTTGTTAGCTAACTGGTTATATTCAACATTAGAACTAGCCTACTGGTTAGACTTGTGTGTAACTTCGGTTGAATCTGGGGACTTAGGGTATCCCGAGTAGGATACAAGTAGACGCCGGCTAGTTGACAGATATGGAAAACAAAATACAACTAGGACGGTGGCGAGCGCTGAACTGCATTAATTATATGGCGTCTTTTAAATTAGCTATAATATTGAACTTTTTAAGCGACTCAATCATTAAATGTGAAGCTAGACGTGCTGCTATTCGATTAAACTGTTGTTTTAACCAGCTGTTTGTGACATATACATATATTTGGATTTTATGTGAAAAATACAATAAACTTTCTGCAAATGATTAATTATATTTATTTTACAAATAAGTTGAAATCAACATCTCTACACGTCAATACATTAAGTTCAAAACAAAGCGTATATCTTGCACCAAACATCTCACACGGCCGATTATTTATTGAATTGTACGAAATCTGCCGCCAACGAATATTCGCTTTGATGTGACGCAAAAGGATTGTCTTATTTCGCTGCCAACTTGCCGAAGCCCTACCTACTGGCGTATAGTACTGGCGCAGTTACTGGCCTGTAGTGAGTTTCGGCCAGATACGAGCCAATTATTCTTCCACAGTGCGGAATTAATTCGGTTATAGCATAGTGGGACTTTTACGTGCATTTTGTTTGAGCTCTTCGTTTTGAGTTCGAAGGATAGTAATGAAAGTTGACATCGGACCTAAAGGTATCTTGTTTTCATTTCAGTTGCTAACGTCATGAATATTTAGACACGAACATATTTACACAATAAGCTCGTGTATAAGATATGAAAGTTTGATGTCAAGTTTTTAATTCATTTTTAATCGAAACTAGTTTTTGCTAATAGTAGACAAGACAAACGTGTTTGAAACTGTGGGTCTGTTGAGAGACTGTGATCTTTCTATTATCTGAATCATGACATAAGTCCCAATTCTCAGTTCTAGCAGTCGTAGCAGTCCGCTATAGCATTCCAAAAACCTGTTTTAGCCCACACATTGAAGTAATAGGCATGCGGACAACTAGTCAAATTCAATACTTTTTTAGAACTGTCAAAAACGGTTACTCTCTATGCAATTTGTATGAAAACACCACATATGTCGTCACAGATTTTTCGCATCAAGCCGTATACTTATTTCGATTAAATTATCAATAAGAAAATAAAAACAGTTTTCGATTCAAAACGATAAATTAAACTGACATTATTTTATGATGCTTTACAAAATGAATATGATAAAGTATTTTATTTATGACCTAGCCCGCATCCCAATTTTCGACGGAGCAGTCACTTGTCCCATCGAAAACAATATGAATTGAATTCTCAGAAAGTTATCAGAGGGCTGAAACCATGTAACCACACCGACGACGAAATATCCATATCGTTGACAAGTAAATTGTTATTTAGGCATGAAAAATTTATGAATCAGCCACCGCTTATGATAATTTGCGCCGTTGACTCATTTATTCGTAAACCCGAAGTTTAGCCACCCCTTAACAAATGCTTAATAAGTCTTCGCAATTTTAACGAGGTGAAAAGGGCCCGGTTAACTTTGAGGGTCGAAATCATACCTAAACAATTAAGATACACCCGAGAGTTATAATGTTTCCGCTTTTTTGGTGACTAGTTTAAGGTTCAGTTGGTCGTGAAGTGTTAGGCAGCGACATTGTGATGACTTATTACATAATTTGAGATTTGATAGGGGCTGAATTTGAGAATGTATCTTAGCATAGCTGTTTGTGATCCGCTTTTCCAATTTTGAAATAAAGTTTTAAAATAATTTATAAACGTCATAAATGTCACAATTTACAATATTACGATTGTAAATTAAATACCGTTGGATTATAATCTATCGGTTTCACTTCAACAGATTCCAATCTAATAAATTAATAATACGTTAAATTGTAAGCAGTATGTATGTTGAGGTGTATAACAATCTCGCAAGATAGATTAAAGTGTAACGGTATTTACAATATTACGGTGACATATCATCACTACATAGTATAAAACAAAGTCGCTTTCTCTGTCCCTATGTCCCTTTGTATGCTTAAGTCTTTGAAACTACGCAACGGATTTTGATGCGGTTTTTTTTAATAGATAGAGTTATTCACGAGGAAGGTTTATATGTATAATTTTAGTCAGCATTGCACCCGTGCGAAGCCGGGGCGGGTCGCTAGTAGGATATAAATCTTTAAGATCAAATAATAAAAATTGACGGACTACTTTATTAAATTCACATAAATATCCTATGAAAAAATGAAATAAAAATCACAAGTACAAGTTCGTCGCGAAATTTCAGAGTCAGTCGGTGAACTCGAGTTTTTTCATTATCAATCATTCATTCGTCATTCTTTACAAAATTTTATGAACTTCCGTCGAAAAAGTTATAGATGTGAACTTAATCTTAAATGTTAAAATGTTTAAAGTCGTAACTAGGTCACCCCAATTAAAAAAGAGGAATAAAAATTTCAAAAAAGCTGTTCGAATAATTTTAAAGTTCATAATTAGGAAGGACTTTTTTGTTCAGTTTTTTTCTTTTTTATTATTTTGAGTTTTTGCAGCGTGTTGCGACGAATATGCAAATTGAACACTATAGATTTGAGAGTCATAATGATGTTATCGTATCGTATTCAATTTTGTACATATCAATTCCGCGAGATTCAAAATAATTAGTTTTTGGAACGTGTTCCAAAATATTTGGACAGGCAGATAGTATTCCACATACATTACAACTAATCATTTGTCTAATGTTTTAGAAAGTCCTACATAGTCACGAGGTTGCGGTATGAGTGGCTAATAATACAACACCTGAACAAATGATACTTATATATGTACATAATTTTTATCTGGCAAGCAATATAATATTTATGACGTCGATATTTTTACAAGAAGGAGGTGCGATGTGATTCGAGCCACATGTCATGACTGACACACGTACGGTTGCAGTGTGGCCACGAAACACGCGTTAAAAAATTACGGATTATGCGTATAAAATGTTTTAATTTTTTACTGTATATGTATTTGTTGAATTTGGAAAGGTAATTGTAATGTTAATATTCTGAAAACTAAGTAAGTAAACTGAAATAGGATTTTAAAATTCTTCGTGCAATTATTAAAGCTAGCTCTGTTTTAATGGATATATATAATAGCACCATACATATAAGACATTTCAGCATTTCAAAAAATATAATTCAAAACGATTTTTTTAAAACGATATCTTTTATCATGTAATCGCAATGTAAATTTCATGGCCACTCAGTAAATAGGGCACGCGTCGCTCGGCGGCGTCTATGATAAATTGCAACAATCACTCATCTGTCCCTGATCCCCACTGATAGTAAATACTTAGCCGATATTCAAGAGTACGCTTCTGCTTGTTATGGATGCTGAACTAGATGGAAAGGTTTAAAGAGTAGATGGCGTATATACAGGTAGGCGTTATATACAGAAGAGCTTTTCTAGTATACAAAATGTTGAATATCTACTGTAATTTTCATAGCATTCTTTTTTCTTGTACCCTATTCCACTTTATGATATTATGTATGCAGGGTGAATATGCAATCACTAAATAACGACCAGCTTTTTCAACAACCAGTTTAGCAAAGCAACCTGCCTGGCAACAACCCAGAAAATTTCTTAAGCTTTTGAATAAAACCACTAGCTCCAAGCTCTGTGAAAAATATTTATTTCATAACGAAAATAAACATAAAATGAAGCAATAAGAGATATAACCGCAGCTTATTCCTCTTAACAGCTTAAATAATTCCGAGAAGGGAAGGCAGATTGTGAACTACATTTTTTCTTTTGTGAATAACGACAACAAATAACGTTTTGTTACATTTTCAATTAGCAAATGGTTCGGAGAGGCTCAATTTAATCAGAGTCGACATTGAAAGTACCTTTTGTTCTACTACGTCAATTGGTTTCGATTTGTTTCTTGGAGAGCCGTTTTTGTTAAAGATGATTATTGAGAATTCTCGTAAATAAAGTGCCGAAGTTCAAACTACGTCCAATCTCTAATATACTCTATTACAGAAAATAAAAATGCAAACGTATAAAAATCTTCATAAAATCACTAAAGCAGGATTAGAATCGATTCCCTGATATTGTACCCTACAGACTCAGATTTACAAAACAAACATCTCAAAATTTGATCCTCCACATGTAACTGCACCCCAGTGAAATTAAACGCAATCTGAGCGCAATATCTTTGACGTGTGTTCTGTACCCGTGACGAATGATGACTGACGTGTGACAGCGCGCGGGTTACGAGGTAACCTCGGTACCCCCACCCCGGCTGTCACGCGTTCCGCTATATTAAATTCTTTGAAGTGTGGTATGGAAATGTTAGAGGATGTTTCAAATTAATTTAATTTTGGTATGGGGTTGGTTTGGGATGGCTGCAATATAGTTCATTTAGTGTTCCTGATTAGTTCAGAAAATCAGAAAACTACAAATCTAGATCTAGTTGTATTAAATACTTAATACATACAAATAAACAATGTAATCTTTTACAAGTCATCTAAAACGAAGTGAAGGCATTAAAATCTTTTACGTAAAGGCAGACTACTTCGATAAAAACAGTTGATTGCAAATTGAAATCATAAACTTGAACAAACGAATAAAAACTGCATTGTAACTGCCCACAATGGGTATATAATCCATTTATTTCATTAACTCTATCTGATTCTGTTGCTGTCTGTATTGTGGAAGGCAATCTGAACTTTAGGCAGTTAGCATTCGGTCGGGATTATATTGTGTGTCTGAAGAATTGCTTTCTGTATTGGCCGTCCGCGGTGGTGTAAGGATTTCAACGTTGGTTGAGCGCTAACTTCAGTTTAGACTTAGATTTCGAAAGTTAAGGAATAGCGAAAGAAGTTTTCCGAAAGGACCAACTTGATTCTCTCTTAGACTGTTTAATGAATGCATTGATTGAATTCATGAATTTATAATGTTATTGACATCTGCTAATTTCTTAAAACCTAAAGAGAAGTTAGAGAAAATATGTTTTATTCACCTACTTAAAGATTTAACAAGTAGGTTACATAACAAAAGTTCAACATTTCATAAAGAAACTCCTTTTTAACTTGTTAATAAGCTTACAATTATCACGATTTATTCTGGCAAAAAGCCTAGAAATACCAGAATTAAGTAATCAAGGATAAACCTTCGCAGTTCGCAGCGGAAAAAACGCCTTAATTTTCGGTCTAAGCCTATTATTACCGTATCCAGCATTAACATAATCCAAGCGTTGGAGTCCTGCCAGGAGTCTAAACGCGTTTGGCTGTATTGAGATTTACTATCCGAACGGTTTTAGTTCTGTAGCGAAGAGTTTCCGAATCGAACCAAATTGCTTGCCTTTTTCCACTTTTTGCTGAGAGCTAATTAGTTTCGGTCTCTTTTGGGTCTATTTTAGGTATTCTGGGTATAGTTCTTCGGGTCAATTGACTTACTAACGCTGAACAGAGGACACTTGGGCTAAAATCCTGGGATATTTTTTGTTCTAGTGTTTCAGAGGTTCTGATTTTTTTTCTGTCTCCATTTCGTGTAAAGTGTGTCAAAATTTTATATCATTGGGCTTAAGACTTTATTCGCCTGTAATATTCTAATCAAGCAAAGTTTTAAAAGGTTTTACCTAAATCGCTTTTTGTAGAGAGCAATTTTTCAAATCAATAAGAGTTAAGAAGAACGATCAGATAAAATAAAGTATAGCATATGCTGATGATAATTAGTTATAGGTAATGTTCGGAAAGAATTCAAGTCACAATTAACAATTGAATACTTAACAATTTTTTTTTGTAATAAATTCTAAATCACAAAAGGTAAAATATGATATTAGGTTCACGAAATATCTCCCTGTATTAGGTGATCACTTTGTCTACTAGGCATAAATAATAAAACAAATGAAGTCCAATCCCCTGAATTATCCCTCTAACATTCTCACCACATAAAAACTCCCATAATACCGATATCGTCAATAACTCCCCACAAACACGGTTAGCACAAAGCCTTTCAGATTTATTTCCACGCGGTAAGTAACGACTTACGCAAACCAATTACGAGGGTAATTAAAAATGACTTAGCTGATAGTTAGGCCAGATAACCACACTTTAACTTTATTTGTTTAAGTCCCCGGTAACTAGAAAAAAACGTGTTCTCATCTGGATTACAATGTAGGCTGAGAGCCTGGATATCATTTTTTATTTGTATTATTTTATTAATTTCATTATTAAATTAAATAAGATGTGCTTAAAAGGTTAAATCTTAGCCTCAGCAGTAAAGATCTGTGGTTTGGGGAATGTCTACTAGTGTAATAAAAACATATATGTAGAAGTTGAACTCGATTAATAGGGAATCTTATTATAGTTAGGCTTTCAAATATCTGGGCACCTTGATTACTGTCCTTAACTCAACCTACAGGTTTAAATTCCTAATAGAATTAACGTTAAACCGTTAATATAGCTGCGATTTTATATGTATTTCAACTAATATTTTCACAATGTAAACGAACTCGACCCAATTCGCAACATAAAACTATACCATCTAATTACAAACTACGCGTTGATTAATTAAATCATTCAATCAAAACGAATCAAAATTAATGCAGTTACGCGCGGATATCATTCACAGCTATTATTCACCAATCATCAATCGTTGGCAGAATTAATGATTCCGTCAGATCCGCTCTTTGTTTCACTATTCTGTAAATTAATAGTTGCCTGTCTCTTGGTCTATGCGCTGCGGTGACTTGTACGCAAAGAGTTGGGCTAATCGAGAAGAAATCGAGTGTCTCCTTTCTATTCGAGTGAGAGTCACTCACTTGGTGATACCGATAATTTCATTCTTAGGTTATGTTTTGTTTTCGGGTGATTCAAAAATATGTTAGTAAGATGTTCATTTAGGTAATTGAAGATGTATTGTTCCAATTTAAACCAAAATACTTGTATTTATGTAAGTTTTTCAATAATAGAATAACAAAAAAAAAATTCAGCATGTTATTTAAGGCCAAATAGCTTGCTATTTTTAAGTCACAAAAACTTTTATTTTTAGTTCGAATTGAATATCGATTCTTTGCCAGCGATTCGATTAGACTCGATTGCTATTCTTGGTCACGACACTGGCTCTCATGACAAATGGCCGGCTACAGGGTGCTCCGTTATAATTCGTTTTTAACCGTCGCACGTCAGCGGCTCGCGTACCTGCCGCAATTTATATACAGGCTGCTCTATAATGCCACGTCATTTATTATGTAAGAATGTGCCAAATTAAAATATTTTTCATTGTTTATCGTATAATGGTCTACGTAGTGTTTTTATTTTTATTTGGTGGATCTGGAAAACATAATAAGGGCTACAATAATAAAAAATAGTGATCAAAATCAGTAACTCAAAATGATCTTTTTCGATGAATTTCATCTGTGACGTAAAGCGCGAGTAACTTCATCGAAGTTATGCCTCCATAACTCCAACAGGTACGGGCCTCTGCAATATTTCTCATGTTTGTATGACGCGGTGCGTCCAGCCTGTGGCCGTACACACGCACCCTGTACACAAAGGGCGAGTACAGTCTAATATTGAAGAATGATGGCAAAACACGCGATCGCTTCATTTGGCCGCCCGCATCCCGCGCTAGAGCGAGACAAAAAATCTTAAAGAGAAAGTGAACGCTTTTGCGTATTTTAATTATTACTTCTAAATTGCGTGTTATGAAGTAAATTGGTAAAGAAAATATTTGAATAAAGTCAACAAATTACAATTTGCTATTTCATTGTGCGTCGGCGTTTGTGTTATTTATCACGTAACGTTAGTTACGACTGAGTTACTGAGACCTGCTCTTGTATTGTAGTTTTGAAAAAAAATCTCTCACTAGTAAAAAAGAGAAATATTTTTACATTACTAGCAAAATTTTGGATGATTGTCGTATTTGATGCAAGAATGTCATGGCTAAGCTTGAAAAATATTTATTTCTTTCTTAAATAATTTCAGTAAATCCCTAGTGTGTATTGTAATAAACAATTGCATTATACATCTGGAGGGCCAGATAGCTCGTAGACAAAATGGGATGCAATTTACAATGCATGGATGGAGTTCAATTTGAAATTTAAAGCGGCAGTGGCCTAAGGGTAACGGTCGGGGAGGAGACGGATGCAGGTTCGATTCCGGAGCTGTACGTGGGGCATGCGGGGGTACAAAGCACTTTGAGGAAATGCAATGAATTTTCCTTTTGGAATTAGACAGATGGAATTTGACATGGCTTTGGTTGATCTTTATGGGTAATGTGTGTATGTTATTATAGTTTTATTGACCATGAATGAAAATTGGCTTAGACTCTTACTATGAAACAAGATCTTATGAGGCACATTATTCTAGATGTTTCTGATAACTCTACACAGAGGTTCATTTATATAAGGACCAACTCTATTATTGAATACTTTTGCTGGGTTTGAAAGCTTATCCTACTGTTACGAGGAAACCAGTGGTCACAGGAATTTTCATGTTATGCCCTCAACATTTAACAATGACCTCCCGGAACTAAATAGAAAGCGTACAAAAGGAATTAATATGGCCACAAAGTCTAAGGTCCAGCGTCACCACGACACGACGTGGCAAATTATAATTTATTTAAATAAACCTATTAAATATTCCGGCGTTGTCCGCGCGTCCTTAACAAAAGTTGTGTAAAAACAAGATGGTGGCAAGATTTATTGCTCGTGTTCTTGCCAAGAATGCTGTGTGTCTTGCAAGTTGACGTCACTTATGGTTAAAGAAACTAAGTTATGTGAAGAATATGATTTAATTTTCACTTACATTTATGTTGTGGACGTTTTGTACGAGGAACGAGAATCATATTTCTTTGTCTTAGGAACAGCTGCATTTTTCTACAATTTAAATTCTGAAATTGAAACAAAATTTATAGTTGGGTCTGTATGATTAAATTAAATTTAAAATTCTGGCGTGAATAATAATTGAGTAAAAAAATTCATTGTTTGTTTGATTTCAATAATACCGATCAATGATTCCGAGAAACTCGTAGTTACATTAAAAACAATTTAAAATATGTAATTTCCCCCAGGATATCACTTGTAGTAACTATGATAAGATGTAAGTCATATTTTTCAACCATCAATCCACATACCTCCTTCACTTCAATTTACCATACCATGACACTGTATAATGTAATGAAAGTCCGTAAAAGGGCTGGTCCTTTGAGCCGCGGGGCGCTTGTGCCCGACGCTGGGATAATAGTGGGCAAGCTCGCGCTAATAGGGTCACGGCGTCTATAGCTGATCGCTGGAGTTGAAAGCGTTTGTGATGTACCTTGAAGTACTGACTTTTATAACGTTGAAGAATAGAAACTGCTGTATGTTGAGATTGAATTATGTGTGATTATTCAATATACCTACAGTCTTTTGTAATTTGTACATTATCGTCGATTTGATTGAATTAGTTTAACCTGAATATAGCATTATAATAAACACTTTATTGTAATTAATTATTGGAAATATCATTATCTTACAAATCGGACTTAAAAAATGTTCCCATCTACACGTATTTATTTTGCAAGCATACGCTATGTAAGTCATATAAAAATATATCTGTACGCTTTACTAGCAGGACATACATATGTATAGTGATACCTAATAATAGGTAAGTATGAACACCTCTTGTAGCCTATGACCACAGATTAAAAAAACTTTTACTTTGACATTAAGAAATCTATAGTAAACTTTATTACATCACCTTTAAACCACAACTATTTTTGCCATCAAAACATACTTGAACCCATACATCCGCACATCTCGAGAACCGCTGAGTCAGGCTCACAAGGAGCCACAGCCGCACGCGAGTCAAACGCCTCACCGATCAAAAGACTTCTCATCCAGTTATCTGGTCCTTTTAAATCCTCCGGTCAACTTTATCGTCCAATGATTTGTACTATTATTGCGTGTGGGGTAAATATTTGAAGGATATAAATATTATGTCTTTATAGGGTTATGAAAGTGTATGGGATTTTTGATGGAAACTTGTAAGGCATAGGACTAGTTTTGATGTTGGAGTATGTATGAGATTTTTAAAATAAACCGCAGTAATGTGATTTGAACTAGCAATCGGATGTGGTGTAATGGCCATTAGTCACGATAAATTATTTATATAAATTAATAAACTATTTCGATTGCACTACAATTTTGTGTAAGAACAGCATATATTCCAAAATGTCACACTATCCCATGCAAACAAGATTGCACACAATGTCCCTTGGTAATTGAACCTGCTACCCATCAGAGGCAAAAGCATGATAATACTGTTCTCCATTCAACGTGATCCGCTCCTTCATAATACGAGGCCGTTAAATCCCTTCGTAACAATAGCCTGACGCCTCGCAATCATTGGACTAACAAGTGCACACACGTTCTACGTAAGTGAAATTAAAGCGATTGCCGTAGCACCGTAGCACTGCGTAGCTCGTAGCCAGCGGCTACGTCATGCTACGATGTCTCATGCGGCTAACTAGCAGTATTTATTGCATCAGTGGCTCTGATTTGAATAATTTAATGTGTGTGCTGGACCTTGGAGCCAGTAAATGATTAATTATGTAATTACTAACGGTGGCTGCAACTTTGCCTGCATAATTATGTGTTATGAAACCTAAAGGAATTTACTAATTTAATATCTGAAAGCTCTTTAATAAAAAAATAGTATTACTTATTCTTTAAAGTCTATTTATTCAACCAATAAGAATCGGTCCTTACATACGGAAGCGACATTATCCCGACACAAAGGACCAAACAAAACCCATCGATACGTCGAACATACCTTCTAGTTTGTATTACAAAACTTTTTACGATTTCACTTGAACTTTGTGGCCCATATGGTACCCCTATAAAAGTAGCGGCTGTTTTACATAATTTACTGAAAACCTTCGTATAGTTAGCGTCGGGATAGTTGCTTTGTAACTGCTAGTTAGGTTTCATAAAATTATTATTTACTATAGTTAATTGGCAATTTAAGTGAGTTTAAGTTTGGTGGCTACATTCTATAAGGTTATTTTGAAAATGTCGCGTGAAGAATAGCTGATTAATTATTTAATTAGGCAAATAACTGTTAAATTGTAATTAAGAAATATCAACAGAGTGATCTTTCTGATGTCATTTAAAGTGAGTTTGTCAATGAAAATGACATTATTTTTCTTACTGACCCGTGAGCTCTGACCCCTTGGATTTTCTGTTAATAAGAAACCTGAAAGGTCAAAAACCGTAACAAGACAGTGAAGGATCCTAAATGTGAAAAAAACATACCTAACGTATTTTTGTGCGAGATAACTTTCTAATATTGGTAACGTCTTATTGTATTAGTATTTTTAGAAATAAATATACATGAATTTGCTTTTTCTTGGAAGAGGAAATGTGATTTTCTTCAATAAAATAAAAATCATGTAGATTGTGGCAGAGGAGCTCGTGGCTAAGTAACAGTAGCACACGTCCACTGATCATAAGGTTAAGCAATGCATGGCGCGGTCGTTCCGTGGATGGGTGACCATCTTGTATCATGAGTTCCTCCATGTTTCGGAAGGCAAAATATTAATTTTTTTGGGTCCCCGCTGCCAATTGACCATGTTTGGCAGATTTTAATTTATTTAATTAACATGTTTCAATTTAGTAAGTTGGCGACTAGGAATTGAATTTTTGATTTGTCGATTTCTTCTAAACCTTATAAAACCAAATTTGTCGAATAAAATATAGGATTTTTGTAAACTTTGCTGTGACTATAAGATCTTTAGCTTGAGACAACTTAACATAAAAAAAAAGTTAATTCACACGGAATGAGCTGAATAGAGTGAGAACATAATCAGTCACTTGGAGCTCGAATCGCGGACGTGTCATTAATACATCCACCACTAACGATAGCCCATTATCCTCCGAGTTCCATAGAAAAAAGTAACCTCATCTCAGAGTGAATGGGATTATTTTTCCCATCCATGCAGGAAAAAGTAGAGTACACCAAATGGTTATAGTCCCGCGCGAATTGTAAAAGTCAACACAGGAAAATGGCGCGCTTTAATATTGTTGTTCTATGCTTAAGTGGTTTATCTGATAAGGGAAAAAATACTAATATACAGGGTTACTGTTAAGAGATTAAAAATTATCGCACTATGGCAATGACCGTAGCATTGCAATTGACCGCATCGCACCACGTGCGAAACGAAACTTTCTATCCCTATCTCTGCCCTACATATACAACTTCCCGCTTTTCCGCTATCGGCGTCCTTGTCTGTCGCGGAAAACTGTAAGGGCTGATTCCGATGCCTCAGTTTACGTCGCGTTGTTGCGGCGGCTGGACGTATGTGGGGTGGCGATTTTCTCCTTTCGTATTCCTCTCGCGAAGTATTTGCATAGTGAAGTGCGTAAGTTTGTAAACTAAAGAGATATTCGAAACTTGGTATAATTATTTGTTTGAATATTTTTGTTTGGCTGTTCTGACTGTGAAGTGGTGTTGTTGATGGATGTAGGATGATTTATTATTATTGTGTTTTTGAATTCAGTGATGTGAAGTGACTCGGTTTTACTATAATTATTAGATTTAGTAAGTATATAATTTTTTTTCTATTAAAATAACATAATGCTACAATAAAAGGCTTGTAGTATGTGAGTTATTTATCGTGTGTTTATAGTCTATAGTGGAGGCTTACATCAAAGGTATCAGATCCCTTTTGCTAATAATCAAACCGTAGTAGGTATTTAGATTAACATGGAACGTTCTTAGATATGGCAGTCCCACCTGCCATAAGTAACGTTAAAATAAAACAAATACTTTTGGATTTGTAACATTACTTTTAACTTGGTTAATAAGTAAAGTTTATATTTATGAAGACGTAGTAAGTATGAATTTCAGATATTGATTGCGTTACGTATGTGTATGACCGTGAATTATAGAACGGGTCAAGTGCTCACGACCATACATATGTACATGTTTGGTCCTTGAAGTCGGATTTCCGACATCATTATAATGTTGTTTGGTCTTTGGGTACTTTCTTTGACACTGACCACTTGAACTTTTTCGGCGAACAAAGTGAATGTATGTGTTTATAGGATAATTATCATCAGTTGTTTTTCAAGAGCTCATCTCATGTTTTCATTAGGAACATTTTTTCAGTATCTCTTATGTACTCGAGGGGGACAGGAAAGTATTATTCATTAGCCATAAGTGCACTCAGAGGGAATAGTTTTATTTTTTGTGATTAAAAAAAAAGCCGAATATATAAAAAAATACACGTTTTCGGTTTCTCCTCACTCAGTTTCTAATTGAAAAAAGATTATTATCTTATTATTAAGATAGGATAAAAAAATCTTTAAACTCCACAATGTAGGGCGGCAGTTTCAACTCGAGATAATGCGACAGGCCATGTGTCTGAGTCTGACAAATTGTGACACAATATCTCACAGCATTAGCCAGACGTGCCAGTCATTCTGAACGTGTCCTTGACCTTGGGACACTACCTACTTAACTTTCGCAAATATACTACATATGTGACAGACCTGGGACTGCAGTCTATAAGTTCTACAAATATTTGTTACGTGAGGGAATTGATCGAAAGTAGAAGAATAAACCAATTGAATGAAGTCATTACGACACTCATGTTACATTTGTTGGTTTTCGGTTAAGTACTGGAATTTAAAAACAATAGAAATGTTTCATTGCTTATAACTTCATGACGTAGCACACGTCATTAAATGATAAATTATAAAATTTCATCCAATTTGGTTAAGTATAATGTGGATGATGTTATAATCTTCAATGGCCAGTTAATGAGAATTTCCCACAAAATTGAGTTATAACAATGAAAATTTCGCCCATGCAATTAATTGCACATCTACATATAATAGAGACACAAAAATGTAAAGAGCACGACAATTTCATAGAAGTGTCGGCTTCTTAATTATCTATGTATGTTGATATTTTCAATTGAGACTCAAGAGACTTTAAGCCTATTGAAATAAGTTAGAATTGTCAAAAGATAGATTTCATAGTTTTTTTTTATAAAGTTTCAATGCCCGTAATTCTCAATAAAACCTACATTACATATTATAAGGCTCGCACATAAATATACGTTAGAAGCGCTATACTTTTAGCAATTTATTATTAATGCCTAAGTTCCGCAGACATTTTGCTACGCTCGTCGGCGCTAGTGATAAATTTTGTTCAAACATTTATGAATAGTGCCCACATGTAGATATTACATGAAAAGAAGCTTTTAAACTATTGTTTTATTTCACTGTTTAATCATAGGAGTGTTCCGAAAGAATTTTCGTGTAGTTTTGGATTATTTATTTGCGGTAATCGACATCACTGAGACCCGGTCGACAGCTGTTAGAAATTTAGACGTCAATCTACTTTTAATTAATCGAAAAAACACTTATCCAAACCTTAGATACGAACCCAGAACCCATGCTTCACAATTTTGGAGCGCTAAAGATATAGACCAGTCATCTAAAAACCTGTTTATATAAAGTGGTCTAACATAATCCGTAAGCCAGAGATACTCTGCGTAACATAATCTTGATGAATACACAACAGTTCCGCGAGTACCGCCGCCACGGAGCGCCAGAGTATCTGTTACTCGATACAGAAGCCCTACAGACAGACTGTATTATTTTCCCGCCGACTGCCAAGTCGCTCCCTCTCCGGTAATTATAATAATTTGTATGCACTTATCTGCGCCTGTCACCTTTTTTCGACGCAAATATCGGTGTTTTTGGCAAGGCTTGTCGATGTATTGGCGGACTCGTATTGGTTATGCCATTATTTTGAATACAAATCGTAGTCAATATCGGATATCGGTTTTTGATATAGCGATAGAAGAACGTGTGAACGATATGTCGGTTTTGGTTCCGTAAATCTAAGATCTAATTATATTTTTACTGATATGTCATAACGTCGCCGCGTCGTTCGGACTATTTTGATTTTGTCTTACCCTTAACTACTAAAGGAATCTTGTATTTAGAAAATTTATGCTAATTGTTTGTCGCTAAATATAACATTTTGTCTATTAAAATTCTTAAGTTATATGTACTTCTTAATTATCCTTTTTCTTGAATTTCGGTCCTTTATTATATCTACTTATCCTAAAAATCTCATAAACTTGCATCTAACATAATACAACCTCGAAGGAAGCCACTCAAGTCACAGTGAAGGCATGTCTACACCGCAGTTATTGACTCGTATCAATAAAACAATAAAGCTTATTAGCCACCCCACTAGAGGGTGCATCACGCACGTCTTCCACTCGATTACTTTGTATCGATTAACTGCACGCATTACCGGTATCGATTTAGTTTTTGGATAGCGTGGATTGGATATGGTCGTTTTTCGTTTTTGGATATGGTCGATTTGCGTAGATAGATTCGGAGGTTTTGTTTAGTTACAGACGGGAATACAGAAATACATACCCACAGTCATGTAAGTTGTACTATTCTTCTTTCATTAAAAGTGCTAAGCACTCTCAGTCATCATCTGCCTCACCTGCCGAGCCTTTTCCTAGCTATGTTGGGGTCGGCTTCCTGTCTAGGCGGATGCAGCAGAGTACGAGTATTGTATAAGGAGTGACTGCCTATCTGACATCCTAAAACCTGGGCAACCCGTAACTCCTTGGTAAGATTGTCATACTGTCTGAACTCCCAATACCCATAATAACTGTTAAGGATGTTTAAATGACGTCAGGTCACCCACAAATTTAAACTGCCTTTCAAAACATGGAGGAACTCGTTATGACATACAAAGACATCCATCGCCAAGCATTGTTTTACCTTATGATCGATCGATCTTTTACTCTTTAAGGAATAAATTAACATCTTAATAAAGGCAAATAATGACTTATGAAGTAATGTCAAAGTGATTATTAAAACAAAGAGATAACCGACCAGGACTTCATAAGATAAAATAAAGGGTGCTCCTACACGTAGGTCGGCTGCGTTCGTCTTCCACTCGATTGCTTCGTATCGATTATCTGCACGCGTTCTAAATATCGATTATGTTGAGTGAGGGATGGCGCGAACTGTGGTCAGGGGGACATGCTGCGGGTTTCAGGTATTTTGGTATTCAAACAACATTTACTGAAAACATTCACGAAAGATCTCAAATTAAAAAACTTAACCAATTGAATGCTCTAAGTCTTTTTAAAGAGCTATCTAAGCGGCTGGTCGCTTCCAGTGGCCCAAAGGCTGGCTATTACTTTGGTCAGAGAATAAGCATTGCCATACAACGTGGCAATGCTGCCAGCCTCTTAGGTACGCTTCCAGTAGACAGCGATGGGGATGAGATTTTTATGCTTTTTAGTTATTTATAGTTATAGTTCATTAGTTTTAAGTATTTTTTTAATAATAAGTGCTGTATATAAAAAAAGGTAATAAAAAAACATAATTAACCAAAGCAATTTGGATGAAATTATTTAAAGTAACACAGGCAGGCCTTACCTTAGGATACATGGAAAGCTACGGGAAACACAAATTATTTTCATAAATATCCTTTAGCTAGAATGGTTGTGGTTGCTTTGGTCAGTGTTGTATTTAAGTGTAAACAACATGCCGACATCCCCCACAACATTTAGAAGGCGAAAGCTAACAGCTATCAATTACGTTTAGTGAACATTGATGGATAGTTTGCCGTTTTACATTATTTTGTATTTCGGTTAAAGTACTAATAATTAATCGCGTGTCTGTCACTGCGGACATGCCTTTTAAATAATTGAGCGATAACTATCTGAGAGCTTTGCTACGCGTTTGTATTTGAATAATAGAAACGGTTTGATCTGTAATGTCAAAAGGACCAAAGTCCTTGAATGGTTTATTCAGTACTACTTGCCGCCATTGATTTTATCCGCATTCCATGGAAACTAGTTATTTTACCAGAATAAAAAGTACCCTATATGCCTTCCTTGATAATTGGCCTGTCTAACACTGAAAGAAATTTTCAAATCAGTTCGGTAATTTCTAAGATTAGTGCGTTCAAAAAAACAAAAAAAAACCTTCAAGTTTTCTATATAATAAAGTTTAAATATTTTTCTGGTCGTGTAATTACCTTACCTATATTATCCTTTCGAGTTCGAAGGGGTAATCTATAAGTTGTGGATAAACCTGTCAAAGAATGACTTGATCCGCGTACGTTCATAAAATGTTTAAACATTAATAAAAGTATAAAGATTGCAGATTTAGGCAATGTTATTGGTTTCTACGGGAATCGATCCTCCAAGGTAAATAGTAGTTACTACTTGGTTAATTGAAGGCAAAATTACCATACAGGTTTCAGTAAAACTACATCAGTTATGATCTACCAGTGTTTGTTAGTAGTCAAGAAACTACAACCATAACCAAAATAATCGGCCACCATACATACGCCCACTGTGTACACGCATACGGTAGGGGTAGGAATGCGCACCCATCATTCCTCAGAAACCTCTCCGAATATTCTCTCTGAGATATTAATAATATCGATTAGGATAACTCCATCGGCAGGATTAGGATTTTGTCCCTCTCTAGCGCGGGAATACTTATAAACGCATGTGAATGGGTAGATTGACTTGCTGATGAATGTGTGTTATTCGAGAAAGTGGGACTGCTTTAATTGCCAGGACCTTTACCTTAATCCCAATATCCACATACATAGATCTGTTGTCTGTTAATAGGGTCCATCTGTGTGATCCTACTTATGTAAGGGAGTAATTATGAAGTTGATTAGACCGTTTTACTTTATCCATTAATCATATTAAAATTGATGCTATTGTCAAACATTTTTCTGTGGCAAATCTCATATCAATCGGTTTAGCAGTTAATTTGTAAAAACACGAAAATTATATCTGTTTTGTAAATTATTTCATACTATTTAATGACAATCAATGAAAGTTTGATATCTTCGATGTATCGTTCAAAAATAAACACTGAGATAAGTAAAAATTTTCCGCATGCATATAAGGTAAGGACGCATTTAATTACAAAAAAATCCTAATTAAACTGCTGCATCAAATTGTCCGGTCATACGTTCTACACCAGGGTTGTGCTGCCAAATTACACAAAACCTTTATGGGACTAAAAATAAATTTAGAGTCGGCGGAGTTGTTCAAAATAAAAATAAAAAAACATTTATATTAAAAAAAGTATTAACATAATCTGGCTGTTCGTCGTCGACTTAAAAAAAAAAACATAGTGTGTAATACGAGACCAAATTAAATGTTACTATATTGTTTAATTTTTGGTTCAATTTGAAATACAAAAGGAAGAAAATACTTCGCATTTCTTAAAATTAGCGGCTAAGTAAAAAAGCCACTTGCATACATACATTCCCGAATAATACTTGAACATGGTAACACTACAGTAAAGGGTTGCTAGCACAAAAAACATACCCACGTCACACGTAACGTAATTGGTGAAATTAGCGCGTTGGCATTTGTCTCTGGGTTTGTTTGCCTTTTTAAGAAATGGCAATTTGTTAGGGATATTCTGTAATGCACACAGATTGCACATTTATGATTCTTGTTGTAAAATCCGTGTATTTAAGCTGTAACAAGGGCTTTGTTTCTTTTGATTTTCTTTTGAGATAAAACTATTGTTACTATTGTGATAATATAGTATGTGACAGTTATTTTTGGAGTCTTACGGCCAGTTTCACCGGTTGCTGATAAGTCCCAGATAGTTTATCTGGCAGAGAATTTCATACAAATTCTGTTCCATTTTTGAATTTATCTAGCAGATAGTGGCTATCCGTAACCGGTGAAACTGGCCCTAAACCTATTTTTTATTGATTGGAAAAGCAGACATGCATGCAGTTTGCTTATTATTAGTATACAATAGATCTGATTGGCTGAAAACTTATCAACTTACTGAAAAAAAGATACAAAACATTTCACTGGTATTAAAATTAAGCTATCCAGAGTCAACCGTCAACTTGTACAAACTATTAAATAAAATCGAAATAAAATGAATAATACAGTTGACATAACTCGATATCCTAAAAATATCATTCCGGTGAACTGATAGAGGTGGCGTCCGGACCAAGCCCATCTCCGGCAGCAGAGGGTTGGTGAATGGATTGTATGCTGTGAGCGCTGAGGGGGTTGGTGAGGTTTGTCGTACGTGAGTGGCTGAATGAACCGAGAAGGCTTTTGTGATCACTCTGATGACAAAGTATCGAAATTAGACAGTTCTCTAACTAGAAAAACCAACTTTCAAATCCACAAACATGCGGAAAATAAGGCTTTTTCCATTTATATGAGACTTCACGAGCAAGAGCGTATTTCAGTAGGAGCATTTATTTACAGGAGACAGCGAGCATAATATCTTCCAGTAACCCTAAAAAATACTATATATGTAGGTATAGCCACAAGTAGTTAGCGTAGTTTAATAATTTTGATTGAACGCAACTCCTGACTACGTTTAGTTTAAAGCATGAACTAACTCGTACCTCACACAGCTTTCCTCTCTCACCTTTTTTGTATTGTTTAGTATTTTTATACGTTTCTTTGAACGGCTCATAAAATGGGTCATGGCTGTCACAAAATAACATCATACCCCGGGATACAGCCATATTGTAAGAACTGAGAGCCTATCGTACGCGTCGCGAGGGTTCCATGTAATGGTTTCCGGTCCGGCGCACGACCCTATTGCGTCACTTCCGGCTGGACAGCGACTGCCCAGATGTCTGTAATCCATTGCCTACTTAATTGAAAGTATTTCCCAATCAATTGGATCGTTAATTGAATTAAAGATTGGTGTGAGATCAATTTACTGATGGCGTATTTCTTTTGGTTTCTGGTACGTTGACGTGAAATATGGTTATGGGTTCTCATTCCAGAAGTAATGGCCAAGTTAATGGGGCTGCAGTAATTATTATTTTCTTCCTTATAAATGAAAATATAAAAACGAGTCATATTCGAGGATTTTATTATTTTTCGCAAGCGCTTTTGCTAAAACTCGAATGCAAAAATCGTTTATAGTTACCATAAGTTATAACGGATGTAAATTCTCAAGTTGAGAGTTAATTCAACACAAGATACGAATTAAACTTTCTGCTCCTTTGCACTAACACAGTTAGAACGTATGTTCTGACAAACTAAAACACAGAACAAGCGAATGTGTGTGAAACAATATTTTATTCCGTTTATTTAGCCAAACCGTGTTTCAGGAGCGCTGAAATATTCGGCGGCTAACTGAAAACTAACAGACGGACAATTAAACAAATAGAGGACGCCTCGTTAGAATATATATACAGGTTTTACTGAGCGCGGCACTCTGTAGTGTACAGTTGTACACGTCTGTTGAAACTAAGGGCACATCTAGACAATATTATAATTAAAATTCATAAGTTTGCAGTTACAAAACACGCGAAAAAAGATGTGTAAAAAATTTAGGTAATCTATCTGCTGAATAAATAAAGTAAATAGCATACTGACTAATTTTAATGTCAGTCGAAATAATATTTTGATAAAGTTTAAAATGAAAAGATATTTTGCAATCTGATAATTAAGTATTTATGAATTACCGATCACATACAGTCATAACATGTAAAATACATATGATTAGTAAACAGGTATTTATAAACGAATTTGAGTCCATAAAACTTTCATATCTATTACTATTCGTAATATTTGTAACAAAGCTGAGAAAATTTGTTTGGTTGACGATGCTTATCTCAGGAACTATTGGTCCGATTTGAAAATGCTTTTTTGACTACGCGAAGTAATTCCTGCGAGACATGGACGACATCTAGTGCAATAATAAATTCACGTTGCGATGCTTACCTAGTTATTTTGTGCTTAGAACTTCACCTTGCAGTTAAATTTAACCACAAATATTATCGCAACCTCTCAGATAATTCCTCTTAAATCTCAAACCATGACACACGTCTCAAAGTAAATAGGCAACATATTTACCGATACCCGATTAGTTAGTGATTGCGTATTCACGGCGAAGGCGGCGCCTTTGACATGCGAGTTAACTGTGTTATATTAACTGCACAGTTTTGCTCCTATGGTTAGCGTGGATCAAGGGATAGGAGGAAGAGGGTTAGTTAATTCTGACTGTGTTTAGTAGTTTCAGTGATGAGCTTAATTCAAGTGTGTACTAGGCATTAATAATGGCATTTTCAGATGAACTGAGGCTCTCGTACTTTGGATACGTACTAGAGACGTTATTTTATGTATTTCTTTTAACAATTCATATGATATTTGGTGTTGGTTATCCATGATTGATTTTATATATCTTATTAGATCAGCCTTGTTATTTTGTTTTTATGTTATTTTATTTTTTGTTGTTATGTTATTTTTAAGTTTTTATTTTGACAAAACATGAAAACTTTGCGAGTTGAAATGCTTATCAATGTCACTTGGGCGCTCTGGTCGGCAATGTTGTTGTCGTGTTCCGCAGGCCTTTACTTTTTGAGACTGACATACATATGATAGGATGTTATGGTCCTAAGATTTTTGCTTGCATCGCATGTGTCACTCTCCAAAGAAATCAAATCTGAAAACCTTTTGACAAGACTTTTGACGAGCTTTTTATTTATTTATAAGTAAAACCGTGATAGAGGATGATATTTCGAATCGTTACAAAATAGTGACTCTACAATAACATAACTACGTTAGTTAATAGTGGTGTCGATAGCATACCCAAATGTCCCGTAACTTGATACCACGGCTGATATCAGTCTCCCATACGAGTTATGAATAGTAATTACGTTAGAAATTGAGATGATAATGTGACAACTATTTGATGTCGGCTTTTGATTACGAAGGTTTATGGGGAACGGATCGCTCGCGAATTTTGATGGAATTAAGTGGAACTATGTAGGTTGTACGTTATATGTGTGTGGTAACCACAATTTGTGTAGTTAATTTGTTGAACATTTAAGTATCCAAATATGTACATATAATGTCAGTGAGATCGTGAGTCGATTCTAAAGTTTATTGGGAAGAAAGATAATGAATTTGAAGTGATTATTGATACAATAATTTTTTAACATCGTCTATATTATTATGTGCTTACAACAGGACGCGCAAAAACGATACGATTAATTAAGAGCTTTCACATTAGCGTATTTTCTGCTCAGTTTTTCCGCGCGGAAACGCTCGTTTCTTAAAAGATGACAACTGAAACCGAACCACAGGTATTTTTTCACGTAGAATCGAGCGTATACGCGCGAACCTATCTACGGAGCTAATGAATGGAAAAATTGAAATTACTCAAAAAGCCCACTTAAAACAACGATGCACCACTAACTCGATAGGCCCAATTAAACATTACTTACCCTAATTCGCCGGATCGTCCCACATCTAGGTATATTTACCGCACGTTGCGCCGCGTTGCTATAAATGTTGCAATGCTGCATACTGGATGCACTAAACACGATCGATATGCCCTGATTGAAACATTGTGAGTGGTCAACGGACTTTGATTTTGTAACCTGAAGCACAGCTTTGTACGAAGCCCCGGACTTTATGAGGATGCTCAAAGTAAATTTATTTACTTCATTCTCCTGAGTGGTCGATAAATTTAGAGTAGCTACACTAGCGATTAAGTTTCCAATGAATTTATCTCATACTTTCAATATATGTAACACTGTCATTCATACATGCTTTCGCTGATATAGTGTATTAATTTGTAGTAAATGTTTTTTTTTTCAAATAAAAACAATATTTAGTAAGCTTCTAAAATTAGTTTTACATTCGAAGATCAACTAATTAATTGTAAAATAATAATGATGAAAATAAAGTTTTAAAATTCATGCAATTTCTTTATTCGCAGCATTCCTGCTATAACACTGAAAACATGAACCAAATTATAAATTCCAACTCCAGAACAATTGCATTAAAATATTAAGAATCTCTCCAGGTAGTCCTTAAATATACATGTCGTTTCATTTTTAACTGAAACTTCTTCATATAAAGTCGTTACATTAAGAGCAAACCGTGCCGCAGCCGAGAAAGTTAATTTAAACTGTTCTTTGCTTATACTCAGCTATTTAACTCACTTGAGCAGCTATCTTGTATCTGGGTATTGCATCGGTGGTATTGTATATCTCCAATCGTGTATTACCTTTCATGCTCAATGTACAAAGTTATGCTGAAATGAAAAATGGGTAATTTAACTTGAATAAAACGTGCATGCATTGAATAATGGCAGTGCACGAGCAAACTTTATGGAGATCGCGTTTGTTTAGATTGGTTTCCTTTGTTTTACTGTTCACTGTAATGAAAACCATAATTTACGATTTACTGCGGTTTTTGTGGTTTAATTAGTTTTTGTGATTACATTTCGGTATGATGATAGTAAAGTCGCGTTGCCATGGAGGTAAGAGCATCAGCCTCTCATGTATGAGTGTGCGCGTTCCATTCCAAGTCAGGCTTTCTAAGGCAGGGTAGACTTTCTCAGTTTATCTTGGATACCAATGACTGATTAAAGGTGAAGGAAAACAATTTTAAGGAAACGTGGACTATAAAGTCTGAAGTCATCAACCCACATTTAGCAAATATTCTCTGTGTAAATGAAAGCCTGTCTCCAGCAGTGGTACGATAGAAAGGCTGATGATGATGATTATGAAGATCAATGGGAAATAAAGCATTGCAGAATTAAGTATAGATATCTAATGGGATAATGCTCAATAAAATACATCATGATATTATAGAGCTTAGAAAACATTATCTGAAATTCAATGGATTGCCTAAAGCAACATTACGACGGTGGCGTATACATCACAATGAGACGGTAAACCGGCTAAATGGCGAGTCGTCGGTGGACACGCTCTGTTGAACAAGAAACTTACCTTCTAGTTGGGCGGGTAGCGCCCGCACGCTTTGTCCTAAACCAATACGTGATTGTGTTCGCTTCATTTGACGACGCCAAACAGTTGTAAGATTATCGCCGCCGACAGATCGAGCTCAATTGTGACCAAAATATGTTGTTGGGAACTTGACGGTTTTATTTGAGTTTGAAGCTATTGATTGTTTTGGATTATATCTCGTTATGACACAGAAAAAGGCAATAGGCGTTTCTTAAGATAAATAAGTAATTTACCAAATAATTGTAATGATTTTGGTTCTGCCAAGTTGTAAAGTAAATACAATAAGAGTTTTGGCTACTGTTAAATGAAAGAACAAAATTCCACTTTCAAATGTTAATAAGAGAAATGCAATTTCACATTAGAGGCAGAAATAAGTAAATAAAGCATTTATTACTGTAGGCACACGGCTTGTTCATGCAAATTTATTTTCCCCACATTTAAAATTCCACATTTTACGAGGTCAACTTGCAAGAAAAATTGTGGGCAACATCTTTCATAAAGTTTCGCGCGCAAACGAAACACGATCTCTTTATTGCACTCAAAAGAACGTTTTATGGACTTACTGGCAGCGCCACGAATGAATATTTCAAATTAAAATTATTCCATTCGAGCTTTCCAATTAAAAGGGGTTCCAAGCATTTAGAACAGGTCTGGAGAAAGACTTTTCTGAACGAATTGCTATAAAAATTGAATACCGACGAAGCGACCCGTAACGATTATTTTGATGACAGTTCAAAGGGTCCAAACGGTATTAGAGAAAAAACGACACGACTCATTCTTTTGGCTGTATAGAGACTGTTGATGGACTCTGCTTTGTTTGCAAAAATACCGAAATAAAAACGTCCTCGGAATTTATACGTGGGTCAGTAGAATTTATTTATAGGAATTGCGTACTGTGAACTGGATTGTAAATATTTTCGGCTCTGTTTTAAAATTAAAATAAAGTTCTATAATATTAAACGATTGAATAGCAGTTTCACTTAATAAGCTTTAATTCTCCTTTGACAAAAAAAGAACGAACCAGCGCCATTTCTTAGATTTTCCACTTCGCTTTCTCATAAAACTATTAGCTCCCATAAAGCTGACCAATAGCAAATAAAATCGCCCAATCAAACGGAAGACGATAATTGAAAAGATAAGCAAAGAATTATCTTCCTTTTATCTCTCTCTGGGCCGTATGAAATCCGCAAAGATCACCGATATTACACTGGCGAGCAAATAAATGGGGTACTTAGTACCAGCTTAATAGTCACGTGATGTAGCTTTTTTTTTTTTTTTTTTTTTTTTTTCGTGGGAAATCATCAAATGACCCCTCGTGCAGCTGGAGGGAGTGTCAGACTCTTACTGACTAAAACCCACTATGTTCCTTCTGGAGGTCCCTGTGTGCCAGGGCCGCGGTATCTCTTACGAACAACCCGCAGCCCAAGCAGACCCTGGCCCTTTATGGGCCCCTCCTGTGTTGCTGACATCTCTTCGAGGAGCGCGTGGAACAGAACGCGCCGCCGACACGGGTCTGTCGTCCTTAGACGTACGGACGATGAGCTACCCACACTCACCGCCCACAAACCCGCGCCTACGGTGGTCGGGAGTCATCTCTCGACACCCGGCGCCCGTGGTGTCGACCGGTACCAGCCCTGCCGCGACGGCTGGGATGAGCGGTGCGGTCTCTTAGCCGCTCCGCCGCCTCCTTTGCTAGCATAACTGCTTCACAGAAGGAGGCGACGGCATCCCATTCTCCCTCGCTCCGGACCATGGCCTGGATCAGGGCCGGACGCGAGAGGTCGCCGCCGCCAATTGCCGCTGTGAGGACACGGCGGTGCTCCGCCCAGGCAGAACACTCCTCCACCGTGTGCTCCACCGTGTCCTCTGGCTGGTCCGCGCAGTGGTGACACCCAGGCGTCTCCTCCCGCCCGATGCGATGCAGGTACCTCCCGAAGCAATAAATGGGGTACTTAGTACCAGCTTAATAGTCACGTGATGTAGCTCTGTCCACATTATTTACCCGACCGCCAGCAAAGTTGGGTAATGTGTTTGGAAGTAGCGGTTTCTTTGTAGAAGGTATCTGTTGAACTATCGCAATTGTGAGAACGGACGAGTTTGTGGGACGATTTTTCGTCTCAAAAAGTCCAGAATTCTTTGTTCTTTTTGTTAGCAAAGACGGTTTTATGGACGGCCAGAGCGAGGTAGTGTGGGCATTGGGTATTTTAATCTGACAAATCCAATATGCCACGGTCAAGGCTGAGATAAACAAGCTTCCTGTTATTTTGGATCTTATCAATATATCATTTATATTCAGCAGTATCTCGCCTTCGGGACGAAATTGGAATAGAATATTTGATTTGACAAATTAATTCTGGATGGCACAGATACCCTGCACCGAGTTGTACAACTAAATCAAATTACTGTTTTACAATAAAGCGCGTATCAAAACACACGATTAAACGTACCGATGTACAGTGCATCGCAAATAAACTGCAAGTGTGAATTAAAGCGAAATTCTCGCCATTGCAAAGTGGATTGCTGTGTAATCCGATCGGAGCCGATTCAGAATTTTGTATTTATTTATTTACGTAATGAAATAATGTAAGAATGGTAGATGTAGTGGCTGTTGTAGATGTTAATTATGTTAAATTATTATTGGTTTATGCGGATACGGCGATGGCAGGCTGATTAACAGCCGCGTGTTGTCTCGCGAAATTAAAACGGAATGTTAAGTGCTTTCCTGTATATGTGAGATTGTTTAATAAGGTAACAATACCTACTGTGTTATGGACTATTCATTATAAAATTTAATTTATGTTTATTTAGCGATGAGTATGCATTCACTTAAGAAGACATGTTAATGAGATCTGCAGATTGTATTTGAGGTATCATATTTACTTAGTTACATTCAAGGACAATGATTATTCAAATTAATTCCTAAGGAATATGACTTCTATTTAAATAAAGGAGAAGTGCATATTGATATTAATATTTTAATTATAAAAATAGTTTCAAATCAAAATCCCTACCAATAATTTTGACGATACCAAAATCAAGATTCATAATCCCCGGTGTTACCTTCTAGCTGTCAAGTTACATAACGTCACTAACAAATACAATGGCACGTTGTACAGTAATGTAGTGACAAACAGACGTACACAGCGTGCACTACATTATGCCATACATAATTCATGGCTCTAAACGGCTGAGGGCTGGGTGCAGTATTGTGGCCGGCACTGTAATAGCTATATGAAGGACCTACCTAGCCGTGCGGATCAATGGATATGTGACGTTAAGTTGCAGTTGATGCGGTTAGTTTGTGGATGGGTGATCGCCTAAATAAAGTATTCATGTTTGTTTATTTGTTTTTGAAGTATATCAGTAGGCATATCTGCTTACTGTGTCGGCACGCAGTTAAATACTTTTAATGACTGCTTATATCGTCCTAATTCTTAAGGTTAGTGAAGCCAGCAAAAAATATGCAGGTTTACTAACTAGTATCTGTAAACGTTTTGTTGTTTATCTTAATGTCACTATAAAAAAGCGAGGTATCTAATAGACAAAATCAAGAGTATTGCCACTTAAATTGTCAGATATAGCTATATTATCACCTATATATATAGACCTGAATTATCAGATATACGCAATACTCTTGATTTTCTCTATTAGATAATAAACCTCGCTTTTTATAGTGACATTAAGATAAAGAACAAAACGTTTACAGTAATATTTTTTTTTTTGGGATAGGTATGACAGGGAAAAAATGTTTTTTTTTTTTTAAGTGATTAGTCCACCATTTTGCAATCACAGGGTTCTACAATTTTAATACGATTACAGTAAGAATTGCAAGCATTTATTTAATATCCCAAGTGAAACAGCGAAAAACTTACATGAACGCAATTTACATACCGGCAAACCCTTCCATAATTCATTGACAGTAAGCATATCATTACCGTCCGGTAAGTAACGGTAATGACGTAATGACCGCCGTTTACCGTCCCGTAACCGGCTTTTAAACGGCTCTTCATACATTATGTATCGTACGTCCGTCTGTATATACTACTGAAGTTCTAAAGAATTTCTAAGAAGTGTTTGTTCAAGTTTCAAAGAAAGATACCAGTAATGGAACTGTGTTTGTTAAAGGCGGCTTAAATGTGTTGCTACCTTAATAATACTCGATTCTGCAGAATTACTTTAATTATTTTCGAGCTTCCAACAGCACTTTCATCTGTTTCCTAGAAACCACTTCCTACAACTGGATATAAAGTAGCCTATATTAACTAAATACTAAATTATCTATATAACAACAACTTGTATATATTATGGTACGCAATGAAGCATTGAGAATATAAGTTATTCTTATGTACAAACGCCAGCAGATCAAGCAATTACAGTCTGTCACATTTCATTAATAGATTCCTTAATAGATCCATTCGGTAGTTTTTGCTGGAAGGAATAACAAACATACATACCCGCATATGTGTACCTACATCCTTAGAAAATTTAGCATTAATATTATTAGTAAGATTTTACACAGCAGTCCGTCATATAAAGCGTAAATAGAAAAAAAATAAGGAGTATCCCAATTCTTATCCTGGTTATGAAATACACAGATGAAAAACTTGATAAGTAACAGATAGATAGACAGACACACGGACATTTTTTCCCTCTCTTAGCCTTGATATTGAAAGTAACATTGAAAAAAGAGAAACATTACGAAAATATTTTAAATCATTGTAGCAAAAATGACTACCCCATCGAAACTTATTAACTGAAGATTTGCATTCTGTAATGCCATTAGAACGAGTAATAAATGATCACGACATCTACATTGAACCCTCAAAGAATTATGAAGACTCCATAACTTCATTAAACTGAGTTTTGTAGAACCGGCTTCGTTCCAATGTACCATAGATTAAGCTCCCCTACAAATGGGTGGAGATCTATGACCTCTCGAATTATTACAATAAAAGCCTGTTTGATAACTAAAAGCGGCTATTTTAAGAGTTTCTTCGGCTGAAGTCTGTTTTGATTATGAAGGAGTTGGTTGTTTAATTATATTATGTGAATGTTTTCTTTTTAAACAATTTTATGTTGTCACAATATGACAATCGAATATCTCTTGTTAATTTCAAAATAAAAAGTTATACCATGTAGGTATATATACATAATAAGAGTAATTGCACACTTATGACCCTTTAATTAGGAAAACAGTCACACATATCTCTTCTGCAAAGCTTTCGAATCACTTCTAGACAAATTTCAGGGTTGGTGCAAGGCTGATATCGTCCAAATCGATTCTCAGTCACGGTGGCTATTATCTCTAATGAGATCAGCCAGATATGCAAGATATATTATACAACAATTATTGCTCTCTACTTTCATAGTCCTAATAGACACCAATGCGAAGCTACCATTGAGAGATAAGGTGCAGGATCGCCATTTTTGAGGCAGGTGTTTACCAATCACCAACTTCTAGACTCGGGGCTGCTTTGCTTAAGTTTCTTAAAATCCGATAAGTGCTTTCTACTCCTCCAGGATCCCCTACGCAGCACTCGCGCCCGCTGCCGTGTATAGCTACTATTAAAATAATGCTTTATATAAATTTAACTCTAAAAGAAACAGATCAAAGTTCCAAAATGCTCCCGGGTTAAACATTTTCAATTGGACCTTCTAAGTGTTCTTAATTGTACAATTAAACTGTCAATTTTGTTTAATGAAATTATTCGACTTGTCCCACTTAAGATCCTAGCCCAATTTTGTCCAAAACTGGAGTTTTGACAGCAACGCCCTCCATTTTATTGACGGCATTTTATCAAAGAGCTGATAAAGATGTAAGTTCAAAATGTATTTTGACCTAATAAATGTCATCATGATCTCCCGAGCCTTTTCCCAAGTTGGAGTCGGCTTCCAGTTAATAAGTTTGACTTAACAAATGGATTGGTGAAAAAAAATCTACAAAATGCTTTTACTAACAAAACGTTAATATTGTATGCCACGATGTCAACACGTCATATAATGATATCACAACTCCAAAATATTGTCGTCATTTAGAAACCGCGTTGTGAGTGTTTACGCATAATATTATCTATGGTGATTGGCATAAATATAATTAATTACCTACATTATGCCTACATTCAAATTAGGATGCTAACAAGAAATTAAACAACTGTCGATTTAAGATTCAAAAAGGTATACCTGTTTATCAAAAAAATACAGAATGTGAGAATTGTCAGAAACCATTTCTCGATGATCACTCTAAAAAACAACTACTTTATTATTGTTACATTTTACAGCTCAAACTAGTTTTTGTAGAGTAATCGAATAATTGACTAACAAATCTTTCTCTTTCAGATGGAACAAAATACCAACAAATGGATTTTATACAACGGGACCCTGCCCTGATGATTTAAAACATTCCTACGATGGAGAGACGCGAGGAGATCCACCGTCATGGCTGCAGCATTGCCAAGCAGACAATCCTGACCACGCATCCCAGTGGCTTGCAGACCAGGGTATCAGTGGAACTTGCCAATTTCGATGCTTTATGTCTCCACGCAGAATGTAAAGGGACTCCCAAAAGACCCTGGGAAGGCAGCCCGTTCACTGCTCGCCGTGGTCTTCTCGGCGGGGTGTCGGCTCATGCCACACCAGTTTTAGGCAGGAGAAGTGACCTGGTCAACGAGGGCAGGTTGTCCCAGCAATGCACTCCTGTGATGAGGAGGCGGGAGGTTCTGGACAGTCCAGGGGGTTCTCCTTTGCTGTCGAGGAGGTCGGAGGTGGAAGAAGAAGATTGCACCGATGTAGACAACAGTGTAATCAGTGGCTGGTTGAAATTTCGAGACAACAAAAGGGTGAGTCTTTTTTTATCATTTAGTTTGACGCTTTACAGTTAACCAAAACCTATATACTCGTCGTATTTAAGTAATGAAAACCCAAGGTCAGCTCGCCACGAGCGAGCATCCTTTGACACAAAAACGCCTAATCCGGCTTTTCATATTTATTACAGGAACAAATTAAGTTTCTCATTACAGGGGTCGCATTTTATGAAACATTTAAAAATTACGGTCTCTGTATCAGTTTTTTTAGAAAAGTCGAGCTTGTGGTTGAGTTTTATTTTTTTATAAGTTATTTTCTTTTTTTTTCGTGAGACTAAAGAATGATTCTCGGAAATATTGTTTTACATTAGTTCAATATTTGTTCAGTGTTTATTTAATTATTTATATTTGTTCTATGTTTATTTCCAAGAAAATGTGTACTTTAACATAGCATCTTATTCTAAACTAGCGACCCGCCCCGGCTTCGCACGGGTGCAATGCTGATACTAAAATTATACATATAAACCTTCCTCTTGAATCACTCCATCTATTTAAAAAAACCGCATCAAAATCCGTTGCGTAGTTTCAAAGATTTAAGCATACAAAGGGACATAGGGACAGAGAAAGCGACTTTGTTTTATACTATGTAGTGATAAGTCGTCTACAAAAATCCAGAATCTAATTTCATGGCTACGGTCGTAGACCTGTCGTAGGCGCTACGATATAAGCACGTAGTCCGTTGTTTACTACGTCGTTCAGCCGTAGCATCGATACCGAACTAACTCGAACACTCATTTATTGTGGAACACATCGAGTACTTAGTGAATCGGTAAGGTGTGCACAATTTTGACAAAATATCGAAGACATTTCAAAGAGATGTATATAATTACTTACTGAAGGATTTGTATGAATTTAGATTTAGATTTTGAAAAAATAAAGGATGTTATTTTTTTGAACTTAATTATTACCTTCTGCAAAAAAGTACTATATACAGCAAAAACATACATGCATGGTCATTTGTTTAAGGCATTTATATTCAGTGTTGCTCCAATTAAAGAAATTCGCATTTATTCGTTGGTACCAGGTACAGTCGGCCAGGTATATTATGAGGCAAGAGGGTAATTTAGTGGCGTAGTACAGCGAGTTGCTTCGAGCACAAAATGCTTGTACCTATTACTTTGATGTGTGCTAGTGCGGGGACCGGGGACGTTAAGATTGTCGATAAACTTTTTGCATCGTCAAGAATTTCATATTATATTTATTTTGATTTATTATAAAATTAGGTAAAATATTACGTATAAAACATGTTATTTTTTGTATTTTTATTTAAGTTTGTTGAGATATTTTACAAATAAAACTACAACTTACTTGTACATGTAATACCAAATAATTTATTTCAGGCACCATGGTGTGAATAATAATGCAAAAAAATAGATCGAAATTAAAATCAAATTACTCTCAAAATTAAAACCAAAAATCACAATCATTTGTGCTTGAACCCAGTGCCCCAGACGGGGACTAAGTGCCCCAGACGGGGACTAAGTGCCTTCAGAAAATTCCAGGCGTTGTTGTTGTTGTTGTTTATGTATAAACTGTTTTTATTAGGACTTGATTTTGTATCCGAGTTTGAAATGGTTAGTAAAACTCTAGCAGTAGGTATAGCATTATTCTCCAAGACGTTTTATCCGAAAGGCCCGTCCCTAAGGCCGCAAGGTGGAAAGCCCTTACCCCAGTTGCAGAGGGGCTCTCACGGAGTCCTCGCGTTGATACCTATGCACCATAGCTCCACCATAGCCCACCATAGCTCGTTTAGCACGGAACGTGTTTTATACTTACCGGTATTCGTGTTACGCCTTTTAAAATAATTGGTCGGTGAGGTTTTGTGAGGCACATTACTATATGAAGATGGATATAATTTTTTATATTTTTTAATGCACGTGATCAGTTTACTGTCATAACAGAGTATTTATCGTAATTTGTTGTGCTATAGACTGTCCGTCTATTGTGGTCTCTTTATGATACATAAAAAAAACTCTTCATCTCAGTAAATTGGTCCAGTAGTGCTCGAGATTAGCTGATCAAGCAAAAAAAAACAAGCAATTATTATAACCAGTACATGCTCGGTGTGCCTTATGACCTTGTACATGGTAGTTAATGTATAATTAGTTTTAAATTGTATATTTGACTTCAAGATGGTCTATATCATCAAGCATCAATTATAATAGAAAAATAAAAAAATATTAAAGTATTTTTTTATTTTTCTCTTATAATTGATGCTTGATGATATTATAGTATTTTAACTATAACTAGTAAAAATAAATAATTAAAAAGCATCAAAAAATTCATCCCCATCGCTATCTACCGGGAGCGTACCCAAGAGGCTGGCAGCATTGCCACGTTGTATGGCAATGCTTATCCTCTGACCAAAGTAATAGCCAGCCTTTGGGTCGCTGGAAGCGTCAACCAGCCGCTTAGATAACTAAGTATTTTAATGAAAAAATACTTAGCATCTGTTATTGCTTGCGTACGTTGCGCAATTGTGCACCACTCGCAAATCATACACAAGGACAGTGTATTTTAGGATTCCATATAACTTGACGAAGGTGGCCAGGCTTTATTAAGAAATATATTCCCGTCTAACGAACATATCAAATAGACAAAATAATATCATCCTTATTTACCCACTACACCAATTTGTCCCGTTTTGTCCGGGACTTTTCCCGACATTAACACACTGAGTGGTCCGTGTGAATTATCACCACACATTTACTAAGGCCGGGACAAATGCCGGCACAATTTGCGCCATCGTTGGCAAGGACATGTCCTGCGGAAGACCATAAATCATGGGGACCCCAATAAACAATGCTATTGGGCCGATGATCACGAGTTCGATGTTTTGTTGTTAACTTGATTGAATTTCTGCAATGAAACGAGAATGCCTGTTGTTTAGGGACAGGAAAAACAGGACAAATGAGTGAATTAGCGGTTTTGGCCATCTTACACTGTATGGTTAAATAAATATTTTTTGATAAAATGACGACATAATACATCTCAGTAGGTTTCAAAAGATTTTACCGTTTATTAATTTTTATTTCATTCGGTAATTGCTAGCGAATAAATCAGCACTGAGCATTGAAAAAAAATCCAAAAATCTTTTTCCCAACTAGTGACGTCATTACCGATTTATTATTACCTAATAAATCAAAGGGACCTTCCACACAAAACCTGTTCCGAGCAATATTGCCTGGCTGAACAATCAGCTCAGTAGGCACACATCAGCCAATCACTCACAAAGGGCTTCACAACCGCTGGCAACCAAATTGTGCGCCAGATGGAACACCAATACCTTTAACTATGAACATCTTTGTTCCCTTTCCGTTGGCATGCAGTGTACAGGTACCTACTATTTTATTACTAAGTGCAGGCTTATTAGTTGAATTATGTGGGGGTTGCATATGAAACTAGGTGTGTGTCTTTACATAGGGAGCTGTGATTTTGAGTCAGCGGTAAAAATCTTTTTCTGTTAAATTGTTGTTGAGCATTTGGTGGGGTTTAGGCTAAGTTTTTTTTTTAAATAGAATGCCTGATTTGCTGTGTAGTTTCGACTTTAAATTTCGGATCTTATTTCTCAAATCGATGCCATGTTCTTTTATCAGGTTGACTTATCAGAAGAAACTTCGAAACTTCGAAAAAAGTGAACAGGTTCCAGGTTATGACATTATATTGGATGTCATTTAAAAATTACACTTTTGTAACGGGAAACCTGAGAAAATTTTGGAACTACCTATTCAAAACGTCTACTCATCATAAGTATTAATGTTTTTTTCTTTTATCCCATTTCTCAAACAATCGACAGCTAGTTAGATTGATTTGTGTACGAAGAAACTTACGTAAATGGGGTTAGATACTTTGAGATTCTATTAAAACTTCGGCGTGTCTGCAGCGTTCGGCCGTAGATTTAGATTCCAATAGCTCACCTCCTGCATCACTTATCTGTGTTGAATTCACTTCGATGCTCAACTACTTTTGAGGTATATAACGTACAAATAAGCTATGCTATAATATGAAAAATGTGGCCCCTAAGCTATTACAGAATAATCATAATTCCACCCTAATTATTAAAGTAATAAAAGAATGTAAATTGTATGTATGTATTTCTCCGATAGCATATTAACTTCAATAAATTATGAAAATCCTTCCCTTATTATTCCGTTTGACGGGACAACTTATTAAAATAGCGCAAAAGCCTTTTCTTTCAATTGATTCCAGTGCCTGTTGCTATCGATAACAGCGATCGTCTGACACACAACACCACACAATACATCCTGCGGCACAAAAGCGTATTAAATAATATTAAATTGTTTCGGTTACCAGAACAAAATGTTCCTTATTAACAATATTTATGAGGCGTCATTACGCGGCTTCATACAGATGGATTATTTCAATAATTCAACAGCGAAAACCAGATAATTTAACTAGTGGGGCGCGAGTTATAGCCGGGAGCGTTTGCAATATATACATGCGATGGATATAATTGACTTTTGCCATGACAAATAATATTTTGAGTGTTAACCATTTTGTTTAATCCATGTTTTAACTGTATTCACATTACTAGTTCCTACGATATCTATTTGTTTTTTGGTTAAATTAGTGAAGGTTAAAAAAATGAACCTGTAGAACTGATAGCCATAGAGTTACACGTGGCAGAACTAAACCCGGAAATTCTATACAACAATTTAACTACATTCTATCTACACTAAAAAAACCTTTGTAACCGTATCTTGCAGAGGTTCCTAAAGCCGTAAAATTCCGTCGTTTGCACCGTTAATCGCTCGCGACGTATTTTTACCTCAGCTCAGTAAAATGTTCGCGCGAGGCATCGCAGGAATTTCTCATTGAGTGGGACAAGGCCCGCTGTTCAACGGTGTTCGGCTTGTCCCTTATAACGGCTCTTTAATGCCTGTTTTTTCTTAGGTAAATATACGTTGTTATAGAGTAAGGAGGGAGTGGCATCTTATGCGATTTTTTTTTTATATAAAGGGTCATATGAAATCCTTTCATATACTTGCTAATGAAGAAGTTGAAACGAACAGAATCACATAAAAACGTTCAAAAGCCAACATTCTAACTTCGCCAAAAACCGAAATGGTGCCTTAACGTCTATTTTTCCGCACAAAATCGTCCGACTCCATTCAACAGAGTGACATGAATAGATACCTCCTTTGAAACGCAAAACCTCAACCCACATCAAAACATAGAATTAATATAACACAACAATAGCGCGAATCTTTCAGAATGCATCAAACGGTCCGAATCGCTTCATTTTCATTCGAGTTTTCTGACCAACGAGTCACTTTACGTTCGAAATTAAACTTTTTGCCTTTGACATAGAGGTGAAAGCGGCGGCAAAAGTAACGTTGCCTGTTGAACAATGAGTGAACGTTGTATGACAAAGGCGCTGGAGGTCCGAACGACAAACGTAACAATGGATACTAGTGCTGGGAAAGGTAAAACGATTGCAGCTTCGAGTTTTGAGCGATGTGAACGCTCGATTCTTGATCTATTTTTAAAAATCTTGGTTTGCATTCGGTCGTGCCCATGTATTGTGCTGTTGAGATTGGATTGCCAATTGTACTTTCATGAAGTAGCTGATGGAATAGAATAAGATAACTATAGATGTGCACTTCAGTTAGCTCCAACGGAGTGTAGCAAGCATTCATATTGTAAGTTAGCTCTTCATTTATATTAAAGGTTATTAGGAGTAGATGTCTCGAACAATTCTTATTTGTGATGCAGACCATCAATACTAATTACAGCAGACATCCTGCAATGGTACTTTCATTGCAGGATGTATTTGGCACCAACACCCTTGCATTGGGAAGTTCAAAATCGATTCTCATAATGCAATGATGATCGTTTTCGCGGCACTAGCGAGTGACCTGTGTTTCCCAACTCACGGCCCAGTGACATTTTTGTTTGCAAAAATTATGACTCTGAGCACCTGCGTGATATTTTAATATCTGTCATTGTTCAGCCTCAGATTGGACCAAGCGGGGCGTTAGGTGAAAGATAATAGGCTCTTTGTTCGAAGCCAGGGGGTTAAGCGGCAGGTTTTCAGGTATGGAATTGGATGAAGGGAAGGTAAAGGTTTATATTGGTCAACGGGATGTTTTGCAATGGGTTGGTGATGAATGGAGTTCTATATTGTGATTTATCATTACGTTATAGAATTACTTACAAAAATTTTATTACACAACCCAAAATAATAACTAGGCTAAATTGTTTATAAAATGTACATTTTTATGATAAAATAATTTCAGTCATCATGGTTTTAGTTGAATTAGGCTATAATATTTTATGTTCATTTTGTTGGCTATGTATGTACAGCGGACATTAAAAACATATTAGCAAATTGGGTTCAATCAAATAAGTACTGAAAATTGATTCAATCGTATGCTCGTAGGTAGGCGGGTAATCCAGGCACACATATGCAGACATACATACTTAACTACCTCCACAATACGATTGAATGTGGCCTGCAAATAAATTGTCCATAACAAATAAACACCCACAGTTTCGCCGAAAAATATCCAATAACATATATTCCGAAGCTAATTACGCGGTGACGTCACCAGATCCGTAAATAATGACGTCGACATCTCGGCAATATGGCCGCCATATTTCTGATATTACGCTAAGGGTGCTGTCCCTAAGAAAAGTGACATTTATCATCAGACGTCGGAGAGTGAAGAAGTGCCTTTCGAAGCACGTACCTTCTTAACAACAAATTCGGTGCATATTTTAATATTTTATAATGTGAATAGAGGCTCTTTATATTAACGATATTTGAAGAATCCGTACCATATTCTGGTTAAAAACCCAGTATTGAGGATGAATTTAGAAAAGCTTAAACTATGGACTATTCTAAAGCCTTTAAGAAAATAATGACAGTCAACTAGATTTGAAGCATAATATTCGTAGCTGGATAAAATACCCTCGTTTAACACTACAATTCCTAAAATAAGTAGAATGGTACTTACTCAATCACCCAGAAAATAACAGATTCCAGGTAGCTACAGAAAGAAAAGCTGAGTACATAAAAGAAAAAAATGCAATTACACTTTCCCCGAACTGAAAAGTAACACAAGAGCTATGAAGCAGTGAAAGTGGTCTTAGAACTGACTGTCATTGATCCTTCTCGCTTTTAACACGACGAAGTTTATTTAATTATTTTTTTATACAGGATATACATTATTATCTAGAATCTATAGTATATAAGTATATATTGTTTTTTTGAGCAGGTTGTAAAGAAAAATCAAAACAAAATCAGAAGAAATCGTGTCGCCCATCATTAAAATCAAAATCCATACATTATGTAATAAAAAACGTATAATCCAACTAAATTATAATGTTGGCCCCAACTGTGGGTAATTTGAATAAATTAAATGAAAGACGGCCGTTTCGGAAATTCGCCTAAAATTGTACGTATTACATTATTTATGCAAAAGCGTTGGATTGGTTGCGTTATATTTTGTGACACGCAACGATTACGACAATCCTGTGATGTTTGTTTCGACAAGATCTGGTTTACTTCTGGCAGTTAAAGTAGCATATCTGTTATTGTGTCTGTATAGGTGTTATAATTTGGCAATCGATGTCAGTCAGTTATTTCATATGCTCACTAAGAAAAATCTAGATCTAGTAATTTCTCGCATTTATCTACACGCACCCGGACAAGAAATAGCCGATGTCCTTTTTCAGGCTCTAGAATATCCAAATATACCAAGTACTTATACCAAGTTTCAGCAGTTCAGGGTAATTTCGCATTCATAATTTTACTAAGGATTAGTTTTCCCTGTTTAATTAGAAAAGTATGTGAAAGATAAGCCGTTATTAATTAACAATCGATGTCTTACAGTTAAGTTACGACCATTTTCTTTTCACAAATCAGTATTAACGAGTCTAAAACCCTCATAAAATCTTTTCCAAAACGCGAAAAGAAAATTCTAAAAACAATTTGAAACTGGCTTCAAAGCGTCTTCATATAAATGTAAATGTATGGGGTGTAAAATTTCTCAACGTATCACAATGGGGTTTGATTCCCACAGCCGCGTCCATCGGCGTTTTTGGAACCCAAGTGAATTGGGTTTGCGTTTTTATTTTTCCATCTCGCTCATTCTTCTTGGACAATGTATTGTTGTCCTGCTCGTGTGTCTACCGTACGAGTTTTGGACACAGTTGGGATAAGTGGCATTGTATTAAGGTTATTTTGGCCTTCCTGAATAACCATGGTTGTAGGTCTAATGGGGTGTCTGAAACTCTATTACCGGTCGTGATTGCATTGTTCAGGTTTGGAGTAGGTACCTAATATAATTATTTAGTATAAAATTACTTTTTTGTGAAAAGAGAAAAAAAATAGTCATCTGTCCTTTGGTGGTTAGCACTTTAAACTGTAACTTTTTAAAGTTACTATAATATCTTAGTACTTCGAGTCCTTCTTCTAACTACTGGGCTAATAAAAACCAAACATTAACCGCGGCGGTACGTGCCTCATCAGACACAACGCGGGGCCACAAAGCAATCACATAAGTACTTTGTAACGTATTTCAAAGTACGTACTTATTTTGGTAACCATCTCACGTCCAGATTTAACTTTTAATTTAGGCTGCACGGTAGAGCACCCGCCAAGTTCTTGATACTTTGTCAATTCCAACCCTAATGCAATTCAAATAAGTTTTAACAAAAGGGTGAGGTTACACATTGATTGTGCCTTATCGTGAAGTAATAAGTGTTTTCTGAACGAAGTTAGGGTGAATGTGTTTGTGTGTGCATTCGAAGAGGCGTACAGAGTAGGAATGAGCTTTGATGTAATTATTTTCCAAACTATTTTATATTGGTATTTGCATAACTAGCTTGCAAGCAAACTTTCCAAAATAAATTTAACAACAAAAAATACGCAACAATTTAACAGTTTCATCAGGTATCCTAAGAACTTTTCTCCAAGTAATAAAATTCTTTTTTCTATTAGTCACTGACGTTAAACACCGACACCCTGAAACTGCAAGGTTCAAACAAAACTACTTTATCGAATTCCAAACAACAAAAGAAATCAAATTTCCTTCACATTTTCCGAATAAAATCAACACATACCAAGTAATGATTTACACAAAAACCTAATAAAGGACCCCACACTATCCTCGCAGTCATTATGGACCCCAGAGGGGATGAGAATAATTTCTCGTCCCCTATCCGAGCCCTGGTGACGGATAGTGGAAATAATCGGTCTCTTGATTGAAAATTACTACTTTTTAATACATAATAATCATTGATTTTGTTATATATTTTCGGCTCATATAACAGAAGGGTGAGAGGAAAAATGCCTTTGTTGTAATTACTTGAACTAGTCGATTAAACTTTTGTGAGGCGGTGGCGTAGAACTTGGCTCATTCTTTCCCCGCGTCTCGTTAGGGGGTGACGTGTGATATGTAATTGCATGGAAGTCTATGGTACTCATTATTTTGCTATGCGGTAATGGTAGGTTGCGACATGCAGGGCTTTTATTTTCTGTTGTTGATACAGTTCAATGAATAAGGCTTAAAAACGCCTGATTCTGGATAGCGTTATAATGTTACTGCATAATAATTTAGTGGTCGATATTTGGAAGTTATGCATACATTTATTTAATTTCGAATAGCTTTCTCTTGTAAAACCAATAGCACTGCCCTTTAATATGTAACTTGTAATTTGTACAAGATGGCCGCAAAGGACCAAGAAATCCATATTAATGTTACCCACGTCATTGTAACATACACCTATTTGCACATTACAAGGAAAACGTTCAACGTTGTAAGCCCATTAAAGAGAACAAACCTCTGCAGTACATAGATATATTATGTTTGTAAGTTAACAAACACAGCCGTGAAACAAACCGGATGATATAAATACTAAACGGTACGTCTGTACGTCTGACAACAGCAAATTTCAATTTAGTAAAACCGCGCCTCAGCGGTGGGATTAGCAACGCCCACGTCTGGCCATCGAGTGGGAAGATGTGGGAACGGTGGATGAGGCAAAATTATTTTGATTTTCGCTGGTTTAAAAAAAATAGTCTACATGTAAATTAGTAGTTTGCGATGTCAAACTGGCCTTTTCAATAAAAGTTTTACTACTTACTGTTTACTTACTTATTGTTTTTGATGCTCTAAGTGTCGAAGTATTCCAAAGGTTCTATGATAAAGAATAAACATCTGTCTTCCAATACGAACAAAAATGAGCAGTGAGTCTCAAACAAGTTATTGTTTCGAAAAGTTTTGCGGAATAAATTACTGTACCTAATAGTTTAAGATAAAAACAGAGAACTAAATGTTTCGGTAATGAGTCCCTATGTGTATTGGCGACTTACAGCCCTGTGTTACTGCATACGTTCATCAGGCCGTCCATTTTCCATATCTAATTTTTTTACCATATTCATTATGATGGAAATGAAAATATAGTCCCTTGACGTGCCAAGCATTACATACTCTACAGCATCTTCCATATGAATGCATCTGTTCATAAAGGTCACGGGCGTAGTATTGCGTAGTACTATCACACTTGACCTTCTCGAGGTCATTACTAAAAGGTCAGATTATCCTTTTAGAATTAGCATTAAAAATAAAAATATCATGTGTGTGTTTATATAGAAAAATAAATATCGGAAACTAATTTTATATTACTTTTCGCATTGTTTGATAATACAATTATAAAAATTATAGACGAAAAAGCTACACTAAATGGATATTATGGGCATAGAAACCAAGCCGTAACATCTCTTTCACAAAGATTAACAATTGTGAAATAGCCGTAAATTATGCCCATCGTATCGCCAACAACTGAAGTTAACATTTCACACTATAATTCTGACACTCCATATTCAAGATAACAATAAAATTATCTTAGCCCTGTCTACGTCCCCGGCACTTGAAACATACTTCGTACGTTAATGTTCGCCGCATTCTCTTGATATGTTAATTTCTTCACTGAATAAATAATTCATTTGTTAAGGCGTATCACTCAGCATTGTTGCGAATTACAGCACGCGTTATTATGACATTAACTCTTATTGCCGACGATTTAGAGCTCAATTTGCTTCGCGCTACCAAATGAGTTTGTAACTAAGATTTATATTTTGTTTGCCGTTGATTTGACGCAAGGTATCAACGGGGATTTTGAATTTTCATATTTTATGGCGAAGTAATGAATAACGGTTCAAATTAAATATAGAAAATAACTAATGTAATACTCTAAAGACAACTTTTTATAAAACAAATCGTAAAGTATTACTACATTGTGTTACGTTCTTAAATTATAAACATAAATACATAGTAAAAACGGTAAGGTATGAAAAACTATGATAGTTTTTCATACCTTACCGTTTTTACCTGACCTTCTAAAATCCGCTGAATCCACTCCATTACCTCCAAAAGCAGATTCCAAAGATACCAAAAAGAAGATAATTAGACCGTAACAAACGCAATTAATGCACGACCATCAACCCTTCTGTCGGTCAATGGGACCGACGCACTGAAAAGTGAAATACGCGCCAAATCGCCTGGAAGCCCCACCTAGCAAGATGGCGGCGACGGCAGACATATTGACGACCGTCCGGAAACGACAGTGACAGAACGCGATGGTACGCGGCGAGCCTTCCGTTCGGAAACGCGCTAAAGAGGCCGATCGTTCCTGCTTAAAAAATGAGCTAAGTTATTTTTTGGGAAGTCAAGCTTTATTGGTGACGGATTCGTAAGCAAACGCGGAAATATGTCGTAACCACTGATTTTATAGGAACGCAGATTTATTTAAGCTACCTCTTGCAGTTGGAAAAACTTCAAAAAGAGCTTAGAGGCTCTTTTATAATATGAGTACCACAAAACCCATTATCATATACATATAAGGTAGCCTTGTTTATATCTGTTGTTATAGCTATCTCACGCACTGGAACCGAGACGACATGAACGCGTCCTAAATAAGCTCTCCGCCATTCAAGTTATAGGCAATATTGCTCAGGGGTAGTTATTACAGACCTTAATGAACCTCACATATTCCATAGTTAGTACATCTCACGGGTTGATTGATTCTCTTGGCATTACTGCGACTTAGTGCCTTTATAGAGAATCTTCAGTGGTATACATAAGTGGATCTATTGTGATAGCCTAGGCCGGTACAAGCGTATTCGGTTAGATCAAAGCCTTTATCGGTATTAATTCGCTTCGTCATTAGTCTTGCTTTAGAAACTAACATTAATTAGGGTTCTATGCTCTACTGAGATTACTCTCCGAATTATTAAAAAAATCACAAATCAAATCCTCAAAACGATCTAAATTGCTAAGACTTCTTTTTAAAATCTTTTAGTTATAGACCTATCACCACGTCATTTAATACAAACAAAAATAGCAACATTAATCAAGGCATCTTTATAAGAATTTTTCTGAGAAGCAAGTCCTCACTTAGCTATTCCAAGAAATAGTTCATAGAGTCCATTCATCCGGGAACTGGGAGGTATTCACTAGTTCCTTTCAAAGTATTTTAACTGTAATACCTACGTTCTGACATAAAAAAAAAACTGTGTCATACGAAGAATATTAAAGTTCAGAGCATTATTCGCGAAAGTGTTTTTTGTATTCAGGCCATTTTATTGCGGGGGTATTTTGAGGAAAAGTGTTGCGATAAACACTCTTAACTTGACCCTTGTGAAACTCAACGATGTAAGGCTGAGGGAATTGATGGACCTGTGGCCCCGAGAATGATTTTATACTAGAGTATAACAACGAATTAACTAAATATAACCTGCATTGTTAAGTAGGATAAAGGTCACAATCAAGTTTGGTTATCAAGGTCATAGACAGTAAGTTCAGAATATAAATTGTTTGATAACAATTGATTCGAGACGGTATTTAATGTGTTAAATCTTGTATAGTATTTAGTAGTTTTTGATAAATTAAAAAAAGCTGTTAACAGGAGTAAGTTCTATTTCTTATTGAAAATAAGAATGTGTATTGAAATAATGATTGTGTGCGTATCTTATAAATAATCTCAATTACTTAAATACCTACACAAATAAATAATATTGCTATTTTTATATTAAATACAAAACAGGCCAGCTGAACTCGAAATCTATTGACAGACTTTCACAAACAATAGGACCAATCTCAAGTACAATATCACAATGGAAATTGAGTTTTCTTGCGTTGATCGTAAGGGTGGAAGTTGTGGTGAAAGGCTGTATGTAGACAAAATGTTCCCCAGAGAGGACGCTTGGCTGTGATGAAACATTTATGAGCCGGCAGTGACAAATAGTACAATTGCCTGAAGTATTACCTTCGTTTCATATATCGATGCCACCTCCTATAGTTTATTCTGTGTTTTTCTTTTTTGATAATACTTTATGAGACGTATTCTCTTGATAAATAAGTCATATCACAAAGCTGACATATAGCTTTATTTGATATCTCTTATAACAAAATTAGAATAGCAATACTTTCTTAGAACTTTCCTTATGTTAGCCACATAGCCAGTCTTGAACCATAGAACTGTTTCCAATGTTGGCATTTCCACATTCATTTTTAGAACCAACGAATTAAAAATTCAAGGCCCTTCAATTCCGAACGACGTCGCTAAAACGTCTGTTAAGAAGCAGAACAAGGTAGCGAACACGCCGACACTCCGCAATACTGTTCGTACAAAGGATATTTTAAATTGTTAATGCAGCCTTCATATTTTACGTGATACTTGAGGTGCTCGCTAATATACGATATAGGTACTATATTAATACTGGTATGGAGGCATGTATCATTTTGTTCCGTTACTAAGGAAGTACGTGACGTAAGGAGAGGAGGAGGATGGCTTTATGCGAGTTTGAAGAACGTTGAATATGGTTTTAATATGTTAAAGCAAGGTACTTTTTTGTGGATGGGTATAAATTAAACCTTTAGTTACTGGATCCAATTGTTTTATTTAAAATCTGAGGAGTTCACGTAACTGCTTCTAACCAGCAACAGTTAACCCTACACTAAGCACATGACACAAGTTCTAAGCACGATGTTAAGTAAGAAATACCCATCTCAGCACTTCAATTCAATGAGCAACACACTCGCGCAACGGTTGAGTTGTAAAGTTTTGTCTAAACGCTATTCAGATTAAATTCGTTGCGGTGTGCGGGCCCGGCGAGATTTCCCGCGAGACGCTTAAGGGTTATTTGTCTGATGGTTCGCCTAGCTTTGTAGCGGAATCCTAATCCTAGCACTAGGAGTGTAGTAGAGTATGCTTTGTGCTGGTGACCGCAGTATTCCTTTGGACCGAGTGTAATGTTTAATGCAGTTAGTTGAGCTTTTTGTTAGCAGTGACACTAGTTGCGTTTCCCTGTTATATTTGCGTGAGTACCTACATTTTATATTCACAGCATTTTCATTGTTGGTAAAAGATTGTATAATTTGTAGTGTAACTTTGAATTGTTAGTGGTTAGTCTGTAGCTTTTTTTAATATCAATGGTCCAAACGATACATACTTACTTAGCTGTTTTTTTTTTGTAATATCTATTCTGACATGACAGATATACATTTTTAGTTTCATGCAGTCTTCCACGCGTATGTCATCGTGAACTTTTATAATGCAGACAGCAATTTGTCGCCTATTCATTAAAAACCGCAGCGTACAATAACAAAACATAAGCACAGTCCAATAAAGTTCTTCACTCCCCCCTCAAAGCGTCATACACCTAATGCGGAACGAAAAAGTACTTTTTGTGGTGAAAAAACCCTTTTTTCCGTCGAGTTCCCCGAGAGGCGACAATCCACGTCACTCAGTCGGTTTAATTGCGAGTAGTAAAACAAACGAGGCACGCCGCGAGTGTGTCGCTGAATCGCGCGTGTTGAGTGCGGCGCAGTGCAGACGGGCGACGAGCGAGCGATCGCGCGATCGTACGAGCGTGAGTGTGTGCAGTTCGGAATAGTAACACAAGCCAAGCACGTTGCGATTGTGTCGCTGAATCGCGCGTGTTGAGTGCCGCGCAGTGCAGACGGGCGGCGAGCGAGCGATCGCGCGAGCGTTAGTGTGTGCAGTTCGGAATAGTAACACAAGCCAGGCACGTTGCGAGTGTGTCGCTGAATCCGCGTGTTGAGTGCAGCACAGTACAGACGGAGTGAGCGCGAGAGTGGTGGTATGTGGCGTACGGAGTAGTAACACGAGCGAGGCATACCGCGAGTGTTTCGTAGACTCGCGCGTGTTGAGTCTGGCGCAGTGCAGACGGGCGGCAAGCGAGCGAGCGTGAAATTGGTAGTGTGTGTGGTTCAAAGCAGTAAAACAAACGAGGCACGCTGCGAGTGTATTGGTGAGTCACACGTACAATTGGCCAACTGAATGCGACTTTGGAAGTACAATAAAGTTAATAAATGATTGAAAAATACTTTGATGTGGTAACATGACACACGTAGAAGATGTCGTTTTCCATTTACTTGAGCGTATTGGTACTTAATGATAGTTAAGTAAGTCTGAACACGATACGATAGCTAAGAAACTATAAGGGCTGCTCAAATTTTGCATGACTCCTGAACCCTTTCAGGAGTGAGGCGCTCACTAAGATGGGGTTTTCCGAAATTCAACTCTGAAGGGGGTGAAAAGTTTCTATGGGAGATAGAGATTCCATGGGCCGACTTAAATTTTTGCACAGATCATTACACAGAACTACGTTTAGGTAGAATGCTATTTTTAATTTAAAAAAATACAAGTGCTGATTAGAGAATAATGTGTGACGACAGTAACCGCTCGTCTGCAAGGGCGTCACTTCACATTGCAACAAGATATACTCACATACACGCATACAAATTTAATCCTATATATAGGAGTATGTGCGGCATGACGCGGTTTGCCCACGTTTCGGACAATAGCCGGACAATTAAAATTGAACGATTCTCGTCAACGGTAGGTCGGCAACTAATTGTTTACGAATTGCTTTATTGAGTTTCTCTTTGTGTTCGTTATTTTGATTTCCGTTATAATTGTTGTCGTGATAAGCGGATTGTGTTGTTTTAATTTTATTTGTTTCATCGGTTTTGCTAGAGGTCGGACTCTTTTTAAGGCATCGATAGCTTATAGCTTGTTGCCTTTTGGGTGAGATTGCAGAGTTTGTCGCACAAATGTCTGTTGGTTATTTAGAGGACGGTCTCGTTAGTTTTGTGGTTGAAAGCAGCTGAAGTTATTATTTCTTTGTGTGAGAGGACCTCACTGCAAACAGCAAATTGAACACAGAACTTCAATTATTCAAATTTCTCCAATTATCCGTAGCGCATACCAAGTATTGTTTAAACTCCCAAATGTATTGAACTAAGTTCGAAAGCGAACTATTGCAAACTGAACGTATTATCATACAGTTTGACATACGACGCAAGTTATGACTTAACAGTGTAATTTGTGTGCCAAGTTGGATCACTGACCAGAGGTAAGTTAGAGCTCAACTTAACGGCACCCTGTAACTAACTTAACGGAGCCGTGACTTAAGCTCAACTTCAAGTTAGGTTGGCTTCGGTAGTGTAATTTAATAGTTGCCTATTGGTCCAAGTTGTGACAGATAGCGACACCAGCTACTGAGGGAATAACTTTAGGACATGTAAAGCCTAATGGGCCAAGATCGACGTTATTATTTAAGATATTCCATTTAGTACAAGATCTTATCGAGTCACCTGTGTGTAAAAAAAGCAAAATATCATTTTTTTATATCCATGTTATGAAGGGTTACCTACGTTTATGAGTGTACAATTAATAGTGAAGTGAGAAATAACGCTTAACTTATCAAGCAGCTATACAAACAAATACCTAATAAAAATATGGAACATACCTAAGACAAAAATCAAGCTCAATTAAGCCTAATAAATGTTTGACTAACATCACCTTAACCCTTACAAAACTCCCTATTCTTTAAGTTAGACCATCCCCTACAATACTCAGTAAATTTAGTGAGGCGAGAGCTATCGAAAACTGTCTGTTAAACAATACAAGTACGTCCAGCATGCAGATTAAACAATTACGTAGTTAGCTCGCTGCTGGCCGCTATTGGATTAATTGAGTGCGATCATAGAGAGGGTTACACTTGCTGACTGTTATGACTCGAATATGTTGTGTTTTATTAGTGGCGTCGCTATGGTAGTTGTATTTTCTGGTACAGAATTTTTCGTTGAGTACTAAAATTGTTACATGTAGGAAAGTTGGATTTTTCTTCAAAGTGTAGGTAAATTACAAACATTTTCCACCCACTTTCAAATCTTAAAATAACCTGACGTTTGCTTTCAGTGAGACAATAAATGACTCCAAATTGTATTGTCCTTATATTTTCACCTTTCAACGTTTCTGATGTTTATTTCCAATCCGTCCGTTAAAAAACCTTATATTGTTAACAAGGCACTTGACTGGAACTCGTTGATGGCTCCCATTATTTGTTCCAAGTTATAATTTACTGAATATTAATTGTTTATTCTGTGTTTTGATCGCCCCATCCTAAACAAACAACTTTTTGAGATTTTCTCTGTAGCTGTTTTGGCCTTTATGGCGTCGAAAAGTATTTTTTGAAACGCAATAAATTTCGAAGGAATAAAATGGGCAATGTTTTGTGAACTTTTTTATTATCATTATTATGAAATTAAATGACTATAAGCTTACAGTAAAATTTTTACATGTATTCAATTTTATAATAAACTAGTTGTTCCCCGCGGTTCCACCCGTCGCCCGAGAGGACCACTTCCTGCACCCGGATAAATGTAGCCTATGTCCTTTTTCAGACTTTAGAGTAAATGTATACCAAGTTTTATAGAAATCGGTACAGTAGTTTCGGCGTGCAAGCGTGACAGAAAGACAGAGTTCCTTTGGCATTTATAATATTAGTAAGGAAGTAAGGTTGATAGAGGTGTAGTATAGATATCTTTACAGAAGAAATAATGTTTACGGAGGAGAATTCTTTTAACTCGGGAACTAGGTTTTCGCATTTAATTTTCAAGCAGGTATCTTTGCTTGACAAAAAAAACTTGTGTACCTTCTAACTTGGCAAAGTCAACAGACGAGAAGTAGGAATTGGGTTAATACTGGTGTTCCCATGGCCTGCGGGAAATTAACTCCCCTGGTTGACTTGTTGGGAACGTGTGTTCCTGTCATTCGCGGGGTATTTACACTGACTTGTGTGATGGACTTGTGATTCATCAGTAAATAAACAATTTGCGATTGTCTAATTTTACTCCGTAGCTATGTCAAATGATAAATGATATTTATTTTGCAAATAGGTTGAAATCAACACTTTTACACGTCAACACATTTTTTAAAGAAAGAACGAGATGAGGTCGTTTGTCTTTTTGCCATTTTGTCTTTCGGAGTTCGTGGAAATTAATGATTTGAATTGTTGGTTCCATTCGTAGAAATTGCTCCTAGTTTAAAATGTTACTATACAGGGTGGGTCTATTGGCTGTTTTGCTACTCGTACAAAGAATTCAAACACCTAATCTATACTAAGTAATATTATAAAGCAGAAGAGTTTGTTTGTTCGGTTGAACGCCCTATAAGGAACTTCTGGTCCGATTTGTAAAATTATTTCAGTGTTAGAAAGCCCGCTTATGGAATTTTTATCCGGGTGAGCGGAGTTTTTCTTACGGGACGCGGGTGAAACCCCTGGCGGAAACTAGTTAGATATGAGCATTTAGTATTTTTTTCATTAGTAGAATTTAAAGGATTTTATCATGGAGACTACTGCAGGTCCGTTCATCAGATATACTTAATACTCGTATGATCAGTGAATTGGAATGTAAGCCACGTACAACATAATGGCGTCGTCCCTACAAGTGGCTGTTAGTGCGATGATAATCACGCTACATTGTTGCGGCGTATTGTCAAATAATTGGCGACACGCGACTAAATTATTTGTAGACCGGGAGCTGAGATGATAACAGAAATTATCGTGCCTAAAAGACTGAATCGACGGTAATCGAATCTTTGATAATTTTTATTTGTAAGTAAAGTCTAAATGGTAAAAAAAAACAAGTTACTTTAACGGACTTAGGTTTCTATCTCACCTATTATATTTGAAACATAAATTGTAATTAATTATTTTGTATTTTATTTTCAAATTTTTTTCTTAATATTTCAAGATTGAAAAACAAAAATCTCGATCGTTGTACTCAATTACCTACTTGGACGTTTTTATAGGAAACATTTCAGAACCACAAAAATCCCATATCTGATGATTTGTTAGTACAACTCACTCCCAGCTCCCGCACTACAAGCCCGAGTACTTATAAACAAATACGAGATTGAGCACACAAGAATACTTCAAATAATAACTGAGAGGTGTATGACCAGCACCACCTGACCCCTAAAGCCTAACACATAAAACGTCATGACGGATCTAAATAATTGGTCTAGGGTTACTATGACCAGTGTAGTAAGACACCTGTGCTATATAGGCGTATTAAAGAATACCGTACCAATATACATTGGAGGTTTATTATATATATTTTGTACAGGGATATGTACGGTATGTGTGGTTTATTCTGTAAGTGGCGAAGTTCCCTAAGAGGGCTCTTTGTTAATAAGATAATAATATTTTCTTTCAGATGTGTTTTTTTTAAAAGGCCGCTGGCCTATAGGCACTTATTCAAAAGCAATACATTAAACATTCATACGCTAATCTTACAATAATCCAGATATACTAACAGAAATGTCTTCCAATTGTCCGCAAACATATCGCAGTAGTTATGTCGTCCAAGAGAGCATTGAGCGCGGACAAGAGTGAGTGGTATTAGGGACTGAGAACTCGCGACGGCGTGGCTCGCGGCAACTGCAAAAAGCCTATGCCTCTTACTTCGACTATAATTAAGCGGAACAAAAAGATGGAACATCCCGAACATAGATTTTTCAATTCAATATTTAGCACATAGTCATCAGATGTTTGGACGTTTTTCGGTCTGACCAATAGTGAGTATACACAGAATAAAGAGTAGGTATTGACTAGTTTTGATGCAAGTAATTTTGGGGGTTAAGATCTTTGCAAAAGTGCGACAGCTGGTTGAGATCACGAGGGTAAAAGGTTTTGTCCGCCTAAAAAAAAAACTTAGTTACTCATATGTTAATATTATATATATAATAATTGGAAGCAGCTTTAAGTGGTTTTTCTTCAACGTCATCATCAGACCATCGATGGAGATGAATAGAGGAGTAACTAGTGTTGTATGATATTAAGAGGCTATGGGTGGGATTAGGGCTACTCAACGTCCTTCGTTATAACGATTACATAATATCATGGTCCACAATATTCCAGATTTCGGGCAGACTGGATCCAGCCCGTTTGTTAGCTGGCAAATAGGATCCAAACTAGACAAAAGCTAGCCCTATTTGTAGCCGGACACACAACATGCTGTTTGCGTAGCCTGAATAAATTAGGCCGGATAGTTTGACCGGATATCCGGTCCAAGTTTAGACCGGAAGTCCGGTGTAAACACTGGCCGCTGCATATGACATTCATGTTGATAGTAAGAATCTGTGATTTGCGATGTTTTTGTCTAGATATGGGGCTGAGGAACTGCCTTCCTACACGCAGTTCAGTAGATACATAAGTCTTATATTTTTATAAAATGGAAATATGCTCTAGCAAAACTTGAACTTGCCGGTAATAAAAATGATCATTAAATAATTATTAAATTCTCTAGCAAAAACAACCAGAAAAAGCTAAATTAATTTAATAACTCTAATGAGAGCAACACTTGCTGAATATTCTTGACAAGTAACACAGTAACCCACTTCCCTCGATTGAGTTGGCAAACTCGATATATTTCAACTTAAGCAACGAGCTCAAAGGTAGTAAGCTCACGAAGAAATATCACCAACTCTTGAGTACTCAACTTTCTAAAACTAATTTCTTATAAAAACTTCTGCCTTCCACCGACATTCTAATCAACCGTCAAATATTTTTCGAACAAAAAGAAACTTTTTTTAATAACATCTCCGTTTTTCGCAACAAGAATTCAAATTGAAATGTCATCGCGTCCCGTCAGCGATGGCTGCGTGGCATATTGCAGGGGCTCGAGAAGAACCAAAACAAGGCGGCATTTAGAACAAGGCAAAATAGTTCTTACGCTCAAGCAGTAAACTTGAGGATGACTGCAAAATATAGTTGAGGGTTTCTTTACTCCTATTAGTGCAGCGGGCCATGCAGCGAATAATCGGTTTTTAATGAAAAGATTAGTGCTCTGAACTGCTATTGTCGTAGCTGAATCAATGGGATCCGGACACTTCGGGAATTTTCCAATTTGGCGCTCTTACTGCGACACGGTTTTATTTCCTAATGTTTGGTGATTTATATCGCGATTGTCTGTTTGCGTTTTGTTTGAGTAACTTTGTGATTAAAGGTAGCTTTTGAGTAAGGGGAACCTGAATGGGAAAAGAGCTGATTTATTGTGTATTTTAGAACAGTTAGCAGATTGCTTTGCGTTGTTTAAACGGTTGGTACTATCATCTTCTTGATAAATAAATCTTATTCCTATCACTCCATTGTTCTTTTGTAATTCTGCTGCAACTCACTGCCTCACCTCACCCTTAATAATTAAATATATTTCGCCACTCCCATCAAAAAGCAGCTTACAATACACTTTCTTCTCATTAAAAAAAGCGCCATTCAGCAAAAACGTCTGTTCAATATTCCTGTCTGTTTGTCTTCAAGCAGTCTCATCTCCTAATGCATTCTGACAAAAGTGACGTCAATCGCGACTGAAACAATGGCGAATCAAACAAATCGTGACGACTACGGATAGCTGCCGATTTTCTTAATTAAAAACGTCTCACTATTGGGACAATGGTGGGGGTAGTGATGAATGGGCTCCCTTTAGGATACACGATTAGGGGACTTTTAATGACGATTCTGTAGGATATCTCTTTTTTTATTTTTCTGCTTCGAGAAATTTTACTTATTGTGTTTCTTTACACCTACTTTTTCAGTTTTTATGCTATATAACTTTTTGGGTACTGTACCTACATATTACGACGTAAAATTTAAAAAAGCTGGTTGGAAAGATGAGTCGAATAAGACTTGAAGAAAAATAAATAAACTCACAAAGTTACTGGAATTTTTCGATATATTAAGATAAAATATTCTGTCCAATGCCGAGATAATTCTCTTAATGAGTCGAAACAAAACGAACATTCCTTTAAACAAAACTGTATGTAAATAAAATATTCATCGTATTTGTTTCTGGCCATTTGTATGATGGCTCTCCCATCAAGGGGTTTCAGTTAAGTTTACGACAATAAGGACCCCTTTATATACCCGGGAGATTTAGGGATTTTGCACATCTTCTGGTAGAGTGATCTTTTATTGTATAGCGTTTCGAGGTCCTGCTAGCAAAATACATTTTATGACCACAGATATAAACATCAGCATCGAATCGCAGCCGTGTCGTGACTAAAGAAAAACTTTGTATATTTTTAATTAAAAGTGTCGGGATTTCATTGTTATGCAGTGTTCGGAGTGTCTCAATCCCCCGGAGGTACATTAGCAACCATTTCCTAATTGATGCAAACATTAGTACCCTTTAGAGTGGGTTAATCAAAGTATTGCATGTTTTTGGCAATTATTTGCTAGTATACCCTTGTATTGTCATTAGCAAGAAGTGACCTTTGTATTTTTGCCGTCACCTACTGAATATGGATTGTTTTGAGCTTTTGACGAATACCATTAACAATCCTTTGAAAGGCCCTTACTTCCACCAGTTGTTCATACACTTTCAAAATCAGAACCCTGTTGGAATCTCAAGTTTTTTCCAATATCCCATTAGCCCCTTTCAAAAAACTTTTGCTCAGAACTTGACAAAAATGTGACAAAAACAAAACTCGGGCTACATTGTGGTTTAATCACATTGAAGGACAAACAAACAGAGTAACTTTCATATTATGCTGCTACACAATAAATCCTTCGCGGACAAGTGGCGAAATTCTAAAGTCGAGATCAGTGGAGGCGTTAGGCTGTGCCGGCGTAAGGGAGGGGCGACAGCGTTTAACGTTCCACGGACTGCTTGACTTAGCAGCATTAGAAGTAGCCATTTTATTAATATAAAGCTTGTAAATTTACTTTTGAGTATCTATTTAAATTATGTGAACTCGTTAAATCATTAAGTAGGTATTTACTTGAGAAAGAACCTATTTTTATTTTTTATTTATTTATTTAATGGACTTTTGCGCGCTTAGTGACGATGTCAGTCCCATCGTGGTACTACAAATAATTTAACAAAAGAGAAAGAACTTTGATAACAGTTATTTAAGCAAAATCTTTAATCAAGTTACCATACATTTAATAAACCACCAAAGCCTATAAAGTAAGTAGTACAATCTAATTCGTAGTACATCAACTACTACATCGTAATTCGAAGATTTTCACCTAATTTTCAATTTTGTGCACTTAAAATGTAAAGGATCACTAAGTATCAAAGGAGCAGAAAATGAACAGCCGCGGTCCTCTCATCACCTGTCCACCGGCGTTAAACTTTTAATCCGGCGTCGACAGGCCATTGTTCGGCTGGCGCGGCTGATTACTGCCAGACGGCCTCCGCCCACTTCTCGTTGTTGCCTATCTTTTTGGATAATGATTTTGATGCCGGTTTTTGGGATATGAGTTTGGAATAATAGGTGTTGGGATAAGCAGATGTGATCAGTTCTGATAGGTTTGGAAAAGCCAATATGGGCTGTAAACTTATGTGCAACATTTCAGCAGCATTTCAGGGTTGCCATATTTTTAAAGCTTTGTACATACTTATTGAAAGTTGGAATGAAATGTGTTTGCTAGAACCAACTACAATTTATATCTTTAAGGGCGCCGGTATGAATCAAATCCATAACTATAACTATTTTTCTACCAAAGACCCCTTAATTTAAGGAGAAGATTTTTCATGTAGGTACATACGTAGACCTGCTATCAAACTTATTTATTAGCTGATAATAATTTATTCTTGCAACTTTAAGTTATAAACAATAATAATGTTATAAACAAGTAATAATGTTATAAATAAAAATAAAAAATGTTATTAACAAGTAATCAAATCAAATCAAATCAAATAACTTTTATTTTCAGGCATCAATGGCCCATAGATAAATACCTTAAGCTAACATATACATATATATAACGTAATACTCGATGCTCTCGTTCAGTCTTGAAACGTTTCAGTAAAGTTAGCGGGAGTACAACTTGTCAGGTACAATCAGTGTTAGACAGTTATTATCCTTTAAACTTTACAATAGAGAATTATAAAGAAAAGGAATTAATATTTAATTACTAGCTGTTTACCGTGGCAGTACCCGCGACTTGCGGGGCTTGGTAATGTAGTAGCTGATAGGAGCCTCCAGAGTCCCGTTTATTTCAACATATTGAACCTAGTCCGTTTATAAGAAGATGACTTTTATGAACGTCGCTTGTAATTTTTTTGTTGCGTTTAGTTAAGTTTCTGCATGAAATCTTAAAGGGAATGAGGATGAATACAAATTATAACATATTCAACTCTAGCTGCACTTTACGGAATCTATATAATTTCCGAATTGAGCACCTAGGATTAGACTTTTTGTAATAACCTCATAATATTACAAATGGGAAAGTAACTATGTGTATCTGTCTGTAGCGCTTTCAAAAACTACTGAACCGATATAAATATAGTTTGATATAGGGCCTGAGAAAGGATATAGGCCACTTTTATCCAGGTGCGGGAAGTTATGTCAAATCCTTTGCGACTCCAACCATGTCGCAACACGGTAAATATCTCTTATAATTATAATTGAAATAAAAACTTTTGCCTTTGACTTCAATATGAAGATATTTTATTTATGTGAACCCAAAACCCAAACAAGAGCTACATATCTTAAAATTCTTTACGAAAATATAATTATAAGTAAAGAAGTAAACACATCACATTTATCTTGGTTAGTTAAGATGGCGGCGAGGCGTTTTACTTAACATACATACATATACACATACATATAGCCTCGCCAGGTAAAAGATACCAAGTACATTTAATCACGGCGGAACTTTGCCTATAAGGCTGACTTGCCAACTTTGATGAAAAACTTCGATACGCGATAGTGTAGGACGTATCTGTTCGTGTGGGACTAGGTTTATAATATTGATTGGGACCTTGCAGTGATTTAGTTTTATACTTCTAATTGGATTAAATGTAAGTCTCTAGGTAATCAATTCTATTCTATGTCAATTGTGTGAGTGTGGTATTGATACTTTACTTTATTGAATCACAATTTATTATTAAAATTTTTGGATGGCACGTTAAACTGTAGGTCCCGGCTGTCATTGAACATCCTGGGCAGTCGTTACGGGTAGTCAGAAGCCAGTAAGTCTGACGCCAGTCTAACCAAGGGGTATTGGGTTGCCCAGGTAACTGGGTTGAGGAGGTCAGATAGGCAGTCGCTCCTTGCAAAACACTGATACTCAGCCGAAACCGGTTAGACTGGAAGCCGACCCCAACATAGTTGGGAAAAGGCTCAGGAGATGAATTTATTATTAAAATGCCTTATGTTGCTGGGCCTAACAGGGTACATAATTACGTAAACTATCTAGTATGTTAATCTAGTATCATTGCGTAAATTAACAGTTCAGGTGACATACCGATAAGGGAAACTATTCATAGATAAAATACTTGACCCTAAAAAAAGCTCTAAAATACATGAGCATATTTTCATAGCGGACTATTTATACCCATGGAGTTCTCCTCAATTAACTTCAAGTATGAACTTCAAATGGTATGCTGTTTAAGCTTTTAAATTTCTTTAATTAAGCGCAGGGATTTATTCAAACCGTTAAATCTGTGAGTCGGGAAACAAAACGTGATTGCTTGCCGACTTATAATTTAATGCAATTTCCTCTTTTATTGTTTGGTGCAAAGGAGAGGAGTAGCGAGCGCGTGTGCTAAAAAAATCAATGAAGTAGTCTTTTTTTAAATTGACAAAGTATGAAACAGAATGTAACACAATAGACAAAGTAAGGTAAGGGTAAGGTTTTTACAAAATGGTCTAGCTTTTGCAAACAGTTTTTGTGAGCATTAAACACTATGCACTTTACTTTGGCGGGACATTGTTATTTAAGTTGTTGTTCTATTTAAAATATTCTTAGTCACTTTTTCTCCAACTGACTTAGCAACAAAGTGAGTAAGCACCTAATACTAACACGTTACAAAAAAAGTCAAGAACAAATAGACAATCCCAAAACAACAACAATTCACGTAAACACTTTCACTTTTCACCCACCCGCTCCCGCTACCTCTTATGCCTCGGTCCACACGTAAAGAAGGGTGCAGAATCCTCTTATTGCAGCTCGGTGGGCCGGACTGGGTCCCGCCGGGCGCTCGGTTCGTTAACGCTAATGCCCAAAGCTGACGGATGCAGTTTCGGCCCTACACGCCGATCATTTCATGCTGAATTATTGGATATTTTTCGCAATAATTTCCTTTTTTGGTTTGGTTTAAATATGGTGAGGTTCGTGATATATTTGTCTTTTTGGAGGTTTGGTAGAAAGATTTTATATATGACGTTTTAGCGTCAGACAAAAATTTCGTCAGGCATAATGTTGATATCGTAACTCATATAGTTAAGTCTTGAAAAACGTATTTCATCTTTGTTTTGTCTCTTTAGGTTAATTATTACGTATTAAAACCATTTGTAACTTTGCTACTCTATGTATATGGACTGGTAACACCAGTCTGAATTCTTAAATATTTGATACCTTGTATTGTTGACGACTGAACAAGAATTACTAAAGGTATTTTCATTAATTTTGACGATCTCAGTTCGAACTATGGTAAAAAAACTCATAAAAGTGGGGATTCTGATTGCTTCCAATTAATAGCAATTGGACAGCTGCCGATCACATGGGCGTGTGAGCTGCACGGCAGGGTGAGGGTGCGAGCGTTACACCTCTGTTATTTGTTTCGGCGGATCGGTGTACTGGGAATGACCTCTTCCTGAAATCTGTCATAGGCCTTTAGTTTAAAAAAAAATAATTTCCATGAAATGCAAGCCGTAACTTCGTCTATAACACCAAGTAAAAATCGAATAATTTCATTCGCACTTAGACGCACCAGGGCGCTTCCATCGCTTTATTCTAAACTCGTAAGCCTAACAAATAGAATTCAGAAACAGCACTCATAAATAAACTTTAATCCTTCATTCTTCACCCCAGTTATGAATATTAAACGTTATAATGGCGTTGATTATTGTCTCAAACATTTAAAACCGAGGAAATTGGTCGACGTGACCTCACTGCTGATGGCCCAACTCTTATTAGGGAACTTGAATGGGATTTTTCACCCTGCGTCCGCGGAGAATGTTAATTGACAAGTTCCTCGTCGGCGAAGTTTTCAGATGATGTCTTGAATATATAGCTGTTTCGTTCTTGCGAGTGCGGACACGTAATTTGCTGAAATATGGAAAGGTCACGACAACCTTACTTGGGAAATAACGCTATTGTATACTTAGGAAAGTAAAAGAAATACATAGTACATAATAATAATATAGGTGATATACTATTTCATTAATATCTGCAGGACGACTCGAAATCTGTAGAGAAGTCAGCGCTCTAGAATGTATCCTTAATATATTCCTGTCCTTTTGCCAAGTTAAAGCGTGATTTCAAATTTCGTCGTATAAAAAGCTAAAAAGAACCAGGTCTCACTTTCACCTACAAAACACAACAAATTCAATTACAACTTCACGTTCCGGAAAAAATCCAAAACCTCCTCAGAAAACTCAATTTTATTTTACACTTTCTGAAATAGTTAAACGTCGTGCAAACACTGAAGGCAAACATTAAACATCTTTAGCGAGGTCTTAGTGAAATAATCTTAAGTTAAAGATACTTAGGCATGACTTGTCAGTTAAGAGCTCAGATTTGTGTACCCCGAGGAGGGGACATTGTTTTATGAAGGGGACAACCTGCTCACGTTATGACTGAAATCAAATAGCGTTGCTTCGAAGCGGGGTACGCAAATCAGTGTTTTGTTTTCTGGTAATGGTTTTGTATTCGTATTTCGAATGATGTTTCTTTTTTTTAATTTGCTAACTTTTTCGCTTTGTTCTGTCATGTTATGGCGGTACAAGACACATATACCACCTACTTCATTACCTTTATTTTTCTGTTAAGTACTCGTACCTCGTACTCGAAGGAAAGATTTAAAACAAATGCCAAGCGAGAAACACAAAGTTTTGTTTGTTGTAATATTCCACACTTAGTGAACAATCTAAACAAGTTTCCGCCTCCGTTCACCTTCCAAATATATTTCACCTTTGTTTCGTTGGACAAACTAAAAAAATCTATTCAAAGACCATCAGTCAGCGTGTATCGGCGTTTCCGCGCGGCTGGTCTCATGTGTAAATGCTTTAATAATAGGCGCACTCAGGTCGAAAGATAATGTCTCAGCGAATACTTTGTTTGGCTGTAAGAGGCTGGCTAATGTATTTTGGGTGTTTGGTTGGCAGTGAGGCCGTTTTGCGAGGTGACTGCTATGTAATGAAGATGATTCAAGAAAATTAGGAGCTTGTATTTATTTATAGCATAGCTGAGTCGTCGCCTGTTACGTTGGAGTAGTCTCCGAGTAAATCAAAAAGAAAGACGATACCCGGATTCAAAGTTTTGCCTGATTTGTAGCCTCTTATAATGTCTGAAATTAGATTATTAGACCACAATGTTGCTAGTGTAAAAATGTTACAATTTAACATCATTGGTAGTAGAGAGCAATACTTTGCAATTTCACACTGCATTGTAATATTAGAGCTATAACTTACATTGAGGGAGTGCAAGAATTACGTTACGATATATCTACGCTCTTTTTTTATTATTGAACATAAAATACCGATTTACTATTCCTAACTATTCACGTTATGTATGCCAATGCAGTGTGTAGCAACAATATTTGCACTACCTACGTAGGCACGCCAAAAACAAAACATAATCTGGTAACCACGTCACCATCCTTCGGCACGTTCACATAAAGGCACCTAATCGTACAAAAAGTGCTTGTCACTTTCGTTCCTACAAGAAATGGGCATGCAAGTATAAGTGGCTCTCTGTAATGTTCGGTTGCACGCGACCGTCACAATATGCCTGTAATGCTTGGACTTAATATTACATTATTATAGGCATGTTCACGGAATATTCATCGTTTTATTGGCATAGTGGCGGGTTTGGTTATTCTTTGTTTGGAGTTTTTGGGGCGGTGTGTTTTGGGTTGAAATCAAATGTGTAGGATACAAATTACACAGATAACAGTATATTCATAAATTTTGACCTGTTTTATCGCCAAGTATATTTTTTTATTTACAATACAAAAAATATATTCTCATTCTAAAACTTGCTACTTCCAGATTAAAGTATAATTTTAATTTTCCAAACTATAGCTACGCAGTATCGGTATCCTCTTGAAAGTAGGCGAACACGACGTCATAGTTATATTTAGCTAAAATTTGCCAAATAAATGTTTCGACACGCAATTTGCTGTAAAATAATATTATAGAATTACAACAGAATTATAATTTTCTGAAAGTAGTTTCCTACCTACTCTTCTATGTGCCAAAACAAATGCTAGCGGCCAAAGAAGTGATTAATGTCCGTATTAATGAACTTTGGCACTTTTCTTTTCATCCTATGTACTAGCTTACTTAGCTGAATATTAGGCCGAATAAAGAAGGTCTAAGCCTCAATCCAATTACTGGTCCTTTTATACGAAACAAAAACTTGCCCTCCATTTATTAGTACCTTAACACGATCTGTGGTCCTAATACCACGAACTTAGTTCTATAAAAAGTTCTCCACCCCTTTTTCGTCTTACAGACACACTGGACGAAAATAATCAAACTATTCTTTTTTTTTTAAACCTACGTCAACTTGATGGAGGCTGATTACGCCAGGTGGTCCGAACATTGACGCAATGACGTCACTATTGCCGTCGGAAAATAAATCGTACGAGGGTCACCCCTGCTTTGGTTAAAAAGGGTTGTTTAGTTTTCTTGAGACCCTAATAGTTGGGTATTTTGTAGTGGAAATAAGGCCAACTGTTACCGCATAGCGGTTTCGTGCAGCCTCCCTTGACTATAAAATTACCTAATTTAGTTTTACATACTAACTTCGGTATGCATGGGGACAGCTTTGTTTCGTTGTCATCAATTTATTATTGTGCACTGTGGATGAAACGAAGTTATACATATTCATCTCTTTATAGTTTTTGTGACTAACGGAACACAAAAATAGATACACCCGTATTTATAACCTTCTTTTTTGTAAGTCGAATAAACATAAAGTTGTCTTAAAACCAAATAAGAAAGAAATAAACGATACATCGTTAAAGATTTCGATGTCTCCCATACATTTCAGTTGGCAACATCAAATTGTTTATGCTGCAGCTCTGCGCCGTTCCTATTTCAGCCAGTGTTGCCACTCGCCGCAGTTTTAGACTTTCAAACTGTATAAAAACCAGCAATTCGGACTTTAACGAAGACACTGCAGAATTTCAATTGAAGTTTTTCATTCGTAACAAGGGATAAACTTGAGCGGAGTTGCACTACTGGCATAATTTTTTTGTGACGCGAGTTTTTCTGTTATTTCGTTGCGTTGTGTATGATAAGCGGTTGATATAATTTTTGGCTTTGATTTATTTGTACGAAATCTGAATTAAGGTATGAATGCAAAATACTGTTTTGTAATTTTGTATCGCTGATATTCCAGGTAAGAAATAAATAACAGGATAACATTTACGTTTAGAAACATCTGTCAAGTTGTATGTTTAGCTGAATTTTTAAAATGCGTTCAGTTTTTACCTCCATTGATATTTATGAAACTATGTTTTAATGTTACTTTACAAAGCATTACTAAAAATAATACAATGTCATCTTTATTTGGAATTACAAAAATATGCGTCCGCTTTCATCTTAACCCTTCCACCGGCGCACAAAAGAAGGGCAAGCTCCAATATTGACAATGCTCTCTACGACAGAGCGCCAATTGGCAAAGCATCAGCCTCAGCGATATTTTCTCAATAAACACTAAGATATTTGGTAGGGAAATTGTAGTTTCTTGAGTGAATCGTGTTTTGACAGGATCCCTCGTAGTGAAGGAGCACTTTAAACTGGGAGAGCTAATTCACTTGAAAGTTGCCAACTGAAAACTGATAAGCGATGCGACGGTTAACTTTTGAGTTTGTTTCTAGGAATGGGTCTGAATTTAAATGTCTGAATGAATTTCAATTGTGATAAAAAAAATGGTCAAAAACTTGCAAATGGCCACCCTTGCATACGGCTTCCGGCCAAATACTAGAATGTCACTAAATTTTTAAGTGCTGCTCAAACATCATTCTATCTCTGTCACACGTACGGAAATTGCTGCGACAGAAAGGCTTTTAATTGAAACGTTACGTTTGAGTGTTTAGGAGTTAGTTCTTCAACTTTACTCAATATTGGCAAATTTTTTTGGTTGAGATTCTTAACATGGACATGGACGCAATTGTTACCTATGTAACACAATCAGTACAATTTTATTGGGCAAAATGCTATCCTGCTTCACTGATTTATTTTAGCTCGTGTGTTGATTTAACATAATGTCCTCTTCAGCCTTAATATAATGAGAAAATAATTCACCAACAAATTACAGTCCATCACACAAGCAAATCAGTCGCACGCATCACCCATAATATTAATGACCAAACTTGTGTGGCCGTGTGTACACGTACTATTTGTCTTTGTTACCGACTGAATTAATTCGCTCATCGGTTAACTAATTGAGTTATAGCCATGTGTTAATGTTGCTGGCGATCTATTAACGACTAAGTATTGATGTTGGTGCACCATCATTATTGTGGGACCCTGATGAAGTGGTGTTTGGACGTCATTTGACACGACAGTCAGTGACAAATGTCAAGGGTCGAGGTTGAGAGTAGTTAGGGCTATGGAGTAGCATTTAGTTTATTCGACAATAACGAGAAAAAAAAAAACAATATTGCTCCACGGTATCAATATTGATTCCTTATCCTTACTAATACTATAAATGCGAAAGTAACTTTGTCTGCCCGTCTGTCACGCTTTCACGCCAAAACTATTGAACCGAAAACGGACCGAATTAAAATTTGGTAGACATAATTATTGTAGTCCACTGTCTGAGAAAGAACATAGACCACTTTTTAAGTATTGTGATAGGTGTGTTTTAAATCCGTTGTTTGCAAAAATTAACATCTTAAAAGACGAGTTGCAATGCTTTCAACAGATTTAAGTGTAGCGTAACTTAAAGCTAATTTGACCTGAATACAGCCGGCTACACAGAAACTCGAGTCTCGTAACACCCTCAATAGTCGCCTAAAATGAGTTAAGCTACTTTAATCAAAGTAAATCTTTTCTCAATTAATGAAAAGGGTCTTCTTTATTTCTTTAATCTATTTCTGGGAGCTTAAGAAATTCTTCGTTCGGAACATAATGAATTTCTTTAACGGGAAAGGATTAAAACGAACGTAATTTTAAGGATTTACTCGTAATAGGATGACAATTAAGCGCTGTGGTCTGTATGTGTTAAGTGTGTTTTGCTATTTTGAATCTTATGTGTTTGTAAATAAGTGGATTTTTATTATAATACTAGCGGTCGCCCGCGGCTCCGCCCGCGTGGATGTCGGTTTTCGCGACTAAAAGTAGTCTATGTGTTGTTCTGATGTATAACCTATAGAGGACCCCCGCGGCTACGCCTGTGTGGATGTCGATTACCGCTACCAATGCCTAACTTTTGTCGGGATGAGAAGCTCGCGCTCGGACCTCCCGCCTTATATTATATCTACCGACCGACCTGCTGATTATCGTATTTTATGTATAAGTTTGGTATTTCTACACCGATTTCCATGTTTATTTTTTATAGAATATGTTATAATGTTATCTTTTGTTAATTAGGCATGAGCGAGAATATTATAAACATAAGAGTAAACAAATCAATAACAAATAATCAGAAAGCTCCGAACTGGAAAACTATCGGGAGTTATACGTATTATTGTGAGTCAACCATTAAAGATAGACATATGCTGTTGTGGATTTTTTTTTTAGATAATTTTATGTAGAATATTTCCGTCATACATGATTTCTATGTAGCTTTAACCATTAAGGCTGCACACGCGACGAAAGCTTAAAAAATGGTGTAACTTCTCCCGTTTTCTCAACATTTTCCTTCACTGCTCTGCTCCTATTGATTGTAGCGTGATGAAAAGTATCCTATAACCTGCCCAGGAGTATGAATAATAATTGTACCAAGATTCATTAAAATCCGTCCAGTAGTTTTTGTTCCTATTAATAACATACAGACAGACAGACAGACAGACAGACAGACAAAAATTTTACTGATTGCATTTTTGGCATCAGTATCGATCACTGATCACCCCCTGATAGTTATTTTGAAAATATATTCAATGTAAAGAATTGACCTCTCTACAGATTTATTATAAGTATAGATTAGCTGCCATTAGCGCATTAAATTAGTTTCATTTGCTTCACGTGGAAATTATACCGAGCACCCGGACAAAAAGACTATAGCCTTTCTCAAAAAATGGGTTATCTTCCTTTGTTTCAAATCGGGCCAGTGGTTCTTGAGATAAGCATTTTGATATTAGTCTATACTAATATGTTAACTACCGTACAAAAAGCATTTGATACAGGTACCTAATGGCTACGAGTATACTAAAATAGAGATTACTAATACTTAACTGATTCTTTACGTAATCTGTGCACAAACTACCTTTCTAGGAAGAAGTAGAAGGTATTTTCTGTTCCTAAATGCTATGTAAATCTCCCGTAAGTACACAAAATAAACAAACTTGCCGTCGTACGGGACACCGCATACATCTTATTGATTCAATAGATAAAGGTATTTATTTACTGGAGGTCATCTATCTTAATGTAAGGGTCGGCGTGAGTAGCGGGGCCTGCTCACTTGTCGGACGAGGCGAATGGAAATGCCTTTTAGGTGTCTAGTCTGTGAGGCGAGGCGATTCAGTATTAAGCGAGATTTTCTTGTATGTTGTTTTGAAGAAATCGTTTCTATTTCTGCTTTGTTGGTCTAGTAGTCGCATAGCGTGACTGCTGTGCACGGGGTATTGGTTTCGATTACCGGGTTGGATCGAAATTGCTTTGTGGGTTTTAATAAGCTTTCACAAAGCGCCCCGGGATCTAGAAGGTGGTGATATATAAAGTCACACATGCCTCGGAGAGCATGTCGTGTCAGTCTAGGAAAGTGAGGGAATAGGGAGTGCAATCAGAGTACCTATCATTGGGTTACCTTGTGCAAATAACAAAATCGAGAGCAAAATTAGACCATCTACAGTATTCTGCACTTATGCGTATATTTTCCTTGTAGAAAGTTTGGCTTAAAAAATGGACAGCTAATGGGCACAAAATACTGTCCCAATCCAAGGCAAAAACCCAGTGTATAATCTCCTTGCAGCAAAAATAAATAGGCGTGCATTAGTGACGGTAACTTGATCTTAAGACGTATTAATTTCGAGAGCACCCGTGTGCACTCACATGTCTGGTGTGTGCTGTGTCTTAGTTTGTGTGTGTTGCCGTGTTTTGGCCAGATAAGTGTTTATTTGGTCTTGTGTATTATGATTTTGGTACTTGTTTTGCGATAGTCGAATGATTATACCTCCTGTTGAGAAAGTCATGATACTTTTCATGTAAAATATAACTCTTTTGAACAAGTATCAAAACTATTTTATACTTACAAATTTTCGAATGTAATTCAACTAGTCATGGCGCTGCTACATGCGAATTCAAAATTTTACCAAAATTAAAAAAGTCAAACCTGCATTAGCAAAACCATAAATCATAACCCGTCACTGCTCACAAAGCCGAAATTTGGCACCAGGCCAGCGGGCTGTATTATAAAATAAACTTACTTATAAGTGAATACCACAAAAGCGAGTTTGCAATATATTAATTTTGATTAGCCGTTCTCACCAAATAACTAAGTTGGGGATTAAGACTGTGTATATTTAACGTAACTCGCAAACTTCGCGTCTCAAACCCGGAGTTTCCATTTTGTCGAGATTATTTTCTGTTTGTTGTTAAAGGTTAACCTATTCCATTTATGTACGACTTGTTTACAGATTGAAATTCAAACTCAAAAACAACTTTGGTGTATGTACTTACCTACTTTTGTACATCTTCGGAGGTAAATATTTTTAGATGTTTATTAAGTTTATCGACGCTTCTTTCGTGCGCTGCGAATATTTCGCTTCTTAAATATTTTTCTTATCAAGAAACTCCAGTTGTTACTATGCTATGAAGTACTTCAAATATGTACCCGACATATGTAATACTATGATAAGCCTGTCACCCCGCACTGGACTGGCTACATCTGAGCGGACCACATCTCAATTCGCGCAGTAAGCCGCATGACAATTCGTCCATGTATCATGATAAGCCTCGGGTAAGTGACGTCAGCGCTCATGAATATGCACGCCACACAGATTGGCCGTCTACAGCCAATCATGTGCAAGTAAAGCCACAGTTTACATATTGTTATGGCGAATTGTATTTAACGGTTGGTTAATATTTAAATTAGTTTATTGGTTTTGGCGTTTTGCTTTCGCCAATTTTGTCATAATTTATATTAATTTATTCTTTTGAAACAAACGAAATACCTCCACGTATAAGAAATCTTTAATTTTAGTTCGAATTTCACGAAAATCACAAACCTAATGCAGATGCACAGACTACACACAACACACGCGACAATGTTTTCGGCACACTCATCTAGACTCACTTTAAATAATCACATCTGAAACGTTGTTCCCCTAATAATCCTTTCTAACCTTCCATCTTAACCCATTCCATGACGAAGCACCGACCAGATTCGTGCATCTATTTTAAAATAAACTCCAGACGGAACTGTCGAGCGCAAACCGCTGCGGTGGGTGCCATCCGTCTTGCAGGCCATCCATCATTGGCTCAGGCCAGCTCGCGGTAATGCTTGACTTTCAGACGGGCTCGAATAAGCAGGTACCATTTAGTCCTAAGGTTCTGTGCTCAGTACATGTAGTGATTTTGAACGATGGTGTTTTATTTTTAGGATGACGTTTGGTGCGGAAGTTTCGAGTTATTTGATATTTTCATTTAGTTGGTCTATGCTGCTGAGTTCTAAAAGTTTAAAAAATATTGCAAAAAATATCTGAGAAGCTATTTATAGAATCTACAATCCGACTAAAGCCCGCATTACCTAATAAAAATAAGTATTATGTTACTACAAGTAATTGATCAGATCTCAAAATATTACGCGAGAAAGACGAGGAACACATTTGTTGCAATCTCGAAATAATAGAAACGTCATCGTCCAATTTCCGCAACAAAAGTGTATTGGCGAAGCATCCAAGGGTAGCAGACACCCATACACACCTCGTTAGTCGAATCTCTCAAGCACTTGCACCCCTCCTTAGGTTTGTAGGAAAAACTCCTGCTGATTGTCTCCAAATTTAATAACAGATTTGAATGACCCTCGCCCTCCCACGCTGCCTGTATCCAACGAAGATGTTTGCAACATTTTGTAAAAGAGATTTCGATTGAAAGACTGTTGTACACTCGGTTATGTGAGCAATGAGGCTGATCTGTAGTGATTTAGCCTGATGATGATTATGAATATGCGTATTTACGATCACCATTTTCCATCATTAACCAAGTATTTAAAGTATCAAAAGATGTCTAGAAAACTTTTATTCCATTTTTTTGACTACTTTATTTCTCCGAATGCTTGGTGTGCCTCAAACTTACGCAGAATTGTTTCATCAAATTATTCGGCCATCGGTTTACGAATCGAGAGGCCTCAAATACAATGAATAAATTATTTTCCATAGAAAATCTTCCAGAAATTTTCGGATGCCATTCGTGAAATTGCTGAGCGATACTTATTGCATGGCCGGCCTCTTCAAATAACAAGAGCCGTCGCAGGGCGAAGCTTGAGAGAAAAATCTTTAACATTAATTTAATTATACGTAATGGTAAAGGGCTTACAGTACGTTTTGAAAAAAATGAAGGAGAATTAACGGCTCGGGTCTGGGACAAGTGCTGAGAGAAAATAATCCTCCCAAGGTTTGACATGTTTAAAAATGTATTTGGTCCTTTCTCTTTAATTTGTGACTACAGGATTCACTACAGTTTTAGTGTAAATTTCAACAGATAAATTCACATAAAATGTCCATTCAGTTTGAATCTTTATGTATACTTATATCTTATTATGATTTTATGACGACACACCGGATTTGGCAGAAGCTAACTAATTCATACAATATTGGGATCCTGTTTGCATTGCGTATGAGCAAGGAATTAGGACATGAATGGGAGATTAGGCCTGACGGGCAGCTGCTCACGAATTCACCAGCTTGACAAATACTGATGGATTGAGTGGGTTGCGGCTTGAGAAACTGACCATATTAATAACTATTAATCTGTATTAAAATCTGGTTATACTCGTACCTATATATTATATTTAAATTATATATTTTTAAGTAAGGCGTTTTTTAAGGCGTTTCGGAATACCTACTTCAACACAACTGCTTGAAGTAAATACTTCGTCTCGCCATCCCGTTATAAATTGCGACACATCGCAAAGCAGCCCTTTTAACAGATTTTTTCAAAGAGCTAAAACTTGGGCCTGACTTTCAGCTGGCCCTGCTGTTTCAGCCTTTTCAGACTGAAAAAAGGCCCGCCTTGTTAATTGGACATGCTTGTTTGTGCGAAAAAATTGCTGATTCTTGATATATACGCGTATATTGAACTTTTTTGAGCCAGGGATTTCTATGCGGATATTTGAAATGATCTTTCTTTACTTAGCATTTTGTTGGGTCGGCTTTATTCGGAACGGGCAGCTGTTCTACTTAATTTGCTAGGACGATTATATTGCGTTTATTTTGATACTCTGCGCTTTTATGGACGAATTAAATGGTTGTTATTTTTTAGTAAGCTAATTTAAACCTTAGATGGGGTACAACATTGTTCGATAGAGTTACCACGGCACTGGTACACAAAGAGCTCCAGAAGTAACAAAGGGAGGTAATAGTCAGTATATGTCTGATACTCCTTCCAGATTAATAAGACCGAAAAAAGCAGGAGAATTAAGTATTATAGCGCTGTATATACTAAGGGTCTCAAAATTACTCGGGATAAAGCTGTTGGTAATCTTTTTCATAATTATTATTCTAGTTGTCTCTACAATAAGCCATTACAATGTGTCATATTTTTGTTTTAATTCACTTAGTAGTGATTTATTTCAAAATATTATGTAATTTCACTTAAATAATTCGACGTTTTTACATTTAGACATTCTGTTACTGCTTCCAAGTATAAAATGTTTGTAGATGTACTACAAACATTTTATACTTGGAAGCAGTTATTTATTATTATTCGAAAAGTCCTCCTTTGTATTTGAATAGACTCGCTAGATTTTCCTAATCGTATTGTTGTCGGAACTCAATCGGCTCAGTATTGGGGTTCATTATTGGAAAGTTGCACCGACAGACGGACGGCGACGCAGTCTGTAATCTTGTTAGAAACAGATGTCAGATACGCATTGTTGATGCATACTTTAAATATAATAATAACTAGTTCGATAAATTTGTGGTGGTCTAACATTTTTAGGGAAAAACGATGTTTCAATTTTATATGAAAATAATTGTGACGTACCTACTTAATATCTCTTACAGGGTACGAATTCTCTGAAAATATCTTGGAATGCAGCAGAAGCGCTTTGCACAGTACTTAGAGACGGAGGAATGCTCCATTACATTCCGAATCGCGTCTCAAGCCACTTGTAACGCTTAATAATTGCAGTTCAAAGCCTCCAGTTATTTGTTATGACCTTTATTATCCATCCAATGCAAAAAATCTCTTTAATAACCCAATCTAGACGGAATAAAGTTAACCCTGCGATACGCGGAGTCTATTTTTTTCCCAATTTTATTTTTAACACTTCACGTAAAATAAACTCTGGCGAAAAACGCTGCATTCATAGAGCGCTCGAATATACTGTGCAGCCCTGGAGAGGGTGGCAAGGGGTAAAATGCACCACCAATTGAATAATCTATTTTGTACTGGTGTGTACATATAAAATTGCTATGCATCTAAAATTGTGTTTAGAGTTCGACCATACGCTGGTATCGGTGAATATTTTTGAAATACGTACGTAGTAAATTGCATTTTATCGACAATGTCAAAGGTTGAGCCAATATAGAGAGCGCATAGTGTACGCTGGTTTACGTTTTTACGGAATTGTTCGTTAATATTCAGCATCGTTATGTTTTATAAAAGTTTTGTGTTTGTTATCAACGTCCATTTTGCAATTGATACATAACAATGGATACATTTCAATAGATTGTGAAAAGTATAGAGGTTATTATGTTTGAGTAAAATGGGAATAGATGGTATATCTTCAAACTTGAAGACTTGTGAAATAAAATAAAATTAAGTAAATAACAAAATAAAAAAAATACCTGAGGCTCTTATTTAAGTATTTTATTCATTCGTCAGCTTAATAAATAGTAAGATATATCATCAGTAAACAAAAGACAGTAAACCAACAGAGAACAGCGCGAGCCTCCACATGACATCTCTAATTGGCCAAATTACTTCCGATCGGAGGCTGGCAAGTCAAAACAATGCAACTTCGAGACCTCTCGGCCTCATTTAGATGTTCTCAAAGACGTCAAAGAAATAACGAGAGCCGGACGTTACAGCCGATCAGTCTCCGGGGACGTCTGAAAAGTTCCTTTTTGCTGAAAAGACGTATCTTTGAAGACTTCGCTGGTGCTTCAGACCTTTTGGAATTTAACGGGTCTTTGCTGAACGCGTCTAATGATGGTTTTAAGGAATACTCGTATAGGAATCGGTAACTTCACTATTTTGTGAAGTCGACTGAGTATTGTAGTTTTCGTTTCATTTGTTCATATTTATAACAAAAATAAGTATAGAGTTTTTCGCATTGGAGGCATGATTTATTATAAACAGTGTTTGTATTTAGTGACTAAATCATCAGACAGCTTCTTTTCACAAATGTTCTGTCTGTTTTTTTTCAAAACAAAAAACAATTTCTTCAAAGTATTTCTACCACTTACACAAGAAGAAACTAAAACAAATGTACACATCTAACTACTCTTTCTCTTTCAATTTTAAACACACAGCGGAATAACACCCCGATGCTTATAAAACGAAAAAAAAAAAACAAGAATATAACCCTTCACATGCGCTTCCTTCCACAATTCACAGTACGAAACTAACACTTCAAAGCGGAGCGCGCTCATTGGTCGACGCTCACTAAATTACTCGAACATTCTACTGCGGTATCATTTGTGCTGCTATCTAGAATGTACTTTTGTACACTTGTACCCAGAATAGCTCTTTAGTTGTTTTTTGTATTTAGTGTTGATCCGTGAAATTGAAATAAATACGTTGTAAAATGCATGATATGGAAGAAATCTCGATTGGATGAAATATGGAAAAAAGTCTTGGATTCGATTCCTGGGTCGGGTCGACATCCCTTTGTGGGTTTTGAAAACCGCTCGAAGTCAGGAAGTAGCTGATTGATTCTCCCGTGCATCGGAGAGCTCATAAATTTCAGTCCTGATCCTGATCGCTCTCCGGTCGTGTCGCTGTCGGTTTACCGTCCCATCGGACTATGAGAGTGAGGGAATAGAAAGTGCACCTGTATCTGCGCGAATGCTTATATGCACTAGAATATGTCCTGCGCAGCTGGCTGATGTTCTTAGAGAGTACAGCCGCCGAAGCCGACAATCGGCTGGACGCCATCATAAATCATTATACTTACAAGATAGGTTAGGTTATAATGTCACCTTATTTATAAATTTGGTGAACTTAGCATGCCATGGCCATCTTTTATACACCTTCGTGATAACCGAGCCACCGTGATAATGTTTTACATTTAACGGCATAATATTGATGGCTGTAATAAAGCGACTCGGCACTGAACTGTTAAATTTATTGCATTTACATTTTTATTAACTTGTTAAATGGATGAGTGATAACGACGTGATGTATGGCGTCCCATTGAGATTACGATTGTACCCAGTTAACTGTCGCTTACACTTTATAGTGTCATAATTTAAAAAATATGAAAGTTTTTAAGGGTATTAAAAATTTGCTGGGAATTCCTATAACTGCGATTGTTCATCTTGTTTCTGTCTTTTCAATTCGCAAGCTTTTTAAAGTGATGGTCAAGTATTAAATGATGAACAATCAATTCACTGTGGATATTTCTTTATGATTTTGCTTTAATTTATTATATTCACTTTATTTTTTCGTAGAGATTTTAACTCTGAAGTTCATTAACCTGTCTAGTCATCCATCTGGCGTATTTGCATTTAGTTTGGATACTAAAGAAGATAATGTCATATTGCATTTTTTTATGTTAATGATGTGTAAAACATAGTTTTTTAATACTTAGATAATCGAGACCAATCCCGACGACACCCTGATTGTCGTTATGAGTAAGGAAATGTGGTAATGAAACATAAAATATATGAAATAGATATGCGAGATAAGAAACGAAATACGAAAAACATAAGCCTTCCTCACAGTCTTGGCTATTTACATCACTTATCTACCTTTGCAGAAGTCCTCTGGCCCATAAAGTTGTAGCCAAATATCCATGGACGTAAAATCGTCCCTGGACATTTGACAGGTTATTTTCATTTCATTAGTTGCAGGACGAGTGTCAAGTGAATAGCTGAGTAGTTTTGGCGTGTTATTAAATTAAGAAGTCAAGTGTTTACATACTTTATTGTGATATACTAAGAGTAGATCTATCTTAGATGTTTTTGAATCTTATAAGATCCTCACACGTGATCCATCTTTTTTATAACCTTTCTTGATCGTATTATTTTCATATAATTTTATAAGTACAATGCTAACAATATAAGTTAACAAGTCGTAACCTGAATACGGTCGTATTTTTCATCCAAAGGCATATTTTGTTCGGCGATGGGCACGCCCCTATAATAAATCTCTTCTCACCTAAAAACCGAAATTATCCAACCCCCTCCTCACCGCAGCTCACTTCACCCCCGATTGGATTCATGTCACGTAATTTATCTTTCTTGTAACATTTAGAATTGTTAGACAGTTATATTTTATCACTCTTAACAAGGATATTCTGAACATAATCATTTTTACTAGTAATTTATTTGTAAGCGTTAAGTATGAATAGTGTCTACGTAAAACGGAATTCTTCAAGTTTTAGAGAAAATCAATAACTATTTTGAAAATAAGCTCCTAGTAATTCTATTGAATTTAAAATAACTCGTTACAAAAAATACATTAGGTAAGTCAACCTTAGCATTCTTAAACAATTATTTTCATACAACGTATTGAATTCAAAAAGTGCCTTTTAATAATTGTTTTTTTTTTAACAATCCTTTATCGAAAAAGACCATAATAAACGTCAATTAAATATTACTTGTTATTTCTTATAAATATTATCAAGTGTACCGCAAAAGGAATAAAAGCATTGAAAGAGCTTGCTCAGCGGGGAGTAGTATCTGATGATTACCTACTTTAAAACAAAATACTGCACAATGCAAAGTCTTAACAATCTACTACACGTAGTCAGAACCAAACCAGTTGCAATAGTTCCCATATAGAACTAAATGCAACACCACAACTCGGAGTACAACTCAAGATACATTACTCCACCCACTAGAAGCAAGAGAATTAAATTATTTACCTTTATCGATAGGTATCGAAGCCTCCCCAGGGAGTCTTACAGAGTGGGTTTTTCTGTAATCTTAAAGGCTTAATAAAATATTCAGGAAACAGTAGAACGCTCTCGCAGTGCTGCCAACATTCAAACCGAATGTCAATGTGTTATGTTGGCTATTCATTGGTGAACGATGGAGTTGTGTTTGTATTGTTAGTGAGAATTGTACTTAGGTATTATGTACGCGTAACTAAGTATGTAATGGTAGTCCAATTATTTACACAAGTGGCCACTTGGTGGTCGCATTTCGATAGTAATGCAGAGTAGATTATGTTAGATCATATGCCTAGCCTTCCTAGATTCCAGTTCGCATGGATTATGAAAACGAAAATCTTTTAGAAGAATGATAAATAAACAATTAATGGAAACGGACACTTTGCTTTACAGTTCAATGACAATTTGTCATAATATCTATGAAAGTTTTTTAAGAAAGTTTTAAAATGCCAACTTCCTGAAACAAAAATCATGTCTTCCATCCGCAGTCACCGAACTGACTGACGCACTGACATTTCATCGTATTCTTCAAACTTTGAGAATTCTCTCAGCGGTCGGCAACCGTCACAATTTCTGTTCACTCTTTAATGAATCCATATAAAGTAGAAAACAAAACCGACTTGAACCTGCATCTACAATAATCTTTATGAGAAGGACTCAAAGCTGAAAATAGCTTGTGAAATTGAAATTGATATTTTCATGGATTTGCGCCTTTACGGGTAGACATTTAAAAACGATTAAAACCCTCTTTTGGGGGGTTGAAATTCAAAAGAGATTTCGTTTGTTCATTCGTTTGTTTCTTTTGTATATCGACGGTTGGGTTCCGCAGAGTTTTGAGATTTTGATTATTCGTGTGTTGGTTTAAAAGCAAATTTTCTACTGAAAGGTTGAAATGTTTTAGGATGCTTGTTACTATGAAGTAAAGGCAATTTTCACATTTGTTAATATTCCTTGCAGAAATTGCCAGCTACACATTATTTTTGAACTTTTTGTACTATGTTTAAAGCTTTTTATATACGAACATGCCTTTTTATACAACCAGGCGCCTTAATCTTCTCGAATTTAGATAAGGAACCCAAACATAATGAAGTAATAGAGGTCCGAATGATAACTAGAACTTAATCCCGTTCCGTTTATAGCCGATTGATAACCGCCCGCGCCGGTCTGTGGCCTTAGGTCTACGTAGCCTTTATGCCTTAAGTATGCTTAGCAAGCGATTCTCTTCATTTGAACTAAATGCGATTAGAATTAAAGTGAAGTTTCTCGATTTGAAGAACATTATGGATAAATAGGGATAGGTAAGTACGGTAATATTTATTATATAAGCGAACGTAAGTTTATTTCCACACGATTAAACTTAACATATAATAAAATGGCTTTACACTACTAATACCTATTGCTCTAGAGACAGTTATAGGCCACTTTTATCCAAGTGCAGGAAGAACTTCTCTCGTGATCCGAGGGAAGCCGAGTCATACAGCTTGTATGAATACAAAATAAACTTGAATCACAATATAATAGAGCTCTTAGCTGCCATAATATGAAAAGGCATTGTTTCTTAACGTTGATGTTACTAACTGCGTAATAAAACTCGACAGAGAAATAGATCTACGAAGACATTAAAAATGGCGATCTAATTTCACAGCACTGTAATAAATTCTACAGCAGCAATAAAACTGTGATGAACACTGTAAACGAACTATGGACTGAACAATAAAATACGTTTCTAGTTTTAGTTATTATTGTGCAATTTTTGCAGTTAGATAACAGTGTTATCAGAGGTCAAGCTGCAATTAACTCGATGATTTTTACGAGAAAATAGAAGAGATACTAGTCCGAAACATAAATAATTTATTTAATTACTTTACTAGCTTTAGCTAGTGGTTCCACCCGGGAATTTCTTCGGGCATATTCGGGGTATATGCCTTGGCCATATCAGCTATATGTAATTCTCACCTATAAGTTATAACGCGGTTCACTTTGTGCGTGAAGAAGTAACAAACATATTCACAAACTTTCGTCTTAATAATATTAGAGCCATGTAATTCTAGGAAAGTACAACGGTAGTAACTGTTTGCTCCTATCCAAATTCCAAGTCCATAATATGAAGGATACCTTCATAGAGCACAAATACATAAAATGTTTTATAACTTATATGATAAGTTGTCGATTCCCAGAATGTCTTCAATACCAAGGCCAATAATTACACTTCTAGACAAATAAAATTTATATTTTGTATCAGCGACAACACATTCAGCTTATAAGAAACTTTCAGCTTACACAAGGAATAGTAAAACCTGCAGAAAAAGCTTCAAGTCGTTGACAAGAAGATAAACGGTAGCATTTTAATTATCTCCGCAAACGATGAAGTTTCTTTTGTTTTTAAACAAGAAACAGTCGGCAGACAATTGAGTATTTACACTGCAGTCTAAGTACTGACAGATGGTCCAAGTTCCCTGGCTAGAATACTTTTTCTAAGTCTGCTATCGTGGTACTAATAATTGATTTGTCACTTCACGGTGGGATCAAGCTTCAGTTAAAGCTATTTAGAAAGATCTATGTAGTTGGATAAAAGTCGTAATATTGTTACTTAATTATTGAGATTTTTTGACAATCTGATTTTAATAAATTTAAAAATATTTCTATTTTATAATAGTTGTGGATTTGCCAATACAGAATAAAAAATCAGGATTTTTCACTATGTCAGTTTCTATTTTCTCTTTTGAATAAGAGGTCTGGTTAATCTTATAATGTGCTAAAACAACAGTAACAAGAATTTCATAAATGCATCCCTTCAAAACCCCTTTTAGTAAGAACCCTTTCTTGCCCAACCTTAAATTCTTAAAGGTTTGAATTTATTAAACCCATAGTTCTAATCTAATTATCAATAGCACAGGAAGTTGGCGAGTGAAGTCGATGGCAATAAATAAATAAACTTTGTAAACTTCAAAGTTCGTACAAAGCTTTTGAAGTTTAATGTTCAAGTAGATTCTTGGCAAGTTAAAACCACAAGTGCAACTCGTTAAAATATTACCCTTAGTTTGTAGGCAGATAATATACAAGTAAAGTTGCTGATAACTTTTAATATTATAAAAATTATATAGTTTCATTGCGATTCAGCTGGACTCAATAGTTTCTCAAATACTACATAATTATAAATATTTTTTTTTTACTTAAGTTGAAGTAGTTATCTTCTAAACTACAAATTGGGGATATAAAATTGCTACAATAGGATTTGAAATTCTGTATGCTGATATGTATGTCCGAGACAGGTTGCCTAACGACTGTTTGAGGAAAGAAAACATATCTCCTTCCTCTGTCTTGCAGTTGTAGAATTAATTATATCACAAAAGTCGTTAGCTGCTGAATAATGAAAAAAATATTTCTCAGTATAAGATAATGCACTATCTACCCTACAAATACAATTTTCTAAGTTTATAAGAAATACATAAAAAATATAAAATATATTAAAAAAAAACATAGCTAAGCCACGGTAAGTTAAGTAAAACAGACCTGCAATTTAAGTTTTAAATTGAACTGTTTAAAATTACTGAAGAAGCCAGGGGATACGTTGCCATATTTATGATAGCCAGTTTTAATTCGCGCTTCTCCATCTGTCGGCGGTACCCGATGGGGGATATGGATTTATGAGCCAAATTGATGGGATAATCCAGTCGAGAGAGATACTGTGGACTATTAATAAGTTCCTTTTGGATAATCATGTCGAAATTATTGAATTAAGATCATTTTAGGTTTAGTTTGTCATGCAGAGATGATCCAGTCAGCTAGTAGATAGGCAAGTCATTTTAAATCTCCATGGACAATGTGCAATCTTTGAAAATTGTTTCATACACATGTTAATCTTGATATCCATTACATGCTTCTTTGATAAAGTTAAATTTAAAGGTATCCTCCTAGACTCCTCATTTTTGGAATAAACAAAACATACGAACATCTTTATACGTAAGTGCTATAAATAATGAGAAAAGAATTTCAATATTATCATTAGGTACCTTTCTGTATGATACGTTCACCTACAGCTGATTGCAACTGTAGATTGAAGACTGACCAATGTTCAAGTCTATTTATCTGATAATTGTGCTATTGTCTTTCAATTTAAGCATACGAAAAACTATTCTACCTATAGTATAAATATGGATGTTAACTACTATTAATTATTGGTATAAATTCTGCCTGCTCCACAATAGAAAGTGACGAAATCGTTAATTATAATTTTACAACAGACCCTACCTTGGAATGTTTATTATACAAAGTTTCACAGAAATCCGTCTTTATCAACACGGCTGGGAGTTATAGCCGGAATTGTTGGAATTACCGAAATTGCTTCCAATTAAGTCATTGTCCATACAAAGTTTTTAAACGTAATGAGTTGAGGCAGTTGATTGCACGCCTTCAGAGACGACGGGGTTTTACCTGGACAAAAATATTGTTGGGGAAACTTACAGAAAATGGTATACTTCGTAAAGAAAATTCCATTTAATAATTCAATTTTCGTATCTTGTCAATAGTTAACATGTATGTAGTTTGTCAAACTTTTGATAAGTTAATATTAAACGTTATAAAGTGCACATTCAACTGGAAGTGTAAATCCTAACGGAAGCTCAACAGAAAACTAATTAAAGCAACTTTAAAATCTCATTTAATGTTTCAGCGCTTCAAAGTTTTGAACTACCGAACACGACACACAGTGCGTCCGATAGAAAATTTTAAAGCAATTATAGTAATTCTTCGCAACAATAAATTGAATCACGGGTGCACAGTGCGCACGCCACCGCGCCCTGGACATAATGTCGGAGCAACTTCTAACTCGATTCGCCACACAGGCCGGATAAAACTTTAATACGTTTGCAACGAGAGGCACGCCATCCACGAAATAATTTAACGTTACTACTTTAATCTATTTTATGGCTTGTTAAATGCAAATTTTTAACACTGTGCAGCGCCATTACTGCGTGCTATTAGTCAAATGAACTCAGATTTGCATTTGGAGCTTAAAGTCGGTGAGCACGTGCTTCTATTTTTACGAGTTAGTGAAAAGAGTTAAAGCATGGCAGTCGTTTTGTGGACATTTAAAATCTATCCTGTATAAACAAAAAAAAAAATCATTAAACTCTTAATTTAAGCACAGCTATATTAGATACTCGTCTATAGAAACTCATAGAATAAACATGGCAATGCAAAATCCTCTAAGAAAAAGCAATTAAGTAGTTTGTTTCCTCCATCCGTCTAAGTGAGGGCAACATTAGTTGAACCCATATAGAGGTACGTCGCGGTCCCGTGTGCCGGCTGACAAACACTCCGGTGGCTGCCTCGGCCACATCCCACTTGTACTCGAATATATCAATGCGAAGTAACTCAACGAGATGAATATAAAGTGGGATTGTATTTGAGGAGATCTTAGTTTATTTCTAAGAGTTAAGCAAAAATAAAGATAAGTCTTTTATGTTAGTTTTTACAAAAGTTATAGCAAATATTAAAATCTATTTCATCTGAATAATAAAAATAGCAACCACAGACATCCAATCTTGCGGAAGAATATGCTGCATCATTGTAGGTGCGCTATTTTTCATTTTCATTTAAAAAAGTGCAGCTTTATTCAAACTAGTTGAACAATAAATTCGCAAAATTTAAAACGGTACAATAAAACTGGTATAGTTTAGAGAGAGCACGCGGCTGCGGTTAGGCCTGCTCCTGACGCTGACACTGCGCCAAATTAATGGTGCCGTCTGTTTAGCTGAAAAATTACACCAATATTATACTATCATAATTGTGTTTTAATATTAATTTTGTGACATAAATCAGGTTGTTGTCCCACTGTGCACAGTGTGCTGGAGCGGTACAAACTTGGCAAAAAGATTTTATTTTTGCAAAAAAAAAAAAGTTTTGCTGAGAATGATTGCATTTTGGAGATCATGTTTTGTCAGTGGCCGGAAATTCCGTTGCATATTGACTATAATATATATCCTCGGTACAAAGATAACAAGTTTTGCAGGAGCCAGTTTTCCGAACCCGTGGGGCACACAAAACGAGTTTATTTGTCTTTTATTAAATGTTATGATTCAATTAAAACTGATACGAATGTTGTCTCTCTTTTGTTGAATTGTTTTGCATTGCATGTCAATCTGAATGTTGAAATATAATGATCTTTCTCTCTCGTAGTCTTTCAGAATACTTCATAAGCTCGCACTTAATTGTAATTTTAGTTGTTTTTAATACTTAATCGTCCATAGAAGTGTTTAAAATTATGCTAAAATCCTGAAAGCAGTAAAGAACTCATTGTTAAAATTACATTCTAGAAAGGCACCTTGAATTCACGCCATTGCAACTTGCGATCCGTTTCGCGGAACCACGCTATTACACACGTCGTTAGCCTGGGAACGCTACAAAGTATTTTTAAACCATGTTTTAACGTAATTTTATTGTGTAATTTAGAATTTACATAAGCAATTGTTTTAGCTCGTCAGCTCTTGCATGATGGAAAGAAAATATTACATTGTTGCCTTATGCTTGTGTTATGTCAAATTATCAAAATAATTAATTGTCTTCTTTAACACGTACATATGTGTTGTGCAAATTTTAGTTTATTTTGCTTTGTTAAAAATATTAAGGTACTAAAACAATATTCTAATCTAAATTTTGTTATTTTCAGGTAAGTTTTCCGATACTGTACACAAGCTATCAACATAATTATTGAAGAAAACTGGTAAGGTTTCATTTACTACGAAAACTGTTGATATCTCACAAACAAAGACCACATAACGAGTTAACTCAGCCATATGGTTCTTTATGCAATAAAAACCAGAAAAATGGAATAACAACGTTATTTAAAGTAATCACCCATACGGAAACACATACATTTTAATTTTCAACACGAGTGCAGAATATTTTATGACAAAAATGAATTTTAATTGAAAAATTATTACGGATGCGGTCGGGAAGGTTGAAATATTGCACAGTGGGGACAAAAAAAACTAATTACGCCGTGACCTTTTGTTACGTTTAACGGCCCGCTGTGATTTAGTGCGATATTTTGTCTACAAACACTGTTGGACCACCGGGTTTTTGTATTAATGTGGACGCTAAAATTTATTTAATGATATTATGATCTTTTTGGGAAGGGGTTTAATTAATAGGTTAGGGAGCATTCAAATTTTTATTATTTTCATAACTTATTTTACATACATTCATACATTTATACGAAATTAGAACGCCCACATTGTTATTTTAAATATAGCCAGAACCAATCAACCTTTCATTAATTTACGTTTCCATAAAATATCGTCTCTTAGCTTCTTATAACAATACAATAATTACTTCAAATAGTAAACTCAAGTTAAGCCTACTCAGCATCATGCTCCCAGCGGAAAATTTCCAGCATTAGTTACCCATCTTCAACAATATAAAACTTCCTTTCGCAGTCAAATTGTTGAATTAAATTGTAATGTACCGGTCCCAATTATGCTGGAAGAAAAGACGGACGGACGGACAAAGCAACATTGTGAGTATTACAGTGCCAAGTTTTAACTGAGTTAGAGGCATTCAGGCTCGCTTACTGCGACGCTACAAACAGAGCATTTTGAATACAAGCTCCAAGGTATTTTGAAATTTAGTCGCGATTTTCTGAAGAATTAACTAGAAAGATCTTCTTTTACTCATTTTATGTTCTAAATTTCTCGTTTATTTGTTACTACTTACTGTACTTAGGGGACTGTATTACCAGCATCAGTCAGTGGCTGAGTCACACGATTGATACAAGTCTACCAGTCGATTTCAGATCGACGATCTTTTGATGTGACCCTGTTCTATTGTAAACCCACTCTAGATTAACGTGACCGAAAATATTTTTCTGAAGAAAATTTATAAATTCTACTTACACCAAACCAAAATTCAGGATCCCTTACTTACAACACAGCTACATAGTTCAGTCACTGTATCAAACCACGACCCACCTATACTATACATACTCACACAAAGACAACTCCATACAATATCACTTGTGTACGTACCTAAGCTCAATACGATCCAATTCAAGGCCCATCCACCTTCCGTAACGTGGTGCTTTATCAAAACAAACAAACGTAGCAATTACATGGCCTCAGAAACGGCTCGCTGAGCAATACTGCCCACAAATTGGCTTCAGTGTTCAACCCTTGATTGCTGTATTGTGCACCGTGGCTTTCTCCACTTGTCGCGGTATTTGTCTTCGCACGTGTCTTTTGAGGGTTATGTGAAATGCACGTAGTATGGGGTTAGTATTAGAGATATTATGGATTTCAGTTGTAAGTTTTGTTCTTAGAATGTTGTTTGAGCAGAGTTTAAAATCCATTGTGAATAAGATAGTGTTTATTTTTGTCTATTGCTTGATAAAACGTTGGCACAGTTGGTGGAATATAAAAGGAAAAAGGATTAGTTTATGAATAAACTAATACATTTTAAAAACATGAATCTTAGAATCATTTGCAGTTTTTGACTGAACTTTAATTATGAACTCAATTTCTCCCTATTGTATTTTTTTTCAAAAATCCTTTGCAATGACAAGTAACCCACAATTCCCTCTAAAGATAATTGTCACATCAAAAATAACAAAATGGGCACACACGTCAAAATAAGGGTGTTCCCCCACACTGCATACAAAAGGAAATAATTCAATGTACAACCACAAAAAATATATTATTCGGTATAATTCGATAATCGCGTGATTCGATTCCTGCCTTTGTGATGTCACTCAGACAATTAGTGTTTGATTCCAGCACTAGGGGGCGCTGTAAATGAATTATGTATGGGGTTTGTGAATTAATTCTTAGGGATGTTTTAAGCAAATGTGTGGTCATAATCTGGTTATTTTCAAGGGATTTATCGATTTATTATGCAGTAATAATCAGATCTCAGGGTGTAATTTTTCAAGTTATTGTTCAGTTAAAGCAGTTTGTACATAAAAGAACACAAACTTTAACCGCTCCATAAACTGACTACAAGTTGTCTAAAAATATTGAGAAAACGCAAAAAATCTGCGACCCTGCCAGGATTCGAACCTGGAATCTTCTGATCCGTAGTCAGACGCGTTATCCATTGCGCCACAGGGCCAGTTGCAAAGACGTGGGAATTTTGCCATCTTGTTGCCTAGACGTACGACTCATGAGTGTGCAATTATGAACTCATTCTTGAGAAATCTCTACATATGTTCAAAGGAGGACTGAAGGAAGAAGTAGTTATTATAATTTTATACTTTGAGATAATTTTGAATAATTCAAATGTATTTGTAAATACTAACGTGATTAGTTAAATTAGACACTCATACCATATTTTGACAGCAACACTGGTAGTTACGTAATGAGGTCATATTGGTAATTTGTGGCCACCTACTGATTTGTGACCACAATTCAATTGTTTGTGGTTTTCATCCGTTCGTGTGTCAATACGTGAGCGAGTTAGTGGCAAGATGAAATTACACGTATTATGTTTAATATTGAATTTGGTCTAATTTGATGACTGGTACATGCAAATTTGATACTACACAATATGGACGGTTAACCAAGTATAGGCAATAATGATCATTATGTATATTTATTAACAACAGTGACCAACTTTCTACGAAATCCTTAAATACTTAATAACGTAGAGTAACAACACATTACCTAAGCTGTGTTATTACAATGACGTCATCACTCTGCACCCACAAATCTCGCCAACAATAAAATATTTTGACTAATTAATCAAAGCAGTCACAAAATTAAGTCGAAAAACTCGTGACACTTCGTCCTGATCCCGCCTCACATTTACGTCACGGTCCAAATAAAAAGGTTCGTAAACCGGACCGAAGGACCAAAGAAAAAAGTAGGCGGAACCCTCCCGGGTGTCGCATTTTCCGTGCTGGTCCCTTCTTTGTTAAAATGATACTTTTATACTGCACGTATTGTATTTTTTGACTGCAAAGGAGTGAATAACGAGATTTTTTAGCCTTTTGTATGATGATACCGCTAAGGGAAGGTATACCCCTTTCGCTAGCAATTGTCTCGTGTTATGACGAATTAACAATATAAATTATATCCTGTTATCTTAAAAGCTAAGAAGAAGAAAATAAACTAACTAGATGTTACGTATATCAACAACCTTTATTGTTACATTTTCCAATCGTCAATAAGTTCTGATTAGCTAATTAAAATAGCGCGATGAAAGAGTTTTTCATTCTTCCCGTATACAAAAGTCGATCCGATTATGACAGCAACAGGATTATCGATTGTCACGCCCGCTCATCGCCACGCATCGCTTACAAAGCGCTTAAACAGCCGATAGTATAGCTCATAGCTTCCACACAATATTGTCGCTCATTGTGCACACGCCTCATTGTCTTACAAATCTGGTTCAATAATGAATCAACTCATCCACCAAGCTAACCAAACCAAATCGAACCCTAATCACCACAAATTAGAGTTTCCTTTCATTTGCATTTTAAAAAGCCGTTAAATGCAGACACAATAGAATTCGATTATGTAATTCAAACATATCGAAGAAGGTGATCAATTAATTTTGAACTGTATTTTGTTCGTGGAGGGTTGATAATTGGGTGATGGGGTTTAAGAGTTGCGATGTTATTGTTGGCGTGTGAAGGGAGCTAGGCAGACTTTGTGATGGGTATATTCACAATCGCACCAAGCGTTCGAGCCACTCATAATGATGAGATTATGTTCCACGGAATGTCTGCGCGTGATATGTCAGTTATTATGTACAATATTAGCGATTGTATTGTTTAAGTATTTTGCTCTTTGGGTCAATGATTTGGTGTCCCCGTTTTAGAATAAAAGTAGATTGAAATAGAACTTTAATCTGGTATTGATTACAATAAACTTTTAGTAAGTTTTTTTAGTAAGTTAAGTTAACTAAATCCTACTCCATTTTTAATACAACCCGCCTGCACTTTGAACAATACCCATGAGATGAGAAGTACCAAAACAATTCGTATCAAAAGACGACATAATATTAACAAACCCAACATTTTGAAACTTAAAGCCTCATAATCACTAAACAAACTTATCAGCGGGAAACACTTAATCGTGTTCAAGTTAATACTACTTTCAGCAACTTAGAGAAGACGAACGAAGTTGGAATATTCGTCAAACATCAAGTTTGCGTACTTAGTGAATTGACACGAGCGCTGGTCCTAATTACTGCAGGCTGTAACGGCCACTGTGTTGCGGTGGTACAGGAACCTACGAATGTTTGGATGCGGTTATTAATTTTTGGAGGATATAAAGAAATGGTATGGGGAATAGTAATGTTTTATGAACAAGTGAAGACCCTTTTTCTTAAGGATTCATCACCTAAAATAAAATAAAAATCTTTTTGTCTGGAATCGAAACTGAATAGCAAGAACACAGAAAAAAATGTTTAATGTCCAGGTACGATTGCAGTGTTTTATCTTAGGTTAAAAACACGAGTAAGAAACAAAAAAGCTCAATCTCCTCCAATCCAATAAAGCTCGGTGTACAAAAACGATTAATCTGGCGCTGTTCGTCTAGATTGCGATCTATTGGTCGCGCGACTGTGTTGCGCGTCGCAAATTGCCATCGCTCGTGTGCGACCCCCCTTTTGTATTGTTGCGACGAGCCTATAGGTTTTACTGCAGGTTTTGTTTACTTGTGTGATTTATTGGGATTATGTTTTGAGTGTTTTTCAGTTATCTCTTTGATGAAAACATGGCTTGAAACTTACATCGTAACTGGGATATACGACTCTAAAAGGGACTGATAATTAGTACGTTTTGTATGCGGGTACTTATGTCTCAAAATTAGTCACTAAGAATTTAAAGTTTGGAAAATGTGAGTTATCTATTTTCTAAAACTACATACCGTATCCATAAAACTACTAGACATAAATAAGTGCAACACAAGTCACAAGGGCAGAATATCAAAACGGCATTTCATACGGCGCCCGAGAGGCATCAGTTACCCGCAAATTGTGGGCAGCTGCCCTGATTGGATTACTGCAATCGGCCTGACTCCGCCGGGCTCACGGTAGAATATGTGATAGTCTTTCAATTTACGAGGAAGGTGTCTCGGGAAACGGTTATGGTAACATCTGTGTGAGCTCATCGGCGGTTCAGACGACCCCGTTGGCGCAATGGTAACCATGCTGGACCGCCAAGGTGAGGGTTCGATTCCCGGTACAGTAGACATTTGTACAACATTTGTTTGACAGTTGACATGCTTGTTGGCTTGGTCTGGGAGTTATAATTTATGTATTTATAAATTTATATGAGTAAAGTATGTAGTTTATCTGTTGTGTTAGCACCCATAACACAAGCTAATCAATAGCTTAACTTGGGACTATTATTTGATGATATTATTATTATTATTAAAACTATATTCCTTGACAAATATTAAGTGTTTAAAGAGTTTGTTCTTTATTAGTACTTTTGCGCAATCATCGTGGTATCTAGCTTTGGATTTGCTCAGTATAAAGGGGACTGTTACAGCACTAAAGCAAACAAAATACTCTCTCTAAAATATTTAAAATTGCTCTTAATATATAAAAAAAATGATGCTTTTTATCTTAAGCAATAAATAATAGACTCAACTAAATATAGAAGTAATTACACCCTACCACAGAATAACAAAACAGTAGTCTACCAATATACGCATTAGGTTTGTGACGGCACGTCGGCCTACCGCTGATTGCATTACTGCTAGCGACTCTCACTCTGTGGCCGCAGGGACGGCGTTATTTGATACGCAGCCAGTCATTTGGACCGGTTTATGCAATAATGATGCATTATTAAATTATGCTGTAGATTTATGTATAGGAAATTATTTGCATCCCGATTAAATTGCCTACAGTTATAGTGTTAATATTGGCGGTAAACAGGTTTCTGATTTTTGTACAGAGAGTAGCGTCGCGTTTCAAATTTGTTTGCTATGGTATAACATGGCCCGTAGGTGTATAAATATTTTGGTTGTTAAAAGACATGTTCTTGAGTAGTTTTGATGACCTAGGTGGCGCTAAGGTTACTATGCCGGTTCGATTCTTGGTACGATCAATATAATTTTGTGAGATAAACATGTCTATCGGTTCTGGTCTGTGTTTTATATACATATGTATGTATTTACATCGTATATATGTACGTAAACATATATATAATAGTTCTGTTAATAACATAACGTAAGCTAATCAATAGCCAGTAGTCCAAACTAAGCGACCGGGCGTGAAAGGTGTCCCGATATTGTAATTATCACTACATAGTATAAAACAAAGTCGCTTTCTCTGTCCTTATGTCCCTTTGTATGCTTAAATCTTTGAAACTACGCAACGGATTTTGATGCGGTTTTTTTTAATAGATGGAGTGATTCAAGAGGAAGGTTTATATGTATAATTTTAGTATCAGCATTGCACCCGTGCGAAGCCGGGGCGGGTCGCTAGTTATTGTATATTAAATAGTCGGCGTAGTTCCAATTGAACTACATTTTCCCTTAATCACAATGGAAAATAAACCTTCAGTGAAACCATTTCAGAAACCTTTTAAGATGAGTTAACGTTGTTATGCAAAAAAATCTCTTTCAAGCTACAAAATAATCAGGTAAAAGGTCTTAACAACATCTAAGCTTATGCTGCATACGGCAGAAGCAGGCGCACGGACTGGGATTGTGCGCTAACGAGGCGTGTGGTTATCATAACTTTGACGTTGTTAAATTTAACTGAAAGTATTTTTATATTTTCCGTCTAGAAGTGACGGAAAAATTGCAATTTTTATCACTCTATGCGTAAATTCAGCAACTTGACGGTGTCTTGCAGTAGCTTGATAAGTCTTATAGATTGGGTCGCTACTCCAAAGACCTGAGCATTGACCCCAACTTGCTCGTCTGTCGGTTTTCTATAGGTTGTATTTTAGGGAGTGTACGATGGAATTACATCTAACCCGTTCCATCATCGGACCACTAGACGAACAGACGCCAGCACATCAAGCTCCTACAATTTGCTGGGGAGTTTGTTGCGCCACTTCTTTCCCAGCAAAAACACATAGGAAGTGGTGAAAGGTGGGCGTTTTTGGGGGCTGCCTTTTGTAATATTTGACGTCAAAAAGTGCTGTTTTACAGCCAAGTTTGAATAAATGATTTTGAGTTTGAGTTTGAAATTTTTCAAATATCCTTAATAGATCTTCAACTTTATCGCTGATGTATATGGTTCAAAGTTGATTGGGAAAATTTGTCAGTTTCGGGTAGTTTGACGTGCTGGCGTCTGTACATCCGGTGACACGGCGATGCGTTATAAATGGTGGATATACCACCCATTCGATTTGGGAACTCTTTTAATATGAGTTCAGGGAGTGGCATTTCCTACTTTAGTTTGCGTTTCGCGGTAACTACAAAACAAGCACACACAACAGCGTGTTTCATCTTCGACCTCATCGTTGCTTATTATGAGGTGAGATAGTGTTTAAATCGCTTGTTTATCACAAATAACAAGAACAGATCTTAGGAATTGTTAATGTGTGAAGAGACCAGTATTAAACACGATAACATTATAACTTACAGCTACATAAGTCAAAATTGCATCAGATTGGCATAAAAACAAATAAAATCCAAAGAACCAGTAAATGCTTTAACTTTGTCTATAAAGAATAAAGCGTAGACACAAGTACAGGCTAAGGTACGCGCACGCAAGAATTAGCGAATGGCTCCCGTCTACGTAACGCGATTGTGGAGTAACGAAGCATGCGGTGTGCTACAGCCTTATATCTCTAGGGATGGGAGGTAGCAATCACATAAATATAGCTATCGATGTTTTAATGCTTTGATGTATAATTTTAAGTGATGGGAGAGTTCACCAAATTCTCCTAAGAAGTAATTATTATTGAAAGATACGCTTGGTGAACAAAATATCAGATTGAAGTAGTTGTGAATTTGGGCGATTTTGCTCATACAACCCCGACTTAAGTCCTTGAAATGACTTCATTATCAGTAGCTAAAAAAAAATATATGAACGAGTTTATGTTGTGTGGTAGTGCTTTGAGAAACGGTTTAAAATACTTAATAAAACATGCAAATCTACATTTATTCTAATGGGCAAGACCGTCAAAAACCGCATTACTGGGCAGCGCACCCTTTACCCGCGCTTCACGGTTATTTAGCCACCCCTATTTAGACGGGGCTGCGAGAGTTTTCACCGGCATTTATATTCTGAAGAGAAGGAACAATATTGTGTATTGGCTTCGGCGGCAATCTGAGTGACTAAATAAAAGTGGATTCGCCAGCTGTAGTGTTTGCTAGCTTTGGCAGGTTGATTGACAGTTTGTTATTTATTCTTGCAAAATGTGTTACGAAGTATTCTAGCTGCCATAGCGAATGTGTTTATCTACCAGATAGCGTAGTATTAAGTGGATCTGCCTGCCCCGGCAGAGGTTGCGGGTTCGGTTCCCGCATGAGTTAAACATCTGTGGGCAGGAACATGGGTGTTTGACTTAATCTGGATGTTCCTATGTATCAATTCCTATATATACAAAAGTAAAGTATATAAGTACGTTTGTCAAAACAAGCACTGCTTAGTTTGGGACTAGATGATGTAGTGTGAATGTGTGTAGTGAGATACGATAAAGGCATCATTAGAAGATGGGAGGATGTATGTATGGATGTATTTCTAAAAAAATGGTTACTACTATTTTAAAATATAATTAAATAAAACCATAAACCATCGATAATCTTAAAATAGTATCGATAAAGCCTACACAACGATCCCATCACTAATACTTACAGTTGATTTTACCTACTTCCAAGCACACGGAGGAATTAATTTCCTTACGATAATGGAAGAAAAACATTGAGTGTTATTTGCTTGTCATCTCGCGGCAGGAACTTGCGTACTTAATAGGTGTTACAATAACATTGAAACAAAGTATTGAAACAAGAAGTAGAAAATACCTTTTGCTGTACATTTTTAAATATAAATAAATACTAGTGGAAATTATCCTTCATTCATTATCATAAATTATGAATATCGAGTCCCATAATTACGTATAGAAAAATATTTGTCGATTGTGATTGGTAGTACTTTTTATTGTGACAGTTAAATAATATGACGTATTGCTTGATTCATTGTTTTAGAAAAATGAACATTTGAAGCAATATACACAAACTTCTTGGAAAAGATATGACAACCGTATACCAATATTTCACTTAATTACATTGCTCTAGTAATTAATTGAGAAATTAGGCGAGAAAAATATTTCGTTTATTTGAGTGGAGTAAATGAATAAGTGAATCGATCGTCCTACTTTAGCATTGCTTGCTTACATCTAGCTTTTGTTTGCAGAGAGATAATATTGGCGCATTCTTACCGACATTTCCTTTCTTTCACAACAGAAGATTATAAAGGCACACACAGACATGCATTATTACGAAACCGCAGAGCTCCTCCACGTGCCGTGATATCCACATTTCATTAATAAAGGTAATATTTCAATACATAGTAACGCGGCCAATGTGGGGTGCTTAATGATAGCAATAACACTAGCAATCGGGAATGAATAAAAGGTGTAATTTATGTGTTTCTACCCCCAAAATGTGGCCGCGCAATTACAGGCTATATGGGCCGCGGTAGGGAGGTGAAACGATGTCGATAGATTGGCTTATTAAAATTTTAGAAGAATATTCATTCGCTCACTTGTGAGTTGAATTGTAATTGTAATTTTAAAATGAAGTGGTGCTTCGTGTTAATGATGTTAATTAGATTAGAAGGGTAAGTGCTAATGGTCTATCAATACATATATGGATAATTGAGTATCAGTTAGCAATGTTTTGAGAATAATTTTCTATTCATGAATGAATTAAGTTTTGATTTTAACGTTATAACTTATTACGTAAACACTGATTTAATTGTGAACTTTCATCATGATTAATTAACGTAATATTGGATATTATAGCACCATAGTAGAATATTAAACAGCGATGTCCCATAGACAAAGATATATCTTAACAGAAAACCAAAGAAGCTTACACATTAACAATACATTAAGACATCGAGTGTGTCCCATCTCTAAGGACTTTAGAAGAGGCCCATCCTACTGTAGGGAAATGCTAATGATTTCCCTTCAGACACCATTTTAAAGGTAACAGTCGTAATGAATATTCTATTTTAGTTCGCTATAGATTCCCACCATTGTTCCACGGTTTACTGTCAATGTTATTGTTCAGAGAATTATTTTACATTGTGTTATGGTATTAAAATCGCTGTTGAGTATTTAGGTTATTTTAAAGTCAGTCGAAATAGACGAGTGTTCGGTGAATTATTCGCGGCAGTATTCTGTTCGGGATGGTATTCTGTTTACAGTGAAATATTTTGAAGTTTTGTTGAAGTATTTTAAAAGAAGTTAAGGCATAATATTGAACCTGCTGGTCTTAAAGATTTTATTAGTGCTCCATTAGGTCTGTGAAGTTCAATGTTAAGTAATAAAAAATATGACGTGGAATCGAGACTCTTATCCTTTTTTTGGAAGTCCCTTTTAAAGAGATGTAACTACTAGTACATACGTAATAATTATGTATATTACTATTATACATAAGATACAGCCAAGATACAGGCTCAAATGTCAACTAGGATTATTATCATTATATTTATTTATCAACATGTTTTTTTAATCTCACAAAAAATACATTTAAAATTAAATAAATAAGTTGACCACCGATAAGATGTAAAATGTAAAGTTACCTATATACCAACTTATGTATTTATGTACTTGATTATAGTGCAAGTATCTAAGCTGAGTAGCTTCAAGAGTAAAGGATAAAATCGCAGGTAAAGCCACATTTTAAGCATAAATTCTGGACGTGAATGCCTGGCCAGCACTGAATGGAGAGATGTAGTCTGTTTCTGTGTGAACTACGAAATGTGGCTGCTGTAGGATAAGCCTCAGTACTTTACTCTTTACATATAGTACTGAGGTATATATAAATAATACACTAGTTTCATACCTACTTCTTTCTTTCAAAAGATTGTTTTAAAAGGTACTACGCTTCACCCGCGATTTCTTCTATATGGAACAGTAATTTAAGCCAGCATTACGCTTACTTTATGTGTTTCCCATGGTCTAACACGCGCCTCGACGCGACAACCTATCCCATTTCTAATTCCATAAAAAGTACCGTCTGTCCTTCGACTTAGCTGCAGATTTTAAGTAAATCGTAACAAACAAGCTTTCGCATTTTTCATGCAAGTAAAGATATCTATATTTTTGGGTTACAATAACACACGTTATTATACCAATTGTCTTACCATTTCGTTCACCTTAAACAACGTTCTAACATGCATATAATAATTCCACCTCTTATATTATACCATTTACATAGAACAGATGTTCTAAGCGTACAGTTAGCAATCGAAATTATAGCAACTAAAAACTTGCAAACGAAATTGAATCTTGTGTTGTTTGATATAAAGAGGGAGTTTGTTTGATAGGTTAATAAATTGCCTACCAGACAGGACTGACAAATGTACACGGGGCTCGTCCTTTAGTATGTCGCGTCAGATTAAATGCAAACGATCGTTGGAGGTGAATTGATCTAAGATACTTGAGGGGTCACATGTGGAGGACCAGGCAATAGATTGGCGGTTTGGCGGTTCACCGTTCAAGATAACAATTTAGGCTGATTGTCGACAGTGCACAATGTAGTTAGTGGTGTTCCGATGCAATGGTTGCGTATGTTAAGGCAGTAGTTAGAGAAGTGGTTACCAGACAGTATATTAGTGACTGTTGCAAGTCTTACTGGGTAGATATTATTAATTACAACTTAAATGCATTATGTATTGGGGTCAAAGTCCCATGTAATTAACATGATGGTAATGACACACGCCTTTTCATTGTCCCACTGTAGGATACAGGCCTCTTCTCATAGAGAGACGAGAATGGACAGTAATCATCGCCAACGGCGGATCGGATTAAGTTAAATTACGGGTTAGAATAAATTGTGCGTAATCATACCTATCTGCATAAACAAAAAAATACCACGTAATAAACACATAAAAGCTTATTTTTCTCGTAGTTTTCCTCCAATGCAGAGAAACGCAGACCCGCATGGTACTCCCAGACCTCAGTTTAACCGCATTGGAATTCAAACTGAAACACAAACCAAAAGCATTAAGAAACAGAACAACTTGAAAGAAAAATCCAGATACATTCCATAGATTCTATTTCCTTTGGGAAGCAGACGGGATAAACTGGAAAATCCAGCGAAATAAACATGGTCTTTTTAATTTTAAAGAACATATCGATTTATCATAAACTATCGGCTTGTCTGAACACAGAAATAAATGTTTTTCCGTTTCGAAATCTATTCACTAACCTCCACCAATGCACTAGCGAAGACGATTATTTTCTTTAAAACCCACATCCATGTCGGTATATGTTGTTGGTGTAATTCATGACGATGGAACTTAGCCAGCAATGTATAACGTACAAACATCAGATTCCACCGATTGGTCGGTATTGCTGGGGAAGTTGCGGCATACACGTCGGAACGGGCGCTGGATCCTTTGTAAATCATAAATTTGATGGTAACAGCCTTTTACAAGATAGCTTTTAGGTAATTAAAATGTTCTCGGAGCAGAAAATAAAATATAAATTTGTGAAAGTAAATACCTACATACCTCCTTCTAAATATAGAATCAATGAAATAACCTCGATGGAAAAGTACGTGCAGGTCTTTGTTTATTCGCTAGTAGTGTCACCTGGCTGCGGTCTCGGCCCCGATCATGTCGCTTTCATACAAAAACTCAGCGAATATATTTTTTAATCTAGCTTTGAGGTTACTTAAAATAAACGATTAGTCGGATGATTATAAAGATATAAAAATAAGCTTCGACCGATAACATTTCCCTTATAATTATTTCCAGAAAATCTAAAGATTAATTCTAAAAGTCTAGTCTATAAACAGTCCAATCATCCTTAGACTTCCAATCTCTATTGACTGCGCAGCCTTTTACAAATTCTCAAATCAAGATTAAAAAATCTTTTTCTTTACTTTACTCAAAGTCCGCCTTACAAAAATCTTAACAAAAAGTAGAAACACCATAATTAAATTGTTTCCAGGGATAAGTCTCAATAAGAAATTTTCACTGTTGGCTGGGTCGTGTTGTTTTGCTTCAGCTAACGGAGTGGGAGGAGGGGTGGGTGAAGGGTGGGGGAGATTGATTATGTGCTCACGCACCGTCAGACATGTGAGGTAATTAAATGTAATGATTGCAGGAAAACTGATTTTTTTGTTATGTTTGTTTTGTTAGTTGTTTTATGATTACAGTTTTTATGAGAGTTAATGTTCTTAAGAGATAAGTGGTCGTTTTAGAAGGATATTAGAATTTGATGCTATTTGCGATTATTCAATTTTCCTTTTTAAAAAATTATATTACGAAACCATTCCACTGCAAACAGAGTTCCATGGTATGGGACAAAGACAACTTGTGAGAACTCAATGATATCATTCAAACACAGACCCGACATTCATGTCAATCCCTAATACCGAGGGTCTCCTCTTAAAGGCAACTTACTAAAAACAGCACAAAAAAGAGAAAAACAAACAGAAATTTCGTTGTTTTTTCCACACGCTCGCCTTTTAACTCGCGTCCTAAGATCCGATATTATCCCCTTCATCCGCAACCCTTGTTTCCCCACTATTTAAGTGGCAAATAAAAATGTTATCAATCGAGAACACCCGAGTGCGCGGCTGTCCGGATTACGTTCGCACACTGTGGTTACCCTAGCGTTTCTTTCTAGATAAATACAGACCAATTTGTTCGCTGTATTGACGCCGATATTGAATTCTATGCGTAAGTACAAATTACTTTCATTTATAAAATACAAAATTAAAATAATATCTAGTTAATTTCGTTAGCGTATTCTACGAGTGAGCTATTTTTTTAAACTGGTATTTTTTTAACTATGTAGCATAATATAATTTCATCATCGCTATGATGAATAAGGAATTTATGTTTTTAATAAATATCATCAATCTAATCTAAAAATATTTATTCTTTGTTTAAGCACAGCTGTTTATCAATCATAATAAATACACTTAAAGCCATTGTTAACTTAATTCAAATTAATGAAACACACAACTATGCTTTACCTCAAACACGTAACTTTGCTTAAAGCCTTTGTTCCCCTATGTTTATCAATTGGGACCAACTGCCGGTATGTCCGGATTACGCCCGCAGCCTGGTCGCCCTAGCGCTTGCGACTGTTGTTTGTTTTTATTCGAAGTAGCAAAAAGAAGAGTAATGATTAGCAGTGTGTGTGCTAGGTTTAGGATAGGTCATTATTTAGATGTGTCGTTTATACGGGGTAGTCACATTCATGAACTTTTTTTGTTTTGTCTGGGGTTGACGAAATTATATGAAGAAGTATGTGTCATTCTTAACTAGCAACATACACCGACATTATTTTTATGAATACTTCTATCTATTGATGAGAGGTACCAATTGAATAGGTACCTCACATATGCACGGGCAGCCGCGGAGAAGCAGCGGTTTCTCGGAGAACCAAACCCGCACTGGCTTATGCAGCTTTATCATAAATTTTACCTTATCTGGTACAGACTATGACAGCAGAAAAACTAACCTTAAAATTAAGTGGAAATAAAGTTGCAAGAACGTAAAAAAATTGATTACCTCTTCACACTTACAAGAGAAAACCATTTTGTTTTTATGAAAACTGCTAGATGGTGGTGTCTAGACAATTCATAGTGAGCTATTGAACAGGAAATGGAAACAATCATTGGCTCTGTGTGGGCCGATGCCTGCAGCCCGTGGAGGCGATGAATCTGTGTTTAAGACTCCCGTCTAGTCTGCGGCTGATTGTTCAAAGTAACCCGATTACTATAGCTGCCAATCCTTTATGCTGTAGAAATGTGATTGAAATATATCGCGTTTATATATGTAGATTTTATGGTTGTTAGTGTATGGTGAAAGTGCATTTGCACTATTGCTTACTCGCGCGTTCTTACCTCAATTAAAAAAATTATATTAGTGAAGCATTCAGCATCCGATTAGCGATCATCGCGTGTGCTCCCTCAATCCTTTTTATTACGAAACCTTTGCTTCGAACAATATATCTAATTTGACTCGGTTATCAACATTATCATTTAGCCATCTTACAAACTTCTACACGTATTAACGTACATACTGATTGTATATACAGAGTCCTCAAAGATCTCTAAAATATGTAGTTAAACTATGAGACCGAATTTAACTCAGAGACAATTTTAATGAGACTCATATTGTTGATTATGATATTAATATTTCTAACTATAATGATTGACGACATTCAAAAGTATTTTTCCAATAAAAAAACTGCCCTGTCTCCAGACAATCAATAACCTACTTAGCTATCCTAATTACTACCAAACACCACATACCACAACACAATACAAACAACAACAGCTCCAATTAATACCCAACATAAAGCTCATTATTCCGTGCACAATAAACACGCAATTTTCCCAACACTCGCCGTGTCAGAACCACTGTCACTCCATTCTTGGAGATAATTTACTTTCCTAATAGGCATTGTGGTGGGCAATCATTTTGTTTGCCTCGAATCACTGAGTGAAATCTCACTTGGGTAAATATTATAGGAATTAATTGTATGTTGAGGAAAGATTTGGCAAATATTAATCGTGTATTCAGGTGGGATAAAGTTTCGAAGTAACATGCTAGGTTTAACTAAACGATCGTCTTACTAAAACGGATTAATAAAAACTAGTTAAAAACCTTGAAATTTTTATCAATCCGTACGAGCTAATTGTCGCCTCTAAAAACGTCCTCTTATTTTTCCAGTAGGTACTAAAATCAATACACTCTCCAAGCACAGAACGAATGAACAGAAAATGAAAAATACAGAGCCTGATTAAGAAGAACTATTGTGTAATTACTAAAAGTCTGCTTCCATGTAGAATTAAAGTCCTCGTAGCTCCGTAGTAGTTCGTAGCAATTACGTAGCGCGTAGCATCTTCGTAGCTCACATCCTGTATTTTCAACGTTCATTTCAAACGTTTTTTTGCCCAGTCCAAAAAAGAGAGTATTTTCTCCAATGACGCAAATAAAACGTGTCGTATCTTGGGGGGAGTGGCTGAGATGTCAGTGCGTCTTGACTAATGTATGCTGCCCCCACTTCGCATAGATACCGTGAATATACGGTCGAGGTAAGCTAATGTTGATATGTGGTAAATTTGCGGAGCTTATTCTATAGCTATAGTGGTGAGACGTATGTAGGTGTGCTGTATGCGTATAAGTATGTACAGTTCATGAAACTACATATATGTATGTAGGTACCAGATAGGATACAACGTATATTTAGGACATTGAATGATAGGTTAAATTGAATAGGAGTGAAATGCGTATGTATGTGTAAATAGCACAAAGAAATACTCGCTAATCTTGCATTTAGTCAACAATCGGATGAAAGGTGATAGCTGAAACTCTGCTCAAATAATACTGTCGTAGCTTGGGAAAAGGCAGTATACACAATACTTGCTTGCACTTACATTAAAGACTTCCATCGACTTCCGAATACAATTCAGAGACCAAAGAAAAAGCCTACTAACAATAAAACTTTATCGTTACGCATCCGATCTTCTGATTCCGTATTTCTTCGGATCCCCCTAAATCTCGTAAAATTAGCTGGACGATGGCGGGATTCCCGCGATCTCGATGTTGTCCGATAATGGCTTGGTGTAGCCATGTACAGGGGCTGATAAGTGGCTGAAGAAGTGCGGGCTTAATGCCGCGCGGTGATACTGCTTGATTGAGGACCGACTTGGATGTATATAGAGCTGTAGATACCTAAAACGGTTTTCTTTAAGGCATTGAAATTCGTTGAGAAAAACGGATATTCATGCAAGTATTCCAGGTAAGGTTGATGAATAGTTTCAGCTCGTTAAGGGTTTCAGCTTAGCGTGAGTGTCATGGGCTGGACTTATCAGGCATATTTTTGGATCTTGAAAAATTGGTATATGAGATGAAATTGATATGCTACTCCATATGCAATTTAAGGAAAAATGACAAAATTTTAACAGATTTATACTCGTTTGTTGTTCAAGTCTAATTATGCAGTTATCATTATGAATAATAACAGTCTCACCAAGAACTCAACTCTTACTGTTGACAGTGTATACATGAAAGAGTTCCTTGACCACTGTGTGTGTTTTGTTTTTTCTTGTGTTTGGCATAATACACTCCCTTATTTATTTTCCTCACTTTTGAAGAGGATGCATATCGCACACAGCATCACAAACTCCAATAAATAAAAGCGAATAAAAAACACACTTACCTGGTCTCAAACACTTTCAACACATTATTAAGAAAGTTCGCGAACGAACTAAACAACTTAAAGTCTTAGCAACTTAAAGTGTTGTCTATTCCTCATCTGTGCATAAGCCTACATTTACCGGCTCTATAATCTTCTCCATTGTCTGAGTGCCTTCGGTAGTGAGACCCTTTTCTTGAGACAAGTTCAATAAATTGGAGGGCGACTAGCCAATGCTGCTCAAATTGCTATATAGCAGGAACAGGGGTGCACTACGTGTGGTATATTTTTGTACTTATATTGAACTAGGGATTATCAATTGCAGTAGTCAGAATAATGGTGTAGAAAATGTGGGTATAAACCTTGCGATTGGTCTTTGTTACAGCCACGCCGGAGGTCGCGGGTTCGATTTCCGAATTAGTCAAACATTTGTGTTGAACATGGGTGTTTGATTTAGTTTGGGTGTTCCTATGTATATTATGTATATATGTGCAAAAGAAAGTATATGAAGTATGTTTATCAGTTATAAAGTACCCATAGTACAAGCTATGCTTAGTTTGGAACTAGGCGACGTTATGTGAATGTCCCTACTAGAATTGCGAAAATAATTATGAGTTTGAAAGAAGTTAAAATCAAAATTATCAAGATACTTCTTACTCTTCATGCTGATAACAAGAACTGTTAGAAAATAACTTCAAAAAATTCAATTTAAAGACAAAAAGATCATTTAAATGTAATCAACATCTAGTAGAAACTATTTTATTTTTGTGTATCTTCTCCTCCGTACCTTTAACACAAGTACATCTCGAATGCAGATCTTACTCGACGCTGTGAAGCACTCAGCGTAACAAAGTGTTGGAGGCTGTTATCTGAACACCTTCGACGTAACTCGGTGTTCACGCGGTTCTCACGCGAACCTTGCACTTTTTTGTACGCTCGTGTGCAAAAGTGTTTTAGCAAGATACGAGTGAAGCGCTGCAGCAATTGCTATGTAGGTATTTTTTATGAAAGCGTCGGAAAAAATAAAGGTTTTCTTTTTTACTTTGACTGTGGTTTTGGTGTTATCTACCAACAATAATACAATTGATTTAATCAGTCAAACTCCATGTGTAAGTATATAAATATCAAAAACTTTTTTTTTATTTCTTTGCTGCAAGGCCTGCATGAACTTGGCAGCAACGATTTATTATCAGGCAGTGCAATCGATTAAGAGATAAGTTTTAGGATGCTAAAAATAATATAATTTTAGCAATATACTAAAAATATAATATAGATTTCGTTAAATATCTACATATTAAATATAAAACTAGGTTCATGTCCCCACAGTAACAAATCTTCGAAACATTAGTAAATCACGAGTCTCCCCACTTGTGAGAAACAAGTCACAAGATAAGCAAGAAACTCAGAATTTCTTTCTCTTCAAGATAGCCAACTTATGCACTCCGAGATAATGAAAATATACATCAAACTTCTATTATTTATGAATAGAAACTCCGTTCATTGCTATTGCTTGCCATTTCCAACATTATTTATTCTCCAGAAATAGTATCGTTTCGGATTGACTTGGCTTTCATTTTGTGAAGTAAATCACAGGTTACTTTTATATTGTATAAAAAATAAAGACTCGCAGCAAAACACTACAGAAGTGGGTACAACCAATAAAAAAATGGCATACCTTTTATCAATCTTTAAACAGCTCGTTTCCATATCATTTCGATCCAGGCCTTTCATTATAAAGTACTCAAAAAAGTCAATTTACATCCATTCATAACACTTTCGTTCATATCTGTACTACAAGATCTGATTCACCGTTCACATAGCTATAGAAGCAAGGGATTTATAGTGGGACGGAGCGTTGAAGTTCCCTTTTATGGGCCCATGGGTTCCCATCGATATGGTGTTATAAAGTGCCACCTCGGTTTAAAGGAGACTTTGATTTGGAAATGTGGGACGTGATTGATGGTGAAAACGCTGTAAAGACACTCCATGGGTACTTTGTTCGTGTGTGGAGTAGGCAGTTACAGATGTTTAGTGGAATATTTACTTTAACTTATCAGATTTGATAGTGACGTATACGGGAGGTCTGAATTATTCCTTATGTGACCAACAGAAAAAAAGTTAAATAGGTCATAAAAAATTTAAAATTCTCCTCTACGACCTCAACTGTATACGAATATCAAATTTGCTACAGTGTTTAACTTCAAACATTTCTTTATAAAACAAACTGCGGTAAACATTGTACATATATTGAAAATTATTTCTTTCTGTCCTACTACGGGTAAGCGACAATCAATCTGCTTTTTGTAATATGAATATAATTTTCCCAAAAATAAATCGCTGGAGAGCTAAAGACTTTGCCAAACTATGGCACCTTATATGGCATAAGCCGTATAAAAACGCTTGGAGTGGGATAAACTGAACCCAATATATGCATATTATTTAGTTTACTGCATTCAACCATTTCAGAAATTAACCTAGAATCTTTGAAAACCACTTTTGTTTTGAATCATAGTTTTTGAAAATGACTCGACTAAGTTGGTAAATTAATATAACCAGGAATCTCGACTACTGTAACATATTTCACGTTCCTCTATCAAAAACTTTAACGAACTTGTTGTTGACCTAGACTATTGACACAACTGTCGTTTCTGCTTACCCCCTGAACCCAAAAGGCGTACTCTCCCAAATGAGAGGTCCCCACAATTTGCACAGATGTACCCGGCCATTCTCTGCGAACCGTAATCTTCTTATAGGAAAGCCATACATACATACAATTAAACCTAACACTGGTTAAGCCATTGGCAGTGGTTCTAAACATTTTTAGTTAGAATTTTGGACATTAATTGAGATATTCAGTACGTATATTTTAAAGATTAACGGATACTGAAATGTCACTAAAGTGCTGCCTAAAAATCATTCTATGTCAATCACATAAACTGCTGCGACTAAGGTAAGTGTGTTAAATAACCTTCAAGTATTCTGTAGTTAACTGACTTGTACCTGTGAGCGAGTTGATTAATTGACTTGTCAATGAAACAGTCAACTAAATCTCATTTTCTTATCGCCCAGTAAAAAAAAATATAACATTGCGCAGCAAATAAAACATTTGCGATACTGTGAATGCCTAAAATATAAAACAAAAATGTTTAAAACAAAATCGTGATACGGTGCAAAACTTTTTTTATGGCTATTTTATCATTCTACATATTTGGAAGCGTCAGATAAATTACTGCGCCCATGTACATGGTTTCGAAATTTTGGGATACACGCTCAATTCCCAGCGACACATGGTATCCCTGGACTGGGAATGTACTAATATGTTTGTGAATATAGTTTTCTACTATTTTACGAGTACTATCCAAGTACTCTCGAATACCACACAACTTTAGTACGTATTTAGGGATTCTGAGAAAGCTTTGATTTTCTCTTAGCATGACATAAAATGCCATGGAATGAATTCAACACTCTCACTGCCGATATAAAAAAGTAGTTGACTCAATCGCCCGCCCACACCATAAAGTTTGAGAGTGACTGGCGCCTATTGTCTCCGCACATATCCGAACGGTTGCTAAGAAGGTTTTTCAATAAAATATTAACTTGCCCTCAGAGGGACAGAGAGGGCTCTGGAGGGATTAACTGACGTTCATCCCCGCATTCCGAGCGGAGGCGTCGGCTTAACACTGAGACGAGACTTAATTTAAACAATTGTTTGTTTTCACTTTTCAAATACATTGAGATTTTCGTGTCATTCCATTGTGCGGTTATATTTGTCTGTTGTATCAAAATGTCCGTCGTTTTTAGATTGTTTTCCTGCTTTGAAGAGTTTGTTTTGTGGGATGTATTTATTTATCTTTAATATGTTGCTTGAGGAAGTTTGTCTACGAAAATGGTCTTATGAGAGACCAAATTATAATCCGAGTCTATTTCTCTTCAATATGGGTCACATTCACTGTCCTATAGTTACGTTGCTCTATATTTATACATACACGGTGTCTCAATTTATTATCAGTTTAAAACCATCGGGGAAGCACGGGGATGTTTTCTCCCTTCTCTAATTCCCAATAAATTTCAACGCCTTGAGAACGGGCGTCTGCGGGGCCATATGTTTTCGCGTCCAGAATAGTTTAAACGGAAATTTTCAGTTTTACATTCGCGCTCGTTAACCTATAACTTAGGCTATACATATAGTTGTCGTTATGGTTAAAGACCACGATAATATTGCTCGTTAGTTAGGTAAAAACTCAAATATGGGTAAGGAAAATATTTTGAAGTAATTGTTAAATATTGTATCATTAAACCTGTCATCACCAAACGACTCATTACTTTCAGTCCCAATGCCCAACAATCATTAGCCACAAGCAAACCAAAAGATATAAAGAAAAAATAAAACAAAATCCAAATACTTCTTTTGAAATGTCAAAAAAGAGGTTGAAAACTTCTGTCGTTGACATCTTCACAGATAGGCGTGCTTACCCCGCGGAGTGCGGCGTGAATATACAATGAGACAATGGCGCCCGCACCAGATAACTACCATTGTTCGGCGACTACATTCTGCATTATTTTTGTTTGTGTGTGACCGGATTAGATGTTCGGTTATGTGGAGGGTCCAAATTAAAATGTGTGACGTTTGATATTTTAAATTTATAACTTAACACCTATATTAATAAAATATTCAATGTTCCATACAATTTATTTTGTTAGTTAGCTTTACATACATTTTATTTTTAATGATTTCATCATGTATTTAGTTTTTATCTTATTTAAGTTCTTCCAATTACGTGGACTAAAATAAATTAATAAAAGCTGATAATGAATGGCTAAGCCACTCGTGGTTACTATAAAGTTTTATATCGTCGACGAACTTTTTCTCGAAGTTTCAAAGTTACATAAATTTTAAAAAGTTTTGTATCTTCAAAATAACAGAATCTCAATGAAAGTTAAACATTTCAAATATTACCAAAAATACTATTCTTTGCGAAATCAAATATCTCAATTTTATTCATAAAACAATGTCATCTCAAACATATTGGTTTCGGAGATCGGGCTTTTATCTAAACGGTTTTTTTATGGCCAATAACTTTCCAATACATTGGCACATCTTTAAAATATTACTTTAAAAATCACTTTCACGAGTTCTCCTTACTGGGTCTGATGAAGCATAGCTAAATTTATCGCACCATCATGATGCAAAATACTGAGCAACCATCAAGTCATTTAGGACTTTATACTCTGAATTTAAAGTGCATTTTTGTGTGTTGTGGTATGTAAAACAACCCCTTCCAATTGAGTGTGAAGTCAGAATGAATCGCGAGCTGATGCAAGTAGTAACTTTGTAGTGAATGATCAATCATGGAGGATTGAAACTGTGGAGTCATACTTTACGACTAGTTTTAGACTTTCAGATTTTGAAAGTCATTGAAGTAAAGCAGGTTTATGAATTCTTTTGAGTAATGTTATGTGCATAAGTAATAGGAGATCAATGGAGATCATCCTTTTGAAGACGTAGAAGGGGAAACATGTTACATTAACGATTCTGGTCATAATATGGTAATTCAGTGGTCGACCTTTGGCAACCTTAGTAAAAAAAATATAAATATGTAATTGCGTTCGTTGGTTATCTTCTATCACGTAAATTTCAAAGTCTACTGTTAATATTACCTAAACCACTGGCAATAAATTGTGTTAATTTTGTCGTAAAGCGTAAATCAACAAAATCTTTACACCAAGAATCAAATTAAGCGGTATAAAGCGAAAACTATCAATTAGCCGAGTGAAAACGTTGTCTAAATCTAAACAACAAACGTTTGTATTGGAATACAAACACACGACGGTTCTGTCGTCATTTGTTTAGCTAGTTACGAGTGGCAAGTGCTGTGCCTATGTGATACCTCGGGTGGCGCGTCCCTGGCACTGTATGGTGAAGTGGCAGGGGTTCAAAGGCCCGCTAGCTAGCATTAATATTTTTTTATCCTATTAATTTTACATACGTGTATCTTTATAAGCATATTTGGATGAAAGTGTATATTTTAGTTACTTTTTCACGCAAAAGCTACTAAATGAATGTTGCCGAAAGTTTGCAATAATATAGATTATACATCAGAATAACTAATTCCCGCCCCTGGATAAAAAATTGTGTAATATATTACTGCCAACTTACATTAAAATCCATCCAGTTGTTTTGCATGAAAGGAAGGCAAACAAATATATCCAAATTCTTACAAACTTTCTCATTTGAGGACTAAGCAAATAATAGAAAGTTAGGAAAATGTATTTAGAATTCAATCATCCTCATTGTTTTATCATAAATTTCAATCATCCCATAAAACCATATGAAACTGAAAATTTTCTACATCATGTTATTTCTGTAAACATTAAATTGGAGCGTAAAATATCCGGAACTCCTGCGCCATTTTATTTTCCAGTCGTAAAATATTTTATGACTACCTTTATAACCTTCTTAATAATTTCATATATTATTTCAGACGTCGAATTATTTCTCTAACTTTATGTTACACAGTTGAGGAAGCTTGGTACCTACTTATAAAACGTAGCAAAGTAACTTCGTACATAATTATGTATATTTTAGACCTACTTAATATTAACTGAAATTTAAGTCTACACAGATAACAACCCTGGTAATTGTTAGTAGTAGTAGTAAAGATATGTTGATGTATATAGAGGAACAATTCGGTTTTAGAAGTTCCTATTAAAATTGGAGGAGCTTATGAGCCGCACGGATCGATCGATCATAAGGTTAAGCAACGCTTGGTGCGGTCGGTTGGTAAATGGGTTACCATCTCGTCATGACTAGTTCCTTCGTTTTTCGGAAGGCACATTATATTGGTGGGTCCCGAATGTCATATGGACATCTTCAGCAGTCCTTGCGGGTAGACAGAAGGCAAAAAGTCTGATAACCAATCTTACCAAGGGGTATCGTGTTACCCAGGTTTCTGGGATGAGGAGGTCAGATAGACAGTCGTTCCGTGTAAAACACTGGTACTCACCCTGGAAGTCGACCCCAACATAGCTGGGAATAGGTAGGCAGATGATGAAGTTCTTACTAGAAATTTACGAAAAATAAAATCTCGGCAGTTTCCTACCCTAACAAAATAATTGATATTCCCCCCACCGACAATATGGGTATGATGTATGGTACATCTAGGCATTAGGTTCTGGCATAGCTAGAGCTAAAGTTGAGCCAGTAAAACGCGATAAAGAGGCGCGAGCGTGTTGGGGCGCGGTAAAATAGCGGATTTTATTGCCGGCTTGCTCGCTGACGGCTATTTGTCTATTGCATCGGTTCTCGACGCGTGTGGTCTGAGGTAGGAGCGAAAGCGATAAATATTTGGATAATTTTAATTATGTAGACATGCATAAGAGTAGCAGAGTGTTGGGGAACCTGGATCAAATGATGATATCATCCAGCTGCCCCAATACTCTCTTTTCAAAATGAGTACTGTATTCAGGAATTCTCTATTCAAAACGAGACTTCTATTCAATGATGAATTTGACAAGTTTTTGGGTCGAAATCTTCAACTTCATATGATTAGGTAAGCTAAAATATGAGGAAAATGTTACCTTCAGATGTGACTAGATGTTTTTAAAAACTGATTAGCAGCTTTGATTTATAGAAAATGCAGTTGATTGTTCAATTCAAAACATATTCGCCTAAACTTACTTCCAAGAAGGCCGATCTTTTTTTATCTAGTGTACGTTCATTAATAAATTATTAAGATACTCATCAGTGATGTACTTTACGCTTGTCACTTGGACCACAGGCCGCTGTCCAGAGCTAAATGTACCCTGAATATTTACAAGGCTTGAACGTGAAAATGTTCGTATTTTTCAAAATCAGAGAGTCCAAACGATGACTGCTTTTTGATTGATCTAAAAATATTTAGCTTGATCACCGAATGCGATTTCAGGTAAATACTTGGGCAGTATTTTTCGTTCGGACTTGGTTTCGTAGTTAATTTATTAATGTTGGGTTTTGATATATCGTTTAGCGAACGAATGAGTAAGTATTCATCGCACTTTTAAGTTGCTACTTAGTAGGTAGTTAGTTCGTACCTATTTAAATGAAAGGATATCCGTAATTCATTATATTTGCTAGATTAATTAATATTTCCTTCATGAAGGTGAAACTAATTTTATTTTTTTGTTTGTTACAGTGGAAATCGCGGTGGGGAGTGGTGACGAAGTTATCTCCTGCTGCAGGTAAGCTTAGTACTAGATTTTCGTTATTGAGTAGAGGTAATAATGGACATATTTCACCACTAAAGCTATAAATTATTATTTTTGTAACAACAAAATTAATAAACAGCACCGGGCGTGTAATTAATACCTTATATATGTACATATTGTATTTTGAGCTAGACGAACCCTTGTAATAAATAGAAGGTTTAATAGTCTGAGATAACACATTTGAACTTACTCAGGTGTTTCATAGAAACTTGGGAGAAACAAAAAACACTGATCTCAAACAGATGAGAAACTAGTCAGTGTGTGTGTGAGCTTAATTCAACGCTGGTACTTGCTAAATAAAAATCATCAGATAGACTTACATATCCACAGATATCTATTTATTGTCCTCTGTTATATGTTGTTACCTGTAGGTCCCGGCTGTCTTTGAACATCCTTGGCAGTCGTTATAGGTAGTCAGAAGCCAGTAAGTCTGACGCCAGTCTAACCAAGGGGTATTGGGTTTTCCGGGTAACTGGGTTTGGGGAGGTCAGATAGGTAGTCGCTTCTTGTAAAACACTGGTATTCAGCTGAATCCGGTTAGACTGGAAGCCGACCCCAACATACATAGTTGGGAAAAGGCTCGGGAGATGATGTTACATGTTGTTATCTACTCCTGTCTCCTGTGCAGTTGTTTTAATGATCCCTAGAAGCAGTGAAGGATTTTGTTATATAATATTATGTATTTGGAATTATCTCTTAAAATTTGGGTGCCCTACAAGATTAAATCTTAGTGTAACAGTTCGGAGAAAAACCCGGCTTAATACGGTTTATATAAATAGGTTACGTTGAAATATACTCCAAATATTCTCCTGTGGAGTTTTAGGTGTCTCTCCAAACACCTTTGATATAATCTAGAAATATTTATTTTCACGTTTTTTTTTAGGTCGTCTGGATGTATCAAAAGGGTTCTATTTCAAAGACCTTAATCCTCTTCGGATTTGCTAACATTCCTTTATATTGAACACATAATGTACTCCGCTTATCTGATTCCTTTGCTTTGGTGTTTATTTGAGATTACTTTGTGTCTGAGGTTTTAGGTCTAAATTAGTTTTGAACAATATGAATCTTGGGATCAAATTATCAATTTGTGAATAAAGTGACAAAAACTTGAAGGGCATATTTCCTGTCAAGTTGGCTCAGCTAAATGCGGGTTCAATGCCTGTGAATTAGAATACTTGAAATGGACAAATTCTAATAAAGGAAGATGATCCAAAGTCGAAAAAATGATGCTAACAAAAATCTACAAATAATAAGGAAGCCAACAACCTAAGTAAGCAACCCTCATTACACCAAACGTAGTAAACGTTTAGAAAATACAGAAATAATTATTCGATTTATAAGAGTCTACAATCTTCTTGAGGCCTGAGTTTCTTCAAATGCAAGTCCATCTATATAGAGACGCCAGCACATCAAGCTACTACAGTCTTTAAAATTTTCTTAATGGATTTTCAACTTAAAGCTCAAGTACATTATATGTATTTCAAAGTTGATTGGGAAAATTTTACAGTTTTGGGTAGCTTGATGTGCAGGCGTCTACACTTAAATAAAGAAACAAATCTCCAAGAATCACATAGGAATTGAACACGAGATTATACGCGTCGTAGTTTCGATTCCAATACTATATCAAAGAAACCGACTCCCAAAATAAAGATTTATTTCCATTCACTTTTTTTTAAGTTGCATAACATTAATGTCAAGAAAATTAACTAATTACCCAAGAACAGCGAATAGTCCCCTCAAATGCGATATTAATCATGGCCTCTGACCCGCGTAAGTTTACGGAACCCTAAATTCCTGGTTAATTTAAGTTCAGTATTTAAGTAACATTATGACTTCGTGTTTAGCAGACGGCCGAGATTGAGGGTAGATAAAAAGTTTTGTTGCAAGTTATGAGATGAAAGCTTTAGGTAAGACTATAAAAAGCTTACTACTAACGACTATAAAACTCAGGCTCCTGACTGTAGGTGTACCAAATTTTATTTCACATTTTTATCACAAATAAGTGACACACACAGACAGAGCTATAATTGCATTAATCATATTAAACTTTTATTAATGTATAACACCAGGACATCAATCTACCACAATCTATCAAATTTATTTTAAAAAATTCAACCTTATCACAATACCGGAAGGTTAATATTCGATTGGTAAAATGTGACAGATTTGGATAGGTTGACCTGGTGGCGTCTTTATATACCACTGACTTCCGTCATACTAACCTGAGACACTTTTTTTCGTGGGAAATCATCAAATGACCCTCCCGCTGAGGGTGCAGCTGGAGGGAGTGTCAGACTCTTACTGACTAAAACTTGGGGTCTGAAGGTTCCTGTGTGTGGGCCACGGTAACTCTTGCGAACAACACACAGCCTAGGCCTGAGACACTAACCATTAAATTTATATGTATGCTATAATAAAATATAGTTTAAATCTGAAATCAGTGTATAATTCTAACATGAGTGTGCTCATTTAGCAAATTAATCAGCGCTCATATTAATTAAGCCCATTTCAGTTCTATTTGAATGTCTATTGACTGAATATCGGCTAATCCTTAATTGATAATTATCGTACTGTTAGGACTCAATCGATGGACAATTGACGTGACCTATCTACAATAAGGGGTACATATGCCTAGTTAGTAGTAACGAGCCTTCCAAAACATAGAGGAATTCGTCATAATAAGATGGTCACCTATCCACGTGCCAACCGCGCCAAGCGTAACTTAACTATGAAATTGACCGATCCTCTGCTCGCTTGTTACTCAGCCACGAGATCTGTCTGCACTGTAAGAGTAAAAGACTTAAAAGTATCTTCATGTTTGTATGCGTAAATTATTAAAAATAACGAACTCTATGAATTTTATGTATTTTTTTCCATGACTGATAAGTTCATTATAATAAAGTAAAATATAATATTATTATGTAGTTCTACTACCATTTATCTAGAAGCAAGACACAACCTTTTAACCAGTTATATTTGTATTAATATTTCGAACGCGCTGCAGCGTACCACTTGTACCAAACACCATCCTTAGCCCTTACAGTAAAAGTACAAATTTTTCATGAAATATGACCAGTTTTCAGGTAAATTCCGTCCAGGAAGGGTGAAAACATTCGTGCTAATTGTCATTTGTTAACTAGCGGCTGATAGATTAGATCAGTTAAAAGCAGCTTTGTTTTATGTGTTAGCTAACTATTGCGGCCATTGTTGGTGATATCCGTGCAGTTAATTTTAGGTTTAATTGAATATTGTGTTAAGGTTGCTTCTTAGAATGTAGTTACGGCAAATATGCATTAAGAAAAATGGTATGTTTATTTCAGTAGTTATTATGAAAACTTTAGGAGTCTTGAATATCATGTGCTAGATTTTTAGGATTAGATATTGATATTAGATTATAAGTAGATATTCGGGCTTCTGACTAAGACCGATCGACCACATACCAACACTGACTGTTTTGTAGACTTAAAAGGTTATCTATAGACTGTCTTACTGAAGACAGTCTATAATCCATTGCCCGACTACAGCCAGCCAACCTAACATGTAAAGCCAAGCTTCAAATCCAAATATAAAAATAAAAAACATATCTTTCAAAATATTTGCTTATGCTTTTTATTAAAAATAACGCAACAGACTTAACTAATAAAAATAAGAGTCGAAGCAAAGCGAGTGCATTTATTTTAATCCAAGACGCTCCCATCGGCAGCGGCACATAAATAACGGAAACAAATTAAAATGTCTGAGCGGCTGTTATTGCACGCCGCATCACGCTGGGGTGTCACTGTATACAGCGAGGGAGCTTTCATTATGAATTACGAATGATAACTTGTTTTGTGTAAACCTTACAATTCTTCGAAGACTATTTCTTTACCTTGGACTATCAGGTAGTTGTAAAATCATAGCCTTAGTTTACATATTATACACAACACTCGGGTCTTACTCGCGATGAAAAATTATAAAGGAATTACACCTACCGTGGTCACGGGTGGACTGATGACAGCTAGCGGCGTATCCGTGAAGTGCAGGGTTTCTGAACTACTCTTACCGTATCTACCATACACACACTACAGCCTTAGTTCATTATAATTTCCGTAAATGAGGCATGAAAAAAGAGCTGGTAGAAAAAAACAAAGAGCAATTAAAAGCGTCTTTCTATATTTGTAATGTAATGTATTATTTTGAAATATATTGATTTATATCAACAGTTCACAAATCATTTTTATAAAACATAGCAGAAGTTTAATTCGAACTTAATCTTCGAACGTTGCTATTCAATAAATCTAATATAAAGGTAGTCGGGTAGCAAACACAACCTTCAGAACTTGCTCATAATTCGCGCATTAAACCACTTACTCATAATATTAGACTACTAAATATCAAACTTATAAACTGTACAGAAGTTGGTTAACTAAGTTTGGAGTTTCGCCAATAATTAAGCGACGGTAAAAGAAAACTTTCAGACGTATATTACTTACGCTGCGTCGCCTTTGATGACGTCATAAATAAAATTCTCCCGCCCTACGTATTCTTACTATCGGCCTTCGCAGTCTTTACTACCTTATATGCCTTCCGGGTTTGCTTGCGATATTCGTTTTGTGTAGTTGGGTTGTAATTGGGTTTTGTAGCATTAAGGCTAATAAATTAAATATCATACAGAATATTTTAGTCAAATTTGCAATTTGTTATTCAGTAAAGCTAAATAATATTATATTTTTATATTAAATTGAGTTAACTGTATGCTCCCGTTAGCCAAGTTTAGTACTTATTACGAAAATTCAAATACATTTTCAGCCTAATATTCAGATTTAGGTTCATTACATTTGTACAAAGCTTTGTCCTAAACAAAATGTGATATTATTTATCAAATGAATTCTACCTCAGTTATATAACCAACAAACATACGCCCATACCTACCGGAGCCCTTAATATAAGGAGATCCGGGCGAACCCCTGCAAGGTCTTAAGGAATTCAAATTACGGATTTTATGAGCGCGAAATCTGTTTAATGTCTGCCCGTACGTTGGGGTGAATTGAGACTACAAACTATTTCAACAATATGGATATTTTTATTTCAGGGGATGAAGAGGTATTGCGCTTTATTTTGATCGTAAGTTTTAATAAAAAAGCAAACGATCGTAATAAGTTATGTTCTGGAGTTTAGTATTCAAGCAGCTGAATAAAAGACTGAATGAGGTTAAGTCGTTTTGGAATGAATATTAGCTGAATAACAAAATAATGTGGGTTTTTACTGTAGATTTTTTTGTTGAGCTAGACTACGACTAACATTTTACATAATGTAATTCTTGGAGGAGACAATATACATTTACGTACTAAGAAAATCCTGTAATATGACGATGTTATGGTATGTGGAGATAATCGGGGTAATTTAATCTTTTTTTAGCTCTCTAAGCTAAATAAACACCGGAGATAGAGTTACTTTTACTATAGAAGGTTTACTTGATAACAAAATATTCAGTTGGAGTAAATATTTTCCATTGCATCCATTTCGACACTTAACACTGCAGTATTTCGTCCAATTCTCGCATTAAATATAAACGCTTGTTGAACAAGAAAGAGGCAAGAAGACGCCACTTGAAGCCTGTTCAGGAGCTACAAATTCCCCCGGGTCGCGGTGTTGCCACGACGAATAAATTAACTAAATGAGATGTGCAAACTTCTAGCGTATGGCTAGTGTTGCCAGGATTGCATTTGGTGGAAAACTTTAAACACGCCATTTAAGGTGATGCATGAGAGTAATTTGTTAGTTTTATGTTTTGTTACTAAATAAAGGCTCTATGAGGCATGTTTTTAATTTATGACCTGTAAGTTTGGCTACTTATACATATGAAAGGTTTACTACTTTTGTTATATTGTGTCATATAGCAGTCAGTTCTTTTCAATAGGTATGAATTGGTGCGCGCCTATCTCACTTGTCTCTTGGTCTACAAAGGTATATTTCGGGGCTATGAAGCAAAATTTACACTAAATCAACTTTCAAATAAAACACCAACTTCACAAAGCGACTTTGATGTTGTTAATCCACATCATAAAAAATGTATTAAAAATAAATTCAGCGAATTCCAGATTGAAGGCGGAGCGTCTTCGCGCTATCCAGACAGATTAACGCACAGCAGAGTAGGCACGGGGAAGTCAAACTTATTCATTTATGCAACAATCTTCAAAACTATCAAATTACTTCAAAATTATTCCAAGAACTATTTTAAATGCTGTATAAATACAATGATTTATACTTCTTATTTACTACAGAACTTGGTAACGGAAGATTTTATCAAACTACAGCAGTAAAATAAAAACAATATCTTCACCACGTACATATATTGAATTGTTTAATTAAATCAAAAGAGACAGAATAAGTCTTTCGGTCTTTTTACTTTTGTAATATTTAATTCCCGATAATTTGTTTATTACATCACTTTCAGTGCTAACAAAAACCTGTGCATCGTACCGTGCGAGGGAGATGGCGCTATCATCTCGTTTTACAGGCAATAAATCAGCCGGTGTTGCACGCTGCATAAAAACAGATGCTGAACCTGAAAAAGATAATGCAGATAACATACAGAAGTACTATGTAATATTAACAAATGAAAAGTACGAATTTCATATTACTTAATACCGAACAAAAAACATCCAAAATTGCATACACTTCATCCTATGTAACTATCCAGAAGCCTCAATTTTCTATAAAAGTGTTTAATAAAATTAACTTTACATACTTGATATAAAACTCAAAATGATTTAGTCAAACTTGGCAGAAAAACACTTTTTGAATTCGAAAACATAAGTCAGCTCCCAAAACTTACTACCTATGTCATTATTTACCTGGGAAGAAATGAATGTCCAATAATTTACTTGTACATGGTCACCTATGCATATAATAACCAACCTTCTGAACTTATCTTTCTAGTAACATTTCTAACTTGGATGCAGAGAACAGTGTGATTAAAAAAATACGTGTGTTTCCTCCCTCATGAGGTTTGCTGGAACTCTTTCTGTTTGAAACGTTTAGACTTAGTTGTTTTTATGTCTTTATAAATATTAGCGTGAAATAGAGCGGAGCGCTACACAATTTTTACGGACGGTTTGTGTGCTCCTTCGCTCGTTTTTATAGTATTACCTGCAATGTGTTTGAGGAATAGGTGCTTTGCTTTGTTTGTGGTGCGGTTTACATGATGCTGGAAAATTGATTGAAAACTTTTTGTGTTTCTTTAAGAATTGGTTTCTTTTTTTGTGTTTAGTAAACCTTTAAATGCATGGTTTATCTCGACTTAAATAGGTTTAAGTAGATCAGAGACTCGGCGATAATATCGTTTGTATGATAATTTCATAGTATAGTATTTACTACAGTAAATTGTCTATTTATTGATTTAGTAAGCATATCTTGATTTAGTTCATTTATTAATTCAATGAATATAAAAAAGTTATTCATAAATAGTCGATTTCTTAATTAATTAAGGATTATTTTTTTATAACACAAAAATAAGATAAACTCCGAATATATTTCTAAACCCCAGCTGCTTCCAAACTTAACCTAAACACAGTACAATAATAACTTCCATTAAGCTGTTCGTACTAAAAACGCTAACAAAAAGGACCCAAGCGTGGGGCTAATTAAAATTTTACCCAAACTGCACTGCATGGCCATCTTAACGGCACAGAGTAAAAACATCCGAGCCCTAATATAATATTCAGTAAGTGCTGTTCTGGTTTTCACGCGGTATTTAACTAAGGTTTTTAAGTAATTTAGTTAACTTCTACTTCAAAGAATTTTGGATTTAATAAAATGGTAAAGAAATTAATGTCACTTTTATATAATGTGATGTAAAATGAGCGTAATATTTTATCAAATACCTTTATCCTATCCATTATAAATTGTATTGGAAAACTCGTTGCAATACAAACCGAATAACTTAGATGTAACTAAAAGCCTTTATTATTAGCTCATATCTCAGTTCCACAGGATAATCGAATCTCATCGACTATCCTGCAGGCAGTTAGTTACAATCGCTTTGGCATTTTATTTAACATTATCTCACTTACTTCGCTACACTGTGGCGTGAATTGGACTTTATGATTTTATTCTGTGCTCCCAGCTTCTCGTTTACACAGATGACTTTATATCTCGCTCTGAATATTTAATATGTTAACCTGTTATTTCTGTACTGATTTTGTATTAGCCTGGTTACTTCATGATTACAGTCTAAGCTTTTATTAATGAGATTAATATTATTTTATTATTTTTTCTTTTACATTTTGAGGTCTTTAATTTTAACATCATTCTAAAATGTAATATAGCATTATATTTCAGGCAACGCTAAATCTAAAAGGACTACTCACTTCTCAAAGACGCCGTCCTTATAACTCTTGCATTACCATAAACTTAATTTCCCCGCCAGTAATAACTTTCCCCCTCTTTACTCCATAATCATAATAAGAGAAACATCCTACCCTAAAAACTATAATAACAGCTCATAACTTACAACGAATCTCAACCATAAAATGCAGGCGTTTAAATTTGCATAGAGCAAAGTTGGCGCCCGATAGTTGGCGATACGGCCGCGCGAGGGCGCCACCGTCTACCCGAAAGAAAACCATCGTATGTTAATATATTGATATCGTCCCTTTGAGAGTACGTCTGCGATCTGGACACGTAGGAATAAGTTTAGAAATATGGTTTTTGTGTGAGAAGTTTCGAAAGTCTTTGATGTGTTCAACAATTTTTGATTAAAGTTTCTGGTCGTTTGGAGTTTTGCATACGTTTATGTAAAATGGACTTTCTTAAACTTTGGAAGGCCTAATATTTAATGGTTTTCTTGGCTAACTAAGTATTCAGACACCCGTTTTAGTTTTCGTGACACGTTCAGGACGCGTTTAACAAATAGACCAATGTTTATTCCGGCGCAGCCTAATAAACAAAATAATAATTTCAGAACATTTTAACAATAATTCATTCATATTTTGCAGCGACACAAACACACACACACATACATTTTACAGATCTACGTGACTATTTAAATCTTATTTCTACCGGTGCCTATCAGATAGATCGACTCCTATCCGGAGCGAACCGGAAAAAACTGGATTTTTCTAGAGTAAATTGGTTTCCCTCAATAAGTTCAAGTCCCCTGACAATGGGAATTATTCTCGTGCCTATCTTGTTATTCCAATTTTGGGGTAATTTATTTTTTTGCCAACGAATTATTGAGACGAATAATGCTGAGTATTTTATAATCAACTTTATGTGTTTTATGGAAATTCGTAATGATTGTTGAAGGACTTGTTTGATTGATGTGCGGAAATGATTACGTGTTTCCTTCGCTGACTAAGTCTTCAACTTTATGCTGCAAATAGAAACGTCAAATAAAATTAAGCTCAGAATGTTGCATGCAGAATTAATGTTTATTTTGGTTGATAAATTTAAACTGAAAATGCATACCGGGCTCAAAAAAGTAGAACACACCAATTTAACACTACCCAATATTAGTATTCAAAACACAAATGCAGCCAGAAAGCGCGTTTATGCTACGGATTATCCCATAACTGTCTTTATGAAGTAGTGGCGCACACGAAACCGAATAAATCCAGTTGCAACCGGCCGAGTTATGGCGCAATATTCTCTAAGACTGCGGGCGGAACCGCGGCACTCTTGTATGCTCTGGCTTGTTTATTGTGTGCGGAAGGGATTGTGGGACAATTTAAAACGGCCGTATATTAGTCTACTAGTTCTTAGTTATCTGCCTAGGCTTCCATTACTATTTTGTGGCCGTGTTGTGGCTAAAGGTCTTTCTAACTATATTTCAGTTGGAGCAATACTATTATTTTGCACAAAGGCATCTTGGAACATATTTTATAATGAAAGCTTCCCGAACTCCGATCTGCTTCTCAATAAATGATTTATACTCAATTGTTCTTTTTGACCCTCTCAACGTTTCTGTAAATCAATACACTATAACATATAGTTTATCACTGCATATCCTAAATTCTCTTCCATTAATTCTAGATATATCCAGCTCACGTTTGTGTAAATTTACTAAACGGAACCATGCACCTACACCATTATTTAAATGTAAAATATCTGCAAATCAAGAACAAAGATACATGTGCACTTTCCTCTAACTTGTGACTCAACGTAGCGCCGTGTCATGGATTCATGCACTGAGCCCGCACTGCACACAGGCGCGATATCTTAAACCAAACCACATCTTATCTGTACTACACTTGCATTGCATATATTGTTCTAATCCTTCTAAAACAAGTTAGTTTTGCGGTCGCGTTGCTGGGTTTCGATAAGAGATGGCGCTGTTTTAAGTTATTGGACCGAAACTGGATCGCGAGGTAAAGCTTGATGAATTTAAAGTGAGCCACAGTTGATTGAACTAACAGAATATAAGTTTTGTTATAATTGTATGATTTACATAATAAAGTTTTGTTATGATTGAGACATTGATTATGTAACTGTAATTGATAAAAATCCGTTCTTGCTTATTAAGTTTTACTCTACATGTAATAAAATAGTAAGAAATGATTGGTAACAAAACTACTTTGAAAAATAAACAAAACCATGCAATAGAAACAAAGAAGAAAAGCACAATAGAAAAAAATATTTCATCGCCGCAGACATCTTTGAAAAACTACCCGAGTATTCGAACAAATTCACCCCTAACTTCGGGTTATTGCTGTATAAAACATACATATGTCTTCCCCCGGCTGCACGTGGCGTTATAAAATATTTAAATCGGTGTGGAAACAAGAAATCTCATTAATATCTGAGTAGTGCAGGCAGGTAGATGTACAATTGTGGGTTCCGTACAAGAATGAGAGCTTTTCATTGCTATAAGTGTGGTAATTTGGTGGGGGGAATATTTTTTATTAGCTGAGAAATTGGTACAGATTGTTGGTATTAACTTTTGAGTTGGGTAACTGAGTTCGTGAAAAGAAAAAATAATTCCAGGAAAAGGAATGAAATTTTCCCAACAAACTTTTTTTTTATTTCAAAGTCAACTAAATATATTTGACTACTGATAATGCTAAAATTAATGACTAATGATGTTATGTAAGATAGAAGAAAACAATAAAGACACTAATTTGAAGCATCTTTTTACTTTGAAATAAAAGCCTTCGATAAATTAGAACCACACAGAAAATAACACAAAATTGGCTTTTATATTATCACAGCACACATACTTCATCCCCATTGAATACTGAAATAAATTCAAAGCAACGCGACCATTCTGATATAATACTGAATGCAATTTTCTTATGTACATAACGTTTTATCTCCCCTACACTTGTCCTCCGGGTTTGCTCGTAAATTTCTAATAGACGTGACCATATAAGATTAAATATTTGAGTTGTGTTAAAATGGGAGTGCAATGTATGATGAACGTGGGCACAATATAGTCTGGGAATTGCTTATGCATGACTTTAAACTTCAAGTCTAAGTTATTGTCTGGCGGTAACTTTAACGATGACAGTAACATGACAGTTGACGTTAATATATAAATTGTTTGAGATTTTATATGTGGATAGGGAGCGTGGGCTTTTGTGGTTTCATCTGTTATATTTTTGTATATGATATGAAAATTGTTTATTTATGAATAACATATTGTAATATTTACTTTGTATTTTTTTCTCAAAGGACTATTAAACTTCAATATAGAAGTTATATCAGGACTGAACGAAGAACAATGAAACATAATGATAATAATTACTTCAATGACAAAGAACCACGAATTTGAAAAAAAATCATTCAACTCATAAAGGTTAACGATGCCGTGATAAATTCTCACAAAGCTACGAAACGCCTACGAAAATCCGTAGCCAAAAATGTGCTACGAAACAGATGTCTGAGACACTCCGTAGCCCGTAGCCGCTAGCGATTTCTTAAACGCTCGTACTTAAAAACATGTCAAATTGTGAGGAAGTTGAGTAATTCCAACGGATTTTTATGTCCGGCAAGTTTCGGTCTCGTAATGTCGATTCGGACTTTTACGTGCCTAATTTCGTGTCATTTTTACTCTAATATACTTTTTAGTGGGTTGTTAAACTGTAATAAAGAAGCCGGAGAATGTGGACAGGGTAAAGTTGGGTTGCACGTAATATGGTGAACATGGCGTATAAGAATAGGAGCTTTATTTTTAAACTGTAGAAGGGGTAGGATAACCTCAATCATCAACCTCCTGCTGAAAATACATTTACATATATTTTCTTAAGCAACTTATGAACATTTTTAGATGAATTATAATTAATTATGATGGTACAATTTGCTTGGTATTTTCACAAGAAAAAACTGAAATTACTAAAACCTTTCCCCTACCATCATCAATTAAAACTCAAAACTTTAAATTGAATTAAAACATTTAAACATCCTCCGACGTAGAGTCCGTCATTAATCTAACTAAACTTTTCTCATAACTCGTTATTTTCGTTCAATCACGGTAGCTCATCGGTTAAATAACCAGCTGTGGTATACGATAACATTGGTTTGGTTCCCGACGCGGGCACTAAGCTAAACAATTTTGTATCGGAGCCAATAAGGCGGTCCGCAGTCTGCCTGAGAAAACAGCGTTAAGACCCCTCCGGGGGCAGGGGAGCAGCGGCGGTAACCAGCGATAATTTTATGTTTAAGTGCCTGTTTCTTACACTATCCCTAGCACAGAAGGGGATACGCTGGTTAGGTGATTTACAAAATATAACATGACATCATGCGACTTTTCAAACGAAAAGCCAAAGGGGTGATTCATTATTGTTACCCAAAAGCTTAAGAAATTAATTTATGTTACACAAGACCATGACAACTAACATTCACTTTAAGATAAGCAGGCTTTTTTAATCTAACTTGCAGTCACTTGTTGCTTGCTACATGTAAGTAAAAACTACCCGATGTTTGCCGAAAAAACTGAACTATCTATTCCATATTATATTCAGCTCTCGACTTCAGTATCAACGTGTTTCCTGGCCCCACGCCACCTCAGCAGCATTGTTGACTTTTAAAGAGTGTTATGAATAACGTTTGAAAGCTCTTCCCGTTATAGAACGCGTCTGACTTTCTCAGGACTATATGAGGACATGAAAAAGTATTCACGTCCACTTTGCCTTAGTTAAAGTCCTATCGAAAGTGGGAGTGGGGGTTTTTATTCAAATTATAAAAAAAAATAAGGGATTTTAAAACATTAAAATATCAAGAATTCGTAGCAGTTCTAAGATGCTTGTAGTGGAAAAAGCCTAGCAGTAAAAAGGTAGTTTTAATAAACTAAGGTTTACACTATATTTTCAAAACACTATGACGGCCTATTGCTGATACAATCGAAGATTTCACAGAGAATCTCGGCAATCACAGGAGATTTAAAAAAATATATAACCATTAATTTTTATTGCTTTCATAACTTTCAAAAAAGTCTTTAGATAAATGGCTAAACAATACAAAACTCCATTTTACTGGTAACATATCCGTAAAATATTTTTTATTAGTATTGTATCCACTCCTCTTTTATACTTAGTTGATATCTAAGAACACTGACTCCTTAGAAGACCGCTCAAAGTCAAACAATAATCATTATCAAAATTGCAATAGCATCACATTTCGATATCTTGAAGACACAATCTCCATTCTGGTCAGGTGCGAACAGTACCACGCGCCGGGTTCTGTATATAACGCCACAGTGTAATGAGTTCGGGCCTCGATTTTATTAGCAGAGTACCTACTTACATTTTAAGTGGTGTATGTTTATAAATAAGTTGTAATCTTGGAAAAGCCTATTCAGATGCGATTACCATAATATGTGATAATTTTTGGGACACGAATTTTCGGGGTTATGAGAAGTTGTGATTTATCAACATTATTAAACATATTCCTCAATTTGTAAATAAAAACCAATCGGAGATTTTTTCAAATGTATCTACAGAATATTTTTAAGTTATTTTGTAGTGACGTTCAAAACTAAAAATCACAACGACCTACCTCAAAAACCAAAATAAGTATTAAATTTTTTATTACCCACCCTCTGTACTAACCCCACTTGTGTAAGCCAATTGGATAGTACAAATATTTACTAATTATTTGATTGAGTTGCCTCACCCTCCCTTTAGACTACATACACAGAAGGGCTACATTTTTTACTCTATTTTACAAACAACGGGAAAATGTGGCTTTGATAAATTTTTAATTTTCCCAAAACATTGAGGATATGACGACAATACGCGAATTCAGAATTCTTTCTTCTCTGCCGATTTGGAAATGAAAAGAAGACTTAATACGCATTTATATCAGCTGTTGTCATCTCGAGGAATATGTTTCATTCAACCAAGAAGTAGGTTACAGAGTTGAGGCATATTAAAAATATTTTGTGTATAAAGAAGATTGTGTTTTCCTAAATACAGCCCAAATTAATAAAAAACTTTTCGACACTGATTAGGTTCTTAAATTAATAAAATTAACTTTTGATGCTAGATTAATGCTGCACAAGTTTTACAAAACTTTTAATTAGAAATAATGTTTATGAAAACTGCTCAAGTGAATATATTATGTCATAAGTATCTTTATTAAGAGTCTAATATACTTATTACGCATTTAATGAAACATGTCTTTATGTTCTATTAATAAAATAAAATAAAAAAGCAAGTTTAGTAAGACAGACAGCGCCGGCCATTCACCGGGCGCCCCGCAGATCCGCAAATGAAGACAGATGGGCCGCTGCTAATTCTACTGAACAATGTAATTAGCGACGGCTCAGATAAATATGTATGTACCATGTACAGATCGTCTGCTTATGTGTTTCTGTTAGAATTATGTGAAGAGTACAGCAATTTATTTGTCTGTAGTTTTATTAACATTCCAGTTGAATTCGAAGAGGCTGCTTCGAAATCTCCTACTAAAATTTAGAGGTTTCAATTTATAGTGAGTATGACACCGCTGCTGTAAAGATCTACCTATAAGTTTAACTAAAAAAATAATAATTCAATAACTATGTACAAGTCTAACCAGTTTCTTGAATAAATATAATAACTCCATGCATCTTGCGATCACTATCCCAACAAGAAAGCAGTAACTAGTTTAGTTCTAAGTGTGAAACTCGTTTCTGTATATGCTTAAGCAATTTTCCAGTTAGAAAAGAAACGAACTCGAACAACGGTCCTAAAACAGCACCCTGCGGCACACCTCGTATTTCCTCTAACCTCTTCCATCAAACAGTAATTCTGAGTGACAGGCCCGTAATTAGGCAATCGCCCCAGAACTTTACTTAATGGCGATCAATTTAAACTGGAAAATTTCACGTTAAAACAGTGATTTATCCGACAGCCAACACATTAAAACTTCGACTGAGTGTTTAATTTTTAGTCTTTAATGTTATTATTTAATATTCCGACCACCTGTTGTTTGCGTATTTTGGACTAAGTTTTTGGTTGGTGTATAGGCAGTCATGGGGATCGTTGCTGCGGTTTTGAGTCCTGATAGCCGGTGGGGTTATGTTATGCTGCGATTGATGTGATCAGTACAATCATTATGAGCGTAATGATTCTAATAAATCTGGCGTTGGAAACAGTGTTTTCATGCAAATGTCTGGTTAATTTAATAAAGACAAATGTGGGGTTTCCTGTAAGCAACTAAATTGTCTATTCGTTGTGGCAGCAAATAACAGAACATTCTTTTTACTATTTATAAAATGGGAATATGATAGCTTATGACTTTATAGCTAGCTCATACTTTTGTTGGAATTAAACTGTTCTTCGTCTCAATGTTAGCACACCAAAAAAAAATATTATGTACCTAATTACCACTTATTATGAGCCAAACAGGTGCTCATTTTCTGAATAAATACTGCCTACACAAAATAACAAGTGGAAGAAAACATTAAACGCCGGTTGATGAATAAGCAAATAGTATATTTTTAAACGACAACAGCCCTCAGCTATATTTAAATTTGAATATAAAATATTCCTTTACAGTTCAAAAGTAACTAACATACCACTTAAACTGTCGTCTTTTGAAGTTCAGAATAAACAAGTGTATCTTGAGGCAACGGAGTGACGCTTAACGTCAGACTCAAATATTTTAAACGCATCGCGACATCTCCCTCAGGGGTGGACAACATTGTTTGTAATGCAATGCAAATGTTTTAGGGAACTCGTGCGACAGACTAGGGTGCGGGGTTCGGGGAAGGTATTGTTTATGGTCTGATAACATGTTTGCTTATAAATTAAATGTTATTGACGTTTATCTTTAATCTTGAAGATACTGAAATGTCATTTATTGAAATCTGTCTTTTTCTTTTTAGAGGCAAAAGAAATGACTTCAGCTTATTTTCACGCACGTGTATTAAACTTAGTCAAATATATTTATACACATTTCCCTATAAAGTCCAGTTAAAAAATCGTAGTGAGTAATCAAAGTAAACAATTTACCAGAAAACTACTAAATTCACTTCAAATTCATTAACAGAAAACAATAAAATGACATTGAAAAGTAAAACCAACTGTATTTAAAAGTTGCGCCGTATTTTGCCGAGCGGTGGCGGGGCAGCCCATCAAACTCGCGACGTCGGCGTCGTGGCTGACTAGAGACATGCCCCCGCTCGTCAAACATGATAAGTATTCACTCAAAATTTCACTACCCGGCACAAATGTAGGCGAATTTTTACTTAGGACGAAAATTTATTTGTGCTTGGACAAGCTTAGTAACTGGCGGTCGTCCATTCTAAGTCAGAGACAGTTTTATCATAGATTCAGTTTTTTTAATGTCAGTAAAGGCAGCATAGTCTATCATGATAAACGGTATTATTTTATCAATCTTAAAATTTTGTTTGTAGAGCTTATTACAGATCAGATAAAAGAGAAAATTATTTTGTAAAAAAAGCAAAAACTCTAATTTATGTACATTTGTGTCCCATCATATTTGCAGTCCGCGGTCTACAAGCAACAAGACGGCGGCTCGCATATCGAGTTAGGGGCCGAATGAATACTTTATTATACATTTATGTTTTATGAATATTTTCCTAGCTGTATTCGGAATAGCCTCCGCTCTGACAGCACGACAAGTACCATTTAAAGTGAGGGGATGAAATGTAACCACGGAATTTCTTGCTTGAGAGAAGTTATTTTATGTAGTCGGAGAAAGCAAATAAATTACTTGCTTATTCCAAGTATAAATGTCACGAAATTTAATATTAAATATCTTTAGCGTTGTTTTAAAAAAACATGTTTTATAATGAAATATCCGTAGTTATCTTGAAGTTTATTTCAGCGTTTATTGATTTCTTTAACCGAAATTGATTTTGGTTAACACAGTATTCGTGATAAGAGCACCTCTAGTGTTTCTGAAATAAATGAAATAACAAAGAAAATGAAGATACGGACGCTCAGTAAATGCATTTCGGGGTATAGGTAACACTGTAACACTGTATTGTTGTTTTAGAATGGAATCTAACAGCATTGGTTTCTGGTTCAGATTCTATGATTATTGGTTTTCGTATAACAATAGTGGTTGGGAGTGTACTATCGGGTCGTGTGCATAATATGATTGGTATTGCGACTATCTTTTTTGCCGAAGAACCTCATAATTCCTCTATACCTACTACGAGTAATATTATAAAGCTGAAGGGATTTTTTGCTTGTTTGAACGATTTTATCTAAGTTTTTTCTAAACATGATACCGGCGTTACAAGTTCACTGTATAAGTTATACATTGCAAGTTTAATAAAACCTTCCACCAGATTTCTCAATTTATGTTATCTTTAGAAAATTACATGATAGCATAATTAAAGTACATATGTATATTATAATGAATAAAATACAATGTTAATCACAACACCTACATTGGTATTGGTATGCAATGTAAGCAGAAAAAACCCAACAAATTCAATAATATCAAGGCTTGTTAATGCTTAGTAAGTCATAATAATACCTACTCGTATTATACGGCGCGATCTACATCGTTGTATATACCTAGAAATAATTATGACTTGCCTTTACTACATTTAGGTAACTCGTAATTTTTAGTTAGTTTATGTATATTGTAATATTACTGCATTGATAATACAGTGTTAGAAACAAAAATCTCCATAAATCCAGCAAGTGCGCGGTCTGCCGATATACTGCTCAATTCATCTGTGATAATCCCTACAACCGCGGCGCATGCGAGTATTATTCAATAACCTAAATATCTAATGCGAAACTGCGGCTTCACCCAAAACCGCATTCAAATTAGATGATAATACTGAATATGAATACATTATTTGCAAAATCCAAATATCAAAATTCAAAACAGTTTGACGCGTATTAATTAACGAGGCGTCCGTGTTATCGCAGCGTTGTGCCTGACTGCAACCGCGACTGTTGGTGGCTTGCAATTATGTGTCGCGTCAACTTTATGTTATCGGTGACATATGAACGGGAAGTTTCATGTTGAAAATAATTTAGAATCCGGAGTTAATCTACAAATGTTCAACTTGTTTCAAATAAGCTTTGGGAATATTCTACAGATTGATTTATATTTTATTCGTAGGAATTTATGTGGCATAAGGTAAAAAATATTTTGCCAGCTATTATTTGTTATGAACATTAATACAACACATATGTATGTACAATGTTTTTGCTTATAATCCCTAATTCCTTAAAGATTGGATTTTATTAGAAAATGAAACAGTTAATATTAAGTTAGAAAATAAACGCAATCTAAAAGTACGTCGCATTAGAATTAGTCAGCAGAAAATTCGCGGTCCCGGCTATCGATGGTTATCAGCAAACCGTATTGTCCGCGAGGCAGCAGCTCGGCTAATTTCCGATTAATCTGTCCATTATTTAACCTCTGTTTAGCGAGCGCCGGATTAGGTGCAATCAACCGTAGTTGTTAGCCATCATTTAGTTATACATACGTATGAAATGTCCGGTTTCGTGAATCCATTAATAATTTCAGTCATTGAATTTTATGCGAATATTAAATATTGTAACGTTATGCTGTATAAACAAATTCCTGTGGGAATATTGTGTGTGAATCCTCCATTATATTGTTATGGCTGTCAGTTACTACCAAACTATGAAATTATTACACTAGTATAATGTAATACTTTATTAGGTTTATCAACACGTTTTACTTTACATATTATTCGTATTACGCCAGTATTAAATTTCCAACTAGTAAAAGTAACGTTTCGCCCGTTCTATGCAATTAAATCTATCTTTAATGACATTACACAAATACAAGTTCTGAATTGTAACTAAATTCACCCTCACACTGACCCCAAACTAAAATACATAAATCATAACACCAACTCCTTAATACTGCAAAATCAAAAATGCACAGCTTCCCTTCCTCACCCCGTCACGTTAAGACTATCAAAATTTGCATACTTATAGCTGCGTGCGTTCAAGTGCAGCTGACGTGTTCCCAGTTAGATTGCAGTGCTCCTTTTATCGCGAGGTGAAAGGGGAATATAGTAGTGGGATTAAAAATATATAAAAAAGGTAGAGGAGACATGTAGTGGAGTGTTTTTTGTCGTATAACAGTATAGAAGTAGGTACTATTTTTATTTCTGTGCATCATCAACATTCTCCTGCCGTTATCCTAAATTTTATTTCGGGGCACAGCATGTTGCCGTCTCTCTTCTATCTGCCATCATCTCACAAGTAATATTATTTCTAGCCATAATTTAACTTTCACAATCATAATTTCATTTAATTTGCAGCATCCGGTAATCTCCAATATCAGTAGAATTCTGTTGCAACTTCATAATAAAAAAAAACATAGAGGCCCTGCTGATACAGATTTCTTAAGAAATAAGTAGGGCTTATCTAACTGATTGTTCTACATTCCTTCTTATCTCATTAACTTAAATACATAATCTCGTATAAGTAAATAAAAATATTTTACTTTGAATTATTGTTGAAGATACTGGTGTAACGCTGATAAAATAACAAGAATATTTAAATATAAAATTAAATGTCAACTGCAGGAGGCTGAGCAAATCAATTGAAACATTTAAAATTGCAACTTTTGTATCGAGTACGGTCCAATGATTTTAATTAAATTTCAGAATCTCATGCAATGACTTGTACGGGGCGCAAGATAACTAACTCTTTTGTTTTCTTATGAACGTGGTTGTAAAAGTAGAAGGTTTTCTTTTATTGCATCATATGCAAGTTCAATGGCAAGAAACGCAACATGGGAATAGATTGCTATCAATTTGGATTGCTCGTTTCTCCCTTGCAAGAAGACAAGAGGACTACTTTATTCCATTGCTTTCCTATCATTGTCTTTGATTTCTAGATAAAGTCTCATTTCAAATCTGAACTCGTGGTTGTCTTAATCTGTATCATTAATAGAACCAGTTGATGAGTTTTACGTGCACATTTTTCGATTAGATTATATTAGAAAAGAGAAGATTATATTAGAGTAACCAGCATACTCTTTTACCTCTTTACATAAAAACCATGAAAGTACAAACAATATCAGTAAAACAGAAGCTTCGCGTCGTTTCTAAACATAAAGGTAACACTCCCGTATGGAAACCGTTAGCTCTTCCCTTGGAAATTAAAAATTGAACACAAAATGGCTACAGCTAGGAAAGTGTACTCTCTAGTGTCTATGTACGTGATAAACATAGTAATGTGGGCTTGTATTAAAGGAATTATGTTTTTTTTTCTTTTAGCTCTATTTAGTGTAGTAAAAATATAAGAAAGCAACCGTAAAATATAATACACCAAAAACATGACCCAAAGAAACACAACGTAAACTCCTTTCTGGTTGGTTAAAACGAAGTGGAGTGTAAACTACGAAGAATTGTGTTTCGGAAAACATTATATACTGAAAATTGTAATCCCATTTACTTGAATATTTTACTATAGGTCCATTTACTTTATGAGTCGTGGCAGTAAAAGCGCATTTTTCAGTCAGTGTGCACATTGTTTTCTTGCAACAATAACAATATATCAGCTGAGCGAGTCACGGACGTACACTGGCCGACACGCTGCCGTACACAGTCTTATGATTAATTGGACTTATTTTATGTGTATTTTTATTTGCAGTAGTTTTAGACAAATGTTTGAGTGATGATGAAGGATGATGAATTTATTTCACAAAGCTTTGTTTAAGAATACAGAAAATAATTCGTAGAAAAAATCAGATATTTACATTCCTTATAGCACAAATAGTTTGGACTTCGTATCTTAAGTCATGCGCATAATATACATCTGAAATTGCATTTAAAACGATTTGGATGCATATAGACCGTAAGTGGAACCGGATCAGAATTCAAAACGGTATTTTGAACATTTCAAGACTATCAAATTTTATGTTATCGAATCTTTAAAGACGCGCTATGGTTTTGTAAAAACTTGGTTTAGAAATATTTAAACGCATTTTGGATTATGCAGCTGGCTATAGTTTAATGATTAAATATTTTTTTTTCCATTATCTTTATATTATCTGTAGGACCGTAAAATATCCGCTTAGTCTTCGTATCGCTCAGAGCTCTCATTGTCGAAGAATGAAAGCAATGCTTCAAATGGTGTTAAACTCAACGTTTGTCCATCATAGAAACAAAAGGCATTGCCCAAAACGCCCTCTCTTCACCAATGCCTATGTAGTTTTAACACTTCCCATATGTTTTTGTTTATAGTTTACATTATTTTATTATGATGATGATGGCATCCAGGCCGATTGTCGGCTACGGCGGCCGTTCTCTTTAATTGAGATGAGCTAGCTGCGCAGGACACATGCACGGGTGAATCAATCACCAACTTCCAGATTTTATTATAATCCATTTATAAAACGCATAGAACTCATAGCTACAGATTATGAACTAAAATGATAAAAAATCTCATCACAAACATGCAATCTTTCTCAACTACCACAATATACGTAGCAAAAATAAAAATGCAACAAAACACACGAAGTTGTTGCCGTCTAGTTTCACGCACCATGTACTGCGTCTCGCATGCAAACTGCATTATCAGCCTGATGCTGCTGAACCAGATAAATTCTATTTTATTAACTGATAATGCCTTTTGTTTTGATACTTCAGACCCTTTACGTAATGGGTTTTGTTTTAAAATTGTCTATCTTTTAACAGAGTTTATTTATAAAGTTAAATGCTACTTTGAATAGGTATACTTGCAATAGGCAAAGATGCACAGTAAAGTGTCTAATGCTTTTAAATCTTTAACTGTTATAGAAAGTAGTGATTTGCTAACATATAACTAGAGATTTCGGGTTGATATTATGTTAATAATAAACTGAGTTGAATAGATAACACAGGCAGTTGATTATATTCTACCCTTTTTTTTTCAGGTATGTGTTTGCTCACAACTTTAAACAAGGCATCTCATTTAACTTGTAAGTATAAAAAAAATACAAAAAAAATTAACCGACTTCAAAAACACTAAAAAGTGAAAAAAAAAAAGCTTTTAAGTACATTGCTCTAGAAGTCGGTGTCAAGAAGTTGCAACTGTAATACTGTATTTATTTGGAAAGAAACCTCGGAGTAATCGGTGTACATACATTAAAAAAAACATACCGGCCGAATTGAGAACCTCCTCCTTTTTTTGGAAGTCGGTTAAAAATCTTATACATAATTGCACATATAACTGTATATTAAGGCCAAAATACTTGTCTTCCACCAAATTTAACAACAACACATGCTAATTAAATAACTAGCCTCCGTAGAACAATCTGCTAATGTATTAATTTAATTGTAATTAGCTTACACATGTCTGACAAACACGCGGACATAATTCCCACAGTGTTAGTAAACAAGCGCCAGCTGCGATCGTAATCGTAACACGAATTACGACTTGTGACTCATCTTGTCGCTGTGATTACTTCATGCGTAGTATATGTAAGATATCATGAAAAGGAAGCTCGTTGCTAAGAGAAAGCCGCACAGATCGATAGATTATAAGGTTGAAAAGCTTGGCGCGTCCCGTCCGTGGATGCCATGAACAGTTACTCCATGTTTCAGACGGCACGTTAAATTGGTGGGTCGCAGATGTCATTTGAATATCTTTGGCAGTCGTTACGGGATAGTCAAATGAAGGGAAAAAAAAGATCTGACAACCAGATTTACCGAGGGGTATCAGGTTGCCCAAGTAACAGGATTTCAGACTTCAAAATCCAGTTTTCCTCAAGAGGTTTTCCTTAATTTATGTCCAAGATATACTTGGAAAGTACAGACGCCAACTAACCAAGCTACCTGATACTGTCAAATCTTCCCAATCAACTTTGAACCATTTGCTTCAGCGATAAAGTTGATTAAGGAAATTTGACAGATTTGTTGTAACTTGATGTGCTCTTTCTTGCTGGCATGATCATCATGTAATATCAACTTATGAACATGTACAAACTTTGCATATACTACACCTCAGAGATACCACACGCATTATTCACGGTATGACACGATATTCGTCTCATAGGCCGTGTCTTGCCTCATTTTTCGTCACGACAGTGTACAGCAGTAACATTTGTAGGGGAATGTATACCCTGACTTATTGTGCAGGATTTTATTAGTATGCTGCGGTGCAAATGTATTTTTTACGTCTTACTAAGGCTGTATGTATATGTAATATGTGGCTTGGTGTGTATAAAATAAATGTACAAGTATATTGCAATAAAGTACAGAAGTCTAATAGGAAACGGCGTATAATTTTGTTAGTAGACGAGGTATATTAGATATACGAAACATATTGCTGACTTCTTGGCGTAATTGATTTTGACAATACTAGTGCAAGCGCAAAATTTCAAAGTTTCAGTATCATATACCCACACGCCATTAATCAGGCCACGGCAGTAACCTGCCGGTAACTCGGCAGTAGCTCGCCCGTATCCCGGCAGTAGCCGAGCCGTCGTGAATAAGCTGTTTGGCATCATTGGGTAAGCGATATTGGTAATTGGACGTGGCTAAAGGCAGTGTCACACAGACGTCTCTATCTAGTCTTCCTACAGAGGTGTCCTAATTTGCTACCATCCGTGTTCGGCAGCTTTAATCCAGATAGAAGTGTAAGTAAAAATGCGAGCGTAGAAACCAAATAAGGTGGCCTGAGATGAACATAATATAACATATGTGTAGCACATACTTTAAGATGGTTACTTAAACAATTCGACGCAAGATCAGTTCAACCTCTAGTACAAGATCGAGTTGCCAAAATAGCTCTGAAAATAGTAAAACAAACTGGAACACTGAAATACAGTTAACATTAACACGCTCCGCCTCACAGTCACAAACACGTAAAAACTTTAATACTAAGTCACTCGCTTACAAAATCAATCGGAGCGCAACTAACTCGGCTCCCAACTAACACACGAGTATAGTTTGAAACATGTTCTCAAGATGACACGAGCCGTTCAAAGTTGGCTTAATCACTGTCATAATTCAGCGTAAGCCGGGTCGGGTCTAGCTTATATCGGGTCGATCGAACTACTCGGATTTGTATATTCATGTTCTGTATCGTTTTGAACAGGCGCTTGCTAAAGGCGATATCGATTACTCTGGGGTAGTTGGATACCAGAATCATGTCTCGATTTAGTCTGTATTAAGATTTTCTGCTTCAGAAAGCTTTGCGAAGGTTGATTAATTATGGTAGTTCTTTGGTTGGTTACAGCTCCCTGGTTTATGAGTCACTACATGACTACAATTTTGTCTTCGCCGCTATCTATGGCAAAGATATTGTTTAAGAAAAATATTGTTTCAAACCAACAGAAGGACATGTGTTGCTGGGGAGTTTGTTGCGCCACTTCTTCTTCCCAGCAAAATATAAGGAAGTGGTGAAGGGTGGGCGTTTCGGAGGCTGTCTTCTGTAATTTTTGACGTTCAATTGGTATTTAACAGGTAAGTTTGAATAATTAATGATTTTGAGTTTGAAAGTATAAGGGATTTTTATTTTCTAGGAAGCTGTCCCAACCGTCGTCAATTATTCTGTTGTGATAATCTGTTATTATTTCGCTTTTAATCGGATGGATATCAAAGACAATGCTATGTTCACCCAATCAGTGAACTGACTGTTCATGATAACTTTGTCGACTGTATTTGAATTCCAATCTCAGCTGATTACTTGAATACAGGATTGGGTACAATATTTGCAACACACAGCTCAGCATACAAGCAATGTCATTCGACTTCGCTCGCCAACAGATAAAGCAGCCGTCCTGCCAACATTACGGCTGTAATCTGTGGACGTATGCGTCTCGACGCTTTGTTTGTCTGTCTGTGTGTCTGTGTGTTTGGACAAGTTATTAGCATGTTATCTGTGTTTGTGTACGAACGTAGCTCCTACCACTCCTTTATCAATGACTCGATGCCAAATTTTGAATATACACGTATTTAAGATACTAAAATAACACAGCTGAGTAAAATATTCCAAAAGTTGTTTTTTTTTAACAAATAATGAATTTATAACTCCAGATAACGTAGGTAGACATAAATATACCCCAAACATCCACAATGGCTACTACCACTGTCCTAAATAAAACATTCATCAAAAGTAAATTATAGACATAAAAAAGGTAATTTTCTGTTCGACTTACTAACTAGAAGAGCATTGAACTCCAACAACTAACTACACACAAGAACAACTTGACACGTGTTCAAAATTTTATTAATAAACCTTCAGAATGGAGTGATAAAAAATTTAATTCAAAATTACGGGTTTTGAACGCCGGCGACAGGTTAAACCTTGGCTGTAACTTCCCATAGAATTATTAACGAGTACCTACCTACCGGAGTGGAAATCAGTGCCCTCTAGACATTCTACAACCTGTAATTAGGTATAATTAGTAGGTACTTATTTACAAAATCTTTGGTTTAGTGTCAATAAATAGTACTTGAGTGTTGCTTCGATTAGGTAATCATAGTTGAATATTAGTTAGGCCTGTTATTAAGGTTCAGTTTGTTTTCTAGACATCTAGATTATAGGGATAGCTAGAACTTTAAGGTTTTCAATTAGACTTCATATGTCTAAACACACTACTTAAACAAAGGGTTTGAAGATTTATACTTGATTAGTAAAAGGTAAAATTAGGCGTCTTTGTCACCAAGAGCAGGTACATCAAAATTGAAAAACTCCGTTATGTTCACATTTTTCTATTTCCGTAGAAATTAAAAGCGAAGGAAAAAATATCATCATTAAAACATAGTGATCACATTTTCCTTTGATCTTGCGTTCGTTGCCGTCGGCGGCGCCTCAGAATTATACCCAACAAAAAGGGAATTTCAACAAAAAGTAATTAAATGTGTCGTGAATCGAACACCTCGGTGCACCTTGTGTTTCTCACGGTACACAAATTATACACAATTATACAGTACACAACCCGGAAAGTTTCAATGTACACGGAACGCTGAGACGAGTTTAATTCCGGCTACATTTTATGTGGATGCTCGTTTAGGACGAACACGGTAATGTTCTCGAATTATATAAAGAATATAAAAGAAATATATTTTTATCAAGTGGACGTTATTCGGCATAATTTGATATTAGCAATTATTAACTAAGTATTTAAAATTAGGCCTTTTTTTCATAAAAACGATAATCATAAGTTGTTTCATAAGCTACGAAAATTTCTCCATTTGAATCCATAAAGTTTAAATGAAAAAAGAAAATACGTATTTAAAACAAAGTAAAACACAATTTCTGAAACTCCATTTAACCCCGTTGTTGAATTAACTCTAGCCTCCAAACTGATCAAATGAAAGCCTTTCACAAGACCAGCGAGTCCCACAATCCTTCATTAATAAAAATGCATTTATATGAAAAAAAGGTCAAGCTTGAGGAAACTTACAATACGCAGTAATAATACTTTGTAAGAATTCTATCGAGCGAGAAGTCTTACAGTGGTATTCTCTACAGTTGATTGGAATTAAATTAAAGTTTCTTGTGAATGTAGCGGTGTTGAGGAGACTGCTGATATTGTTCGTGTGGTAAATTAATGGAAATACTTATTATTATTCTTTGATTAAATTTTTCTAAGAACAATTACAATATCCTCAGTCAACAAGATGCAATGTTGAAATAAATAAGTACAATGAAATATATTTACAGAATCAAGAAAGTTGCAACATTTTTAAAGACTAATCGAATAAACTACTTAGTTTTCTATACCCTATAAAAGCTCTAAGATTCCTCCACATAGTCACACAATAGCCACTGAAGAGGAAAAATATAATAGCAGCAAGTCGCAACTAGTTGCCCAGTCTAGTGATGTCACCGCGTGTCCCGGGAACGTTTAGAAAGTTGTCGTGCGGATAACGGGACAAATAAAATATCCGAGAGTCAACCCCTAACTATTGCGTACTAAGAGATGTTTGAGTTCGATTTAAAGATTTAGTTGGCATACGGGCTGCGGATTCTGTTAGCCTTGGGGCGTTTTTGTTTGAGTTATATCACTAAGACTGTTTGTCACTGTTCGTTGTTTAATTAATTTCCTAATAGGGATAAATGTTAGCTTGCGTTTTTAGTGCAGACGCCAGCAAATCAAGTTACCCGAAACTGTCTAGGTTTTCCAATCAACTTTTAACTATATGCTTCAGCGATAAAGTTGAAATTTTATTTAGCGAATTTGACAGATTGTAGATTGATGTGCTGCCGTCTGTATATAACGTTTATATCTTATTTATGTTGAATATGAATATACATTAAAAGGCGAGCTAGCAAGATAAAGTTGGTCATGTTTATTTGTTTTCTTTCCATCGTATTCTTGCAAGCGTCTCTCGAGTGCACTCCAATCTTAAATGTAAAATTCCCGAACCATATGTTATATATTTTTACGATCGCGTTTATAGACATGACAATGTCAATGCCATGAAGCCGCGAAGTATCTGAGTGTATATAAATCTAATAGCCGCGGTTCAATCTCGGTACAGTCGCAGCGACAAAGTCGATGATGTTATGAGAACTTGCAGTTTTATACAGCATTGTACAACGGTGTGTGTTTGGTGTGACGAGGTACTTATAAGAGCGAAATCAAAATAAGATAGCGAGTGCTTATGAGCCAAAAGTTTGCTCAAATATTTCGATTTGGATAATTGAATGTAATATAATCTTCTTTTTAAAAAAACATGTAATAAATGATAAAGGTAATCCCAACATTCTATGATAATGATAAACTTTAAGTTTAACATAATTAAGATCGGCAAAAAATAACCATAATTCACAAAATAAATAGTTTTAATAGACACACAATAAAAATATAAATAGGAAAACTCAATGACTTGTCTGAGAAGGGACGTAATAACCGCGAACGTTTAGAAGCTCGTCGTGCGGATAACGGGACAAATAGAAATATCCGCCAATACAGGGTTCTGACCGAGGTATTTCGTGTTTTGTTCACTTTTTTGTGAATCAGTTGAAGATTTTGTGGAAACTGTTGACTTTTTTTGCAAAGAAATAAATTGTTTTTAGGAGGTGATATTTTTTCTGCTGATTGTAAACCTGAAGATGAATAACATGCTATTTTTAATGGTATTTGACTGAATTTGTACAAAACTGTTGCAAAATAAGCTCTATTTAAATAATGCTATTATGATCCATTTATTAAAACATGCCTTGCAATTGAAATGTTTACTCAAATAATTGAAACGGCTGTGAAAACGAATAACATTTTTTTTTCAATAGTGGCTCTACGATAAAGCGTTGCCACAAAAACATTGCAAAATAACTCTTAAATTTAATTTAAACAATACGTGAAAAATATTTGTTCGCAAAACATCAGGACAGTTGAAACATTTCACTGTATTTATAATGTAAATCCGACGCGATGATGTATAAACCGACAAATATCCGCCGACACTCAGAAACGGTGTTAAATACGATTTTATACTCAAAGAGAATTATTATTATTATTCAAAAAGTTGACGTTTATATGTGAAACAAGTGAAAGTCACAATAAGTTTGTCATTTGTCGTGAGTATTATTATTTTACAAAGTTAAATCTTGCTGACATCTAGATATTTTAATGATCATGTGCCTAAAATAAACTTGCGTATTAAATTGAATGTCATTGAATTTACATAATTTAAGGACTTTATACTTGACTGTTATAATAAAACGAAGTAGGTATAAGTACTTAAGGAATAAAATTATGATAAGTTTTGAGTAGGACATTCGCCATAAGAAATCGACTGCTGCTCTATGTATTTTTGAGTGCCATTCTCAAACGACGGTACAAAGGTTTTTTATACTTAACCCAGGCATAATCCAGCAACAGCAGTCCAGCAACGAGATTTAAATCCTACGTCGCCACATCTTTACATTTTTCCCGGCGTTCCTCTGTATCTGTGGTGTGGCGCAAAATGTCCCGGAATGTTTGCAATGCGTCGCCGCACTGCGCCTCCCGTATCCGCTGCGTGCAGTTAGTGCGGATATCCTCGGATATTTATGAACGGACAACGCGACCACTGGGCCGTGGGTGATTTAAATCGTCCTTGTTGCGTTTCGCGGTCGTTTGACGGTAAATTAACCGGGATTGCCAAAATATTCCTTGGTTTGTGAATGAGGCCCGTGTTATTTTATGTACCTAGGTCTTTGCTTAATTTTTTCTCGCATGTAACCCTAGCCCTTTATACTTTATTTACCTAGGAAAAGCATTAATGTATATGTGCCATAAAATACCTTAGATAGTGATTTGTAGTTGGAATAAACAGCTCAAATCCGCTCTGAAATCAGCGTACAAACAGTGGGTGCAAACACGTGTGACGTCACCGCCTCAACTCCCTGCTGCGAGGCGAGTCAACATGCATGTATGGGGGACCGATACTCATTGTTTTGAAATTATCACTGAAAATTATCGATTGTTAGTTCTTGCGTTATGCCGATAATAGTGCAATGCGGCCATAATAATTATACCGGTCGTCTTGTTGACCCGAGTGCTGGAAATTTAAAAAGGGGGATAAAATGAAAATGACAAGATGAATGTGTGAGATAACTAGAGACATAGAGAAATGGAAGCAGAAAACATATTGCCGACTCCTAGTAAAAAGTTTTTTTGTTTTTATTTTTAAAACTCAATCTTCTAAAATCAAACTCATCCTAATTTCCTTTGTCCTTAGGCGTTCATGCAAAGTCTTGTATGTTATGCTCAATATTTTTATGACTGGGTTTGTATGAAGTTTGTATAATGAAAAGTTTTCTTCAGTGTATCCCTTTGTTTAATCTTTATTAAGTGATTAATAACGCAGCAGGATACCGTCTTCTTTCCTGCAGGCTGTGAGAGCATGACTAAGTGGCACAGACAGACACTATCCCTGAGATAGTTGAGTCACGGCGACTTGAGAGCTGTCGAGTGGCGCCTCGCCGGCCCGCGCATTGCGGCCATGAAAACAGAGATTACTGCTTAGAATATAATTTAGATAGTTATTTATTGATGGGTAAGGTGGTGAGATGATACATGAGGTATTTAGGAATCTTCTGTTTTAATGTTGTTGTGTATAATTTTTGATCTATCGCATTTACCAAGTTGTACATAAAAACACTGGAATTCGTATTTTATTGATATGAAAAATTCAAGGATTTGTTGGCTTTGTATCAACATGGTATTAACTGAACAGTACCTGCCTTTAAATTAAATTGATTTGGTTAGTTTTAGATTAAAAATGTATTAATTTGCCTAAATATTTTTCCAAAATTTTCCTTGATGCTCTAAAATTGGATGTTTAAGGCAACAAAAAAAAAATCTAATTATCTAAAGTGTTTTTCAAGGAAAATTTCTCTTCTAATATTTTTCAGCTACAATTTAGAATCTCTCATCTCCTGGCACCATGAGTCACAGCATCATGGCGCGCCATAAATTGTGAATAAACATTATTATTATGGGGGCCATGATCGCTGCTGTTATCACTCGACGTGTCTCTACGTGTATACATATTTGCTGGAAGCTGCGAATGCTTACTCATGCTGACACAATATTATTATTTAAATAGCTTCAGAGAGCAGGGTGAATTAAACATTCGTTGTTCTATCAAAATACTAATTTTGTAGTGAAGTTAAAAGCCTTATAATTCAATTTTTGTAAAAGTCATCAATCATGAAAAATATAAGGTGTAAATATGCCAAGTTTGTTTTCATATTGGAATAAGATCCAATCCGATGTCCTGTAGATGTTCTACAATAACGTGATTTTTTTTAGATTATGTAGGTATGTAATTGCTAAATCACAAAATTTGCTCTATTTCGCTGGATGGTTCTTATAATTTGGTAATATTTACACACAAAAAATTAAAGGTTAAAAAGCTCAAATAAAAAATACAAACCAGCAAGAACATCCGCACATAACTCACACTAGCGCAAGACATTTAATTTTCATTTGTGAACAAATACAAAATGAATGCTTACCTAACATTAATTTATGCAAGCCAAGCGGTCCCATTCCCGGGGGGAAATTAAATCGTAAATATTAGAAAAATAATTATCACGAGCTGTAGGTACTTGTGTACTGCGGCGGGTGTTCTGATTTGTAGCGTTATGGTGATGGGTTATTGTTAGCGATCTGTGATTTTGGAGAGCTAAATTTGAAATTATTGTTGCGATTATAAAATTAAACGGTTTTTTTTTTAAACAATCCTTTTACACGCACACTTTGATGGTTTCTAAGTGTATCATGGAGACCAATGACTAATTAAAACTGAAGGAAAACATCTCGAAGATAACTGAACTATGAAGTCTGAAATCACCAACCGGCATTGCTCAATTCTTCCCTGTGTTTGAGGAGGCTTGGGTCTAGCAGTGTGACGTTAAAAAGGCTGGTGATGATGACAGGCTTAGATAATAATTACCAAAGTAATTAAAATAACGACACTTTATGCAGGTTGTTTCATCAACTCATAATAACATCCAGATATTCTTCTAAAGTATAACATTATGGGGGTTTTATTGGTATCTTAGTAAACAACAGCTTTTATACGTATCAACAGTAACAATTACAAGATATAAAAAGCTACGTTTTTATAAGATAGAGTGAAGCGAATACTTTTACGGCTTTCCTTTAAATAACCATAACAACGAGCAGTTTAATGCTATTTTAACTGCCGCAGATATTACTGTTTATGGAAGCTCACACCTATTATACCTGGCGTTTGACGCGCGATTAATATATCGCTTCTCGGATATTGAGAAAAGAGTATTATTATGAACAGTCTTATACTCTATTAAGTTGTGGACCTATTAGCCTTTTTACTGTGCTTTTACTCGCATACAACCACGAAATATGACAGTATATAAACAAACAAAAAATCAAAAATAAAGCACAGTATTTTAGAAGCTACACATACAAAATAGGTCTCATCTCAAAGTATAAACCATTACTTCACTAAGAAAATGCTTTAAAATTTTGCTAAATAAATAGATATTGTTGTACTTGACTGTACAGAAGACCGATGGCTTACACATATAAACTTCTATAACCTATCTTATCTAACTTAAATATTTTTCACACTAAATTATCTACGTCGATGTATCGTAAAAGAATCTAGCAAACATCAAATACATAATGATCGCATTACCTTTTTGTATGTCGCAATAAAAAAAACCGTAGGTCTTATCGTGGTCCACCAAACCAGTTTTTTTAAATGTTTATATTTAAACTATAACGAAAAATCAATACAATTGCATATTATATTTAACGAATTAATTAATGAAAGTAGTATATTTACGAGGCGCACAGACGCGCGTCGCGACAGTTATGGCCAATAACATTACAATATGGACTGAAGATATTATTATAACTACATAATATCGTATATTATAATTAACGTGTTGTGTTATTAATGACGTAACAACTATTTGGGCTGATATTGGGATGCCATTGTTAGATATAGCTTTGTATTATAAGTAAATTAAACTCCACTATTTATTCCAAACCGTGTCTTCAAAGGCATTGGCCCTGGCTGGAGGCTTTAACTACTAAGTATCTACAGGGATTGTCCGGTTAAGCAGTGAACAGCCTCTCTAGGTTGAACTGCGAGATGCCATTCACAAAAAAAGTCAAACGCATGTTAATACATTTTAAAGCAAGTTAATGCTTTTTTGGCTTAAACTATAAAGAAAATCAGTCTAGAATTAAATTTATTAAACCCACCAACGAGAACAAAAATCCCTAAACTCCGGAAAAATATAGGCACATGAGTCTCCCACTATCAAAACATTGGTATCAGCCGTCAAGCGTGCGGACATTAATAGGCACTAACAATACAATATTGGTGCCGATAGCGCATAGCGAGCGCGCCGCACTCAATCGATGCGCCTTATTGCGTGCGCTGCACAGCGCACGCCGCTTCTGGTTTTAACTTATTCTGTGTTTGTATTGGTATTGGTGCTGGGAATAATACGGGTAAGTGTATGTTGATGAAGGTTTCAGAAATTGCCATTCATATTTATGTGTGTAAAAATAAATCGTGGTGGCCTAACGGTTAAAGAGCCAACCTCTCAAGTGTGAGGGCGTGGGTTCGATTCCAGGTCGGGCAGGTACCAATGCAACTTTGCTAAGTTTGTATGTATATACAAACTTAGTAAAGTTGCATTTCTAAGTATATCGTGGACACCAATGACTGTGTTTCGGATGGCACATTAAACTGTAGGTCCCGGCTGTCATTGAACATCCTTGGCAGTCGTTACGGGTAGTCAGAAGCTAGTAAGTCTGACGCCAATCTAAGCAAGAGGTATTGGGTTGCCCGGGTAACTGGGTTGAGGAGGTCAGATAGGCAGTCGCTCCTTGTAAAACACTGGTACTCAGCTGAATCCGGTTAGGCTGGAAGCCGACCCCAACATATTTGGGAAAAGGCTCGGGAGATGATTTATGTGTGTCAAAATATATTTCTTTTGCCTAACAAGAGGGCTCGAAACGAATATTGAAATATCAATAGCATTATTTTCACCACCATCAACACGAATACCAATAAAATCAACACGCCATAACAAGCAGGTGTCACAAGTGTCCGACACACGCGACACTCCCCTTACTTACGAGATGCAACGTGCTCGTAACAGCCAATCATAAATCAGACAATAATGAAGCCTAACTCAATAAGCCAATCATGAGGCTGCTGACGTTACGGCTCACACATGTCGCAGGTAGGGTTGGCAAAATATAATATTATAACAGTATTAAATAATATTGATTAAAAAATAGGTAACCTTCATTACATGTCATATACCTAATGAACTTATATAGCTAGTCATTTTCATGAGCACCTGCTAATTTAACCGTGAACATACCAAAACAAAAATGTGTTCATGACTATACTATATGTATATATATAATTGTTACATATACCTATTGGTATATTATTAAAAGAAGACCAGATTTTTGCAGTTCGAGCTATGCCTTTTAGCCAAATTAGTATCTCTTGTAATGCCAACTAAAATATGGAAACAATCCATGCATACGAAATAATTCCTTTGACTTTGATACCTATATTTCGAGTTCAAATTTTATATTAAGGTGCTAAACATTCTTCCAGCACCAATAACCCTGGCAAGCTAGCTGTTGATTATCGAGTGACAATTAGCGGCAGACGCCGTCAGATGGCGCGCGCGTTATTGTCATGACGTCAGACCGTATGGTCTATATTGAAACTATCCGTTCCATTAATATGAGTGATGTTTAATTTACGACGTGATTGCTATAGATTCAAACATTAGCTTAAATATAATAATTTAAGGCTGCGATTTTGACCGGCTTTCGCTCTGAGTAAGTATCCTGAAATGTCACTATTGGGTTTTAAATTAGGTAACCATGCTTACCAATATAGTCAACAGCTCATATTATAAAGCTTTTAAATTATAATTAAACACTAAAAGCAGAAAATATATCGCCCAAGCAGCCAATACAAAACCAGAATCTCACCGCAGCGATGCTCGCAAGAAGAAAACTTTTAAAAAATTCAAGCTGGACACTTTGAAGCGTTACAAAACATTTTTCTCGAAGAAAAGACGGCGGTATCCGCACGCTGCACTATCCGCGGATTATCCGCAAAATATTTTCAATATCCGCAACTTATGTAGATACGTATCCGCCTCGGAGCGCGCAAACTTCGCCAATATGCCGGCGGAATCTGACAATACTTTTACGTGTGTTATACATTTTAAAGCGTTTCCGATTTGTTTTGCAAATTACATCGATGTATCAGTTATGCGAATATTCATTGTTCGGGTGTCTGACAAAAATTATGTCATACGCTGAAATGCATTTTTATGGTAAAAAAGTTCCGCTAGGTTACCCTAAACCCATATCGAATTCAAAATGGCGTAGGTAAATATTGAGTTATTTAAACAACATACTTATTAAAATCTGAATTGATGACAAAAGATAATTACTATATCTATTGATTAGCAAGTTCTTTTTTATTATATAGTATTTCAAAATTGAAATTACGTTAGTTTTTCCAAAAATTATAACTTATGTTTACATTAACTTACATATTTTCTCTTTATCCCGAATAAAGATCAGTTGCTAGGAATTTTAGTATAAGTAATTCATTTTATAACATTATAACCACAGATGGGTTAGGAAAACGGATAGACAATTTCACAAGCCTCGCCTCTCGGGTTTGTTTGTAAACAAAGTAAATGTGTTGCCGAACCTTGTACCTCTAAACAGATGGATAAAGTGTTATATTTCTTTGTCACTAGTATGGTAAAGGTGGTGTCAGATATACTAAACGGTTCTTGATTAACACATTAAATTAAACATGTTTCCTTTCCTTATTGAAAATTGCTTATTGCTTGCTTAATCGATAAGTTACAAAACATGACTGATGTAGATTTTTATACTGATGCATTTTTTTCTTATATACTGCACTACTTCAAATATTAATCAGCGGATTGGTCAACGCACAGTTCTCAGAGCCAAACGCTGCGAACACGCTGAAAGAAATGAATTTTAGAATTCTTGAAATGAATATGAAATCTCACTAAACCTCGTACTCATGCGCGTCTTAGAACTGCTACTATACTAGTGGCAGACATATTCGGATGATTTCATCAAATTCGTTGATGCTGATAGTTGCTTATGACGTGATATAACAGGTGTTAAGGAATAATGATCTCTTCGGCGAGCAAGGCCTCCCTCAAATTCGATTCATGCAGCGCGTTCAACTCCTATAGATGTGCTTTCACTACAGACTCTAACTTCCACATATCACCTGTACAAAATCCGCGTGGCATTACATCGCGTGCTAGCTATGAACCAGCTCCGCCGTGGTGCGGAGGTGTCGAGCGCTCACCGCAACTGATTACTGCGCGCACCGCTACAACTTGTGTTAACACTGTTACACTGTACGAGCGATCGCTCTGGCGGGACCTGGCGAAGCTGGGAATTAACAATCTTGTTGAAATTGAAAAGCGTTTTTATTTTAAAGTTGTTTTAATTTTTTCATTAAGATGTAGGTCGTTTTCTAATAAATTTGAAAATACCTTTTTCGTCTTTAAATAAAGAGCTTGACTCTTGTTGGGGCAGCTCCTCCCATTTCTGCAACAGAAGACATTTAAGGCACTTAAAATCAATGTTAAAGTTTCAACCATTTTTGTTTCTGAAAATCGCTAATAGTTTAATATGGCATTGTTAATAATATAATATGTATTATATTTTCATTTATTTTTTAATTCAGTATGATCTTGTTTTTGTGATTAGTTAGTAAAATACTTCTAATATTAGTGATAAGGGCTAGAAATAAATAAATAAATATTGTACAAGTTTTGTACAGTAATAAAGACTTTTTACGCGTAATATTGTTGTAAAAACAGTATATTTAAAGTGTGTTAGTCTGGCATCACCCTTACATAGCAAGACAAACGTTGTGGCGTGAAGACAGTGAACCGGACAGGCGTGATTAAGAGCGCGAGCTCTTTGGGTTAACTTGTTAGCGCGTTACTGAACAATGTACAGACGATTAATATTATCCGAGTTCAGTTAAAACCAAACAGGGAGCTAGTAATACTTGTTTCTAAGCACTTTCCAGTATCCTACACATTTCATAGGACCTTAGGACAGATCAGATTCTATATGTAGCGACTGCTCACACTACTATCTGTGTCCAACGTCCACAGACAAGTTAGTGAATAGCATAGAAGCCCTTGATAAGAACCAGACTGTGGGCTTATGCTTATCGCGCAAAACTTACAAAGACATAAAGAAGTTGCTCAGAAAAACTATCTAATGTCAAAAAAAATCTTTATAAAGTTTTATTTAGGTACTAAAAATGGCCGATGATACAATAGAAAATGTGATACATTATATATAATATACATACATCACTAAATACGAAATAATCAATATAACTGTGTATTAATTTTCTTAATTCAGTAGTAGTTAATCTCGTTAACATAAATAACAGGAATCATAATAAAGGTTCAGCCAGACGGCCGCGGCCGGCGATACTACATTATTGTGTCGTTAAATTGTTATGTAGGTACGGCTTTATAGAGCTATATTACTTTGTTTTAATACGAGGCTTATGTATTTTATTATTTCGTCATCTTGGTATTTATTGTACTCTTAATAAACTGCACGTTATTAATATCGCAGTAAGTACTTATTAATTTGTTGCAATTTAAATGGTTGACGTTCTACTATTATTAACTAAATAAGCATATGTCTTGACATTTTTTTATGTAATTAGTGGAACCGTTTTGTTATGTCTGCCTATTTTGTTCTACTGAACAAAAAATATTATTGTCATCACGCATCAGCCATTTGGTATCCTGAAACAATACAACACATAATTCTATCATGGTATATATCTAAGTTCTAGATATACGAAAGAAAATATTCAATTTTTTTTTCTTAAACAGCTGTAGAGGTCCATCGAGAAGTTCAAACGAGTTTTACGATCAAAACAGAGGACAAAAGTTTAGAGCGCCGTAAAACGGTCGGCGGAGACAGTAAGCTATTGCTTCCTAGGTACTCAATAAACATATAACAGACCTATAACGGGTCTCTAACCCATCGGATGGTCAGTCGTTTTATTTTTATTGACACTCAATTCCGTAGGAAAAATATATTTATTATTCATGATTATTTGGGTCGACTTTTTGGTGGATTGTGTTATATATTCAATTTATTTTGTTTTAAGAGATACATAGTTTAGTTAGGTATGAAATTTATATGAAAAAAAACTAGTTTACTAATAACTAAGTTAACTATTATATGGAAGGCCAGTGAATTGAAGAAAAGAAAAAAGAGACGGGTATGATGCCAAGTATTTTGTAATGACATTTTATCTACCCATCTAAATCTGAATTAATCTTAATTTTCTGCACCCTAATAGGGCGATGTACATATATCTAGTTATAAGCAAGTCTGTAACTGAGCTTGAGAAATTTATAAATACATTGATTATACAAGTACAGCCTGTGTAACAAGTTTTAAATTAAACCTTCCGATGAACAAAGTTGAAAAAGTTCACGAGATACGGGCTTGCAAATTGACTAATGTTTGTAGCCTAGTTATTGTAATATTGCTGAAAGTTTTTCCAATATTGTTGTTTATTCTACGGATTATTAACCCTACATATCATAAGATAACTTTAGAATTAAACTTCTCGATTACGGCCTTGTCTTTTGACTTTCTGTCAATTTGAGTGTCAATGTTAAAAAAATACTTATTTTATAGAAAGGCTATTATTTTTTTATGCGAGAAGATTTGCCTGCAATGTATCTAATTAAATTCCTGGTATAAAATATATCGATAGAAGACATGATAAGTGGTTGCGACAATAACAATAGAACTATTTGACTCGCCGCAAACTCATAACAATTATTCAAAACAATATTAATACCGGTCATGTAATAGTGGAAATACTGAAAATTTAATAACATCGCTATCTGCCGGTTATATTCATTTATCAGTGGTATCTCCTAATAGGGGTTGTATTACAATGCGTGTATTGATAACGCTGTGGTTTTTGTTCGCGGGGTGCCGGTGCAAGCGGGGAATATGGTCTGTGGATATTGTATATTCTATGATGTTTTCTGAAATCAAAAGGTAATTAATGCAAATAGTAGTAGTATAGACAACATGATGCCGTGGGGCGCCGGCTTAGAATTGCGTTCCCCCAAATCATCCCGTGGGTGTCGTAAGAGGCGACTAAGGGACAAACCGGAGGGCGGGCAGCAGCGTCCTCCGTGTACTGACCACCTTTACTGCGATCGCCAACCCGCCTGCCAAGCGTGGCGATTTAAGGCAAATCACCCTAATGACAGACACAAACACAAAAACCAGGCCCCCAGTCCCCGGCAGCTCCGCTATCCCTGGCGCGGGTAGCGGTCAAGGTAACGGCGGAGCAGGGGGTGCTAAGAATCTCCGGAAGAGATCGAGCTACCCACCCCCACGACGACTGGCCCTGGTAACACACAACATACGCACATTGAGGACTGACGAAAGGATCTGCGAGCTGGAAGAGGAACTGAGCAAGTTACACTGGGACATTATGGGGTTATGCGAAGTCCGTAGAGAGGGGGAGGAGACCGTAACCCTGAAGTCTGGTAACTTGCTCTACTACCGGGAGGGCGACCAACAGTCCCAAGGTGGTGTCGGGTTTCTCGTTCACAAGTCCCTCGTAAACAACATAATAACCATCGACAGTGTGTCGAGCAGGGTGGTATACCTAATACTCAGAATATCCAAAAGATATTCGCTGAAGGTCATTCAGGTATACGCACCGACCTCGTCACACTCCGATGATGAAGTGGAAACTATGTATGAGGACGTAAGTAGGGCCATACATAGTTCCAAAACCCACTTCACTGTTGTTATGGGGGACTTCAACGCAAAGTTGGGCAAGAAAAGCGGTGATGAGTTGAGAGTGGGGCAATTTGGGTATGGGCAACGGAACCATAGGGGACAGAGGCTGGCCGACTTTCTGGAGAAAGAGGAACTCTTTATGATGAACTCTTTCTTCCAGAAGCCGCCTCAAAGGAAATGGACCTGGTTGAGTCCCGATGGTTTCACGAGAAACGAGATAGACTTCTTCATGACCGACAAGAAACGGATATTCAGTGATGTCTCTGTGATCAACAGGGTTAAAACCGGTAGCGATCACCGAATCGTAAGAGGCTCACTGAATATCAATGTTAAACTTGAAAGGTCCAACCTGATGAAGTCTACGCTCCGACCTACTCGATCCCATATTCAAAACCCCGAAAACTTTCAACTCGAGCTCTCTAATCGCTTTGCTTGCCTTGAGAACTTAGCTTCAGTGGACGAGATCAACGACGGGCTAGTGGAAACTGTCCGCACGGTAGGATCTAAGTATTTTAGACCCTGCCGTAAAAATAGACCTCAAAAATTGACCGATCAAACTTTAAACCTCATGGCTGAACGACGCCTGCTACAGCTGCAGTCTTCCAATGATGCGAAGTCATATAGGCAGCTCAATAGACGTATATCTAAGTCCTTGCGACACGATCTGCGTCTCTTTAATACGAGTCGTGTTAAAGAGACTATACAGCGAAACCAAGGCTCCAAAGTGTTCGCGAAGGACAAGTCTATTGGGCAAAGCCAGATGACTAAGCTGAAAAAGGAGGATGGCAGCATAGCGTCGACCAAAGCAGAGGTTTTAAGCGAGATCGAGAGGTTCTATGGACAGTTATACACTTCGGTCGCAAAGTCCGTCGATAGCTTGGTAGGAGATCCAAGAGCCAAGCTATCCCGACACTATACCGAAGATATCCCGGACATCAGTCTGTACGAGATTAGGATGGCCCTGAAGCAGCTTAAGAACAACAAGGCGCCGGGCGAGGACGGAATCACTTCAGAGCTTCTGAGAGCGGGTGGAACACCGGTACTTAAAGTCCTCCAGAAACTCTTCAATTCCGTTCTGTCCGAGGGCAAAACGCCTGCAGCATGGAGCAGGGGTGAGGTGGTGCTGTTCTTCAAAAAAGGTGATAACACCCTTTTGAAGAACTACAGACCCATCACGCTTCTGAGTCATGTTTATAAGCTGTTCTCAAGGGTTATCACGAACCGTCTCGAACACAGACTTGATGACTTCCAGCCTCCCGAACAAGCCGGTTTCCGAAGAGGCTACAGTACCATAGACCACATTCATACGCTGCGGCAAGTTATACAGAAGACCGAGGAGTATAACTTGCCATTATGCTTAGCGTTTGTGGACTATGAGAAAGCCTTCGATTCGGTGGAAACCTGGGCGGTACTTGAGTCACTCCAGCGATGCCGTATTGACTATCGGTACATCGAGGTGTTGAAGTGTTTGTACAATAACGCCACCATGTCAGTCCGAGTACAGGAGCAGAGTACGAAGGCGATTCCATTGAGAAGAGGCGTAAGACAGGGGGACGTTATCTCCCCGAAACTGTTTACTGCCGCAATGGAAGACGCCTTCAAGCTCCTGGAATGGCAAGGACTTGGCATCAACATCAACGGCGAATACATCACTCACCTTCGGTTTGCCGATGATATCGTAGTCATGGCAAAGTCGATGGAGGAACTCAGTATGATGCTCGATGGCCTCGACCGGGTTTCACAACGGGTGGGCTTGAAAATGAACATGGACAAGACGAAAATTATGTCAAATTCCAATGTTGTGCCCACCCCAGTCTCTGTTGGAAACTCGGTACTCGAAGTTGTTGACTCATATATCTACTTAGGACAAGTAGTCCAATTAGGTAGGTCCAACTTCGAGAAAGAGGTCAACCGCCGAATCCAACTCGGTTGGGCAGCGTTCGGGAAATTACGCAATATCTTTTCGTCCGACATACCTCAGTGCCTCAAGACGAAAGTCTTCAATCAATGTGTGTTACCAGTGATGACTTACGGCTCCGAAACGTGGTCTTTCACTATCGGCCTCATCTCAAGGCTCAAAGTCGCTCAGCGTGCTATGGAGAGGGCTATGCTCGGTGTTTCTCTACGTGATCGAATCCGAAATGAGGAGATCCGTAGACGAACTAAAGTCACCGATATAGCCCACCGGATTAGCAAGCTGAAGTGGCAATGGGCAGGCCATATTGCTCGCAGAGCAGATGGCCGATGGGGTCGAAAAGTGCTAGAGTGGAGACCACGGACCAGCAAGCGCAGCGTAGGACGTCCACCAACGAGATGGACAGACGACCTTATAAAGGTCGCCGGAAGACGCTGGATGCAGGTCGCTTCCAACCGGTGTATGTGGAGATCTAAAGGGGAGGCCTATGTTCAGCAGTGGACGTCTTATGGCTGAGATGATGATGATGAGACAACATGAACGGGAATAAAATAAGTTTTTTTACCACGTTATTATAAAACGTGGTCTTATGAAAGTACCAGTATCATCTCTAAACCTAGCACTGAGCCTGGTACTTTTTAAAACTATTTATAATGCATAATAAGGCATTAACATATCCGCCACATATCGGCCCTTATAAGTCGGGAATAAGATTAAAAAATTCAATGGTACCCAGTTATTAGAGCAGTGAATATTTAATTTGTGCGCTGTTTTTTTTTGTGAGCCTTATCGGGTTTTCAACGTAGGTACCAAGAGTAGGTAAGTGATACCATTATATACATACACATCAAAACCGGCATTAGCAGCGACATCTGTAACATAACATATAAGAAATAGGTACTAAAGTTTACTACAAAACGTATTGACGTTGTTAAACTCTCTAAGAACAACGTAATTCTTCTTAACTATTTAACATGCAAATCCGCGGCACTGGAGCCACACAACAGCATAAGCCAGCGGTCACACTATCGTTCGGAAGGCGATTACAAGGGTCGTTTGACATTTATGTGGGTTGCGGCTAATTGTTTGTATAATCCCCACCACAGTGTTCGAGAGTCAACACCAGGCTTTACTTGCCGATGGATAAACTAGTTCTGCCTTATTTGCTGTTTTATGCTGATTTATGGAGGTCAGTGTAAGTTACGGTCAAGAGTTGTAACAACAACAGAGATTAAAAGTTAGTATCAAAGTATAAGTACCAGCAAATGGTTATGTAACATATTGTGCAGTCTAAAACGCCAATAAGTATTCAATTTACATTGAATACAAGGACTTTTGTCATTTGTTGTATTGAGATAAAAACTGAAGAATTTTATAAAAAAAAACATTTTCCATCTCCAAACCTATCATACAACTCTGCCGCTTCCACCTCCATCGCTGTAAATCAGAATTTCATAGAAATCCGATTATAAAATAAACTCGTACTACACGGAGTTACGGAAATATGACAACTACTCCCAACAGGGTCTGATTCGACGATTTTCGTTCAAACATGATTCGTCAATAATTCCTGTACCAAGCACTGTCTCAATATTGGCACAGCGTTAACGAGTTGCTCCGTGCAACACTTGAATTTGAACTTTATACAACAAGGTGCAAGGTCGGTATTCCTTCACGTGGGTGACTAATTATTTTATTTAAATATTTGCCAATTACGTCCACGCTGCGATTTGCTTGGCGGACGGTTGGTATAATGGCTGGGGCGCTTCTATACAGGTAATAGATGTTTCGTGAATGGGGGTCTTTATTTGTGTGTAAAGTACGATGACATTGTGTGGGGATGCTCTATCTGATTTGAATGGCACTAATTGTATTACAACAGATTTTTCTTTCTGATTTTAACTTTTAAAAAGTAACAATGCTATTATGGGGGTGGAAATGATTTGAATACTGTATACACAAATGGTGGGCAAAGTCGTTTCAAGAGAACTTTGCTACTAAAATCAAGATGATTCAACTTTTTTTAATTCTATATTAAAAAAAGGAACTATATTAAAAAAAAGGAAATGGTCTTCTCTTGCTTTATTTATTACTCGGTTTAAAAATGAAGCAGCGTGAAAACAGCGTTAAATTACGTGATTGGATACATATTACACAAATAACATATTCCAGTGCAAAACCAAATTCATGAAAATTAATTTTACTATCCAAAAAAATAACTCCAAAAATAATGATTTAATAATGTGAGTAACATTGATGAGGCCGAGTGGTCGTACTGTCGAGTGCCTCATTACGAACGTTATTAAATATAAAAATACTCCAGCTTGCTCGATGGGACACTCTATTTAAAAAAATAATAAGTCTCTTATTGAAAATAATTTGTTGTTTATTTTTAATCACTATATTGTATTTTTTTTGTTTTTATTGTAAATTACTTTAGATTGAAATGGCAATGTAATCATGCCCTAGGCTGAATAAAACAAGACAAATTGTATTACTTAGGAAAAAGATTTATGAATGAATAACCACTTAGAAATAAAATAGTTGTGAGTAATATAAATTGTAGTTCTCAAATTCAAATAATGGAGATCTTTTGAAATAAAACTTGAAATATTATTTTGATTTGCAAAGCGTACTTTTAGTATGTCAATTAATTTGTATTTTACCCAAGTAATATTATACCACAATTATTATAAAACATGGTAAAATTCCATAAAATTATAAAGATAGAGAGATGTAGGTACTTAGTTTCTCAAAATTCTGTCTCAGTAGAAATTATTTATTATCCAATAAGATAAACATTCATATAACTTAGAAAGCATCCTATTCTTAGTTGTATAACATTTTTAATTCAACAACATGATTTATATAATAAAATTGAAAAACTTTGTTAACTTAATATTTAACTTAATTCCCCAACTTGAGCACACAAGCACGCGTTTTACTTGAGTCCACAGTTTGATGGTATTTTGAGTAGAAACTCATACAGGCTCAATAAAACATTTTCTTGCGGACAAACTTCGCGACAACTATGGAGTGTCGAGACGGTGGGCGCGATGTGTGTGTGTGCGTGTGTGGGGTTCCGCGGTCAAATGGTGCTCGGTAAAAAGTCGTGCTCTTTTTTTATAGAAATGAATTTTGATAGTGATGTCGGTGACTTTTCTATTTCGCTTCCAGCTTATTGGAATTATATAATAAATTCAATGCCATTATTAATAGTATTATTAGAAGCTCATGATTGAACAAGATACGAGTAATTTTTTTGAAAAAATAGTATACTAACACTTGAATATTTTATAATTTCGATGTTTATTATCAAGTTTGAGTACGGGAAATATACCATGCTAATAAGTACAACAAAAAACGTACATCTTATAGCATGAATAAATAAAATAATAAGCTCATAACATACATGCGGAACCACACAATCAAATTCCACTCGATGTGCGCCTTCAAAGAAACTTCATTCAGTATTTTTAACTCCGCACACAACTTTTATAGTACCCGCGACATAGCGCTACGACGCTACGATGCTACGCCGTCTGGGACTGCACCGCGGGATTTTGTTAGTACTTTTTTCATGCTACGTACGACTACGGCTACGGAGTGCTACGCGCGTAGCAAACAAGCGTTGAAAATGAAAACTTTGTGGAATTTTCGCATCATTTTTAAACTACATGATACGGATATGATATTTTTACGTTGTTTCTTATTGTTATTATCTTCCTTAAGACCTTCAAAATGAATTTTCTTATTCTTCGTTCATAGTTGAATGTTTTAAGGCTATCGTAATGATAATACAATGAGGACATGGAGGAGGAATGACAATAGTGGGAAAAAATAGGGCACAGTTAATGCTTGCTTAGAAAATACTTATTATATATTTTGTAATGTCTACATGGAAGCGGGGATTTATTGGCTAAACGTAATCTGATATAAGGCGCGTCCTAAGTTGGCGTCGATAAGAACATGAGATCGGTCCGGCTGATTGTCCAGCCTCCTGAAAAGTTCTGTTATTTTGTCTGTAAAAACTCTCAATATTATATACATAGAGACCTTTTCCTGACAAATTGTTATGTTTTAGGTATTGAAAACTGCTATGGACGTGACTGAATTTGGTTGACAAATATGCTTTGAAATAGCGATATTTTTTTTTGTAATTGGGATAGGTTATGGTTGGTCACAATCAAGAGCAATTACTATTAATAAATTGCTAACACATACATGTATTTAAAATTATAGTTCTATGATTTTAGCTAAGAATTACCCCATTGACACAGGCAATTGTTAATTAAATATAGTTGAAGACTATTGGCAACAGAAATCTGTCATGGATTATTTTTTTTTTCTTAAATTGAACGTTAAGACTATACATTACTCATACTACATTTCATATGGGGTTTTACAAGTTTCCTTTGGGTATTCGTTCGTGAACATGACAAAAAAATTGCCAATGATTTTTCGCGATAAATGGGCTGACGAACACAGCTGAAATATTTTTCCAAATCTAACCAGTAGTTCTTGATATTGGATCGATCAAAGCAACAAATAAACTTTTCAGACTTCTTACTAGTATAGATTTCCCTGCACCTTACGCTAAAGACAATTAATCCACATACAGAACTAACGTCGTGGGGATACCATTCAATTTGTACGATCATTAACATGCATTAACCTAACGAATATCTGCTAATTTAATTACAACTATTATATCCTTACTAGTATTGAAAAAATGTGAATGTTTGTTTGTTTGCCTCGACAGTACTGTAAAACGGCAGCACTGATTAGGACCCGCGGTTTCACTCGCGTCCCTAAGGAACGACTCTAATGATCCGGATAAAAAGTGACCTTTGTCGGTTACCTAAAGATACAACCTGTCTTTGTGCCAAATCGTATTTCAATAGATGTAGCCGCTTTATCATCATAGAGTAATAAGTAAATTGATTTATACTTAAATTTATAATAATATAATAATGGCGTCCAGACCAATTGCCGGCCGTGGCGGCTGTTCTCTGAATGAAATTAGTCAGCTGCCCAGGACATTATTATAGTGCACAAGCATTTGTGCAGGCATAGGTGCACTCATATAACATTAGCAGGGATGAATATTTATATATATCGTACTTAAGTAAAAAGTAGCTTGTACATCATTTTTATATCAAAATCCATTCAGTTTTTTTTGTATGAAAGAGTATCAAACATACATCCATACATTTTTGCAAACTCTCTCGTTTATAAAATTTATTCGTGAGAAAGTAATTCTTTCAGGATGCGGGTGAACCCCCGGGACACAACTAGTGCGTCATAATAAATAAATTAATAAGTTTCGCTTTTGTTCATCGCACAGTTTTGTTGTGAGCATTTGGAGCGAGTAATTAATTTTAGTGGATGTTGTTACTATTTGTATTTGTAGGTGCGAATAATGGCGCGGGTTATTAATCGTGTTTCACAAAATTTTAATGTTGTTGTATTTTAATGTTGAATTAATTGCTATTTTAAAATACATATATTCCATTACTAATTTTCACTCTACAAATTAATCTTTAAATTAAAATAAACTAATTCTTTCATTTAACAAAGAAGTAGATGATATCATGAAATTTTTGTGAGAATTCTTACGAAATCTTATATCTGATATTATTTTGTATTGTCATCGCATTAAGGGTTATATTTTAACACATATTGATTTTAAACAAAAGAGACTATCTCATTACTGTCACCGGACACTTCACCGACTGTTTTAGTCCTAAATTTTCTCGAAATAGAACCTCCTATCCTATATTTGGCTTCTATAAACTCCCTGCAAAAAGAATCAGAAAAAAATCCTTTAAGACATCTCAATACCTTTGACCCATTTCGAATATCTCCATTCTTACAAAAAATGTTCATCTCTAATATTCCACCCGAGCCTCAATCAAACGAAATACAATAAAGAAATACCCAGCTGTTTCCTTCTTCCCATTAAATGAACCAAAAAATACATTCATCGTCTAAATTACAAAAGAAATTATGTACTTCTGTGATATAAGAAAAAAGATTCTTTAACATAAAAAGATCGGGTTGTCTCTCCGATAAAAAGCTATCGTATTACTCGGCCCGGCAATGATACCACGAAATTAGGACATTGCCGATTTTATGGCCTCATTCCCTTTCCATCGATCGCTTAAAACCAATAACTGTTACGTCCCGTCCTAGATAACACGCAATGTATACCACGAAGTGGTAATGTAAATTTTAGAGGGCGTCTTGCAAAATCCAAGGCCAAGGCGCTCAAAGCATCAGGTGATATCGATTGAAGTATTTTTCGATCATTTGTTTTTATGGTTATCGTTGAGGGCGATTTTTCTTATGGCCTTTGGAGGTTTTTTCATTATTTTATCGATAGCGTTTAGTGAAGAACGATCATACTTTTGGGCTTAGGGGATTCAATTGCCAATAAGTCATAAACCTAATGTCATTAATTATTTTCACCTGGCGAACTTAGTATTTTAATTCCAAATCATAATTTTCATTTTAAATCACAACTACAGTACAGCAGGACAAACAGAGCTCAGCTCAAACGTTGCGGACAACAGTCAATCCCTGTGAGAGGCGGCTCAGGGCCACAAGAGGCGAAGTTAGCGTACATTCAACGCTCACTCAATAAAAATACGTGTGTTATGTGTGTTTGTGCATACTAGTGAAATGACCAGAGTAAAGGTGGTGGCTAACGAAATAATGAAATGAGAAAATTGACATCTATATTTTATTTGACTGCAAACTTTGTGTTACATGAATTGATCTCATTCTGTTTATTATCCCAGTTTATCACTGATAATAAATAAATACAGCAAAGTTTTTAACCTTTTAGTTATCATCATTCGCCATTTACACTTGACAGGTTTATGTGGCAAAAATATTGAATTATAATTCTACTAAAAATTAAACCATTCGCTTTCCATATACCACATGAAAAAGCAAGCACCGTTGGCAATGAATCATTGAAGAAATCTATTCGGTATTCAAAATCACAACACAACAGTGTGGACCAAACCTAACCAAACTTTTGTCCGAACTCACATAAAAAATAAAAAGGGACTAGTCGGTCTATTCATCAGACTCTTTTCATAATCGTCCGCCAGGGGGCAGCCCGGTGATTTCGCATAGTGCCCGACGGCAAGTTGTGCTCAGCGGTTATGCAGAATGCCCATCGATATCGGCTTGGAATTTTGGATTGGCGTTATGCTCGTACATAATTGTATGCATGAATTTTGAACTATGAAAAGCTGGTTCTTTTGTGAAAAAAAAAATCATAAAGGTTTGTAAAAAATCAGGCGCAGATGTGTGCACGCCTGCGCGGTCAAACCTGAGTTATTTGTGAAATAGTTGTGAAATGCTTTTAGCTTCAAAAATGAATGCATGTGCGGTTTGTGTTTGTTATATTATAACGAAAGTTATAGAGAAAGTCACTTGCAGTAATAAATTAAAATGATATCAAAACTAGCGTAACCATAAAAGACATACGATACCAGAAACTATGCTCATTATATTTATGAATATTTCAATCAATAAACATATCAAAATCTTGGCAATCACCATAAAATCTGCATCGTTCAATATTAATCCGTATCCAAACCCTTAAGTAATAAACCGAGATAAGACAAGACCCCAAAGATTACATTTTATTATAAGGGTAGTTCAATTAAAGACCCCGGTCCCCGGGGTCTCGTGTACGGGGGTCGCAACAATGATGAATGACTAATGGTAATATGTAAGAGGTATTTTAATTAATTAATTGATGATGCGTTTTGTTTTTCGGTCATTAAGGAGTAAACAAATACCAACCCATTTTTGGGGTTAGTATAGTGTATAAATTGTGACCCAGTAATGACTGTATGTAGAAGAAACCTTGGGACGATAAATACATTAACACTACCTATGTTGTATCAATCTTATGACTTTATATGTTTTGAGTAGTGGTTCTTATAGTTTAACTAGGTTCCGACGGCAGTTTCACCTGCATCGCATGGGAACTACTCCATGCACCTAGATTAGTAGTGCCTTCAGTCTTTCTCGATAAGTGGCCTATCTAACACCAGGGACAGGGCTGACCCCTATACACTGTATATCTAACCCTATAAGTATAGATTTTTTTCAAGGGGTTATGTTATTTTGTTTAATTCATTTCTTTAGGACTATACGTACATACCTAAGTTACTTAAGCACATTATGTACTTATTGTGTTAGTGAAGTGGCGCCACACAGCTGGGCAATCGCGTACCGATGCATGTCGCCGTATCGATTCCTGCACGGGACATTTAAAATTGATCAGGGTCTGGGTATTTGTAGTAGGTATAGGTATGTAGTTGTGTTGTATGTATTCGATGTTTGAACTTCTTAGTACAGGATATTGCTTTTTTAATACTATAAGGGCCAGTTTCACAGGTTACGGATAGCCACTATCTACCAGATAAATTCAAAAATGGAACAGAATTTGTATGAAATTATCAAATTATCTGCCAGATAAACTATTTGGAACTTATCAGCAACCTGTGAAACTGGCCCTAAATATAAGTTTAAAGATATAAAACTTTGCAAAAGAAGAATGAAGCCCCAACATGACTTTGCTATAAGGATATTATACACATTCCTCATTCGCCGACAGTACAGACAGAATCTTCCACATTATATTCATTTACATTTGGTGTTCGGCGCATAATCCGCTCTGCATACAGAAATAAGGCTGATCCTGTATTAATCTTCTTAAAAAGGGCGCGTAACGATGTACGAGTATTTTAAGTATTCATGACTAATTATTTGTTATTTGAAGTCTGACGGTATATTATACTTGTATCTTCATGTATTTAAACTTATAGAATTGGTTTTTAGAATTCTTTTCTTGTTTTCCCAATGTTCCGTAAAATGAATACTTTTTACACGCTCTTAAGGCCAGGTTTCACCACGTATGAAGAAGTTCCATTGTTTTCGGTTGAAAATGTCATAATTGTCAAATTCTGTTAATTTTTTTAATATTTTACTTAGCTAGATAGTGACTATTCGGACATTGTGAAACTGTAGCTTGGATTTTGTAGGTACATACAATACAAAAAAAAATCTTTTTTCATAGTCAAAAAGCCCTTTATAAAACTAACTAGATTATTCATCCGATATATTCGAATAACCTAACCAACCGAAGACCGCAGCACCTCTGACTAAATCAATCTGTAACTCTCTCCGACCCCCGTCACATCCCCGTCCAGTTAGCGTTTAATCACCCGCAACCGAAACTTTCACTAATAATAAACTTTTTCACCGAATTCCGGGACAAATCTCTTTAACTATACATAACTATAACCACTTTAACCGCATCTGGGTGTAATAAAAACTTTGGCCGGGTAGTGCGGGTAATAGCCGCATATCGATGCGTGTTTGATTATATTTTATGGGACGTTTTATGTTTGTTTGATGGTGGCGCGCTAATGGACCATGGGAATTGTATTCCTTTTGTTCTTGTTATCGATATTGTTGTGCAGTATCCTTATCGATTTGATGTTGATTTTACTACAACTTTTTAATGCTTTTTGCCCTTTGAACACTTCTATTAGTTCGAGGGTCTGCCTGGGCTGCGGATTGTTCGCAAGAGTTACCGTGGCCCTGCTACACAGGGACCTCCCGAAGGAACATAGTAGGTTTTAGTCAGTAAGAGTCTGACACTCCCTCCAGCTGCACCCTCAGTGGGAGGGGACATTTGATGATTTCCCACGAAAAAAAAGCGCTTCTGTTAGTAGCTTTTTTTTCATATATATCCATTCCATAGCTTTTTGCATAAATGAGCAAAAAAAATACACATCACAACTTCACGTTTATTTGTGAATTAGTTATTTCGAGATTTCTACCTCGTATGTACACATGGTAGCAATCTTGAAATAAGTAAGTTTAAATTCATGTTTATTGTTTTTCATGAATAACTTGCTATTGTCTCCTAGGTACGTGACCTGATCTGATAAAATCTGCATCAACATACCTGGTAATCCTATTACCCGTAAGTGCTTTCAAGTGAAGGCAGTAACCCTATAGAATAGTTCAATAATGTAACACAAGATGAAGCTCTCTACTTTCAGGTGTACTGTTAGATAATTTAACATCATTAGTATGTTTTCATTTAATAAAAACATTAAAATAAACATAATTAATACCAAATTTATGAAAACAGATATGACTTTCACCATATTATATGTACAGTACCTGTATAACGTCACATAATATGGTAGGCATTACTTAACAACGTGCAATATGAATAGTACATTCAAATTATTTATTCACATTGCAAATGTAGGAGGTAGGCTGATAGATTAACAATTTTTACAAGTATTAGATACTATCGTATTTATCTGAGTTCCAAATTCAGTTCTGATGCCACATACAGACCTTTTATTTTTCATCCCTTTGCATTTCACAAATAATAGTATACGGATTTATGAGACAATAAAATACTGGGATATACTACACAATGTTTCTCTTAACACGGCAAATGCATCTGCGTTTTATAGGCAGACACCATTGGCCAATGTTTAATCCAACACACCTATCATGGTTGGGAGCACTAATCTAATTTTATGGACTGCAATAAAAATTACCATGGCAATTAGACAAACAAGATTAATTTAAATATGCTTTTTTGTCTAGGTAAAGAATATTTAAATTACAAGATTGGACAAAATTAATTGATAAGTATTTATAAATTAATCGACAATCTTCGATAGATTTCGTTACTACAGCTTTTTGTATGGATATGGTTGTCTGAGTTAATAAATCAAATTAGTGATTAATACCGCATAGTCGTAGTAGTTCGTTTCTGTCTTTTGTTTTCTCACCCAAAACAATAACCAAATTTGTCCACTAAAACACAAACATTGGCCCAACATTGGTAGCACACCCATGTCAGACCCATTAATGGATATTTGTCCCCCGTATGTTCAAGCTTACTTTTTGTGGGGACTGCTAGGGGACATTTTTGTTCGTATTGGCGATTTTTGGCACTAATAGAATCGGACTGGAGCGTCTGTGCTAGCATTTGATGGAAACCGTATTGTATACCCTGTGTGCCTGTGATTGGGTTTCATGTTTTAATTTAATACAGTTTTAGAGAGTAGAGTGGACGTCCATTTATGTACATAGTGGAAATTCGCTGCACTAGTGCGGGAATTTGATCGAAATCATTTGGAGTATATCTAGCCAATTTTTAAAGGTGTTTTAAGTCTTTTAAGTGATGGAAAGCTCCTTTCTGTAATATGTTCAAACATCGAATATACATGGATAAAAGTGCTGTCAAAACAATGAATTTCAAACAATATATGAAAAACGTTTAAAGTTGTCCAAATATAAAGTGTGTGAAGGTATGTGTGTATAGGCATGCCTTCCCTAAATACGAGCAAAAAATACCCCTTTAATCTGGACGATACAACTGTATCAAATTAGCCCCCTACCTATCAAAAGTCCCCTGTAACTGCGAGAATATGTAAATGTTATGTTAGTACCAAGAATTAATTGTTCCCTTTTAATTTATACTGTCGCCCGTGACGCGATGAGTGCTATAGTTTCCTGTGCAAACCCGGCTTAAAGGGGAGCTAATTATTTTCTTTTTTATGTATCTCTATGGTAATTTAAATGGAAAAGATTGAATATCTATAGGTACGTTTGTGTAAAAGATTCCCCTTTTGTTGCAAGCAATTTATAAGCTAATTTCAGTTAGGTATTTTTGTTTTCTTCCGGTTCATTTGGATTACTTAACTATACGACTGTAGTATCTTTAATTAAATGAATAAATTAACTTTTATATTCCTGCATGAATTACATTTTATTTTTTTACATTCAAACGTTATAAGGGATGCAACCCCAATTCAAAATACATAATAAAAACTCTAAGTAGATTACCGAAAAAAATATACAAACCCTTAATTTCCAGATCAGTGTATAATTCTTCATTACCACCAAAACTCTGACCGGAACGCACCCGATACGGTGAACAACAAACCATTATTTTCCATCGATAAAAAATAACGTTCGAATTAACGGTAAAGTTGCAGAGGCGCCACCTAGTGTCCATTTCGTATGAAAATTTCATTAGCTATGTGTACTGCGCTCAACGGTACGAAAGATATACGTCCTCCCGTTAACGCCGATGCATTCGATGTTTTTGTAGGAGAGTTACTACTTCGGATGTAGGGTCGTAAAAGCGCTCTTACTTGAAATGAATTTCCAATGCGGACTGGGATAGTTTTAGGGACGTTTAATTGTATTATACAAAAGCTAACTTAAAAATACCACTTGATATATGCAATTTTTATTAAATTATATTTTTGTGAATTTAAATTAAAAATCTAAATATCTGATAAAAACTACCCTTATCGTAATTAAATTAAGTGTTATTATTAACCTAGCACGTTAAACATTTTTAGCATCTCATCACCTGTCCTTAATAGGACTGCACACAATTCTACATGTGCTTCAAGAGGGGAGCTTGCATCCGGGACAGCGAAATTTACACGCAGTTGAATTAGTCGCAACCCCCAGCAATTTGCATCCGCACCCCTTATTACCCAGGTACGTCACAAATGACGTCATTCTGGCAATGGACACGATCTTACCTATTACTGGAGACCGTTTGGACGTAGGGGAGGTGTGCGCCGAGCCTTATATGACGTCCGAAGCTGTCGATGAATGGAAACTGTTGTATTATACTGATGTCATCTTAGATATGTGCTCTGGGTACATAATAAATCGTTCTCAAGTCTAGAAATATAAATTGACCCTTTTTATGTCGATTATATGGTTAAACCCGTAACACAAAATCGTAACACGTAGGTACATACAATTTATTTTATCACATCTCAAATGAGTATCATCATCATCAGCCTTTTTATCGTCCCACTGGCAGACACAGGCCTCTTCTCATACAGAGAAGGCTTGAGCGTTAAACCCCACGCTTGCTCAATGCGAAGTCCAGGTTTCCTCAAGATGTTTTCCTTCACACAGGTGAATTGATTTTTTAAACACTGATTACAGGATCAGTAATACATAGTGTCCAAGATAGAGTACATAATATATAACTTGAAAAGTTTCATTGGTACTTGCCTGACCTGGAATCGAACCCGCACACCCATACTTGAGAAGCAGACACCTCGACTAAAGATGGTAAATGCTAAATTAGTTAAATGTTTATTGTATGCAGTGTTATTTGGATTTTCCCCTACAAGTATTTTAACATTGAATATTTTATCAGTAATGCAAGTGCTACCGTTCTCATATCTCTGCACATCGCCGTACGTAAGGGCCGGTCCGGCGCTTTACGAGCGGATAAATTAGTCGCGGCGCCGTCCGATTTGCATCCGATCCCGCATTACACGGCACACGACTACTCACTAGGAAACTCTGAACCTACAATTCGTGACGGAACAACGTTATATTTGTTTGTCGAATTATTTTACGAAGCTACTTACGATTATATTGCAGGTGTACAAGTATAAATCCTTTCAAGATATTTGTCTTAACTGACCAGTCATCTCTATATTATCTCGTTATGTAGTAAAGATATGACCAATTAACAAAATATATTATAATGTAATGATGTTTTCATAATGATTTCTCTTATACGCATAACATAGAACTAACCAACCCTAATTATTGTTGAAATATTATAAAATTATTAATCACAATCTTTCTGTTAGGTAATCGTACAGAGATGAGCTCTCAATGGTTATTCTGGGATGTTATACGATGTTAATATTGTAAACATATTTTGTTATGATACAGATTACAATACCACTCAATGATTCATGAAATTAATTCTCGGAACACCAAACAGGAGCCAGCACGTAGTATTTTCGCCGAAACTGATGCGTAGGAGGGCTCGCTAGTCTGACGTGAATTTACGCGCGGATAAATTATCCGCGGCCCCGCGCGATTTGCATCCGATCTCGCATTACCGACTAATGGCCGCCTCGTGTGACGTCACTACCACTAATATGGATTTGATGACGACTAAATGCCAGTTATGAATTCAAGTTTGGAACTATGGTTTGTATATGATAAAGGAATTGTCAAGAATTTTGAATTGTCAGGTTTATCTGAGAGTTGGGTGGTAACTATATTTTTAGCTGGGTCTTCTCAGCTGTCAATTTATGAAATCAAATTCATAATACACATAAGTTATGTACAATTGACTAATGTGTTTGATAACCGGAAACTATTATTTACTCTATTCTATTTTCTAAAGGCTCATATCAAAAATGCTCAAATCAGTGTGTATTTGTTTTGAGGTTTTCAAAATAATTAATAGACAAAATGGGTGTATTTTTCTTTAATCTAACCAATTAATTTAAGACACAATACACCCTCGGCACCGCATCCCATAAATCTAAACACAAAAAACAAACTAAGTTATCATCCACTTCCACACCATGAATTTCATCACAAACATTATCAGCACACTTAAATCCAATGCACAACAAGTTGGGAGCAAATCGCGCGTCACCGTCCACCACAACCACACAATGGCACGTGTCATGTGCATAAATAAAATTAAGGGTCGTCATCAACCCTACCTATAAAGAATCACCGCTAAGCACTCGGCACTCGGCTCGCGCCATTCGGCATTCGGCCACTAATAATAGTGTACCAAACGATGAGGAGATACAAAAGTACCACGATTTAAATAATAAAAAGGATGAGAAAAAATTGATTAATAGAAATAATGTTGAAAATATCTGCAAGTTTCTTTGTAATCTTACAAACTTTTATACGATAATATTAAGTAGGTATTACGCAGTTATCTAATCGTAAAATTTTATAATTATTTAACAAGTCAAGAACTAACTAGAAGTTATTTAAGTTTAGTTTCGTTGCTAGATTAATTGTTTGCTTATAGCACGTGAGCTCATTAGAATTGTTAAATATAAATAGCCCTTCTGTCTTATCCGTTTGGTAATAGTACTTTCAATTTGTGCCGAATTTCCGGCGCGACGTCATAGGAGGGGAGGCCACAGAGCCAGACAACGGACGCATAAATTAGAAAGCGAAAGGGGACAGCGATGGGAATGATGGGACCTATACGTGTGGCCGAGGAGTGTGTCGTTGTTGTTGCAAAAAATAGGGATTTAATTTAAAATATTTGAGTACTTTTTTGAACAAACATTTCAACATTCATTTGAAAGAAATCTTAATAAATTAGTTACCTAGTTTGTAATATTTTTAATCGCAAGTTTTTGTCTGCGTTTCGGAAACAAAGCTAATTTTCCATTTTATATCAATGTCGGCTTTCTTAACTTTAATCCGTTTACAACGCGTTTCCACAATTTCACAGCCACGCCACAGCAAAGTTAATCCTCTTCAGCAAAGCCTTTACAGGCCAAAGCTGAAAATCCGGGACTTGCACTAATCAAGTAAATATTTTCCATTCATAATCTTTTCCATTTAACTTCGTGTTCACACATTCGCATTAGGGGAGGGTTCAAAAATCGTAAATTATCGCTTTATGCACACTGAACCGATATTTATTGTGATTTATAATGTTTAACCCTATTTTGATCCGAGTGATAACAGTGGGTGCTCACCCTTACGCTTGGTTTTAGATTTTGCTACGTAAAGTTGGCTCATTGAAATTATGTGTATACAGTGAAAAAAAAAGCCTGTACTTATTCAGTAGAATTACAGCCATGGCAAGAAGATTTTTTATAAAATAAAAAGCCTTATATATTTTGCAATAGATTTTTTTTTTATATGCAAGAACCCTCCTCAGGCTAAGGTGATGCCGCCTCTAAAGCATTCCTCTTATCTTTATTTTGAGCTATTTGTGGCCAACGGGGACCAGCTGCTTAAAATTACCTAGTAGATTTAGTAAGCTTAGTGCATTTATCATAGTTTTTAGTAGAAAAAGGTATAAGGCCATAACAAAATGTATGAAATAAAATCCCACACTAGCTTTTCTATGTGACCTTCACCACTTTCAAGTAATTTTCCGCTTTCCCTGTAAGTATCGTATTACCGTTATTACGTAATACGTATAATGTAGAAATGAAAGTCGTGTCCATTAACTAAATTAATCTTAAGATATCCCAAGTTACCTTCTCAATTGGTTTTTGCAAGAAGCGTATAAAATTAAAGAAACGTTTTTTATTGAAAATTTTAAAAATATAACGGGTACTCAGACAACCGCCACAATTATATTTTGTAAACAATCACTCCATGATAATTATAATTATAATGGTAGTGTAAACGGCTCGTTACAGGCTCGATAAACATCAGCTAATGAAGTCATTACGTTACCATAACACGCCATAATGAAATCCCATAAAGGCGAGTTCCCGAGAAAGCGTCGTAAAAACAGCCAGACTAATTAAGTTAAAACAGTTTCTTGGCAGATATTTTTATGCGGGTAGTTCAAAGCGTTTCCTGAGGGAAACTGCAGGTGGTCTAAAATGAGCCGAAACGCCGCTGAGACCTACCGGCTTGAGACTAAAAGCTGCGCTTCTGTTACACCATCGTGTAGCGCTCTGCACACTACCTTACTAAATATTAGGATAAAAATAGACTCCTATTGCTAAAGTAATGGAAAAAAAATATGCAAAAAAAATAAAAATTCAGTTTGTTTTCGGTGTTGATTTATTGCATGTACTCGGGCAAAAACTAAACAATTAACGAAGTTATCTAACGCTATGTCAAAAAAGTGGAACTTTTATAGCCTAACAAAGTCAAACAGGCTTTGTAACCAAATTACGTGTGCTAGTGTCCATCGGCTGTCAATCGTCCATCGCTACAGTCATATAGTCATTTTGTTTACCTGTCTGCATCAAAATATTGTTAAAATGTTCTGTCGAATTGACCACCCTTTTAGCCAGCCCATCAATTAGCCAGTAACGTAATTAAGGGAGATACTGCAATATTAAACTGATGCACTTACGTCTATGCACACACATCTGTTTATATGCTCCATGATGGGCCGGTAATAAGCCATTAACATAATTTACATTACTTACCTACTATTAATGGCAGGTAGGTAGACACTTTACTTATATTTCAAGAAAAACAGTTTTTGAATTTTACGAGAGACTTAAGTGAAAAGAACCCAAGTCATAATTAATTAAGTAGAACAAGAAACTAACCAATAACCACACACTAGGCTCACCTCTTACTAAGTTGGTATGAATTCGTAAGTCACACCGTAAACAATTTCTATGAAATCACACACAAAGAACTCTCTCAAAAGTAAAAAAAAGAACATTCACTTCCAATTTCTACATATTATTTTGTATAATAAACATTCTAGTTCGGTGTGACAGCGGCCGTTAAGACATCGGCATCGAGCTAAGTGCAATGCTACGTCATTAGCTTGAAAACTTCCAAAGGCGAAGAATTAGGACCGGTGTCGTTCGCAAAGAAATTCATAAGTTTCTTTTATGAAAGTCTGTCGTATTGCCTTTAAGAGGCGGCGACTTTTGCACTGAGTGGGTGTATCTTTGAATACGTATTCTTGTTTAAATGGAAGTTCTTTGTCGTGTTTGTAGCTAGTTCGCAGGGTAATGATCGGTAGAGAAAGAGAGCTGAGGTTTGTCGGATTTATTTTAATAAATATGTTTTCTATGCTCTTGAAGGTTTCCCATTTGAAATTCTACTATATAAATATTTCAATTCCCTGAATACGCTAATCTCAGGAACTACTACTCCGATTTGAAAAATTATTTCAGTGTTAGACAGCCCATATATTCAGGGAGATTATAGGCTACTTCCTATTCTTTTGCGTGAAGTAATCTTTACAGAACGTACAAATCAATCCGATCTTAGATTTGCAAACAATCAGAGGGCTATAGCAAACAAACTAAGTTATAATAGCTGGATCACAACTCAAAGTCTAGATTTGTCAGCCAAGACGTTCCCGAGACGTGGGACCTTCGTATAATCCATTTAGGCATGTAATACACTTACAGCTGACCACGTCAGTTATGCTGACTGACTTGCGTTGACCGTCAGTGCATGATGCGCCTTAGGGAATATGTTATCTGGAAGACAAGCATACTCGAATAAAAAGTAAACATTCTACACAAATAGGTGTAGTTCCCAGAGCCTAAAATAAAAAAGTTGTATGTACGTAGGTTATTATATTACGTAGAAAAAAAGTATCTCATAAAACATTTTGCACCTCATTTTAATAAAACTAATTCAAAAATAAAGTTAGAACCTGCCGTATATTGTGCACGCTTATAAAGCCAGTGAGGAAACCACTAGCTTAATATAGACTACAAAAGCATAACTCTTGGTAGTGTAGTCAGTAATAATCACTAATTATATGGCCCGGCGTCGCCTGTGAAAACAGCCGCTATGCTAAATAGGAATTTACATTAGCAATGCGCGGAATTTGGATGGGTCGTCAATTTGACGGTAGTTTGCATAATTATACGTGCGCCTGTTTTTAGAGGAGACACTTTGTATGTCTATATCTAAGGTGCAATATCTAATAGCTTGTGAATTAAGCATAACATTTGTTGCCTATTTCATGGTTTTTAGTGCTCTCCAACAAAACTATTTCGCATATCCAAAGACAAAAGCCCGCCTGCTTGTAAAATTTCACGAACCTGTCCACCCAATCTAACAATTGAGGGACCTCGTATCTAAATAAGCAAGTGTTCCCCAAAACTGCGACTGTATTCTGAAATCTTCATGAAGAGTCTTTTAATTTGATACCCTAATTGCAGAAAAAAAGTTTCACAGGCGTCATGGCGTTTTTATAAGTACATAACAACCTCATAGTAATAACCCTACAGTATCGTAGAATAGACAAGAACACATCCAGGATTTTCGTAGAAAAACATAAGCAATTAACATACTTTATTTTCGTAGACCGCTATACATTTATTATTATCATAAACACACAGACATGTAATATCAACTTCATTCAAGTATTAAGTAAGCTCTAAGTGACGGCAAGTTATTTAATTTGTTCCGAGTTCAGTTCGGGGTTGAAGCAGTTTGCAACTCGACTTCGTAATAACATTAGCTGTATGAGGATCATTACAATTTCGTAAACACTTCTAGTTAGAGACAGGGTTATACCAGGGACCTATTAAGTTATATAATCATACGGTATACTTTACCAATTTATTTGTATAAAAACTTGGTTAATTAATCAATCTATATACTATATAACATATTGTATGTTGTATATGCTCGTCATCATCTTAAATGTTTCGTTAAGAATAAATCATAAGCAAATATTTAAAAAAAACATGACGTACATTCTCGCTAGGCTGTATGTTGCACAACGGCATTATATCCCGGAGTAAAAATTTAAAGATCAAAGTTCAAATCAATCAAATAACAATTTATGAAACTCGTTGAAATACTCCGAAAAAAAAACTACCTTCGAAACCAGCAACCATAAAACCCGCATCATTATCGGGCAAATCTCGCCAGCTTTATGGAAATCTAGAAAGAAGTTCGGCATATATTGGGTTTTATCGGAACAGACTAATGGTTCCCACAAAAGGCGTTAATGCGATATAAATTGTCGACTGGCGACCCGCCCCGCGTGCCCACCGCGGGTATACGGCGCCTGGATGCGACAGCAACGATATATCGAGGTAGAAGTAGCTTTTATAAAGCGTACCTCCGTCTGGATTTGTAAGAAGTCTGGGTCTTGAGATGGTGGAGTGTGATGAGTGGTGTTTTGTGTCCTGGATACAGGAGATAATGATTTTTGTGCATTGTTTCAGTTGTTAGTAGGTATGTACGAGACATTCAATGGAATTATGTTATTAGATGCGGAGTGTCATCACATTATTATATAAAATTTTCACTCAAAAGATTCGGGTTGCTTTTGAGACCCAAAGATTGACCTAAAAATACCTAAGTAGAACACTCTCATTACGCACTCGAAATTATACTTGAATCGCCCACTTGATGTCACATCCAGTCCTTAACATCCTGCCAAGATCCTCACCGGCTCGCTTTTTACAACCGGAAGCGGAAACGACTTGAGCCTTCAGGAAACGCTCGCGTGTTTTGTATTTAGGTTAGTGGTACACTGGGAAGTGTGTCCGAACGATTTGACGTCACACGAAGTGACATTTTGTTGCAGTAAAGGGATGCATGTAGCTTCGGTTTAATTACAGGACAATGTTGTACGTGATATATGTTGGGCAGATACTTGGTGCATTTTCATTTAAATACATGTCTTAAATTGTGACCTAGAACGATAATTCTATAGTTCGTATTTTTTTGTTAAAGATACCAAATTGGCATTCCGTGTGTAATTGTAAACACAGTTTTATTATTTCGTTAAAGGTAATATGCATCCACCAATGTTGACCGAAAATATTTCGTTGTTATCAAATAAAAAAAATATTATTATTGTATACTATTTATAGCAACCGTTTACTTAGTGTGGAAATAAACAATGTATTGCAAAACTAAATCGCGGCTAAGCATAGGACTTTCTTGTTGTTTAAAGATGTAATCTTTTAATTTGAGGGAGAAACGGCAAGGATGAATAAAAGCCATGAATTTTGCCGCACTATTTTGTAGTTTGACATTAGCAATTATTTATTTACTACCTTGAATTTATGAAAGGGACTACTTACATGGGTCATACAGATAATTGCAGGGTTTATATAGCGAGATTTTTTATCATCATACTAGTAAATATATCTTATACTAAAAAAATATTAAATAGTATGTTTTTTTTGTATAACAGTTTGGTACTTTTGGTTTAGTGTGCGAGCGCCCTAACCAATGGTATCAGACGCTAAATTTAGGCGGTCACAAAAAACTACATAAAGACAGTGTTAGCGTTTTGTTAGCTCGGTATCGCGTCGCTATCGCCCGCGTATCGCTCGCTATGTGTTGCTACCCACGGCTTTGTTTCAAAGTCTCATTGTTACAAAATTATACGTTGAATTATTTATTATGAAGGAAGGATTTCAGTTTGTTATTTCTGTGCTTACAGTCGTAAAATATGTTTTTATGTTTGTGATATAAACAACAATTTTCCGTTCATATTTATTTGATGATTTCCTGTAAATAACTCTAGAATGTATTTTTATTTACACGTGGTAAAAAGTCTACTAAACTCCAACAATAATCATATAAATTACAAACACAGGTACTAAATAATAAAAAAAGAAACAAGCCACTAGGTATAGAAAGTTTACTCCAGCACACAGACCCTTCAGGGCATAACTGAACGAAGCAACGTATGGTACTGGGTACCTGCGGGCGTCTACACGGGTTCGCACTCTCGGCCCGCGACGGGCACTGTCACCTGTAACCCATTTACTGTGATCGATTGAGCCGCAAGTTTTCACGTAACCCTAACTTCGTCTAGGTGAGGATGCTGCCACCTCACACTATTACGTGTTTAAAATTGTACATTTTAAAGATAGTTTTTATTAGTCTAAGGGCCAGTTTCACCGGTTGTTGATAAGTTCCAGATAGTTTATCTGGCAGATAATTTCATAAAAATTCTGTTTTAATTTTTAATTTAGCTGGTAGATAGTGGCTATCTGTAACTGGCCCTAAATCTTTATATTTAATTGCTATTTAAAATCTCAGTCAGTGTTGTTACAAAAAGTATTTAAACATCAATAGCTGTACAATTTATAATCATTATTATCTTTACTATATTATAAAGCTAAATAGTAAAATGAAAAAAGACAGTGTTATATAGCCCATTAATTAAGGGAAGCTATAGGCTAGTTTTTATTTGACTGCATAGGTATTGGTAAGAATACATAATCTAGTAACTAATACTAAGTTATAATATAAAATTAATGTATTCTAAGTAAATACAAACAGTCCTATCGTTCAAACTTGCCTTCACAAAATGAACAGATTTATGCTCAGAACATTTATGCAAATGCCGTGATCTTGTGCTCATCAATCAATTAACGCAAGTAGCGTTTTATTACCCGCTGCCTCTGACGGCGATGACGAATGACTGCACTTGATGAGCCGTATGGAGAGATTGCGTGAGGGGTGGCCACAGATTATGTACCGTTATAATGTAATGAGAATAGATCACTAGCTTTTGTGCATCATTAGGTTATTTTTAGGGTTCCACGACCTATTATTAAGACTTCGCCGTCCGCCTGTCCCCAGACCATATCTCATAAATTGTGGGACAGTCAAAATTTTCATATAACATGTATTTTTCTTGCCGCTATGGCAACAAAAACTGAAAAATTATAATAAAATAAATATTTTAAGAGTTAAATGTTATCGTTCTACGAACGTGACTTTTGTGTGATATCGATAAATGCAACAAGTGAATATTGAGTATGCTACTTACATTAAAAGCTAGCTGTTATAGCGAATGCTATTTTTTGTAATATATAATCAGACCTTTAAAATTAAATAAACATAAGTTTTCTCGGAACTTTGAGACCGATATGAAAGTAAAAAAAAAGGTCTTTTAGGATTTTTGTTTTTATAGATTCTCTTTTATTTTTTGATCATAAATATTATGTATTTTTAATTTCGAACTGACAAAATCGTTCCGATCTATTGATATAACAAATATCTCGTTTTTTAATCAATGTTCTTTGTTTGTTACAGGTATGATTCTGTCATGAAATTGACGTTGTCTGTCGTACGGTATTATTGTAAGTAATTTAAATAATTTAATGTTTGTGCCAGTATAGTTCAAATGATTATTAATCCTTCCATCTGTTTTTCGTAGTTTCACCTACATCTGTACCGAGAAAACTATTTACTATATCTGGATAAAATTTAACTTATGTATACAATCTTTGCTTGTAGATTAAATAAGCGTGAAAATTCCCATGTGAGAGGAAAACCAAAATTGGTTTAGTTTTTAATGTTATTTAGAAAAGACCAGAATTTAACTAGAATCTTCATGATACTTGGTACCTGAAGAATACCTCATCTCACAGGTCTAATCACTGGTCCATCATAAAAATCTTCGTAATGGACTATGACGCCAGAATGAGACATCTTCATCTTTATCGGCCCTCTTGTAATAAAATATTAATTAATCGTCGAACGACTAAGCACAAAGATATACCTACTATGGTATAAGAATATTGGGTTGTGAAGGTATCTGTCTCACTTATTTTTAATACATGGCTTTGGCATAGCTATATTTTACATGGCAAAACTCACTTAGTCTTAAAAGGTTTCGGGATCCTAACCTTTTACTATAAAAAATCATAAATGGGGCGGGACTTATAATGATTTCAACAATGAAGCAGTCGGCTTTGGCTGAACCTATAGTTTAAATACATATATAATAGGACCACTATTAATGTGCGTCAAAAGATCAAGAGAAAAGTGAAAAGTTCCAGTGTACCCAGACGTCTGGGTAACAGAACTATGTTAATAACCCGTCTCGTAAGCACGATACGAGTAAGTCAACGGGCGCGCATTACCGACTGTGTCCCGTAACGTTTGTAGTGGCGAAACGAGCCAAGTTCCACTGTTGGCTCACTGCTACTTGCATACATGGAATTGCCCGGCTTACGATTTGGCTTTGTGGAAATGTACGGGAGATAGGTTGGTGAGGAACAAATGGTGCTATGAAAATTCCATCATGAAAAATGTGGCACTAATAAAAAAATATGTTTATATTTTTATAAAATTGTAATTATAAGTATTTCTATCAGTAAAAACAGAAATAGCGAAACATTTTAAAGTAGGTATTTTAGGAGTAGGTATTTATTTCTTAATTCTCAGTTGCTTATTTTTGGCCTCATTTGAATAAATGCTTTAGGTTTCAACATAATAAAAACGTCTTTTTGCTCTTTGGGCATAAATACATACTTCAATGCCTTAAAATGAAAGTCTTTAATTAGCTATGGCCTACCGCCTTGAAACGTGGTCTTTTGCTGTAGGCATGATCGCAAAGCTCAAAATCACTCGACGCGATATTAAAAGGGCTGTGTTTGAAAAATAAGTTCAGTAAACTCCCAATGACTGAAAAGATAGTGATGATAAAAATAATTAAACATTTTTACACCCAGTTCTTTTGTGCCTTCGTTGAACCGTGCTCCAACTAACCAGCCCGTCCGACCAGACGTCACCCGTATATTTCCACAGCACGACATGCTCATATTGACGCACGTTAACTAGCGAGTGCGCTCGTGTTTCCAAGAAAATTAGCAAACTTCCACCAGTTCCGGCTGTCGCTTGAACATTTTTAAACATGTTAAAGTTTTAAACAGTTTAATGTGGTCTGGAAGTCTATTAGATGTCATCTTTAGAAGTAGCTGCGAATTCTTACTAGGTGTAGTTGTACTTGTTTTGACGAGATTGAATTTTGCACGTAGTTGCAGACTGATGGAACTTGGGTATGAGACATTTATTGTTTCTATTAATCATTAAGACAGCATGAAGTGTAGGTACTACTCGTCATTTTAATTCGTGGTACCTTGAACCGCTCTCAGCTGCCAAGATTTTGGCTGGTATTTGTTTTAAATACCCAGGATTTAATTATTTCCTTCATGTGAAAATGGAAGAGGAGTGTATAAACTTTCTTGCAACATACAATCATTAAAACCAAGTGAACTAATCCTAATGACCGTAACCATTCATCCACTAATTGGTAGCAAAGTTCAATAAATCCAATTACACTATGAACCGTTAACATGAACACAGCTATCAATGAACACCATCCTACGACCAATTAGAGGCAAAACTGCATATCCAACACTTAGCGCACTCGTGCCGACTCAGGCCGCGGTCAGACTAACGAGCGCTGCGCTAAAGTTCTGACTTCTGACTGTAACGGAGCGAGTATGGATGACGTATGCGTCTGTTATTCCGGTCTTGTTCTTCACTTACTTAGAACTTGGAACGTAGTTAAACGGTTGGGAATGTGGGCGTTTGTGTAACTTAGTTCATTTGATCGAGTAACTTTTGATACTGTGATACAGTTTTTGAATATTTGCTGTGAAGTGAAGTACCGTTCGTATATATTATATTATTATCACCCGCGACCATAGGGAACAACTTTTGTATAGTTTTAATAAGCTATATTAGTCTCGAGAATCATTTGAATGTATTCTGTAGTTTTATGCCAGAAAAAAGTAGCAGACACACACACAAACATACAAATAACAAAATATTTAATTCTTTAATGTTACGCCCCCTCTGATTTGCTTCGGAAATATAAAAAAAATTGTTTTCAAATATGCCATAATGGAAAAAACCTCTTATTGGAAATTCATTTAAAACAGTGTACTTTCAATCCTTTTCAGTATTAAAACCCTGAATAAACGACACGTAAACTGTTTGCGACATGCAAACATAGCAGAACTTTATTAATCACGAGTAGGACAGTACATTTTAATTGATTTTATTTAAATACCGCTATCACAATTTATTGTAAAATAATAAAAAAAGGATTCAGGCAAGATAGTAGTCTAGTAAAAAATATACGGTACAATTGGATTGGCTGTCCATACATAAAAGTAGTTCCCCTATATCGTTCATGAACTGTTAACAAATATCAAGAGAAAACTTATTAAAGTGACGTCATTGAGTCACAAATCCTCAAAGTTTCAGCCTTCGACCGTTAGCGTCTGTCCAGTAAATCTTACTCGACTACACTTGGATACTCCCGGACATCCTCAGATTCTCGGATAAAGAACTTTTGTGACGCCAACTTCGTAAGCCGACAGCAGCATTTTGACACCTAGTTTTCATATTAAGGTCATTCATGTCATTGTAGACACTATCAAATGCATTTGTATGATTTTAAGTTTTTAAAATACATCCATGTGTGTATAATAAACTCAATAGCAAAAACTGAATAAGCACACTAGAACAGTTAAATCCTATTTTTCAATAAACTCGAAAAGAAATGAACGAGTACAAAATAACTAGCAAAAATCTATTTCTTCAACAGCAAAATCTCGACGGAATAAGACAAAATCTTGAACTAACACTCCAGACTCTCACAAAACACTTTTTGTCATATTCTTAACTGGAACGACTTTCCCAATCGTTACGAGCTGGTTCCCAATCGATTGGGGGAGAAATATTTTAAAGGCGTATTTAATCTAAGTGAAGACGGAAGCGATGGGACTCGAGAACTCGAAGTTTACTCAGAGATACGTCGAGAGGATCTTTTTTACATTAATTATGTGAGGAGAGCTCTCAGATGTTGCTGTTCATGTTTAGGGACGTGTACTGGGACACACTGAGTGGGAATTTGGGAATGGTTTATTTTGATACGGGTTTAGTACTATTATGACGATGATGACGTCAGTTATTGTAACTCTGGAGATCTTATAAATTATAATTTAATAAGGAATACTTTGGCAGGAGTTATTTCTCCAACTGTCTATTAAAGAAGAAATAAACATTTAGAAAAAAAAACTTTCGAATACATACTTGCACCTGGTACTAACAAAAATGCATTTATTTTTATGTAGTGTTCATTTTATCGATAAAGTGAAAATTCTTAAGAGCTTAGAGTTGCACTTTCCTCATATACAAGTAACGAGACAACTGCACGATATTACGAATTGGCTCCTGAAACTGAAACTTGGCTAACAAGCGCCTTTTTGCTGACGACAGGAACAGGTCGCCTGTAATGTGCGAGCATACCTGGACCACTACTATGGATCCGCAATTGCATATACGGCTACATAGAAATAAAACGATACTTTAAATGAAATAAAAAAATTAATACACTTTTTTTACACTCCTGGCAGCTCACACAAGAATCATTGTTGCATTTCATGAATTTTTTTATAGTCTTTCTTAATCTTCATATTTTTCTTCATCATCATCAGCCTTTTTTATTGTCCCACTGCTGCGCACAGGTCCACTCTCATACAGAGAAAAATTGGGCGTTAATCACCACCCTTGCATTTTCGCACGCTTTTGGCTATTCCTTGTATAATACGATAATAATTTCAGTTTAGCATTTACTGTGATTTTTTTTACTGAATATTACTTATCTAGCTAGGATGTAAAATAAAACGTTAAAACAAACGTTGAAGACTTTTATATATACCTAGACAGTTTATCACACAACAATATAACATTTATGAACTATAAGAACATTGTAAATAACCATAACAATAAAAGTGAGTGAAAGGGATTGAAATGCAAATAGTTTTACGGGTTATTTCCCTGGTTTACTTAACTTTTTGTCGGCGTTTTGTGCACCCGTGTTCTTGTCGCGGGGGATTTGTAACTATTGTGTGAAAAGGTTATCGGAGCAAACTTAAAGGTTCTACTGAAAAATGAGAGCTATTGTGTTGTTTCAAAATATTTACGCTTGTATTTGTAAAGCGTTTGCTCTATTCTAAAGTCTGGTAACTGGTGTTTAGATTGAAGTAGAACAAGCCAATTGTTCTCTTATACTGTGCACAGCTTAATCGTTGGCACTGAACAATATGTGGGTAATCACTTATGTTAATGTGCAATAAACTTTTAAAATCAAAATAAACAAAATATAAAAAGTACCAAACGCAATCTTATTACAGAAGTAAGCTTCTTAAATACGCAGCTTTGTTCTATAAAACTTTCAGGAAACAAAATCACAAACTGTAAAACACAATAACAACCAATTTACTTAAACCGTTACACACGGACCAGTAGTAGCGGTAATAAGAACGTATAAAACTTAGCGATACCACAAAGTGGCGCAAACTTGTGCTGGTACAGTACTCTGTGTTTAACTATACTGTTCTCAAATGTAGTTACTAGTTCCTAGTTTACAAGCATGTGGGTTTGGACGATGCATAATTTATTGCATTTATGTATTTTGGATTTGTTTTATCTTGTGTTACTTTGAAACTGCGACTCTTTGTTATGTTTTTAAAATAGCGGTAAGAAAGTTAAAAGTAGACCAAAAATTTCTTACAAGTAATCAAGACAATCCCTGAATGCAAATGCTATATTTTCTTGGCAGTTAGGTAAAAACTTAGTCGTAGTAGACATAAAATCAGCGCATTTTTTCTGTGAAATCATCAAATGATCCCGCTGAGGGTATAGCTGGAGGGAGTGACAGACTGTTACTGACTAAAATCCACTGTTTCTTCTTGAGTTCTTAGGGTGCCAGGGCCAAAATAACTCTTGTGAATAATCCGTAGCTCCGGCAGACCTTGGCCTTGTCGCCTTGGCCCCTCTGATGTTGCTGATTTCTCTTCGAGAAGCGCGTGGAACAAAATGTGTGTGAACAAATTGTGTGAAAAGGCCTGTCGACCTTAGACGTACGAAGATGTAACGCTGGGACGCCTAGCGTCGGGACGCCTAGCGTCGGGTCACCTGGCGTCGAGGCGCACGGCGGAAAATCAACCGAAAACGAAACCGAAACCAAACATTCGGTTGGGCACTGGTAGTCTAGTTCAAGTAGATAATTTGTTTTGCAAGTGTATTATATTTTACACAAATTAAATAAATAAAATGATTTATTTCCCCTCTTCATTCTTCAACGCAAATAAAATTAAAAGCCCAAAAATTAAGCATAACCAAATAAATCCCATCGCAGCAAGCGGCGATGCATACCACCATAACCTCTTCAGCATCCCCTCAAGTGAAGCACCGTGAAATAAGACCACATCTCCGATCTCCCTAGCCGGTCGTAATGTAAAATATTTTTACCAAAATATCAGTTCTCAAACCGAATAAAGGGTATGCAAATAAGCAGATGCGCTATGCTAATCTGACTAGCGGGGGATGAATGGGCCGGGGTGCAGTTGAAAAGAACCTCTCCATGGCTTTTTAGATATCTCGCTTTGAAGGTTATACGTTTGTGGAGTTCTTTGAGAATGTCTTTGGTGGTGGGGTAAGTGGCTCGATTCAGTGAGTTACTTGTTATAACTAAGGAAATTATGTCTTGGAAAAAGGTACGATTATAAGTTATGTTTGAATTTAACTGTAATGTAAAACCAGTTTCAAGATCCATTTAACCATTTTATAAGACAAACTGAAACCCAGAACTGCAACGTATTGCAGACTAAAACCACAATAGCTTACTTTTTTACACACACAATGCATTTTCTTACTCGCTCCTCACGACCAAAAAACATTTAGCAATCACTTGTCAGACTCCCCATTTTTCCAAAAAGCATCGTCAAATCCGAAACAGTATTCCCCAATACTGTTGAACATGCAAATACATGCAACACATTTGCATGTGAATCCTGCACTTTTCGGTCGGCAGTACGCCTCATTGGACGGACGCTGGACGGGCTGTTTCAGGACTCGAGATATGACGCGTGACTGGTTATTGTGATCGGTATATGTTGTGATTGTAAGGTTGATGTTGAAAGGCTGTTGGTTTTGTGGGTGTTTAAAGCTTATAGACAGGTTGAAGTACTGAAAGGTTTTTATTTAGAGAAATAAATCATATTTGGAAGCGTTATATGCTTTCGGCTTTTATTTATTGATTTAAATCAAAATGGAAAGAAGTAATTTCAATATAAAGTCATTATTTTTTTTCATGAGTGGGTTCACTTTAATACAGCTCAATAATGATCACCGTTTGCCAAGCAATCATACTGAGTCCAGGTGAATATGTAGTTTACTGGTACTGGCTTTCTGAAGCACTTGCAAGAATCTGCAAAATCCCATTTGATTCTCCAAAGAAATAAGTCGCGTATCTGACATGACAGTTACTAACCCGTTCCATGTTCAAATACAATTACTTTTAACCGCTAGAGCGGCGCGCCAATATGAAACGAGTGCAGTTAACAATTTCTAACAAAATCTATCTATCGGTTCCGAACTGCGCTAACTGCATACAAAACCTGGAAAAACCAATTTGTCGCTCACAAAGACCCGGTTTGTGTGGACGAGGATTTTGCGAAATATTCGAAAAATAGTGGAACCGCGTTACTGTCGTGCGCGGCTCGGCTCGACTTGAGATTTGTTTTGAGATATTCGTAAGCTTATGTGAGTAGATAATTAACTTGAATACAAACTCCACAATATGTCAATATATATAGCTATACAGAAAGCACTCACCTCATTCACTTCACTGGCTTTGTAGGCCTACTACAGTATCTATTAGAATTGAATGATTGTGCAACTCAATATTAGTTTTATTTTACATAATTTCTGAAGCTAAACGAAAATTTTATTTTTTGTTTTTTTTCTTCTAGTTAGTATTTCTAGAACCGCAGGCATTAGTTTTTTTTTTATTTATACAGAAGACTATCCACTATAGCAACGACTACCGAATATTTCTAACCACGACAACGTGTTTTTGACCCAGCAAACAATTTACGCAGTCTAAAGGCTAGACAGCAATGACCAACATATCATACGTTATTTGACAGCACCGGCGGTTAGATAAAATATATTATTTAGCTTCTCGTCGCTAAACAACAGTTAAAACGGTAATTAGCATGAAAATCACGTAGTCAGTGTCCAGTGCACGCAAAAATATGCGCACATTGTGTGCCGTGTTACTGGCGTATTTGATTTTGGGATCTCTGATCTTTGGCCGATGATTAGGGTATTGGAAGCGTTTTGGCTACATTTAATTAAAATATTTCGAAATTTTGGGAGACAAAGTGTGAATAATAATATTTTATGAATACGTGCTTTCTATAACTAGAAAAAATATAAAATGAAACAGTGATTATAGAGTATTGTTTCGCACATAATCATCTCGAACTAAAATACCTATAATAACTTTACTATAAGTAATAAAGAATGCCATTTATAAAAGCAATTTTTAACGTTAACATGGCTACTACGATCGTAGCACTTGCTACGCCGTAACCACTGCGTAGCAGCGTAGCAACACAAAACCAATATTGTAACATTATGTGTACACATTTATTACAAGTGGCTATACAAGAAAATACTTCTAAGACTCATATCTGCTCTCTTCTGTCATCTAAAAACTTGTCCACTCCTTTTATTAAACGCCATTATCATGTCACGTAGGAACTATACGTTAGGCGCCCTCTACCGGACGGTTTATAAATAAGGGTGACCAGGGGAAAATTATATGGTGGGCGTGCAGCCGGGCTCTTTGTTCTGTGAATATTAATATAAGAGTTATGTGGGGATGAAGAAAATTGTTTTATTGTATCTGTCACTGCAGCTGAGACTATTGTCCTAGTTGTGATAAATTGCAATTTAGCTGTAGTCAGAATTTATTGAAAAACCTGTGATTATTTCACTGTCAGTTGAATTTTCTTCCATTTGAGTTGAAAAGATTATTTAATTTATTTATCTACACATAATATAGCCCGCGCCAACAAAGTTTGGGAAAAGGTTAGGCCGACGATTCTTCTACTTTAAATAAATTAATACCTATACCTATCCCTCACACATTCACACAACGTCATCTAGTCCAAAACTAAGCAGAGCTTGTACTATGGGTACTAGACAACTGATAAACATACTTATATACTTTTCTTTTGTAAATTTTCAACCAAGAAATTGTTGTAGATATACCAACTAAAACACATTAAACACGTCTATATGGTTAATCTTGGGTTTTATTTAATTTTTAGGTCGGTCTGGTGCTTCCTTATTCAATATTAAACTTCTACAAACTCGAAACTTTCCAAGTAAACATGTATCAAAAAACTTGCAAACACCTCTTAAAGTTGGGGACATACAAAACTCGGGTCTCGTGAACTCGCACAATTTACAGCGACCGCATTAAATTAGGCATTTAATGAATTCCGCGAAAGTGTCGCGTCTGAGCTGCACTTGTATGTAAATTGTAAAGTATGTGGACTTGTGGAGCAAGGATTATGGAAATTTCTTCCATGTATTGTTTATTGTTTTAGTGAAGGCATGGAGTGGAGTGGGGGTATTCTTGTGTAGTAGCAAGCTATCGGACCTTTCATATGAGGTTAAGGTTTTTATGTCAGTTGATACGACTTTTAGAAAATATATATTGAAGATCTAATGAATAAGTAATTGTTTATACAATCCAGTTTTTTTAACAAAACTTGCATTATTTTTCCCAAAACAAGTGTATATAATATATAGCAAATTCCTGTGAAAACTCAGACTCATGACTATAAAGAACTTGTTGCTTTGGTAAGCTAACATGACAACAAGCACCACACAGTCGCTGGGTACGTAGTAAATTTCCTCAAATTCCACTAACTAGGGACGAACACATATTGCTGTCTTACATTATTATTCATTTACCGAAGTTCAGCCATGCGCAAACAACTACAATATTTCTTATATAAATCATCGTGAAGTTGCAATAACACAATATACTAAGACTACAAAGTTCCGACGCGCCGAACAAATTACATGCCGCGAGTAGCACTACTTGCAACAACTTAGGTTATATGTTTACCTGCGTTTCACACGGTCTTACAACTAATATTATGAACACAAAAGTTTTTATCCCATAAAAACTAGTGTAGGAAAACTGTTTACCTACTTTTTTCTGCTGTAGAAGTTGCCTTACACATTTAAAGTACAAATTAGAAAAACTAGAATGGATTGGTTGCACGGTCGTGGGTTGTATCATTGATTGAATGATCGATCGTTTAAAATTATTTGGAAGAGTAGGGTGGAGAAAACTCTATTACACCTTTACTCTCTACCCTTTCCGGGCTCTCGTTTTTATATTCCTTGTGTATAAATTATATCGTATATGTATGCATGTATATATTCCTTTTCCTGCATGGAACTGTTGATTCTGACGCTCGCAACTTTGACACTACACTACACTTACACTTATGGAATAAATCACCTCTCGTTCCGGGAAATTGCTGACTTGTGCTAGAACGATACGCTGTAGGGATGGAAAAAGTCGATAGTTAGTCGATAGTTGAAGTATTGTTTGTGATTTTTTATTGTGCGATAAGTTTTCTAGATTTCCTTTTTATAGTTCGAGTATTTAAGTTAGGCATTGAGATTGGGATTATTCTCTAAAATAAGGATTTAAACACGATAACATTAAATGGACGTAGTTAAACGGAAAGGATCCAACCCACACTATGAGCGAAAATGGGGTATTAAAGATTTAAAAGCGAAATAGTTTGTTCAATATAAATTAACAAGTGTAACATAAAAGTAGTGGCTAATATGTTTGAATTCTTTGTTACACTTCAATCTTCTTGAGAACTTTCCGTTAGAAACATACAGTGACATCAAAGCTATGAAATAGGTTGAAAATAGGTAAATTTTAATAACAGACGGATAAGATAAAATTATTGCACAATGTCTATCATTTTATCGAAACAACTCCCTCACTAGGACACTCCCGCTGCGTCATGTAATTTCCGCGGCGCGCTGCTCGAAGGCGGACGAATGCGTTGTCAAACTCGGTTCGCTAACTGGAGATTAGGACAAAACTGCAATGTGCAACCGAACTGTGATGAATGTTATGACTGGGGTAACTGTCGCTCGGCGCATTCTGGATTTGTGTTGTTTCATTGCTTTACTTGTATACTTGCGTCCCATAGTCTTTAGTGTAAATTGTATTTACGATGTTTCAATAGTTGTGAGATATAAAGTGAATTTCTCACATTTTTAATAAAAAATATATTATTGGATGAAGTTTTTTTTTACATGTCTATAAAATTTATTGTATCGATAAATTACTATTAAAAATCTTGCTATCCGTGAAAGGTTTTTTACAAAATTAACCCTTTCAGAATTCTTCATTTCCTTGTTGTTCATAAAAGCTATCAATTTTCTTAGACTCCCCAAAATTGTCGACAGTTGAAGTTCATCTGTAAAATAATAAACATAACAAATTCCAGAGCGTCATCTAATTTCCTCGACGTATCCGCCGTCAAATCGCTCTGACTGGAGATTACAGAAACTGTGCGCGGTGCACCCCGCCGTCAGTGCTCGTCATTGTTGCGTGGTGTTGTGAGGGGCTCGGGCCACAGAGGAGCTACTCGTGTCAATCTAATCTGTAGATGATTTGTTATAGGTATCATTGATGCAAAATATCAATTAAACACCTTCACTTACATTATAAATAATGTAAAAATATGGTTAGTAATGAAGCTTCAATACAATTTGGTTTCAGAAAGGATATATTTTGGTGGAATTGTTCAAATTGTGGGAAAGAGATAGATTGTAGCCTAGATGTTTGGTTATGACGAGGTTTATTTTTTTATTTTTCGGAAGTAGTCTAAAATTAGTCAGTAATTATTATTACTGATAGATGATACATATGCTTACCTGCTATCTACTAGTAACTTCGTTTTTGACAAGCTAGGTTTGTACCAAAAAGTGTTTACTATTATTACATTTTAACCTAGTACGTACACTCGTACTATCTAGCCATGTATCGCCAACCTCAATACAATACAAATACTAGAACATTCTATAAATTGTTTTGTTAAAGTACCACGCTAAGATATACTTCGACATCTCCAGGATTTATAGCCTATTAGGCTAAGTTGAAGTTACAGTACACAGCTTTACTTAGCTAAAAGCTAGCGATTTTATGAGGATTAGAAAACTTTTGAAATATTTATTAGAATCTGCGAAAATATATTGGATATAATAAAATGCGCTTCGGTTCTTACTGGGTTAGTGGATATTGTAAATTGGGGTGAGATCAAAATAACTATTACTTATGCATTTTAATTTTTTTTTTCTGACAGTTTTTAAAGTTTATTTCTGTAATAGTTGTACTAGTTTTGAACATACATATTGAGGTTTGGAAGTTTTTATGTTCATTTAAAGTACTTATATTAAGAATTTATTATATTTCATAAAGACTGCAAAAATATTAATAGCTGTCTATATACATATATAATGCTTAATGAAATGAGAGAGAAGTGATGCCTGCCGCGCCGCTCTAGTACAACCTCTCGCCTGTATAGTTTAGTACTCACTTACCAGCAGCACATCGCTAGCTACATTGCTCTACATCCTATTGAATTATACGTCACAAGCTCCTAGCACTTAGCAAGATATCAAATGACTTAATGAACCTATAACGCTATATATTAGAGCTGATGATTGAAATAATAAAACAGAATTACGCCGCGGTAAATCTCCTTCAATTAAATTTAAATCTTTGGCAGTCATCTCAAACGCATTGAAATTCAACAGAATTGACTGTAAGCATACTGTAAGTACGAGTAAGCCATAAAATCGGCTTAAGTATTTAACGATACCCCATCTCTGGCATCGTCCATAAACCCTCTTGATAACCTTATTTAAACAAACATTACATCGCCGTAAAACTTTATGACCTGCTCCAAAAATACTTAAAAGATCAATAAAACATATCAAGTTAAGATCGATGCCTATTGCTTGTTAGATGTAGAATTGACATTAAATATCGTGAACGAAGCAAGCGATAGAAGTCTCTTTAAGTGATAGGGTCGATTTTAAAATTTTCTTGTTTATTTGTGGTCGCGGGGTCCGTGGCTACCTGCTAAGGTGGCCATAACAATAAAACATGGGGACTGTCCCGATAACTGGCGCGGAAGAGATATATGTGTAGTGTGACCAAGCAATCACTTTTGTTAGGATAGTGTTGTTAAGCAATTGTGGCTTGTTTGCTTGTAAATTGTGTGATGGTATAGTCAGCGCTGTTTAAGAAAATAGTATTATGAAACATTATATTTTAAATAAACTATTGACACAGTGTACCTTCAGCTGGAAATATTGAAAGCATATTTTATTTTATGTACTCGACTTTTTGGAAACAAACTCAAAGTAACCTCAACGAACTTTCAAAATCAAAATTACCGCTCGCGCTACCATTCAGCGCACAAATGTCTAAAAGATGCGAGGATCACAGGCGAATACCTTTTGTACACATTTACTTGCATTTAAAAGCACATCTGAATCGTATCCGAATTAACATAAAACCCAGAGGGCGATAAAAGTACACAGTACACTTTGCTACGTCCTGTATATAAACTAGGGCTGTCTAATAAATTTCAGTTGCATAAGAAGAAAAAACACAAAATGTTTCATGTTCTATTGAGATATGAACATTTTCTTTTTCGTGAAAAATAATAATAACTCGGTGTCAATCTGTCAATTAGTCAACAAAATTCTAAAATATGTAGTGGTAATTAATTTTATCATACATAAATAAACTGAATAATAACCAAAACAATACTACTGCTGGACTGAAAGAAAGGTTGTCAATACTGTGAATAAAGTGTTCATGTCAATATTTCGGTGATAGCAAAATTGTAATAAGAACCGTCATACCTCCGTGTCACACTGTCTCGCATGGCTATGAGAAGGGATAGGCCTCGGCGGATTCTGCACAATATTGCACAACGGTTAATCGAATGTCACTCGTTATGGTAAAGTTTGAGCCGTGATATAGCACCAACTGGTTCTGTCTTGGTTCGACAGGTAACGGCTTATTCTCATTTCGTTTTATGTCATATACCTGAGAACATTTTGAATGAGTATTTTTTCGCGGCGTCGTGGGAAAAACTTCTTGCAAACGCATAAAAGTAGTATATAATCGTCCCCAATATAATAATAATTCAACAACAAATTTTGTCTCAATAAATCAGCAGTTTTACTGTCAAACTATAAAAATAAATATATTTACTTCATAACAATACATACATATATGTAATTATAAAAATAATTTTAAAAGTTCCTAAGCAGTAAAGAAAACATATTTTTTAGTTGTACCTTTTTTAACTCGTGATTGACAACCCTGTCAATTTTTACGGTTGCAATATCGTTTATATACAGGATGATGAGCGGAGCTTCGCAACTCAATTAGCTAATGAAAACGTGCTGTTTTGATCAACTTAAACGTAGTCTTGACTAGCGGCGCTTTTTGGCTCTTTTTTATGTTTTATTTTCTTCATAAGTTGCCTTTGAACGTTTTAATATTAAAGAAATCTTACGTAGCTTTATTGAGCAGAGCTAAAATTCATAAAACCTTTTACTGAAAGCTTCCTACCGTTATTTTTATTAATCGATTCATTTTTCGTTTCATGTCCAAAGACACACTCTTATTTTAGTGTATACATATTTATTTAGCTTAGATAAATTATTCGTCGTAGAAAATACATAATCGTTGATTATTTTTACTTACTCGAGTAGCACCCACCATCAAAAACGTCTAAAAACATATGTATGTTCAAAATGAAATACAATTTTCTCGGAACCGAACTACTTACAAGTAAAGCAATTTACAGCACTTAGATACACTGATAGCCCAGAGCCTCGAGTCTCCATGGCTGATTGGATGGCTAATTAGAACCCAGACAACTGCTTGCTGTGTTCTATCTTTTTCTTTCCTAATCCATTACTTAGAGATGTTTTAGAGAAAAACAAAAAGCCCGAAAGGTTGCCCATATGTGAGCCCTTTTTGGAAAGATTAGTAGATTATAAGACGTTGGTTGGAGTAGGTTTTGGGAACTGTGAGGTTTATTTTTAGATGCAAGTTTTTTTCCTTAATTGGAATTCGATACGACGATCATGTTATGAATATTATCGCATAAAACTAAATGCACTCTAAATAAATTGAATGAATTTATGTCTGTCTAGTTTACTAGACATAAATGTCCCAAAACAGAGTATTTATTTAACCCGCTATTCACACAGTTCAATGGTATTTGATATTAATTAACAGAGGTATTACAAAAACCCATCAAACCTGATGTTCAATTTTAATACTGTTGCTCTGATTAATGTAATTATTGCCGAACATTATTGACCGTTCAAAACTTTGTTTCGAGTTCATTATTTAATTGTTTTATTGCCATAATAGTGATTCAATCGAATTTTGTAACTAGTACGAAAAATTTAAGGTCTTTTTTAATTTTAGCAAGAGACCAATATTGTAGTAGATATAAATAAGAACCAACACAGCAAATAATTCCTGTAATCCGGAAATGCTAAAACAAAAAAGGCTCCCAATTTATTTCTACGAAATTGCTGTTTAAACGCAATCCCAACACGGGGGTCCGGATACCTGTTCCCGAAAAAACGTATCGAATAAATTTTTCATCGGCTCACCAATATGTAAGAGATGGCGTGGTACCCAGGCGAAAGGTTGGCGGGTCCCCGGACGGATTTGCATAGCCTTTCTTTTTGCGAAAGCACTGAAATCGCGAATACCTTTTGGGATTAGGGATTTTGTACCGATAAATGGAAGTTGAAAATGATATTCGATGAAATTGCGTACGATTATATTTTATCTATTGATTTATGTGCTTATTTATGATGGAGGCGAGGGTCGACGAGAAATTGTAAGGAGATGTACTGTGTGCTCGTAATGCCGGCCTAAGTTGTGTGATGTATGTAGATTTTTACATGTTGTTGATTTCTTATTTAAATTGATTTTGGTTGGTGTATTCTACGTTCAAATATTTATATGGAGGTCTAAGCAACCTTTCATAGGTAATACTATACTTTAGCTGGGATCATAACCAGTGCGCGTAGGACTGGGACACTTGATAGTACTGGCTGTGGTGGGTTATTTGCTAAGTGCCTTGCTTTTCGTGTTTGTAATTTCTTAACCGTGATTACCAATTCCCAAATTCCACAACCATGTTCATTAAAAAGTTTGATAAATTGTGCCTATTGACCATATCGCGCCTCGTAAAACTGCGTGGACCATGGAATCGTCCAAAACGAATTTGCCAAGCTATGGTTAACAAATTACTTCTGGAGTTGCATTTCTGTAGATAAAAAGTCCCAAGGATGCTTATTCATCATCGTTTTTTGCTCAGTATTGTCTCTAATATGACCTTGTGACCCATATTAGCTACACAATGACTGTCAGAAAAATATTCGAGTCAGCGTACAGTTGCCATCACTAAGCCTTCACCATAGCTAATCTGAGTACAAAGGCTTCTTACACCAATAAAAATGACTGATGATAGGCTAGATAGGCTGAACGAGTTATAGAGACATTTACACTGCCCAACATGATTTAAAAAGCTTCATACCTAACTGTGCTTAGAAAAGTACTTATTGAAAATGTTGACTTAAATTAATAAAGTTTTTTTTTTCTTTTCAGGTATGGCTTCACATAGTTGTCTGTATTATTGTAAGTGGACATTATTTCAAATCATCGCATATAATTATTTGGAACAAAGACATAAAATGGTTAAAACTAATATTTTCATGACAGTCTTAAATATTTTTTTTAATTATTTTTTTTTGTGAAAAAGATTTTTTATTACATTAGCATAATCGTATCGCAATCGGATCGTACACTATAAAACAACTCCGTGTTGTCACTTCGTCTTACGGTAGTGCTATAAGTGAGTTTCTATGTAATGACCGGCCATAGGCTTTTTATAGCCGACTGGACAATAAAGGAATTATAGAAAGGGTTGCGACCTTTGTGGTATCGTTAGTGTTCTGGGTTCACGCTTTTTTTAATGTACTTCTATAACAATGGGGTTAGGAGCGCATTAAAGCAGGGGCGTTACGATATGAAATATTAAGTTATTATAAGTAGATAAACATAAACATAGAATGCTGAATAGTCGTGTGTTGTACTGGAGGATAAAGCAGTCACACTATACACGTTTGGTTTACGTTAAATGGTATGAGACTTTCCCGAACATAAACAACGGGTTCTTTTATTTTCGATAACCAAATATTTATTTCCATATACTTTTATCGCATCGAGAACAGACTTCAATCTACCAGTAGCTTCGAAATGTCATCGAGCGGATCACATTCACGAGTTATGACTTACGATGCGAAACATCCTCGCCATACAATATTGTACTTTATTTTTATAAAAATATTGTTCGAAATTCATTAACCCTCCTATTCAAATTATATCAACCCGATATTTGACACAGTAACTCAATTTTACGGGGTTTGCAACCTAAGGTCCTGGGAAATTGAGTGGAAAATCCATTGTGATATTTTGTCCGGTATCTACTTTGATGTATGAACAATATATGGACATTTTACAGTACAAAGTTAATCTTGTACGTTTGTTTGTGTTACGAATGGGTGTTTAGCGGATTACAAGCAACATGTTTTATTAAGGGTTGAATCTATGTTCAATGTGTATGCATTGTTTTTTTACGTGGTATTTTTAAAAGCCTTTGTTTCGTGCATTATTTAGGGATAATCCGTTTGACAGTGTTGACAGGAGTTGTGTGGTATTTATGGATATTCGAATTGTTACGGGGATAAAAACGACTGATCAAGTAGGAAAATATACATAAGTTTCGCAAAATGTGCAAAACGAGCCAAAAATCACATTTATTGTATGGAACTCCCTAAAGTGTTTATTTTATTACAAGTTTCGCTACTTGTTGGTCAGAAATACATCATCTGTTCAAATATATCAAATGTTAACTGATGGACAGAGTAGAGTCTTAGTAAAAGCGTTCCATTTTACCCTTTGCTTACGGAATTACAAAATAGCTTGTTTCATTTTAAAATACAGATGCAATACCAGCTCTCATTTCCATACCAGTTGATAAGAAAATCCATACAAACTTGTAGATATTTTGACAAAAAAGGCGACCAATATTCCCTGGCGATAGAGTTCGGGTTCACGTACCGTGGTGCGTCAAAATGAGCGTGTTATTGTGATTTTCCGGTCGAAGGCTGTCCTGGATGAAAGTCTTACGGGCCGTTGCTTCATAACCGTCAGTAGGCGAGTAAGATTTTTTGAGATTTTATAATTTAATGATGATCTGGTAATTAAATGTTATATGGTCTGGATCTGGTCTTTATGTAGTTAAAACATACCTAGCTATTCAATGTTTTTCATTTATAAGACGACTAAATTTAGCGGTTTCGATTTATCGTAAGAATAGAAGAATAAAATTCATCAATGCATAGTTACATAGCTAACTTCACCTTTTAAAATGCGTACCTTACATAGGTATTCTAAAACCTTACAAACAAACCTCTATGGCATGCATCAAAAAGCGATCTCGTTTCCCAAACATCTTGTAAAACTGGAATAAAATTTGAGAGCGGCTGTTCACTGCTATTCAGATATTCAGGAGTGCCGCCATCTCTGCAGATCTAAGATTTATGCTGATCTGCACTTCAAAACTACACGCTTAGCGCAGAAGGTGCTAGGTTTGTTAGCTATCAATTGATAAATTACATTGCAATTTCTTATATGTAGCCCTGTAAAGAGAATGAATAAAATATTTATGATGGAAATGTAAATTCAGCAAAGGCAATAGAAAAAACAACATATTGACTAGACGCATCGTATATGTCTTCAGTCTACTAATTAAAATAACAATGGATTTCACCAGACATTCATACAAAAACAGCTCAGATAACTGTTACAGTGTATTCTTAATCCTGTCGATATTATCATTGTTTCCTTGAAGTGTCTGGTAGGCTAGGTCGCTGATCAGCCCGTCAGTGCGAGATAGACGGCGTATCACCCGATACACTTCATATGAACTTACATCGAAGCCCTATTCCATGTAATGGAGGCTTGTTATACAAGTTTTAAAAATAACCTTAATAATCCTCTTATCCATGTCCAACAAACAAAATAATATAAAAAGCTTATCTCACCTCGTTCACCGCCAAAGTAGGTCCAACAAAGATTAAGCATGTCTTAAATCTTCGTCAAAAGTTTACAAAACTTTAGTTTTACGCTAAAGCGGATACAACAAAAATTAAGCTCGGAAAAGCTCTTATCTTTGAGAAACTTTTAAACTCTAAAAAAAACATTATGAATTACCCATCGTTATGTATTAGGTATTAAAGGTTCAAAAAAGGTAAAAAGATTGAGGGGAAAGATTGAAGTCCCTTAAAGGTCAGTATGACTTAGATTGTTTGCTGACTCAGCAGAAAGTAACTAATGGATTTTCACATACTATTTTTATTGGTTGGGTTTTAGCTTTTCAAATATTTTCTTCGATATTCAAATAGCTTTTCAGGCACTTCGATAACGGAGAAATAAGGATTTAAGTACGCTATTCAAAGTGTTAGTATAAAATAAGATTTTGAATAGTACTTACAGAAGTTTGTAGGTCAAAACTGTATATACGGCATCAATCAATACGCTGAAAATAAATAAAGTAAAATAATGTTTTAAGACAAATTACTTGAAAAAAAAAACAATGAATAACTCAAACCTATCCCTGTTGCTGTGACATACCAGTATATATTCGCATCTTTGCATCTCAAAAACATTCGAACAATTAGCTACAAAACGCCCGATCTTCAAAATTACATTTAAATAAGATCTTAATCCGTCCAAAGATATCTCCACAAATACATCCACAATCCAATCGTATAATAGATTGGAGTCAGGCCGGAGCTCCGATCTCGTGACACTCCATTACTTGGTCCGTGCGCAGTCAGCGGCCGCGCGGCTAAGCCACTGTCTTATTGACCTCCTGCAAACATTCAATACTGGAACTCGAGGGTATTTTCTTTAAAGGGGTTAGTGGTGTTCCTTGGGAAACTGCCTGGATGGCAAACAGTGACGGGAGATTTGGCGAGTGACTTTTGATTTCGTGTCTATATTCAATTTATAAACTATTAGGTATATTATTAGAATGAGTATACATATTTGTTAATCGATCAATACCTAATTTATAATAAAAAAAAAATAAAAAAAACTAAAGTATTGTCTGGGCGTTATGCTCTCACATTAAAACAGCCGTAGATAGCTGGTACCTTAGAGAAGGATATAAGCTACTTTCTATCCGGATTATAGTTGTTCCTATAGAACGCGACCGAAAACACAGCGGGAGTTAGTAACTGAATACTTCATTTAAAATATTAATAAAACTGTAGCTTATAATCTCTGCCTGTCAATGCATGCTAGAAATACCTATCACAATTCATGTACATGATTTATTCCTTGCGGGGCGTCGTTGGTAGAAAAACTTTTGGATAGCCCATAAATATGTTTTTTTCAAGAACTGACCTTTCATCGGTCTTACACATTCGATTCTCGTCTTCCTACATTCCCAGACATGTAAAACCGGCTTTCAAAACAAGCTATTATGCTTTCTCAAACATCTCGAAGACGATAACCTCGCAAAAGTATGTAAATGTGTCCCGAGAAGGGTCTTCGGCAAAGAGCATGAAAAAATGGAGTGCTGAATCTGATGTTACCCAAGCTGCAAAGGGGCATTCTTCTTCTCTGCTAAATGTCGGTTTCGCAATTGATTAAGATTTATTAATTTCGCATTTGGTTTCATAGAACAACTGATTGCAATAGTTTAGTTTTAATAAAGAATGTAAGTATTATTGATATCGAAATAATTATTTTTCAAAAACATTGATACCATGTTCTTGATGATTCAATAATACAGTTTGCAAAATAATATGATCGATGAAAGCTTTGTAGACTTCGAAGCGACAATCACTATAGTCCGCTTTGGGTACTCCATTTTTCTCTACTCCGTGGCATTTCTTTCGACGTCCCACCGTCTTCTGCCATATTGTAATACGGATTAAGGATCGCTTGTTGAAAAGAATTTGTTTTGGCGTCATGATCTCAGATTATGATAGGGCTTTTGAAAATATGTTTTTCTCGGTTGAGGTATCAACTCGTTTAAGAAATATCATATAGAAGTTATTATAATATTCAAGAAAAGATTGTCTACACGTCGAAAAAAACAGAAAACAAAGAAGACTTCAGAAGGGTCCTGTGAACGCAAAACTCCCGCTGCACTAAATCACCCAAAATTCCTGGGCACCGGCATTAATCCCGGGAATTGAATTGAAATACATAAAGCATAGCATGTTACGGGCGTCCCTATAAATTATGACAAAATTAAAACATTTCGTTTGCGGTGTGCCGCGCCGTGCACCGTCCCCGTAAACAAATGGGACCTTCACAAACTTATGTGCGCTTTTTGGTGCCTATTGTTGGAATATTGCATTTGGAATTACATTTTAGGTTCTTAATTCAAACTCGGTTTTAATCTGGTTTCATAAAACTGCATTTGGGATTTTAATTGGCTTTTATTTACATCTTTGTTTTAACTATTATTAAATCTAAATATATACAATTAACATAAATATATACAAACTTATAAAATACTTAAAACTAATATAATAGTAATAATAATAAAAAAAAACCCTATATACAAAAACATTGCGCGTTGTTAGGCGTCAAAGTACTCCTCCACATCGCTGTCATCCGGTAACGTGCCCAGAAGACTGGCCGCATTGCCACGTTGTATGGCAATGCTGATTCTTTGATTCATCTTTGTTTGAATTATTATGATGCGACATTCCCGCTATGAAAAGGTAAAATGAAAATGGAATCGAAAATTAACCTGGTTTTCATTTTCGCCTAATTTAAGCCTTTACCTTCATGATAAATTTTCAAAAACGTATCTGGGTATCTTTAAAAAAAAAACATGGAATACTTAAGCTAATACCGCAGCAGACCTAAGTGAGGCAAACTGCATAAATAGTTGGCCGTCAATGAAAAATCCCGGCTTTGCGAACAATGCTTGACATGCACGAGTTTCTGCTTCATATAAGTTAAAACATGGGAAGTACTGGCAGCCTAGTTCTACGGCTTGATGGACTAGTTACAGTTTATTAGTGGCTTATATTCCAGCTCTTTTGCTTTGTACAATGATGTAGGATTTTTCCTTCGCATTTTATTCATTTTTATACAAAGTCTGCAGAGTATTTTCTTCTCAGTTCTTTTAATATTATGGGTCTCTTTATTTTTAAAATGAAATATGTACAGATCCTTTTTCCCCAAAATATTATTTAAAAAAATGCTAGGGATTCTTTATTTGTTCCTTTAGGATCAGATTATTGTCTGTTTTAAGTGTTTGGTGATATTTTAAGCTGGAATTAATAATAATATAATAGACATGGCCAATAATAATATGTCGTAACAACATGACACCGGGATAGAGGACATATTGTGCGAAGTCCAGTCGCCGGTGAATGAGAATAGAACGAATGCTCTGAATTCACCGAATGGGTGTACGATATAATAAATCATTCCACTACACGTCTATTGTTGTGTGAAATATGACGTTTGGCTGAGGTTTTTCGCTTTACTAGTTTAAAAGACCGACTCCTGGCTTTCTAAGCTAGTTGGCTACATTTTTCCTCTTCCTGAATTTTCTTTTGGTCTAGCGAGCGTTAGAAAATACATTCTTTTTTATGCAGATATAAAACAATGATTTTGCTGTGGGAAAAACGTTGTTAATTCACACACTTCAGTCAGTACATTACCTTGGCAAGATACCTAAAATCTTCTTTCTCGTCGTAATGTAGAATATCAAATTCTTAGCGGATTCTGTTCATTTCGTTATTAGGTCAAAATGTTTCCTATCTATTTACTCAGCAAGGGCTTAATTTGCACATCCATGAAAGCTTTTAAGTTTTTTATTTGACTGTATGTCAGAATGTGATATTATGATATGAGAGTAATGTTAATTAACTTTTTACAAAGAGCTATTTAACCTCCTTTCGGCTTTGTGGGTATTTCAATTACACTGTGCACATATCTCACTATGTCAATAAAAATATTGTTACACAGTGGTTAGGCCAAATCGTTATAGTGTTAAGAATTAATTTAGCAAAAAGCTTTAATTAAAAGTGTATTTATTGCATAAATAACTCGTCCAGTCTCAATGACGATGTGTAATAAAATAATTCGAAAAATAAACGTTTCTCCGATTTTCGAATAACGAATGAAATCAATTTTCATTATAATAGGTGTTGGAAAGCACGCTCGGCCGAACAGTGACGGATTTTGCCGAACGATGTAAAATGAATTTAATGATTGGCAGCAACAATATTGTTCTCTTTTCAAAATTGTTTTAAGTTTCATTTCAATTATGGATTCGCTTTTTGAAAAAGTGAAAAGCGTTCTTTTATCGACTTAAAAAAAAAACTGACGCATTTTTATATTTTGTGGTCTACTTAGATGGGGTTTCTCTTTTTTTCCTTGAAATACAGAATTATGTTCTAGAATATAAGGCACTACGTCGCAGTATTTCCTAGGCAATCTGCATTGCTCCATCATTGGCACGAATGTGTCCCGCGAGTGCGATAACTTACCTCCAAGTAGTGGCGCTGTCCTGATTGCTCTGCTTTTGTTCAGGGACTTTAAATTTAGAACCTGTTTTAATATGCACCTAGAATTGTATACGCAACTTTTTAAGTAAAAATGTTTTTAATATGTAAATTAAAATATGTATTTCTGCAAATGCAATACATTTACTCGGTACTGAAAAACTAATACGATTGAGCGTTTCACCAATAATGTTTTGATTTCTTTAGCAGCGAATTGAACCCTGTATTGAATAACAAATCCTCAATTTATTCCGAAATCCTGAAAGCTAGCATCACAACAAAACAACGAACCGAAAATGTCATATCGCTTCAACTCTTCAGATCGAACAATCTTGCAAATACCCACACAGACCGTCTAACGTCGAGCTGATAAACATTTAGAAGAGTTATCTGCCGCATAGGAATGGGCACATCACAGTTATGAAGCTACCTAAAAGAGATATGAAATACCAATCACGTGACGCGGCGGCCACTGCATACTAATGGGGACGGAATAGGCCGATTTTTGATCGCAAACCTATGCGCGATGGTTTTATGGATGAATGGGTTTACAAGCTTTTGCCGAGTAAATGTTTTGTTCGATTGTTAAAACAGATTGTTGGCGTTTCTTGTTTTAATTTTAATTTATAATTATAAAAAATAAAAGCATCAGGACTATTCAGGACAGATAAACTAGGCTGGAGCGTAACTTGGCATTATTTGAAATGGCGGGGTTCATTCAATTGTTCATTTTTGTTTTTTAAACACAACTAACTTATTACAGAGACATAAATCAATTGATTAATATGACAAGGAATTGCTAAAACGCGGTATACCTTGAAGTACAAAGTACATTTGAATGAAAAACTGAAGTATTCTTGAAAAGTCACAAGACAAATTACTATTTCAAACTGGTAATCGAATTTCCAGTCATAAATTCCATATTAACGAGATCCAAACTCAGTGAGCATCAATGATATTCGTATCATATAATACACATACCGTAATAACTGTATTACCTCCACCAGAGTTCACAAGTTTTGTACCCCTAATAAGGATAAAAATAATTTATTTAATTTAAATAAAGACCTTACCCGCTCTGATTACCATTTGAATCACATCTCTAATCTAATTCGAACCACGAACAGTGATCTCATTCAAAATTAATCGGATTCGCAAGTGTTGCCATCAAATAAAAAGCATCCCCGACCGCCAGTAAGAAGGATGGTAGTTGGTAGTTAAAAAGTGGCAAACTCGCCACCTGGTTAGCGTTGAGACGGCGGTTATGTTGGCAGACATTGCGAAAGTCCGCTAGTACTGTGATGGAGGTAGTGTCACAGAAAGAAGAGGTAGCGGTATTGGTATAGCTATACTTAACTCCAACAGATTCTGACTATAGATACCTTTATCTACAGTATATCTTGAGAAGGTATTTAGTTACTATTTTTGCATCATAATTATTGTTTTATGACCTTATATTAATTGAAGTAGCATTTCACTATGTACAAAGATATTAATTATAATTGACTTATAAGTCTAGATTTTCAAAGCTATAATAAATTAATAATAATTATTTTATCGGAAATGAATTTTCTTTTTCAGTTTAGAAATTCGTACGGAGAATAGTCGTTTACCACCATTATGAATCAGGTGCTGTTGAAATCAGTGATTCTATAAAAATGTCTCCATCGACCAAGCACTACCCACCGCCTGCTACCCGCACCAAAATGACCATAACTTGAAGGAGCACTTCGATAGGCCACAATCGCTAATGCGCCAACTTTGTTGGAATGTTCCTAATTTATGCGTTATCTCTCCCCACCGGTTGCTCACGCCAGTTTCGGTAAAATGTTAACTTTTATTAAACAACATCATGAGCTAACGGCTCGTTTTACAAGGATTTTTACCGGTGATAATGAACTCTTAATTTGGGCGTCGGTTAATTTTTTATCGCGTAACAGCGAAGGGTGTTGTGACTTGTTTGAACATTTTAGTATATTTGAGTTAATTGGTACTTTGTTTTTGATAGGTTAAGTTTTATAGCTTGACCATCTTTATAGCGAATGTTTCAAAATAAGTATGAGTTGTTACATTTAATAACTAATAGAGCTTTTGTTATTAGCAACGACTTATTTGAATTCTTTGACACCGTCGTTGACTTTTTTGTAATCCGGTTTAATCCACATACATAATTTAGTCCAAAAATACAAAAAGATTTCGAATTTAAAACCTAACTACATTTACACAAACATATGTATGCGTGGGGGCACAGGTGACGATGAGAAAGGGATGTGAATCCAAAAAAAGTAATGCGCACATCCCCCAAGGCCATTTTTCAGGGCCCACCGACCGAGCGAGATTGGACCCAAGTTAGGCACAACACCCATCGCAAGATATATTTGTCATCGACTTTATTGTTGTTTTAGGCTATGGTAACTTTATTTTGCATGTGACATACTCTGGGACAATACTTTTATGATTTTCCTTTCGTGCCGATTATTTTTTAAATTCTGTACTGATATATCAAAGATTATAATAATGATTATTAGTATTTTAAAGAATGACTACCTTTAAAAAATATAGACATTATAATTATTTCTTCGGGTGGAAAAAACACAGTATTGTTAACTTAACAGATAGTCATAGCATAACATTAGCTTGGCCATAGCTACCGGTGGACTCTGACCATTAATTTTATTTTATGCGTCGGAGAAACGTCTCGGGCATTTTGTAAACTTGCGAGTACTTGTCAGATGTTTCCCAAGTTTTATTTTCACCTTATTTCCAGTGTTGTTATAAGAAAAAATAGTAAAGCTAACCTACGAAAGTGTTGCGTATAATTGCGGGTTAAACAGGCTCCAAATAATTTTAGCTCGAATTTTTTTTATATATATTTACAGCAGTGTAACCAAGTCCACTGGTAGTGTATTTTAGATTTCCTTAAGTTTCTGCAACTATTTGAAACCAGCGGAAACTGTTCCTTTGGCAATTTTAAATAAATTATACAGTTTGATCTGTGACGTGTGAGCCTCTTTGACAGTCATTAACTCAACAGTTGTTATTTGTCTAACTATAGTATCCCATAGTAAAACTGCTGGTACTTACTGCATTTTCCCGTAATCAACATAACATTGAGCCACGTTTTCAGCACGTGTTAATTTCCCCCATAGACCGCTGGGTTTTTATTTGTCGACCAAAAGTTTCGACGGCTGTGGTTTTGAATGCGCACGTTTTTTATTCGATTTAGTTTTGCCGATGTTTGGTGAAAAGTTCGCGGCTAGTGTGGTGGGCGAGTTGAAATATTTAACGTCTCGTCCATGTTAAGCGAACAGGTTCTAGTTTTTGCGGATTCAAAATTGTCCAGTTATTTTCGTGTGCTGGCATTTATTCTCTGGAGTCCACCTTTTTTGAATTATCAAAAAAACTTTTTGGCGTTAAGGTCCGCTTGCATTGGTCTCTATGGGGAATTTTGGGAGTAGTCAGAGCATACAACAGTTGAATAGAGTCAACTTTATTTAAAAATTATAAACAATGCATCTGACTTAAAAAGAACAACCTCGGACAGTTTCAACTACAGTCATACAAGCTAAAAACATCCATTACTAGATACAGGCTTCTTTAAGCTTCTACAATGAACGGGCCTGCGCAGTTTAACAAGAAAATCAAGGTAAACAAAAAACATGGAATGGATAAAGCCTTTAGCAATCTAAGTGAACCCTTTCATCTATCAGGTCTGTACAAAGGAATCGTATGAGAATCTTAATAAAGTATGCACCGGCTGACACGAGGTGCCCGATATGAAACACACGGCGCTCGATACAGCGCACGAGATGGCTCGCTGCTCTTATTTTATTAGGAACATGAGTTTAATTTACTTGAGGCACGTGCCTGCACTGCACTTTACTTGACTTTTCAGAGTATATTTCTAAGGAATTGTAGAATAGGCTTTAGGTACTAACGTCGTTCGCCTTCATTTGACTTATTTATTGACTGTTCGTGTTTCCTGTGCGAAGAGCTATAGGTTGTCGGGGGAAGGCCTCCTACCTTATTTAAATTCAAATTATGTTCAGGGACCACTACAACCATCAGGGTGAAATACGTGATAGAGTTTACTAGAAAGTTTCTATTATATTTAGTAGTAACTTTGAAGTTTTCCGATGTGAGAAAAACTGATATATAATGAAAACAATACTTTTAATATTATCTAGCTAAAGAGCTTGTTCGTTGAGCCAGTGTTAGACAGTCAATTAATCGAGCCTACGCGTGAAATAGTTCTTACGGGACGCGGGTTTTTTCATATAAGAGAAGAATTATTTTCTTACGGTTCCAATCATTCTACCAATATAAGTTTGGAACGATCCCCGATTCCATAATTACAACAAAATACTCACACAAATATGATTGTGAGAACAAATGGCTATCGTACAGTCGCGCCCATTGATTTTGCGAATCAAACGCATTCCCGTTAGCGGGCAGACGCGGTTACCATCGACACTAACATCGGTCCAGCTCGTAAACTTTCTCCACATATCGTACAGTTGTGTGCACAAGTGGACGGTGGAATATTTAATAGTATTTGCGTATTGTTACTCTCTACTCCTGACGTATGTTTGTTTGTACGACGATATTTGACACACTATATTTTCTTTAGAATATCTAACGTTCTGGTTGACTTCTTTCTGCAGCATAATATATGTATATTTAGACAAAACTCTCACCCGTAATAACTTAAAATTAATGTCAGAACAGATTCTCTAACTTTATAGAAAACTATCATAATTTTTTTTCAAATATTTTTTCACTGAAATGTCTGCGATGAGTACTTGTGTGTACGATTGTACTTCCTCACGGATGCCACGCGTGAGCTAATATTTACGTGTTCCGAGTTACCGCACTGCAAGAGATTCCAAGTGGACGTGATCGAGCACTGCTCAGCGTAAATACTTGACATTGCAGCTCTTCGTGTTTCCCTCAGACTCCGCATATTGTTATTTATTTATATACATAGCTATATAATAGGTAAGACTTTTATAATTTATAATCAGAAAAATCTGATAATACCTACCAACTCTTTGGATTCCTAACACGATACAGACATAAACGATTTGCAAAACAGATTAAATTATTTTAAGTATTTAATTAAATTATTAAGTTTAACAATGGAATGTTTGAACACAAACCAAAAGTTACTTCAAGTCAAATAAATTGTATTTCTGCTATTTCCTCGTCCGTGAACAAAGAACAAAAAACAGAAGGTACAAAATAATCACCGCCTGTCTCCCATAGACGGAGATGCAAAAATGGCAGATCGTCTTGCCGGGTCACTCTCGCACAGGAAATTAACTTGTGACGAGTCTGCGAGCTGGCGCTGATCTATAGATATAGGGGAACGTACTGCTTTTTATACTGGTGAATGTTTTATTTTAAGAAGGTTAATATGTGATTGAAATTTAATTAATACTAGCTTCCACCAGCGGTTTCACCCGCTTTCTGAGGGAAGTACTTTCCATACCCGGATAAAAAGTAGCCTATATGTTATTCTGATGTATAAGCTATATTGTGGTAAAGTTTCATTCAAATCCATTCAGTAGTTTTTACGTGAAAGAGTAACAAACATCCATACATCCATACTTACAAACTTTCGCCTTTATAATAGTACTAGCTTCCGCCAGCGGTTTCACCCGCTTTCTGAGGGAAGTACTTTCCATACCCGGATAAAAAGTAGCCTATATGTTATTCTGATGTATAAGCTATATTGTGGTAAAGTTTTATTCAAATCCATTCAGTAGTTTTCATCTGAAAGAGTAACAAACATCCATACATCCATACATCCATACTTACAAACTTTCGCCTTTATAATAATAGTAGGATTAATATATCTGTTAGAGGCATTACCATTCTAGTTGAAAATCTCTGTTTTTAAGTAGTTTAAAATAGAATAATGTCACTTTGAACATTTTTATATTTTTCTTGCATTACCTGCATAAGGAGAGAAATATCTTTGTCTTTACCTTACATTACATTTACTTACATTTGCTCTACTACAGGACAACAAAAAATTAATGAAAACACATTACTTGTAAGCTACAAGAATTAGATATATTTATTTTTATAAATTAGGAAGAATTTACAAGAATCATTATTTCTTAAGTACACAAAAAGCCCTTTTTATTATTGATGCGATGCATTAAACTATAAGTAACGCTGTTGCAGTATTAAGCACATTGTATTAGAGACTAATGCAGTGTACGTAACATCTGAGTGCGTATCCGGAGTACGCGAGTGCAGTCGCGAGGCGTGGGGAAGCGTGCTGTGGAGGTAGGGCTGACACAGACACATAATAACGGTTATTTTATATTTTTTAGGAACAAATGATATTTTATTCAGTGGCTAATTGCATCTCTAGCCATGCATGCAGAAATAGCTAAGAAATATTTTTTATTCATGTTACGGCTGTAGAGTGGCTAAGCAGACGTAGTGCCTTTTCATGCAAGTGCAACTTTGATCTTCAATCTGCAACATGCGACAGGCAGAAATAGTATGCGTTAACAAAAAAAGCGTCTAGTCACAGACTGACAAGTATAGTGTTTTAGTTTTCTCCGTCCGACATTATTAATTATATAAATATTATTGTTATTGTCATTCAATCAAATTGTATTTGACTTTTATAATTGCATGCCGACAGGCAAAACATAGCGCACATTTATTATGTAATGTCATCATGTATTATACACTTATAACCTATGTTTGCAATAAATAACTTTGACTTTGACTTTGACTTTGACTTTGACTTTGACTTTGAAAAAAACCTTTAAAACGTTAAAAAGACCTTTGAACATGAATGGGGGAGGCCCCAGCAGTGGATTTCCTATGGCTGAGATGATGATTTTAAAGCTGGTGTCCAAAACTATATGGCGTGTTATGAAAGCCAACCTATTTAATAGGATGACGAACATTATCTGGCATAAATGCATTTTTGTCATATCAGATTATCCATATAAATACTTCTTCGAGGAAAGTACCGACGGAATTCTAGTGGTAGCCCTGAGCGTGCGCGGGGCGCGCATCCGGCGCAGACGGGGTGCCAATTGAGAACGTTTTTATTTACCGCCGCGATTGTGCGCCAAAGTGCCTTCAATACCAATATGGAATTATCTTCCTTTCTAACGCTGCATACAAATCGTACGGGCAAATACACGCGTATTATTAGGCTTCAATATTCTAAAGCAAATACATGAACCTTATTTCCAGTTTTTCATTGCCAGATGAATGTTTGGGCATACAGCCTATTCACTTGATCGAGTAACTTTTGGGTTGTCAATCCCGCTTAAATTCGTTCTAGTATTACCAAATTAATTTCACAAAGTTCGAGGGCCTTCGTATAACTAAATTTAGTGGAACTGTGTGAAAACAAAATTACGTATGTATTATTTGCTTCCAATACTCGCATAGTTCCAAATACTCCGACAATTTCCGTGGAATCTAGATTGGATCACATTACCATACTGGTGAATGTTAGTTTTATTAAAGTTTATAAATTATTCGCTTTGAACATTGATCGGACGTTAGAGTGAGACGTGACCCGCGTAAGTAGACCTATGAATGTATAGATACCATTAAAATTATTTAGATTGAACAATAAGAATGCATGCGAAAATGCTGCGTATCTAAGACTTTTGGAACATTTGATCAAAACAATCCTATTAACTTTATTATAAGAGTACATGTAAACAATGCAAAGATGATCCAGGTTTCAAGTAATCTAAAACGATAATCGCTTTACATAAACATTTTAAAACCAATATAATTCAATTGCTAGCTTTCAACAACCCTTGCCGTTGTAATTTACCATGCACCGTCTAACACTCGATATCAAAGCGTTGCGAGTTCTAAGCTATTGTTGACTCTATCCGAATCTTGGCTGGTTAAATGGCTAAACACCCGGCCCCATTGTATTTGCTCGCATTTGAATATCTATCTTATAAATATGTATGTACAATTTCCTATGTTTTTAGATAGACTTTCCGTTTCTTGGGGTATTATTGAGTTTTGATGTTATTGTCTGATTAAACTTGCTAAATGACTTGGTATTATTATCACGTTTGTATTATAATTTTTCTTTTCAGTTTATAGAATTGTTTCCTGACTTAGCAAAAATAAAAACAATACTTGAATTGCCAAAATAACGGCAGAAAACTAACCTGTGTGTCTTGCGTTTAAGAGTAATGAACTCCCACATGACGACGAAGAATTTGTGAAACAACTCACGTAGGAGCAAAACGTTACAAATCTGTTGGAAACTCTAACAGAATTAGCAAAACGCGACACCAACTCGTTCCCTGAAGATTTCATAAATGACGAATACTCAGGTACGAGTAACTTCACGCTCAACTCGAATTTCTCAAAACTGAGCATTTGAGTGCTCAAATGGGATTGCGGTGTCTCGAACGCAAACACTATTAGGGTGGAAACAAACAGGACAAATGGATTTAGACTCTCAACAATTTAATTGTTCCGCTTTGTTAATTGATCGAGACGGAGATTTTCGGATGAAATGGTTACTATTGTTCTGGTTTGAGACTGTTGGACCAGTTCAGTGTGAACGTATCAGACCATTTGTATGACAATATTATATGCTGATTTTTTTGAAATATAAGTAATTTTTTTTATATTCCTTTTATGTCAACTTTATTAATCTGGAAAAGACTGAGTTATTCAATTTTAATATGAAAAATAAATGGTTTCAAAATTTCAATAATTATTGAACTAAGGCCTTTTACGCGTCTGGAGGTCACACATAACTTTCGGATGTCATTATTCATGCATACACCGGCTGGTCGCTCAGAGGAGAAACGAAACGCGAAACAACATCGGTGAAACGAATATTCAGTTAAATTTGTCACTGATCGAATTTTTTAAACAGAAGATTTAATTATCGCCCTGAGATTTCTTACCAACAAAAATACTTAGGAAGTGGTGAAGGGCGTTTTGGGAGTTGTCTCAAACAAATTTCGACGTTCAAAATTGCTGAGTTATTTTGATTTTGGGCTTGCACAATTTTTTGTGACCCACTTTTTAAAGTATCCTCTTACTTTACACCACAGCCAACAAAGTGATCAATAAGGATGCCCTACACCTCAAGATTAACATCATAAACCGTACCCTATGCTCTGAAACACTTTAAAGGTCCACCACCACTAACCTGGCTGCACAAAGCGCCTCAACCCTTTCCCTACAAAGGTTTCCTGTACAAGGACGCAGTGGAAGCCACCCAATCGAATCAGGCTCTTGCCATAATAGCATAACGGCAACTTGAGGACAGACAAACAAAGTGTCGCTCGCAAGCGCTGGCGGCTTAAGCTGTGAACTCTCGAGATTTATCTTGTAATGGCTGATTTGGTATGTAAAGATACTTTTGGTGTACATATTTTAGTACATAGTTAAAATATTGTGCAAAAATATTTTTAAGTATAGTTTTTAAAATTATTTTTTTAGTAGACATTGTAATAAGCTTTTGCCCCCAACTTCTGTTTAATTCAGATGCAAAGGAAAAGGGTATTTAATATTTTGTTATGATTCAGTTTTGTATATAAGAAAGGGCATAAACATCTCGTGTATAGTATGTATATAAAATAATGGATTTCTTAAAAAAAAAAAACTAGTAACATGAAATAATTAAATATAATCGCGGTCGCGCATATTTAGCACCACACGAAATAACCAGAGGTTCTCATTACCGCCGGCGACAGACAGGTGGTTTCATGGCGGCGTCGGAATTCGACACTCGGCTTTCGGCCCTCAGCGCTCGGCCTCGGCCTGTAATCACTAGCGGCAGTACTTGTGTCATTCATTCTCATGTACGCAGCCTATGAATAGAGCCTGCTAACGAAAGACGTTACGAGTTTCTACTGATCCTCTCGCTACTGTTAAATTGTAATTCAGCAAGGGAATGTGTACAAGTATCAACCTTTAAGTTTTGGCAACTTAAATTTTTTTCACAAATAGACACAAAAGCACCCGGGCAATTTTGTTCTTATTAGATAGTTTAATAACGAGTAATTCTCACATCGCGAGTAAAATACACTTAGGATAATATTCTATGTTAAAACCAACACAAATACCTTAAACTTAATATTATCTCAAATAACCCAAAAAATCTCACGTAACTATAAAAAAGTATTGCAAATGGTATTACCATCGGAATCCCATGTATCTCATCCATTGCGAAGGATGCGTATCGCGTGCGATCCGCAAAAACATAGGATTATGACTTGGATGGTAATCGTGAACCGCATGGGAAGCGAACCGACGGCGGCTGAGGAATTGTAATGTTGGGGAAAACATCAATACTTATGGAGAAACGTTTAAAAATAAATAATAATAACAGGCATTTTTTATACGCTATCAGAATGCATTGTTGAAACAACTTTATGGTTTAGGAGTATATAAATTTACTTTATACATATTTACAAAACTTAATTGAAATATTAACAAAAATATATATATTAAAAAATGGCGTCAAAAAATTCCTCCTCATTGCTGCTCACTGGGAGCGTACCCAATAGGCTGGCGGCATTGCCACGTTGGATGGCAATGCTTATTCGTTGACCGAAATAAAAGCCAGCCTTTGAGTCACGGGAAGTGTCAGCGAGTCTCTTCGATATGTCCTTGAAAAGGATGTGTGCACTCGGACCCCACGGCCCGAGAGTTTCAACCCCAAACGGCTCAAAAGTATAGTTGCCTATAGGGGTACAGTATATTTGCGCCGTTGTAAATTAAATGAACGGAACACAGATGTCAACAACACATATACCACACATATATTACGAGTATAGTATACTTGTGTTTCATAATTCAACTTTATAGTGCAGCTTGTGGTGTGTCACTGCAGACGTAAACTTGGATGTGTATATAAAAAAACTAATGAACGAGGTTCAGAATTTCATAATCAGATTATATTATTTTATCAAAAAAAAAGTATTGTTAGTAAGCTACTTTTTTTGGTTAATAAGAGCAAGTACCACTATAAACCTGTTGACTTTTTCCTATGAAAATTAATATTATTTCAATATTATTTCTTAGCTTCGTTCAACGTTCTGTATAAAAGAGATTAAGTCTGTCCTAACCGTTATCTACTCGCGTACTTTATCAATTTGGTGAAACTGCTTCATAAAGCATGTCCCAACGTGTTGGCTGCTGTGTCTTCAAATGAGAAGTTGCTAATAAAAGTTTATTTACGGGAAAAGCCTTCATAATTTTGAGATGATGTAGTGGTTCTGAGGTGTTATGAATTGTGCTACATAGATATATTTTTAATGAAGGAATAACATCAGAATAATTAATATAGTTAACAGAATAAATATAGGACTTCTGGACCTTTTAAATAAGCTATGAACTGGAACTAAGTAACTTTTGATGTCTTTTTATAGAGAAAATTTTAGCATTTTAAGATAATTTTAATCAGCAATATACCATTAAATATATGAAAATCGCCAATATGAAAATTGTAGGCTGAGGAAAAGTACTAAAAAACTCCAATTCATTACTTGAATATTACAGCAATGATCACTTTGGGTACGACTGTCGTAAATAAGGCGTAGCGCCGTAGCGCTGTGTAACCGGCGCACGTAGTACCTTGCTACGCCGTAGCCTGAATTAACAACTCGATAAGGTGATGGTTAGACGGGACACTTTGAAGCGACAGTTAAGTACCAATAAAAAGAAAACAAAAATGTCGCAAATAATACTAAAGAAATAAAATTTTAACTGTTCTCTAGACCTCAATAACCGACAGTCAAAATGAGAATTAATTATTATTCAATATCAAACACGTGAAATCTGCGACTTTCAACGTTTACTATTGATACTAACTTTTATTCAATGAAACAAGAAAGTTTATGTTATACATTTTCATTTTAATGTAATACGATAACGTTAACTCAGTACAATCCTTAAAACAACGAGCAACAAAAAAGTTGCTTAAAAGTGTCCAATCTGCTCCGACATTGACTACAGACAGTCCCGAAACGAGCGGCAAATGGGGTCTTCGCGTGTTACAACGCGATTCCGAGTTTATCCCATATGGGGAAGTGGATAGAAGTGCCTTCGGAAAAACAATGTTAAAATTGCAGGAAATGTAAGACCAAATATTATACGAAGTGGGGATGACTGAGTAAGCAGGAGCTTGTAAACAGGCTTGTTTACAGAACTGGGTCGCTGCTGTATCTATAGGAGGGCCATGTACAGAGACGGATACTACTACAGATTTCTTTTTTTTCAATAATTTAACCTTTCATTGTTCGGTTCGGAAAAAATATTCATGAAATAATTTAAAAAATCCACATACGATGACAATTGAATGTAATGAATATGGCCCATGCCTGCGGACGTTAATCATTTGTTGCTTCGACCTTTCCAAACGATCTGACCAACAAAAAAAAAGTAATCATTAAACAGAATGATTACCTCAAATTCATAACCCTACGTATGACAATCGATCAAAGCTCGGTAAAAACACAATATCGTTTGTCACAGCTCGCGCGACTGACCGCTGCGACAAAACAAATTGTCGCGCAACAAACGTTTGTCGCGTCAAATGTTGCGTACACTGTCGCTCTGTTGCGTCCCATTGTTTGGTTTTTATGAAGATATTTCTGTTCGCAATTTATCGCCGCGCGCTAGAAAGTAAACGCGCTGGTTTGATTCATGGGGCTTGCAATGTTTGTGTAGTGTGTTATTCAGACGTTTACGACGCTTCCAATCGGTCCTTTTGGAAAGCATTGCGAGAGGCCGATCTTCAGCAGAGGACTGCCTACAGCTAAAATGATGATGATGAAACAGCTACACATAATTTTCAAGTCAGGAATGTATTGACAAAGTTAAGTTCGTTACGCGCCAGTCAGGGAGTAGGCACAATTAATGTAGTTTCGAACAAACCTAATGAAATGAATGGGTAAGACGGCGCACGCACGACATCGGCACGGCACGGCTGCGGCCCGCTTGCGATATCTACCGTTTCGGTATCGTACGTTTTGCGGTTGATAATAAACCTGCTGAAGTAGTTGAGGGTTAATGGTTTTAATGTGTTATTGGTTACATTGAGGGTTGAGTAATAATATTAAGTAAATGCGTGGTTTTGAAATTAAAGTCTAACTATTGAATAAGACTTTCAATTTCAAGTCTTTCAACAATTTTAAAGAAAAAAAAAAAAAAAACAACTATGTTGAGACACTTTTTGTTATGTAAAAACGGCAAAGAAACATTTTCAGGCAAATAATTAATAAACACTTGGATAACAAAAGAACAACAAAATTCTCATATTTCTTAAAATGCCGTAAGGAGATAAGAATCACGCAGGAGACTTGCAAACATTGTATCGCACATAATAATGTCAAACGATAGCAAACATCACGCCGACACTCAAGGGGATGAGTGAGATGACGCGTCCCGATACACGCACGTATCTTCAAGCTTCAGTGGACGTTTGACAGGTAGGCAGGGGGAATACAGAGCCCTTACAATCTCGCCCTAATAATTGACGCACTAATGCTAAAGGAATATCAACCCTATCGTTGGAGATATAAGGTTAAGTTTAAAACAGGGGTTTTGCCAGCTTCAAGTGTATCGGAATTCGCCGGTTGAAAGGAGTTCTTGCGTTTGAAGTTTCGGTTTTGTTTACTAATGTGCTTTTGTGCGGACGATCATTGTGTTGTGTTCGACATGTTTTTCCCTAAAATAACAGGTATTTCCGAACAGGTAACGAAAATTACGAGGTTTTCTCTGAACAACGCCTTTAAACAACTTTAAGCGCCGGTTTCACCGGTTGCTGATAAGTTGTAGATAGTTTATCTGGCAGACCTTTCATACAAATTCTGTTCCATTTTTTAATTTATCTGGTAGATAGTGGTTATCCGAAACCTATGAAACTGGCCATAAGTTGGAATGTCCTATCGTAAAAAAGGGTTTGTCTTAGGGATTGATTTATTTTTAAATCAAAGAAAATTAATATTGATCCTTCCTATAATCACGGGGTCTAATGATGTGTTAACAATTACAAACATCTTGTCCTACAACAATAATGTCACTGACCTGAAAAGGTTAATTACATGATCCTCATTCCAGAAATACCATAGTGTTTCTGTCTCATTACGCTAAATGTCAGCCGGTTGACATTCTGCCACACTTAGTATAATGGACGTCACAGTATTAATAATATGAGCGTGCAACGGAACGGAGCTCGGGCCGTCTACAATGGCTGCGAAAACATGGACGACTAATGAAATAAACTGTTTTAGAGTTGCTGGGTATGAATTTGTTTCTCATATATTTTTAGAACTAGGTCTCCAGAGAAATAGCATCCACTATTAGATATTGGATTAGCCTTGTTACGACTTCAATCCACTTCTGTGTTATATAACCAGTCGCGATATTCATCTACTTGATACAATCTAAAATATTTCTAATTCCCAGATCGGTCTGAAAATAAATGTGTATCTGGGGTCCCTTTCCAAATAATTTCGCTAACAGCTTTCGCCCAAAGAACTGGAGGCAAATAATTCAGGACTGTGGATACTGACGGGAAAGTTTCCAATATTTTTGAACTTCGCCATCTGCACGATGAACGATTTAATTTAGTTAAGTGAGGCACAAGATAGCTTATAAATTATGCAGAAGTTTGCAATATAATCGTTGGCCAATGACTTTCTGGCTGATTGGAAGCGAGGATAATCTAATTAAGAACTGAATATTTTTTACAAAGTTTTTGAAAGGTTAACAGGTTTTGGTACCGATAAACTTGTAATGTGGTGATGAACAGAGTTTTGGCGTGTTTTCTATTAAGAAAGTGAAAATGATCTCCTAAATGGCCACGATCAGCGCTATCATAATAATGTTTGATCGAGCATTAGAATAAAATGATATCATATTTTTTGTAATTATAATAGAAAAAAATAATAAAAAACCTCTTTAATATAACCATAGTCAAAACTTTGCTTTAGTAAAACTAACGGAAAATACACTTTTGAATTTTGAAAGCTTTGGGAACTCAGATAACGTGCAACAGTAGTGCCAAGTAACGCTGGTGTAATGCCGTAACATTAACTGGGAACCAACAATAGTGCCACACTAAAGCACAAAAGATTTTCGTGCTCATCCGAGAACAATACACATAAAAACATTCTGACGGAGGTAGCCATAATCTCGTTTGTAATAACAATTTCAGTTTTCTATCTCACAACTTTTTGAATTCGTTTCGAACGTTCTTCATTTGTTCTTCAAATGGGTTTGTGAAGTAATGGGTTTACTTTGTCTTCGCCTGTGACTATCAATCGTCTCACTGGGCTATTACAAGTTTGCGGTCTCAGTCATGTTTTGATAACACTTTTTCTAAAGGTTCATAGAAAATAGTGAACAAAATAAAGTGTACGGTAGAACCGCATTCACGGTGCCATCCCTCAACTGTCCTCCTTTATATCTGAGCGCGTTTTAAACGAATGTCACCATAATAAATAGTCTGCTCATCGAATCATCACAAATGCGATGTAAAATGCATGCGACGATGTTCCAGCCTCTACACAACCAACTTTACAATACACTTAGATCATTCGATATTAAGTTTTAAATCGAGGTATTAAGGTTTGTTGGAGTTGAAGAGATAATGTTTGCGATACTCTATGATGTCCTGCGAAAAGGGTCTAGACTTTGCGACGCCGTATTTCAGTATTGGCTGATATATGGTATAAATTTGTGGCCATTTATAGAATAGGTTTTTCTGGCGCAGGATGTGGTGATGTCACAACGGTAAGTAAAGTTTTCTTCATGAAACTTCTGCGGTATACGAAAGGACTGGTCGTTCAGTAAATTTAAAGAAATAAATTTTGAAAATCTATTTGTATTTCTTAATATCATATAGTGTTTGATAGGTGGTTAAACGTGTAGCTCAAACGTTACTCGTGAGGGTTTTCTCAGCCATTAGAGCATTGTTCATAGCTTTTAAAGCGAGTTGATAAAGTTAACATTTACAGAGCTTGCTCAGGCGCCGTCGTGGCGAGACTCGCACTATTGTCTCAACGGCGGTCCTGCTGGTTTACTGCCCATACTTGCATAGCTAGGAAATTCTTATCCGTCTGTGTTTTCAGATGAAGAAGATATCTGAAATAAAATAAATGCGGTATGATGCAAGTCAATCCCATACAATTTGATGTAGTATTCGTTAGCTTTTATATTCAGCAATTAAAAATGCTACAAGACCGAATAATTTAAAAATATTTTTTATTGTACAAGACAAGGTACATATCGATGTACAGATATCGATAGATGAATGATTTTTAGCTTTAGATAAAATAGTTACTGGCCCTCCTGAGCTTGGACTTAACATCCAATTTACTTAAGAGATATCCTTCAAAGAAGTTTTGTATTCCTTACAACGGACACCTCCTCGGTTGAAATTAGTTTGAAACTACAACGAAGTCACGTAAAATATTACTGAAATAAAAGGAGAATGTAATTCTGTGTCAAGAGTACGTCAAAGTCAATTACGAGATCGAACGCCTGCCTGGCTGGTTTGATGGAATTGAAATCAAGGTTGGGGTCACATAGACCGAATATTTAGTCTTCAATACTCGGAAAACGTGCCTCTATTTAGGGTTGTGAAAAGCCTGAATTTGGGATATCCCGTCTTTTGTTCAGAATAACTAAGGGTATGAATTTCCACGCGCGTTTTTTATTTCGAAAAAATATTTTTTATTAGGTTTGTAATATGTTTGTGTTACGATTTGGGGGATTTTTGGGCGATGATTGGGCGCAAAAATTATATTATGAAGTATGTTTTTTTTTAACATTAGAGAAATAATAATCCAGAAACAGACTGTTAAACCACCTCCATACTTGTTGCATTATTTTAATTAATATCAACAAAAAAGGTCCATATTTCAACGTCAAGACATTTGATTAACAAATGATAGACATGAACAGATAATAGTTTTAGCTATATAAATATACTTAACTCTACACGTTAGTTTATTCCTAAGCTGACATCGAGTGAACCAGTTTACGCGATAACTAATGGGATAACAGCCGTCACTAGTTAGCTACAATTTGTAATCTTTAAGCCCATACATTACGGGATGTTTAGGATACCAAGTTATACCAATATCATCAATTAACGTTGTTTACTGAACAATGGTAATAGTTTATGCCAAATTAGAGTGTAGTCAGTTTGTAAAAGTCAAATTAGAAACAGTTTGTTCATATTTTACAATTAAAAGTAACAAAAGTTTACAACTCTAAAGCAGTTTTGTGATTATGCCTTTACATTCCTGCATATTGCAGTCTATAATAAAAAAAAAACTTCTGTACTTATTACTTCTAATTTAAAGTATCAAATTGTCTTCGCCCTCCACATTTTATATGTCCACAACAGACCCAACTTTACACCAACGTGCTGCGTCTAACTCACAGAATCACAACTAACGTGCCAACTGGCATAGTTTAATTTATTGAATCCCATTTCTATGGTCTGTCAGCCCACGCCTAAGCCCAGTGGTCTTCGACAAAGTTCCTCTGAAATACTCATTAATGCCACTCCGAGCAAACTCTAGCTTAACATAAACAGTTTGATTGACGTAGCGAGACCGCACTCGGTGCATGTTATTAGCAAACCTCTTTCAAAGTTATGGGCGCCTGGTAGTTGTAACTACTTTAAGGGGTTTTCGGTGCGTAGTTGTGTTTGTTCGCGTATGTTGGTTAAAGTTATTTATTTTTGAGGAAAAGAAAAAGATCCCAATTTTTTAATTAAGTACGGAATGTAGAAAAAAGTTTCAATTGATAGCTGTCACATATTTATTAAAAGAAATTAAAACTACTTAAAATATTTAAATTTACTTCAGTAAGTACATCAAAAACCAATGATTTCCCAATTAATTCCACCCTAACGAGATTCCAATACCTCACTTAAAAAATAAATCGTTAGACGGTATTAGAGTCGGAATTCTATTAACCCTCCACTCGTCTAATGGGAAACGTCGGACGTAAATTGGAATACTTGTTTTAATCAAAGTAATAAATATTTAAATCTTCACTAACGTACGTCCCTGCTTTGTTCGCGTGAGAGCGGCTAAAATTTTATAGCCTATTATTCTCAGAATCTGAAAGGATATGACTGGGAAAATTGCCCTGAAAACCATCTAGCTTTTGAGTTATGCATCTGAATAATAATAGGTCTTGTAATGAGGATTTTATCCTTAGCTTCTGGTGCTTTATGCACCATGCATTTTGTAAGGGTATTCGAATATAATACGGTAGTTGACTGAATTATCTTTATTACCTAAATCAAAAAGTGACGTTATATAACAACAAAAATAGAAATCATTTTTGAAATCCCTTGACAAAAAACTAATTTAATATGTACAAACTTGTTAATCTAGTAGAAGGGAAACCTGTCAAATAACGAAAGGAGGACGCACGTAGAAGAGTATGACGTCACTGCAATCAAATTGTAAATGTGCAACAGAGATAGTGAGATTTCCCCACCATGTCATGCCCCATACAAATAGTAAAAGTGATAATTGCTGCTTCATTTATCAACTACTTTGATGTCGCTTTGAAATAATGTTGCTTTTGCGTCATTTTATTGGTTCTACCATTACATTACACCTATTGCATTTCAAAGCGTATTTCAACTTATACTAACGTACTATATTATATCTAGATTGATGGATGTAGGATCAGCAGATAAACTTAGAGGTAGTAATAATATTTACGTGTTATTTACCCTCAAAATAATGTCACCTACTTATAAATTATGATTTTTGGTCATAAGGAAATTAACTGTCACTTTTTGACTGGCGTGTCTCCCCCGAGGGCTCATCTTCTCGCCATATCTCTTACAGGCTGAGCAGAAATAAAGGCTGTTAGATAAATAATTTAACTTCACTAGGGTGCTTTTGAGTTCACTTATCTTTACACTTTGGGGTGCGAGAGAATATTAATTTTAAGTCATTACTTTTGGGCTGCGTTTCTTAGAATCAGTTGTAAATATAGTTTATTATTTTATATACTTGTTATAATGTTTTGGCCCACGTTGAGGTAACTGTCCTAAGTCGACATACCGTAAAACATGGTAACATTATGTCTAGCTACTGGGTCTTTTGCGCAATTTGATATTAATAGCTTCATAGATTAAATAAAAAGTAGGCAATAAATGAGCTATCCAAAACAGAAAATCAAATCGGACGCGTAGTCCTCAAAATTGGCGCATTCAAGCAAACAAACAAGCTCTTTAGCTTTATAATATTAGTATAGATTGGTGTTCTTATACACATTTCAAATGAAATGTTCAGACAATGTTCGGTTAGCTTATAGAACAAATATGAATAATGGCCCATCAGAACGAAAGACGGCGAAACCCAAACAATACACATATTCAATTACACATAGACAATACTAAGCCACGTAGAGCTTACAACAAGAATTTTCAATTAAGTTGTGCGAAGTCATAAATTTTATTGGCAGTAGCGAAAAACGTGCGGCTTGTGAATGAACAAGCTAAATTGGTTTGATTAAATTCACCGGTGACACGTTCGGCGTAACGAGACCGCACCTATGGCTTAACGAGTCGCAGTGAAGGGTTAAACGTGTTAGGTTTTTGTGACTAAATATGTGTCCAATAAGTACACTGAGTTTGATTGGTTGCAGCTATTTATAAGGGTGACTGCCTCGTTGGTCTAGTAGTCGCAAGGCGCGACTATTGTGCACGGGGTCTCGGGTTCGATTCCCGGTTCGGGCCGAAATAACTTTGTGGGTTTTGAAAAAGTTTCATAAAGCAGCCTGGAGTCTGGAAGTTGGTGATTGACTCACCCGTGCATCGAAAAGCACGTAAATGTCGGTCCTGCGCCTGATCTCTCTCTGGTCGTGTCGGATTGCCGTCCCATCTGACTATGAGAGTGAGGGAATAGAGAGTGCACTTGTATCTGCGCGAATGCTTGTGCACTATAATATGTCCTGCGCAGCTTGCTGATCTCCATAAAAGAGAACGGCCGCTGTAGCCGACAATCGGCCTGGATGCCATCATCATCATCATAAGGGTAATTAAATTTTTTACAGTAAGAAATCAACTAAGAACATGTTCAAGGCAGCGATGTATTTAAATATTTGTTGTTGCGAAGGTTGTCTTCAGGGTGTTCCTTATTACGTGGTTTTAACAGTCTGAGTTGTTTAACAGCTAAGCGTAACACAAAAAGGGATATTTAAAACGTACTTTAAAAATTCTAACAAGATTTCCTTAACTGGTACTCACAAGACCATTACAAATTAACTTTTAAACTCAATTTAAGTGAAAACCACAAATCACCCGGCGCTCAGGTAACAAATCCACGGGAAGCAAAGGGTTTAAAAAAAATAATCTCTCCGAATAAATCACGGGATGACGGTAGAAAGTGGGCCACGAGTACATCGCATAAATCGCGCTATTCCGGCATTTCAAAGTTTTATTCTAAACTTAGGCCCTTCGTCAAAGTCACTCAGAGCGGTAAATAAAAATATAAAAACTTTCTCCCGGCGAAAACGTGAAGAAATACGATTTTCTAACTATTTCTCAGCAGGTTGGTCCTGAGATTAGATTTTAATGTATTAAATAAAATTAAATTAAATAAAAGTACCTACTGTTTTGATCTAAGTTTAAATTAAATTAAAATAATTACTTAAATAACTTGTCTCCTACATACATGGCTGTCATTATGTCTATTTCAAATAAAACTTAATATAGTTTCGGGATCCTTTTTGGAAAGTATGTTATGTCATTACAGAACAAAAAGTCGCACTCGTTTCCTCCACCGACTGTTGAACTGATTCATGTCGAACAATTTCCGCGGTACAATTGATGAGATCCGACTTCGTTACATACAAACACAGATTTATTTATTGACGACAGTGTATTAAAGGTTTTTTTTTAGTTTTTCGTCGGCTGTAAAGAATTTGTATAAATTGACCCAGAATCTCAATTTTTCAGTAAATCTTCACATGCCATTAATTACATTATTTATTTTTATTACTCATTCTGGCTTCTAACTTTTAATATACTTAAAATATAATGTCTACTTACATACATATGTTTACTATAAAAAGTGTGAGCGCATAGCTGTCAAACTTCTTCTCTTTCTAACTCCCACGCCTAAATAAAAGAAAGCCACATATTCTATTCGATTTATGCGCGTTCTGTTGTAGTACTATGCACGATAACTAATACCCCCGTCTGCCTTGTATTTTCCACAAATGCGTGCCACCAATCAATGGTCTCCCCCGAGAGCAGTGAGACACGAGGTACAGATGCCAGGGGATAGCCAGAGATACACCTGTATGGTAATTATGTTATACTGCTTTGTAGTTAAGTGACAGCTGATCTGCTAGCCATAAATAGATGAAACAAGCGGTCCTGTATACACAATTTACGTAAAATTAGATATCCAATTTCGGACTTACAATGCGGAATCTCATCAGTTCATGAATCAATGTCTATTTATACGAAGCATTCCTGAACCTATAAATAATCTAGGTACATTAAACTATTTTCTTTAGAAAACCCGCAAGCAAAACCACAGCCAAAAGAAACAAAACAATCTCGTCCCCGCAAAGTTCTTTGCCCTTTTGTTTTTAATCTAGAAACATCTATTTTACCCAGGTCTTAGATCTAGGGTACATAAATTAATTCTGCCGGCTATCCCGGGGGAGGGGTGTCTATTAACCCTTTGACCTGACCGCCCCGCGACGTGGATCGACTTTGAGTGGAAACTTTAATTGCCAAGCGGTTTTTAGTTTTTTCTTTTGTGTTTTAACTAAGATAATTTTCACGCTTTTCCCGGATGATGGGGAAGTTTCACTGCGATATTTTTAAGATGTTTTATAAGTTAAGGTAATTGTTGGTTGCGCTAGCAGTATATTTTAATCTTATCCATTTTTATTCGGTTACTTCTTTAAGGAAGAGCGAAATAAATAGCTAAAGATAAACGCCTTCCCGCCGAACCTACAGGCACTAACTATTCCGAAAGCATTTAAGCAATCAATATTCAGAGTCCACAATATCTTGAGCGGAGGGGCCGAGCCAATAAAACTTGCTTCAAGTTGCGTGCCATACATAAAACTCAGACATTCTTAGCCTGATGCCTTCAAGTTTAAAGGATAGCTTATTGCAGTTGTTTAGAGTTGGGCTGATTATACACGGCGAAGACATCACGCAATATTGTGAGAAAATGTGGCGTATTGTGCAGCTTAGAACATCAATCTTATAATTTCGTGCATACTTTGAGTGTCACAATGTGGCATACCGGAACGATTCAAAATTTTGCTCGAGTGTGGAGCTGGCGGGCTATTGATTAATGCTTGCTTAAAACATGAAATTGACATATTTTTAGAAACAATTACGATGATAATGTAGATAAAACAGCTCTCTATTTTGAATACGCTTTATTTATGTATAGGAATTCATGCAAGAACAAAACCCATGAACTGCGGCCTACAGTATGATAATTAACAATAACCTGATAAAATATACCTTCATTATTTAAAGTACTTCGGTACCCCAGCTATGTTAGGTTAGGTCGACCTGTGATCTAGCCAGCTGTGGCGGAATGGGATTATCATACACATGGCGAATGCCACCTGTTCTCTAAGGCCCATAAAATCTACACTAAAGGTCTTAACCAACACTCACAAAATTACGATCTCCAACTACTAATGAAATACTTTTTATAGTTTTTACAAAGGTTAATGAGAACGGCTCTGTTTTTAATCAATACAATGTACCTACTGGCAATCCCATTTCGTAAATAAAATAAATGTCGGCAATATTTAGTACGCAGTGTTTAAGTATTTTTTTCGTTCTCTTAAATAATTTGAATACATATTTGTAAAACTTTCCGAAGATTATCGAAGAATCCAGAAAGAATTTATGAAATCTCCTATTTTGTGGTGTAAACAATCTGTTAATAGAATTTCTTATGAAACCTATTTCCAGAGACTTCCACTAAGGCCGAGTAATTTTTTTGGATCTCCGTGAATTTTGACCGCAATATTGTTTTGGTAATTTATCATTTTTATTTTCTCTTCGCTTATTATGTTTTGGGAAATACTTCGTTTTTTCCATCAGCTATATTAATTATCTCGATATGTTCAGCGCGTTTTCTGGGTTAAGTATATTAATTTCATAAAATCTCTTAAGATTCGTCTTCTGATTACGCTGAAGAATATTTTGACATCAAATTAAAGCCTACCATTTTCTTTTTTATTTATCGTTTGCCAACGCCGCTGTGTCGGTTATGCTCGTTCTCCCCGCAGCTATAAAACAATATTATTGTAGTAATCATACATGTCCCATTTTAGTTGAGATTGCGATCACAGATGGCGCCACGTGCGACCGCTCACAGCCGCTCGCTTCAAATTATAATTAAACGTGTCTCCTTAGTGTTTTCCTGTTCCGAGGCTAATTTAAATTTAATGTTTGTCTGTTGGTAGCTACTGATGATTGTTACGTTACGTTTATGCCCAAGTGTATAGGGGTAATCTATTAAATTAGATTAGTTGTTTTAATAATAATAGTTTCCATTTCGATTATTCTCGTTGCATATTTGATCAGGCAGGCAATTTACAGTATAGTTCACTTTTGTTCAATTGATGTGATGTCGTAATCAGAAAAGGATTCGAATTTCAAGCATCCATCACTATCAATAAACTAAATGGACAAATCAAACCTTCGACCTTTACACCTGAACTTAGTTGTAACCCCCGACTGCCGAGGCACACAGCGGTAGTTACATTGACGCGTTATGACACAGGGCGGGCGAGGGTTAGCCTGCATTATTTATATGACATCGGACGCGCCGTGTGTCGTCGCCCATTGATTGACAGTGTTCTAGAGAGAGGTACTCATGTACTGTGGCGCAATTGACTTCGTAATAAAAAAAAAATTAATGTCATTTTTTGACATATTTTTCAATCAGATTGCAGACGTTAAATCGAGGTCATGAGGTTGCCCGGAACGTCTGAAGTAGTCTGATGATGATGCAATGTCTTTTCTGATGAGAAGAAATTACGAACGACAAAGGAGTAGGTACCCGAGAAACTATAAACACACTGGTCTTCGTATATAAGTGTAAGACTGGAGGTCACACCGGCTCTGATGCTTTTCAATCGCGAACGCAGCCTTGAAATGATTATCAAGTCGGCGAAAGGTGGAAGAGAAACAATGTTCGTGGAAATGGTGAAGTACAACGATAAAATATGATAACCATTGACACCATTTAAACTGACAGTGTATTGCCATTAATTGTACACGTATTTCCACATACTCCCGCACCGTGACAGGCTTTGTCCCTTCAGAACCTGGGGTACAAAGCTACAAGGGCTTGTAGCTGTGAATTATTTATCGCGCCCTCGCTGTACGCTTGTCGCCGGCGATTGATTGACATCGCTCTATTGAGAGCGAGTTCATACTCTGTGTTAATTCATAGTGTTGTACTGTAGAGAACATACAGCACTGTTCTTCGTACCTACAGTTAATATTCCTTATACATTCTCACAACGTCATCTAGTCCCAAACTAAGCAGAGATACTAGACAACTGATCAAATTTATTTATATACATACTTTTCTTTTGTTAATACAGTATATAGGAATACCCAGACTAAGTGTTCAACAAAGTTTTGTTTATGGTTTATTGTCGTAAAAAAGTGCGCAAGCGACTTGCGTGTGGTAAAATGTGTTCATTCCAAAGGGTCGAAAGAGTCCTTTATACCTACAACCTCGTTTCATAGTAGAACTTGGGCCCAACGAGGCAGTTCATCTCCAACTTCTTGATTTATCCAATTCAAGTAGGTATCAGCACCCTCAGAAAGGTGCAACTGCACCAAATAACTTGGAACGGTAAACTTTGATAATAAAACCAAAGTTGTGACGTCTTGATGTCTGCTCAGTTATCAGGAAGTTACAGATAGCTGGGCGCTGAGGACACTCACCACAATAATGTTTGTAGAGCTCGTACGTTTGTATGATTATATTTTTTTTTCGCTATGAGCTTAAAGTGTCTACCGTGTAATTTTGTGCGTTAATAATTACAGATACTTGGTCCATTGTATGGTAATTCAGACATTAGATTGAACTGTTAGATTATACTGTTATTTTTTCTTAATATTATTCTATCTCCCTTCCCAGTCCATACTAATATTATAATGTAGATGCAAAAGTAACTCTTTTGGCTTTCACGCAGAAACTACTTGGTAAATGAAACTTGGTACACAGATAGTCTAGAGCCTCAGAAAGAACATCTAAGGCTACTTTTAATCCCGCTGCGGAAAATGATTCCCTCGTAATGCGGGTGGAACCACGATGAGAAACTAGTTTAAAATATGAGCCAAACAACAACAACGTAGAAACTAGCGCAACAAACTATTTTGTATACAATATAAATAAGTCGTAAACTGATCCAGCATCGCATGTCATATAATATTCGTATTGACGAGGCGGGCGGTCCCCGACCCGGCATCGAACTCCGTCCCCTGAGACGGCGGATTGAAACACGACTACTTGACACACTTTACTGCAGATTGTGTACAGATTTGAAACTTGCTAAGCTTGGGGATACACCTTATTGGGTACCAAGGTGAATCATGTTTTGGTGAGCTGTCGAATGGATTTTATGAACTTACCTAAGTTGACAACTTTGGTGAAACATACAGTTTAACTAAATGTAGCTTCTAAGGCCGATAATCTAGAAGACTGAACCTGCCACAATTGTTAAAAAAAAATATTGTGATAACTAGAATGATCCCGATAAAAAAGGTTTTATATAATGTTATCAGCTTATATCTTGAAAAAGGACGTCATTATTTTATCTCCCGCCCATATTTCACAATTCCGTTTACCTTCTCCTGACAAATGATATTCGGAACCTACTTTTAATATTAGATGCTCTGTTTTTTCATGACCTTGATATTTTGGCGCGAGTCTGAAAGAAACATTTACGTAGTGTAGTTTGATAAATTGTGCTTCTATTACTAGAAATGAATTTATGTTTACTAGTGTCGGGTAATGAAATATGTGTTTTTTGAACAAGAATTTATGTGAGTGCAAATAGTAATGTGTACCATGGAAATGATTTTCAGCTTAAATGTAGACAGAAAATAGATATTTTGGTTTATAGAGACATCAAGTAACCCCGCTAATCTTCTTTCTTCTGAACTATTTGAGTGCCAATAAGAAAGGACAAAATATCCATAACGCTTAAATTCTCAGTAATCATGATTGCAACTACAGCTAAAAACAACGAGACCAGTTCAAACCCACAGCCCATGACAAAGTAGTTGTGTCGTAGGAAAAAGTATAACATATTTTCAATAACATTAGGCAGACAGTAGACTGGAAACAACAAGAAACCCACACCCATCGCCACCACATCTTTAATTTAGAGTCTCACCAGACAATTCCGCCGAGCGACATCGGCTGCCACAGGGAGCAGGCAAAGTCGCGGCGCGCCACGCTGCGAAGAAACCGTTTTATTTATGAGCGTCTGCACCGCTGAATTGACTCCAAACCGAAAGCTTTTTATACCGAACACTTTCATTATAGGAATTGTTGGGCTAGACGGGATATTCCAATGGAGTTGGATTAAATATTAGGTATATTGTTGTAAACTATAAGGAGTGTATCAGAACAGTGAGAGTTAACCAGTATTTTTCTCTCTCTCTATTTTAATTAGGGATTTATAAACTTATTACTTTTTAACTAATACACTTATTATTTAAAACGTAACAATGCAAAACTATAGGCACCGCTGGAGTGAGTCAATAAAGAGGTCTATACTGTCCAGGAGTCTATTTGAGATATTATACCTAAAGATCAATTCAAGTATTTAATTCAAGAATTACCTACAGCAGATGAAAGTTATGACAGTTTTCTTCCTAATAGACACTCAACACTTAAATCATAAAATAAGTAGAAATTCACACATCCACAAGACTTTTTCCTCTCCAGAATCGATTCGCGAGAATTTGTCCCCCCTTTTGTGAAGTGATAGCGAATATTTTCGTCATAACGAAGTATGAAGGTTCGGGGCTCGTTGGAAACTTGGAAGGAGTTTGCGAAGTAAAAAATGTTTGGAAGGTATTCTAAGTTTTCTGATTTGAGCGCTGATTTAAGATGTCGAGTGAGACGCTTGTTTGCGAATTTTTTCTTGACGTGAAGGGTTGAATTTATTGCTTTCAGCTTATATTTCTACAATATTTTGGATATCATTAATAATCTAGATTTTTCTTTCTCTCTATTTGTTATTACGGTACGAGGCCTTTGGATTTCTAGTACATAGTAATTATTATTATTTCATCGTTGTTGTTTTCTTTACAGGTAAGATTCGTCAATAAAGCAGAAATGAAAGAAGTCATAAATAATTGCGAAGGAAAACGTAAGTAAAGTAATGAATCTCATTTGGCTCAAGAAAGCAAAAAAATGCCTAAAAGAATGGCTTCTAAATACATAAAATATTTTTGTGAACTGCGGGCTGAATCGGCATGTTATTCTAGATCGGTATCAACAAACAAATATCTACAAATTGTTATCGCAGACAAACTTGACAGTTACACAGTTAACAACGGCGGGGCGTCAAAAAAATTGACGTGCGCCCCTCACGCACTGGAACTGTACTCGGAGTGAAGTTTTTAAGCACGACAGGGTACGCGGGAAAATGCATCGGTAGACCGGCAGCACGTTGTTATTTTTAACAATCACTGGTCAGTTTTCGGAGCGATGTGTTTTATTTACCTATAAATTTTCAAATTCGTATTATAATAAAGGATTACGCTCCACTATCATGTTACAGATAGTGAAGCAGTAGTCATCATAAGCTGGATAATTCAGGCTTTATTAACAGTGAGAAATTCTTCAAAATATTATTTTTTGGGAACCAGCTACTATCTAACTAAGAGCCTTGAGAATTATCTATTATAATGGTATAGATATCACTGCTTCCAAAATCTCTCTGGCGAGCCGTGAAACCAGTCCTGCACTGTTGTAAAAAGTACATTAATCCTATACACAAGGACATGTGTAGTTCATCACTTGAACCGTAGTCAGCCGCGCCTCATTATACAGCACTCGGCGTGATCCCGCCGATACATTCGCGTGAATAGCAAGACAGTCTGTAGCGATGCTATTATGGCATTACTGAAAGCATGAGGCAATAAAGCTTTGGAGAACCCATATCCTCGTTTGTGTAACACCATATCTGATTATGATTTTCCTTTTTTTGTTAAGGCTAGTTAGTAGAACCAATTTTTAAATTACATATAATAAAAGTCGTAACTCTTGTAAAAGCGGGCAAAATAATAACAACTGTGAAATTTAAACTTAAGGTTAAAGTAGCAACTAGAAAACTCAATTCAAAAAATATTGTTGGCACCGCCATCTAGCGGGAGAACAGCGAACTAAGTCAGAATGCCCTCTGTAAATGACGGTAAACAACTTGGGCGCTATGAGTTCGAAGTGCAGCCGCTAGATGGCCCAAACACGAAACACTGATTCAAATCATGGTATATGATTTCAACTATTCCGTCCCATTTGTAATTGTGTAAATGTGTATACTGTATGTGTATTACTTCCACTTATTATAGGTATTGAATAAAAAAAAAACGCGGAAGTTAGGAAAGTGTCTAAGCTAATCTACATTTAAACAAGTACAAAATATATATTTCTTCAAGTCAATTCCCAAGATAATACGTTCAGCTTCAAAAGTTAAACTTGAGAAATTCTCAACGAATTTAATTAAAATGATCCCAGTTGTAGCCAAAGAAGTCTACGAAGTTATTTCTCAGTAGATACCAATTGTGGCAACTTTGCCTTGCCTTGCTCGTCCACTTGCGAAGTTAGACATCCCTAATTATTACTTTGTACTTACAACTATCCACTTTTAATGGCGGATTTTCGAGAAGGCTAACTTTGTACAGTTTAGAGCTAAGTTTCAGAGTCCATTTGGAATGCCTAATTGCTTTGCAGTTCATGGCAGTTATTGATAAGAGCAACTTACTAATTTTAGTTTGAACTAGTAGCTGCAGTTAACTATCTTATTAGGTGGAGCTTTTAAATTACTTGCTATTTAATCAAGAATTTTAAATTTGTTTGCATGCATAAAAATACAATGACACGATTTTTCTCGTAAACCGTAGTGAGTTAAGCATTGATTTGTTGGTTGGTGCCATATTTTTTTCTCTTATTTTCTTTTTAAACATTTATTTCACTCAAGGTTACTGTGACATGATCAAAATTACTTTATACCTAGTGGTATCCTAAAATTCCTTCCAAGTAAAGGAATCGCATATTTTTTTATTACAGCGCCATCTCGTGCCGATTTCCTAAACGACTTACTCCCAATCTGGCGGAAGCGCTACAAGCCGCCGCGCCGCCGGCTTTAGAGAACACTAACACGCCACTAGGTGGCAGGAGTTAGCGTTTTATGCAATTTTTACATAGATGGCGGTACGTGTTACGAAAATACTCATATTTTTGTTCTCCATGTTATAAACTAAATGGTTGTGTTTTTAGTTGCGAACAATTCAAAGCATAAGTCAAACATTTGTGTGCATGAACATGGCTGTTTGACTTAGTCTGGGTGTTTCTATGTATAATATGTATGTATTTACAAAAGAAAAGTATATAAGTATGTTAATCAATTGTCTAGTACCCATAGTACAAGCTCTGCTTAGTTTGGGACTAGATGACGTTGTGTGAATGTGTGAGGAATATTATTATATTATATTATATTAATTAAAAGGATTTAATATTTTAATATACTCGTATAGGGAACTTAAGACGTTGTTTACAATATTTTTAAAGAAATAAATCTTTTCATATTTATTTTCAACTACGATTATTACGTTGGCGAAATTGAAACCTATCTTTACATTTATAAAACAACCTATAAAGTCATGATTTATTATAAGCTGTGAAATGAATAATTGTGGCAGACGAATATTGTGGAGCTACAAAGGCGAATAGCTGGCAGCTGTCATTTCGCTAAAATAAATTCGTGCTGATTTGAATAAAGTTCCTATTTGTCGTCAACCAGGGTGATTACCCAGAGCCGTTGTTCTTATTATAGTGTACTAGGAGTTCTCGATCGACACTCGCCACTCAATGTTTGCGGTAAACATTTATATTTAACGGTTCTTTATCAGTCGACAACAAAATAAATCGAACGGCTTATGCAGTATGTCTTTAGAATAATTAAATTAGAATGGTTTTAATGGAGTTACAGTACTCTGCCTACCTAATAAACCTAATGTAAGTGAAGTTTGTTATGATTTCTCCTTATAAATTGAGGATTTGTAATTATTTTCAAACTTTTTATAACTATTCTATTCCAAATATGTACCAATTCAAACTGTATTTAAATATTTATTCATTTAATCGGATAAGTATGATGATTAGTACACACATTTAGGTAATAGTACCTTACTCTCTTCGAACTCACTTTTAAAGTGTTACAAATCAGCACCAACAGTAGCGCTGACGACCCGGTAATTCCGCAGCTATTTCTTTCCCCGGGAAGTCGTCGTTTGGAAATAAGCGATATATTGCAGGAAACACCGTTGTCTCGGTCTCGGTGATGCGAATTTAATGATTGCTCTCTGCGGCCCTTCCCGTGTAGCCTGTCGCGAAACTATAGCGATTTATTCTTGCAAGAAAAAATGAGGAAATTGGAGTCAAGACATGAAGTAAATGTATTCTAGTTGCTTTATGATTATTGGTCCCAGAATACTGCTGTGTGAGAGCAAAATGTGTTTGTTTCGCACAGTATACTCTAACACTATATTTATGAATTGAATAAATATTGTTTTTACATAACGGAGGGCCGATATTTCTGCAGATTTGGGTCGGCTCACTATAACCCACTAAATTGAATCTGTTCTCCGTACATAACCATAACAAACTAGCAACGACAAGAGACATTTACATAGAATTTGACCAATTAAATTCCTACAATTAAATCTGACTAAAAAGACTTTGGTCAGCTAAAGCAGAAATTAGGTCAATTAACGAATTTACCTCACGATCCCGCCAGGGTACAAAGTTGCTGATTCGGCGCACATCCCTCAGTGATTACCATAATCGCCGCCGACTTCACCCGGCCTACTGCTACTTTGCGTTTAAATCCTTTTACTCATGCACAGATTATTTTCTTAATCTGGATTGAAACAATTGAAAGATTTGTCGGCAGATAACATTTATAACTCTATCGTTGGTTTTTGTGGTGTTTTGGAAGGCACGTTTAGGTTGTGGGTCCTAGCTGTTGTTTGAACATCTTTGGCAGTCGTTACGGGTAGTCTGAGGCTAGAAAGTCATACAACCAGTATTGCCAAAGGGTATCGTGTTACTGGGTTTTGGAGGTCAGATATACAGTCGCTCTGTTAAACACTGGTATTCAGTTGCATCTGGTTAGACTGGAAACCGATCCCAACATGGAACAGGCTATGCAAATGATGATCATAACTTTCACGGTAAGTCAATTTATACGACTATTAGTACGACGCAAACAGTAAATAATACAAAAGCTACTTTTGAAGTAAATATTATCTTAAAATAGTATTCATATGCATGTAAAGCTTTCTCATTGAACACTTCTGCTATAAACCCTAACTGTACGCATATTCCCAAAAACGGAATAGACTGTTCGCTCCGATCGTACGCAAAAATCTACATTTACAAGTCTTTTTCTGCACCGAAGTGGAGTAGATACAGTCGAGATTCAGTGTGGCTGTTGTGCACCAGGCCCAATCCGAGGGCTAGCGAAGAGGCCCAAGTGGATTTTCAAAAATTCAGCGCCTCGATGGCGGCTAGAGGCAGATTAGACGCGTAGGGGTGCGTCTTTTAACACTTATTTTCAGTTGAAACATGGAATACATCTTAAACCTTAAAGAAACGGTAGCAAAAAATTTGTTACTTCATTATTTTCACCCACTTATTTCATACCTTTTTTAATTTACCAGCTTTAGCAGTAGGTAAAAAAATATACGTTCCGGCGGAATCTATACAAGGATAAAAGAGTCAATAACATTTCCATGTTTGTCATATCGAGCAAGTCACAATATACAATCGAGTCCCAGTCATCCCAGTCAGATATGTTTTACATAAAATAACTTCAAACAAGACTAGCTGACGTATACTTTATTTTCCTTCGCCCACTCTACATAACAACAAAGTACTTTATATTATTCACGATCTGCTTGAACAATAATAATTGATGTTGAATAAAAATTCTTGAATAAACTTTTATTCGGTACTTAAAAAAATAACGTAAATTATATTGGAAACCAGCTTTATCGCCTTGTGTTGTTTTAGCAAAATAATAATTATAAGCTATTTTTATTTTATTTTTGCCAGTGGTCGGATATAGGTGGAAACCGTTTAAATTTCTTTATTTCTGAGACAATATTTTCTTAACAAAATCAAGAAAAAAGTGTCTAGAATACTAATACTCATGGATCAAATTTAAATAACTGGTTAAAAATTATTGAAAACCAATAATATTAGAATAAAGGTTGCACAGCCCTGCACTAAAATGTGAAAGCGTGTACACACGATAGGCTACGACTGCCTCGATGCTGCCTCCAATATTCAGACACCGGCTTTACAATGCTCACAAAACAAATTTATACATGCACCTACCGCCACACAACTTTCAGCTTTAAGCTAAAGAAAATACGATTGTAGTAGTTGTGAGTGAGATGCACAGTACAAAATAATTATAATATTTTCAGTCAAGTGCCCTGCAATGTGCAAGTTTACCTATCTAGACTAGTGGCGTACGTCGGCTTGTTTGCACAAGTTTTCAACGAGATGCGTATTTTTTGAGTGATACGTTGCTATCATTATTTATGATCTCTTTTCATATTATTTTAATAAACATTGCTCGTAATTATGATTTAGTAAATGTATGTAGCTAGTGGAAGCTGTATCGCCGTAGGTACTCAGACTATCTTCACTAACTAACTTCATTTTATAACCAGGAATTATTATGATCGTAGCAGTTTATACCACAAAAAGATGGGGTTTCATCTCAGCTACAACAAGCATACATTGTCCCTATTCCCTGACTGAGACGATATGCATCTCCTTTCTAGTTTCGTTTATATTACGGAAAATGTGCCAAAAATTGCATTTTTCCAACGAAAGTAGCTATTTTGCAGCCAATTTAGTGCTTGTTGCAATTTTCACTAGAGAGTGCTGAGATTCTTGCGAGAGAAAACGAGTGACAACGTATTCACTTCGCAAAAAGTATGTTTTAACACAAGACGTGTTTTTACAAAACTTTTCATGATAACAAAATGTCCTGTAACTAAACAAGTAGCCGGAATCAAATGTCGTTATTGTTAGAAATTCAACACTAAAATAACTAGGCAACAAGTTAACTTGTCACTTAACACCTGATAATTTTGAACCAAACTTCTGCAGCGGCCAGTCAGAAACTTGGCCCCCTTAAGTGCCAGTCAATTTGACAGAGACGAATTTAGAAAGAGCTGAATCTATCATGTGTAAGATGTTATCTTGTGCATAGGGCAATGACCCTAATTCAACAATCTGATTTTACTGTCCATACACCACATTTTTTATATCAATACAGTGACAACACGTCTCTCTTAGTTACTTTCATATTCTTAAGCATTTGTTTATTTGATAGCAATAAAACTCAATTTTTTGTCTCACAGTATCGAAACAGAATATCGATGACTACGCTATGAATTATTTACAGTCTACTTTCGCCAATTTATATCACAGGTTCCATTCTCGGATAAGTCAAACATTTGTGTTCATGAAGCCATACTAAATCGAACATACGGGTGTTTGATAGTATTGATGTAGAATGATGTTTGTATTTACATTTACCAGTTGTGTAGTGCCCGTAGTACCTACAAGCTCTTAGTTTGGAATTAGATGACGTTGCGTAAAAGTTTGAGGAATATTATATTATTAGATTCCACCTGCGGTTTCACCTACGTCCCTGGGAAACTACTACGTACACCCAAATAGAAAGTATTCTAAAGCCTTCGTCAATCGATAATCAATAAATAGGCTATCTGACACTGAAATAATTTTGATCGGTTCGATGAAATCGGACCATTAGTTAAAAGTATTAGCGTTCAACCAAACAAACAAAAATTTGTTGTTTGTTATATTAAATTAATTATAATAGGTATTGATATGTGAAATGGCGGGATTACCTAGACGCCTACTACCGAGACTCGTGGGGAAAGTATGGTTAAGATATGGGACAGTACAAGCCAAGAAAAAACAATAGTTATCAAGCTACATACAATATCATGAGTTTAAAACTATTGCAAAATTTACTACCCATATTAATTGAATTGATAGTTTAATTTACAAATAAGTTATCCTATCAAAATTGTAGGGATCACTCTAACCGATTTGTTCAGTTAATTATTTAATTTAACTAGCAAAGTTAAGGATTCACTAAGCAAACATCTTGCCCACACCAGTTTTATTCGGGTCCCGCCGTGTCACAAGTTTGCCCACAACTTCTTCTGAAGTTTGCCCAACGCTGAACACCTGTCCCTTTAGACCGCAAACTGTTTCTCAACTATAACAAACACACCAACTGTGAAATTTGAATGTGGTTATGAGCTAGAAGTGCAATGAATTTGGCTGCTGGTTAATGAATAAGTTTAAAACTATCGATCTTTGAATTAGAATTTGACAGACTTTAAGTTCTTTCTTTGTTTCTTTCACGATGGCACGTAGAAATTCTTCAATTACTTAGATCCATACTTAACGTTACAGTTCGATTGATTTTCTTCTGAAATAAAATCTTTAAAAATCAACAGTGATTTTCTCCCCTTCAGCCACTTCACACATCGAGCACTCCACAGGAGTTCGCCACCTAATTACCAGCATGAGGGCTCAATACCCACTGGAGCCCTACAGGCCCCACAATGTTTGCACCCCAGTCCGCCCCTGTTTGGGTAGCTCTCGACTGCACACAAATAATGACCGCTGCTAACGATATTTGACAAGCAACTTAAACACCACCTTAGTGGCACGGGTGGTGTAGGAAGGGGTAGCGATAACGGTCCCAGTAGCGACACCAATATAACATACCATCAGGTGTTATAGTTACGAGTGGTGATTAGACTCGAATGTGACGGATAGCTGTTTGTATTTAAAGGTTACATAACAATATAGGAATCGATTAATGCTTGAAGTGTAAAAAAATGGACGTTTAACATAAAATACCTGGACAATAGGCAAAATGGTACAAGAACTGTAGCAGTTTGAGCTATATAACATTCAGAGGAACATCAATTAATTATTCTTTGGCGATGAAGCTGAAATCGTTGTCAAACAAAAGTAACAGGCGTCTAAAGCTCATTTTAATATAATTAAACATCGTTATGCATCGTATTTCACATAAAAATCATAGAAGTAGTAATCAGAAAAGGCGTTTAAAAAACACCAAGACGAGATTTTTTAAAAGTTTAAATTTTTCTTTACTTCGAAAGAATAAATAAATGTTTTTGGTTGTTATTAAAAATATTTATAATCCTGTATATTATTGTAAAAATGATAAAAAATGCAAACCAAACAGAAAAAATTCTGTCCAGCATCCTTTTAGTGTCGAACAATTCATATTTATCGAATACAGCTTGCCCGTTATTTCGATAAATTATCGAAATGTAAATTCGTTGATCGTTAGCGTAAATATGCGCATTCGATTTGACGTGCAGTGTGATGGAGTGCCGGCGAGACCTCTCTGGAGGACACTTTGCTCTGCTCAACTCAAACTGGGTGCGAGAGCTCATAAAGTAGGTACCAAATGTAGACTAAATGCACTGACAGTAAATGCATATCAGGCATTTGTACCTTTTACTGCCTCCTATGTAGGATATGAAGATTTGTGATGTAGAGAGCTTGTTTGACGGAAAACTCAGAAATTTTATTACTAGTTCCATAAAAAGGATATCACAGGTGATCGGTGCTACACCGACAATTTGTATAGTGTAACTTACCTGGCTGCCGACCAAACCGACCGCGCGATTGATATAGTTCATTACAAGGACAAGCAAACGTCAACACAGCCGATTAAAATAAATAAATCCACAAACAAATGCTCAAGTAAATATACCAAAATTTAATGATAATAAAATGTAAAAGTGTCGCTGCACTGGCGGACCGCAGCCGTCACGCAGCGGGCACGCAGCGACACCGCAGCCGCCACGTAGAGCTCTGTACCCTCATTACAGGCCGCTACATTTGCATTACAATACAAAACGTTGCCGCTGAAAATAATGATATGTGGAAGCAAATTGAATAAACTACTGCAAACTAGTTGCCATTCGAATTAGTTGTTGCATGTTATTGTGCAGTTTATATAGTAATGTACGGGCTGTAGTATGTTATTTGTGCTAAACCGATTGAGTTTGCCTAATCTGTTACAAGTTGAATATGAACGAGCAGATTGAACTGAATACTTGATAACGTTCTGCGAAATTAATGTGTTTTCAGATGGTGGTTTCGATCTGTCGAATATCAATTAACTGGTAGTTAAACATTTACGAGTTATATAAGACGGTTTTACACTTTATATTAAACAAATATCCCTCGATATTTGTATGTACGTAGCTTATAAAGGATTTGTTCAAATTAGTCTGAAAATCCACAGCCAGACCACAGACTACAGTACAAAATGCGGCTTCAGTACAAAACAGCTAGTCAACCATTCCATTCAACAGCCATTAAAATATCGAACATTTTTTTATCTGTAATTAAAACTGCGCTGCAAGTTGCCTCGCGACCGCATAATGAGCCCGCACATCCATCGATGCGTGAACTTGGGAGTCACGAGGCACGCGCCATTGTGAGCCAGCGATGTGTGACAAGTGTTGTTTGTTTTCAATTGGCGGAGTAATTGCGTAGTAATTGGACGCAGTAGTTACGTGACGAGTAATTTCGCCATTGGTAAGAGAAGTCTACATTTTGAAGAACGTAGAATTACTCGTGAATTCTGCGTTGTCCTGATGGATGTTTGTATTTGATGTGGCGAATTACAGCAATAAGAATATCTTTCAAAATAACAATAACGTACAAATTACATGATTTGAATCGATTTATCTGCCTTTGCCACAAAAACGTACGCATTACACAAACTATATAATCGACTCCATTTTCTTAATCTATAAAACAGCAACTTGCTCAAGTAAGTAACAGAACTAAGTTGCAGTCTGTCCATCGTCGAACATTTGGTCCAAACTAAAAATTCGCTTTGGAAATATTTAAAGCGTTCATTTGAGGTACAAACCGTCGGATCAGTGAATAGTTTATCTGAGTTTAAACGAGAGACCGCGCTCAGCGCAGGAAAGTCTGAGAGGCGAGCCTCTTAAGAAGTTTACAGACTGTGTGGGGCGCAAGTGCATTATTATTGTTGCTAAACTTGCTCACTTTGCTACACAATTATAATAAGTAGAGTGATGTTATGAGTATTATCAAGAGTTACTAGTCTGATTTAGATCGGTTCTATCCTCACTGCAAACTACATAATATTTAGCTTTATCCATATGCATGGGAACACTTTTAGGGCTGAAGCGAAACTAATTCGATTAAGTGGCCTTATTATGAAGACGAGATGAGCAGAAAGACATAAATTACCTTTTCCATTGAAAATAGTAATAGTAATGATATTATTATCAACTAGATATATCTTTAATAAATGCAGGGCTACATACCTCAAAAGCAATCTGCAAGACTCTTAACTATCCTCAATATGGTTGGCATAAATAAATTTGGTTGGTGAATTTCAATAACCCCTCCGGTTACGGATGCGTTTGATATGTTGGCGGTCTCACAATACCTAGGGGTACTATATTCAGTCGGACTATCAAAAATAAAATGGCTTGAAGAATAGTGGATCTTTACGATAGCTGTTATTGAAGTTTCTTTGTCTCTGCGTCTGTTCGTAATTCTTATGTTATTGCAGAAGCATAAAACTGCTGTTTGTTTTGCTTTGTAGCATATTTTATGGCTATGCGCGTCTTCCATTTTATAAGGAAGATAAAAGTGTTTATGGTTTTGCATTCTGAAAATGGTTTTGGTTACTTGTTGCAGGGTTGTTGTATATTACATGTTGTTTCATACCGACGTTATTACATATTAGGTAGGTATTGATGAATTAGTAAAAAAATATCATTGTTAGTACATTATAGGCACCACATGACATACCCCAGGCTTAGCTTTTTCCCAAACTACGTTGGGGTCGGCAATCAGTCTAATCGAATGCAGTTGAGTATCAGAGTACTATATAGAGCGACACAACCCAGTTACTCGATAATCACCGTAGTAAGACTCCCTGTCGATAGACTCGTGCATCTGGTACTTAGCCACGAGTTACTCAGGCACATGACATACATATGTATATCAAAACATTTCCATATTGAGACCATCTCTTTTCCAATTTAATATAAAGCTAATGGTTGCATAAACAGAGCATCACAATAATTGCAAATCACCCCCCCCCCCCCCCCTCCCTGATACGGGACATTATCCCCCCACGGAAGTGTAACGTCACGTGCCATATTATGAACATTGTCGTATTTATCATGGCTGCGTCATCTGCTCGTATTCAATGAGAGGAGTTAATTAATACGAGTAGTGTGTAATACGCTGTTCCGTGTGGTTCCGTTTGTGTGGTTTTTTATATATCAGGAAACGTGTACAAACGTAATATTATGACTGGCATTATAGTTATCTCGCTTATATCTTTTTTGTTTATACCAAAAACTTGGTTATTTTCATAACTTACAGCTTTGTTTTGTTAATATTTGCTACACGTGAACAGGATAAACTTCCAATCCAATTCACATGTACGTATAAAATAATTCTTGAAATGAGTTCTTCCATAACTATCTAAATAATCCAGGCTTTGTTATTTCGGTATATTTTGATTGATGAAAATATATAATTGTATTTTGTTATAGACTTTTTGTTTACTTTCTTAACTTGCAGTGAAGTCTTGGCGCGTACGTCATGTTAATGAAAGGAGTTTAAACACACATTACAGCGAGCCTGTAGGTCTGCGGTGCAGGGTATAACCGGGACGACAGAGGGGACGGTGCGGAGGGCCGGAGAGCGGGAGTGAGGAACTCATTTCCGCAACATCGCGCGTCTGTCTCTCGCTCCAAATAGTTTGTGGTGCCGCTACTTCAGGATTTTCGGGACAGGCTGATGTGGAGGCGGTTGATATGACAGGTCACTGGTTCAAATTTAGGTAGTTGTCAAACCTTAGAGTAGAATTGAAAACTATTGAAGTTTGTACAGAAGTGTGTATCCTGTGCCTACCCGTGATCGTGAGTCTATTAACAGCGTATGTAGAACTTACTTTTCATAACTGTAAGCTACCCCATGTAGGTCGAAGTGACCCGCGGGACATCAACTTGTGTGCGTTACTAATTGAATTCCCATATTTAATAAATAAATATATAAACTATCATTAAACTGTATTTTATCATGATTTTATCCCAAAACACTGATGACTACGGTAAATGCTATGAATGTTTGTGGTTTTCATAGTATTATAGTATTCGAGGGAAGTGTTAATTCGTTCGTCCGCTAAATAAAATGGTTTTTATATAGTTAGCTACTTACTTTAGATTTATAAAAAAGCATTTTATTCAACGTAGGTATAACGCTTACGCTGTGCAGCTGTGCACAGCAAACGTAATTTAAGATTCAATAAAACAAAAATATTGCGAATTAATTAATAAGAAAATGTAAAAAAAATTAATGCCAATAAACAAGATATTGTATAAAATAATTAAAGCTGTTACTCTGACTGAAAGCTATTAAATTAACGAATATTAAAAAAATATATGTTATAAAATTGCTGTTGGTAGTGAAATATTGCGAATTTTCGTGTGAAATGAGTATTGTGGCTTCACAAACCAATCTTCATGCAAACAGCTAGGCAAATAGTTATTATATTTACGTATTATTCTACTTACTTGGTTGGGAAAATTAAATTATCAGAAGAATATTTTTGATTATCTGCTCTGGTCGTAGAGTTCCGTGGAACTACAAGAATTAACAGATCAACGTATTATAAACGCCATGAAAAAAATCAACATCTCCAAATACATAACGTAACGAGCGCAGTTTATGAGCAATAACTGTAACAAATAACGCATAACGATGTGCCTTCACGTGTAACACTGATATAAGGTAACCGTTATTTATGGATGTGTAACCGTTATTTTAACGATGTCAATTTACAGGCGTAAGCTAAAAGTTGTTTTTTAGTGCAACGATTTATGTTGATAAGCTGTTTGGTTCTGTTGTGACAGGTTTTCACAGATGATGAATCAGCAGTGAAGTTTTTATTTTCGTTGTGTGGACCTACCCCGATTTTCCTGATAAAAAAGCCACACTAAAACTGAAAGAATTATTAGTTTTAGTAGTTCATGAGATAAAAAAACATATAAGCAAAGAAATAAACTCTAGAGAAACACTGATAACTTTACAGGTTTTTAAAGTACCTACTCGTATATCGTAGATAACGAAATTTTTTTGTGCTAAGGATAAAAATTATTATTTTTGAGAAGGTAATCGCCGATCGAAATTGGAGCACATTATTTTTGTACTTTAGTGCTTTGACAATTAAAAACTGTTTGAATTATTCAAATTGATGGTTCCATTTTGGAGATATTACGGTATGACGCGGGTGCTTAACCCATAACATATTTAAATTAATTTAGTTTTTAGTATTTGTTGTAACAGAATAGTCTCAACTATCTATCGTGGGTCATGGGATACGTAGACAGACAGACAGCCAACTCTTAGTATAGGCTTTAGTCCCGCTGTACTTTTGGGTACGGAACCCTAATAATAATAAAATAATACATTGTCAGACCGTAGAAACCAATTTTGCCCCAAATATACTCGTGCATATTTTATTTCATAAAAAGTTTTAAACGAAACAAATAATTAACCTTTCATAAAATTCGATTCAAAATCTCTTGTATCTATATAACTCGATCAATTTTTAAATCAAATCGAATAGAGTATGGAAAGGCTGGGAATATCCCGGGATTGAGTTAATTGATCGGACACAGTTCGCTATGTGGAGAGTACTCGGCGAACGATAAATTGGCTGTATCGAGTCAAAAACGCCGGTTCGATGCCGAGTCATCGAGTATCGCTTGTTTTATGTGGTTTTATAAAAAAATGAGTATTGAAATTTAATTTATTTGTCTGACTGGATTTGTTGCCCTTTCCAAGTACCTATAAACTATAAACACACTAACTGACAGCGGCAAGATGTGTATTTTAAAAATTATAATAATTGTTAATACAATTTTATTAAAACCTGGAATAGAAATGGAGTAAAAAGGGTTGGTGAAAAATGTGTGTAAAAAATTGAATAAAATATGAACGAAATGATTGTTTCCACGAATCACGTTAGGTCGTTAATATCATTTTTACACAAATATGAATTGAGAAAAGGTAATTATAATTTTTAACATTATCTTAAAATAATAAAGCCATTCATCCATGAACTTTAATTTCTACTCGACCACATTCGAACAAAGATTTTAATTTAAAGTAAGCGCAAATCTTTGTAAAATCGATGCTTTTAATAACGTCAAAGAGTTTGCGAACGCTGTGGCGCGCGGCCTGGGATTTTTAATAAATCCCGTAGCGTAGCGGTTATTAAATCAAAGATCCCGGTGTTCCGGCCCGTCGTCCCGGGCTTGCATAAGGAAAATTTAATCCTTTGCTTGTAAGATACTGGAGACGTGCACTCAGTTATGAATGCAGGTGGTTTCATTGTGGATTACAAAGGAATGCTGTTATTAAATTGTAGATGTAGTCGTTTGGTTTAATATCTTCATAAAATGACTTGCTGTTTTACCTTTTGTATACAATGTTGTAATTATGCAATTATGATTAATATTGAAAGACCATACGAAGCCTGGACTGAAGCTGGACTCACAGCAAATCCTTACGCAAAAAATCCCGGGTGTGCGCGCGTGCCTAATAAACCTACTGGTACATTTCGTACTTTACTGCCCGTTCCTTTTAACTACATGGTCATCAACTATTTTACTACGTGACGTATACGTCGTAAAAGAAAACAGAGTAAAAGCCAGGACCAAATTCCCAGACGGGGCTGAACATTAATAACATAGAAGGAAGTTGACAACATTGTAGGAAATGCAAGAAAAGTTTTACATGTCGCTTTTATATAGTTGCCATGCTGATAAATAGTGATATCACTTAATCTGTTTGATAATGGATTTGACGAGGTTGAAAGTTAGTTTTATTTTTGTGTCTTTTAAAACGATACCATTTATGTTAATTTAGTGAACCATTCCACAAACATTTGAAAATGTTAGGACGCAATCGGAGTAAAATCCAAACACCCACAAAAGAACTTTCTCAGTTCGAAAGCTAAGAGCTGAATTCCTGAACTGACCAGATCGAACACAATCTCAACTTCAATAAGAACTACTCACAGACAAAAATAAACCACATTCTTCAGATCTACGATAAATCTTAGCTTTTTACGTCAGTCCACAACAATCGCTCCTATTCAGCGCCTAGAGTGTTCGATCTCTCGAGACATCGGTACAGATCGATTACAGCATCGAATAGAATCGGATAGAGCATTGTGCTCCGAATAATTGCTTCTGTATTGATACCCGCTTTGTGGTGCGGACAATCGGTATCTTGAATGCAACGCTTACGATTTGAATCGATTATTTTGGCGTTGAGGGCTGACTCATGACATCATGTCATTGTGAATTGGTCGCCTTTTTAAAACAGAATCCAAATCCAATAAAACTATAGCTACATAGTTGTGTTAACTTCAGAATATTCGTATTAATACATCACTTTCGGCATCAATCGTAATTACTCTAAGATTGCGGCGAACCATTATGTACTCAACTTACTAATCAATATATTGCTCTAACCAAACGTCTGCGGTTTTTCTTTCAATGTATAATATTAATACAAGGTCTACAATTAACAAACTAGGTACATCAGACATTTGAGTGAGAGGACGTGCCGCAAATAGGTGTCTCCGCCACATTTCCACCGATCACTTTACGAGACGTTTCATTAATTATGTCTTAGTACGCTTTTCGTGAAAGCAGACATTCAAAGAGAACGAAATAATTCAATCTACAAAGAAAATACACACACTGGTGTGCGCCACACATTTAGACATATATGTACTTCTAAGGTCGCACTCAAACGAAATTATGTCTGTAGGTTTTCTATTATGAATCGGTCACCTTCATGCGAACTAAGCAACATTTTACATGTAGAAAAGCTAAAACATGCTATGAATTGAAAAAAAAAATAGTAACACTACTTGATATAGTCCTTGAAAAGTTCAATTGGACATTACAGGTCACTGACCAGACGACAAGCGCCCTCAATGTCCAATTTTTTCTGATACTCTTTGTCATTAAGCAACGTTCTAGATATGGCCGACAAGAAATCGGTCACTGATGACAATCTGTCTGCCACCTTAACATAATTATAAGACTTACCAATTGTTTTAAAAGATATAATGAAGTTAATTACGACTGGGTTTAGTCGGGGAGTCTATAAATTAGTGTTACTTTAGAATTATAGAGGTGAACACCGAACCGCGCGTATATTACCGTCTCGAGCTGGTACTGAATTCCAAATTAAATATTTAAGGCGTCTTACGTATTCAGTGTTCCGCACGGGATTGAGGTACTCTTTTGTTTAGCTCTTTTATAATGGAGATGAATTATTTAAATCTGAATCAATTAAGTTAAATGGTTATGTTTATATAAATGAGTTTCTCGAAGTGATTTCTTTCTTTGACGAGTTAGTTTTCTTTTAGTGGATAAAAGTTTTTTTTTTCTTATTATTATTACCTACTATTATAATAATCCTCTGTGTGTATTATGTCCATTTCTCGATTATTTAAGAAGGTTTGACTCAACCGGGAGCGCAAACAAAATGACTTTTACCATGTTTCATCTTATTGCTAAGGACGAAAGATTGATGTAATTTCATATTTTCAGTCACATAAATCTACAGACATCAGAACATTGTAAGTGAATTATGTACAATTCTCGAAATTCATCTCAATATACAACGAATCCACACTCTAAGACTTCAAACGTACACACGTGAAAATTACTTAAAACGTACTTGAAGGTAATTAATTAACACTAGATAAATACTTCACCTTGGTAACATCATTATGTGCTTATAATATTACAAACAGTTAATTAGTTATAAGGAAACCTTTGTTTGTGATGTTTTACTTAAGCCGATTCCAGTTAATTAAGTTAAACTTGATATTATACGTATAGGACATAATTACTTTGCTATAATATTAATCCTACGATATCATTTAGACTGGATCAGCTTATCTACGACCATAATCTGTTCTTTGTGCCGCTGTTTATAATATTGGATGTGTTGCCATGCCATGTTATGTAAAAACAAACTGTTATACAATATTTGAGAAATATATTGTACCCAAAATATTAAAGTAACTTTTCTAAGTGGGTAATTTTATATTTTAAACGCACTTTGAAAGAATATCAGATATGGGACCACACAGTGCATTTACTTCCCCCTTCGTCTTATTTTATTAACCTTTGATTAAGCACCTTACATTTCCTCCATTACACCATCCCCCGGGATTCTCAAAGATATTCCCGGTGAATTCATTACCGTCATCTGAGGCCGGGATTCCGTTCTTAAGGACATTTTTTTTGCTCTTTTCGCTCGAGACGTCGGCGACAATCTACTGAGAATGGTATGATTCAATCGTGTCTGGATAGTGATGTGACAAGAATAGACGTCACGGGATTTAGTGGTTTTCTCGAATATCGGAGAGGAAAAAGCGTTTCATGGATTCATATACATCAATATGTTGTGGCGAAGCTATTCAATACAGCGAACAATAGATATAGCGAAGGTAAACTTTGTCCCAAATAATATTAAATTCAATGGAATTCATTGTAAACTGCATGACCGTTATCTACGCTTGTTAGCTTTCTTAAATCAAATCCGAGACACAAACAAGCTATTCATTAAATCCTACCGAACCGAAACTTAGACATTATTCAGGCAATCCCGTGTCTTGGGACCGCATCCCGTTCACCACATCCCTAAAGCACTATCCTGCGAACACCGGTGCGGCTATTGTGACCTGGGACCCCCTACATCCCCCCCTATTCATAGCTCTAACAAGCCGGTTGAGATTGAATTTGAATTAGCTAGTTTTTATACAAATGTAACACGCGATGTGAATGTTAAAAGCTTATTGAATAATTGTAGAATATGAGTAATTGTGAGCCGTTACTGGAAAATGGACTTGAAATTAATAACTAGCGTATTATATTCTGGGAAGTTATTAAATAGTATAACTGGTTAGTAAAGTATTATCTAACTTAAGTATCGATGTCAGATACCTGAGACTTATTTAACTTTCTGGACGAGAAAGGGTTTTTACAAAGAGCTGCTATGAAGTTACTGATAATGTTAATGAACAACTAACTGAACGATACTGATAACAACAAAACAATTGTCCAAAGCGTTACGTAAAACATAGACTTAGCTAAAATTGAGATGTTTAATACTATTACAGAATTGTTTTCTTTGTACAAAGTAATAACATAACTGTAACAACTGTACGTATCTATGGACTATTTGCATAAACATTTGCATTTAAAACAAAACTCTTTTGTAAATATTGAAAATATTTATATAACGAGAGATAAAAACAGTAAAGTGCTTGAATTTAGTGCTGCATACAAAGTAAGGTTAATATTCCAAAACTGAGGATAATATTATTTATTTTGTAAAGCGCTGTTTGAAAAGCTTTGAAATGCTGAAACATTTTGTAAATACAATGATATGACATGAAAGTAATAACAATGTTAACTGTATAACTCATAACGAGCTTTTGTATTTTCAGCCGACATAACGTTTTTTGGAAATAACATGTTATGCTATTCTTGTTTTGAAATGTTTTATAATTTTCTAACTGACATGTATACCTACTAGAAATGGATACACAATCGCAATATATTATTCAGCATAATGTATCTCAGTCTAGAATCTGAATGTTGAGTCGCTCTGGGAACAATTTCGTAACATATTTGTCATCTCACGATACAATTTCCATTTAATACATAATTCCACAAGCGATGGGTAATCCGAGAGACCTTTCTCCCATAATGACGACATCTGCGGTGACGTGTAACTCTATGCCAGGAGCTTGCGTCAAGGTTTGTTTCAGCCAACTGACGAAGGGAACTATACGCGCTTAGTAATGCTCACACGTTTGAGCGCGAGCCTCAATTGACACTAGTGTCAAGTCTTCAACAGTTTAGCAGTTCCTATTGCTCTTGGAAAGTTATAGATGTGAAAAGCCGTTCATTATGTTACTATTTTTCTTTTTAACTGCCTCGTTGGTCTTGTAGTCGCAAGGCGCGACTGCTGTGCACGGGATCTCGGGTTCGATTCCTGAGTCGGACCGAAATCGCTTTTTGGGTTTTGAGAAACATTCATAAAGCAGTCTGGGGTCTGGAAATTGGTGATTGATTCACCAGTGCATAGGAGAGCACGTAAATGTCGGTCCTGCGCCTGCTCTCTCTCCGGTCGTGTCGGATTACCGTCCCATCAGACTATGAGAGTGAGCACTATAATATGTCCTGCGCAGCTGGCTGATCTCCACAAAAGAGAACGGCCGCCGTAGCCGACAATCAGCCTGGATGCCATCACATTTTTCTTTGATTAAAATATATTTTAAGTGACATCGAATTTATACATATACCAAGACGATTCACATCAAACCTACAATTGATATACATTGTAGAAACACAAACGCGAGATCATATTACTTTGTAAAGCTTCGAAATAAACATAGCTAATAACACGGGCTTCAAACAATCATAGTGCTCCCAGAATAAGCTCGATATAAAAGGGAATATTTTACGTATTTTCTGAGACAAGGAAAACATAAAGATATAGTTTGTTGGTTTAAATTCCCTCTGTGTGGTGCCCGCGCCAAGACGAGAGGAAATTTGATTTGTTCCGAGTTTCGTGTCGGGAACACGGCTGAGGAGCGGGTGAGCCCTCGTGGCGCAACCAATATTATTTCTTATATTTCACAAATTCAAAATATAATTCAAATTGATGTATACTATAGTTTCCCATGTCTTATTACCACGACTATCACCCTTCTATCATAAAATAATGATAGATTGGACAGAAAAAGGTACATGTCAATGAGCCGTTTCTTCGGAGGTAAAAAAAAAAACAAAAAACTAGTTAAACATCACAGAGTCTATCCGCTATAATATGTCAATGCAAATCCTGTCACGCCCTGCCGTCCTAATATCCATGTCAATTATTTATTTATTATTTATGGAGCTGTAATGAAGCGTTAAATATTAATAAGCGAATGTGTAATTAGCATTTATTATCCAGAGACGCTATTACGTTTTACTACATTAATGATATAATTATGTGAATACTAATTCTAAGTAAAATATAATAGCATAAAGGCCTACCTAGTTTTCGGTTAACCTTTAATCAAGGTCAGTTTTGATTAACATCTTCAACTTGAGTGTGATACGTTACTTCGAAAGTGTAACACCGAAAGTCATATCCCCGCAAGTTTATGAGTTCGAAAGTCTTAACAACGAGTGCACGCTACCTCGAAAAACTTGACAACGAATGCACGTTACCTCGAAAAACTTAACAACGAATGTACGCCATCTCGAAAAACGTAACGCCGTAGTCATGCGATCTCGAATAACTAAATCTCGAATATTCACTTTTTCGAAAGTCTTAGCCACGAATGCATCTTCCTCGAAAAACTTATGTCCATAGCAATATCGATCTAAAATAACTAAACCTCTAATATCATAATCATCATAATAAGCCTTTATTTAATTACAAAGATCAAAACACAATGATTCAGATCACATGGCTATGGACATAAGTATTTCGAGGAAGATGCATTCGTGGCTAAGACTTTCGAAAAAGTGAATATTCGAGATTTAGTTATTCGAGATCGCATGACTACGGCGTTACGTTTTTCGAGATGGCGTACATTCGTTGTTAAGTTTTTCGAGGTAACGTGCATTCGTTGTCAAGTTTTTAGAGGTAGCGTGCACTCGTTGTTAAGACTTTCGAACTCATAAACTTGCGGGGACATGACTTTCGGTGTTACACTTTCGAAGTAACGTATCACACCCCTTCAACTTACTTTAATCTACAAAAAGAGATATAAATATAGTATTAGAGAAACAATTTGGAGCTGTAGCAGTATTATCGAGAGTCGTAAAAACAATTACATTAACAGTCGAAATCAATTTACAAAAGTCTGGGTTGGTAAATTCTAGATAGGTAGGCTGTGCCTTAGCCGGGGCGCGGCGCCTCGCCCGTCTCCCCGGCACTAAGCAGATCTCTTGAAATAGCGAAAATGATGAAAATTGTTTCGAAATAATGTCTCTTATTGTTTCTCGCGGATGACGACAAAGACTCCGCGAGTCAAAAGTTTCTTTTGTGTACGAGATTGAATTGCGATGACAGTAATGTCGCGCTACAGTTTATATTAAAATTGACTTTTTTGTTTGCTCTTGTTATTTGTTGTCGTCGCTGTCGCTAACGATGTGGGACGAGTGCTTTGTTCATCTGTTTGTATGAGATGCTCAGGTACATATTTGTGTACGTACACATGACGTATTCTTGTACAGACAATTAGCGGGCTCCGCTGCGGCATGGTGATGGCCTGATCTATAGTCTCGAACAATAATGTATTTCAAGGTAACTCCATTCATTAAGAAGTAAACACCCTATAAATTATAGCTAGCTGGATCTGTTCATGTTTACGTGCATTGTTAAGTTACTAGTAATAAGTAATATCTAAATAATTTATTTTATAAACTACGAGTATATTTAAAACGAAGATCTGACGAAAAACAAAAACATGACAACTTGATAAATTCGAAAGAAAAATCTACCAATAAGTCACAAAACCTCAATAAGAAGTCGATCAGGCGGAAACCTCGTGAATTTCGCCACGATACATCACATCAACGTGCCCTAACAAAGGGGCTCCGTACAATCAACCGTGCCAGGGTTCCGTCGGCAAATTGTTAATCGCCGCGACCAATGGCGCATGAAGATAATTACGGGCGGCGCCCGGTGTAATGACTAGTCGGACAATTCGACTGATCTGTTCCTCTTTTGGCTTGGTAATTAACTGAGAGGTTTTTAATCTTCCCGATAAATAGGTCGTAGATTTTGAGGGAATTAATGGAATTCGGCAAATGTTTCGTTTGATATACCTTTTAGTACCTACTTACGTGATGAGATGTGGATATTTCACCTGACTTGATTATGTCTACCTAAACAGAATCCGATCTTATTTTACAGTTTGGTTTTATATTCAATAAATTCTGATTTACATGCAAACAAATATGCAATTTATTTGGACACCTTTATTCTTTATTTATGCAGATTTTTTGACAGATTAATGGGAGATTTTGATTAAGAGAAGTTTGTTCGTGATATACAAAATTCTGCCAATGTCAGAAGCGGTGAGAGAAAATATATATATTTTAATTATGTTAATTACAATTTCGGCCATCAAAACAAGCTCAGCACCATTACGTTCCCATGTCTGTCACGTAACGTTTTGCAGGCGAAGGTAGTTTATGCTCGTAATCCTCCGTCCACCTGCCTCACTGTCACGCGACAGACGGATAAATCTCTGGCCGACACCCATCGCCCAAGGATTTAAAGTGGGCCCTTTCGCTGCCACCATGAGTCTATTTTTGAGCATCTGCTTAACGGCCAAGGTTGAACTGTCCAATGCTGCAAAAAAAGATGGAAAATTTGTGAAGAGTTTCATGATTAAAGAAAAACGAAAATAAAATAATTAGAGTTCAAAATTTAAATGTCAACCTTGTGATCTTTGACCTTTTAAGTTATTTGTACTTGTCTAAAAAGAAGCTGTACCGCTGACAGTAGTAGTCCGTCGGCTATATAACAACGCCCACTCATATTACCCAGCGTTTATCCCAGAAATTAGTTATGATAAATAATTAACTTATTTAGATATGCCACAATTTATTCTCAACTTGCAAATATAGGTCTAACTTAACTCGACATAAATCGAATTGTCATAAGTTTTAGATTACATACGCAGATGACGGTAACCCATATGAATAAAAATAAATAAGACAAATAATATCATTCGGAGATATAATTACATTCTAAAAGAAAAAGTAGCAAACAAAATAACGAATAGGCAAGTATTGTTACCTCCGCTCATTAATTAACGAACAAAAGCCAGAAGTATATCAATTAAATAAATCCAAATATGAAGCTACGTTGTAATTTACAACCGTCGCGCAATTGTTGTGCAGTAATTAGGCAATTACGACTGCGAGCACGTTTTAAATTAATTACATTGGTGTTAAATACGTACGGAATATTCACTAACATTTGCATGCTGATGGGCTAGTCATTATCGGGATCACTTTTATGGGAACACTATGGTTAACCAATTATTAATTTATTAAACAAAGTGTTATTTACTTTTGCTGCTTCGTACTACGTAATGGTGAAGATGGCGAAACTTCGAGCAAAGCAACAACAAACAATATTGTAAAGCAAACACACAAACAAATTGTCGGAAAAATGAGATTTACTGGCAACTACGTTAAAGAACAGCATGACTGCGATAATAGCGTAAGTTGCATAGAATCTGATAGCTTTTGACCGTAGAAATAATAACATCATACTCGCATACCCAGTATTAAACACTAACATAAAACTATTTGTGGAAAACAAACTAACAAACATTATACGACTATATTGTGTATTAAAAGGTGAGAACGTATCTCTAAACATTTACCCGACAAAACAAACTCTTCAAAAACTTGCATGCACCTCAGCCAGCTCGTCATGCCGCTCGATGCAGCTTCCCAAGAAGTGTGAGATGTCCATCAGGTAATCTGACAGTCTGCGAGCTGCGTCTGACAATTTAGCGCTGGCTTTAACTTTGCGTGGAGCATTTCATAAGCGGGGAGCGATTAAATGCGCCTTCAAATTATCTGCTGCAACGCTACTGCCTCGCTTTGCATCCATATAAGTAAACACACGCAACGCAAAGTACCGGCAGATTCCATAAATTTACATATTTCTGTCGGTACTAATTTGATTGGGTTTTGTTTGAAGAAATTAATTTTATTTTATGATATGCAATGTCTTTATATAGTAATTTTTTTTTAATAAGGCGATAACGAGAGACTGTCAAAAGACAGCAACCCGAATATCAATACTAACTTTACATAAGTTGATTTCAAAATTCAGAGCTAAAAATAGCGATAAAGGCAGCACTTCACTTGCACCACAAATCTTACCTGTGCTAGCAGCACGATACACACTTTACCTCACTGAAAATCAAACCTTATCTACGCTTTATAAAGACGCAAATCCTTTACGTAAATATATGCCCAAGGTATTCGAGGTAGATTTAGATGTCAGCGAGGCAAAATCGTACTGAAGCTAGACCCTGTGTCTCGTGTAGGTACGGGTAAGTTTGATAGCCTAACTTAAGGCTAGGCTGGAGGCAAAAATGCCAAGTTTATCTAGTTTGACAGGCTATATAACTTGGATTACCTTGGCATTATGAACTGGCTCAAGTTTATCGAAGTAAACTAATAAAATTGGTTGGTTTGTTTGAACAGCTTAACCGCTTTGTAAGACTCCAGGCCGCTGTATTTCCAAGTTTAGGAGCGATTTTCTGTGCTTTCACTTATATCATATATTATATTGAGGCAAAACGGGCAATGTTTAATTATACCCCATAAATATTGGGGTAGTTTTTCTATATTTTTTTGCAAATGTAAAAAGACCTAAATTCTACCTATTACTATACAGAAAAAAAATACTATAACTAATAATACTACTAATAGTTAGTACTTACTTAAGAAAATTACATCAAAATAATTATAATGTTATTAAATTCGGGAAAGCTCCAACGTTTTAGGATCATCAACATAAACACTGATCGCAGTTAGATACATCAACGTTAACAACATTAAACATTAAACTGGGCTTTAGAACAACATTCTCAAGAATACTCAAGTCTAATATTTAATTCTGCTTATTCAAAACTCTGCAACCTTCAACCTTTTCCAACGAGGATTTACTTGAAACACCCTATTAATTACTATCCGAACAAAACTGGACTCTATTACTGGACTGCTAAGGTCGATTTACCTTTCAAAGTGACTCTGAGGTGTAAGCTCTTCATTATTGAAGCAGGTGATTTTGAACTCTGCAACTATAAATTTAAGGTACGTTTTGTAAGCGGGTTTGTAGTCTACGTGTAAGCTAAAATGTTGAGCCGAGTGGTTCGTTGTAACAAGTTGAAATCGGCATATAACTAAGTTTACCAAGACTTGACTTTGTGTTCTTAGTGCGATGTGTCATGGTTCCTGTACGGTTTTCAGTAGTATCAATATTATAATACCATATTAGTTTAAATACTTGAAGATTCTTGTAAAAACCTGAAAAAATTGTTACCGGTAATGATTACCGGTATTTATATAAAGCTACAACTTCTTAGTAAAACGTGAACTGCTAAAGCATTTCATCGCAATGTCGCTGTTCTCAAAATTCCAAATATAAAAAGTTTCAAGCGAACAACCAATATTTGCGTTCTTGAAATTGAACGATAAAATTTTTAGCTGGATTCGCTTTAATATCCTTTGTTATATTCTCTTGTACTAGAATGTTGGACGACAGTGCTCTACATTTCAGAATGTAAAAATACGACATGATATTGCATTCTTACGGTATAAAACTAACATACGCGGACAAGAATTTTCAATCTCGCTTGATTCAGCATTCAAAACTTACATGAAGTAATAAAACCCACAATATGTCCGAATATTACTCGCCCTCTAAACCTGAAATTACAACGGTCCAAAAATATCTAAATAAAAAAACTCGGCAAAACAAAACTAGTGAAATCCGGTTCCAACTAGTAGGGAGACAACATGCGCCTACCGACGCGGACACTGCGAAAAACAAAAATATTTCGCCGGCGAATTTAGTCGGCGTAGGCTTTTACGCTGACGCTGCTGAATAAAATATATGGATAGTGCAGAGCCTGTTTTCATACTATCTATGATTTTAGTGCGACGCCATTTTTTGTACGTTGTTACGATTTTGTGCGCTGTTGAGTCCGTTGATATGCGGTGCAATTGAGGCTTTGATAGTTCGTCATACACGTTATTTGTGCCACTATGTTGAGGTGTACAAGCTGAACCGTATTATTGTATAATGCTAGGATGTTTCCAAAACAACAAGACCCATGAAATGAAAAAGTATAATATTATAACTGCATCGAAGGTCTAGTCTGGTATGGTAGCAAACCAACCTGATTGACATACCTCCTAGTAATTAATTATATTCTGTATAAAAAAAGAGTGCTATTTGGTTTTCCATCATATTTTCAGCTCATAGTAGACCTCAAGACAAGGAAGACTACTACGTGTATTCAATATTTTAAATTAAAAAATGTAACTTGGAAAAACAGACTTACTTAAAAAAAGAACTTAATTGAACAAAATGAGATACAAAATTGGAAATAAAATAAAATTTCTGTTTCTACTCCAAAATCCTGATTTTCGCAACAATATGCCTAACGAACTCATTTACAAAATGGCCGTTCGTCATAGCTAAAGCGTTATATTATAACATTTCTGTCTTTTTTCCAGTTTTTTCGTGAGAAATACCTGCGCGATAACGTTTGGTACTAAACCGCTGGAATTGCTGCTATTTTCTCGTGGCCTCGTTAGGGTAACCAGGTTAAGCGAAGGACTACACTTTAAATTGACAATGTTATTTAGTTAGAAGAATAGAGGCGTGCCTGAGTAATACAAATAACTATGTTTTATTTTGCAATCCTGTTACTTAGTGAGAAATCTTAGTAATTTAGATATTTTGTTTTTTTTTGGTTTATTCAAGTAAACTGAATTACTACAAAGGGCAATGGGGACTGACATCAAAGGAGTTTTAAAGTTTATTAGGAGACCGGCAGCTTACCCCGACATAGTTGGGAAAAGGCTAACCAAAAGATGACAGTACCAATATAACTGGCAAAGATACGTCAAATAACTTACTTGTTTATAGAAAAAACTATAGTTGATTTGATAAAATATGCGCATAAATCGAATAAAAATATAAAGGATACATCGTTCAAATATTCTATTCATATTCTCTGAACAAAAACTGAGCTAGAAAATATGTGTCTGTTCAAACCCTATTCAACTAGAGTTACATTGGAAATAATGGACGTGCTGTCTAGATGATATGTCTGGCGTGCCATCGATATATTGTAATTGAATGTCAATCAATTTACAGACTACAGCGTACACGTCATGTGACGTCAAAATATTTTACATGCAAAATGGTATAATCGATACTTCAAATGTTTATGCAAAATGTTCTAAACATTTTATCCGCTATGAGTTTACAAAAGAGTTTTAATATTCCCTATGTTCGTATATTAATATTCGTTTGTAAAGTAATCGGAATTGCGTGTTCTGAAATTGAATGTATTTTTTATATATGTATATTGTTAAAATATTAATGAGTGGTCACCCCAGTCGCATGTAGGGCGTAAATGTGGCTCACGTTCGCAGGTTTTTCTCTTCAATCATTATACTAGTCTGTAAGCTTTTGTACTCGCTAATAGTTTTGTACGTCTTGTACAACATTTATTTGTAAAAGATTGCAGATGGGAGAGCGTCATTAGCTTAATAAAGATATAGAAATAGAATGAAGGTTTTCTGTTCAATGTAAATTGGGCACTTGTATCTTGTAAGGATATTCAGATCCCTTAAGATATCTGTAAAAAAATTCACACGTGGATTTTCGAAATTTTTCAACTCATTATTATATTCACATGATCATTCATAATCCTTACAAACTAGCTACGTAACAAGCAAGCTCACACAAACATACATACTGACATACTATAGTAGGTACTATCGAATACCGAAAAAAAGTAATATTAAACATACTCGAGAGTTCTTGCAAGAGAATATTTAATAATCCGGCAAGGGTTGGCATAATATTCGCTGGGACCTTTTTAATGTGGCTTGGCCCTTTTGTGGCCCGCGGCCTGGCCTGTTATAGCGAGGCGTACCTACCTCTGTTTGGGGTTCTGCAAATGTGGCTGGGGCTGGCTAGATTATGTGGGTTAATATGCAGTCATGTGGAGTAGAGATATAGTTTGGGGAGTAAATGTTTATTTAGTTTACTGCCCTCGATATTTAATAAAATCTTGAAACTTTCGCTTTTGGCAGATTTTACATTATCGAAACATGTTTGAGAAATTACAAAATTCAATTGTAATGGCAATTGCATTTTTACTTTTCAGTTGTACCTATAATATCTCATTATGATATCTGAGTCTGTAATCAAAGTATTACCTGAATTCGTTTACAGGTGCCCCATGCCCTAGTCTGTTGTGCAATACATTATAACGATTTAAACTACCGTACGGAACCACACAAGTAATTCGGTAGTTATTATTTTTACGTTCGAACGATTTTTTCGGTCTAGCGAATTTGTGTTCACTTAATAAATATAGGTATAATATTTTCCTCTTTAAACTAACTCGTACACTCGGTTTATGAGTGACTGTTTAGAACCCCCGCACCCAGCAGACTGAATGCTCGGGCGAAATCTGGCCCGGTGGTTGGTTGACTATTGGTTTTGAAGGTGAACAGCATCTAATCAAACTCTTTTAGTATGTTGTAATAAGCACGCTACCATTCATCTCTATACTGCTTTATGAGTCCGATCAAAGAAGCGGTCGACAAAAAGTTTGCAATGTGTGACTTTTATATGAAATTAATTTTATGAATAAATACTCTGAACATTGAGAGTAATTTGTCACTAACAAACATTCAAAAAAATAATCTTTGACATTTAAATTTCATATTTTATTTTAATAGTAGGCACTAGGGAGGTAGGCGTATACGTAGAACCCAAATCATTATTTGGGTTCGCTACCTCCATCGCACAGGCATTTTGAAGGCCTTAATTCCGTAGATAAGTACCGATGGCCTCAGGGAATCGCCTACATTAACCATCCATTAAATATTACCCAAAAACCCAATATCTTAATATCTTCCACGTCATGGAAACATAACAATCAATAGATTTACAATGAGCAGCACAATACGTCACTTCAAAAGACATCGCCGTTTATGAAATGAAGATTTTTTTAATATTCCAAAGATGAAAAGATAAAACTGGCACGACAGAGGGCCGCGATTAGTTGCCCTTTGATTTAATTAAAAAGATGTTAAACGAACCAGCTCCCTAGCAATGAAGCAAAATCAATTTGGGAACTTCGGGGCGACCAAACTTTTTTTTCGACCTTTTTAATGCTAACGGAACGGTTTTAAAAATGTAATTAGTTGAATGTTTTATTCAAATTACGCTATGAGAAGGAGAATATTCTTAAATGTGAGCGAGTCGGATCTTTGTACGGCATAGGTACTTGTGTTTCACCTAAATTCGGTTCCATTGAATGTGCCGAGCATTTGTTTAGTAATTGTAATGAAGCTTATCTAGAGCAACGTACCTTTTGCGCTACTGTATGCCTTCTTACGTAATGCTACTATAATACCAGTACCTGACATGTTCTGATGTTGGTCTATTGAATATTACACTAAAAAAGTTACGTTATGATTGTTATAATTCGCGGAGTATCGCGATTCAGTCTTTGAACAACCACCCCTCTGAAGTTCCGTTGATGGAATTGAATCAAATGTTTGCATTAAACAAGCAAAAATGTATATGCTTGATTCGGATAAACGATTAATTTCCACACAATTACATTAAACACAGAAAACAAACCGAGCGATATTTCTCTCAAATCCTACAAAGGCCTTCTTTGACGGACAATCGATAAGCGAACAATGACTCGATTGTCAGAATCGAGACGAATAACCGAGTAATCGAGACGTTGGAACCCCGCCTTTGTAACGCGGGAACTCGTTAGGGCCGCCTTTATCCCGGGATTCTTATCCGTCGGTACTTTACCGACGTGTGTATGGCTAAGTCTGTTTTTGATTGACACTAAACCCTCCAAATAATGGGCGTATCGATCTGCTTTAAAAGGGCTGATTACAGGAGATTTTTCATCGGATGGTTGAATATTTTTCTAGGCTTCGGCTCATTTTACGACGCTATGGAAATGTAACAATGTCGGCTATGAGCTTTATTTTTTTCGTAAATGTACTCGAAGGAAAGTGGGCAATTCGGTACAGACAAAACATTTTCTGTATTTACCCGACTGTCAAGAAGGGTTATGTTCATTTGGTTTTGCCGCAATATAGATAGGTAACAAATTGAATGGTTCATCGTAAATTTTCTAGAATGGTGTAACAATATCACATTATAAACCAAATCATTTTTATCATTAAATAATTTATCAAGAAAACAAAAAGATTGGAATAATAAAATAACAAAAATGTGTTGCATAGAGCAGTGCCCCAAATTCAGCTATTTTCTGCCTTTTTATGTAACTAGTTTTTCATGCAGGCGAGTTAACGTACCTGACTTTAATATTTATGTATTTGCTCTTATTTTAGCTCGACTCATAACTGTTTTAAGGGTTAAGCTGCTTAATGTCAAGGAACTTTCCCGTTACGCTGTTTATGTGGCAAAATCTTTCTCCAATTAATTAAGTTTATATCTCTTACTCGCAGTAAATGCTCAGTCAAGTGAATCACTCCATGTTTTGTAATTCTCAGCTAACAGCCAAATTGTAAGATCCTGACTTACAGGATTAACCGACAGCCGAGCAAAGTGGGGGGATAAAGTTTAACACATCGCTCCTGCACGTCGTTCAATTAGGGAGACATATTGGATGCTTGCGACACAATGAAACACCCATGTCTGGTATGTAATAAGCTTTATAAGAAAGATTTTGTTTGTTTGTATCGTATTTTGTTCACAAAGCAGTCACCAAATAATATCTACATATTTTAATTACCTTCGACAGAGTGGCAATATTTTTTACCATAAAACGCAATATCTCAACAAAGATACATAAGTCGCTCAACTATTACCGCCTACACACAATGTTATACCATTTTAAAATACCCTTACAGTCCCCGAAGAAAATAGCGCAAGTTCATTTTTAACTTTACATCGTGCCAGTCGCATTCTGAATGCATTACACCAAAAATTCCTCCCACAAAGGTTCGCCCACAAAGGAAGAAGAGTCTGATCCTCAAAGAGATACCTCGCGGAATATCATCGATCTACGTAACAAATGCCTTGTAAGCGACGCCGGGTATTACCATATGTATTGCCATCGCGATCGATTGCTATCGAGTTGCAGAAATGACACGAAAAAGATTCGTACAAGCGATGTACGGGTAAACGTAGAAGTGTGAGTGAACTTTGAATAAGTAGATAAAAAATAAAACAATGTTATTAATTTAACATAATCGTGAAGAGATCAGACTTAAAACTGATTTCATGTAATTATAAAATAGTGTTTAGATCTGCGTTGCATATAAATAATGTATACCTACATATTTGTACATTCATAGAGACTCCAATTTGCTGCTAAATAAAAACTCCCTTATGTAAAAAGTCGAGATCTCATTTTGTGCAGTTATTACATAAGCTGTCACATCAATTTCACAGCAATATTCCTTAAACCACCTGAATGCTTCCCACCTGGTTTCCGCAACAAAATACAAGAAAAGCAACGTCTAAACAAAAAACAAGCGCCTAGTTTAATCCGGCCGCATTGTGTTTGGAGACAATCGAATTGAGATTGGATCCGGATTGCGACAAGTACACGTAATACACCGCCCTGTATATACTTGTATACAGGGTGCCGGATTACGAACACCTTTTGTTTAGACATATAAGAGTGGATGGCTAAGCAGGTGGTTGATATTGAAACTTTTTCACTACATAATTTATCAGGAGTTGATATTTTATACTTTGTTAACTCATTTATATAATTATATTCTTTTTAAACAATGAGCAGTGTATACCAATGTTTCAAATCTAGTACACACAGATTTTTATGCGAATAAAAAGTGAAAGACTCCTTAAAGTTACTCGAAAATATAGTTAACGAAAATATTTGCAATAAAATTATACGCCTGTACTACATACTTGTGTAAGCGATGAGTCAAAGTGGTATAAAACATAGCGGCTATAGAAGAGACAGTCCTTTGTTCTGCTGACTGTGGTAATTAGTGGCGCTACAGTCTGTCCACTAACGCCTGACGACACCGTTTCTTAGCTGACGTTTTGCCTTGCGTTTGAAATTATTTGATCATTGTTATTGTTGCCAGTAAGCAAATAATATAAAATGACGTTTTATTTTAGTTTTTGCAGATTCATCCGAGGTGCGATAATTACTAGGTGAATTTAATAATTTGCATAGTATTTGTGACTTACAATTTACAAATCTTCGCCAGAACATGGGGAGGACATTCGCCATTCCAGTTTTAGCAATCACAAACACAAAGCACGATTGTTTTGTAACAATCAACTTCTAAAATATTAAAAAGTGAAATGGGTTTAGACAGAATAACAATTTGTTTTGATGGAAATGGTCAAATGGAGGCCGATTTTATTAAAAATTGAATAGATTTTTTAGAATTTGGAATAAAATAAATAGTGGTTTATAAACAGAAAAGAAAAATGGTCTGTAAAAGCTTTCATAAATTTTATTTTCAGGGCACGATTGTTTCTTAAAACAATTTTCAATTTATCTAAACGCTGTTTACAAATTAACCATCGATTAATTTGTAGTGACGTGTGAACGTTTGCCGGTGCTATCCAGCTGTTCCTCATAGTGAAGTGCAAGTTATAGAGCGGGTAGTTAGCGCGGATATCAATTTAATAAAGCTTCATTTGGTTCATTACGCCCTCCGCTGAGGAGGGAAATTGAGTGCGATTATGCATTGAGATGTGCAAAGGGATTTGGATATTATGTAGACTAGTTATACTCAGTACTAGTTAAATGAATTAGTTGTAGAGTATCACGTTCGTTCGGTATGAGGAAATGGATTTGAGGTATGCGACACATTGTACTAGCGAGTCATTTGATATAGGAAAATGTTCGTGGAAGTCTAACATTTTAAGCTACGTGTAATTTAACACATGGAAGGTACAATTGTCACAAAAAAATATAGGATAAAATGAACAATCATCATTAAAAAGTACGTACTTCATAAAATTATAAAGTTTTTTATTTTTTATTACTAACTAATCCTAACTGCGATTCCCAAAAAGGCTGCATTAGATATTCAAATAGCAATTCATACAAAATCCTTTGAACCTATAAATACATCACAGGATTAATAAAATGTGTCGCGCCGATTTATACGTCCACCCTATATTCCATTTAAATATTTGGAAAAAATTTGCATTTCAATATGGCAGCACCCCAACACGAAGTTAGGTTTAGAATACTGATTCACGGGATTAAAAGCCGTTTAGTTAAAGGGATATTGGGAAATAAGGAAGTTGTCGACTTTTCCCATCGGCGTTGTGATTGGGAAGGCGGCTTTATTCCCATTCGATCGAGTCAATGGAAAAAGAATGGAATTTTGATGTGTTATTATAGAAATCCGGAGGCAAATGATAAAAGGAAAATTATTTCTTTGTGCTTCTCGATTCTTATTTGGACGTCTAACTTGAGTGCGATGTTCTGAAAAATTGATTTTCATAAGATTGGGTCTCGTTACCGAATGAACTTGTTGCTGGCGGTGTTTTAACTTCAAGGTGAGAAAGTCCACAGGCAAAATCTAGCATATTTTTGTTCTCGAGGTCTCGAATTTTTGTACTTTGCTAAGTCAGCCTGTAGGTATTTATAACTGGACTGGCAAAGTCAAAATATATATTATATTTAGACAGCATAACAACGCACTACTAGAGCAAAATTTTAATCTCGGGCCTTACCTCTCAGAATTTACCTTCCACAGTAAAATATGCATAGAGCAGAACTAGCTGTATATCTTTAGACTAGTTGCCTGTTGGCAACTGACTGCAAGCCAGGCAAGCGTTAATTTACACTACTATAGTTAGACTGGCGTCTTGTTTTCCGAGTAAAGTCGGCAAGGTAATTTCTAATGACAGTGCTAATTTTGGGCACCCGAAATTGGGTGGTGAATTTGTGTTGCGTGTTCTAGACATGTTGCGTGTTCTTGAGTTTAGTGTTTGTTGTTAGTCACGGCCTTTATCACAGTCGGTTAAATAAAAACATTCATTGGTGATATTCACAAAGCACACGTTGTAATGGTGCTGTCAATATATTTTTATTTGATCCCGTGTTATGTTGATGGATGTGTTAATCCCGAGTGGTCGCTCTACATTTAAATAACACTAGCTTTACAGATTGCACCGGCGCATTGTATTGCTTTATTTCGAAAACGATTTGAACGATACAGATTGTGGCTGAATTTTATGACTGACTATTTTCCAGTGAATGTGCATTGCTGTAGGTTTGCTTTTATTTCTTTAATTTCATATATATTCGTACATACATTATTTTATACTTCTTAAAAATAGTTTTTTAAATCTCAAGGATATCTAAGTTTTCAAATAAAGGTTCGGCAAAAAAATACGATGACATCAAGCAGAGTTCAACGACCTACAACAAAACAGATACTCGTGAAATTCCGCCTACCTTTGATTCAACAAAACATCAAAATAAAACTGTTCTCGAATCAAAATACCGTCGGGAATCGTCTCGGCTCGGGCACACTGATTACGAGAAACACTCCCTCTAAGGGATACAATAACTGGAGCTGCTAGCTGTCACTTGTACACTTGTACGTGTTCTAGGAACCTCGCCTAGTTACTTGGTTACCTGAATCTATATTTATATTATAAAGCTCAAGAATTTGTTTGTTTCATCCAAGTGCGCGAAGTATCTTCCATGGGTCACGGGCGAAACCGCACATAGTAGCTAGCAACATTATATGGCCAAATAATACCTATCAAAACGTAACCTTTTTAGCTGTTATAGTATTTATGTGTAATAACATAATTCGGCACACATGGCCGACTCGATATTTGCCTATCAATCAATTAATTACACCAAACAGCCAATCAGACAGTTCTACTTATTTGATTGTTAGTTCATTGTAATTTGTTGTCTAAATTGATGTTGGTATTTCATAATTCAATAACATTTTGAGTAATAGAAGAACAGGTATAATTTACTGAGAATTACTGCGAAAACTGCGATTGGTCATGATTTGTTTGAAGATGTGTGTGGTGCGTGAGGGTTGTGTAATTAGTGGGCCGCTCCACCTGATGGGATAAATCTCGTGTCGACGGACGTATTCCCATGGCCGGAGGTGTCCGCCACGAGCTAACAGAGGGCGAACTACTGAGTGGGATTGCTACTATCGTTGATCATTTTTTAAGCTAAAACCTATATCATTTGTTATATGGGCATGGTAGTCGTCAGTATTCATTTATTTAATACCCACTACGATTTTCACCCTTTCAAAATGCAGAAAAGATACCAAAAGATTGAGCAAAATTATTTAAAATTTGTCAGCGTTAGAACATCTCCAAAATAAATTAGACTTGAAACAAGTCAAGCTTGCCGTGGAAAACTTGTGGCTTGTGAAATGTTTCTTCAAAGCCTAACTTATAAATCCATGAATAAACAATCAAGCAAAGTTTTCAGATGATGAACTACGTGCGGACGAATTATAATTCATTTTGTTTGTTAATTAATAAACAAGTTGATGATACTGAGATGAAAGCATAGTAGATTAATTCAGGTTTAGAGCTTTCTCGTTACACTTGAGTAATATGAATTGTTGCAAGTTATACATACATATAATATCAAAACCAAGTTCGGTGCCCGCACCCTGCCATTACTTGCACCCCGGCCGCTCGTAGGCCGCACGCTTATTAATCACAGCGGTACAGCACAGGTTTGTTCTCGTTGTGTGCACGTGCGCAGCTGACTGCACACTCGCGTTACTGCGCTGTGGCCGGTTTTAGATAAACCTATAAAAATACTGTGCGTGTTTTAGATAAACTTGCGCTATGGGCCTTTGATTTTACAGGGTTACAAAATCATTGAAATTGGATGTGATACGAAAATAAGTAGGTAACACATAATTTATTTTTGCGAAAATAATATTTCATAATAAAGGCTGCAAAATCCTACATACTAGTGTCCTATGAAATTGCAAGGCGCGGTTGAGACAAACATAATATTAAAGTTTACCGTATAGCGTCGCGGAAGCACGCCATGCACCACTGCGCTAGTTCCCGCCGCCAAGTGGAGCACAAGTTCGGCGACCCATAAACAAACATTGTGACAAATTATTCTGAACCGACAGCTCCGTACTAATTAATACAACACCTAAAAGCTAGGCACCACGTTTGTACAAGCGGGTCAGCAACCTAAAATTGATGATACTCCTCAGAATTCATGAATACGAGAGTATAAATATTAAAACTAACTTAAGACAGCCACGCCGAGCGACATTAATCTCCCGCACTGACAGCTATGACAAATGTGACTCACAGAATCGACTTTTTTACTGTGAGCACTTTCCGGAGCTAAGATTTTAGATTATGAAGATAAAAGTGATTTTAGAGGGAAGCAAAGACATTCAAATATTACAGCGCGAGGGTCCTACGTCACTCTCGTGAAACGTTTTCAGGAAAATGACGCGCTTATCCATTTGCATTTATCTTGTAAGAGGTGATTTATTAAAAGCGAAACATCGGCTTTTAGGTTAATGATTAAAGATACAGAATTCGTCTTACATAACACCGTTATCGAGACTGTTTGACTAAGAAGTAATTATATTGAGACTTGAGTATTTCTGCTTATAAGGGGAGGCGCCATGATGGCTGGCTCTGTATCTGGAGTCGCGGCTACAAATGAATCGTCAATAACTCGCTTATCACAGGCAGGTTGACAATCCGGCCGGTGTTCACAATAAGCCAGTGTAATAATGACGTCATTGTAGTCGCGATGTGAGTGCCGCCCGCGATATCGGGACACCACGGTTTAACGTTTCATATTCACGCGATACCATGATTTAATATTCTGAAATACTTCATAACAATTAAAGTTCCTAGAAATTTTTTTTTTTTTTGTTTGCAAAGAAGTATCTACAGACGCAGATACTCAGTAATTAATTGAGATATTTATTTTTGCAAGTCGTCAAAGACACTTTGTCAAGTCAGTATACATTTTAAGCTAGGAAAAGGTGGCAGCTTTATTCTAAGAAGTTAAATTCAGCTTCGGTACTAACTTCTTGCTAACGATTTAATTAAGGACTAACTAAGACTTTGTGCTGATTACAAAGATGGAGAGTTACGTAACGATGAGGTAACTTTTTTGCAGTCACTTATTTTTACTAGTTGTTATCCTTCGGCAGGTACTTATTTTTAATTGTAATGAAAAAAATATACCATTTTGATTTTTTTTTGCAATAAGTATTCGTCTGCCTGGTCTTATTCCAACTTTGTTGCAGTTGGTTTCCAGCATGGGTTTCCAGTCTAACCGAATGTCTCTCTGACTTTTAACCTAGTTGGTAACCTGGCAACCCGATTTCCTTGGTAATCCTGATTGTCAGGCTTTTTAGCTTTTGATTAACAGTAACAACAGCCAAGAATATTCAAATGACCATCAAGACCAATTTTAATATGCTTTCCGAAACACAAGACGGCAAGATGTTGGTATCGTTATATCTAATAATAATTCTGACACAAGTTTCAAGTAGCTGTATTCAAACGGAACCATCCACTAAAAGTGTATTCGAGCCACACGTCAAAAATGTAGCACGCTCTCAAAGCAAGTGCAATTAATAAATAAAACCCTTTGAATGAACAGCGCATTTGAATATCAAACAATAATAGGAGAAACGAGGGATCCCGGGGTTACCATTTTTCAGCATTCTCTACTGTTCTGGTAGATTTACGGCCATACATTTTTGAAATTTTAATTCTTATTATTTTTTGTATACCATTTTATTACGGTGGTGTGAAAATGGACAATGTATGGACATTACTTTTGTTTTAATAGCCACAATATAAATATTTTACGCACTTTTTTAATTATGCGAAAGCTTTCATAATACTTTTACTGAATAATTATGACATAAAATGTTCTAATGCCAGATAATATGTCTTTTAAACAAATATTATATATAATTCCAGTATACAAAAGATGAAATCTCTTAAAAGGTATTTTTTTAACCACTGAGCTAGGCAACACTACGGCAATGGAAAACGCATATACACTGCTCTGGCATTTATTCAACCGGCAATTACATCCCAGGGTTAAGAGTCGTTTTTCCGTGTGTTTAATGAACGAACATAATTTATGCCCATTTTATAGGTATGGGGCCCATTCGTTATATTTAGAATTGTTGTGGCTCATCATTTTTTCGTTCTTATTTCTTAAGATACATCACGATCGAGATTTGTTTTGCGTGCTAACTGACAAATATGACGTCATAGCCCGCGTCGCCCACAAACTTCATTCTCGAGTCTCCACAAATAACCGTAACCACGTGCGATTTATGATCGAACCGTAAACCGTTCGCGATTTGGCCCACCACTAGCTAACAAGTTCAATTCGCGAGGCTAACGACAGACCAAATGAATAGCCCATTTCCATCTGAACAGAAATTGCGAGCCGATATTAAAATTGATTTCACTAGGGCTTTATTGCACAGAACTTTTCAGTGGCTGTTATTTTTTCGGAGCGGTACAAAAAATCTGGAACAATTGTATCGGGAGCAATTTTGTTTTCATTGTGGAGTGCGCGCCCATCGAAAGCTATTTTGTTTGTTGTTTGTTTAGACTTGTTCGAATGTGTGGATTTGTGGAGAAAATAACCGAATTATATCAAGTTTCCACTCAAAAAGGCACGCTTACAGGTTAGGATTTGTTAACTTGTTGAATTTTAGTACTAGACTATCGGATAAATATGATAAGATATTGCTTTTCATAATATTTATCTTTATACCCATAACACATTCAAAATCTTTGTAATACGTGACTTTTAAACTAGTTAATATTCCTAGCCAAATTATAAAAGAAAAACGTCTGCATACAGATCAAGTGCAGAAAAATCCCTTTTCAACACCCTTTAAAAACAAACGCGAAATCTCTTACTTAGTACATGTCAAAACCACAAATATACGGGACTAAGAAACAACATATTACCATCATTTCTCGATATTGACTCGAGCATCGAATAGCAGAATATCGAATAAATTCGACATCAATACAGGGGGTTATTTATTCGAGTATTTTTACCTTTCGTGAGCGAATCACCGACAGGGGAATACCCTGGAGAAGCCATGATAGCTGTTATAAGAACGATTGTTTATTTTGTGCGGGCGGGTATGTTGGAGTCAAGTAACTTTTGCTTTTACATAACATCACCAAGTTTTCCCAAAGGGTATGAGTATTGTATCGCCCACATTTTACTAGAGGTAGCTATGTTTAACTCCGAAGAGTTGGCCGGCTGGTCTATTACCTAAATACCCAAGTTTGTGTTGAGTAATTCCTGAAGGAAAAATCTAGGATTACTTATTTTCCGCAAAAGGTTAGGCGCAGGTGTAAATATAGTATCCACGGTCCGCCATTCCTGTTTAGGGTCACGCAATACAAGCCGGGACTATTTCCATAGACCCAATAAAGCCCAGGCTGTGTAGGTATTAATAATTCGAATATCGATAAAACACGAAATATGAATATATCGCGCATGTAATCTTCCATTGCTACTTCACTATACAATAAAGTACTCAATACAGGCAGTAATCGATCAGTGGGCAGTGACGTATGGCGAACGTTGGTCATTATTAGTTATTACGGCGCACGGCAGTCGATTAATTTCACTGTATCACTGTAGCTATGATGAAGTATCGCCACTTAATCAGTTTCAAACTCGTTAATTAATTTATTATTAATGTCATTACGGTATACCGATCATGTTGATGATTTTAAAATTCAATATGGTAATTATGTCTGTAAGTACACACTTACGTAACTACCGCTGGTGGGAAATACTCCCACATTATATTCCATCAGTTATGGTTTCGGTAAAACCGGGAATGAACTGTTGAAAACTGCTATGATTGCAGTATTCCATTAAGTGTGTACCTGGGGCATGCGACATCTCAAACGTAGTTTGTATTTGTGTTTTATATTCGAGGCTTGTAGTGTTTATTTAGCATAATAATAGTTGTACAAAGCAAAAGACCAGTACACTAAAAATCACATTTCATTACTCTTTCAACAAGCCTAAAGACTGTTGAAACAAACAAACTTGAAAGACACTAGCTCGGCTAGCGTCAGACTGCTAATTTCGAATGTATGTACTAAATATTTGGTGACGGTAATAAAATCCATAAATAAATATGTTTGATTTTAGGAGTTCTTAAGTAATATAAGATATTATATATAGTAAACTATATTTAATTATTATAGATAATTAAAATCTCATAAAGCCAGTTTCAATATATGTTCGGGCATGCCACACCCCGCCCCATTCTTGGCGTAACATTTGGTGAGCACACTCCCGCCAGGATAACAAACACCCTTCCAATAATAAAGTCGCAATTAAAACAAAAGCGTAGAAATAAAAGATTCCCAAAGTTTGGAGTATCCCGAGCGAAGCTCTTGGCGGGAGAACTTCAGTAATAGCGTTTTCTTAATAAATAGTTATGCGCTGCAATAGTTCGCGGACTATGAGTTGTGGCTCTTAACTTATAGAGATAGAGTTTAACACTTGGAATCTACACAAAGTAGTGAATATCTTCAAGGTATTATCATGTCTAAGTGCAGTGTGTCAGATGTTCCTCTCAGGTTTACCTTATGAGGAATAACATTTCGAATAAGAATAAAAATATTTAGCATAAGAATAAGAATATTTATTTGCATAAGGAAGGTAACTGATTTAACTGAGTATACAGAAGTTTCTGAGACTTGCTTTTAACTCAGGATTATCGTGTGTATATGTATGTATTATGTAAGTAATGAACATGATTAAAAAAATATGTAGGTTTTCTTTCACAAATGACTTATAAAACTTGTCGGTAGAACGAAATGTCCCACATAATGAGCGTCTCCCACAATTCCTTCTCACAGTTTTATGGACCCTTTGGAGATAAGCGTGGAGGCTGGAGAACTAAGAGGTTGTTCTTAAAATTAATTAATCCATCTAGATAAGAAGGATCCGGGCGAGACCGCTGACGAATATTTAAACGTAAAACAATGTCCCTCGATGTGTGTAACGGAGATACACTTGTTGCTCGGCTGTAAGATGTTCGGCCTCATGTGTGGTCAATACGTGGTCATCTATCGGTCATGTGCGTCAAAGATATCAAATTGCATTCAGGTTTTAGCGAAAATAATCTAGCTGCTATTTTGAACCAATCATCTAACATCAAACATTTTAGCGACAGCTGTAATGTTGGAGTGTAATGTCTTAAATTACACAAAATATGTAATAACATAAATATGTAGGGCAAAATGTGTTTTATTTTTCTTTTTTATAAATAAGCAATAGTATAAGTAAGTGCTTTTTATACCTTAATGAAAATAAAATATTCTGCTAAATACATTACGTAAACATATACACATATAATATTAATATTTTAAGCAATTCATTCATACAATTAAGATACAAATGATAAGTGTATTAAATACGATTTCAATAATAACGTAGTTGTATGAGACTGATTGAACTACCAAATTGAATTGGGGTTGTATCGATCAATATATCGGCGTCCCACACATTTACACTCGCACGGTTGATATTATTCCACACTTAAAAAGGGATTGTCGAGATTGTAGCTATGGGAAAATTACACGCAATTCTGCGCCACTGTAATTAATTATCTTAAATCGTAATTATTAAAGCTGACACGTTAATACCAACACTTTTTTAACATATTCCAAAATGCGCGCGCAGCGATATGGCACTCCGGTCTCATATAAATTATGGAGGAATCAGATTAGCGACCATCAATTACCAGCAAATGAGGTCCGAACTGTGAGGTTTTGTGTAATCTACGCGACGTGCGGAGCGAGCGGCTGCAGCGAGCGGTGTCCGCGGTGAGTGGTCGGCGCGCCTTTCATTTACATAAACGATGAATTGCTATTGAAAGTTCAAGGTGAATTACGGTCACCATTATACGCTTGAACAGGTATACAAACACGTAATTGCTACAAAGAAGATGACGGCTAATATTGGAAATATAAATATTGCAGGCGTCACAATCATAAAGTATTTATTTGTCAAATTTCTTTAAGTAAGTACAGTGCAAATGCCCAAAACTTTCTTATAACTTAAACCATCTGTTTTATGTGCTACTGAAAAATTTGGGTAAAATGTAGATAAAACAATGGGGCGGGCGGCGAGCTCTTTCACTGTCGGCCGGCCGGTCAACGGGGTATCTTTTTAATTTACTTTTTTCCGCTTTACGCGTTATCCAAATGTCCTCCCAAATGGTCATTACAAATAAAATTAAAACCAAGTTAACACAGTAATTACGTATGTTATACGAGTATAGATAGCAGCTTAACATAAAGTCAGATAATGAGAAAGCTTAATACACTTCATTATAAATATGTACAAAATAATCAATGCATTGGCTTTGTGAATTCTACATAGCAGACCGCTCTTTAGCAAATCAAACACAAATCCAGACAATGAAGACAGATTAGTGCACCTGATCGCACACCCTGACAAGCAAACACACAAACACTTCATGTAGCTATACAGGAATGTAGAGAAACAGACACACGGCTGTTCAATGTACGGATCATTAAGTACTTAGTATTCGAAGCACATGGATACATATTCAGTAGGTATAGGAAAACCTTTATACTGATTAGACTTCCGATTTTATCATTCGTTATTCCATAGAAATATGTAGAGGTATATACTGTATTTATCACTAAGCGGAAACAACTCGAAGACCTGGGACGTAACAAAGGTACAGTTATAAGGTAAAGTACAAATATCATAAAGGTAAGATGAAGATTACAAAAGTACCCTTAAAGTATGTAACTTCTCCTGTATTGAGTAATGAAAACGATTGTTATTAGTTTACTTAAATTCATACCATAGATACTCATAAAACGGCTTACCCTAATTGAAACAATGAAGAGGGTCTAACCTATGTACAATCTAATAGAAAATGTAGACACACATACGCTCGGAGTAGATACTCCGCACGCGTCACTGGGCACTAACTATTCGAACTGGCGCGAGATAATACGAATTAGATGTGTATTTGTTTTGAATAAAGAGCTCATCGATCTGTTCTTTGATCGATTGTCTCTTTAAGTTTAACAATTTTGAATTGGTAATTCCATTGACAATCAAATTAGTATCAGCTAACAACGATCGTAATTTAGATTGATGATACAGATTGATGCATTCTGGCATGAAAATAAAACAAAACGTGACCTTAATGCATGCTTCTATGGCCATCAGTTGTAATCGAACAAAAAAAAAGTTGTGCCATAAATACGTAGTTGTTATTTCGCATATAACAACAAATACACGGCTGTGTCTAAAGAGGAACATTTTATTGCGAATGGCCGCACCTCAGCCGGCACAGCTGAGCGCCACTTAAGAAAACCGTGCCTTCCTCTACTGTGGCCATAAGCCAGCCCATTACTTGCGGGATATTCCTACTCTAGATTTTTATAAATTACACGAATAAACATCACAGCTCTAGTGCTAGCCTTTGATCGTACCTAAAAATGGCCCACCATTCGAACTGAAAATACAGTCTAATCCTGCAATTTGTTACTTTACAAATTGGCAATTTCGAGGATCTTACATAATTTTTGTCACGAAGCAAGAAATATTAAAACCTAAACAACGCTGAAAAGTATATCACACACAGCAATAATAATTAATGATCGTGACAAGAACACGAAGGAATTAATAATCAAAATCTGTCCTAAATATTTTTTGTATCACACTGATCCTACACCCCATATTGGATAACGTTGTTTACGAGATATTTACGTAGCGCCCTCTGCGGCCCTTTGACGAGCTAACCGTAAATACTCACCATTGTCAGCAGCGTTGTTTTTGTAATGAGTTTGTTATTGTATGATCTGTAATCTTAGAACCTGATTTTGACGAATCGAATTTAAGAGTTTTCTAGTCAAAGGATTTAATCTGCGATACTTGTACGTGCAAACAGGTTTGTATTGATTTACATACTTCTATCAAGTAGTGTTGTAGTGAATCAGTGATTCTGATTGACACGAATTAATCTTTTGCCTTTTATTGACATAATCAAAACAAGAAAACATTTTATCGTTTACCAACTCAAGATTATTACATTTCCTGTTATGAGTGACATACCGAGAGTCACAGATAGCCAATTAGCCGTTTGAAAAATAGCATTCCTTAATATTAAGTAGTTGCGCTGTGTCATCAAGACTAAATGGACGTTAAATGCTTCCCCAGGGAGCTATCTTAGGCCCATTCCTAAAACGCGCTTAATGAATCACTGCCAGTTTCATTTTCTTTTTTATAGCTTTGAGGACCCCAAATTAGGCACAATAACAATGCTTGTCAGTCGCTGTTTGTGCTATTAAGTTTCAAGGGATATTGTGAGTGTCATCTAAAACGAGTAACATTTACATATTTTATCAAATCCAAATTTACTTTGATTCCGCAGGTAATTTTAATAAATAGCCACGTCAACAGCCAAGGCCGATCGATATGAAACCATATTTATGAAACAAGATTCTCATAACTAAAGAATTTGTTACCAATAAACATTTTACCACCAACCAATTGAGCGTAAGCTTTATCTGAAAATGTCGGGTATTCTGGCAAATGCTCGACACTCGACGACGTTCAGCGTAAGATCAACACGTTTTGCTCGTATTTCACCTACGGCCGACAGGTGGCGCCTCTTACCGCCATTTTTATGACATTACACATAATTTGTCACGTGTATTCCTTTGTTGTTCGAAGCTGGTGATATATTTGCGAAGTAGAGAAGGAATACAGGTACCCCCTGGCACCTCGCGATAAAAGTTTTTTCTTTATTTTTAGGCACTAGACTGTAAGGGGAATACTCATCATTCTCCTTAGAAAATTACACATGTACATTTTTCGTACATTGTAATATGTTTTTTAGGCTTTATTTTCCTGTGTTGCGAAGTCCTTAAATTCCATCGTATGCGAAACGGGACAATACCACCATGCACCGTGGCCAAAAACGGAACTTTCGTCAGACCTACATATGTATGTTTCTCCGAGTTGTTTTCTACATTTTCAGTATAATTCGAAGACTAGAATTTAAATAAACATAATAGGTACAGTTTGCTTTTATTTTAAACACACAACAATAAAACAAACACCAACATTGAATTTCATATTTTTCTCTGTAATTGTTTTACTTTTATTGATGTTTGTAGTTGGAAAGCCTACCCGTGGGTTATGCTCGCAATACATGTTTAACTGAAAACATGCTCTCAAAACGTCTGCATTATTAACGACAATAGTCTGCAATATTAATCATGTATAGTATATAACATATATTAATCTATTAAATTTCTTTACTTACTTCTTGTAAAGCCACGAGAAAGTCTGTGTGCCTGAATTGTTTTCCATTTTAGACGGGAAATAAAAAAGGTCAATACTTTATTATTGAAAATCTAGATTTATATGATCGTACTTTGTCGGTAAACGATGGAATGACAACCAACCATTTAAAGCGCTAGTTAGTGCTGCGAGTAAGCCCTGAGAGAATATTGTAAATTAAAAGGATTTATAAAAAATATAAATGTTTATCAGTTACCTGTAGGTACTTTTCTATTTTTAAGCTTTAAAATGTTAGACAAAACTAGTATAATTATACCTGGAGGTTTTGAATGCTGCAATTCATTTAATCATACAAGCTAATCATCATTACTTGAGATAATTTATTTTAAAAATAAATGACTGCGCAGCTGATACTTATCCCAATTACCCTCATGCCGTTACTCTTTCTGAAAATAACTCAAATAAAAAAAGAATCCGCAGAATGAACTGAAAACGGAGACTCGAGTAATTATATCGTAAGGAGAGCTCTCGAAAAAAAAACTTGGCAAATTATTTGTGTAGCGTCAAAAGAAAGAATGACAGCAGATGATAGTAGCATCCCCTGGGTGAGGCCATTAATAACGTTCAAAAACATTGTTTGTTGAGGATCGCCGCGATTTATCGTAGAACCTCCCTCGCTCCCACCCTTCGGTAAAAAAATGTTGTGAAGTGCGCCGCCGAGGTTTAACGAGGTTCCGTATGGAAGCGAAAGGAGTGGCAATCGTCATTTTTATGCCATTTCCATAAAAAAGAGATTTGAATAAAGTGTGCCGCGCATACAAAAACATACCAACTGGGTAACGGATAAACAAAGTTATCACTTCAAATTATGGTAAACAAAGTCTATTTCAAAATTAAAGTTATCAAACATACAAAGATTAAAAAACGGACGACAACCTCTAGTAACTCCAATGCTAAAACAATAATACTGTTTGTTTTTCATTTTCTCAGTCAAGTAATGATAAACTTTTCACAAAGATCTCTAAGCCTGAAGTTTAATCTACTGCTTCCCAAGAAACAAAAGCTTTAGAAAATTAAACTTTCACAAAGGGGCTGCTTAAACAGAAACGTTTTAGGCCTCACAATAAAACCCATTAAGTACTAAAATCAGGCTCACTCGTAAACCTAGATTTGGAACCATTCTCAACATCTGGACCGACTAATGGGACGTCCTATTTCTCTATTTCAGCTGAATAATTGCTTCTTTGGCATTTATTGAAGCGCGTTCGGGATCGCAGACTTAAAAAATAAACAGGATCATTACCTGAGACTGAACTGAGCCCTGATTAAAAAAACATTTTTTGTACTTCCTTTCTAGTCTAGGACTTTTCTGACTTTCCCTATGTTAGTAATAGAAGTAAATACTTAAGTTGAAAGGGCTAGAACAATCTCCTGTGTACCTAAATATAAAAATACTTAAAATAACACCTATGCTAAGCTAACTGCCTTACCCTGATCTAGGAACATAGTGAGAACCTTAATTAGTACCAATAATTTATTAATTATTACCTTAATTAGTAATCAGTACTCTCTACAATAATAATTGGCTCGTAGTTTAGTAGATTGTTTTGTTCCATGTCTGTGATCGCAGCTACTGAGTATATTTTCGAAGGTTTTTCCATAGGTACGGATCTCTGAAGGCGCGATGATCCATCGCAGTGGAGCTATCTACTTTCACCTTACGCAAACCCTCGTGAAAATTATTTTTCTCTCAAACGTTTTTCAGTTTAATTTTCCAAAGTTTTCATGATTTTGCTTTTGTTATTACGGAATAAATTAATTAGTGTAAGAATATATCCTGGGGGCGAATAGTATTCTTGAGGGCTGGACCGTTAAATTTTAATGAACTCTTTTGTGGATTATTTTTATAGCTCATTTTGTGAAAGTTGTAATGGCGATTGTGTTACTTCTAAAACTTGGTACCAATATTTATACTTGAATATGCGATATTATTAAGTAAAACATATATGTTTTAGTGTACTGACACACTGGCTGTCTGTGTTTCGTCCAAACAAATTATTATTATGTATTCCAGACGTGTCTCATTAAATGGTCGTAAAGTTTAGCTTAAATACAAAAGATAGTTTTATTTGTTTATCTAACTACACATTGCTTAGAAGATAGTAAACTACATCCCACTTGCTATTAATAACCCTATAATACAACCACTATATATAACCAAACCGTTTTTATCGTCGAAAAAACCGAAACATGCTCCAATATTATTATTATAAATAATATTTTATCTAATAATAAACGTTGGAGCAACGCAAAGAAGATCTTAATAAAATCCGTGTAATAAACGTGGAGCGACAGATTTACGGCGAACCGGTCCGGCCCTAGACCGGCGCGATCCGCTCCAATCCGGCTTAATCCGCCCGGATCCGGGCCGGAGGCGATCTGGAGCTTTACTCCTTTGGGAGAGGCCACGTAATAGCCGTAATAGAAGGCCCTTAAACGTCCAGTTACAACATGACAGGATGAGTTTTGGCTCGTAAATTATGTTGGGTAATTAGTTTTCGTGGTTATTTAATAATATATAAATCGTACACAGGTACGGTTTGTTGTCGACCACATAAACTGTCAACGGTTTATTTTGTCGAGTTAGTTAGGATGAAAGTTAATTTTATTCACAGTGATGTTCGAGTCAACATAACAAGGTGAGCAAAGTAATATAATAGTATTATCCTTTTATCTTATGTCAGTAATGAATTATTTGCGAAAACTTAGGCGATATCAATCGATAGTTCGATGTTTCACGTTCAAGTAGTTTCATAAAACGTTAAGTGACGTGAGTACACTTACGACGATAAAATACTGGTAGCCACGGATTCTGGATATACCGGAGAGGTCAGATCGTGTATGCTGTATGCCCGAGGTCCGAGATATGACTGGTATTTCGTTCTAGGTCATGGTTTTATGCACAACTTATATAACAAATTCACATTTACAGGGCTACCTATTTCTTACACATCATATTTTGTAAACATACAAACACAAATTACAAACCATTGTTACAAAAAGTTTATTTCATCACCTATTCCCAGACGCGCGGCTCTAGAGCCTGCAACAACAATCAAATGAGATGTAATCAGGTGGAGCATACGGTTGCTTCTAGTGCTTCCCAATTAGATCGCACGTAACAGACAGACGAACCGACGGAATGAGGGCGCCCTAATGGAGCTACATCGCAGATGTTATTATTAACCAGTGTTCGGGCTTGTCGGCATTTGCGTACTTCTACTGTAATAGCATTTCATGTTCTAGTTAAAATTTTCGTGATTGCACTGTTCCTAGTGTTATAAAAGAGAGATATACCAAATTATGACTTTAAAAGGGTTCACCAAATCAAATTTTGTTTAGTTTCAAGTGTTGTTAGCACGAATTCATTAGGGTATTTAATTCGCTTTGGATGATTTGTAGTTATTCTTTTGCAAATGTGGATTGGTATAAAGGCTAGCAAATACAAACAGTGACTTCAAACTAGATCATGGCATTTTATTTTCACAAATAATATGATGAGAATATCTTACGGAGAACGTATAAGTGGAAAGCTTTTCTGTTATCTCGAATTTTGGACGAACCGTCATCAAAAACTAAACAAAACAACAACAGCATTTCATTACCTCCTCTCTTGTATAATTTTTGGAAACAATAACATTAATAAACCAGCTCAACCCTTACAATGCAACTATTTAACCCTCTAGTAATACAAAAACCTTTGGCGGCCAGGGTCGCGTCGGTCAATTTGTCCCTGTTATACGGAGTACCTAGCACTAAAAGTACAGATCATGTCACTCCGGCCCCCGGGCGGGTTTGTAATTCAGGTAACATGTTTTTGTATCATTTGGCTTGCTTATCTAGTTGAGACGAAGCATTTTAAATAAATATAATTTTGATTTTTTTTAACTCCAATTCAATGGTTCAGAGACCCAAGGTGGAACACTATTTACAAAAAAAAAAACAAACGTACACTATAGCAGTGCTATCGTGAGCCTTATGGCTTTGTTTCAGCAAGTTTAAAAACTGCTGCTTCCATTTTAGGTAAGATAGGTACCTATTTTTTTCGCTAGTACGTGGGGTCGGCTTCCAGTTGAAACGTATGCACATGAGTACTAGTCTTATACATGCGACTGTCTATCTGATCTCCTCAATCTGGTTGCCTGGATAACCCGATACCCTTAGGTAAGACTGGATATCAGACTTTCTGGCTTCTGACTACTCGGAACTACCAAAGATGAACAAATGACAGCCGGACCATTAAACAACGCGCCTTCCCAGAAACGGAGGAACTCGTCGTAGCCACGAACTCCTCATTTTCGCTACACTGACATTGTCATCGTCATCATCATCAGCCTTTTTATCGTCCCACTGCTGGGCACAGGCCTCTCCTCACACGGAGAAAGGATTGAGCTTTAATCTCTGACATATAGACACAATATTGTAGAAAACATTTCCGCAACATATCACTATAATATTACACGCACCTACCACGGTGTAGGCAGTCGTACCGCTGAGCGGCCGCAATTACCGGCAGGTGCAAATTAATGAACTGGCGTCGAAGTAGGGCACGACCAGGCCTCACGGATGTGTTCGTTTTAGTGCATTGGTGACATGTAGCGTGTCTAGGCAACCAAGTCGCTACTACGCTTCTTTTTTGTCTACATAATTTGACAAAATAATCTTATTTGATTATTTTGTTGAACATTTATAGGCAACTTACAAAAGTACGCCTACTAGATAAAATTATGATTATTTTCGTTTCACCATAAAAACATAATAAAAAGAAGCTATAAATACACAGATTTCTAATTTATTATTGTAGAAATAATTCTCAAAATTTATCGAGCGTCTAGTGACAGTGACCCAATACCCTTATTCAGCATCAATGACCCGTAAACTCCATTAATACGAACTCGCTTAGTTACTGAATATTTTCGTCTATCTACATAAATCCATTAGATCAATCGGACCGTCATCACTAGCCATTACCAGTCCATTAGTAGATAATCAGAAACATCTTTGTGAACGTTTCATTTAATTTTTGTCAAACAGTATCCTAATTATCTTTTACAATTTAACGTTAAAAGTCTCTTTCTTGAAATTCGGAGAGAAGAATTGTATACTAGCCAGTACCCATCTCAGTTTGCTTCAGAAGCGAGGGTCCCAAGTTAAAGCGACTGATTTACTTAATAAAAAAACTGTAGCAGCAACTGTCAAAGAAATATTATTTTAAAAAGGCGGTTTTTTTTTTAATGTATTCAATCTTTAGCAATCCTATTATTATTACGGTATAGAGTTATCTCCGAGCAGCAGTATGTTAGTTGATCTAAAGGTCGCGTGTTCGACCCCGACTATTGTGCTCACCCTCGCGACTAAGTAATACGTTACGTCGCAGGAGGAGGGGACCACGGGATTATTAGTAATGCGTTTTACACATTGCAGATATAGAAAATGTTAATAATAGGGTAAATGTACTAATGAAATTGCAATCTGTAAGGGTGCAGCTATATAATTTTGGGGTATTTTATAATCTAGTCTACACCCTGTCAGTATTACAGGTTAATAGGTAGTTTAATGTAATTTGCCATCGACCAAACTAAATTGATCAGTTATTATTACCAATGGCGACAGCTGATAAAGTCATTAATTTACTCATCAAATTACTAAAGTAATAATATACTTCTATTATGTTTGGGCTTGCGTGAAGAGGGAGAGAGCTATAAAAGTTACATTACTTAATTTTAATATGGAAGAAATGTGTTCGAAATTTAATTTTACTTTCATGTAAGCTCGACAGATGGCGTGGACTTAGTGAATTGTTTCCCGCTTCTTATGGGGAAGAACAAACTTTTTCCATACAATATTTCTTATTTAATTTGCTCTCCTCTGTTTTTTCGGAGGGGATTTTTTTTTTCTGTATAAGAATGGTAAGATTATGTACCTTCACAATTTGGAAACGTATTTGAAATTTATGTTAAATACTTTTAAAATTAGAATAAAGTTTTAGATACTTGGATACAGGTGCGTAAAGTCCTAATTTTAATACAAAATTAATTGACTGAAATGGCTATAGCCGACTGACATTCAATGAACCTAAACACTTGTTTACAATCAAAAACACAACTTGAAGTATCAAGGTTGAAATGAAAACTGTACTCCCAATTAAGTTAGGCAGTAGATAAGTGGCACTCGCGCCAGTAACTCGACTCCCGGTGAACTCTCCTCATGAATATTTACGAGCCATTACTGTAACTTCAGTGTCAAGTTGTCAATTTTTTGTAAATAAACAGAGGCCGCTGCTGCAAAACTTTATAAATTAATTCAACAAAAAATATTGTAGTCTTAGCGTATTTTAAATTAAGGTCACTTAAACCCGAAGGCGATGGATTATTAACTCTTAAACTTAGTTTGTACTTTCAGTGGTATTGTTAAGTTGGGAATTGAAGAATAAAAAATTAAGAAAAAAAATGCCTTTGTTTCTTAATAAAAATGAATCGTGAACCACGATTTTATTTTATTTTCGAAGTAGAAGTAGATGACTTGAACTGGGTGAATCTAAAAGCACATTTTCAGATCTCTTTCTCTCAAACGTATCATGAAATCAATATTAAGTACATATCAATTAACTTGCGAACAAAGTACAGAATTATGATGGATTCAAATCATAGAAACAATCAATACAAACCACAAATATCAGCCAACACAAAAATTGAATGCCCAGTACACTGACTATACCACAGATGTAGCCATTCGTGAATGTTACAGCGCTTAACATTGTTTCCAAGTATTCAGCTTGTAGACGTTATACTGGCAATGCTATCAATTTACAAGTAGCCAGACAGACACTGCACAAATACGCAAAAACAACCTGAAGACGACCCTGTCGCATTTCAATGGAAACTACAAACAGATTTACGTCCACCACCAATATCACCTTTACTGCTAATAAAATAACGTTCAATTTGCAAAGGGATATTGTAGTAATAACGTTGTCAAACGTACACTTGCGGTCAAACAAAACGGGTACAGAGCAAATAAAAATAAATGTCGCTTCGTTAAAACAAATTTACATTTTTCTCCGTAGCTTTTATTTCATTAATTTTCGTGTTGTGCTACTCTTTTACGGCTCGTCGCTTTTCAGGTGAATTACGCGCGATATTTTGTAAGACATTAATTTTCTTTTGATCTTATTTTTTTACAATCGGATTGCTGGATTTTTTATCTCATGAAGATGAATAATTTATTTAATTTCTTCTCGAAATATGCATAGAAATGTAATTATTTCGTCTCTAATGTTAATTAAAAATCTTGTCATCTAAATTTAAGACTAAATATATTGAAGTCATGCTACGATTAAGACTTTACGACTAGTTTATGTAACGGTGTCTAACGATAGTCTACAGAATATAACACAGTCATTAGCTGCAACATGTCACTGAATGTTATAGTTGCTCAATCAAGTCCACGTACACGTGTAATTTATACACTGCAATCGACAATCAGGTAGACCCGAGCTAATTCCACATATTAGTTCTGTCGATTATTGTCTCGCAATTACGTGTTAACGAGCTGTCACAGGTCTGTCGCTCGACAATCGACCGTTTACCGGTGCACACAGGATTATGTCCGCCAGTGTAATCGATCGACTCGTATTACGAGTATTACCATACTATTAATTGTGCACGGATTGCGATCCACTGACATTTGGCACCTTTGAGCACTGTGTGAGGATCACGCGTCTGGGCAATCGAGTTCCACTGCCAATGCATTTCGATTCAAATGGTTACTTTCAAAGACAACAAATAAACTAATCTACCATAGTGTATTTATGAAACCGTTAATGTATTCGGTTTATATAGAAATAGCTACAAAATAAAATATTCATGTCCACATTCCAGGATCAAAGCTGAAAGTGTCCAACAAACTGAACGCAGATACTGATATTAATTGACATTAGAGAACTATTCGTCGCCCTACATCAAAGGCACAAAGGGTCACATTAAAAGACCCCAACTATAACTAATCCTGCTGATCCGTCGCGGAACTAACTTCATTATCTGACAAAGAGAGGAAATCGTTATCGGCCCCAGTTATGTACGTCATCGTGTGTCGATACGCTGCTTTACTTAATGGCCGGAGCAGAACATTGCCATCTGACTACACTGCATCAAATGTAGTTCTGCACAGTAATTGCGTTTGTATTACATCAGTATTAGTGTCAGATTAATTTTCAACATTACATACTATAATAATAAATTGTGGATAAATTACTTATAACTATTATTTTGACTCTCAGCTACTTCTAGTCAATATCTATAGGCAGCTATACAGAAATAAGAAGTTCATCTTAATCCGGTCACACATTTTTACGATTGAGAATATAAAAGATCCAAGTACACTAGCATTTATTTAAATAGTGCACATCTCTGTAAAGTCCTCACATTAGTTTACAACAGGTCCTGCGTAAATAGAAATACCTAGATACCTAACCACAAGAAGCACGAACTAATACACTAATAAATATTAGGGTAAAAAACGTGATTTCCCCCGGGGTAGCTGGCGGGACTCGTCTGGTTCGTGTAATACCACGGTTGTACCGGGGCGCCATAGTTGGAGGTCTGCTAATGAGTGCACGTTCGCTTCCTTTATTCGAAACGGATCTTGGCACTGCGCCGGAAAAAAACAGGTAATTTTAGGAGTTTTAAGCCCTCCTTTTGGAGCTAGTTCGTGAGCAGTGTTTGACAGTGAAAAACCTTTGAAAATTACTTTATTGGAAACAGGAGAACAGTAGTTAAGGTGTTTTTTTTAAGTACCACTTAATAATAATAATATATTTCTTCTGAAAAAAACATTTTCTTAAACTATTAAACGGCAGTCACAATTTAAGATTATTATTATTTGAAATGGCTACAATATACCAAATTATTACTCTAATATGCTTTCATATATACATAATTGTCTCGTCATTGCTGGTTTTACTGTGTATGAAACCCTATTTCTCCAAAGAATCCATCAAAACACGCACCTTCAACATAAAGTTGTCACGACGATCCTAAATATAACAATTACTCGGTAAGAGATCGTGAATCCTCTGTAATCAGAGAGGAGACAACAAACGGGGCGAGAGTCATTATTGTAATAGGATTAGAGGCATATCGCGTAGTTTATCTTAGCCAAATAATATCGGAGCTGCACGGATCCGATTACGGGATCGCTCCGATCGCTTATGGGAGCGGAGGTCGGGGTACGTTGCGCGATAGATATTATGATATTTGCATGCTGGAGGTGGTAATAATATACAAATTTTGGCTAAGAGGAGTATGTTTTAGTGAGAAAGTCGATGCATATTAATTACTCTTATACTCGAGTTCATTGTTAACATTCTTGTCTCACAATTTCAATTATATCGTTACACTGATCTCTAATGTGCAGCAGCTGTCAGCTTATAAACCTCACCAAAAAGAGGTCTCGCATCAGATATAATGACTTACCACAATCCATTATCGTTATTTACAAAATTCTGATCATAGAAATTCACAAAAAAAGCAATTCCAAAGCAGTAGTAGTCGCAGAATCGATCTTAATCCATTCACAGTAACTGTATCCTCAAAAATCGTGTACATTTAGAGGTAGCACGTTGCAACACAATGTATTCATTCGTCGCTTCGTGTGTTAGGATGTTGTTTATCAGAGTTTGGCGCTCGCCCAGCGCGCCCATGTTACAACTATATCATACCGTTTAACTACACTTGCTTGCAAATCGAATTTGAATAAGTAAGCCATAACATATTTGTTTATGTCGCCCCTGGAATGTGTGGGTTGTTCAAAATAAGTCATCGCTTTGCTTGGGTTCTGGCAAGACCGAAGGCCATACGCAAAATGGAAATGCTTACCGATTTGACAACTTGCAAGGTTAAAACTTCACTAAAACCGCTGATTAATTACGTTTTAGTTCAAAAGACATCTTATATTTTCAGTTTGAAAAGAATCCTTTAACGTAAAAATCTGGGCAACCGGTTGACGCGGCATCACTGCGCTATTCCCAGCACATTATACAGACTAGACACGCGATTGGTCGCATTGTTGGCGCTGATTGATTGATCGCCTCGTTGTATTTGTTCATTACCGGTGCCGATTGATCGATGGCTCGCTTTAAAGAATATACATCATTTTTGTCACAAGATATTACCCGCGAAAAGGGTGTGAAAGCACCTTTAATGTGTCGCTTCACTTTGTGACAAATAGGGACAATGCTAGCGTTAGATAATGTTGCGTTGGCGACAAAATGGGTCCATTGTGAGGAGATTTTGACGTTTTTTTCGTGAGATAAATTACGGTTTGCCCAAGAGAAAAGGGTCGTTCAGGTGTTTCATTTTATGCAAACTAGTTTTTCTTTAACAGTCTCAGTAACAAGATCGTGTGATAAAATAGTTGACCTTTTTGCTTTTAGAGAGTTGACCTTTAGCATTTCATTTTTTATTTGTTTTAGGTCATCGACCTATGTATAGTATAGAACGATTACGCTTGTATCTCGCTGCCCAAACACGAATCTACACGCACTAAATTAAAATAACGCAATTAATAATGTGTAGCTGAACAGCAAAACAATACGTATTGCTAATCGCAGTGCGATCTGTTTGATGTACGGCGTGCGGCGGGCAAACAGCGCCGTTTTATACCGCGCCTATATCGCGCGTGTTTGCGATCTGCTAAGCGTTTGCTTTTATCATAATTGCCGGCTGTAAATGGACACATAGCTTGTTGTTTTCAATAATTGAGGGATTTGTTTGTGATTTTAATTCTAATTGAATAAAATAAAATCATAATTGAATAAAAATACGCAGATAAATAATTAAGGAACAAGGTAAGGTACAGCTCTAGAACTGTTTGTGCTCAGTCGTGTGTAGAGGATGAATTCGTGGATAAGCAAAAGCCACATGGGTCGTTTAATCGTAACCAGCAACACTCAAAGCGGATAGGTGGCCATCTTGACAAGTTCCTCCGTGTTTCGGAAGCTACATTCAATTAGTGGGTCGCGGCTATCATTTGACCATCTTTGGCAGTCGTTAGGGTCGATTGATATTATAAATTGCAACAAATAAGCATCAAGATAACTTTGTTTGTTTATTTGCTTGAAAGCTTAGGAACAAGACGACCGATTTGAAAATTATTTCGGTTTTAGATAGCCCATTTATCGAGAAAGTTACTAGTAGTAATTGTTATTCGGATCCGCGATGAGTCTGCTGGCTTACATGATAGGTATTCAAGAATTACAGGTGAATCGTTTTAACAAACAATATTATAAATTCATATTGTTCATAAAACCGGCGGCCGTGTCCGTCACGGTAATTAATGAAAACAACCGGAAAGCCCATAATTAGTTATGTCGTGTCGCACGGTCGCGCGACTACGCGGCACTGCGACGTGACTTACGGCGGAATAACTTGCACTGTTTACGAAAGCTTATCTGGTGAGAAAATAAATTACTCTTTCTTGTTGGTATTTCAGAGTAAATTGTGATAAATATATATATAACATTTCTTTTGTAAATAAAATAAAAGCATGTGCTATTGAGTACAGAATGAAGAGTCAAGCACTTCAGCAACAGCTATGTATTACTAAAAACAAAATGAACGTACAAACTAGTGAATTTTTCATGGAGCCCCGTATCGAACGTCCGCGTGTTTGCCAACTAGACCGTTTCTTTGAGCGATTTAATTTAACTCCCGATCCACAATTACAGGGAGACAGTCCCTTTCGGAGTTCGGTGTCAAAGCAACGAAAACTCGAATTACACTCAACAATTTCCTTTTGAAAGGGTTACGAATAAAAATCTAATTTATTATACATTACTGATTTCGTAAACAGAGTTTGGAAGATCAGTGGTTTAAAGCGGCAATGGGTGGGTTGTTTTGAGATGGTAGCGGGGATCCCCTCGGTCGGGAATGTAAGGCCGTCGAGTCGAATTTATCAGGGCTGTCGCTCGGCAAAGCTAATGTATTCTCAAAGTTTGACAAAGCCGACTCACCGGGTACCGCCAGTCTCCGAGGAAAAAGCGAGGGTGTTCCGTAATGGAAACAAGTTTGGAATTCGTCAATGGATTACTTGGGTGTTTCAGCGCAAGATAGACTTTACATTGATACAGTTCCGCTATTTTGTTGAACTTAGTAATTGTTTGTTCTAATTATTAACACTGTGAATAGGGGTTGATTAGCCTTGTGCTAAACTTGTTCAAATTAATTACTTAAACTGTATTCATCGTCAACGCCAGTTAGTTTACGTCAAAAACCTTGAGCCTTTCTATGTATTTACTCATTTTTCCCAACAACTGCTCAACTCCAGTCCACAAATAACTGCGCACTCGAACAATTCCGATACTGCAATAAATCGCACAATTAACGTACGTGTGACGTCACTGTTCAATTTGCCGCGTCATTGGCTCAGCTTTGTTCTCTGCCCGATGTGATGACCTGACTGCTCACGATTCCTACTCGTGAAAGTATTGTTTGTTCCGGGAAATATTTGATCTTAAATACAATTATTTTGTGATAGGCTCAAATTAGATTAAGGCTAATCTTAGTGTAGGTACAGGTAGACGAATTGAACAAAGAACGAGAGCTAGAACACGAGCATACTTTTACAGCATTTTGGTATTCTACCCAAATCTAATCATTTAATGTGACCAGACGCAGAATATTAATTCGAAAATCATTTGATAAGTATATGGACACATAATAATCACGCGGGTGGATAAAAGGCTGGATGGCATGTAGGACTGCTTTATACCTTTGTATCTTCGACAATGTTTATCACACCAAAGCGTATCTCTCACTTTGCACAAAGGTAGGCTCCCAACTCACTACACGGAACACGAAGGATTTCCTAATTATTTGGCTGAATCAGTAAATAGATTAGCGGGGACGTGTCACGAATACGCACCCACACAAACACAAGTTACGCACACAAACACATATCAATTTGCTTTTAATTACACAGTGTTGAACGTCAATGTTTAGTAATGTTTTGTACACATTTGTATGGGATTGTATGGGATTGTACGAGCAATGATTTAAGTGTTTGCGTTAGAAATTAAGTTACATTTGGTAATGTTGTATGACAAACACATTTGGGAATTAAATATATTGCCAATATTTTGGTTAAAACTGAATATACAAACTGTTACAACAACTCTATGTGTATAATTTATTATATTCTGTCAGCAAGTACATTGAAGTTAGAAGTACGTATTGATACTTTTTGTAAACTAATAATAATCTCCAATTGATTGTCACTTAATATGTACATGCATAAACAATTATCGCTGTATGGAGGAGCCTATTTATGCAAAACACCACTTCTCTTCTGGTTCAAAGTGCTTACTGGAGTAAATATTAGCAACGAACTTGTGACAAAAAATGTTAACCGTATTCAGTTCATTTAGATAATATAGGACAAAGACTGCAGTCCTGACTGTATGTAATTCCACACCGATTATATTTTCATAGTAACTCTACTTTCAATACTTTACTAACTAGGAGTCTAATTAAAATCTGAGGCATGTAATTAAAATGAAAATTTCGTGCAAAAAGTACGAGTAAACCAATTGAAAGTATTTGAACTGAAGTTGAGGCGCGGAACAAGTTCCATTAATTACCATCTGCGGGCTATCGACGCCTTCGCAGGTTCAAATGCACTCTGCAGCTACAAGGAATTGTGCATACAGAAGTGGAAATCTGCATCTTGGATCTTTGAGGCGTAAATCTTGAAATTTCATAATTCTCATTTATTTTGATATTTTTGACAAAAGTTAATGAAACTACATTTTATTGTAAGTATTTATATATACGTTTGTACCTGTAGTTAACTATAACCAAACACAGTAATAATTCTCAGAACTACAAAATTACGTACTTTAAGTCATGTGATTATGTACTTTGCAATAGCTCCGGTGTGTCGCCACTTTATTACAGAAATACTTCACGTTCGCTAAAACATTCTCAATTCGCAACTTTCATTCCCAATAAGATACGCAAACTCTGACAAATTAATTTCTGCCTATATTCTCTGGAAAATTTAAGGCTCTTGGAAATCATGCAATAAATAATCATTATATTTAAGACTACGAGTCTTTATTGGTATTTACAATATAAGGGATGTAAAAATACCATAACATATCCAGCTCTAGGTATGATATAACTCACAAGAATGTTCCAGCAGACTTTAATATCCGCTGTTATTAGAGCAGATCCAAAAAGTATGTCATGCTACAAAGTATGTTTTCATAGTCGGCTGAAACGTGTCTGATTACATTTTACTGGAACTTGTGTAAATGTCAAAGACATCAATTAACTTGTTGAATACTCCATCGCAGTAGATACGAGTCAAATTAAAATACAGCCCGCCCAGATTTTACTGATCCAGACTTATTAAAGGGTTTCAAAAATATCTCGTTTATGTTTAAATTAATCTTTCTTTTCTTTACACCTACCCGTCATTGTATTTATGTTTATTGACACACTACTTATATGTTTATTCATTCGATCTGTCCTAATAATTTTCGCCGATATTATTTTGACCGGTAACAATAACACCTAATACCATACACCATACAATTGATGATAGGTACCATCGAAAATATTTCGTGACACTTAACAAAAATCCAAACGACAAATGAAGCAACTTGTCAGCTGTCCAGTCATACATAATGCGACGCTCATACAATGATATCAAGACTTGATGCTCTGGATACGAGATATGAGATGTCACCAGTAGGTGCCATTAGTACTCAGTCGTATATAACATGGCTGCTATAAATTCCTCGCTTTGCCAAACTAATGTATTATCTAGAAATTGAAGCATGAGGCTCTAATCTCCTTTGTGGGAGCTATTACTTATTAGTGATCAATCATGTTATATAAATGTGGTCATAATAATAAATATTTAGTAATAAGTTATGTTTCTAACCTTAATAATGGACAATGAATTCATTATCTTTGATATACTGATAGAAATGTTTAGGCTGTCGATGTTACAATGAGTAATACTTGATTTACTATATATATAAATCGTACAAATGTGTATTAATGTAACAGAATGTTTCTATAACAAATGAAAAGGCAGTCATCACTATTCATCACGTTATCGTCTTTTGCATTCAAAAGTAATTCAAGTGAGTTTTTATTGCTGACCGTAACATCGGTTTATATCTGCACAATAAAAACGTTATGGTTTCCGTTATTTTTATACTCATAAAGTGACATTTTTAATAACAGTTGGACTACCGAACTTTGTGGAAATGAAGTGGGGATTTCATTTCAAAACTGATGTGCGTAATTATAAGTCAGAAAACTACAATTATACCATTACAAAATAATGATTTTAATCACTGATACTAACTATCGGAATCGCTAATTAATTAATGATAAAAACTTCTTGTGTCTTATCGTAGTATCTCAGATATTAGACATAGTAGTCATCCTGATTTTGTAATAATGGCAATAAATTAGGTTCCACTGCAAACAGGAAAGGTGAAATGTGACATCTCCACCTATACTTAAGGGAATATGAGGTTACCTGAAGTCACAAAAACAATATTTTATAATAAAAGCATAAAGTATGTTCAGAAATTTGTAAACAAATTATCATACATCATGAATCTAACGTAAGAGTAAACCCGTGTTTTTTGCAAAAACTGACGGTGAATAACGGTCCTGAAGGTCTCTCAATAACATGTCGATAGTCAGATTTAGTGACACCAAGGACTGGTAAAAGGTGTACCTTGTAGTTTGTTGCTTTACGAGCTCTGGGTCTTTAGAGCCACATAATTTACAAAAAATACGGATATACATGATACACTTGATTAGTTAGCATTGCAAGGTCATAAATAGTCATAAAAAAATAAGTAATGATATTTCTACACATAATCTCCAGAATCAAAGATCTTCCAAGCTTGTACGTAACTTCTAAAATACAATAGTGTTAGAAACCACCAATCAGCGCAGCTATTTGCACGAGCTCCAGCTAATTGTTCCGACTCGGAGCTCAACCTAGTGCGAGCAACAACCACCATTATATTAATAAGGGTCTTTAATTCCAGATAGGCGGCATAACCTTTGAAGTTCTGCCGTGATGGTTATGTTCTAATAAACTTTAGTAGAACCAATAAAAGTGTTTGTTTGACCCAATTGAGAATGGTAGAAGTGCAAAATGGGTTATGTGGGCATAAAGATTTCATACATTTTACAATATTCCATTAAAAGCAAGATTTAGTATCATAGAAGTTAATTTTACCATTTTTTTATGTAGTAAAGTACAAAATCACCCGGTTCAACGGTAAGGGTCATGCACAATGGAACGCAATTAACGCAAACGTGTGACTCCTCCTCGTGACGTCCTCGGCGACACGTCTTGCCCGGGGCAGAGTTTCGTGCTCATCAGTACTACCGCGCAATTATTGAAGTTGATAAGTTTTTAGACTGTCGTAGTCATGTTTTGATATCGGTCGTAACGAACGCGGCGCTGCAATAGATTGTAGCATTGCGTATCGTGCAATATAATAAACATTACTGTTTGTAGGTAACGGTATCACACGAGGATAATGACGAGCGGAATGCATTGTTTAAAAAAATCAACGCCATACTAGAAAAACCTTCACTATGACCCTTGATTAAAGTTCAGTAACCTCATCCCTTTTGTTACAGATTGCCTTCATCTGCAACTGTACAGAGACCCGAAGGACCGCTACAAGAAAGGCCAGACGAAAGCTTCGCTCTCCCTGCAACACTTCCTAGGCTTTGAGTCTGGGTTCACTCTGGACAAAGAGTCAAATACTATTGCGATCATCTGCCAAGATGTGACAGTGGTGTTAGCCTTCGAGACGAGAGAAAGGCTTATAGCTTGGCAGGTGAAAGTGGGAGGACAGCTCGGCACTTCCAAGGAGTTCCTGGTGATGATTGGCAGTGGAGGCTCCAAGAAGCTGCCGGCGGGTCCAGCCAGGATGCACCTTCAAGGAAGAAGGTTTGCACTGACAAGTGGAGTGCCACCTCGTTTATTGGGATTGTGGGAGCTGGCTCATCTGAGGTAAGTTTCTTCGGTTGTTAATGACTCCATATACATTTATATATCCTTATGTATGTATTTGGTCTGCAGCAGACAATACGACCAATTAAAAAAGTAATCAGAGGAAGTAATAAAATAGCTAGTGGTCGTCAACAGCGTTACTCTAGTCATATTTGGAGTTATGAATACTCTTGTTTAACGGTCTCCTAGAACACTTTGACCTAGATATGAAAACTTATGACACGTGAAATGAATTTCTCAAAGTTTCGCCAATTCATGGATCCTAGTTTAATGCGGCTCTTAAATTCAATATGAGTAAAATGTGAAAGCAATAGAACCATGGGAAGTCCCATAAATTGACAGTTAACCCGAATAAAATAAAGTAATAAAATGAACAGTAAAACAACATCTAAAGATATAATCGGGTATGAAAAGGAAGTTTAATGTCGCATCAGCTGAATGGCGGGCTAAGTCATATACGAGTAATATAGCTTTATAAATTTTCAGAATTATCAATTTTCTTAATTTTATTTACAAAATCTACCCAGCAGTGCTAAAACTAAGTTTTAATATTACATCGTATAGTTAATCGTCGCTAAATCTCTATACCACTCGTCTAGGATAAAAGATAGCGTATAAATGCTCGTGACGACTTTATGCGCTCGGGCGGGCGCGCGGACGCCAACAACGCTAATGGCCGCCGCGTCCGGCCGCCATCTTGTGGCCTGACGCGCAACTAGGGCTACTGACGGTAACGTGCGGAAATTCGCTCGTCGAGGAACATTTTTGGAAGGAAATGATGTATCAAGAACGTTTACGGACGGGAATTATATTTTAAGCTTAATCGTTAAAAATATTTTGAGAGATTCAGAGGGGGTTTATATTTGTGCCAAAAATATTTGTTGCTTCATATACATATTGCCGAAGATTTATATAATTGGCTGTAATAATACCTGCCTTTACAATCAAGTTTTATATGTTAAATTAAAAACAATATCAAAATTTTAACAATAAACTTGCAAGAGTATGAAAGCCAATACATAATCTAAATGTCCATTGGATCTCGAGCAAAGACAGTATGTTAGTCCACAACTGCACATGAGTTGCTTAACTGCACTTTGGGACACATTGCACCCGCGACTAAATCTGCACTTTATCCAAGTGAAAACGAGACATCTATATCTTGTCTCACATGCTAGACAGGGACCGCAGACCATTTAAGTTATAAAGCTTTCGAAAATTCGTACTAAAGTTGCTGAAAGTAGATAATATTTTCTTAATTTTGGAAAATGTATGGTGACTCTTTATTACCCAAGACTACGGACGGCTAATTTATTTTTTATGAACTAAATGTGGAAAGTTAGAATTTGTGTTATAATAGTTAATCGCTACTCCGCCTCGGTACACTGCAGTCGATAAATAGGACTTTGAGTCGACAAATTAATATGCTCAAGTAAAAGCAGCGATGTTGTAAATAAATAAAACGTGTTCTACAAAGTCATAAAGGTTAAAGAACTATTTGTAAGATTGGCTTGAGTCGGTGCCAAAGTTTCTCACTCTAGTTATTAACTAGCTACTCGTTAGCTTTTAAGGAAGTTCTCAGTAGTTTTAAGTTTGTATCTTGAGTAGAACATGTAATTTGCTTTCATTAAAGAGTTATTTATTCATACAGACGCTACGGAGTGGTGGAGGGGCGGTTTTGCTTCGAAGGCGGGTCCCATTGCGGCAAGGGAGAAGGTCTGCACATGCTGATCACCGACCAGGCGCAGGACATTACTGATGCTTTTGACATGGCTGCTCAGAGCACACTGCAACGAACACCAGCCGCTTCTAGAAAAAATACAGGTATTATATAATATTCTATCTTAAAGATAATTATGAAGTTTTTATTGGCTGAACCTTTTGAAATTTAATTTACTTAATTGGTTTATAGGGACTAAAACGAGACCAAGCACTCGACTATCAGACTTCAACTCCACAGAACAATCACTTCCGGACACATCCAGTGCTTTGTATGAAGAGAACTTCTTTGGGGAAGACTGTGGTGGAGTTTCACCCTGCTGGCCTTCAGACGAAAGGCGACTTTACGATTATGATGCAGAAATTGTTGCCAGACCACCGTGGACAGGAGCCGATCATGTTACCTTAGAACGTTGTAATAATTGTCTCACTAAACTCGGTGCGATCTCTCGTTCATCAACAGTGGCGCTTACTCCAGGCACTACATTTAACCCGGCGTGGACGATGGAGGCTGTTCCTGAGAGCAGTTCTGATAATTCTTCAAACAGTACAGAGTACTTGACACCAAGAGCTATTAAAAAGAGCTTAGAAGCCTGTCAGTGTCAAGACAGGCCACCCGAGAGACCACCTAAGCCAGCACGCCTAGAACAAAAGAAGCCTCCTGTACCATTGCCAGTTCAAACCTGCTCGTGCAGTTTGAATGATAACCACACAACTAATAATCCTAAAGTAGGACCCTACGAAAATTATGATGTTCCTAAATCTACGCACACTGAAGTGAGTATTATATAGCTACCTCTGCTGTTCATAACATTTTGAATTTTATGCTTTTCTTAAATCCAGAAGTCAGTATAAAAATATTCTTTTGGGTTGAGAGACTTTTTTGTTGGGTTTTTATTAATGATACTTGAAATATGTCATTTCATATAAACTTTTGTTACAGATTGATCCTTCTGAACATTATGATACACCAAAAAGAATAAAACAAGCGCTAGCAGATGACCTCTTCAAAGTAAATAGTTCAGCCCCTGGTTCCTTAGTTCTAAAGAAAAATTGTGGCTGCATATTAAAATTTGCTTCAAAAAAGAAAGCGGTCATTGTAGAATGTGAAGAAAATATACAACCTGTGGAATGTCCTTGCCAGAAGGTCACAAACTGGGCAAATAATCTAATCAGTCTTCCGTATTGTAAAAGGACTACTGGCGAACAGATTAGCACAGAAGTTCTCACGCATCAAAAATCTGAAGAAATGGCTATTTATGCCACCATAGATGTTACAAGAAAAACTAATAGACAAAGTGCAGTAAGTGCCGACAAAGAAACGAATGAATATCCCGCTGAAACACAATTCACCAACTATCAAAACATAGAACCAAAAGAGGAAGAAAAATTCGAAGGACCGTATGCCAACTACGAAAATTTAGAGTTTGCTTTATCTTTAGAATACTATGAAAACGCTAAGGACTTACTGAAGAGAGCAGGAGTTACGCAGAATGAATTAGACGCTCTGAGCGCAAACATAGACCTAGCTGTAAACTCGCTACCAAAGAAACCTAAACTTTGCACTAAATGTGGACACTCACAAACTGCTTTGAATAAGCAAGATACAAAGAAGAATAGAAATGACGAATACTTGCTAATGGAACCTACGAATGAGCCAAAACATGAGTTCTGCAGTAAAACATTAGGACCTAACCCAGGATACACACCGATGTCACCAAATCCAAATTGGTCGCAGAGCTTAAAACACTCTATGCATAAACATAGGATAGAGATAGAAAAATCACTAAGCATACCCGCGTTAACTGGGAACGAAAACAGAATAACAGTGTTCGGAGCAGCCAATAATAATAAAGAAGCTATGCAAAAACGATCGAGTTCCGTGGACTCTGCAAGACTTCTTGAAGACTTAAAAGAGTTCGACAGCAGCATAGGAAGTCATGCAACATCTTCTTCACTAGAAACTTTGAGGAATCTGGCTATTGAGAATAGAAGAACTTCATCGCCATGCGAAAACGATGCAGAATGCTACGACTGCTGCAAATCATCAGGATCTGACAATAAGACTTCGGAAGAGAGTTGTTCCAAAGAAATACCGCATTTGAGAAATAAGCTAATGGATAACGCACAAATTAAAAGATCGTCCAGCGTTCCTTGCAAATCTGGCGGCAATAGGGACTCTTCCAGTTCAAACGATTCAGGAGTGTCAAGTTGTTCCATGAAGCATGGTGGTCCGGACTTCAACGAGTTTGAAATGCCTTTAACCTCAGGGCATTCCCGGTACCACTATATGGTTCACAAAAGGATGAGAGGAAATTTATCTGGTTGCGTGCATTCCTCTTTGCCGAGAAAGTCAAAATCTTCAGATCCATTAAGAGATATGTCGATGCAGTTACACAAAACTGCAGTACCGGCGAAGTCGTCATCTGCTGAAGCTGAAGTTCCAGTTTTGCCTCCCAAACAATTCAAAGGTACTTTCAGACATTTCACTCAATAACTATTAGATGTGTTTGATAGAGCTTAACTCGAGAACTTGACATGAGCGTTATTTACAGGTGTAATGGATACGCACAGCACGTCAAGTGGTACCTCGGATATGTCGGACTACATCGAAACGCTCTCCATGACATCATCGCACTCCTCCTCAGACACTCCCATGGGAATGAGGTAAGTATTACTACCGTATCTTTTCTCATTGGAAATGTTTGTGAAAATGTGTCTTTAATTAAAATCAGTAAAGGAAAAAATAAAAAGGACATGTCCGCTTTTTGTATGGACGTTGGTTTTTTATTCCGAGAAAAATCTAACCAACATCAAAGTGTACTCATTTAGATACGACAAAAATATGGAACTTAGAACCATTGAAATAATATTTTTAAACCCCTCCATTTAAGAGAAAATTCAAACTTAATAATTGGAGTTATTACTATTTTTAAATTATTGGCCACCCTTAAAAAAGGTAGTTTTAGACTAAAGTATCGCCACACTGGGATAATAATCAATATTTCTGACAGTAACTGTCATAAAATGATACACGAAAATTGTTTTCCTATGTCAATTGACAAGTTAACTTTTTTTGGGGTGCGTTCACTTCAGTGGCCTAGATAAATCTTAAGGTTTGTTCGTTTTAGAAGTAAATTCTCACTAAATTAAAATACAAACTCCGACATACAAAAAACCAAATTGGAGGGCTTTAAAAATGTTTGATATAGTCAGAAGCCCTAAGTTTTGGGATGTCTATTCAAATATATTTACCTTACCGTGGTTAGAATTATTCAATAATAAAAAACCATTTCTGGACATGTCCTTTATTGTCACTTGAATTCGAATTGACATGTGTGCCTTCAATTCAATTCGGAAATCTTTCTGAAAGTCAAAAAGGCTGTTAAAATCGAATCAAAATTACATCCCAACGAAAATTGTTTACTTTGATTATATTCTAACGACACACGGAAAAAAACTTAACGCCTTTACAACCAATTTCTTACATAGTAATAAAATAGAACCAACATTCTAAGGTTGGCTTTTATTGCAGATTGAGCCGTCAGCCGACAAACACTCTGCGACCTCGCTCCGGCAAGGAGTACCACAACTTGGACCCTATCATCACCTCCATGTACAAGAACGGCAAGGACCTGGCCAACTACACCAATATACCATAAGACTACGACAATTTGGAACCCCAGTTTATATTATTTACTTAAGTCTGGAACTCACCGTGTTTCTCAGGATTCGTTTTTATTTCATTAACAATCTAAGAAACATGAAAGTGGAGGATCGTGTGACTAAGGCTTTATTCATAATGTTTCTAGTCACCACGATATAGCGAACTGTTTTGATAATGTTACTTACCCATTTGTTACCTACTTTTGTAATACTTTACAACAGTGCTCAAGTTATACCCTTTTGTTACCCCCTAACTATTATTTATCTACGCATATAAGACTGAATGTTTAAATTAACACTTAATTTATTTAAAAACGAAGTCTAATCTAGTCATCATCCGAAAATGTTATATTTAATGTAAAATAAGTGTTTACGTTTAGCGTGAATGTAAAGCTGTAAAAATTTTGGATAATTTTTATTAAACAACGATTAATTTAAAAACAAATTTAGAGTTACTAGTTCATAATGCGCATTTTATACGAAGTTTTACTGAATATAGGTTTCTTCGTATTGTGATATGTCAAAACCAAAAACCATTTTAATTTAGATTTTCAAACTATGTTCACAAATTATTCAGGTAAATTAGCAAGCATTTTAAACCTATAACAGTTGCAACTTTTTAGCCGCAGCAAAACCATTTAATGGAGCGTTACGATGCAACGATATCAGTTACGGCTAACATGCTACGCTTTCGTAGCTCACTACAAGCAACGTAGCCTGACTCGTAGCACATTTGCTACGACTATGTAGCAATCTGACATATCGCAATACAAACAAAACTCTCCTTGTAAATTTGATATAATCCTATAATACGATTTGTTGCAGCAATAAGTATAAAGTTCCCAGAGAGTAGTGTTATCGTCGGTTAAGATGTGACTTGTTCTATTGTAAGGGTCGTGTTAAGGTTATCTGGCCATGAAACGAGCTTTTTATGTACGCTTGCTGTGTGATTGGACTATCAAACGTGAACAAAATATCATATTACGCATTTAACTTGACATGAAAATGTTTATCATATTATAAAATCTTTTGTTGGAAAATATTTTTAATATATTATTTTAATCTTCCAATCACATGTCGAGCTCTTAGCGTGGGAATGCGTGCAATACCGCGGAAGGCATGTTTACGATATATATCTATATATCTGTAGTATTTTCGCTAGCTCATATACTACCCACATACCAGGCTGTATATCATCCTCGATCTAAATGTATACCTTATACATATGAATAAACATTATAGTAATTTGTATGGCTGAGTTTTTTTTTGTGCACTCCTATGTTTAATTTCACAGCTTCGCTGAGTCGATATGAACTAGGAAAGTAACCTGTCTACCTTCCATCAACCATGTGTGATGAAAAGTACAGCATTCTATCATCATAACCACTTAACCAACGAAACAGTCTAAATATCAAGAAATTTATCTCACTAACTCGCTAGTCACCATATAGGCAAATGATTTTCATATTGAAGAAAACAAAATTGAATCAAACATGACAACTCCTCTCCTCTCCGTTCATACAGTATTCATTGGCCCAAACTGGCTCAAAATAACCTCAAAATAACCCTAAAATAGCGACTTTTCTTGCCAAAGAAATTAACATACGAGTACAGTGTCCACTGATTGTACACGAGATTTTATTGTTACCTGGTGTAAGGCGGGCTGCACGCGGCCGACTGTCGCTCGTGTATGCAGCGTGCACCCTGTACATACATTAGTGCAGAGGTTCTCAAACCATAGATATCATGAGGATCTACTGTTTTATTTTGGAAGATCTTAACGTTGTTCAACTTCAATATCTTATTGTATTTAGCTTTACTAGCTACGGAATAATGGCGTGAGAATAACTTTGTTAAATACATTTTCTTAACCGTTCTTCTTTACGCTTTAGAATAAAAATGGAAAGAGCTTCATTCTTTTTTTTGTAACCGAACTGACTCATGAATGGTTTTTCGTAAGTTCAAATGTTAAAAGTGCCTTTAACAGTCTTCTACTTTTCCTGTTATACATATGAATGGATGATTTTAGTATATAGTAAGAAGCTGCGAAGTGAAAAAGTTTGAGAACCCCTGTATAGCAAATGTACATGACGTGGCAATCTGATGCAGACTGCGCAGTACGTAAGGACGAGTCGACGGCGTGCAGATGGCCTGTTAGCGAGGAACCTAGATGTTCTATTCTCAGGTATTTTGTGGTGGTTCACTGGCATCGTAGTAAGTACAAGTATGTAAGTATAATGAGTAATAGATAGGTAGTGTAACGAGTTTGTTCTCACTTTACTACTCATATATAAAATCTCACTATAGATTTATTGTTCTAACTAATATACATAATTATTATACGCAATTATGTTTAACAAAACCCTCTTATGGAACATATAAAATTACCATGAAAGGAGTAAAGATTGAAATCAATTAACAAGTAAAGCAACTCAATTTTTTATAATCACGTTACAATTTTTTTAAACGCTCAAAAGCATCAAACTCCTACAAATAGAAGACACAAAAATAAAGTCCTGCAAACAAAATAAAATGGACTTCTGAACACAAAGAAAAGCAAATGAAAACACTTTTAGTCACATCGCGACTAAAGAAGTCGGTGTCCTGAAGTTGCAGATCGATACGACTTCTGCTTTTTAGTGTTATTAGAAGTAAGTTTAGAAAATATGGGTTTCTTAAATCGGACAATGGGACCATTACGAAGATTTTTTCAAGTGGGTTGGTAAACGAGGGTATTAGCCATAATAACAAAAAGAAATATACATCAGAATTGTGATTCTCCTCCTTTATGGGAAGTCGGTTGAAAATAAAACATCATACAGGCGAATCGTAAACAGTATTATTAGAGCTTGAACATCAAAGAAAATAACATATTAAAGAATAAGCGCACAATACATGAGCCGTAAAGTGGAAACAATGAGATAAATAAACTCTTAAGTGCGGAATGAACAAAGACATCAATTCGGATATTATACTGCCAGGAAATGTGCGATCTTGTATTCATTTTATAAGTAACGATCTTTGTGTCAAATACTGCTTTCTATATTGCTCCTTGTCGAATTATTATTACAGTTTTTGCAACATTGCAATATTGCCAAAACTTTTGATCTTCTATATTTAGGCCATCTTGAACTATCTTCTCTATGGCTACAATGTTCAAAAACACTTTGTACTCGTAAGTAATCATCTCATCAAGCTCTATCAAAGCACCCGAGCAAACCTCGTGCTATACACGAAAGAGCAAAGAAAAAAAAAAAACAATATCAAATTCCATCAATAAGAGGTCGGATGGCATCGTTCCGGGACGAAATGAACTCTCTCTACGGGTAGTTGAAAAATTTTTCGTCAAAAAAGCGGTTATAAATTGCGCGCGAACTTTCGCCGGGAACATTTTTGGACGTATTTTTTTTAATAATTTCGTCGGCGCGTCCTATTTGCATAGCATTAACATTACAATACATGGCTTTATTGTGCTCGGCCGCGCTCCACAACAATGCGCAGGTTGCCGAACAAAACCAGATGATAAATATGTTATTTTTGCATTCTCAAGTGTTGGTTTTTGCGAATACTAGTTAAAACTTAAAGTTTGTTGGGCACTAGCTATGGTAGTATCATTTGCATTACAACAACGTTTAGATATTCGCTGCTTTGTTTAACTTATTATGTCAAATACCATTAACGAATATATAGACACTTGGGCATACACAATTTCTTGAGGATGTCGCTGGGGGTGTACCGGCACATAACAGGTACGACGATATTATCAGCTCGTCACCCGCGTGTATCGCACGATATAATTTGCTCGTAAACGACGTGTAAGCAATATGACCCCATTCTGACTACAACGACCATGTAAAGGGGGGTAACGCTTCTAACGTAATTATACAGCGTGCTTTATTACCTGTAATCGTTACACATTGTGGGTTTATGACGATGAACTCGAGGCAGTTAAACTCAAATTATAACAGTCCATAAAACGTCCGATGTAAAACACGGTACAGTGAGTTTATTTGACTGATGTGACTTTAATACGCACATTTCTGTAAAAATGCCATAATTTTTACTTACACCTCCATGCACCTATTGTCTATTTTAGACTGCTCGTTTGGATTCTGACTCAATTTGAATATTCGCCGTTAAGTAAATACTTTATTCTTATCCTAACTAAACACACTTCTGATTGATTGAAAATATTATCATAATTCATAAAACGCATGGGATTTCCAAATTACTCTTTTAATGACCTTGTTCTTTTTCTACAAAATGTAATATACTCCCAAGTTAGGTAATCCTGAAAGTCAAAAACAATTACAGTTAGTATTTTTATATCATTTTTATATCAAAAACAATTACAATTTGTATATTTGCACTCAGCATCAACCGCAGTAAATGAAACAACAGTACATAACTGAATTAGGGATGGGCAAACACGAGTGATCCCGGGCGAGCACGGGAGAGGCGGGACACTCAGCCCCGTATACTGGCGAAGTCCACTGTTGTGGCATTTCGAAGTGATTGGCGGCGAATGAAACGCGAGATTAGTTGCATTATCACGAGCTTAACAGACTATTTAATAGTAATCCCATCGCAGCAGTATTGTATGCAAAATAACGATAGACGTAGTGATGTACGCGAGTAGCCCATAGCGAAAAGGTAAACAAGGTACTAGTCATATTTTTTAAAATTTTCTCAGGAAGTTCTGAAAGGATAAGCATTGAAATAATTTATTTTTAACTACAAAATAATAATAGTCATGTTTTTCAACTTTCACTTTCCTTTAAATTAATTTTATAAAATATCACAAAACGTACGAGAGAGCAGGTTACCATGCACTACCTAGATGATTACCGTAAGTAGTGGTAGGAGTGAACACAGTTCATCACCGGGATCCCGGGCCGGCCCGGGCACGAGCACGGGAAAGGCGGGCCGGACAAATTTGTGCTGCGGCGCAGCGCAGTTGACACGGTGTCGCCCGAGCCCACTCGATGACGCGGACACATCTCTGACCTAATTCTAGCTAGATTGGATACTGTGGCATCTCATCAAGGGCCGAAATTAGAAATTAGTGGTGTATCTTTTTCTAGTGTATATATTTCTGTTTAGAAAATAGATATCTTCCGTATTTGCTCCGCATTTACTCACAAAGTACATCTACCAGCATCTAGAATTTTGTTGTTTCCTGCAATCTACTATTAAATAGATCTAGAACACGCTTCCTGCTAAAGCGCGTCAGTTACCAAAACAAAACACAAACTATTCCTCTAAACAGCCAATAAAACAAACATTCCGCAACAAAGTACAACAACTGACAAATAGAACAGATACTAGGCATATGTATATAACAGCGTAGTCTCGGCTGAAATCGCGTTATCAGTGGGTAATGGGAGATCTGGAGCACCCCGCCCGGCTACTATTCACTGAATAGTTGCGCGATTTGTTAAGTAAATCGCAGTTAAGTGGGCATTAGCAGCCAGGTGCAACTAATTGGTCATTTGTTTAATTGGCTGCGGACTCGGGAGTGGTTTAAAGTAGCGGTGGATTCGATTCCATGATTTGATTGTAGTTAGAAGATTAGTGATATTTTATATAATAAAATTATAGAATTTAAGAAACTCTAAAACTATCTAGGTCATTACAAATTCCTCCACATTTTAAGAGGCATGTTAAGCTGTCATTTGAACATCTTTGGCAGTCAGACAGTCTTAAGAAGGAATATGGGTCGCCCTTGCTGAGCATAATAGATCTGATGGGCAGTCCCTTTATGTAAAACACTATTTAGTTGCATCTGCTAAGACCGGGATCCGATCTCAACAAGAAAAGAGCAAAGCCGACCATGATTCCTTGGAAAAGTGTCAAAATATTTTTTTTGTGTTACAATGTTTTCCAAAGTCAGTAATGAATTCGGACAGAAGAGCTGTAAAGGGCTATATAATAAATAATTTCGATCGCTAAAGAGTGCTTCAGAAACGTATCCTTTTCTTCTCTTAGTTAGATCTATGCTGGTTATATGCAACAAGGAAAACACACTTTTCCCGAAACGCCATTCCAGCTAAGATATTTCCCTCCCTCAAAATAAACAGTAGAAACAACGCCAGGTTACCGAGCTATCATTAATCAGGTCAGTTTAATTGAACCCAAAGTGAACTCGTAAAAATTCTACGAACGGCAAATACATAGAATAAAAGTCGATCGCGTCAAAGGGTTCCGAGGAGCGAAGTGAAAAACTTTTAATTGCCTTTCATTTAAATGGGCTATAAAGGACTGAGTTTTTACCGAAAGCCTTGTGTAAATACCGTGCGGTTTTATGGAAGTTATAAATGAACGTCTTAGTTCAGTCGGCAAGAAACGCAACGCGATTCAGTGGTCATCGTTTTGTCAACTACGCTATTTTGTTTGAGTGGTATTTTTTGGAATCAAATGATTTTGCTGAAGTGAAGAGAAAGACTAATAAATATAGCACGTCTCTTCGATATTAATATTTCTAAAGTATCCTACGATTTCTACATGGCGGTAATTTTCTTATCTTTATTATTTTTTTTTAAATAGGGATAATTTTCTTATCTTTATTTTTCAAGATATTCTTGGTCGCAGAAACTTTTTCATTTATTTCATGTATTTTCTACTACTTTGATGTTATTAAAATGATACACATTTTATTATGGTCAGAAAAACCACTACAAATATTTGTGGGCACTCTCTGTAGCTATACCTATTTGCGCCAAATATATAATTACATATATTTAATATTTTTTTTACCATTTTATATTGCTTTAGAACCTTTTCATAGGAACAGGTAGGAAGATGAGAGCTAGCCAACATGGTTGAATATTTAATTGAACTTACTGCTCTGTGAATTATAATTTTGTTTTGTATGGAACCGGTTCTTCAAACCATACAAACATAACTGTGTTACTGGGGAGTTTGTACCACCACTTCTTCTTTATTTTTTCATCTTTATTCTATCGCAACGTGGAACAAAAATACTACAAAAAAGCCACAATTAGGACAAAAGGATTTCCTCTGTTTCATATTAATATTTGACATCGCATAAAATATGCGAGGAGTTGACATGACACAGTCATAGCAATCAATTTGATGTCGTCACCGATACGGGTTCTGGACAATCCGGACAGTCGGACACCCCGAACAGAACGATAGCGGTTTGAAATCTGACCCGTGGAATTGTTTAGCGAGTTAAGTCTAAACAGCGGCCATTGTGTTGACGCGCTGACTAATGGCCGGATCATTGTCCGGACAACCAAACTATTTTGGTCGCTTAGTGTTTTGCATACCTGTGGAGCATTTGGTTTGAGTAATTAAGAAGGCTTTGTATTTATTTCATGCCAATTTTCATTTATCGAATTATCGTTACTGTTATTTTTTCATCTGACCGTGGGCCGTATAGTAATCACGAGAAGTACAATCTAGAAGGAAACAGAATTTAAGCACATTTCGGACTCTTATTAACACCTAATAATACAGCTACAACTTAGTACATAATAATGTAATAACAACATTAACTAGTAAATTATTCTATCAGCCAGCCATACCTCACGGTAGTCAGAAAAACATGGGGGGTTGAGGTATAACATTTGCTTCCCAAGACAAACAGAGCTGAGTCACAGCGGGCCTCAATGTGCCGTTTATGAACATAATGGCACTAGAATACGCTCATAATTCAGGATGAATACTTACTTAGGGGAAAGACAGATTTCGATGCAATGGAAGGGCCAAAACCAGGGCAACACCATTGTCGACTAATTTGGACAAAAGTAGGTACGCTAAGAATGCGATATTAAGGATACATTCTGTCCGCGTCCACGGGTGTAAAGACAGTCACTGCAGCTATAACCGCAGCCCTGAGACATAAAGTGCTAAGATTCTACTCGGATAGGTGAGAGTGTTATGCTTTCGTCCCATAAAATCACTTGTACCACTATTTTCAACCATGCCAGCAGTCCTTTTATTGACTTTCATTTCCAAATAGAATTCTGTAGATATTTATTTACATATCGATGTTTCTCCTCTTGATACTTCAGAACTAAGGGCAGTTCCAGTAACGTCTTATATCTACAGCCATGGAGTTATAGGACAGTGGTATAAAAACTGTGTAAGAAGTGGGCTAGAGCGGAACATAAATCACAGACAGTCGCCGCCCCCTGCAGGAGCTCGGAGTCCGCTTGTTCTCTTACAATTCATTCTAGATTTACTTTGCGTACGAACGAACTAAAAATATATAATTTCGAAAATGAATGCAAATAAAAATTGATAAAGTTGCTGGCAATTTATTAATTTTTCGGGTCCTAAATTATGCCCTTTAAAAACACTGTCTTATAAATCCAAGTACCTGCTCATATTTCAATCAAATAGACCTCTATAGAGTCTATAGAATAACACTGTTATTATAATAATAAAAGAAAACAAGTGTGCTGTAACAAAAACCACCAAAAATTACTATCTGTAGATAATTAAAATTTCCACAAAAAATCCCCAATTACGGTAGCCCAATTAGATTTTAGATCCGCTGAGTAAATTAAGTGGGATATTAAAAGTGCTGACTAGCCCGGCGGGAGTTCAGCCTGCCAATTATTGAATTAGTGACTACAGCTAACTGATCAACTGTCTCTGAAGAATTATAAAGTAAAACTCATTTAGTAGATATTTTACCTTTACTTGTAGTCAGATATAGCTTTGTCAGATTATTATTTCTGACAAACTAATGTACAATGTTCCTCAGGTAACCTTTTACCGTTTATTGATGGTAAACAGCGAGAGGACACCATAATTATATAAAGAAATTGTAATTGCCTTTCCACCTTGAACAGATTAACTTATTCAAGACTTAAGCATTGCTAATTAAACATGACCCAGAAAAATTTAGCAATGATATAAAAACTGACAAAATAATGAACGACGTACGATCAGCCAGCCTGTTATCGAACGCAAGTAAAGCGGAGGCAGCGATAAAGTCCAACAAATTCAAATCCCGCATAAAAGTTTTGTGACAATAAGTTTGTCGTAAGTGGGTCGAGTCGGCACTACTCCGCACTAACTACTCGAAGATTTGTGTAACTCGCTGCGATAGGGACGGAGCTGCGCCCTCTCGCTCACTCATTAGGGTGGCCATATGAGAGGGTTTTATTAGAGGGGACCGGACCGACGAAAATTATTCACAAATGGAAATGAAACAATTGGTAGTCTTTGGAGGAATTGGATCCTCAAACACGTGTGGGGTTGCCTTTGGTGCCGGAGCTTATTTTTAAGTTAATTTGTGCAAATTTTGGTAGTACGTGAAAAAATAAGATTTATGTGTCTTTTAGAATAAAGAAACGTTGGATCGACTAGATGGTACAGACATCACGCATTACACTTATTTAGTTTTATTACTTAAAAATATAAAAAAGTAAGCTTAAACGGGAAGTGTACACATATTAATTTACCATAAATTTAGACAAAATTTCCAAATTCCGGACAAGCTCGTCCCTAAAAATCGTGTTACTCAACTCTAGGTCCCTTATTAAGAGCGAATGTGGGTCAACGTTTAATCCCATTACAGAATTGACCTCCGCAAGGGTACCTATTGAGTTAACTTGGCGAAATCTTGATGAAATTTCCGTAACACCGGCTCGTATTTTGTACCCGGAACATAAAAATGATGGAATTAACTATCTGACAAATCATAAAAGCCGTTGCTTGTTGTTTTGTTTAGATGAAGCAGTTTTGTAATGGAATAACGCTGGCCGAGTTCCCTAGATGGATAAAGTATTGTTTTCACGCAGTTTAGACGTAGTAATACCTATTTCTATTGGAAGAAAATATTAATTGTTACAACAGACTTTACTACCACAGACGCTAACTCCACTGACAAAGACCACTACTTACTACAGACGGGGTTGAATGGTGTAAAGCAAACTTCTACTTTCAAGTACAGTTCATTTTATTTGCACCGTTAGGATTCACAAAGCATTAACTTTTCCCACTACTCTAGTTTTGGCAAACAAATGCGAATTTTGACTAAAAAAATCAATACATACAGCATGCATGCACACTCAGCGGGTTTAGTGCATAATATTATAAAAGCTTCCAAGCTTGTTTAATGAATTGTAAATGGCGGCGATACAGTTCGCACTGAAATAACGTTGTGCTAATTATTGCTAAACATGACTTAATTATAGTCATAATTCCCATTTCGTACTACTGAAGTACCGCGCAGCTCGCTAATTGTGAATTAAACCAAAGAACCATTGTTATACCGTTATTTATTTTATTATAATATGATTTGTGGATAGCATATTTCTTTCGTGAAGGTTTCAGGTCATACGATATTTCAGAACTGTCTAAACTACACCTGTATTGAGAACGATAACTCATAACCTCACGAAACTCGACAGACCAACAGTGTCGCAAACAAAACAAAAATTGTTCGAACCGATTGATTTATAGAATTACTATCGAACGCTCTCCCTCTGGCTGGGAGGGTTGCCCTCGCACCCCAGCCCTCGGGGACTAAGATTAGGGTCTACAATAGCGGAGTGAAGCAAAAATTTACATAATCTTGGTTACACCGGCGGACCGTGAATCCAAAGGTCGCGGCCGAACATTTTCGACTTTTCAAACGATGGCAAATGATTGCGGTCTGCACCCCGCAGCACGTTATCTACGAAACCTTCTTACCTGATGGTAATACCGCTCGTTGTGCGGATTTACAAATTTGTTGAAGTTGTTTCGTGTGTGTGTAAGAGCTTGCCGCCGCCAGCGCGATGTTGGCGCGCGCCGTATCCGTTGACATAAAGTATTCAGCTGACAGATTGCGCGAATGTGCGCGCCGGGACACACTTAGCGAGATGTGCTACCTGGCTAAAGTTACGTGTCAACTGACAACGTTTTATTATTTACCTTTGTTTCGCTGCTTACATCGAAATGTCTTTAAAGTACTTACCGAGTCAACTTTAAGGAAATTGGAAACAAACAATGTTTGGGACTTGGCATAGATTACAATTTCCTTAAATATAAGCCTTATATAGCCTTAAGGTAACTTCAAATATTCATCGATTTTTGCTAGTGATGCGAAAAGCCGTTCTAACTGACACGGGTTCGTATATAAAGCACAAAAAATACGCGCAGTTTGCATACATATCTGGGAAAATAAAAAAAAGTATTTTTTGGCCGTCACGTCGAACAATCGGTATCGAGAAGTCGGAGTTTTTATCGATTCTCGGCGCGTATTGTGCGGTTGCCCTAGTCTTAGTGTGTTACAAAGGGAGTGTTTCAATAGGTGATACGGTGTAGCCGTATAGGTATAGCGAGTAGCGCTTGCGACTGCTCGTATTGTTAGAAAAGAATCTGGCCAGTAATTGGACCTGGTAAAGTTCGTTGTAAGGCTCTCGTATAATGTACGTAGCTCCGTCTAGGTTTTCACTAACAAGTTCATGGCGCTGTTAGGTTTTGGCATAGTAAACTAAATCAATTTGGTCTGTGTGATAAACCACCCACTGGTTTGCATTTGAAAAGGCTATAAAAATAAATAATAATGCTTTTTCAAGATGTAGCCTTATCTTCTTTTAACGAGTCTTACCTCCTATTAAGTGAATATCCATTGACGTCTTTGTTATGCAAAATAAGAACATAAATCTTTTTAAATAAAAGCCAGCGCCCATTTGAAATACAAATGTTTTTAAACACGCCGTAAAATGTTCATGTAAGGCGTTCTTATAAAATATTCAGCGGCACTCAGCGGCGGCGAGTGTGACGTCACGGGAATGTAGAGCGCGCCCGGGAACTAGGGTCACGAATCATAACGTCTCTGCTACTAGCGCTTTGTGAATTATTCAATTCTAATGTGGATGAATGTTTTTCAGAAATTGAATGGCGTTTCAAGAAATATTAATGTCAACTATTCCTCTTGGTATTCATCACAATGTTATCTCAGATAGACTAGTCAGATTAGTCATAGGGTGTAAAGTTTGAACCTAAATTATATGATTGTTATTGGTATTTTCACGTTTAATGATTAATGTAAAATTAAAATGAATTACTTGACAATTAATCTCCCATTGAATATATATTATTCCATGTCCATAATATTTGGATATCGAAATGGATAGCTAGCCCTGGGGAAGGCGTAATTTGTGCTTACATTTAGCTGAGCGGAGCTCGATTTTAATATTACACCGTTTCATTAGGGCGGCGAGCGGCTGCAATTAGATCACGACGGTTAAGTCGGAATGCACCGCGCTAAATACTGCATTTTACTACACAGCTCTGATTTTATGCAACGCTGTGGTTAGTTTTATGAAAGCAATGTGATGTAGTTTTCACGCAATTATTTTAATATTTCATAAACTTTTTCAAATTGATCCCTTATTATGGTTTAAAGTCTTAATAAATGCCATTAGAGTGATTGACCAAAGTTATTCGCTTTTCTTTAAGTAACAATATCATGGCAGCATTTCGGTGTCTACATAAAGGTATACGCATGATTGATAGAGCCGGTATCATATCATTTGTGGTACAAGTCATTATTGTAGTTAAAAACCCCAATAAAGTACGGCAGACCTACGTTAAAAGCAACAACGTGAAAGTTCTAAGAAAACGCAATAAACAAATCTAGCTCACGATTTAAAACGATACACGCGTACCCGTAGCTGTAAAGCGCTTCCTGCGATACATACAAAGGAGCATTTATTCTCAATACTGGGGTATGTTTCTTAAAACCGCTGAGCGCTGGCTGGCAGCGCTCCAGCCACGCACTCGACCGTTTTTTAGCTTTCAATTGTTTTCTCTACTGTTAATGCGGCTCGCTTTTTATTGTTCCCTGCAGCACTTTGTTACTTGAAATGTTTTAATTTGTGAGATTTTATTCTTCTTGTTAATTTTTATTGTTGTTTATTACTATTGCTGAACGAGTTAGTTGGGGTCAGGCGGGTATGGTGAGACTTGTAGGTCAGCCATTTGTTTATTTGTTAAAAAGTTGACTTAGCTATGTTTAATTGAATTTATCATAGATGTTGGTTCATTGTATTAAGATTTTATGAATTTTAGAGTTACTAAAGTAGTACTAAGAGTTCAATATATTCTTAAAAATATGTAATACAACTATTTTGACTATTGTATTGTCTTTTTCTTTTTTTCACACTTTCTTATTAATTACATGTAATGTTGGAAATGCAATTAAAATATCAAAATATCTGTGTATATTATAATCGAGGCTGCAGCAATCCTAGGGGTATCAATACGCAGGGCTGCATCTTGATTGACAACGCTGAACTCAGTCACAACTGAACCCAAAACAAAAAATTCTTCTGAAAATTTGCTAAGTGGTTGGTTCGAAATATATTGTGCCTGATTATAAAAATGTTTTTTTTTTTAATATGATATTAAATATATTATGTATAGTATAAATTTATTTAATATTTCCACACTCATATAAAGTAGTTAATTAATAACTTAATACATTTCTTGTAATAAATAATAATAGTACATTTCATGATAAGAACATTGATTTGTTATGCCTCAAGTACGAGGTAAATTTCTATAATGAAGAGCAATAAGAATTTCCGTTCAAAATGTACTAGGTCGACAGCAATGCCCGAAGGTACGGAGTTCTCTTAATGAATATGACGTCGTTGATTACCGAGCATGACTCGTACACAGCGACTGCAGACTTCCGACGCTTTTGAAGTTATTTTAATTGAGATAATGTTAGCTGTTCGAGAAAAATAGATAGTCTTTATGTTTTATTTAGGTCGACGGAAATGATGTCCATGGTTATATTCTGTTTTACTGTACGTATTAAATATCTAGCTGGATTAAAATATATTTTTCTTAGTAATGTATATAAGTTCTATAATCAATTTATTAATGGTTTTATAAATATTTAGTTTAATATTTTTAATTCTAATTTTTATTTTGCAATATTTTTCTATCGTATTTGCTTATGTGTAAATAAATTAAAACAACAAAATAGTTTAAAATGTGCATTATTTGTTTATATTCATTTTAGTGGTGTATACAAGATGTTATTTTAACTAAGCAAACGATCTACTCTGTAGAGAGAACGCTAACATTAAATTGTAGTAAATATACAATTCTGAATACGAAATATTAATAGCTTAGCTTTCAGCAGACGCAATTTATTTACCAACAGTATTACGAGTAACATGAAATAACAGACAAAATAAAATATATTATTTTTGTCTTAACTTAGATTAAAGTTGGTGAGAAATACATCGAAACATGAGTGTGCCGTATAATTATTGACACTGTTGTCTGCCTGTCCGTCAGTCTGTCACGTCTCTTTATTTAGGAAATGCTTGGAGTACCTAGTTAGAAATGCTTGCTCATTAAGTAGTAAAAAATCTAAATTCGAAGTTTATGTACGAGGCACGTCTAGGAAACAAGGAACTAATAAATTGAGCATAACTTTAGCAAGTAGCATCGCTATAGAAACTTTACATTCAATTTAAAAAAAAATGGGGATTAGCAAAGAGGGTTGAATATCAAATTCAATGTTCGAATGCAAATGGGGTTATGAACGATTTCGGGATGCACATTGCTAAACATTTCTTATTTATAAATTCGATACATAGACTATATAATGATTCTACATACGAGAATAGGAACTGGGCGATACGACTTACCCAATTCCAATTCCGCTTCTCCGGATTTTTTAAGTAATTTTTCGATTGAAAATATATTATTATGTATATTCACGGTTTAGCCTGTGATTTATTCTCATAAAATGTGAGATACAAAAAATGGTGATCCATATTAGTACTTAGACAGTATAAACACTTTTTACCCACCGCCGCAGCTACGCAGTAAACATCAAGTGATTACCGCAGCGGTATTACGGGAGTTCCCGCAGCTTAGATCGAGGTAAATGCCGAATAAAAAATTAAAACCACAGTATATATTTCGTTGTACTGAGCTTAGCTTAGGATTAAATGTGGCGAGAGTATAAAAACCTTCAGAAGATTTTCAAAATGATCAAAATTTATACGAATTATTGTTAATGTTCTAACTGAAAATTGTGAAAATATACTTACATTACAGAATCCCCACAATCTTACCATCTTGTCCTTAATTATTATATCTTGAACAACCCATCGGCTTTCACACAACAAACAGCGGTAATTAACAAAAAGCTCGACCCCAGTTAATTGGGCGACATGTAGCGCGCCGCACCGGCCTATACTCTGCCCCGCGGCGGCGCCTGCCCGCTGCTGCCTTTCATGACAACATTTTGGGAACTTAATTTAGCCTTAAATTGTACACATGTGTAGGTACTGTGTTATCTCTAAATTAATCAAAATCTAAAAGCATTTAATCATAACCTATGTCTGTGTCGATGGTACTGACAAAGCTATTACCTAACCGCAACATTATATTAATAACACAACATTTACATGGAACATTTGACATTAATAGGTTCTACAAAAGCGATGCGCATCGATTCGAGCACAACACGATAACATAATCATATAATCAATAAACTTTACGCTTTAGCTAACCATTACTTCGTCATCAACATAACCGAGATCACAATCTTTGTCAGAACTTGGTAAGTGTAATCACGACAGTTCATAGTTCAAATAAAACTGCTAACTTTGTTATAGTGTTCAATCGTTGTTGGTATCAATGGCGAAGTCTTCGTAACTGGCGATTTCCTTAACATCGTTAGGGGCCCTCTCGAGAGGGCGAAGTACTGCAGGAGGGACCTCCATTCATAAATCTGAGGGTATCAGTGTCAACTCTTAAAAGTGTTAGGGTTCAGCGTTAAGTGTTTACGTTGGGGTAGGTTTATGTCACTGAGATTGATAAAATTTTATGCCAATCGAAAACGATAGATACAAAATAACTTTATAAAATAATACAATTTTAAAGTTTATGTACAAAGGCGAGCATAAAAATTCTTCATAAACTTGTTTGCAAAAAGAACGTTAACCACATAATTAATTTAGTTTGAGATTTTGATGCCTTTTTGATAATAATATATTCGTACAGATCTTGATCGTATTACAGTCACAACGGCTCACACGCTTCAGAGTAAACTCCCGCCAACTCTTTGTGGAGCGATAGAATATAAAATAGATTCTTCAAATACTCTGAAAATTGCAATTCAATTTCTGTACACAAAATGAATTTTGTAAAGTACGAATTCTCTCTCAGATGAAGTGTTCGCACGCCATGCCTCAGCATTTTAACAATAATTCCGTTTGACACAAAATAAATTCGAATGAAACTTCGTGAAAACCGTTGCGCGTAACTTAGTTACGACAAATATATTGGATCCAACTTCAGCAACAAGGTCAAAAACTATTTATAATCGAATTAAGAGCGAGCCGGTGTGGAGACGAACGGTCTCACCGGAGTCAAAACATTTCCTTTGAGTGTTCGCTTGTTCAGGCTGTTTATCTCAAGGATTTGGCAGAATTCCAAACACCTACATGAATAATGAAGATCTTACACGCTTTTTTATATCCACAAAACAGCATTAGAGTAAAAACTATCGAGTGTGGGGTCGTATTCAATGGGATTGGCGCGATCTCCCGGCGCGTGTAAACTTAATGTGTCGCGTGATTTACAGAGCTGGCGCTGATTGTTTTCGTAGCGGGAGTCGAGTGGGGACGAGTTACTCAGCTTTATGTTATTGCACTCTCATAGAAATGTATTATTATGACGATAACTTGAACGCGATATCTTTGTCTGTTAGTGAGATCAAAAATAGTTTATGCTCTAGTTGTTGATGGTTGCAATTGTGAGTGATATACTAACCGTTTACAGCAATAATGTTAATTTGTTAAAATAGGGTGTTGGATGCAATATCATAATGTTATTAGCTTTCTGCATAGAGCTTGTTTCTAAAAAAAATTCTTACCTACGCATTATAGAACGCGACTATCTACATCGTTAAACCTTGACATTTGGCATCAAATTAACTCAGCATTTTATTATTTTCTTGAGTAAGTCAAATGGGATGGGACTGTATAAATTAGGTATTACATTAGCACAATGGCCAAGGCGTTTATATTCACGGGTCATAGGCTCGCGGCACCTACAGAAGTTGAACGATTCAGTTGGTAAGAGTGAAGATGGCGATGGGTAGCAGATGTGAGCTATCACCACTTCACCCGCTCTCGCCATCAACGACCTTAGTTATAGTGTCGTTACTGCCGAGCCTACTAACTTTATGGTGGCCCACGTGACAAGGGACGGTGATCAACTGCAATTCACGGCCGGTCGAAAGGGAAACGAGTTCTCAGAATCAGGATCCTTTCCGAAGATTGCGGCTGTTGCCGAACTTTTGAGATTTTTCCGAGAGTCTACAAATTATCGGTGTAATTTGAAATTGGGATCTTATTCCGAAATGGTATATTGATGTCCTCGGAATATATAGCAATTTTCCGTTGATATTGCTTTTTTACCTTAGATATTGCTTTCAATGCTTGCCACAAACTTGACGAAACCTTTGATACTTTAAGTAACGAAATTCCTTAAGTGTTTTTTTCATACATTTTCGATGAACACAGTTTCATTTATCTGGACCAGTCTATTTATTCTCCTAATACAACCCAAATCCATTCAACGGAGTCTAGTGTCTCCATCACGTACATAGGCCTAGCTAACGTACCTTAACGACAACATACGACCTTCTTTATAGGCTCGCGGGCTATAGAGAATGACGGCGCGTCACTAACTTACCTTAGGGGTATCTTCCAGCTCGAGTGTCAGTTTGTATGTTTTATTCATTGGACGTTATGTTGCCAGTGAAAGTTACACGTTTGCGGTGACTAGACATTTTTGTATTACTTTTGTGACTGCGGTCTATAGTGTCATCAGTATTCACTGCGTTTTGACATTAACTATTGCTCAAGTTATTTTTCATCGTAATCAGCGTCTGCAAAGCTTGAATTATCCTAATACCACGATTTTCATATTTACTTCAAAGACAAAGCTTACACAACGCAATTAAGTAAGTAAACGAGACAATTACCTCTGAAGCTGCTCTAATTCAGCGATATTAGCTGTGCGAAGAGGCGGCGTACTCCTGTGTCAGAGTTCACTTAGAAAATCTGTCAAAATCAATTATGAGGTTCTTCTCTATTAATGGATATTGATCGCTTTGACTGTGAAGTTATCCCTGGATATTTTTATGATTGCATCGACTTTAGTAAAAAAATCTAAACCGTCTTTTGTAACCATGCTGAGTACAGCTTAGTCTTTGACATGAACTGAAACAGATTTCTGTAAACATAAATCTGTAGAATAAGTTCTTACTTAAATTGTGATGTGTTGTGTGTGTAACATATGTGAGTAACATATACCTAAAATAACACTAATTTGTTGCAGATTACTGCAGTCAGTCAACATCCTCCTTGGATAGCTGGTAGTGGGTATATGAAATACTGAACACAAACCGACGCGAGACGCTATGACTTCTGCACGGACTGATCACGAACTTAGACCATGTGCTCACGGCGTTACGCGACGCGAATTTGAAAATTAGATGCGAGTTCTTGCTTTGTGGTGTAAGAGAATTTTCGCTGACTGATCATCGATCAAATTAATTACTATACAAAAAAAAAACAAAATATATAATTTTCCGGCTCCAGTCGTGGCATCACTTAACTAATGTAAACTACGGCATTTTAACCAAAGTACTCTAATTAACTGTGGATAAAAAGCAACTCGTTTTAAAATTTCACTTTATCCTGCCTTTTGTATGAAAAAACAAAGCGAGGCACAAATTCTCGCTTTCTGGCGCTGTGTGCCCGCGTCGCACTTCCTTTAGTTAGTGGCGGGTTAATTAACTATAGCGCTGTGTGGCTGGTGTGTCGAATAAGTGAATAAGTCAAGTCACACTAGATGGAACTGCACAGAGCTATTTACTGTATTAGTATATCTCAAATATTCTTTTGCATTTAAGACGTAGTTTTTGTACCACGTTGTGGACTGAGAAAGACAAAGTTAAATCAACATAATTGTACAAAATGTTTGATGAAGTTTTATGACTGTCAAATACTAAATACAATAAAATAATGTATGAGAACTAACATATCCATTACCTATAAATCGAACACGACATTATATAGTTAACAATCGTATTTCGGTTACAAAGAGCTTTAACGAATTAAAAGGCTAATCAGACGATTTATGAATTTAGAGAACGGTTATAATCAATTCGCTGTAACATATAACTATGCATAGCAGCATTACTGTAATCGGACTATATGTATGTATATATTCCAATTATATATGTATATATGTGTGAAAGTATGTGGATTTGGGTGTTGGTGTATGTTTGTTCGTCAATCATAAACGAAATGACCAGGAGGCACACACAGATCGGGGTGCAACATAACAAACATGAGATGTATTTTTACGAAAGTAGTTCTTCCGAAAGGCAGGTGAACCCGTGCGGCGGTAGATAGTAGAAGATAATTAGATAACGTCTCTGCCTTGTATTATTTAATCTCTTCGCAACCTTTCTAGTTTGTATCCAGAACATGAACTGTATTATGACCAACTCTTTGATCCGGTTGTACACGAACCTCGGTCATGGTCTCTTTATTCATAACATAAACTTCGTTAGCTCTGTTGCAACGGACTGGTGCAGCATTAGTGAGCTTAGACCTGATCAAATCATGCCACAGTACGCTGATTGCACAACGACTCTGTTCACTACCGTTAAATAGAACACACTCATACAAACATTTTATTCATTCTTGTTTTAGATTAGTGAGGAAATGAGTTTGTTTATTCATTAGCAACTGATTGATATTATATTAGGTAAGGAGAAAGGTTACTTTTTTATTGGCGCTGGACGTAATTCCTTCCGGACTGGGACGAAAATACGGGTGAGACCTACTAGGTAATAAAACTCTCAATGATACTTTATGATATTGCGAACGTATCCAATGTTTCATTAAGTACGGTGTGATGATCTAGCACATACAGTATGGACGACAACGTTCGCTGCGGGCTGTGCTATGAAATAGAACAGCGTTCAAAAGGACACAGAATATTGTTTAAAGAATTTTATCTTAAAGACATTCCCTGCACTGGAATTTCATTGTAATATTTTTGCGAAAGTCCTTGCTTCAATAAATATTTCCGCGGAGAGTTAAATTAAATTACATCGTCAATAAAGCAATGTCTGCTCAAATTACTTTTGTTATGTTTTATTAAAAATAGCACCATTGAGACTCACTGATCCTAAGCAAAATGTAGACGTCAGTAGGCGTTAACATTTTTTTTGCACATTTATGTACAACATTAAAAATAACATAAATGCAATCACTTGCAGCAGACCAATTAAAAACTTGAGCGTAGCGAGTTTTGCAACCCATGAAAGTTCACTAGACATAACTAGCGGCTCTGCTTATAATTAATCGTCAATAAAGTCTGTTGGACGAGTGAGGCTCGCTAAGCATCTGCTCAGCGTCTGGGAGGGACCAGGGTGGGGGTGAAGAGACCGGGGGAGGGATGGAGTGTCCGCAAAAAACCCGCTCCTTCCTTTGTTTAGCTGTAAGCTCGTTATTTCACCCTTGCCTTGTGTTTCGGCTTTATCGAGTGGTGTGAAATAAAAACAATAAGCGGGCACACAGCAATTCACACAGCCCGTAATTAAAGTCGTTGCGTCGTATTATTATTATGAGGTAGCTGTACTACTAATAATTACTAATCTTCAATTATTGAATCGAAGTTTTTAAATACTACTATTATTGTTGTATTGAAAAACTTATTGCAAGAAAATCTAGAATGATTAAAAGAAGTACATTTTACATTCAATAACCGCCCCCGGCACGCGCTGCCGCTCGTGTCTCGGGCGCGGCCCGTGAGACCTAACGCGCCCTCTTTGCGCGCCGATGCCTTTCTTTTATTTTGTTTCCTCTAAGCAAATGATATTATATCGGGAGTTAATTTTATTGCCAGATGCCGAGCGGATTCACCCCAAATCACTTTTAGCCAGTTTAATTTTTATAATATTTCTCCCTTCTACTTCATAAGTATTTCAGTTGTATTTTATCAGCCATTTTCATTTTCTCTATAGGTACTTTTTAACATAAATTAAATACCCTTCTCAGATTTAGTAATTGACTGTAAAAACTTATCAGCGGAGCTTTATGACACAGCGCAAAAGGATTAACTAGTACCTTTACATTATTTTTTAATAACGATGTATGTACCAGTGTACCTATGTGAGTATATTTACTTAAATTAGAAAAATGAACCAAATATTCTAGCATCTATAAAGAAAATTCAGTAATTCAGCGTAAAAGCTTAGCTATCAGTGCAGCGGCGTTTCCTTTTGACGTCGCCAGCATTTCATCGCTTTGCAGCGGTCGTTTTATCGAACAAGTATTACGGCACCGGCTTAACGATCGACCACTCGCAGAGACCTCCACGTCCCGCACTCTGTCCACAAGATATTCAAATACACAACTTTATTTCACCAAACATTTTCAACACACAACAAAGTGTGATGCGAATGTTTTCTTATATGTATTTTTAAAGCCACACCAAAGTGTGTGATAATATTTCAAGGCTTGCGCAATCCTCTGTCTGGGTTCTAATATTGTTTTACAAGAATAAATCTGATTGACTTTCATCTGACATTTTTAAAGAAAGATGTTTCTTTGATGAATAATGTATTTTGTAATATTACAAAGAGCCGTAAACAAATACCTACCAAAAAAACTTTTGTAAATAGCAAGACTGAACCTTAGGCGATTTGTGCGAGAGAACCAAATTAAGGTAAGTAGTACAATGTACGTGCGGCTAACTTTGTTTGAAGATACATATCTCTAGTCGGGTATGACCGGCCGCACTTAACTTGAGCATTGCTAAACTGTACGACAGACACGGTAGGTGGGTAGGTGTCTCATTAAAATTGTCGTCTTACATCAGCTAGGATGGATGCGGGACGATGTCGGGTCGCGGGGGGAGGGGTGTGCCATTAACTCAGTCTTCGAGATTACGGTAATGGCGGGGCACGGGAGACCGCCGCCGTTCGCACGGTTAACAGCGGTTTGGTCACAGATTTGAATACAAATACCGACATCGGACGAACGATGTGGAGCCGTATCTTTGCAATTATGTAGATCTAGTCGCTTTGTGGATGACGAGACGCGCCGGGAACGAGAGAGATAAGTTTTGAAAAATGGAGGCTTTCGAGGAAACGTTTCTCTTGCGATGGATATAATTAAGTAAGTTTTGTAGCGCTTTTATAGGTGTAGCTTGTTACTGTGACGTGGATATTTGTTTAGTTTTGAACACTTATAAAAAATATTTCAAAACACGCCAAAAATAAACAAACATTAGTAATCAAGATAATCATAACGATCGCTTATAATAGAGTTTCTCACAATGCGGCATCTGAAAGCAAATCTCAATCTAAATGATGAACAAACCGTAACAAGTGAATTATTAAAATGTTAATTTCTCTGTCGCTGTAGCTTATATAAAATACACCGCAGTAATTACACAAACGTAACGGGGAAGACTTATTTGATATTTTGATATTCAACCAAAGTTGGTGAAACAAGGGCCTTGTTAGAAGGCGGGTGGTGGGGTGCGGATATTCGGAAATCCTTTCGCCAATCTAAATAAATTTAAAACTCGGACAATCGGATTACGAAGCGTCCTCCGTCTCATCGGTGCCATTCGCCGATTATACCGAATTCACGACACGTTTATTCAATTAGAGTTTGAAGTATTTAGCGGCGAGCTGGTGGGGCGCGGTAATGGCGGCTGGCGGTCGCCGTTAAAAATTCAAATCGCGGCCACCTGTGCGCCCGACGCTCCCATCACTTTTATTTCTCCCAACGCTCTGCGTTCTGCTACTCTCCTGTTACTTCTTGAATTTTAATGTACGCTAAGTTTCTCTGTAAGACGTTTCGCCACATTGTAGTACGTAATAGTGAGCTACTTGCAGATTAAAGCACTGTATTCGATTCATGACATATTGATTTTTATTTTATGCGCAGTTTCACGTGTTGCGTTACGTAGAAGAATAAAACGAAAGCAGTTTAAATAATGGAAAATTGTTGGGAGTGTTAACAACGACTTAAAACTTAGCTCTTTTGATTTATCTCCCCAATACCTCACATGAAACTAATATTAATATGACCTCAAATGTGACCTCAACGAAATGCCAACCTAAAAACAAGTTGTTGTTCTATTTTCAAACGCGTTATAGCGAAGAAAAGTGGTTATTTACATTCAGTTTTACAACTTAATATAAATATTTCTAGAAAGGGCGTTAAAACATACACAGGGTTCAATTGAAGGGGAATATTGCTTTTATATTTCCAAAACATATTTACATAATTATATACTTCAGAGTTTTGTCACGAAAAAACCGATCTGTGATTTAAACCAACAGTTCTATTATTGGTAAAACTTAAATGTATTTCTCGTAGCACATCTGCGACGACGCCTTTCAACGCGGCCGCTTAAAAATCATAGCACACGATCCCCAAAAATCGAACATCCCAAAATACCGTAACCCTTCAGTGCAGACGTGAATGCGCGTCAATATGACACAATGGAGTGACGCGGGTCGCGTGTCACGCCGTGACAGTTGACGCGAATTTATCATCTATCTCTTGTTATCGACAGAGCTGAGTGCTTGACGGGACCTGACGCTGTGTGTAGTTTTTGTCGGTTATCTTATGTTGTGCCACTTGGTACTGTATCTTTGTATGACTCGCGGAGAGCTCCAAGCAAGTCTTGAAAATGGAACAAATACGCAACGCTAGGTGTCCCGATGCTTGGCACTGCGACGATCTAGTCAATGAATTGTCACCAGAACTCGTGGTCAAATTACAGCCTAGTCGAAAACCGGGAAGTGGGTCAAATTAATATTCCAAGACATTCTTATTTAAAAAAAATTATAACGTTATGTTGGTTCAAATCTCCTCACAGAATAACTTTCAAGAAACTTTGTTTGATATAACATGCTTTCTGTAACCATTTGGCTTAAGATATGAATAAAAATCTTTTCCATATCATTTAATACTTTATTTTATAACATTTTTAGTATTTGCCATTAATAAGGAAGAATTTAATCGTTCATTTTTAATTTGCCCTTTATAAACATAGAGTCCATAAACCATCCACGTCAGTGTTGCCTCAGCGCGTCCCTTATCTCACAATTTAGACATTTCTCATATACGTATATTTGCAATGATACCCTTGGAGTATATGCGGTCTCATAGCTCCCGGCCGTCACGTCCCGCCTTCACACTTATTATGCATGAAACACAAATACCTCAATAAACTTGTTCTGTAAAACAAAGGAGTAAAGAATAACAGCGTCACATATCAGTGACAGGGACAACGTTTACTCAAGCGGCCTCCAAACTACCTTAAAAACGTCCCTTCGTGAAATAACTTCAAACATAGAATGGCGGGGGAGAGTTAGCCGCGGGCGATCGGGCGTGCTGTCTTCATTATCCCGGTCTAAGTGACCATTAAAATTCATTTTTAGAGCCGGCGGTGGTGCGGCGGCGCAGGGTTACTTCGGATATTCTTTGCGTATGCAAGTTGCTTGGGCTCTGTCGTTTATAGTTTGGGTTCTCATGAAGTGTTGTGTTTTATGTGGCTGCAAGGCCGCCGACTTTGTTTTTGATTTAGTCTACTCCATGCGCCTGTTATTTTTTTCTTAACTCAGGACAATTCCAATCAGTTTTAACAAGAAGTGTTTTCTTGCAATATTTTAATTTTAAATCCACGAATAAAAATTCACTAAATAACATAATTTCGGCTGCCATGTTAGTTATTATTAATATAAATTAATTAATTTCACCGATTCACTACCGTTGTAATAAGTTCCCAGAAAGGTCTCGCTATAAATTAAATCTCGGCACAACCCTACTAAATGAATTGTAATCGCAATCGAGTGAAAAACAAACCCATATCATTTTCACACATCATTGTTTCAGCTGGTAATTGGATATTATAGACATAACGGCGAATTATTACACTTTTATGGAATAACTTAATTTACGAGTGCGGTCATTTTAAATTGTTTGTTGAATTGTTTTAATAGTTGCGGATATTTAAAACAGTTTTTTTTAATCATAAACGAATCAACACACAACAGTATTTCCATTTTGTAAAATACTAAGTTAACATCCTAAAAGCGAATAGAGATATCATTTAAGTTTAGTTGAACAGGAATACCATAATGTATTTAGTTTGAAAGGAGTTTGGAATAGAATTGCTTCATGATATTATAATTTACATTCAGATAAATTCTTGTATCATTAGATCGAACATATTACGAGCTTATTTACCTGAAATATATAAGTTTGGATGAAATTATGTAAAAAAACCTTGTTTATTTACAAAATGCTAAGAATTTTCTAATTTTTTTAGCTATACTTATTTGGACACACTTGACGACCGACATGATAAGTTTATTAAATATTTAAATAGAATAAATAAAATAGCATTTTTTTAATTCTAAAGGATAGTATGCTATCCTGACTCCCCTCTTTTCAGCAAGATATCAGTTGAAGCGGTGCGTGAACATCTCAGTACAATAAATCAGCGCTTTGAACTGCGTTCATCACATAATTAGTTAATGGCGCGGATATCGGCTAAGGAGTAAACACATTACGTTCGGAAGGGAGCGCGGTGACGGGTACCGCGGCACCATTACGTCTGCAAATCTGTTCAGAAGCACGTTTGTGATTTTACGAGTTCCCTTGTCCAGTCGTTTTATTATTGACGAGACGGACCAATCGTTTGATAAGCTTCCGACTATGTAACATTTTTCAAATAAACCTGGAAGAACTGTTACGTTCGTTTGAGTTGGATATAGTAACTGTTGGATTAAAATTAAACTAGAACGACCACTACTATATTTCTAATAACAACTCGAAAAATTTATTCATATAAGAAACCCAGATTCGTAGAGAAAGGAACACACATGATACCCTTAGACAGTATAGTTAAACAAAATTTTTAAACGAAAACTAATACAACAACAAATACGTGTGAGTATTGCAACGCTTGCCAGTGACTCGCGCCAGTGATTCGCGCCAGTGACTCGCGCTCGACTCGCTCGGCGCGGCTACTATCGCCGGCACATCGGCTGCGGCGACGGAGCGCAGGCTTTATCTGATCGTCTTTAGATGTCGCTGGGTTGGGATGCAGGCATTTGTGGTACTTGGGTAAAGTGAGGGAGATAATGTTTTACAAATAGGAAGCTAACTTATTAAGGTACTTGATATACGTGAATGAAACTAAATATCTCTATATGTGATGCATGGATGTGTGATAGATATGGCTGCAAACAGTGTCACTTCTGGGATGAAGTCAGATAGAAAAGAAAGACATGCTGCACAGACTCCAAATTCGGAAAATGGGTAAAAGTAGGGTCTTTAGAAAAAAAAGTATGGAAATGAAACGTATAAGATCAACCTAAACGTGTTGATTTTAGTTTGTATTCAGGACTGTAACTAAACCCTAAAAAAACACCAATTCATTTCAAATAAGTAAAACGAGCTGAAACTCAGAACGGTAAGAGTATAATTTAAAACGAATTCAGACGTTATACAAAATATCAGTCTCATATTTTATTTTTTTATAATTATTTCACAAAATGTGTGATCATAAAGCGGATGCAGTACGAACGCTTCCATACAAACCACATCACAAAGGTACGCTCACACACACACACGCACGTGCAATACAAGTAAAAGCAGACAGATATGCATTTGTACGTGTGTGCACGACTCACGCTTTTTCTCCTTTCTAGGTTAAACGCGAGTCATAGGATACCAGGCTTCTGATTACTGAATAGACATTTACAGAAGGCAGACGGTGCTTTTTGAACTTCAAGTTAGCGCAATTACGACGCTTTAGTACTGATGAAGGTTCCATTGCAAAAGTGTAGTAGGTTTTATTTATTTATCTATTACGTATCTCCCATACTAATGTTGCAATCTATTTATAAGTGATATTATAATAAGAGTAATGCCTACTTACGAAAATAATTTTAATGTTTCAAAAGACAGTGGATAGAAATTAGGCCAGCTTTATTTTTTTTTTTAAATAGACAAAAAAATATAATATAATCTTTCTCCTATGAAATACTGCAACATTGATTTAATTAACTATTTACCAGAAAAAAAAGAAACTATACATTAAGCTCCTTTGACACTCAACGACTGGTCTCTTCCCGTACAGAGAAAGAATGAACGTTAATCATCACGCTTCCTTAAAGCATATTGACGATTTCAGACTTTAATATCCAGGTTTCCTGAAGATGTTTTCCTTCGTTGCATAAGTAAGCCTTCTGTAACTGTGTACTCTGTGGTCTCATTAACACAGCTCGAGTTAGTGCCGCTTGCAACTAATGCTCTTCTAGCCTTACGCCTGTGACTCCGTGGAGTAGGCAGCCTGGTGCACGACTACCGCTGCGGATTTATTGTAGTTTAATTCAATAAAGTGATGTGAATCGCCTGACGCCTAGTCTTATGTCGGACGGATTTTCTGTAAGTTCCGTGACTTAGTAGTACCCTATGTAATATGGCCAGTTTAATTGGCGAAACCACTTGTTAGATACTAACATTGTAAGATATTGCAATAAAGTTATCATAAGTAATAATGCTTGCTTCAGCTAGCTCTAAGTACGCTAACTGAAAACTGACAACTGGCGAACTGCAGCACATAGCAATGAGTCACAAACCTCATCACACAAACATGTAAGAAACTTCAGAGTCCTTCCGCCAAATATCAAAGTGATGCAAGTACGTATAAATATTCAGCAGTGTTTCAACCGACCCCGTGTTCCGTCCTTCGTGATGCAAATGTCCGCCCGCGGCGCCGCGACTGATTGCCTCGCCAACCCACGGGACAGCCGGATTACTGCAATTATACACTCATTTGTTGCTATTTACAGATGGATGGCGACTGTTCTCATGTTTTAATTGATATCGGCGTTCCAAGGAAGACTGGAGTGTATGCAGTCGAATTGTAAGTCAGTAAGGACGGCATTCCGGTGACGCGTCCGCTCGGCGCTCCCCTTGTTCTTATTAATGTAATTGCAACAGTATTTTGTATTGGAATGAGTTGTACTGACGTTGATATCAATTTGTTTATTGTTTTTACTGTGTGGAGACAATTTCGAACTTTGAATAAGGTGTTTGATGACATGAATTTCAATAACAAAAGAATATTTGAAGTAAATTTGTAAAATTATGAATTCAAATTTAATTCATTTTAGTATTTCTCTGTTTTATTAAAGGTGAATGCTCAATTTCAGCTTAATCGACGAAAAAATTAAAAAAAAAACAATGGCATTGTATAAGAATCTTTAAATGGATTTAATAATATACCCAAAGAGGAGGCATTCATTACTTTCTACGTGAGTGCCAAATCTCTCAGTTTATATCTCTGACTCGCTAACGTAAAAAAATTGGGACTGTAGCATCCTCTTTTTATATTCCAAGTCATGCATTCTCATTGTGAGTAATTGGAACACTGGCTCGTTTGGCCAAAGATTGGCACGCCCAATACTTGGCCGTCTGGCAATGTCTTGGCTTGCCAGTAAGCCCACACTTGGCAACGTTTGCTCTGCTACTGAATCTTAAGTAAAAATCGCTTCGGCGAACTTACATGCCACTTGATTGCGTTTAAATTTTAGATGTAGTTTAAGCAGTTTTGGAGATATGGCGCGGAATGTTCGGGACCCGGATTATTGTACTGAACGACTATTGAGATAAACTGAAGCTTTTGATGTTACCCATACTTCATTCCGCTGTGGGATTTATATAAAATTTTGTCTAATGCCAATAACGTATTACAATAAATGTAAAAGCAACGTTTGTTTTAAAGTTGAACAAATTCCTCCCTTTGTAGGAACACCTTTGAGTGTGTGCAATTACCACTCCCGGTGGTGCCCAAAGGGTGAATATCAATTTGACTCGTATTAAGGTTTTAATAAACCGTGAGCCTTCAAAATTACACTCTACGAGAGCAGAATACACGGTGTAAATGTAAACGAGGGGTTGCCACGTATTCCGGTCCCTATAAATAACGAGTACCCAAGGGTCTCGTCTTTGGGCCCTTGTACATCTAATTTTAGGTACCCTACGACGCACCTGGGCCCCTGATTAATGGGTTCCGTCTATTTTGTTGGGATATTTAAATACCTGTCTGTATGTGACGGGGCGTCTTAAGCAACTCGGCTTGTGAAGACAAGTAGAGTTACGTATATAGTACGGACTCCCCTACCAAACCGTGTATTTTGGTGATATATTTCTAATTTTTCTGCGGTATATGGATAATTATAGTCATATAATTGTCAGTCCGGATAGTGGATTCGCCCATGTAACCAAAATTTGGAAAATTTCCATCCAGAGAGTGAGGACTCCCAAACAGTAATATGACGTGAGTTTTCTTATATCCCGTATAGATGCGTGCAAATGAGTGTGCTCAAGCTGTCACCGCGGCGAGCTTCACGGAGCGGATTACCGGGGCCCGACACCAAACACGCTGCTGCGTCCAATTTGCAAGTGCGGGGGGGGGGGATCAGGAATGGATTTACTTTTTTCATAAAGTATTATGTATAAAACAATGTCTTATGTGGGTAATGATGCAAAACGTACCTTTTGGTCTTTGTTGTCTTGTGTGTGTATGTGCTTCACGGTCATGGTCATTAGCAAAAATCGATTGATATATTGATTGTCTCTTCACGTACATGGCCATGATCATTTTTCCAAAATTAGTGTCTTAGCAAACAACTCTCTCACTTGCTTGGTTTACCTTTATTCTACATATTACATCGCGAGTAAGACCCGTTGGTTGTTTAAAATATGTGCACAAGTCGTGAAAGTTAAAAAAATAGTAGTTAGTGAGTCTTTAGCTCCAAAAATGGATAAAAGCTTGCGCGGGCAACATACTGAATTTTTGTGACACATATTATGGGAGCGCGCCCTAACAAAAGAAGATTGTCTCAAAAGCCTCATGTGTTGCCATCCCACACACCCCCATTATCCGGGCACGGATTGCATCGCTTCATTATCTGTGCTGCGCCATAGATTATTTACAATATTGTATAAACACCATGTGTATAAATATTGTGAAGTACCGTGGGCCGCTCCCCTACCACACACACAACAAACGAATAGAATGTTTGAATATCTTTTATATTTGAGGCTCATCTTCGTACGTTAATTTATTCATACTTTAGCGTCGTTGCATTTAGAATGGAAATTTTCTTTGTATGTCGGAGCACTTTTTGTTGTGAGCATTAATTTAACGCGCGCATTTAATTCAAAATGGAGGTTTCTTGATAATTGAATTTGCAATTTTATTTTTAAACAACGCTGCACTGATTGCGAATACAACAGTAAATAATAAATTCTTAATAACCTTTCGCATACACATACAAAGGTAAATACAATTCAGTTAGGGTAGATTGCATATCACTATTGCGAGAGAGAGAGAATTAAAAAATAAAAATATTTTATTGGAACAAAAAGCACATTTTATAATAATGTATGAATGGGATGCTATCGCCTCCTTCTGCGAAGCAATTACGCTAGCGAGCCAAAAAGAGTTAGTTGGAAGGATGGGTAAGAGGCCAGTCGACGAGAAACAATCGAGGGACGACTCCCGGCAACCGCCCACACGTCTATGACGACAGGCCCGTGCCGGTGGCGCGTTCTGTTCCACGCACTCCTCGATCAGCAGTCAGCTATTATTGGCGGGGCCTCTTAGGGCCAAGAAATATTGGGGCTGCAGGGTTGGTCGAAGGATTTTGTGTAAGAATTTTGTGAGAAATATTTTGTATAAGAGGGATTAGGAGGTAATTCTATTCTGGCACACAAAGAGTTCAGAAGAAACAACTGGGTCTATAAAGACTGCACCTACCTACAGCAGCAGGGGTCATTTGATGAAAAGTTCCATTCAAAATAAAAAGGTTTAAAATATTAAAAAGATCATAATTGTAAACTTGGATAACGAAAATAAAATATAAGAATATAACTTCATATAAAATAAATACCCGACTTTAAAAAAATAGATTCTATATGTACCTAAGGCACTAGAAGTCGTGTTTCTTTTATGAGAAAGAATGATTTTTATGGAATGATAGAAGGACGCCTGACCTTCCTATTTTTATAAGAAAATAGCATGGACCAGATATACTCACAGCATAGTGTCAACAATCGTGCCCGAATTCCATATTTCAAATGTAAGTAACAATACGAAAATACAAGCGGAATGCAAGAGAAAAATATCCGAGCAATCTGTAACAATATCTTAAGCGTAATGTATACTGCGTATAATGCGAACGACAAAAAGACGGTAATGGGTGCGACAAGCGTCGCGCGTGATTTATGTCGCATGTCGCGCGTTTTGTCGCGGGCACTCAGTGACGTCACGCGCCGCGCGACAACATCCATCACCGCGCGGGGGTTGCGTATTGAGTGACTTGACCTAGTGCACTTTCGGGGGTTAAGAGGCCTCACCAATTTGCTATTGTATGAATAGCTAATTCATGATGTGCATGATTGATGGTGAGCATTCAATACGTGTTATATCAATAAGTATTACCATTTTGGCAAACATTGTGCATGGTTATATTTTACTGACTAAATAACATATTATATTATGACTAAATAACTATTATTATTAGCATTTATACTATGCAATAAATGCGAGTGTTTGTTATTGTTTCACGCTAAAACTACTGGCTACTGATTTTGACGAAACTTAGCAGTAACAAAGTTTATATACCATAATTATGCTACTTTTTATCCATGTGCGAAGTGTGGTTCCCTCCGGAGTCGGGCGGAGCTTGTACCTTCATAGTAATGCGTAGAAATGAATCTAGTTCCGATTCTATACTATCAGGCGTTGATAACTACTTCGGTCTCGTCGAAATTTACTCAAATGAGAGATATTATTGCATTTACGGTAGGCGCTAAATGTATTACTGAATAGCTAAATATTATTAACTATATTTATTATTTAATAGCGCCTGGCAACTGATACCCAAACGCTGGCTATTATTCGCCCAACGACTAAGCACTGCCGTTCCACGTGGTAATGCTGCCAGCCTATTAGGTATATCAGTAATACCGGCTAACAGCGATGAGGAATTTTTTGACGCCCTTACTTGTTACTTGTATACTACTTGTATTATATTTTCTGATTTTTTTGTTATTAAAAAAATGTGTAAACCTGTGTTTACATCTTTATGGATCAGATAAATTGTGTCGCCTCTATACATATGTCAGTCTAATCGACTTCACTTTAAAAATGAAATAAAAAGTTTAGAAGGGGAATAAAGTTGTGGTTTTACTATAAGTTTATAAGTGCGTGACGTGAGCTCTGTCACGTACGCTCTTTAGGATGATGAGTATACCTAATGCGAATAATATTATTCTTAATAAGAAGGAAGGAGCGATAAAACTGATAAAGAAATTTGTAAGAGAATAGGTAAGACCGTTTAATTGATAAGATATTTTCAGAGCTCAGGCCGATACGTCATTAATCTCCAGATTTACCCAAATCAAGTATGGAACAGAAGCATCTGATAAACATTTTTGAGAAAACCTTATCGGCAGTACAACTTGGGTCGTCAGACCTCAAGATCTTGAGGAAATTTGGAAAAAGCAACGGAACAAGAGGATTAGGCGGCGTGCATGATGGTGTGATTAACTAGATTTGATATCCAATCACTTTCAATCATGCTTGTCGTTGTTTATTACCCTTTATCTTTGTGATGTAGATCTGTCTGATTCGCGAAAAAACATCTTGATAATGTTTTAATTCTATGTATTTACCACTATATAATCGTCTTTATCATCGGAGAATAAAATTTACCACATAATCAGGAGACTAAAGAAATCTAAACTTCAATATTATAAATATACCAAGTGATGCAACGTTTTTGGAAAAGCTTATCGCAAAAAATTGCATCGTGTTGCATTTGACGGTTTAGGAAGTACAGACGAAAATATGTCGGAACGAAACTGCGGATTATTTGATCAAGGTAAGATAATGCGGCGTTACATACAAACCGTTTCATTGATAAGATATTTACAGGACAAAGCTAATACCATTACGTCACTAATCTCTGCGAATACCAATCTGAAATACAAAAGAGAAGCATCTGATAAACATTCTTGAAAAAAGCTTATCGCGGGTACAATTTTGACTCTAGTACCACCTAGTTTTAGAAAAAAATTGGAAAATCCCCGAAACAAGAAGATTAAGCGAGTTGTATGATTAACGTGATTTGATATTACTTTACACGCACTTGCCACTGAATAATCAACTTCATTCACAGATAGTAAAAGTGACAGAATAAGAAAAAACATAATACAAAGACCAATGGCGATAGTCTCAATACTTAGTTATTTATTGCATTCCATATGTCACAAAGATGGTCAAAATAAGTTAAAAGACACAACATGGACCCTGTCGGGTTCGGAGAGAGGAAAGGGGTAGCAATTTAATGAGTAGCAATTTAATCAAAACAATAATTTTATGAAAATTTTAGACATGCATCATTTATATGTATATATAAATATACTAGTGTATACAGGGGCAGCATTTTTATGTGTACTGGTTTCTGGTTTCTCGTGATCCATGGAAAATAATTTGCGCAGAGGGTTGAATGGGAACAAATTGTATATAATTTATCATTGGCACCGCTAATTCTTTGGCTGAAGTACTGGCCAGTCCGTTGGTCATGTGTGATGAGATTTACATAAAATATAGTCACAAGAAAATATAAAAAACTTCAAATATTAAAATACATATCATCAGTCGGTGCATTGGTTTTAGTAAGCTAAAGCCTTAATGCTAAAGAATACATTTAAGTGCATTTCATAGTTAAGGAAATATATCCGAAATGTGTGTAAACTGCGGATTATTTGATTTTGGAAAGATAGAGTGGAAGAGAAGAAAGTTGATGAAATAGCTTCATAAATTGTCAGAAATGGAAAAAGTCACTTGTGATACACGTCTTTGAAAGAACGGTTTAGACTTAACATTTTTGAGATAATTTGAAAAAACCCTCGGAACTAGTTGATTATCGGATCGCATTATTGAAAGTAATTTGATATGAAGAGGATTTTTATTTATCTTGAATGGTGTAGACATCCGCGTAATGAAAACAAAATATTGATAATACTTAAAAAAATTTACATGGAATTATCAACTTTATTACCGAGGAATAAATGTCATCATATATTGGAAAAGAATTTAGTAACAAAATTTCAATTTTAAAATATACCAAACGGTGTAACGTTTTTGACAGAGCTTATCGAAGAAGAATGCAATTGGCTGCATTTGAAGGTTTTGGAAGGAAAGCTAAAAATGTATGGGAACAGAACTGGGGATTATCTCATTTTAGTCAGATAACGTGACGTCGTAAAATTAATGTGTTGTGAATGAGTAATCTCGATCCGTATCGGTAGAGACGAACTGTTGCCTGACGATAACGCGTACCACTTGGATACTAAACCCGCACGCCTACTAAACGATAAAAAAAAAAACGAAAATTGCCAATTTCAAAATATACTTAATGGTGCATAGTTTTTGGTAAAGCTTATCGCAATAAAATGCATTTAGCTGCATTTAACGGTTTAGGAAATATTGCAGAAAATGTGTGAGAACAAGACTGGGGATTATTTGATTTGATTTAGATTAGGGTTGGCGATGGCTGTGTAAACAATCGTTATGAGCCATTTAGATCTGTATCGGTATAAGCTGTTAATTAGTGATAACGATTTCACCGATGACTTGCACACTTTAAACATTTTAAGTGATTTTACTTTCCCGCTTGTTATCTACGAAGTGATGAAATTAGGTAGTAGGTATAAAACACATTTAAGCATATTTAAGGAAAATTAATTAATATCATTTAGTTACAACCATAATAGTTCAATTTTGAGCTAATCATATCCTGCTAATCTTTTATGAATCTGGCAGTCTGAGTAACATATAAAGCGAATAAACTATGTACGTCTTAGTTTGAAATTGGTTAAATTATTTTTGTCATTTGCGTTAAATTCTGTAGTTTAGCCACATTCCTTACATTTTTCTTTTAATAGGCACAACATACATAGAATGAGGTGATACATTTTCACGCAAGTTGTAACAAAAAACACAAATATAAATTGGGAATGACACACAATGAAAATAAAACCAAAACATTAAAATAACAACAAACTGTTTATTAACTTAAATCTACCGCTACCGCTCTATTTACCTATTAATTATGCGTATGCGCATGTGGGGCTCAATTACGAAGTTATAATATAGGACTATGTGTCCTTAACACATAAGTAGTTTATTCGGATCTCAGTCAATATAGAATAATGAATCAGGAAAGCAAATATATACCTATATATATATGTTTATGAATACGAATGTGAATCAGAATAAGGTATTTTGAAATTAGCTTTCAGTTCGTTGAACGTTTCAGTAAAGTGAAAAACTTAAATTATTTACCGCAAGCAGTTAATGAAACTCTGAACGGAGGCAGCAGCAGCAAACTATTTGTAGTTGGGACTAATTAAAAATATCAGGAGTCGTGGTGACCTAGTGGTTAAAGAGCCTACCTCTCAAGTATGAGGGCGTGGGTTCAATTCCAGGTCGGGCAAGTACCAATGCAACTTTTCTAAGTTTGTATGTACTTTCTAAATATATCTTGGACACCAATGACTGTTTTTCGGATGGCACGTTAAACTGTAGGTGCCGGTTGTCATTGAACATCCTTGGCAGTCGTTACGGGTAGTCAGAAGCCAGTAAGTCCGACGCCAGTCTAACCAAGGGGTATTGGGTTGCCCGGGTAACTGGGTTGAGGAGGTCAGATAGGCAGTCGCTCCTTGTAAAACACTGGTACTCAGCTGAATCCGGTTAGACTGGAAGCCGATCCCAACATAGTTGGGAAAAGGCTCGGGAGATGATGATGACTAATTAAAAATATCGTGGAGCCCTTACTTGGCTTCCACCGGCTGACTTCATGTTCTATAAACTGATTTGAACAATTTGGGTATTGTCCTTCAAAATTCAAATAAAACAACATTTTTTCACCAAAGTCTTTTAGAAATAACAAACTCGCGTCTTTAGTCTACTTTTCAGTTAAGTGTACTTAATTAAAATTTTAATTAACGAGCTGAGGTGCTATTAAATCCGCTCTTTTAAGGATAGCGTTGTATCCGCACGCCGACGTCCTCACGCACGCGCACCGCACCGCGGCCGCCGCGGTACCGCCGCGATGCCGCGCCGACACCGCACCGTCGCCGCACGCTTTCCGCACCTGACTTAAATATTAATAACTTGTTATCTTTGTGCTGCGCTAATTAAGCGCGTTGATGAAATGTTTAGCAATAAGATGTTCGCGAAAGTTTTTTAATTGATCAGGCGTTGCAACGGATCGCAGAACGTGCGCTAATGTTATGAACAAAGTTCCGCCTCGAGGATCACAAGATTATTGCATAGTTACACTGTTTGCCAATACTTAGAACAACATCTCCTTATACTGACATGTGACGCCGATGTTTAGCACCTAATAGAATATCTTAGTCGCAATTCATAAAATATTATCTTTATGACTGTATATATAAAAAACTTATTTTAATACTGTAGCAAGGTTAATTGATTCTATGCTTATGCTACGAGTATTATAATTATATACGATATAATAACGTATTAAGGTCCATTTACGTTGTATTATGAGAGAACCGCATGCAATACATTAAAGCTCCTAACTCAATTCCACTATCAGAGTTCGATAGCTGAAAACATAACGATATATCGATGAATTAATTATAAAAGCAATCGTTAAATATTGCAGTCCAGCGGGCGCCACAAATCTGACGAGAGATCAGTTTACCGACTGACGCCGATTTATTGATAACATCATAATCATCATAGTAATTGATTCAAACGATCAATTATTATTCAATGGATCCCCTTAATTGAATTTTAGATCTGATGTTAGATTAACATGCTAATCAGATTGAACAATAAATAGTATTATAATATTGTAATCATTGACAAGAAAATCAATTATTCTAACTCAGGATATACAATGTTGATATCAAAATATATGTTACAAGCAATAACTACTAATAAGCTTATTTCATTGATCTTAGCAGACAGGTTCTCGTACAAAACAACGGAGCGCAATATAAAATCAGTTGACATTTTAGAACTGTTGACATATGTACATTACCGGTTCACCTGCGCTGTTCAAGCGCAGCGCGAGCACTAAACCAGCATTAGGGCGGCGATCCGCGATATAATCACATTCATGCGTATTCCGGTCGCCGCCGATTATTTAAGAGCAGACTCGCCGTATTACGCGGCGAATATTGTTAATCCTGACTTTACTGTTATAACTAAAATTCTGTTTGTTTGTAGATATGAAATGACCATTAACTAGAACTGGATTGTCAGATGTTTTTAAATGATCTAAGTATTAACAGCGTATCAAGTTCCATCAACATATATATAAATTAGGTTAAGATATATTGTCAACCTATTCAAAACCCTAACCCACATTCCCGATTTAATCTCTGACCAATTGTGTCTTAGTCATATTTAAGTCACTATACACCAGTCCACAAGTCGAAAGGTCGAACACAACACAAAATAATGTAGTTTAATGAAATAAATAAAAACTTTTTCCATCAAAGGTGAACTAATTAGCATGAGCGGAACCGCGAGCATAACTTAGTGTTTAACTAAATGTAATGTGTTTGGAAGCGTTTTATGTTAGTTTGGCTCGTAAATGTTGGGGTTATGATTACACGGTACTGTGCAGCTTGTTTTAGGCAAAATATTACGGTGATGTATCTGACTGAATTTAGAGCCAGATTTATTCATTATGTAGTGTTTCTGCATGTGAGTATATGTATACTTCAGTCTAATGAGTTGATACTCGGGATGCAAGTCCTTGTGTATTTAAAATACCCAAGAAAATATAAAAGGCTTTAAATTAATGACGAACGGATCTGTGTTCATGACAAGCACTCGAAAATTGGAGCCCCTACAACAACAATTAGTCAAAAAGGTATAAGTGAGCCACATGTTTCCACCAAGCTCCTACTTCCCTCACTGTCATACGTAACGTAACACAACCTGCAGCGGCAGACTCGCGCATGCCCCCCACACTTGCTCTTCAGCTAAAACTTAGTTTTGTATGAAGCACTTAATCCAGATGTCGTAACAGCCGGACTCTCAAAAAGACGTGCATATTAAAACGGCGCACATCGCGTCTCGAGTGGCGAGACTGTTTACTGTGACTCTTGTCTTGCGTGCCTGTCTGTGTGTCCGCGTGTCTGTGTGTCCCACTCAAGGAGCCATTAGCACTGAATGCGTAACTACAGCATTAAAATTCATCTGTCTGTTCACGTCTCTATTGCAAGCGGGCGGCACCGTCACCATTCATACAATACTTTTAGTAACGCCCTAGTAATCTGGGTTTGTTTTAGTTTTTTTTATGTTAATGTGTATTTCGTATGTCCGTCTTCGATACCTATCATTGTAGTTTAAGTTTTTTTTAAGTTAGAAGTTATAAAAATAAACAATACTTATAGTTCTTTATGTCCTATAGACTGAAACATTGTACACTATAGACTGAAGGCATAATTTAGTTTATTCCGCCTGAAACATAATTAACCGTAATTCACAAACCCTCTTTCAAGTTAACCGTCCGTCAGGCGTAGTTAACCCTCGCACTAAAGCCGTGGCACTAAGCAGCGCACGTTTATCATACAAATGGATTTCGTGAACGAATCCTCTGCCTGCCCGCAGTTAATTAAGCGCCGTGATGCTTCATTGTTTTATATCACGAGATGTGTAATGAGAACATTCGGCGCATATTACTGGAGCGAGTACGTATTGTGCGAGCTATTTATATATGTGAGACTAATTGTCGGCTAAATCAGAAAATATGTAACGATTGAGGAACTTTCTACTCTGAAAGAGAAAACAGATATTACATTGGCCTTCCTGCAAGTGATCAGTGGATTGGATCAGTTATATAAAATACAAAAAGATAATTTGTTTTGAATTAAGGTTGAATTTTCGAAACTATTCATGTCATAAAACAAATGATTAACATTACCTGCTACATGTCGGGTATTTCAAATGTATCATTATAAACAGGATAATATCAGTGACATCGCAAAAAAGTAAACACAGACATGAAAACATTCTCTATTAATTAAAAATTCGCGCTCCAATTGGTAACTTTTCACATAACAACTCGTAGCGGCGTAGCGGCGTAGTGCCGTAGCGGCGTAGTACCGTAGCGTTGACGCTGATGGAAAATGATTCCCGTAATTTGATTAATAATACATTCATATCTGTGTAATATTTATAGATTTGATGAAGGGTATTTTACGTATGATATGCTTTTTACATTTATTGCAATTGGTTACTACTCAATATTTTAAATGTTTTTTTTTTTGTAACTACAAAATCAATTTAAATTTAAAAAATCTCTGAGTACTTTTCAATTTAAGTACTGTCCCTGGTCACTTTGAAATGATCAAAATATTCAGATCCAGACAAAACTATGACACTTATTTCATGAAACATACAGGACAGCGCACCCGTGTAACCCGTGTAAGGAAACCGTCGCCATTTAGTTGTGACCGCTCTGTCTCATTGAATGGTGGGAATTTACTGCGAGCGCGCAATTTCCTGCAGTTACCGTTTCTGCGCAAAATATGTATGAAAGTTTAATCAGCGCTTTCAGCTTGTGCTGCGGAGGCACGAGCTATGATTTCACAGGTTCTATGTTTTTGGAACTATTGTTTATAGAAAAAAATATGTTTCTGATAAATGTCGCTCTTTATAGTGAGACGATTAAAAGTGTAAATACCTGTAGCTCTCTCCAGAGTACCTGCCACCTCCAGTACCGATTATATCCTAATCTACCATACCACTCACTTGCGTTAATATTACATAGCAAGCATTGCGTGTTCAAATTTTAACGTTAACTACTAAAATACCGGATTTACCGAGGCAAGTTGTAATTACTAAGTTCTGTAGTAAATTGAATAGCTAATCAATAGGTCGTTAGTCAGCGCGCTATCCGTACTCTAGTGATGTACAAACGTACATACATACATACAGTAGCAGGTGGAGATAAGCCGATACATCTTAATAACATAAATTACCCAAATATCAGCTGCACAGATCTGCCGCAGATAGATCACGATGAATTTATATTACGCATAGTGTCATGCTCTAGTATTGCTTGTGTATTAGAGATAGCTTTAATTAATTGAATTCATATTTTATTTATAAGACTTTTTATCACATTGAAAACAAAGTAAGATTTTCAAGTTAAATGAGATATTTTTTTCTAAATCCATTATTTAGTGTCACTTAACAACTTCTCTTTATTTAGGCAATCTTGTTTTACCTGTAAAGTCTTGGTTGATTAAAAATACTCGTTTAAAACTGACTTACGCAAAACAAAATGCAAAACTACTAATTAGAATACAGTTTGACACAGACAAACCGACCAATTCAGATATATCATAGTATTAATTAGAAGAGGGACAAACCGCTATCGCTAATGGATATTAGGGGCGCTTCGCATTCGTCCGCCGCGGCACTCGTTGAATATGCATCTGTCGTAGCTCGGTGACTCGTGAGTGATCTCTGAGTGATTCCTGCGCTACCCTCAGCGTTTTTATGTTTACTCCCATACAACAGTTTGTTTATTGGCTGACCTAGTTGGTAAGGGTTCGTACTGTTCGTAGAGAGGTCTTGTGGTTGCAATTACTACTGATACATATTCAACGATTGTGCTGATTCCTGTTACACGCAACACAAGGTAAAAGTAAAGCAGGCAGTTCTCGCAGATACACTGCTCTACTGGAACTGTCTGCTATCTATTAATGTTTGATTCAATCTAACTCAAAATTAAGATTTTACACCAAAGTTATTTGTGCAGGTCCGAGAGGCGTTCATTTCATTGTTACGTACATGACAAAAGGCAGGACATGCCTACTAAAAGATTGTATTATTGACATTATTTTCCAAATATACTTAAATAGCCCATACTTTCTTTGCTCGTGCTCAGCTTCTGACATGAGCAAATCAGTAAGAGTGTATCGCCAGCCAGTCGGTATCTCACGCGGGTGTACAACGACCGCGCCTCATCGACACCGGTGGGCGACAGCAGCTGCGTATCACCAGACCTTTAGCAATGGATGTTGAAATGAAATTAAAGCATTGAGTATTTCCATCCACTTACAGAACCTTACTTAACATGAAACATTCGAAGGTGTGTTCCGTTTGTAATTTGTTTGATTGTGATGTGGTTGAACTGATTCTGATACATACTGGTTTCAAATCCAGTATATTTTATATTTTTCCTTAACAACAAAACTAAAAAGATTTGCTGGTAGATATGAGTTATCGTGCGTGCCCTTCTATTTAATCTTATCAAGGCTACGATCAATGTTTCCAATGTTTCCATCTGCTATCTAATGTTTTGATGATACAGATTATTCTATCTGAACATGTTTTGACATTTACGCGGAAATATCTGAAAGATTTTTCAATCTCTTGAAATTATACTGGTCTTATGGTAATTATTGTTACAACTCTGAAAAAATATATTTGTAGGTGAACCTGGGGCTTTTAGGAAAATAAGTTTCTTACTACGTTACTGAATATTTTGTTGCCTAATTAATAAAAGTCGTGGAACAAAAGTTACTTGTTATAACGAGAATAATTACTCGTGGAAGTTTCCTTGGCTCTTTATGAGCACTGGCTGTAATGAGTGAGAAAGTTAGCGTTTTTCTTGCTGTACTTATAATTACTGTTGAATTCTGTTGGGCGCAGTGAAGCCACAACGCTTATACATTTGCCGATCATCCACCGTGGCTATGAATTAAAGATAATAAAAATTATTGTAGATGAAATGATCCTGTTATACCTACATAATAGCAAAACTTTTCGAAATTTGCAGGGAATGAAATTGAAAAACAATTGAAACTGCATTCTTTTGTGCGCACACTGTTACTGAAATTAATGAATAGTTTGCAAATACCCACATCTGGCCACTCTACAGTATACAGTACATACCATGAATAATGCAGTAAAGAGATATTATTTTCATATGCAATCTCGCCACGCTCCACGTAAAACACTGGTACTACATCCGGTTAAGACTGGAAGCCAACACAGCTTGGGAAAAGGCTAGGCAGATGATACAATCTCAAAAAACAGACATAATTTTGAAATATAAGGTGGTCCGTGATGTCAGTGCCAGCAACTCATTTAGGTGACCTCGGCGTCGCTACCCTCGAATATTGTAATGTCTGTAAGAGTAAGCAATTCATTCGCGACCGGAGCGCCACCGTGCTTCCTCTTTCGTTCCTCAAGTAAAATACATTTTCAGTTGTGTTCTCTTTTTAGTGCGGAACTAAGATTTATATTTTATTCAAAGGAGAGCTGTACGAGTTGAAACTTTGCCTGCGCCGGGCGGAGTGACAGACGGACACTTACAAAATATATAATTACTCATCGCGAAACAAAACTTTTGTGTGAGCGTACTCACATTATTATTTTATTTATTGTACAGGTGAATTCAGGTTAACGCAGTACATTTTTTCATAATATCAATGCATTTAAAAATATACCTATACAAAATTGTAATTTGCATGCTATTTGCATAATCTGACAATGAAATATTATCATTAGTACATACCTGTCTAAAGATAAGTTAATATATTTATAGCGCCTCGCACTTTATCAATAAAAAAATATATAATTATGCCTGGTATCGTAATCTCCGCTATCAGCTGAGTGAAACTCTTTGTGTCGGCTGGTCACCACGGCTTCACAACACATTTGACACGTGTACTTCAATCTTAAATAAAATGTTTAAATTAAAAAAAAAACTATATATTGCTTTATTTCCCCTTGCGAATTTAATAACTCCACCCTCCCCCCCCCCCCACCACTACCTCGCGGGTAAATACCGCGCAAGTAGCAATATAATAGTATCGTGGTGAGTTTCGCTCAGAAAATAGACAGTTGTATGAAACATTTTACTGTAAAGCTTGGAGGCATGTATTCCTGAAGGCAATCTTGACCCAACAGCAAAGGAATGTTTAAAATTATGAACAACTGACTGATTACCGCAGTTGCGTGTTTGAAACTGAATAAAAAGTAGCCTGTAATACAATAATTATATAGTGCCGTTTACTTTGCCGTTTATATTTTAATCCGTTTCACCAATTTTCTATCAAATTAGAAAAATAATTTACTACTATTTCAAGTATATACTCGTATAGGTACGCACAGTTGCTTCTGATGGTCTGGTCTGCAATTTATCGCAATTATAAAACGTTAAAAAATAGTTGTATTCCACTTTTGACAAGCATCAGCAGATTCATGTACTTCTTTCCTTGAGTCTCCTGTTTGTTATATTGAGTGCAATGCAAGTAAACATGGTGGCCCGAAGTTCGTGCATATTCAATTTTTATTTCGATTTGAGTACCTGCAGAATATAGTCATTTCAATATAAAATATGTCGTAGAATGTAAAATCGTAATTCCATAAGGAACATCAAATATTATTAGGTCTGCTCAGGCTTGCTGTGGCTCTTTCCTCAGAGCGCGTGTTCTTCTCTCACTTTGACTTGTAAAATTGTAATGTCCATCTTGCAAAATGAACGCTCTCATTTCAAAGCTTTTGTTGTTATATTATATTAATTTCCTCTTTTCGTTCGTTATAATGATGTTTACCTTTTCCGTGAAATTCTAAAACACATAATACCCATCTGATAAAAAATACTTATGTATGTTATGTTTGGGTTTTCTCGTCCGGTAAATCCCGAAACATTCAAGTAGGTAGGCATACACAGTTTATGTCAGCGTGTGTGGCACGTAGTCGGTACGTGTCATATTCGCCGCTGCACTGAAACGCCATTACGTAACCTTTCTTCGACTTTTATTGATATTCAATAAAACGCCGCCAAGCAGCACGTGTACCCATGTCCTAGATCATACTATCTTATCTTTTCAATGGGATTATGACGTCACAACTCAAATCCTTGTTACCTGAGCATAATTCTAAACCGTATGTGCATTAATTATTACACTATGGCAATATTTTCCTTAGTTTGTATGCGTACACGTAGTGTTCCCAAAAACTGACAGCAGCACGCATCACGCGATGCTTCCGTGTGGGTACGCGATTCTAATGTGATTGTTATTCCGATTGCTTTACATGATGGTCACTTTTATTCTCGAAGCTCGAGCTCCATAGAATCCTGCTTGGAATTTGAGAAATTAGTTTTTTTCCAGAAACCATAATTTTGAAAGTTAAAAAAGACTTTCTAAATGAACTTTCAAACTGAAAGTGTTAACTTCTTTAAAAAAAAAAAAAATTTGCATATAACATAGTACCTTAATGAACCTATCATTTATGATAACTTTTAGCGCATTTGTGATAGATTGTTGTCGTCACAGGTGTGCCCGCCCGTACATTCGTTACTGGTGAGACTGACAAGTAAGTATGTCCTAGTCCTAATGTGAATGTAAGTACGTAACAACATGGGACAGATAACCACAGGTGTGCTGATTAAAGACTTAGCACTTATCTTTATATTCAAATAAAATTGAAGGTCTTTATTGTAATATATTTCTTTATTTTTATCGTCACGAGACCAATCCAATTACGAGTAGGTGCACTTGATTATAATATCGATTTAGGTTTTAAATAATCTTATCGCTTGTTCTTAACACTTCAATTGCTGTTGACATTCTTTTATTTTTATGGACATGTGTTATCACAAATCGATGACATTGTATCGATTTATCGATCATCGCGACTTTACTCAATAGATGGCGCTATGGGTACCACATACACGTATGTATGTAGATATTTGAAAGAAGTACAACCAAACCCAAAATGAGCAGGACCTAGGACCTTTGTATCATGCTGTTCATCTAACAAGGTTTCTGAACAGCCCTTGGTTACGCGAGTTCAGTTGATTGATCAGCATTCCCATACCTATTTATTTATTACTCGTCATCTTATTCTGAATCTAAATAATTATTTGAGGGGTTTCTTTATGTCAAGGTCTCTGAAACCGGCAGTCGTAGGTACCGTTCGGTAATACATCCGGCATAAAATCAAGTGATTTAGAAAATAAAGTGTCATGTGTCATGATTGTCACGTGTTCACTTCATCCATCTCGTGCCCACAGGTGACGCATTACATCACCGTGTACACATATTTTGCGTCGTTGGAGACAAACCGATCGCTTAAACTGATTAGGTTTACGCATGCAAACATTATAAACAAACATTATTTTGGAAAAAAACAATATATACTATTATAATATGGTGTATTCCATTCAAATGCAGCAAAATGTCTATTACAAAAAATATATTTCATCATAAAGGTTTTCAGCATTAATTACTTCAAGATAGACTTTTACGGCGATAGGGATGGGACAACTTTCAGATTAGAAGCATAAAAAAACCATAGAAGCATTGCTACAAGGATGGGTAGCAACGCCTATTGCAAGCGCAGGGCGCGGCGCGGCGAGCGCGGGCCGCGTCACTCGCTCCATCACTGTCGCCGACCGGCGCAAAAACTCTAAGTGTCCGAGTGGCACACTTTCATAAATCTCACGCAGATGCCGTAGGTAACCGCTATAAATTCACTTAACGCCAAATAGACTATTGTTGAGGGCGCTGCAAGGTAGCGACGACAGCGAATCTTGTGAATGAACCCATGAAAGGAAACTCAAATGTTTTCAACAGTAGATACTGCCAGCTATTCTTGACATGTGACTCACTCAACGGAGTCGTTCTAGATCTCTCGAATTCATGATAAAGCCGAACATTATGTAATCTGAAGCGGATAAACCTGTCATCAGTAAGCAAATGTACTGAAGTGGACTTTGCACTCTTGGTACTTAAGTTTTATAAAATTAACTAGCGACCCGCCCTGGCTTCGCACGTGAATAAATTACTTACACTTAAAACCTTAACTTCGCTCATGAAACGTTGGTCCTAGACTATAAAATAAAAGCTTTTAAAAATAATAGCGCTATATTCAATAAAAACAAAAGGGGACTCTTTAAGATACATCGACCGTAGTGTCCATGGACAGCCGATTTCACCACCTTCAAACAAAAAAAAAGCCTACTATCACGGAGTCGGTACTGGCGCAAGCTGCGTATATTTTCTGGTGTTTACCATTAATTTTACCATTACATCATTTACCATTACACCCAATGCGATAAATGCGCCTTAATTAAACATAATTTAATTTTTTACCCGTAACTAATAATGAATAATGCATTCCTTGTGAATTCACTCAGAGATTATATCGTTATATCTCTTGCATAAGACAACCAATTCGAACAAATCAAAAAGTGATCTGCAGCTACTGAAACTTAAATATAACGTTACTTATTTGGAATGCTAATATATAAATAATGGGCTCTAATTCGACCAGATTTGTATTAACTTTTCAAACATAAAAAGTAGTCATAATGACGTAAGTATAACAGCTAGACATAATACCATTGCAGACTTTTATTGACCTTTTAAGGTGAACAATACTCCAGTACAAAAAGCGCATAAAAAACTATTTATTTAGTAGAACATTTATCAGTAATTCTCACTAATATTATGCATTTATTTCACATAATAAACCTTCCTCTTGAATCAATCTATCTGTTTAAGAAATCACTTTAAAATCCGTTGCGTAGTTTTAAAGATTTAAGCATACACAGGGACAGACAGCGAAACAGCGAGAAGCGACTTTGCTTTATACTCTGTCCTACGTAGTGATATGGTTTGTCAGAGCCCCGCTCGGGTATGATGACGCAAGCTTGTATTCCGATGTGGATTATTATAATCGTGTGATTAGAATTGTATAGAATTAAAACTAATTGATTTATTGTAGTTCACAATGCTGTTATCTGATAAAGTAAATGCTGTAGTTGTACAATAGTCCGACTAACCTAATGCCGGGACGCGATTCAGAACAAATGATGTTCTTGCTCTGAATTAATGAGTTGACCTCATGCTCGCCTTATGCTTGTAACATTTACCGTTCCCGAGTACGACGCACAGAATAAAAGATAACGATTGAAAGATTCCCTAGCTAGACATGTGTTTTTGATAGCATCCCCCCCCCCTCTCGGAGGGGAAAGAAGGGAGGTTTTTATCAAAAGTCATCCCCCATTGTGAGGCTGAGTTTTTTGGTTCGTTAAATACGGGAGTGGATGATTGATACCGCCGTGCCACTAGTTAACTTACAAGTCAAGAATTGCGGGGAAACGATAAAAGATGATCCTTTCCATGCCTTTCATGTTTTGATAAATATCTTTGAGTATTCAAAAAGTATTCAATAGTGCCAATAGAGACACCAAATACTCAATAATACTTTTGTGTAGTAAAACGTAACTAGCATTAGTACACCAATAGATGGCGTTGGGATGGCAATCAGGCGCAGGACCGACGCTTACGTGCCTCGGAGGCATGCGTATCTATCACCAACTTCCAGACCTCAGAGATATGTATCATATGGATATATCAGAGTATATGTGGATAGAGTAATGAAATATGTGAGTATTGATAGATATGATATAAAAACCTCACAATAGTTAAACTGCAATACGACTATTTTGCGGTCTCTATCTTACTTCCCTATCGTTTACAGGGTGTTACCCCTTGTGTGGATAAAAATAGCTTCAACAGAGATATATTCATCCCTTCATCCCCACATCCCACATACCTGTGTCAATCGCCCTATATCAACTTGTAACGAGCCTTACATATCACATATTTACAACACAAAAATGAACCTTATTGCCCAGGCTTAAGGATTACGAGAAATGCAAATCGTTCGTTGTAATTTAAGGTGCGGGATACACCTGCGTCCAACCATCCGTCACCAATAAACCGGTCACGACGCGTGCTCGCTATTCGCATAAAGACAGGTTAATAGTGTGTACTCGGCTTTATAATTGAATGCATCCAACTATAAATTTTGTCTTAGTTCCAGGTGTGCGCTTTAAATTCGGTATGTACATAAAAAATCATTATTATTATTTATATGTTTCTTTTTTTTTTCTCCGGTTATCCGGGGTACCTTGATGGCACGGGCCTAAGCCAAGTGTTCATCAATTGGGTTTAGGTTGCTAATGCGGTGGTGGGTGTGTGGTGGATATTCTCTGTCTCACATTGTAAAAACTTTCTGACTAATCGGCAGGTGTTTAGTATCACCGCCTTCTGCAATAATTGGTAGGTACTTGGGGACAGGTTAAGGGATGTGAGGGACTGATGTAGTTGTGTGGGTATTACTCCGGTTGTAGATAACACTATGGGTATTATGGTTACTTTTTGCAGATGCCAGAGGCGAGCTATTTCTTCTTTTAGTTCAGTATATTTTGATAATTTTTCTGCTATTGTGTTCTGTAAGTTATGTGTGTTTGGCACGGCGATGTCAATTAAGTATCCAGTCTTGTTAGTTTTGTCTATGAGTGTTATATCAGGCCTATTGAAATGGATTGTGCGGTCGGTAAGAATGGCGCGGTCAAAGTAAAGTTTGGTGGAGGAGTTTTCTAAAACTGTTTCGGCGTTGTATTTGTAGTAGGGCACTATGGAATCTATAAGTTTGTACTGGTAAGCTAATTTCTGATGTATTATATTGGCAACTTGGTCGTGTCTGTGCTTATAATCGGTCTGAGCAATTGATTTGCATGCGCCAGTTATATGCTGAATGGTTTCCGAAGCGCTGGCGCATTTTCTGCAGATGTCGTTAGTGAGATTCCTTATTATAAATTTTCTATAATTTCTGGTTTCTATCACCTGATCTTGTATAGCGATCATGAACCCTTCAGTCTCTGGGAAGAGTTCGCCTCGATTGAGCCATGCGTTCGACGCGTCTTTGTCGACATTATTCTGGCACAAATCTTTACGATGTCTACCGTGTAGAGACTTCTGGGTCCATTCTAAAAGTTTATTTTTGTCATCTGTGATTTTTTCATTTTTCTGCGTGTTCGTGTCACTTAAATTTAGGGGCGTGTAGTGTTGGTCGTTTTGTGTTATTAATTTGTGTAGTGAAGAAGATTCGGTTTTGCTGTAAAAGTATTGTCTGAGTGTAGCAATCTGTTTGTTGTGTAGATTTAGTATATCAATAAGTCCTCTGCCTCCCTCTTTTCTAGGTAATGTTAGTCGTTGCAGACAAGATCTTGGATGATGTTTCCGGAATTTTGTTAGGGTAGTGTTAATTTTTCGTTGAAGGTTTTTGAGGTCGGTTATAGTCCAGTTGATTATACCAAATGAATATGTAAGAATAGGTATGGCAAATGTGTTAATAGCTTTAATAGTATTTCTTGAATTTAGTTGTGTTCTTAAGATTGTGTTTAGGCGATGTTGAAATTGTTTTTGTAGTTTGTATTTTGTGTCTTTAAAGTGTATCTGGCGTGATTGTGCATATCCTAAGTATTTATAAGTATCTTGTTCATTGAGAGATTCTATTTGTGTTCCAGTCTCTAAGGTGTAATGGTGTTGGTAGTTCTGCCCAGCTTTTACGGAATTTATTTTACATTTATCAATGCCGAACTCCATCTTAATATCATTTGTGAATTGTTCAGTCAGGTTTGCTAAATGATGTAGTTGGTTTTCTGTTTCTGCGTAAAGTTTAATGTCGTCCATATACATGAGATGGCTTAGGATGTTATTTTGTACTAGGGGGTTGCTGTCATCGCTAGCTGTGTAATTTAAAGGAATTCCTAATGAGGTGGCATTTAATATATTAGATAGAGGGTTAAGAGCAAGGCAGAACCATAATGGGCTTAGTGCGTCTCCTTGAAAAATGCCTCGCTGTATTCTAATAGGGTCAGTGTGGAGTGTTTCATCTGTAGAGGTGAGTCTGAGTACAGTAGTCCATGTAGCCATCGTAGTTTTAAGGAATTGGATTAGAGTCGGGTGTATTTTATATATCTCTAGAACTTGTATTAGCCACGAGTGGGGAACAGAGTCGTAGGCTTTCTTATAGTCAATATACATGCTGAATAGATTAGACTTTGTTTTTTGAATCTTCTTTAGAACTACAGAATCTATAAGTAATTGTTCTTTACAACCCTGACTAGATCTTCTACATCCTTTTTGCTGTTCGGCTAAGATGTTATTGCCGACTATGTGTTGGTATATTAATTCTGATATACAAGATGTGATGATCTTATACAAGGTTTGCAAACATGTAATGGGTCTATATTGAGCGGGGTTGGAGAGATCATTTTTATCTTTTGGTATCATAAAAGTAATGCCTGACGTGATATAGGATGGTATTGTTTCTGGATTCTGTATAAACTTATTTATGTAGATGTGTAGGTACCCGTGGACCGCTGTAAATTTTTTATACCAGTAGCTATGTACGTTATCAGAACCGGGTGCTTTCCAGTTATGAAGTCGGCAGAGTACTTTCTGAAAAATTTGGGGAGTTATATGTTCGAAGGACATGTCCTCAATGTTAGTGTTGTTTTTTGTGATTTCTGTTTGTATCCACTCAGCCTGAGCGTTGTGTTCGACAGGGCGTTCCCAGATACTGGCCCAGAAGCTTTGCAGGCTGTCTGGGTCTAAGGTGTTCTGACCTTCACCGATTTGATGACTTTCGTGGGAATTTGTAGTTGCCTGCCTAATGTTGCGGTAAAAAAGTTTTTCGTTATGTGTAAATTGAAAGTTTTGTTGTTTTCTCTGAGTACATGCTTGATATCTTTTAAGGCGACCTGTCACTACTGCTAGCTTCTGTTTCAGTGTGTCTAATGTGTGTGTGGCCTGTGTGTTAAATTCTTCGTGTATGGTGTGAATTTTATACTGTTCAATTATTGAGTTTACATGTTTTATTACTTTTCTACTTCTATTGCCGTTAATGTACTGAGTCATCCTGCCTATTTTTGATCGTAAATTGTTTGATTTTCGTTCTAACCGCTTTTGCCACTTGGGTTTGTAGTGTTGTTTTGTAACTGGGTAAGCCTCTTTTGATTGCAGCGTTATTTTCGCACCGTTAACTTTAGCAGCAGTCCATGCCGCACAGTATATCACAGTCTGTAATGTGTGGAACTCTGTGTCTGAATTAACGTATTCTGGTAATGTTATTCTGTTTAAGTAATCGATAATTTTAGCAAGTGCCTGAGATGGTTTTTGTTTGGGAATATAGGTTCGATCTACGGGACTAAGTTCTTGATAAAATTGGAATGCTTCTTCGAACGTGTTGTCTATTATTTGGTTTCTTTCAGGATTTACTTGTAAGTTTGATATATTATTTATAGATTCATTATTATAGGCACTGAAACTAGCTGGTGTATTAGGAGGAGATTCTGCCGTATGGCTTAAATTTGTATTGTTTGCAGGTTGTGTATTATGGTTCTCGTTACAAAGAAAATTAACTGATGCCGTTTCTCTAATTCTATTAAATGAGCTATGGTTGTTTTGTCTTAGTTCTTCTGCTACTTCACGTTTAATTTCATTTAATCTATCGCTTTTGATGTACTTATTGTTTATGATGGCTCTCCTCTGATCAGCTATTCGCTGTTCACTGAGGTGAGCTAGTGTTGGGCACCTACTTATAAAATCCAAATACATGGGTCTACGATGTGCTGTTTCATTACAACCTAACTCTGTAACTCTATAGTACGACCTCATAACCTCTTCATTCTGTTCCCTGGTCCATCTCATGCGGGCCTGGGGTTGATTTTGTCTGCAAGTTATTTCATAGGTGGTGGGTTGTGTTTGAGTTGTTTGTACTGGTGTTAATTCTGAATGTGACTGATCAATACTGGCTTGAGTGTGTTGAGTTTGATTTGGCTGTAACTGTTTAAGTTCTTGTTCTACTTCTTTGTATATCTGATCTATTGATATTTGTGGTAAGAGTTTGGCACGAAGTATAGCTCTGCGTTGGTCCCCAACTCTTTGACGGCTAACTTGCATATGTGGGAACTTTTCTATAAATTTCAGGTGGAGTGGTTCTAGGTAAGTTCTTGTGTCTGTACCTAATGAAGTTAGGAGCAAATAAGTACGCAGAATGAATTCATTCATTTCAGGGGTCCATTTTCTGCGCATAATTGATCCGCTCGTAGTGGGTGCTAGATCAGTGTCAAGGTTGACATCCTGCACAACACTAGCGAGCGTGCTGGTGGACAAGGTTGACGTTCTTCTTGTCATGTAAGAGGGGCGAGTAGAAGGGATGGAAGAAAATAAAGAAATAGTGTCATCGCCCGTGGAATCGGCTGTAGCATCTACGCCGTGAGCCCGCCTGTTCAACTCACTGCGACCGGCTGTAGTTTTATTTTCGGTGAGAGCCCGCCTGCTCAACGCCTCACCGCCGATGGTTCGCATGCTGTGGCACCCAGCATCGGCTCCAGATGCGCCCCGGCGCTCCCCGGGAAGCGACCGTAAATTATACCTTCTTTCATTGCTCATCTCCATAAAGGGTTACCTTTTCCTTGTTAGCCGCGTAAGTTTTTTGTGTATTTGCACAGTACGCGTGTCCGCCCCCCACGTGGCTTGGTGTTCAGCACGGACGTAAGGTAGGGATTTAGGGGGCTTATTATTATTATTATTAATTCATGTAATTACGATTCATGTTGTAGTGTGTACGAGTAAGAAATATGATTTCGTAGAAATTATTGTGTAATATTATAGATTTAAATCAGATTGTTTGATGTACGTAGTCAAGAGCTTGTCAGTTAGATACAATCTGTTAGTAGATATCGTATTGTAGTAGTGACTGCCACTATCCAACCACCACGAGATGTTTCGTAACAGTTACTATGGAGTTAGTCTGTAGCGATGTTGTGTCATGATCATTATAATTCCTAGTTGCTGTTACAATACATTACAGTTCGGAATACTGATGTGCTGAAGGCAGGAAATGTGTTCCAGTTCTTACTAACGAGCTGATTTGAAAGCTAAATTGTTTGTAGACATTCATCATTGCAGTCACCTACTTTGATGTTAATGGAACATTGCTTTCTATAACTGTACAGAATCTTATCTTTAAAAACTTATATCTTATAGAGGAATCTTAGTTCATTAAAAACATATTTTATTTTGAATTTCTAAAGAGATATGAAATAAATATTTTAGACCAGGGGTCAAAGGTAAATGTTAGAAACCAAACACGACATGACGTCACCTTGTGAGAGCTGCATGAAAATAACGGAAGTCGTTGATATTGTTGAATGATAACAATATAGATAAATGTTATTGCAAAGTTAGAATTGCTATAATTGCACCACTATAGTTGCACCAGCAATAAAACTTTGTGTGTTAAATAATTCTGCCTGACGCATAATTATTAAGTGAAAATGAAGCATCCAATCGATTCACAATTAAGTCGAAACTTACTGCATAATATATGAGAAATGATTATGGATTTGATACCGTATCAATGGTGTTTTTTTTTATGGGAATGCTGTAATTAAAGTAAAATATGAAAGAGTTGACATCTAAATCTCATCTGCTCAGCAAAGACAAGTGCGTGCCATTAAAAACAATTATGCGTTCGTTGGCAGCGTTGGGCCATAAAATGCTCGGCGGCGGCAGGGGCGGCGTGCGGCCAAACTGTTATGGCTTTCTTTTAAGCACTACGGCGGGGGGCCAGTAGACCGGCGAGTTGGCACGCGGCCTTGTATCGACACGATATATGGATTGAGACATGCGTACCGCCTTCTACTCCATACATTGTGCACACACCGTTGCCTATTTGAGATATTACCATCGCTACAGTTTATACTTTACTTATAGATTTTTTGCGCTCTGTGCACGAGAAAAAGCAAGTGAGATGTATATTAGCAGCCGAGATATAGGTACCTCACGTATCTTACTCAAATAAAGTTACTATATGCAGTTCAAAGTTTTCCAAAAAACATTGTATTCAAACGCTCTGAGAAGCCACCATCCCTTTAAGACGTGAAACCAGCTTGTATGCCATAAACCGCGGCACATCCAGCGAAACTCCTTCCAGAGCAACATTACCAATAACAGCAAGTAATCACAAAGTTCGTCGGCAGTTCGGCATACAGCGCCGCGTACGTCCCGCAGTAGTCGGCCGGTCTGTCGGCGAACTGCGCAATACGCTGCGTCCACCCGCGCGAACACTAACTTACTAATAACATACGTATTCTGGCAACTGCAGCTCCATGTTCTCGATTGAGGCAGCTCTCATGTTGAGAGCAATAGTTTATTTGCTAAGTAGTGTAACCAGTTTTAGTGAAATGCCAACCGATAATGTTGAAATACCGCTCCAACGGTCTCGTGTGTACATTACGAAGGCAGGTACAAGTTTATTAGGTTAACAGCATGTAACTACGCATAATTTATAAGCCGCTGTAGGCGGCGTGGCTATTAGTTTACCAAAGTTGCTGTACATAGTGCATATTTCTAAAGGGAAAAGTGAATGCATAACTTTAATATTCATGTTCCGCAATTCTCACTGAACTATTGAGTTAGTAGGAGTTCGAAACTAGTTTGACAAAACTAAATGAATATACCAAAACCTCATCACGATGGAATAATATTTTAACAGTCGAGTCTCTTAGATATTATTTAATTTGTTATCAATATAGAACTATGGCTTATGACAAGACAAGCTAACATGGTTAGTTCGATAACAAAGTGTATAGTCAGTGATAGTGTTGCCACAATATGCAGGCCCTCGCCGAGGGCGGGCGCCGCGCAGCCGACCAACTCCGCACTAATAACAGAGTAATGAGAACACGCAGCGTTATTGCACTAACGCAACTTCTCCCGCTTACTGTGGGGCCATAAGATGGAAGACGCAGCGGGCTGATACCTTCCAAATATATCAACATAAAAGTCAATCAAACCAATATGCTGGTCGTTCAACCTTTTTATCTCCACAGTTAAAGCTGCTGTATAATAAAAAAATTAAGTTATGGGTATTTCTTTCGTTAGGCTTAATTACTAGAAAAAAAACGTGTTAAACTGTACTATGGAGAGTATTTCTAAGAATATCTGAGTGACTTCTAAGGGTTTGCTGGAGACATCTCTAAAGAATACCTTTCATGCCCCAGCTGACAGATGCACCTACAGGATTTATGACGTGCGTACCCGTGGGTTGTGATACCTATCGTTATTGAGCTCAATATTGAGTATTAATTAACACAGGTTTATAGTACTGATTAATTAATATAAATAAAAGATAAAATATTGGATAAAATTTAACCTGACTGCACTCGCTTGTCATGGGATAGTACCTAATAATATAATATAATTTGTTTACCTACGTTCCACCATCGCTGTCGCCTGAGCTGCGCACCACTCGGCAAGTTGTAGGGCTCAGCTAGATGTAATGTGCAGTAATTAAATGTTTTATCCGTTACGTGGCGTCCTGCACTGAAGCCGTAGCTTACACGGGGGCGGCTCCACGCACTCACTCCTAAGGTGATTTACTACCAGATATTGGCGCCGTCTCCCTGCCTGTTACAGGCAGTATGTATGTATCGCTTCCTGCTACAGTAGGCAGGCTTCCAAATTCTTGGCTTGAAGTAGCGGCTATAGCTATACAAGTAAGTGATAGCCTATCTGACCGTAATGACTTTTAGATGAGTCTGAAAATGTCTGAAATTCTTTCCGAGGACATAATGATAAGTATTTTCATAATCAGTTTTGTGCTTAGCGCTCTGAAGAATTCATAGGCACTGATATGGCCAGAATATATTATATATATCGTTAGGAATTTTGTGGGCTGATACTATATTAATATTTATGGAAATATATATACGAGTATTATAAAGATAAATATATACCTCTTAGTTGATCATTTTCAATAACATTTATTTGTACATTTAAAAAATACTAATGTAAAAACTTGATACGTTTTTAATCTAAAATAATAATGACATTGATTTAAATCTATAACATCAATAATCACAAGAAAGACACGCGGAAACAGACACAAAAACGATAGGTATCCAAATGTCGTACGTAGAGTTACAAATCTTAGTAGTTTCTATATTAGTTACAGTTTGTCTTGGGCTCCTTATTATTACTGGGTCCTGAGTTCCGCGTTTATTCCGTGGCGCGCAATACCGGCGCGCGGCGTGTACTTAGCAGAGCCGGGGCAAGTTGCGCCAGAGTGCATTCTTACGAGCCGCCGACGTCACGGTGAGCAGGACAGTGTCGACAAATGAAACCGTCTGGACGACGATCTGTTTGGAGTTCATTACTCGGGATCTTCACTGAATGGTACGAAACTAATTAATTGGGTGCAATGAATTGATGTTCTGCCTCTATATATGTGTTGTGTAAGATCTTAAATTTATTATCTATAAGAAAAAAAACATTTATTAACATTTCTTATATTTCTATTACTTTTTTGCGCCCTTTAAACGCTCAACCTAATAAATATTTTATAAACTCGGAGGAGCCCGCATCTAAACAGTAACTAGAGTCATCTCCTCTTATCTCAAGTTATAAATCTATGGAGCTCTGTTATCGGGCCCGCCGTGTCACAGTGACGTCACAGCCACTTCCGGTCTTGTACCACACTTAAGCTTCCTCGACGGCTAGTTTTTATATCTGATTTGAGGGAAGATATACATATATGGTAGTTTAGTGGTTAAAAGAGAGTTTATGCAGATTTTGAGCACTTTGGCACTGCTGGCACTCTTTGTGATACTAACTTATACTATCGTAAAATTCTAGAATATATGTATAAAATACATACAAATAAATAACTACATATTATAAAAAAACAGCAATTCTTTATCGAAGTACAATAATCGTGTTGAATGTCACAACAAAGCCACTTGGCAATATTGTTCTGAAGCAGACATGTTCCACCTGCCGTTCAAATCCCACAAAACATGAAAGGTAAAAATCAATAGACGGCCACATTCCGTGCCGTGACGGCTGTCAAACGTATGGGTCTCGGGAGCATTGCCGACCGGTCGGCGAGCGGTCGGCCGCGCTCGCTTCTTGAACCAACGAGGGGCGTGTGATTGCCCCACTGAAAGAGTTGCTCACGATCAAGTATTGATGTAACTAACTATAGAGTTACCAATAGCAACTTGTTACTACGATTAATGCGAACAGTACATAAAAAGTCATTCATTATTGTTGTTTGTCCAAACTTCTTTCGATGCTATCACCAATCTGACACACATGGTAAAACTTATAACTAGTTAGTTTTTCAAAAACATTTTATCAAAATACCATTGCATAATTACATCAGATTAAAATTGGTAAGTGTTTGTACGGCCATCGCGTTCTACATTCGCTTATGCATACTCTAACTCGGTGAGGATAACGTACATAAAAGCTCCCCAAGGGTCGAAGATAGATCCCTACCTGGCCCTTACAACCCGACAGATAAGATTTCTGCTTATCTGTAGGGCTGCTTGTAAAAGCTGAGTCTTTTTAGAGTAGCACGGATTAGCCCAAAGTTATACATAAGGTTCGCGTAATATTTAGAAGATGAAAGGATAACCGCTGAAGTTTTGACGTAATTCCAAGATTCGTAAACTTAACTAGTTTTGGAATTCTCTTGTAAGAAAAAAGGGATAATCTTGTTATCTTAGAGTGTGCCGAGTTCGGTGCCTGTGTTTTTATTTTATTTTTAAATTGCATCTTCTGGGCGACTACCGAAGTCAGAATTTATGTCCGTTTGATAGCAGTGTGGAAATAACAAACATTCAAATTATGTTTTGCTAATAGGTAAAAGTACACCCTTTCGAAACAAAACACGTGATGTCATATAACAAGATTGTTGCCGTATTCTATTAAAACTCAGCCGAATATTTTTCACACTGTCTCGAATTTCGTTCCTGTTAATTTTGTATAGCATTTTACCCGTACATTGTCCTCCAATAGGAACCTTGGTTTCTTATTTATAAGGTTCATTCCATGTGAGCACGTTCGGCGAAGTACAGTCAGTAACAAAGCGTTGACAAACGAGCGGCGCGCTCATATCGTTAGCTCGTAATGGCTGTTGGCAAGGAGACAAGAGAAATGTGTACCGTTATGAGAATTACACTGGCGAGCCTGTACAGATACCAGCTAATCGATACAAGGAGCTGATGGCGCGGAGATTACTGCGGCTGCCAACAGGCGGGCCAACGTTTGCCTAGGCTTAGACACGATGGAACAAACGTTGGCGATCCTCTCACTACCATGGAAGGTGATTTAATGAGTGTCCAACGTATTACAAACATCAGTGTATCATTCATTCATGCATCAGTGTATCACGTGTTTTAGATATAGTGTTATTAAAAAACTAACATGGCGTCCTAGAGTCATCTTAGTATACATGTCATAATACAGCTGCAGTTATTTTCATTGCAAACTGAGTTTTCAAAGAAAAATAATCTTGACTTACTCATAAACAAATGATAAAGTTGTCACAAGCAATTTGAAGTTAGCAGAGACAGACTAGATAGCTTGTCATTATTCGCAACCGCTCAGGTAGAATGGGAGATAAAGCGCATCATCTCATGAATTACGTTGATAACAAACGTTTATTAAAACAATTATGATAGAAGATAACCTCACAATTATTCAAAGCATCCTTAATTATATACGAAAGAAAAGAGGTGCCTAGGACCTGATAAATGTAGGCAAGATTGCGTCTTCAAGTCAATGTACATGAATAAGCGTATAGAAATAATAATGCAGCTTTTTTTCTCTTCACATTGAAACAAGCCAGTGTAGTGTCACAATGGTGGCAACACAAGCGACTGAATCAGTGTAGCCAGCAACAAAAATAAGGCTCCGTAATGAAGTTAGACTGGTAATGTGAGGCAAGGGCGACCATTCAGCCGGCGTAATGAGCGAACGTTTAGCCGTACTTACATGCCACGCCGTCGTGTTTACAGAAGTATTATGTAAACAGAGTAGAGGTGTGCCACGTGTTGGGGGAATATTTTTCACTGACCTTCAGTTAGCAATATTACTCCAACACAGTTTTTATTAATAAAATCCGAGAAATATTATGCAAAGTTTGAATTTGTGCATCTATTTAGACACATTCAGCACGTTAACAAATAAAATATTTTTTGTATTCCATGAAATGTGTGATGAGTGTAGGTCAATTAAATAAATCTATTTCGCTTTATTTTCACTAACTTTTAAATAAAATGAGCTGTGAAATTGTAGGAGTGGGTTATAACTTTGATAGAGCTGGACTCGTCAACTTAGTAAGTATGCTGAGTATATTGTATTAGCCTCTACATTTTATTACCACTTCTGTGATGTACCTTCGTAGTGCACAAACTCAATGAGACGGGGCACTGAATGGTACAACATTCAGTCTATGCTTTAGCGCGCTTTTGGTTTGAATAAAGAATGTTTAAAACTGTGTACATTGAGGCGAATGAGTTTTCTGTTTTGTACAAAATGTTCGACATTCGTCGTTTTCTTTGTATTCAATAATTCTGTAGTAATATTTATTTATTTATCCTTCAACAAATTTACATTTGTGTCGAACAGAAATATTAAATGAAACATCAGTGGAAACTGACTGTAGATTTTTTTAAATATTTTTATATGAATGCGTTATTGAATGAAGTAACTTATTCTTCAAATCCAACAAGAGACTGATATAAAATGAGGTTATATTTATATATGTATATAAACACCGAAAAAGTTACTGAATTAGAAAAAAAATATGCTCGCGTAAAATATTCACTAGAGCTAAAACTTGTTAAAACTCAAATGCCAAATCGCGCCAAACGGAATATCTAAAACGTTAAATAAAACTCACGTTAACAAAATCAGTACTTAAAAAAATACAATTTCCCGCAAACGTTTAAAACATGGCAGTTAAAATGAAAACGCAACATCCCATCAAAAGATTTAATTTCCATGGCTGTCTGTGCAAATCATACGGCGGGGAAATATAATATCGAAAGTGATCACTTGATACAGACAACCATCAATTCAGTTCTGATTTATCGAAAATAAGCAAAATCATTTGTGAAGCGAACTTTTAATTAAGTTTTTATTTCAAGTGGGCCTTTCGCTAGAATTGAGTGTTTTATTTGCTTTTCTACGATCAAAGAGGCGCTCATGAGCCCAGTTTGTGCTTTTCGGGTAATATTTATCCACTGCTCTGATAATTCGACTGGCCATAGTGGTGATAGTATGATCGGTTGGTTATTGAGAATTGCTTTTGCATCTATAAAGTGCACGATTATTTATTTATGTCTATTTTCCTGAACCTTTCCAACAATTGTTTTGCTGTCGATGCTTCTCTCATAACAAATATATTAGTTATGTATACACAGTATCACTTGATGAACGGCCTAGCTCTGACCTATTCATCTGAGGAAACCAATATAGCCACAAGGCTAAGCCTATTGATTTTATGCGCTATGCCAATATCATATGCAGACACCATCATACATACATATACCTCTCTCACACGTGCGCAGTTAACTCTCTTCGAGTAGTACAAACATGCTAAACATAATAGTGAGCAACAATCGAAGGAAATAAGCTTACGGATTAGACGGAACTACATTCCTTATTCTTGTAGTACTTATTTCTGATAAAAGTGGATGAGATTAAAAATGGTACAGCAGTGGCTTACACCAGTTATATAACGAATGTCTTTCGAAATTTCCATCTACAACTTAAAATGATTTAAATACTCAACTGACTGACTGTTCTTAAATGCAGTGGTGATTTGATGCTGACAATTCCTTAGGCTAAGATTCTTTTTGTATTTGTCTTTTATATACTAACAAGTAACATAGTAATTAAGTTACTTCAGTTAATGAAATTAATTTTTATTTATTTACCATATTTTTGCATTTTTAAATATTTTCTATATATACATATAGGTATATAAAAAAAAAACATTTAAAAATATAAAAATAGTGTCCCACCGGTATTGGGATCATGGTCCAAGCTACCGGCGGTCAGGGCTCCACAGAGAGAAACCTCCTGACGATGCGTGCCGTGTCTAGAAGTACAGCTTTCTGCATCAGACGCTTGATCCAACTGTCTAAAGAGAGCCTCTTGAGGTGTGAGTCGAGGCTCTTGGCTATTAAGCCATTTGCAGAAACGACTATCGGCACAATGATTGCAGAATCCACATGCCAAATGTTAACAACCTCGTGAGCTAAATCAAGATATTTAAGTTCTTTTTCTTTTTCAGCTTTCACGAGGTTCTCATCATGTGGCACGGTGATGTCAACAATCATTGCGCGGCGCTCTAATCGATCTATCACCACTATATCAGGCTTGTTAGCTATAACAGTCCAATCAGTGATGATAGACCGATCCCAGTACAATGTGATACGACCACTTTCGAGAACTGGGTCGGGCACATACCTGTAATATGGTACCTCCGATTCCACAAGATTATATTTCAAAGCAAGTTGCTGGTGTATTATCCTGGCCACTAGATTATGTCTGTGCAAGAACTCATTTAATTTTTATTATTATTATATTATTAAATATATACAAACAATACTCAAAATAAAAAAAAATCAGGCAATAACAACTCTAATTTAACAAACATCTAAGTGGACAACCTCAAGGGGTAATTCAGGTGGCAGTGAGGAAAAACTTTACTTGTGTAATGTATACCTTTCGCATTTCGTAATGAGTGAGTAGACAGCAGACAGGCCCCTCGGCGGCACGCGTGCTGCGCTACACAACACATGTCAGAGCGAACCCGGCGTGCGTTGTGTCAATTGTGTGACGCCTTGCTGCGCTCCGGGGACCAAGCGCCCGCTCCACTGACATACTCGCCTACACTCTCTCCTTGCCTCGAGTGCTTCACAAGTACTCCACACAGACGAACACATTCTCTATTACAAACATACAAAGTCTACGTTACGAAAAGGGAAACGTAACACCCAAACTCATCTACTCAACCTTGCACGCAATCTCTCAACCTTATGCTCATAGCGATAGGACCACATTTTGCATTTCAAGGTAGTAAGGAGCTAGATTGTACCGAGATATCATCCGACCCAGTTTAAAACGTAAGCGACCCGAATTATACTGGTGTAAGTCGAGGACCCTTTGACACAAACGTGTATAAAATAAAATATAAACAGTCGGTACGTTTGATGACATTATTTATCTTGTAGCAGGGAGAGGGAGGCTGCTAACCAAATGAACGGGGATATTAATTCTCGCTAAGACCGCAAAGTAGTGTGATTCTGCTTCCAGTTACTCTTGGGGCCCGTATTCCTTTGTGCCTTTGAGTGTTTCAGAGCCGCAGCAATAGCTCGTTAGAGTATTCCACAGAAGTCCTTGGTTCTGCGCCGGCTCGATACACTGCACAGCTTCTTAATGTAATGGAACGGTTTAACGCGACGCTACTGAGACAAGCAAGCTGAAACACTGTTACTATGCAGGTATGTTGCATTGTTCGTGGTTTGGGTGAAACCTTCTATGAAATAATAATGATTGGCTCTAATACTTATCCGAGCGTAATATTTCCCCATTCCACTAATAATTTATTCTGTAAATATTTCAACCGCAACCTTCACAGGCTCTTTCTTCAAAGAACAAATGGCAGTATTAATTGATAACTTGCGAATATTTGATAAATTGTAATAATTTCGAGACCGCGGGTCTTTTGTTTCTACCTTAACGTTACAGTCTAATGCAAATATTTGAATAGCTGAAATCATTTCGGATTTGAGAATTTCGCAATTCATTTAATGAAAGCTGTAATGTCACGGAACAACATCTCCATTTTGCACAAGCAATATATATATTTATATAGCCATTATATAAATACATATATATGTATATATACATATATAGAATATGAAAAAAAAACTCAAAGTTATTAGGAAATACATTAAATATACCTACCAAAATATTAAAATCATGACTCAGTATTATTTGAACACGGTATTTGACGCACACAGCTGAAAACTTTCCCGTAGACAGAATCCCTCGCCACAGAACTGAACCAGTTCTAAACTTTAAGCTTTGCGAGAGTACACACTTAACTATTCATTTATAAGCGGAGCAATGAAAAACCATGGCTTCGCTGTGATCCGCCATGAATATCATTCGCGGCGAGCCGGCGCGCTTTTTATCGCTTCAGTGGTTCGCGCGTGCGACCCTCACTTCGAATTATTTCACGTGCAGCTGTTTCACTACACCTTCCTTCTGGTGGCACTGGCCAATTGTTACGGCAACACTCATTAGAACCTCTTTCAGAATGTTCACTATTTAAACAGACATTTCCAGATCAGTCTGATTTATAACTAAAGTTTGGACTTTTTAGGTATTTCAATTTCCTCTGCATCTGAGTTCTGCGTTATGAAAGGATTTATGAAGGTAACGCCAAGTTATCTCAGCGATCACAGAGCTATACAGCCAACTAAATCCATTAATCTCGGGGGACATTGCGAAACTGATATTAAGTTCAGAATTCATTTCCTAGCACTAATTTTTCTTCTGAAGACAGCGGCGCCTCATTTTTAATGTAATATAGTGCGACGGGTCAAGTTCAAACTAATTAAAACTGTACTCAGAGAATGCATTAACCTCCTCTCTGGTGAGAGGCGGGGGAATAGCGGATCTCGAAATATTCATGGCGAGGAGTAATCTGGGAGATAATGAGGCAAGTGGGCCGTTGAGGCGAGCCAATTAAAATGATTGCGGGCGCGCCAAGTTCGCAGCCAGCGGCCTACTGTGGTGGGCGATACAAGTAGCTACACTCAGGTATTTTGCTCAGCGTTAACGCAGCGTGATGGGTTTTTGAGGAATTTTTGTTTTGTTGCGATGGCCTTGTGGAATGAAGGTACTAATAGAACAAAATAAGAGTTCGTTTGGAATTATTATCGTTCTTATTTGTTACGGATATTCTACCAATAAAATAATACACTACAATCCGTTTATTTTTTTAATATTCCTTCATACTTTTGAACGAACCCTGTTTCCAATATTGTAACATTTTTCAATCAACACTTTTAGGCAACAATATGCGGCGAACGCAACAAGACTAAATAAAAGTGTTGTAGGACGCGTTGCAATAACACGACGCATGAACGGACAAAGCAAATTGTTCGCTTTGTAACATTCCGATGGCGTGTTTGTGCAGGCGTCGCCGGCGGTCGCGCTTGTATCGCGCGTTTACGCCTAAAAGCGTGGCTACGCACTGGGCGGCTAAAACGCGAGGGGTAAGAAGCCTTATACCTACTTGGTATCCAATCACTACAATTATGATAGAACGTCAAAAAAATCTTATCAAGTTCTAATCAACAAAATTGTAGGTGTAACCTAACAGCAGACTTACGTATAGTAGTATAAGTTTGCATTATTTTGAAGAAACCTAAACCAATACATAAATAAGAATTCTAGCAGAAACACTTAGGTATGTTTATTTAGCGTCCATCTTAACGTGAACAAAAAATGCAGTTTTATTTATATTTTCCTGTGCAACGACACATTTGCAATGTATATTCAATTGAAACTAATAAACAAATCGGTAGTATGATAGCGCCGCAGCGTGTAGTCGCGCGAGTGCACACGCTGAGTGCCGCGGTGTTATTGCGGTAACAAGCGCGCAATCAGTGCGCCGCTGTTTGTCAAAACAAGCGATTTTTTTAGCGCGGTGCCTCGGTGTGTGCGCGCCTTTGTCATAGCATGCTGGTCACGCACTGTGCTGACGGACAAAGTGGATATGCCCTTCAAATGTTAGTGCTAATAAACGCTTGACAAAAATGTAAGTACGATAAAATATTGCATATTTTGTACCAAAGGTACCTACAAAATATTTTATTTTTAGTTTTGTTAAGTAAAACTTGGCGCGGTCGGTCCGTGGATGGGCGATCATCTAGTCATGACGAGTTCCTCCATGTTTTGGAATGCACTTTGGTGGGTTCCGGTTGTCATTTGTACATCTTTGGCAGTCGTTGTAGGTAGTCAGAAGCTAGAAAGTCTAGCAACCAGTCTTACTAAAGGGTATCGGGTTACATGCTTACTTGTAACCGATGAGACTGGAAGCCGATGCCAACATAGCTTGGAAAAAGACTGGGCATATGATAACGAGTTTTTAATCCCTTTTAATCGGTAAGCACCTCTAAGTTGAATAATATTTCCCCTTCCTGCACAATCTCGTTTCCCGGTCTGCACGTCTTGTTAAATCATATTACAATAACATTATAATACTCATCGTCGTTCATAAATTCAGAAGTCAAGTGTTCCCAAAAACATCAATCACCCAACCCTTCGATGTGAGCCCCCGGCCGGACCGCGGGCCGCGAGCCTCCGGGCCGGCCGTACAGTGCCCACGCACTCACTTCAAAATGGGCCGCGCACCATTTTGTGGGCCATGTGTTAACTGCGTCCGTACAAGCACAGGTGTACACACCTACTGTATGTATATTATAGGTAAATAACTGAGCTGAGTTGTTAAAACAACGACAGGGAATCTAGTTTCAATAATTTGAACAGTTCAATAAATTTATTAACGACAGTAGGTATAACGTTTAGAGAATTACAAACACATGTAGCCCTAACAGCAGTTTAAAATAAATGGGACACATTCCCTTACCTCAGCGGTATGGTGAGGCCGACCGACGTCGTGATCCCTCTGTTGTACAAGTAATTTTCAACGGCAATGTTATGGCCCATTATTGTGTTCCTATATCGATAATAACTATGTCCCTACCTACCTACCTACCTACCTACCTACCTACTTACCTCCTACGACGATCAGGAGCTTGTTTGACTCTTCCGTAATTTGCCGTGTTTACGGCGACAGAAATTGATGCCAAACTTGTTAACATTTTCTTAAGCAAACAATTGCCTCAGAGCTAACGAGAACACTATTTATGTAACCGCGGCTTCTTTCAGAAATAAATCACCGAAACATTTTTATTTAGCTCCTAACTGGTAATTGAAAATACGTAGTAACTAACTAATGACTAATTAATGTGCCAGCGTAACACTGCACACTCAGTAATTCACAGCAAACAAAATAAATTCGGCAATTTGACAATAATCGGTGACAACGCTGTACCGGATCGCTCGGCCATTGTGTATTTGTTTAGACAATATTTGCTCGTGACAACAGCACAAAGGCACAAATCGAGGGCATCGCACAAAGGGAACAGCGCTGAACAGGGGAACTTTTAAAGTCTCCAATGTGCCGTGTGATATTTCTAGTCTAGCTTCACACTGTCGGCTCGCTTTTAATCCCGCTAATTGAATTTGTACGGCTTAGCAGACCGATTAGATCGCATTTGTAGGGTTGAACAAGCTAAGCGATGTGCTCGAATGGACTCTTTGAATTATTATTAGTGACGTGGCATGATGAGGGTTGTTCCATGCAAATTAGCGAGTGTTATTGAAACTATCGGCGCCGGAGCCCGACCGCAAAATTGAAAGATTGATCTTGAGCGCCGCGCCTGCTCAGCCGCTCGGAAACCTGCTTAGCTGTGCGCTCTCTCCTACGGCGCGGAGCATGCTTCGAAGGGCACACATCGCATGGCATCTGTTTTGGGATATGGCCTAGCATGTTTCCACTTGGATAACTTTGTGTTTTTATTAGAGTGATCTACTTAATTGGATGAATTTAATCAAAGGCATTTGTTATTGAATTCGTATTTAATTACTTTATTGAGATTCACAATAGGTTAGGCACATTATACACATGACTGGTTTTGCAAAGTTTGGGCATGCCACAAGCAATTATGTAACTAAGTGATACCTACTGTAGTTAGGCATACGATCACGTTTCAACACTTGGTGCCTATAAAATAAAGCAGTTATCAGTGGCATGTTACGGAACAACAAACAGCGCGTTTGTTTGCCGCAGCCAGTGCTGCCAGTGCTGCCAGTATAGTGTAACCCGCATTGTTCTCGCAAAACGTTTCCTGTGCCGCAAAATGTTTCCACATTACACAAACGGATTAGGTTCACGTGATACCTCCACTACACCGCCGTAATATGCATAGCTGACATTAAGGTGTAGTGGAGGCTCTCTGCGCTCTACTTTACCTCCAGAAGGACTACTTTTTAAAATCTGCAGTTACGGTCATTTCTACTGTATCGAGCATTTTTACTGCCGTCCAGCGTGTCTTTTCTAAAAAAAGCAAATAAACTTAGCACATTATGAATAACCATTACTTCTGTCTCATAGGCAATGATTACCCAGATACGTTTTGAAATTATTTTCTGTCACAAACTGGATGTCTGCTGTATGGATATGGAGCGCGATGCCCTTTGACTGAAATAATAAGAACACTAAGCAACTTATTCAGGTTGAATCTTCTGTAAATGAAACTCGAACACGCACCTGTGTGCCGACATAGCGCACGGATGCAGCGCCCCGCCAGCCAGTATCGGTTCGCCTCATTACGGAATATTCAGACGCGCCACGAATCTTAGCGATCAGCCTTCGCGTGCACTTGCACTTGATTGGGTGTTCGATATCCATGCGTTGTATGCCAATGGTGCCAGGTCGGGCTTTTGTTGATGAACTTATCTCTACAATTTAAAATCTTCTAGGTACCTGGTGAAAACTTTCTATGTACGAGTATAAAGAAGACAGTACTAAATGTGGTTTTTGTTTATCTTTATCTCAAGTCACAACTTGTAATGCGCGTTCTTACAGAGAAAAAGCTTCTCACAGCCATCTGTCAGAAAGTGTTTAAACAATTATATCGAAATTGAGGTGTTTGTTGCCTTTCAGGCGAAATATTAATTAGAAATTCCCATAGTTTTTATTAACATCTTGCCCTGGAGACAGAACACAGCAACCGATGATAGGTATACTATACAGCGTGCTAATCGTGCGCGTTCAGTGTAGGCCAGGGCTGATGCGCACTGATGATGATGAACAAATGTTGGATGTTGGAGGAGAGTGCTACTTCAACTCTGTCGATACCTACATAAAAATAGCTTAAAGGTGCTCGATTGACATTGTGCTATTTTTATTAAGTTAACCATCAATAGGACCACTAATACTTTTTGAGTGCCTACGGCAACTACTTTATATAAATTGTTCTCTCTCAATCTTATTTCCCAAACTATGTTTTAATCCTCGTAATTTTTATTTGTTCAATCACTACACATAATTTTTCTTCGATCAACGCATAAATTTCGTACTGGCGAAGCACTCCTAACATCCAGCGCAGACTTCATAATTCAATAGAAGTCCAAATCCGTCGTGCTTTACAAGCGTCCACAAAACGTGTACCAAACATTACTTAATATATTTCGGACAAAAGTCATACATGACTATTGTATTCTCATCGAGTCGTTGTTGAGCAATGACTCGGAAAATGGCCGAAACAACTTCTTGGCAGCCCTAGCATGCCCCCTGCCCCTCGTCGCCCCTGCGTGGTCCAATACCCTGCACAGAAGCGGGGAACTTTTGAACTAATCAAACTGTCTTAAAGACCACCTTCGACATATCGACTGGCAAAATTACTGTTGTTGTAAACGCGTTCGTATTATGTACACTTGTTACACGCGCCACAGTCTACCAAACTGGCAGTTGGTTCGCAGTACATACTAACGTTTAGTCGGGAACTCGACTTATCCCTCCCTTAGTGCGTTCACTTAGGCAAGTGTGTCAGGTTAATGCCCAAGAATCATCAATACTTTCACCGAATTGAATACTCTACAGAGAAGTAACTAATGTTGAGGTGGGTATGTAGGTTTTCTGGTACATGAGTTCTCGTTGTGTCGCTTGTTGTCGGCTAAACTCTGTTATTGACCGTTAGTTAGTTAATGCGTACTCGAGATCGTACAGCTTTGCTTAATGGACCCGACTAACGGAATAGACGATTTTTTTTTTCCACATTATCCCTTTATGGGAATGTTAGTAGTATTTCACTTTATTACAATTATCTACAAGTAGTCAATTAAATCACAACAATGCTATGATTCACTTAATTAGATTATCTAAATATTGTGTAAGGACGATGTTGTAGTCTGTGAGAGCAGAGTATCCACAATTCGAACGTTTAATTGCGTTCCACACAAAGGCAGGTCGGTACTAAGTAAGCAGGCACGCTGTCGAGGGAGCCGGGACCCAAGTATACATACATAATATACTTATTATTTAGCAGTATTCGCGTGGCTTAGCGGGGATTTTTGATAAAACTTCCCCCGAAGTTACGCCCCGTCGATAGAAATACTTACAAAGTATTTAATTAGAGCGTCAAGAGATATTGGTTTTAATAAACAAAGTCTATGTAAACAAAGTGAAATTATTTCGAACTCATTAAGTTGGCAATTTTCAAAATGTGGGGTCCCGCTCCAAGCAAACTACTTGCCAAATATTTAGAATTTCTTTAAGCCAACTTCAATGAGTAACTTAAGTAATTCAGAATTGATTGGTTTTGCAAAGACGACCCGCGACTTACAGTCAGTAAGTTATCAGTATAGTTAACAGCCAAATTTATGTTTGGTAACTTTTTAACGAGTAAGTTATGTAGTAATAACAATTCCTCTGCTTTAGTCAATCATTTGTTCCTTCGTTCCATCACAGTTCCCCAGTTGTCTCATTCCATTTCCAATTCCATCTCCGCTATTCAAAAACTTCAATACATCAAATTCTTCAAAAATCCAAACAACGAAGATAACAATAAATACATTTCTATAGCGGCTGTGAAAATCAAAAGTGCTCTGAGTAATTAGAAAGGGCGGATGAGATCGGCGCGGTTCAATCAGAGGCGCCATTGTGGCGCGCCTTCTCGCGCGGAATATTTTAATTTGTCGAGTACACCTTGCTTGCGCCGCGCGCCGCCGGCCTGCGCCAGTGCACGGCTTTACTACAAACTGGCATCTGGGTGTTTTCCCTAAATTATAATATAGAAATACAATTACCTATGATGTCCATCTTGTATTCTTCTGAGTTTCAAGTTGTAGCTTATAGTCTGGATGTTTGTACAAGTGATGGGAGTACGTTTTCTTTGTATTTATTTGACGCCGATGACTGAATATGATTATGCACGATCAACTTGATACTCATTATTTTTTTAATTAATCGAGGCAGAACTTACTTTGCCAAATATTTAAGTTGAAAAATAATTCTATACCTATATCACAACTTATAAAATATTTATTGAAATGTCTTCTTCCTGCCCTGTTCCCAATTCTATTTGGGGTCGGCGCAATATGTTTTCCGCTTCCACTCATTTCGGTCAGACGTCATACTACTATCCACTCCCTTCTTAATCATATCCTCTTTCAAGCAATCAATCCATCTCTTCCTTGGTCTACCTCTATCTTTCCATCCATTCACATTCATACTTAAAATATTTATTGAAATGTGTTTAAACAAAAATATGAGTGGTAGTCTGTGCTGTCGTTTCTGTTATGCTGCACTGTGCATTTTCAATACAGCTCACAGCTGTGTAGTGTGCGGCTCAGGTGTGCGTGCCGCAGTAATGACGGGTTCCTACTGCGCGCTGCGCTCGTCTGACGACGTGTGCGACGCGCGACCATCAAGTAATACAGACTGCTCAACCAAATGTGGCGTGAGTGGGCGCTTGCACCTCGTACCTCGTACCTCGATTGACACTTTTCCAGTGTAAGTTTTGCAGTTTATAAAATTATGGACATGATAAACGAAGTACGTTTTGAAAGATTATTAAATAGTAAAAATTTTATGAAACTCGTTGATAATTGCTATTTCATTGAAAGCCTTCTGTTTGATATCAAATGTTATTCTATCAAATTGATATCAAATGTTTATCTAGAATGTATCTCCATTATAATTGAACTAAAATGGCGTGTTTTAAAAAACGTCACAATTTAAATAAAAAAGCAAGCAAAGACTAGTATGAGATTCTATGAGTGTCATGCAAATCACTCGTCACGCTCGACAAGTTGCGCGAACAATGCGCTTTCGCAATTTCTTTGCGAAAGCCGATAATATTTACTAAATAAAAGTTTCGTTTGTTCTGTGAATTGATCTCCGATAACATTATTAATTTATTTATAAATAATTGTATATAAATAATCTAATCTTTTTTATTCTAATTGACGACCACATGGCGTACAAGAGTACGATTCCCGCATAAGTCGAACATTTGTGTGCGTGAACAAGGGAGTTTAACTTAGTCTGGGTGTTTCTATGTGTAAAATATAATTATGTATTTAAAAAACAAAGGTATATAAGTACGTTTGTCACTTACTCATAATACAATGTGAATCTCTGTGTACATGCGTGAATCTATGAGGAATATATACATATGTATGTACATACAATATTAAAAAATTGAATCGAGATTCTAGCGAGTGGAACAAGCTAACGCGGATAGATTATAATATGAAAACCTTTTAAATTAATCTTGAATTTTAGAACAGAGATTTTAGAGATTAACATTCGTGTTCAATATAATATTTCCTATTTCTTACAAGTGAGTGGATGGTTCCAAACAGTAAGCTAACGCGTCAGTCAGCGCCACACGACAGCTGAGAGTGCCGCTACTCTGCCTCTAATGCTGCTGTTCTGTTGTAGGGATTTCCTTGTTTATATATACTAGGTACTAGATTATACACAAATTATATAGAAGAACATTTCTTTATTTGTTTTTCTGTTTGAATGTCGAGTACACTTCCTAAACTGCGCTGAGATTTCTTTTGGTCGTACATCCTCCAGGCAAAAGGCAGTAGTGAGTGGTTTCATGTCGAAACCAGCTCCGAATTAAAGCTTTCATTACTCCAATCCTAAGGAAAACCTTCCAACAATCCTAATACTTTTAATTGCCGTAATACGCTTTGAGTCCGTGTACTCTGTGGGCCTTTGAGGCGCCATCACAAACCGCTGCGTTGAGCGGAACAAAACGAGGGGCGATAATAAAAAGCCATCTTCCATTCCGGCACCCACTCAAACCGCGTGTTCACAAAACGAATGCTCCAGACGAGATTACGCATCAACTCAGCCGTGTCAACAAACTTTCCCAATCTTTCTACCATTATTAAGTAATTCAACACTCGAAATCCAACTTTAACTATACGAGATAAAGTTTAAATTGGGTAGCGGAGACAACACATAGCAATATGTCTTTTCCATTTTTCCTATATTTGTGGAGCGTCCGAGCGACAATTTGGTCGCCAATAAACGCGACCTGCAAATGGATCCGATATTCAGTGGCGACACGTCAAGCTGCGGCTTGCGACTGACTTTCATTACATTTCTAATGAAATCGCTGATAGCAGACTGTCGAACTGCGACCCTAAGTCCATTGTGTAATTACATACTACTCTACCGGGAATGACTGAGTTGTTCATCGACTTCGAAAGATACAAGGGATTACTTACTCTTAAGCTTATTTTGCTAGTGGAAACCGGTTTAACTTGATTTTGTATTAGTAATACATCAATAATACTTATATTTATCCCACGATTAATGTTCTGCTAAGTTTCTTATATAAAGTTTTCTTATAATTAAAGTAAGAAAGTTGTGGAATATATCAACAATATTTAAAAAGTCCAAGTCTACGTCCACGCCGGCTGCCGGCAGTCCACAGGGTGTTCCCGTAACGAAGTTGAGCAGCTGCTTAGTGAACTCTCGCCGTGGACTGTTCACTGCTCAGTCCTATGAGAGAATTACTTTATTTTTTACAGACTCTCACCATATCTAGTTATAAGTCCTGAATAAGTGCTGGGTACCTCAAAATGTTGTCAAGATTCGAAAATACCAAGCTCCTTTCATACTTGAAAATAAACAGAATGCAGTGAATCACAATACCGTAAACGAAGTTACATAAATACAAAAAAAAAAGTCGGCGTCGCGCGCATTCTGATGTGATCTGGTTCTCAAGCAATAAGCAATATACTTCACGGTCTGTGAATATTCCAAGCAAACAACTGTTGCCATTATCAATATTGAATAAAAAATGGATGGTATTTAAAAGTACTTCAATTTATTCCCATTTCATTTACCTAATTTTGCCTGTGTTCCACCAAATATACTGAATGTGCACCAAAATATGTTCATTAAAATATGTCTATTATTATGTATTTTTAAAAAACAAGCATTTATTTTTTTAGTTTTACTTTAGATAATGCAATGCTAAATGTATTTGAATCAAACACCAATTAATGCCCAATGTAGCTTTATTAATAAAAAATTAACACATTATAAAATGTAATGCTTACTAAAAAGGTTTTTTTTAACATTAATCAGTACGAACCATAATAATTCAAAATGTTAAACAAAGTCTTTACTCCTACAATGTTCACATTATCAGTCCACTCAATCTCTGCAGTACTTCTTGAAATTATTGCACCAATAAAGCGCACTTTGTAGGACGACCACGTTTTCGTTTTTGCCCGATGGCTATGTTTTTGGCTTCTACTGGAGGTGTTATGTATTTCAGCCTGATCGCAAGTCCAGTAACATGTTTACATTTATAATTTTTTAAAAACTCGGGGCAGTTACATTGACCATTTACCAAATATAAAATCAGAATCTCTTCGCCGCGCACAGGATAATAGTAAACAAACACTAGAAGCATGCCGGTAAGATTAAGTGGACTGATAATGTGAACATTGTAGGAGTAGACTTTGTTAAACATTTTGAATTATTATGGTTCGTACTGATTAAAATAAATATAAGTCTTAGAAGTAATGTTTTCCGAAATGAATTATTTGTTCTTCAATTATAATTATTTCGGTAACATAAAAGTTGTACAAAACCGTTTTAAATGGGTATACGGTACTAGGATGCATACTAAATATTTTGTGTAACATTCAGGAATATTTGGTGCACGAACAGTATTTTTCGGGGAAGAATAAAATACTTATTGTTACAATAGAATATTGGCAGCGCAGTACAATAAAAAGTTTTATATCTTGGAGTTAATTTGGAATTTGTTTGATGTAACATATTTTGTTGGCCGAGTAGTTTAATTATAGTAAAAAAATTAAACGGGTTTAAGATCAATATTTTAGAAATGCATACATAGATGTACCATTAGATTTTTGGTGAACGCAAAAATATTATCCATAAAAAATCACGTTTGCTATGTGAGGACCTAAAATACACGAGCTACAGACAAGCTGCGCTTCTGAAACAAGAGATTACTGGTAGTTTTTCATTAAAATACTAATGCTTTCAGTGGAAATGTAAGTAAATTTTTGGATTATTTTTCTTCTATGTTCACAGCAACACGGTAAATCCATTTAATTTCTTTTGTCAAATAATGAAATAAATACGTCAAAGTCTCGTGCTCGCCGTTACTCGGACGTACAGGACACAGCAACTGCGGGGAATGTACTCAGAAGGACTGGTTTATAACGACTCAGATTACTACAACTACAAGTTTCAGCTTATACCTATAGGTAAACTTGGAATATACGTTTATAATTAATTAGAGCAGACAACGGAAAAAATGGTGCTGATAAAAGTTATCCACTGTTCCAGTTTCGGAATTAATTCTACCGCAACGGACAGATATAATAATAACTAACTTAAACTTGGATAAGAACATTTTAACAGTCTCTCAACTATCATTCATTTGGTACATTAATGTTAATAGTCTTCAATAGTAATAATTGTATGCTTGTATATTATTTCAATGTTAATTTTAAGCCGAATTTATAAGTGGTCCTTCGGCACACGATTATAGTGTGGTCACCGCTAACGAGCGCTGCACAAAGCAACAACACAGCCGAGAGAACATTACGAGCGTGACGTCACTCGCTGAAATACGGACGTCAACGCGCGCACTGCGGACGCGGCCGATCGCAAGCCGACTGGCCGCTGCAGCCACTTACAACATCGATTTAATGTACGAACAATGCTCAAGCTACTGATAATATACTTCAAATTCATTGGTAACAAATGGTCGCCAAACGCATCGCCTACAGAATTGTGTAGTTCGTTACACTTCCGATAAACATTCACTGTTAACGTTATACAATATGACAAAATTGTTTCAAAAAACATGAGCTCCATAAGCTCTTTCTCTTTGTGCGAATTTTTTTGTGGGTATTTTATTGTGAAAATTTTTATTTCCCGATCGGATGCGAGGAGAGTTTTATTTGTGACACTTTTAACTAATATAGGCCTATGGAACTTAAGAATTGAAACGTTGTATTATTAAACATTACGACAAACATGTATTTCGAGTTTAATCTGAAAATTCGACCAAAACAAACACCACCTAACCCGGCATAAAATATGCCGTGTAATATATTAAAAACCAACTAGGCTAAAAAAAACAATTACAGAGAAGTATATAATTCGGTCACGTCGGCCATGATGGAATTTAATTAAAACCGCGCGTTATTTCATCCGCTCCATATAATTGTATAAACACAAAGTGTGGGAGACAGTCCCAGCTAATTGTGTGATATGAGAAAACGCTCTCCCTTATCTTTCTGATGATGTATTCCGCATTTACCTATGTAATAGCAGTCTGCCAGGGTACACATGTCCCCGATGATTTATTATTTGGAATTTATCGTTGTTCGAACACTTATTATGTATTTTTCAGTAAAAAGAGTTTTATTGGCAAATAGTATTTTATCTTAGTTTTGTTTTGATTCCAATGCTATTTCAATAAAAACCAACAATGTCGTCTCCAAAAACTTTTGTTATTTCAAATTTCGTTGTAACAATATCTCATAGGAAGAGCGCGGGCGCGGTTGTTCTCTTCGCGAGGACTCAATAAGTAGGCGAACTTAACGATAACCTGGCGTTCTGTAAGCAGATTTACTGAATTAAATATTATGACAAGATACATTCAAAATACAACACCTCCCGTGCGCGGATGTTCAAATGTTGTGTCGAACAATCAGCAAGCTATGAAACGTTTACAGCTAAGTACACAATGTTATTTTCCTTTTACTCTACAGAGAGAACGTGCAACGTGTTGCTTTGTTTGAGAATTACAATAAAGTAGTAACACGTACTTAGTGCTTCAAAAACTAGGCTCTTTTTTTCAAAATCTAAATAAACATTTATCTTTTCTGCGCAATTACAAATATTTTCCATGAAAGTGAAAAATTTCAATTTGTCGTCTACGTTTACGACTGTCGCTCGGCCCTTACTTCTCAAGTTGTTGTAACATCTTACCGACTTATCTTAATTTCGGAAATCCGCCTTGTGAGATAGTGCCGGGTACAAAGCCTGGACCAAGCTAGGAATATCATAGAGGAGCACAGAATAGCGTTTTATGTCACTGTGAGCACGCGCTAACTGCGCCGCGGTCAAGTTATTGCGTCTATTTGCATATTCTGTAATAACAACTACTTTAGTATACTAAACTAATTACAACTGAGCATTTTGTTCCGACACGAGCGAGCACTTATTTAAGTACATTTTTTAAATAAAAGTTATTTTTAAGAGAAAATGTAGATTGAACAATTTCGTATATATATATGTAGATTGTACAGTGGACTTATTAGTCATCCATCACGTTAAGACGTGTACTAATCAATTGCGAAATGAGCTCTTATTTTATTTTCACATCAATCACTCTGAAATCAAAACAAAACTCGTGAACATAGCTATTTAAATAACTATTTAAATAACTATTATCGCAGTGGCTGGTCTCGTAATTACGGCGGTGTAATTTAATATTTTAATGACGTCACCTAAATATTGACCGCGAACAACTCGACCGCTGCACTATCGGTAATGAAGTTGCACGGTGCATCGCCGTGTAATGTCGCTTGTTAGCGAAATAACAAAATGTCCCGCTTCCGCTACTATAGTAATTAATTTCGTTATTAATTACACAAAGCACGGCGGTGGATCAAGTGGGATCATTATCCGTGGTGACGTCATGACGAGCCGCTCTCGCTGCGCTCGTTGTATGAGCACCGCCTAAATGGTCGCTAATTGGGAGCCTCCCTAATTGTTTTGGAGTCGACCTTTACCAAATTTCGAAGAGTCACTGTGACTTTAATGTTGTAGAGTCTGTCGGTAATAAATATACTCCGGATACAGTTCTGTCAGTTTAATAACCTCGCTTTACGAGTTTTATAGGGAACATTATTCGGTACACGATACAAATACATAATGCAAGTCATGATAACAATGTTTCCCCTCCCTGGCAGAAGCTCCCAATAATCGCCGGCTAATTATATCACAACTTGCGTGAGAAGCCTCGCAGCTGACATGACGTGTGTGTGGGTGCAGCAGGCACTCCCGGCCTAGACGGGAACGGAACTCCAACCTCAACTGTAAGCCAACCTCGTTGGCAATTCTACGTCCGAGCAAGTAGGCGCGCTCAGCGACAACACTTCGGTCAATATTGACTGCGGAAGTTTACGAGCAGATTACGTCGAGCTCGATCTTAAACACTTGCCGCAGAATGTATGCAAATCACGGGCCCTAATAGTACCTTGTTAAATTAATTTGTAAGTGGTCCTTGGAGTCCCGTCCGGTCCGCGGTCCTTAAGTCCCGGCTCACGGCGGGCAACGGGACGCCACGGGACACACTGGGACTGCCCGGGACGGACTTAATCTTACAAATTATACGTGGGGTAGGCCTAATCCATTGGCGCGTTATTGAATTAAAACTTAATGTGGATTGCTCACGGACCGAACATTTTTCATGTTGATAAGCGAAGTGAGCACCGATTGTCGTTAAGTAAATAGTTTGTAGTTAGTAGTCTATCATCAGCCGTGGCCTTCTTTTGGACAAGATTACTCGAGAAGACTAGCTCGTAATTTATCAATCTGTAGAGCTACTGATGTCAAATATCCAGAACCAGACTGCACAGAGCAAAATGGCCGACCTGAGCTTGATCTCTGCCTGTGGTACATGTAGTTACCGCGCGACGCACTACAACTGCGCTAAACTCAGAAGTCGTTTGTGTAGCGCTCACCGGGTTAACTAGTTAGCTGAAGTGGTAAATGATCACAGGTAAACTAATGAGCTAATTACTAACTTTAACCAGTACCGGTGAAACGCCAGAGAGTGACTTCGCTTCTTCTTAGAAAATTTCATCTTTGACCTCGCTTGACTTTTATATTTAGAACGTGTATTAAGTAATCCGAGTAGGTACGATATCAAAAGGCGAGCTTGAGTATTTCATCGTATGGTATCGACACAGCCGGTTACGTGCGACTGACTATATTCTAGCCAATATAAATGTTCGTATCTAATACTCGACGAAATCATTACATCATTAAAAACATTGAAAAAACATTAACGGGAAATAAATGGTTTAGTAAGTATATTATACACTGTATTACCAATCGTTTTCCGTTTGAAAGAACTTGAGAGATAGATTTTTGAAGGATACTTGACAGCAACATTTTCTTCCAGCCTGTTTCGGTTGCGACGAATGTCAACTTGCTAAAGCTATATTCACCATTCAGCTGTTTTAAACTTTAAGATTACTAGCATACGGGTGGCTATTGCCTGTATTGGCTATAATTTATTTTGTAAAGTTAAAGGCAAGACCTCTTCGTTAACGAGGCCGCGAGTCTCGCAGAAAATGACGCGAAAACTGTTGGATGTGCATTTTGTTTAAGGTAACGTGCGTGAGTTCTTTGTACGAGTTGGCAGGCACTTGTGTCTGCTCAGTTTCATATTCAGTGGAGTGTAATGTGGCCGTTTGTTCCACTTGCAGTCCCTTCGCTACAAAGTGCGAGTGGGCAGGCCCATCGAAACAAACTTGTATTCAGTTTTTGTGCTTGGGACAGTGTCAATTTATTTCATCATTGTTTATCTATACAAATATTTTATGACGCATTTGGACTATCACCTTAATCAGCGGTTATAAGATTCGTAAGTTACGACAACAAGCATAAATAATAATATGAAACCCACAGAGGACGGGGGAGGCGGGCGGTGTCTCCACCTGTTTCTCCGCTGGAACTGAAAGAAAAACATATCTTTTCACGTACCGTTTGATGTTACTCATGCAAACAAACATACACATTGAAATCTCAATAAGTTGTTCGCAAGTCATAAGCCGGAGCCGAAGCGCCAGGCGAACGCGCCCGCCGGCAAAAAAGTCATAACATCAAACACTTGTAAGGTTCTGACGTTCTAACAAAATAGAGAGCAGCAAACTCCCAACAACATCCAAAACAATTAAGTACATAATACAGTGAAAATTCATTCGCAGATAATTAATTTTCAAGTTTAAAAGTTACTTCCCAAAACTTAGTAAGCAATATTCCTTTGAAGTTCGTTCTCAAAATTGCGTCTTTTATCATAATGTTCCGGACGGATACAAGTTATTTCAAACAAACTGTTAATATATTTGTATCTAAGATATTCTACTATGAAGATAATAATATGAAAAAATTAACTCTCGACGAAGCTGTGTATCTCCTTATCTGCGCTAATTAAAGCTGACAATCGCACTTACAGTGGCTATTGTTGGCTGTTGCTAATTGGCTCGCCACGTGGTACTGTGCATGTATCCCACCACCTACTAGTTACTGAATTTATGAGCGCACGAGTGTTCCAAGTCGATATCGTCGGCGCTCCACAGATCCATTGTGTGTTATCCTGTTGCAAGTAGTGTAGGTATGAGGTCTAGATGTAGGGATATCATACATTACAGTGAATACTATAGTGCACCAGACTCGGTAAGCTAGACATTGCGGGCGAGTAGGTTGCAGCGTGCCGCGCATTCCCGCGCGGAATGCGATGCGTCATTATCACGTGTGTGTACATACCTGCCGCTGCAAGCGTCTGCTGATTACATAATGTTCGTACCTTTAGTACAACATTGACGGCTAGTACCTACATGACCTGCCTGGGAATACTACGGTACTTTTGTAGATATGCCACGTGCTCAATACTGAATCGTTTTAATTAGTAGATTAAAGAACGGAAAGGCAGAATACATCGTACAAATAAAAATGCGCTCGACCGTAGTGTTCAGTTTGGAGAAGCTCATGTAATATTGTCGCAGCACATTCGACACTCTCAGCGATGTTTGCGTCACAAATTGACTGCACCTGGGCGGAGGAGTCGCGGAGTGGAGCTCTAACTAAACACGTAAACCCGACTCGCCGCAATATTTGACAGCAAAAATTGTCTCAGTATCGCCGTAAAATCCAATGCAAACATCTCCCAACAACTGCTACCGTATGCTTCCGAGCCCTTCAGTTTATGTGATTGCATATTAACCTCTATGCCTGCGGGATAAGGTTGTTGTGCGCCTAAGGCGGCGGTGTATGTCGAAGGTTCTAATGTTGACAAAAAATCTCATCGTTGAAGGGTCGTCAAAGCGTCATAGATCGCGGAGCTGTTTGCTCGTGTAAACTGTTTGTGGTATTTGTTTGAATTGTGTCACAGTTTGATGTGGAGCACATCGGCCGGATCATCCGCCGCCGGCAAGCAACAACATTCTATGGATTATTGCGGGTTCCGCATATACGCATCTGACCGATTAATTGATTTTTGTCATCGTCGTATGTTTGTATTTATGAAATACCATCACAAGAGTTTTTGAAAACCGTATAATCTCTGGTCTTTAATTAAACTTTTAACTATTAAAAAAAACGAAACATTCAAATCCCAAATCCTAAGCTACCATTTAACCTTTTATTAATTAAGAAATCATAACTTTCTTGATATCGATTTGACAGTCGTGCAAAAGCAGCGAGCGCTCTGATCTCTCAAGTACTTTCCTAGCTGCACACCGAAACCGAAAAATATTATTAATACACGCCATCACCGAAGGAAGTCCGCAAAGATCTCGACTGCCCAAGCCAACGGCTGAAAAATTAATAAGGCATTCTTTAAACTTGGCCAGCACAGAATATGGACAGAAGTTACATTACGAAGCTTTAAATGCCTGCAGTCGCTGTATTGAGATAACGAACTTCGAGAACTCGACATGATAAAATATGTTCCTGATGTCGTTTGAAATCTGGTCGCTTGCCCCTCGAGCATCTTGCTGCAGCATAACTGCCGTTGTAGTTAGTTTTACGATAACTGAGTGATCTTGTCTCTCGTGTCAGTACTCGAGCAAACCGTTTAATGTAATCAGCAAAACAAGTAGGAAAAGTACCATGTGTACCAACTTGTATAGTTCTTCCATATATAAAAAAGCAGATGAAGTAGGTACCGTCTCTCACATAAGAACAGCCACGGAGCTATTACGGCCATCGTTCTCTATAACTACGAGGAAATACGTTATCAAGAAAATGGTCGTTTCTCTTTCTAACATTATAGGTCGTTTGCTTCATTGGTTGGATGCTGTAGGGAACAAAAAACCCTAAGTCCTAAAATACCAAATATAAAATGCGCGTTTCCGTAAAGAAGTATTCCGTAAAACTGAAGCAGACGTGTGTCGCCACATGCGCCCTAGCCGGACAGCGCTGGCGGCGGCTTGCGCTCCGACTTTCGTTTGTTCAGGATGTTTGCGAGCCTTTGTTTTGTCTTAGTGCACGACTATTTGTTGTCTACTTCATCGAATAAGTCGGCTTAAGATGTCCACGGAACTCAAACGCGGTCCCTGCTGATCCTTTGCTCTATTTGTGTGTTCGCGTGCTTTAGATTATCTCTGTTGACACGGACGAAACATTTCTGTAGCTAAGGCAGTGCGTTACTGTACGTGTACTGTAACGAAACAAACAGTATCGTTCGTGTGTTGTTAGTCAGTCGTTAGTGAATCCATTAATATCATGTGCTTTCATTAAATCGTTTCGCCGACAATAGCAAAAGCCAATAATCTCTAAAACACAACAACACGTTATTGATGCAAATGCCCGCAGCATACAAAATCACTATCCGTGCGGGTCCGACAAAAGCTAGTTTAGATAAACTATTTAATATTGCAGCATACAAAGAGCATTTGGCGCGAGAGCGGGCGAGGCGCGGGCGAGGCGCGGGCGAGGCGCGGGCGAGGCGCGGGCGAGGCGCGGGCGAGGCGCGGGCGAGGCGCGGGCGAGGCGCGGGCGAGTCGAGGTGAGGCGTGGCAGGCGCGCGGCACATGTGACATGCGACTCGGCGCGCTCTAAACAAACAATCGAACAACGTATTTAGTCATTTGGGTGACAGCTACCCGCTCGCGTGCGTACGTACACGTGCTCATACAAACATAACGGTCGTGAGCGTTTATTTCGTTGCGGAATTGGAAAATACAATAAAGTGGTTGATACAATATTCTGTATCGGTTAATTTAGAAATCTTTAATTTAACAACCATTTTAATTTAATTCGAAAAATCTAGTTATTTTCTAGTCTTCGAACTTACCAAAGACTCATTTAACGTGGCCGCTGAACCAATTTAAAATGTTACTGTTAAAAAGGCAATAGGAAATTGTTAATAATATATACATATGTAACTTGTGTGTACGTTTGTTTTTTATGAAATATATTAAAATAATAAACAGTCCAGTCTAAACTAAACATTTAGCAATATAAAACCTATTCATATACATATATATAATTAGTTCTACTGTTAATTACCGTGTAACGTTTGGCTCGCGTACGCGAAATCGTCCTCAACATCACTGACCACCTCAATTACCACATCGGGTAATTTTTGGTTCTCATTAGGGTAATGAATTGGCAAAATACAAATGTGATCTTGTATTACAGCTAATATTTCATATGTAGATACAATGAACTCGGTACAAATCCCGCAAACATCAAAGCCACAGATCCTTTTAACTCTCAACAAACTGACAAAGAAGTTTTTGAAACATTTTGTAACTAAGTCGTTTACACAGGCTACTAAACCGTACCGGAATTATTTCTAATAACTATCGCTGGCCTGTCTGACCGCACGACTGAATGTTCGGCGCGGTCACAGCCGTGACGTCACCGCAACAGATGACGCGGCACATGTCACGCGCACCGCCACGCTGGGTGCAGTTTTGATGCACGCAGTGAGTGCTTTATGTATTTATATTGAATCATTCGTGTACGTTCATATGGACTGAAAGCATTCTGAATAATTTGCATTTATCTAAAAACGCAGAAATTTCGAAGATGTTATAGGCAGAGGCGGGCTGCACCGCTCGGACATCCGTGGCTAACACTAATATTTAGCTATCAAAGTAATGACGCGAACGTAAATCGACCACCGTCTGTCCGCAATGATTTGCATCTGCCCATACGTAATTAATGTTCCTCATTCTTTATTACATTTGAATTTAAATAAGTACTTAGACTATGACAATTATTTAATTGATGTTTATTCTTTACTTTAGTTTATCAATGTTGTCTGTTTCAGTGATAAACTTAAAAACAACTAGTTCAGTAATATTCTATATTACAACCGTCATTAGCACTGTCTGTTACATGATCCCGGAGCGGCGACACGACAGCGGCACGCCGGTAACGGTAACAGCGCCGCATGTACTCGCCGGCGCGCGTAAAAGCTGCAATTATGTGCCGTAACCGACGTCTTGCGCAGACTAGTGATGGGACTGAACCCAATGCGGCACTTAGTTCAACATTATGTTACACCGGATTGCGAAAGAGAGTCCTAGGTCATCATGCAGACGTAAGGACTAAATTCTGTTATCTTTGGCACTTGGTTTGCCGACATTTAATTGAGCTATTAGGTTAGTATTGAGTCAGCATTTAAATGATGCGCAATAGGTATCGCAGATCCCTTGAGTATTTCAAATCCCATGAAACGAATGTTACCCAAACATTTTTTGAGACATGCTATCTCGCACAAATCTTACCCTGTACAGTGGTGCCGGGCGAGTCCGGGCGTCGCATCCCTCCGGCCGGATATTGCGGGCCGGCGGCGGCGGCGCGGCTAAAAGCCTCGCGTAGGCTTCGCGCGTTTGGCGTTCCGCTCACGACCAAATTGAGTCTAGGGGCTGCTGATTGTGACGGAAAAATGCTAAACAGAGCCCAAAATTAAACACTTCAGCCTGGATTGTGAGCGTTCCAGCTTGTCCGGTATCTGTTTTTGGAGACTTTTTCAACTTTAAAGGCTTTTGTACGTAACAGGGGCGTATACTACGGGGCAGTTTATTAGATTTTTTGTTTACCGGCTATGCATCATGCATGATGATAAAACTCAAGAGACTGGAACACACAGGGAGTGGTGAAGGGCGGACGTCTTAGGAGCGGATTTATCAGCCTAATTCGAATAAGCGGGTTTGAGTTTGACTCACTCTTAGCATCACACTAGTGGCACCGGCAACAGAGTGTACTCTACATAAATACATTTGAAGATTCGAAACGAAATCACGTTAAGCTATATTTCACAAATCGTTTTGCCAAGAATGGAGCTCCCTTCACCAATTCCCTATAATCTTCAACTAGATAAGACCCTCGCCCCCCACTCACATCGGCCGAATAAAGATCTTATCTTCGAGCAACGCGCAGTTAATACTCTTTGTTTTACGAGGAGCCTTCGGATGGGGGCGTTAGGATTTAACGGTCCTCCTATACGCATACATACATTATACATTTAATCTTATAATGTGCACTTCTAGCGGAGTCCCCGTAAGTCGAAGAATGAAGGCATCTTGCCTAATAATCTAGAGACAATTAAAGTGCAATGGTAAGTGCTATAAATATCGCCGGGTACCAAGAAAAAGAACTTAATTGTACAGTTTGCGAACAGTTCGGCTCCACACTGGCCGATTGATAACATTGTCGTGTAAGATAGATAACTGTCGCTAATTATTGGCTAAATTCAATACGGATTTTCTGGGGGCCAATATCGTGTTACACAGTTTCATTACAGTATATCGATCGCTCAGATATCGTATAAGTATATCGATACAAACGGTCCTTTGCGCTGAACATTGCAACTCTACGGACGTGTATAGAATTTATTAGTAACTTTGTATCGTACGGCTTTCTTTGCAGTTTTCTCTTTGACGATGGCAGTCGAGCAGCGAGTGAAATAATATTCTTGTTCTTGAATAAGAGCAAGAAAGACTACAACAATGCTACGGCGTAGCCGTAGCTGTGTACTACGACTGAGCAGTGGTGCTACGTGAGTAAATACCGAAACTAGCATAAAGTACTCGAATGCTTGTTAGTGGAATTGAATGCGTGCCATTTTATCTGTCATGTTAGATCAGAATCACAGTGTCCCGTTTAAGCACCGCTGTGCTCCCGAACGCTACTAGACGCAGCTTTACGGTTTCTCGTCAGACGTATTGTAAAGGAAGCACAATGACCCAGAAGTTAGCGTCCTGACTTACAGTCGTTATTTAGTTGTCACCACTGCTACTGTAAATATATTCAAACAATATAAAAGGAAGGGTTTTGCGTTATGTTTCAAAACAAAGCATGTCCTGAAAGATAAAGCAAAACACAACTACGTGTTGTTTGTTGTTATCCTGTTTGTAAATAAGAGGTAATGTTATAAGATATAGCAGCACGGTACTATTGACTGACATAAAGAGACAGACGTTTGACTCTCTCTCGACTTTAAAGAAGTGAAGCGCGAGCTCACAACACGCTGCAACGGAGGCAGGGCAGGTATCAGGCGATTGTTTTTCCTAATTTTATTATAGCGTGAATATAATATCTATCGTGAATGTGTGAACAATGGGGGTTTTCATTTAGTTTTATTTATTTTTTGCTTTAGAATGTAATTTAGTTTGAGTATTATAGAAGTAAGTTGCCTACCCAATTGTCTTTTCTGCTGCTATGTTCGTCGGATTGTTGAGCTCCTATGTTACTGTTGAGTTCAATGAAGGCCGACGAATGCTCTGCTTGAGCTGCGGGTTGTTTGTAAGAGATACCGTGGCCCTGGCACACAGGGACCTCCAGAAGGAACATAGTGGGTTTTAGTCAGTAAGAGTCGGACACTCCCTCCAGCTGCACCCTCAGCGGGAAGGGTCATTTGATGATTTCCCAGGAAAAAAAAAGAAGGCCGACAAATGCTTACCAGCTGACCGACAGCACGTGCCTGCACTGGCTGTTACTCAGGTGTACAGAATACCACAAACATCCTACCGCGTATATCTACAAAGAGGTAAGCTATCTTGGTGAATGTTTCTTCAAAATAACACATTGTAAATGAAGTTTTTATTATTTCTTCTTCTTCTTCTTTCTTCTTAATCATATTTTTATAGGAGTAGTTCTTTTCAAATTTGGAGCGGAATTATGGTTTTAGGTTAAGTCACGAGTATAAAATAAGAGAGAATAAATGGACTCGAATAGTTATAGATTACAAGTTACATATCCAGGCATTATAATATTCACATGCATTCGAGTTCATTTCCGAAGTAATAGTCAGCATTAAGCGTGCTCGTCAGTCGGCCGGATGATGTAAATGAACGTTGATTTCAACATTTAAATGAGAACTCTTTTCTGCACGCGTGCCGAGCGCGCCGGCCGGCTATACGAGAGGGCGATGACCTCGAGAAATTGCCATTAGGTACTACCAGAAAATATACGATTTAACATCTGTCACGCAGCACCTAAAACAAAGTCCCATCTCAATAAAATACAAAGTGAGCACAATCAATATTCGGTTACCGATAATAAACCTCTTCCCCGGCGATATTGGTCTCTCGAGCGCGCCCGGCGCGACTTGTCCCGAGGCGGCCGACGTTTTTCCACGAGTTGTTCCACAAATTAATTAATGCAGAGTTCGCTTCAGTAAAAAGCAATCGTTACGGCTCCACGGTCATCAAATATTAATTATTTACTTGTAACCTTGTGCCGTGAAAATGTAAGTGAAGTTACACTGAGTATCTTGCGTAATGTGACTATAATAGATATGTGAGACGAAGCATACCTATACAAATATCACATTTATGTTTCAATCACTGTTTGATTACGCTCAGCAGTTCCGTCAACTTTTAATGGAAGTATGCAAATGACATCATTATTTAGTTACTAGTTTAATTAGCAAACTGACTCATACAATTTGTACAACATGTAGCTGTATTGAAAGTTTAATAAATTCACATGCGAATAGTTAAATAGTGTTTGTAGTTACGTAAAAACTGTATGTGATAGTCACCCTAACTCGTACATTACAGAAATAATATTGCATCCACTTTTTAATAACTGACGGAATGCACCATCATTTCCTAAAGTGACGGCGCGACCCAATATACGAGGGAGCTTCTATAGAAATAGTAAAAATGCTGTCAAAACCTGTCAGTCAGTGTCTGGTATCAGGGAGCCGCAGTCCCTCTGATTGCAACCTTTTAAATCGTCAATATTCATCGGGGGTGATCGCACGGCCGCATTCACAGAGCGCAGGCAGTCGGAACAAATCTTATAAAATTTGTGTACAAATCGGCTTACCGGCTCTGTTAACTAGGCCCGATGGCACGCCTTTGAGTCTTTTGTCCACAAATAAGCGGTCAGAGGCCTCCGCTGGTCGCACTAAATGGATTTGTTCTAAGCCTCCTAAGGCTCGGCCCTAATAGATTACACATTTGTCAAAACAGAATTGAAGAGAAGCTTACGGCTATAGCGTTATATGTAAGGTTCGGTGAGTAAAGTCTCAATCAATTTAAATAATGAAGTGTGACGAAATTCTCGCGAGCGCGTCCGGCCCGCCCGCCGGCCAGCTGAACGGGAACTAAGTAAGCTGACCCAGCCAAATTGCAGTTAAAGTTTCCTAGATTTTGGGAATCATACGTAAACTGAGTGCCTTTTAGTATGCTCGCCCCTGGGACAATTTAGCTAGCCCTCACGGCTTTTTTTTGTATTTTATCATTCAGTTTTAATGTTACTAGCATTTTTACAAAACAATCGGTTGGGTACCTACCCATGCAGCTTAGCTATGTAGTACATGATCGCGGCGCTCACCGCTGGCAGCTCGTGCTGGCGATCGCGGCACTGCACTATATACATATATGACGCAACAAGTGCATCGCTATATTATCGCCATTTGTTGTAGCGATTGTCTGCTGACCTGCATGTGAAGTAGCGTTGTACTTGAAATATCAAAAATGTCTCTATGAACAGATCCTGAATGCAATACAGCACTAGATATAATTTGCTTGACCTACAATATTTTTGCTGTATCTATTAACATTGAACTGAATCTGGCAAAAGTTTTTAAACTTCCAAGCACTCGTTTGGCTTTGTGAATATTCTTGAGCACCGGCAATAGTCTGGCATGAGATGTGACAGCGGCGGTACCACTCAGTCAAGTTGCTCACAGCTGCTCAGCGGAGCGCTCGTGCGGCGTGACGTCACTGGTCCCGCTATTGTCTGACTGATTGTCTGCGAGCTCCGCCGCCTAGGAACTGCTGCCTTCTTCAGCTAACTGACTCTAGTGACATGAATGTACGTGACTTGTGATAAGCTAAAGTAAAAATAATGTTTTGCAGTACCTAGTTGAATTGATGCAACGGTTATCATAGACTTTGAAAAATATATCTAAATAAAATACTATTTTTTTTCCATATTGAGAACCAAACTTGTAATAAGATGACGGTTCACTCTGTAAGCAGTAGAGTTGCAGTACTCCAAGACATCTACTATAATTAAAATCAAAAAGTGCTATACCGCAACCGATGTGCACAATATACTGGGGCCTGTAACCGCGTGCCCTTACACGTAATGCCAGACGAACGGTTTTTATTGTGGCGTCACAATGGCCCAGTGATCACTGTGGTGCGGTGCAACAAAGCCGCTCGTTAGCTGGTTCTATTCCGTCACTGCCGACCGACGGAAACGGAAAAAAGCATGTGAGTGCAATCTCCGGGATGCGCTTTGTTCTGTTATTGAGGACCGCGGAGGTCCAATATTTTTTTGCTGGTCCTATTATTTGCCTTAAGCCCGAATTAGGGAAATAATATTGAATGGCAGCAAAACTAATTTCTCAATCAAAATTAGAGAATAGCCCAATAACGAATCAATAATACAAAGAATTGAAGAATCAGCCACAAGCGAGGTGACACAGCTACCGTGGAGGAGCCGCCCGCAATGTGCGCGCCCTCCTGTTCCTATTTTTCAGCACAATTTTATACTTCTCTTCTTTCAGATTTTTGAAGTGGAGTAATAAAAGCGTGACTTTCTGACTATTAAATGTACTGAGGCAAGTTTCGCCGGGCGCTCAAGTTGTGCACGACTCTGTACGGACGAAGTAATGTACGACTGGCGAGTGAGTATTGAGAGCTCCGATTTCATGGCAAACGTCCTGTGCTGTGTACTGGGCCATCTTTACTCTAACAGGCACTTGCCACAGTTACCCAAGTACGCAATTTGTGTAACTTTCTGCAAGCTTTTTTCTTCTGCTCTCAGACGCTACGAGCAAATTTCTAACGTAGTTGAAAATAAAAATGTTCTCTGTGACGGTCTGGTGTAATTTCCTCAATTCGACATGAAACTTTAAACGGAATATTTAATGGTAGCATTTCATTATAAATCCGATACACGAATCAAATATTCACACTCGTGGCTCGACAGTCAGACTGAACACTTCATACTCGACAGCATTCCCGCAGAATGTAAAACCATAATGAGCGTGGGGATGGGCGTAACAATTTTAAAAGTATTAAAGCCCGCAGCCGTCCCCGCGGAGCTGCATCGCGCGCTTTGTCCGCGCTGGCGGCGCCGCGCGCTGCGCGCTAATGTAATGGACTTACTGAATAACAACGGAAAAGTACGCCCGTTCTTATTATGTGCCGCAACTCGTACACAAATGACAGCTGTTTGCTGTCGTAGCCCACATCTTTCGTTCCGCTCTCATCCCTGCGCCTGGATATAACGTTTTTTACTTTATTGTTGCCTGTTTAATGAACCCATTTTCTGCTTATTCGCTATCAGATTTATTACTAGGTCTATATATCTCGGCTTGTTTCGCAATAGACTATCTATTAAAGTACTACCCACGCCGTAGTTACATAATGATATTCAATTGTATCGTCAATCTGTTCATTAACTGTATCCGATCAGATCTACATATACTATACTAGATGTAGTGTTGCACACGTGCCCTGGGACCGCCCTGGAACATCCCGCGGGTGTTAATCGATGCGAGATACTTCCAGGGATTATTAATAAGAGATATATTATGCTAATGGAAGTGCGCCATATTGTTTGTTACAAGTTTTTGTTCGCTACTTCCATCTTCAACATATTTAACGCAAGCTCATCAAATATGCAGATGCGTCGGAGTCGGCCGGTTTGTTCAGCGCTGCCGGCGCTCACCTATATGGTTACATTTTATTATTTATCAATGCGTCTGGAGAGAGCAATAACTTTAAATTATTGCAGATCCCATCTTCTTCAGCTAGTTTCTGTGTAGGTATGACAAAATTATAATTCGCAATGTTGATTTTTTATTAAAACAAAAATGTCTACACTGTAACCATACCTACACCGCCTACACGTCATAACACAGTTTAAATAAAAATAAGCAAAGCGCCAAAATGATTCTCTCCAAGTAAGGCAACTCCGGGAAAGTTCACAAAAGGCTTTCACCATCCCGGGACTCGCATCCCGCGACACAGTTCCTTTGCGAATATTCCCGTGACTTTCACAAAAGCCTACTTAGTTGCAGAACTACCAGTGATGGAGTTATAAGTTTTCGCGCACACTTTGCGTTATAATGAGTTATTAGCATAAGCTCCTTCGTCGCCTGCATTCTTTGGTGTTTGTGCTGAATGAATTTAAAACGATTTCAGACTAAAAGATCTGGCTTGGAAATGTAAATGTTGGTAGATGCCTAGAATTTATATTCAAACGGTGGCTCTGTTTCCGCAGGCGAGTGAGAAACTTCGCGTTTCCCGAACAGAGTGGAGAGGAAAAATGCAAGTTGAGTAATGATGACAGTTTTTGAAACTCAATTTGGCCGCTTTCCATGGACGTTCATTTCATTTGAACAGAAAATATAAAGTGATGATATCTAAACAGTGTTTAATTTACATAAAAGGATGAATTTGCTTATCGCGCGAACACATATTCTAATGTGTTCTTTTATTTACCGATTCGACGCCTCAGTAATAGGGAAAAACAGCAAATAAGTACCTGCCGCGCAAAGGACAAACCACACCAGTCAGTAGTCGTCGGTGAAAAGGAAATTATTTCGGGACTCGTAAAAAAGCGCTTTTATTAGCGAATTACGGGAACAAAGAGTTAAGCGGTAATTACGCGCGTACGGCATCAAACGCTCGTTTGTGCGGCGCGCGGTCGCTCGGGTGCGCTCGCGGCGTGGTGCCGGGCGAGGCGGGAGCGGGCGGCGGTATGAATATGAATGTGAGCAAATTGTCTGTCTCGGTGTAATTGTGGAAGAATGCGTGGAGGGTGGCGGCTGTTGTTGTTAAACACCAAACGATTACCGTGTCTACGCTCATGCGCTCGTGCATAACCTACGCTTTTCTTTTACTCAAACGTTGTCCTGAACTAATGTATGTCAATGAGTATTGTTCTGCACGGTGACATAATTATTATAGATTAACTAAAACAGATCTCAGATAAATTTTATACGACATTTATTGATGTTACGTGACATTCAGAATCAATTTCGTCTTTTATCACTAGCGTATTTAAACTGTAGCATAGAGTATTCTAGCATAGAGCTGCTGGCTACTGAGGGCATCTAAGCGCACAGATTGGCAGGTGGTCTCACAGCTCGCCTTTGCTGGCGCCGCATCAAGTCTCCGGCCGCGCGCCGGCCCCGCGCCTTTGGTCGCGCGCCACTGTCGCCCATCGAAACACGTGCACGGTGGACTTCATGATGCGAACGTAAACAAACACCAAATAATTGTTTAGTCACTAAATGTTTGCGCTTTTACGAATAATGTAAACAACAAAACATAACTTTACGATGATTAATTGTGACTGCCTATTGATCAAATAAACGCCGTTATACGCTAAGTAATTCAGCAAAGCCAATAATTTATTTCTAGGGAAATCTTTAGAAATCCGTGTTAGTGATCCCATGCAAACAGAGGAACATTGTATAAAATAAAAGAATCGCCAACACAGCGCGTTTGTTCACAATGTTAACGTTGTTCCGAACTCAAATATGAAGAACAAATAACGTAATACGGTTTTGTAAGAGCCCGCACAGCGAACAGATATGTTTGCTAAACCAGTTAAGGTACTCACCCATTGAGACGTAACGCCATGACATTAAGTAAAAATAAGAACACATGAAAACCTGAAACCTTGAACATGAAACCTTAAAATGAATTATGTAATAGTGAAGTTCGCCGACTGACCGTTCATCAATTATTCAAAAATCACAACGATTCTTTACAAAACCACAAAAGTAACAATTTTTTTTCAATCGAGTTCATCGAATAAAATTGGCTTGGCAGATTTGACTATAGGAATGCATGATGTATGCTTACGATAGTATAGCGTCACGCGATATCAACTACGAGTGCATTACAGATTGTTGGACCGCGAACCTCAAATCATTTGGCCGGTCGCGTAACATTGACTTTCACAACTTCCTAGTACTGTATGCGCCCTTGATCTCTTTCTCTCCCACTGCAAGTTACTATAGCGGCAGCATGCTGTCTCTGTCGTATCAGTAATAAACGCACTATCATCGGAACGGCTCGCAGTTCGTTTTGGTCTGTTTGTAAGATGTGCTCAGCGCAAATTTCGTTGTAATAACTTCGCCTCAGTTCACTAGCTAGTAGCCGATCCGTTTTGTATGCCCTGTGTGGCGGAATATAGCATGAACAACACATTTTATTCAAGACCTGTAAATCACAAACAGACCCGTGAATCACAAATAAATGATGTGATTTTATCGCAGTGTTACACAATCTTGACAATATAAGCAAAGCTCCTTAAATAGATGCAAAGATTTGTTTTGACAAAGGAATAATGAATGGAATCAAGTTACATTTTTAATATTGTTCGGCTTTACACAACAGTTACCTTATCCACGAAACCAATTGTCTGTCTAAGTACGCGAGGAGTCTGCATGCGCCTCACTTGTAATGAAACCACTTGTTGGATATTACTTGACAATTGGTGGACATCAAACTTTTGTGTCTTAGTCACGAACTGAACAAATGCACAATAAATACATTGAGCGGCGTCGCCGGTGTACACAGAACTGCCGAGACAATTAGTACACTACCCATAGATATAATTAGGTATGCTATATATTAAGTTCCTTAGATCATTACGAACTAGCTGTTGCTAATTGTAAGTCATCAAAATTAAATAGTACTTATTGAAAACTAAATTAGGTTCAATTTTATGGAAATAGGCGCAGTTTGTACGATAAAGTATTGCTATTAATAAATGGTGGCTGTTCTGTCATAAACCGACAAAGCAATTTCTTTCCGACCTGGAAAGCGAACCAGAGCCCCCGTGCTAAGCAGTGGCGCCATGCAACTAGCAGAGCAATGAGGTAGTTTGCTTTTATTGTATCGTTAATTACTGTTAATCATCCTACTTTATACATGTGAAACTTTGTGAAATTATACTATTCAACGCTTGGAATTTAGGACTGTTTGTCAATGCACTCACTCCCTCAGGATGTGGATAAGCCCGTGAGTGTAATTCTAGGCTAGGTTGAAATAAAGTGCACATTTAAAAATTTCAAATTCAAATTTAATTCAATTATGTCTGTACGTCATAATTATATTAGCTTCTTACCTATTACTATTATGTCGAGATGACCTACTTTTCAAGAGTTTACATTATTTTATTCAGGCGTCCTCTGCAAAACAAAGAATGATATCAAAATTAATCCAAGAGAAAACTTCTGTCACAAGCGATTTCGTAGCGCTGTAGCACCGTAGCGCGTAGCACCGTAGCACCGTAGCGCGTGATTTATTTATATACAATAATTTGACTAAGATTAATAGCACCGTCGCAGAACGCGGCACGGGACGCACTCGCGGTAATCACAAACAGACGCGCAGATATAATACGTTAGAAAACATTCAGTGAGCTCATATTACAGATTTTTATCGTATTTGTTGAACTATGTAAGTCATCTTACTGACAAAAACATTGTGCGCTAGAGGAGATAATGCACGCGATTGTGCATCCGGTGACCGGTGACGTCACTATAATAATGAAATGTATGGTAATCAACATAGTAACTAGTTTTATATTTCTCAAATCGCAACTAGGGCCATTATAATTTCAGAGTCAAAACGAGCATCTCTACCCGGAATTCTTAAAATTGTTGTCAGAAATACAATATTGGTGAGTTCAATCAGAGAAAATGAAACAATCGTTCTTCACCTCGTCCCCCGCGCCCCGTCTCGTCACACCCCGCCTACATCGCACCCTAAAGAATAGAATTTTACGTTTTATTTAGTTGAAACAAATGACGCGCATAAACAGAAGCGATGGACGTTTGACTGATCTCACCGGAGTCATTCGGATGCAAGTACGTTAAACAGAACAAAGGCATTCTGAAGTCAGAGCCTTCGATAGATCCCCGCTTACGTTACAAGTGTCGGAGGAAAGGCTGCCTTTATGCACTTGGCGGTAGTGACGATACGTCAACATTTTTTCCAGCATATTTATTAAATTGATTAATACCGATTGCACTTAAGGAACTTTAGAATATTAAAGTCTTCTCACTCTAAAACTAGAAAAATAAATTCCACAATTTTTTTACTAATATGTTAATGCTTATGTTTATGTTTAAATAAGTAGAATTGCATATATAAGTATAGTAGTTTTTAAAATATATATATTTTTTTAATTTTTAATTTGAATTGTATTTATATTATCTTTTGCTGTGCCCCACAGGGTCCACGATTGTTACCTATCAAAAAATGTTTTCCACCTGAGCCTACATTGTGTAATGCAATAAACTGATGGCATCCAGGCCGATTGTCGGCTACGGCGGCCGTTCTCTCTTATGGAGATCAGCCAGCTGCGCAGGACATATTATAGTGCACAAGCATTCGCGCAGACACAGGTGCACTCTCTATTCCCTCACTCTCATAGTCCGATGGGACGGCAATCCTACACTACCGGAGAGAGATCAGGCGCAGGACCGACATTTACGTGCTCTCCGATGCACGGGTGAATCAATCACCAACTTCCAGACTCCAGGCTGCTTTATGAAAGTTTCTCAAAACCCACAAAGTGATTTCGGCCCGGCCCGGGATTCGAACCCGAGACCCCGTGCACAGCAGTCGCGCTTTGCGACCACTAGACCAACGAGGCAGTCAAATAATGCAATAAACAATTGAGTATTGAGTAATTATCGATGACTATTCAATATAAAGTCTCCTATTATTATTGTGAGAGAGCAAAGAACTTCATTTTTTTATTGATATATCATGGGTGGCATAAAAAATGGTTGTAACTTAGTCATAGTATCTTCTAAGTTCAGCTGAATTTAAAACGAGCCTTCTGTCGGTCTATCTATGGTGTCGGTAGTGACTTGCAGCGTGTGATGGAGTTGGGTACTTAGTGCGTTCGAACAATGGCGTCATCGCTCAGATAATTATCGCACAAAAAAGCGACAGCGCCGCGTCGATGAGTCATGAGTCAGCAGTTAGGAGCGGCGCGACCGCCGCGACACTCGGGCCCGACGAATGGACAACAGTGTCGCGAATGAATCCTTAAGATTACGCATACAAATTACAATGGATGGATGAATGAGATGGTGTTTTTTCTTTTTATTTGCTGTTTGAACACTGCCACTTTACTCCGGTTTAGATACTATTTATTTTTAATCAAAATATGGCACCCCTTTGTGATTAAGGAGCAAAGCTAGAGACTCTGTAGTGCAATAAAATTACATTCCCCTTGTTTAGTTATAGACAGCGATACACAATAGCATGTTTGTCTCTCCAGCGATTTAAGAACAAGTGTTCTATACTATGGGGTTGAATTGTAATTTCAGAATGATATTTGTTATGAAATGCTTTATAACAATAAATAATTGACTTGGGTAATTTTTGTTTTGTTGGCTGCAATCTTTTACCAATCCTGTGTAGTGTCACGATGAGACAATGATAGTGCGATAGAGCCGCGCGACACGCGCGCCCGACCGGCACAAATACGGCTAATGACGCGCCGCGGCCCGTGTGAGTGACGGCGCAGCATTTTGTTCATTACTTCATTACAGCTAGAAGATGAAAAAGATCTTTGACAATACAATTATACAGACATAGTCTGCTTACGTGATGACGAAACAGCTTGCCGAGGTTAGGGTGAGAGGAATTGTTTTCGCGCTATTGCATTAGAGCTAACGACGGCGCGCGTCGGTGTCACCGCGTCGACGTACAGTGATAATGAGTGTCGCGACCGACTTCATAAAAAGCAAATGCCAATACTGAAGGTCGATAACTTTTTGCCGACATTACAGGTTTCGCGATATCAGTTCCGTACAGTAACACACGCTTTCCAAGGAGTGCTATGTGCTCATAATTTGACCGAAATGTTTCCAGATAACATTTAATAACGCAAATAAAAAAGTATTTCAGCAATATTGTATCGGAATCAAATAAAACCCGGCGTCAGATCGGCGCGGTGAGTCGCCGCGATCATTTCGATTTACATGAAAATGTCCCGGCGGACGACCATTGGGCCTTCCACCTCGCCGTCGAGGTAATAATGATGGTTCCTATTGAGGTTAATTTACGGTGACCGAGTAATGGCTGGCCGGAGCTTTAGGACGACAAAAAAGGCAATTATCAGTTCAGGTACAATAAAATTATTGATGGAGCAATTTTAAACACCAATTAATATTAAATTAAGTTCTAAGAAAGCCGTAGGTACAGGGAGTACTCACAATGTTAAAATTAACAACCTCTTGTTAGAAATTTTATAGACTCAATGAGTAGATCAATTAACCGACAAAAAGCTGTTTGTTTCCATTCCAATATTATGTTTTGTAGGTCCTAAAATCCATATAGGTCAGTGATCATTGTAACTTTTAACTAACTTGTAGAATATAATTATGACACGCAGTTTAGCGAGTTTTATGAGTAATTTCTGAAAAGGTAACAATTTTAAATGTTATTTTACCTCCCCGGAGGAGCAGACGTCACCATCGTACGGAGAGTCACGTTATTAATTATTTTAATGCAGTAATGCATATTACTCAATTATCTGAACATGTCAGCCGAAGCTGTTGCTGCCTTTTGCGCACTGGATGTTGCACTGCTACAGGATACAGTCCTATAAGCTCTTAAAGTTCCTAAATCAAACCCTCTTGCCTGACTTTCAATCTCCTATCAAATTTCTCTTCAGTATATAATTGGGTTTCTTTCCAGTGGGATTGGTATATTTTTATCTTTTTCAATTGCGCACTTGTAATGACCACTGCTCACTGAGTCGTAACCTGTAACAATGTGACATTAAAACAGGGTTATCGGCACCACCATTGATTTTCTGTCTCGACGAATCCGAGGGGAAACGCGTCGGGGGACATAGTTCTGCCTACTACGTAATGAGTTAAGTTACACCACTCTGAGGATACCCTCGGCAACTGCGATTGTAAACCTTACTGTCCGCCAATAGAATTAAATGCGAATGCAGATGCAATATTGCCGAGTGAAGTTGAGAATGTCCCAGCGACAGTGAACGCTTGAAAGCGCTTTAAAGCGCAGTTCGGCGACATCGGAGCGCGGCGGCCGCAGCGCTGCACCGCAAGCGGCCTGATGAATCTGTGACGTCACGACTTACGACAACCTTACAGTAACAACTCGGCGGCGTGCTTGGCATTCCCGAGCAGCGCGGCTCAGGCGCCGGAGCAGTTCCGCATACTTCCACCTGTTATAAGTTGTATGGCCCGTCTATGTGATCCGGAGCTAGTTACCAACTTCCGCTGTGATTAAGGCCGTGTCAAATTAACGTAATCTTACTTAGTGTCAGTAGTTAGACAAGCGCCTCTTGAACAGCCTTTGTGATACCCGATACCCGGCAAGTACTTGGTGTCACACACCACAATGTTTTGGATTTCTTATGCACTAGTATCAAAGTTCAAAGAAGTGTTGTATTTATTTTAGTGCTAAAATAAAGAACAAAATAAACGTCTCAATTTATGTTTTATATCTTATAATAAAAATGGATCCAAAGATTTTCATGCTTTCCAATAATAAAAGTGTGTTGGAAATAGAAAAAAAAACAGCCAAATGTAATATCAAGTTCTTATTATTTATTTATTAAATACATTATGCACATAGTACAATTTGCAATAATTATCATTAGGGGTTTTCTAACAGTTTGTCTTTGGATGAAGAGTAAGTCAGTGGTAGGCGGAATATCTCACAGTGATAGTTAATAATAAAATTGTATTTGTCCACAGTTACATCAAATTAGTTGGCATTATTATTAAATGAATGTCTAAAGTACCTACATTGTGGAGTAACTACAATAGTGATCCTTGTTTTGTTAGAACATTAGTCTAGGGGACTAATGTTGGCGAAGGTCATGAATAGAAAATAATGTAATAGTAACTACAATCTAAACAAACGTATATAATCTATGTATATGAACGGTGAGCAGGGCACTGCACAAGACCAAGATTTCTGTTAACTTGTGAACTGATATTTATTGCCGTTATCAATATAGAGCAAAATGTTGTACACATTATTTCACCATCCATGAAAATGTCAACTTTCTAGCTCCGTGAGATACAGCCGGACGGAGAATGAGTTCTCACTTACTCTTGTCTCTCGACAGCGAATCCTTAGTAATGGGGTTCCGAATTAGCGTTTCATTACTGGACCCTATAAAACGTTGTTTTCTTCTAAAATGTAGTTGAACGATAAGAACAGTACCTACGTATGTTATATCAAAAAGAAATGTCAGTAACAAGTAAACAGCAGCAGTGTTGCGGGATATGTGTTTGCGCAGCCGCGCCCGCAGAGCCTCTTGTTTGCCGCGGACATGCGGGCGCGTTGTCCGCACTGAGCCGCGCGCACCGCACTCGCTCAAACTTTACCAGGAATTAGGCAAGCCTCATCGCGTTATTGTGCAGCCCCTTTGTGAAACTGTTACAACACTAACATCATGCTCCATAGCTAGCGTACGTCACAAATTAGGAATCAAATCTTCGGTATGACTCTGTAAACAGAATCATTTATCACAATATTTCGACATCATTTCTTGTGTTGATATCTGATCGGTTGGAGTGCCAACTCAAAGGGCCTTACTTTCAAAATCGACAACATAAAATCAACAGTTAAATATTTTTTTAAATCGGGCAAGTAGTTTCGGAGCTTATTCAATTTAAACAATCAAATGTTTTATCTTGATAATATCAATATATTAATTATGAAATGTATTCGCAACTAGTAACTTATTATAGGATTGTAGACAATACACATGATTACAAACAGTTTGCTTTTGTCTGCCATTAATCAAATGACGAGTTTAAGGTGGTCGTGCGTGCCTTAATCGGTAGCGTGTAGTCGTGTGAGTACACTGTACTTGTGTGGGTACGCGTTTACTTAGATTAAGATGCTGTCAAGACGAGAGCTTTGATCTAAGCTAACAGGAGTGAGCAGGCTCAGAAGTACTAGTTAGACTCTAATGTCTGTCTTTACGTCAGTTGAAAATGCGCTTTGACGGGAATTGATATTGAATTAGTACTAATGGTACTGCGGTCCTATTCCTATGTAATAGGTAATCATCGATGATCGCGGTTTGTAAATAATTCGCGTGTGTGGACATATTACATAGGCAGCAGATCACGCCACAGTCTACGGAGCACGATAACAAGCTAAATAATTCGGATACGCATTCAACAAAAACACGGATAACGTGCACACTGGGCAGCATGTTAGTCCGATATATGGGTATCAATTTTGAGAGAGAGAGAGAGAGTGGATCTTCTGCGACATACAATTACTGTCACGACGGACAGTAAAGAAAACGTGAAGTCGAGACGTCGCAAAGCCTCGCTAAGGAAAATACTAAGCTGAGTGGACGCTCTGGTGACAGCTCGCCGGGGAGCCTCCGCGCACTGAGCTTTACAGCATGCACGAATTGTTGTGCCGAGCTGTAGCGGAGGAATTGCATTCTACCATGGTTAAACAGTTTCTTTACGTGGTATCATTGGCCTTCCGATGGGGCTGCATGCACACAGATTTAAATTTTCACTTTGTTTTTTCTTCCAGGCTAAAGTTTACCTGTTAGAACATTTACATGTAATATAGAGGATGAAATTAATATATTATTACAAGCGATATCTTATTGCATTATTTTCTGTCATCATCTCCCGAGCCCTTTCCCAACTATGTTGGGGTCGGTTTCCAGTCTAACCGGATTCGGCTGAGTACCAGTGTTTTACAAGGAGCGACTGCCTATCTGACCTCCTCAACCCAGTTACCTGGGCAACCCAATATCCCTTGGTTAGACTGGCGTCAGACTTACTGGCTTCTGACTACCCGTAACGACTGCCAAGGATGTTCAATGACAGATGGGACCTACAGTTTAACGTGCAATCCGAAACACAGTCATTGGTGTCCAAGATATACTTAGAAAGTACATACAAACTTAGAAAAGTTGTATTGGTACTTGCCCGAACTGGAATCGAACCCACACCCTCATACTTGAGAGTTTGGCTCTTTAACCACTAGGCCACCATGAATTCATTGCATTATTTTCTGTCCAATTCATATTTGCAGCCCTTACATAGGGCACTATATACCGAATTGACAAAATTATTTAAACACAAAATGACAAAATTAATTATTTGAGCTGACGTCAAAAACACTGCAGTGTTTTTACCGGGCCACATGTAGTGTAGAGGTATCATGATACTTCGATATTTCTCAAACAAGAACATCTTCCGTCCCGAGAACAAGCACAACCTGCTAATCCTGAGACGATTGGAACTATTGTTACAAAAGTATTACACGAAATGAGGTAGGCACTCGTGCAGAACCTTGAGCGCATAGAGAAACGCTCAGTTTTACATAAGTATAGACGAACCAAACTTCGTCCATACCTATGTCCATGCCTATCGGTTTTGTATTTGTGACTAACACGAAATGTATGTAGCCCAAGCATGGTGGCTAATGTCGTAACGGGCAGTATGTAGTTACGTTTGTAAGGCTATAAACAATAGCACCAGGAAGATAACCCCATACGGCCGCCGGACACACGCCGCCGCCGCCGCCCGCGCCCGCTCGCTCGCGAGTTGACGCGCACTGATTGTTTCCATTATTATTATTCAGATTTTCCCTGAATGTAATTTCGAGAAAACGACGTACAAATAGAAATTGTTTATATACTTAAAACAGTCATAACTAGGTACGGGACTAATATTTTAAACATAATATTATATATACATATTTTATATACTTACTTAATATTTTATATTTATATGAGCAACTTACGACTAATAAACTCCATCAAAATCCTCTCCGCTGCCAGCCGGTAGAGCAACTAACTTATGCGGCGTCACTGTGCCTGGTTTATTGAGTAGCTTCATTGCAATAATAAGGAGTAAGCTAGATCGTGTGTTGGAAAAAAATGCCGCATAAGTAGGTACTTCATACTACCTCAGTGGTCCATCCGCACGGGAAGTTCTGCGTGATATTGTCACCGACAGTCAATTACGGACGCCGTACATGTATGGGCACATTGTCATACTGCAGGTCTGCTGCCCAACCACGTCACGCTAGCTCAACGTAAAACACTTGAAAATAAAATATTGTGCTGTGCAATAGTTAATATTTTTAAAGAAATTCACCAGTAAAAAGGGATTCACCAGTATCAAAAATGCTTTTTAGCAAATAATAATAAAGAGAATTCGAACTCGGTATACTCTCATGTCAGTGAACTTAGCAGATCATTGTCTAGCAGATCATTTTTTTTTATGAGTTCTTATCGCATGCACATGAGTTCTATAGTTCCTGATACTTTTCAGGAATAGTTCTGCCGTTTTCAGCTGAAAAATTACACTTCACAAAATGATCTGCTAACTTCCCGTAGCAGATCATTTTTCAGGAAACTGAAAAAAAAACGAGTTTTCATCGCATGAGACTGAGTTCTATAGTTCCTGATACTTTTCAGGAATAGTTCCGGCTTTTTCAGTATTTTTTTTTAATTTTTGAAAATTAACGTTTTTGTCCTAGAAAAGCCTACACAAAGTCTATAAAGTCCCATTTTCTGAGCTCAATTAAGTCTTGGATGCTAGAAATCATTTGTTTTGGATAGACAGATATTGAAACTATAACGTAGAACTTGATTCAAAACCGGAACTCTCCTGAAAATACCAGCAGAGCATAGGTGAATGTCTGAAAAGACGAAATTTCTCATGTTCAGAGTAAAATATTTTTTTCTATTTTCAAACTGTTTCTGGGGGCGGGAACTGTCATGTTCTGAGAAGATCCATATCCGCACTATATTATAAAATAGAATTCAAAACGGGAACTCTCCTGAAAATACCAGCAGAGCATAGGTGAATGTCTGAAAAGACGAAATATCTCATGTTCAGAGTAAAATATTTTTTTTCTATTTTCAAACTGTTTCTGGGGGCGGGAACTGTCATGTTCTGAGAAGATCCATATCCGCACTATATTATAAGACAGAATTCAATACCGGAACTCTCCTGAAAATACCAGCAGAGCATAGGTGAATGTCTGAAAAGACGAAATATCTCATGTTCAGAGTAAAATATTTTTTTTCTATTTTCAAACTGTTCCTGGGGGCGGGAACTGTCATGTTCTGAGAAGATCCATATCCGCACTATATTATAAAATAGAATTCAAAACGGGAACTCTCCTGAAAATACCAGCAGAGCATAGGTGAATGTCTGAAAAGACGAAATTTCTCATGTTCAGAGTAAAATATTTTTTTTCTATTTTCAAACTGTTTCTGGGGGCGGGAACTGTCATGTTCTGAGAAGATCCATATCCGCACTATATTATAAGACAGAATTCAAGACCGGAACTCTCCTGAAAATACCAGCAGAGCATAGGTGAATGTCTGAAAAGACGAAATATCTCAGGTTCAGAGTAAAATATTTTTTTTCAATTTTCAAACTGTTTCTGGAGGCGGGAACTATCATGTTCTGAGAAGATCCATATCCGCACTATATTATAAGACAGAATTCAAGACCGGAACTCTCCTGAAAATACCAGCAGAGCATAGGTGAATGTCTGAAAAGACGAAATATCTCAGGTTCAGAGTAAAATATTTTTTTTCAATTTTCAAACTGTTTCTGGAGGCGGGAACTATCATGTTCTGAGAAGATCCATATCCGCACTATATTATAAGACAGAATTCAAGACCGGAACTCTCCTGAAAATTCCAGCAGAGCATAGGTGAATGTCTGAAAAGACGAAATTTCTCATGTTCAGAGTAAAATATTTTTTTTCTATTTTCAAACTGTTGCTGGGGGCGGGAACTATCATGTTCTGAGAAGATCCATATCCGCACTATATTTTAAGACAGAATTTTACTCTGAACATGCGAAATTTCGTCTTTTCAGACATTCACCTATGCTCTGCTGGTATTTTCAGGAGAGTTCCCGTTTTGAATTCTGTCTTATAATATAGTGCGGATATGGATCCTCTCAGAACATGACAGTTCCCGCCCCCAGCAACAGTTTGAAAATAGAAAAAAAATATTTTACTCTGAACATGAGAAATTTCGTCTTTTCAGACATTCACCTATGCTCTGCTGGTATTTTCAGGAGAGTTCCGGTCTTGCATTCTATCTTATATTATAGTGCTGATATGGATCTTCTCAGAACATGACAGTTCCCGCCCCCAGAAACAGTTTGAAAATAGAAAAAAAAAATATTTTACTCCGAACATGAGAAATTTCGTCTTTTCAGATATTCACCTATGCTCTGCTGGTATTTTCAGGAGAGTTCCGGTGTTGAATTCAGTCTTTTTACATAGTGCGGATATGGATCTTCTCAGAACATGATAGTTCCCGCCCCCAGCAACAGTTTGAAAATAGTTAATGAATATTTTACTCTGAACATGAGAAATTTCGTCTTTTCAGACATTCACCTATGCTCTGCTGGTATTTTCAGGAAAGTTCCGGTGTTGAATTCAGTCTTTTTATATAGTGCAAATATGGATCTTCTCAGAACATGATAGTTCCCGCCCCCAGCAACAGTTTGAAAATAGAAAAAAAATATTTTACTCTGAACATGAGAAATTTCGTCTTTTCAGACATTCACCTATGCTCTGCTGGTATTTTCAGGAGAGTTCCCGTTTTGAATTCTATTTTATAATATAGTGCTGACATGGATCTTCTCAGAACATGACAGTTCCCGCCCCCAGGAACAGTTTGAGAATAGAAAAAAAATATTTTACTCTGAACATGAGAAATTTCGTCTTTTCAGACATTCACCTATGCTCTGCTGGTATTTTCAGGAAAGTTCCGGTGTTGAATTCAGTCTTTTTATATAGTGCGAATATGGATCTTCTCAGAACATGATAGTTCCCGCCCCCAGAAACAGTTTGAAAATAGAAAAAAAATATTTTACTCCGAACATGAGAAATTTCGTCTTTTCAGACATTCACCTATGCTCTGCTGGTATTTTCAGGAGAGTTCCGGTCTTGCATTCTATCTTATAATATAGTGCTGATATGGATCTTCTCAGAACATGATAGTTCCCGCCCCCAGAAACAGTTTGAAAATAGAAAAAAAATATTTTACTCCGAACATGAGAAATTTCGTCTTTTCAGACATTCACCTATGCTCTGCTGGTATTTTCAGGAGAGTTCCGGTCTTGCATTCTATCTTATAATATAGTGCTGATATGGATCTTCTCAGAACATGATAGTTCCCGCCCCCAGAAACAGTTTGAAAATAGAAAAAAAATATTTTACTCCGAACATGAGAAATTTCGTCTTTTCAGACATTCACCTATGCTCTGCTGGTATTTTCAGGAGAGTTCCCGTTTTGAATTCTATTTTATAATAAAGTGCGGATATGGATCTTCTCAGAACATGACAGTTCCCGCCCCCAGAAACAGTTTGAAAATAGAAAAAAAATATTTTACTCCGAACATGAGAAATTTCGTCTTTTCAGACATTCACCTATGCTCTGCTGGTATTTTCAGGAGAGTTCCGGTCTTGCATTCTATCTTATAATATAGTGCTGATATGGATCTTCTCAGAACATGATAGTTCCCACCCCCAGCAACAGTTTGAAAATAGAAAAAAAATATTTTACTCCGAACATGAGAAATTTCGTCTTTTCAGACATTCACCTATGCTCTGCTGGTATTTTCAGGAGAGTTCCGGTCTTGAATTCTGTCTTATAATATAGTGCGGATATGGATCTTCTCAGAACATGACAGTTCCCGCCCCCAGAAACAGTTTGAAAATAGAAAAAAAAAATTTTACTCTGAACATGAGAAATTTCGTCTTTTCAGACATTCACCTATGCTCTGCTGGTATTTTCAGGAGAGTTCCGGTCTTGCATTCTATGTTACAATATAGTGCTGATATGGATCTTCTCAGAACATGATAGTTCCCACCCCCAGCAACAGTTTGAAAATAGAAAAAAAATATTTTACTCCGAACATGAGAAATTTCGTCTTTTCAGACATTCACCTATGCTCTGCTGGTATTTTCAGGAGAGTTCCGGTCTTGAATTCTGTCTTATAATATAGTGCGGATATGGATCTTCTCAGAACATGACAGTTCCCGCCCCCAGAAACAGTTTGAAAATAGAAAAAAAATATTTTACTCTGAACATGAGAAATTTCGTCTTTTCAGACATTCACCTATGCTCTGCTGGTATTTTCAGGAGAGTTCCGGTCTTGAATTCTGTCTTATAATATAGTGCGGATATGGATCTTTTCAGAACATGACAGTTCCCGCCCCCAGAAACAGTTTGAAAATAGAAAAAAAATATTTTACTCTGAACATGAGATATTTCGTCTTTTCAGACATTCACCTATGCTCTGCTGGTATTTTCAGGAGAGTTCCGGTTTTGAATCAAGTTCTACGTTATAGTTTCAATATCTGTCTATCCAAAACAAATGATTTCTAGCATCCAGGACTTAATTGAGCTCAGAAAATGGGACTTTATAGACTTTGTTTAGGCTTTTCTAGGATAAAAACGTTAATTTTCAAAAATTAAAAAAAAATACGGAAAAAGCCGGAACTATTCCTGAAAAGTATCAGGAACTATAGACCTCAGTCTCATGCGATGAAAACTCGTTTTTTTTTCAGTTTCCTGAAAAATGATCTGCTACGGGAAGTTAGCAGATCATTTTGTGAAGTGTAATTTTTCAGCTGAAAACGGCAGAACTATTCCTGAAAAGTATCAGGAACTATAGAACTCATGTGCATGCGATAAGAACTCATAAAAAAAATGATCTGCTAGACAATGATCTGCTAAGTTCACTGACATTATACTCTCTGACATTCAAGTATAGCAAAATAAATAGATAATTGAATAAATGAAAGTTGGTCGTCAGCGAGGGCGTTCGTGGCGTATACTTCATTATCCAATAACGGCTGCGATCGCGCCGCAGTCCGAGGGCGTCATGTGGACCGGCACCTAATGTACGCTACCTATGTGATAGTCGTCGCTGCTTCGGGAACACTTTTTAGCACAGAAACAAAGTAGAAGTATTAATCAGGTCATCACTATGACTTAAATAACAATGACGTTTGATTTTTATATACATATGTTTTTTTTCTTTTTGTTATATCTTTTTATTTATATTATGTTTGTGTTGTGTTATGTATGCGGTCAATGCTCGCAATTAAACACTTTTTCTTTCTTTCTTTCTTTAATTACCTACATAGTAAGCTCCGAAATTGTTTTGAGCTCCTATGATGTAGGCAGGCATATCTTTATAAAACTCTGTGTTTTCCAGCATGTAAATGGTAAGTGTTGCGTCTAAATTTATTTGAACCGGTTTCATAAAACTTGTTGACGTCGCTAAAGCGTTGCAGACAAAGGCAGAATAACTAACACAGCAAAACCGTTTACCTCCGTGTAACATTTGTAGTAATTCGATTTCCGACAGTAACGACGGAGCATTATTATATGCAATTGAATACGACGCCACTAGCAGCGAACACCAGCATATTGACGTGCGCCTCCCAGCCGTCCCAGTCGTCGTGATGACTCTAAGCTAACTGCTGCCAGTCTTCTCTGCAGCGTCCTAATCTTTACAATTTCCAGTTGGTATATAAATCCATAAAAGTGTCTATAATTTATCTTTTTGTTCTTGTAGAATAGAATTTCCCGCTTTGAATACCTCCAAGATATTTGTTAGTTACCTTACTTTTTGAATCCACTGAAACGACGCGAACTAGATACGAAGTGAGATGATAACAATAATACTCCTCGCACATTCACACAACGTAATTTAGTCCCAAACTAAGCAGAGCTTGTATACTATGGTATGATGCTGCTATTTCATGCACACAAATGTTTTAATTATACAGGAATCGAACGTGCGACCTCCGGCGTGGCAGACAGATTCACTTACGTAGCTACTCAATAAATGAGCTAGGTATACAAAGTTAGCACAAAAACACAGTACCAGTAGAATTAGCGTTTAGGTAAAACTACTCCTCAATCCCAATGTTCCAGAAAACACAATTAGTACGAAATTTAGTCATTCGACTAGTGGAGTGCGGCTCATCGCGTCAGCTGTATCGCCGACAACTTGACAGTTGCACTGGCGCAGAGCATGTCACACTGCTGATGTCATAGGTTCATAGTTTCGGCACTTCGCTTGCGATAAGATTTCTCTAATATTGGAAAACTATAATTCAATATTAGAGCACGTCATGAATGCATCAGTATGTATACGACGTACATGAGTGCGCACGCGGGCCTTGTTATGAGACAACTAATTTTAGTTTCATATTATGTATAGGTAATGCTCGTTAATATGGCTCGAACCCGGCAATTTGCTAGATTAATTCCTAACACATTCCTCAGAGCTAGTGGACTAAGCAGGCAAATTAGCGATGCCGTGTGTGACGTGACGTAACGCTGACGTGTACGTAATCCCGGACATTCATAATTCATCGGCCGCGTTCAACCTGTGCCAAAACCGCTCGCCGTTTATGAGCAGCAATGAACATTTTATTAATGTGTTGGCACGCCACAAAACTAAGTAGTTGTGAATAGTGCCGAGTTATGTATGTGCCGGCTTCAAAGTGTTTTTGTTTCCATTTCTGCTCAAGTGGTTGACAAATTGTGTTCTGCTTTATGAAGTATAAATGAATCACAAAGAGAATACATTTTCTTATGGAAATATCAAGTTTTTGCAACACAGGGAGAGCTCGAGTCGCTCCTTTAATTGTTATGTGTATTTTAAGTAAGCTGGAATAGTACAAAGGCTAGTTCTTATGCAGTTCCGTGAATTTAATGTTGACCTAAATATTCAAATGATAGGATTTTTTTTTTTAGAAAGGAAAATGCGCTCATTCGTTCATCACGCCCGCCATCATGTGGGAGAATGTGATCATGGAACATTAAAGTGTGTTCACAATTGTCATCTACTAAAGTGTGAAGATGTCAGTGTAACGTGTAGCGTCAGACACAAATGTAAATGTCGCGGCACTTGTAAACAAGCCGCCGCCCGCCGCGCAGAGCATACAAGTCACAGTTTTTCAGTTGGTTTACTCAGTCCAGATAGGTAGCGGACAGCTCTCAGCTAATTGGACGTCTCAAAGCGCCTTTGCTTATCAAACTAACTTATTTAGGTAAACAGCTGAGTTTTTGCCGTTATTTCGCAACGTGTCTAGTTGTCGCAGTCGCAAATTGAAAATAAACATATCCCCGTCTCCGCTTTGAAGGATTAAATAAATTTGGTGAATAGCGGCTCAGGTGACGTCACAGCGCGCTTGTAGATTGGTGGATAGGTACTCCGATCGGCTATCACCCTATAATGGACAGAACAGACAGTTTTCTGTATGAACTTATGGATTATAAGTAGGTTAGTGTTATGACTAATATACTGCAATTATTTGGTGATATATGTATATGTAGGTTATGATAGCCGCACTTACTTATCATATAGAGATAGATAATTAACTGGAGATTACTATTTAGTGTACTGTATAGTCTTCGCAACTGTATCAAATCTACCAATAAAACTGTGTATGGCAGTGTTCCAAATAGCCAAGCCCCAATCTACTGAAATTCAGCAGTCGTCACGTCATAACAACAGTTTGTGAACAGTGGTGGCGCGACTGCAAGACAACCGGTCTTGTTCCGCTCTCGAGGACAAGATTCGACTCACTTGTATGAGTATCGTACTTACGACACTCATACATCATCATCATGTCTATGAAACTATTCAAATACCTATGACTGATTTTTTTTTAATCTTTATGTAATATTTTCACAATGGTTTTTTTTTAATCTTTTTGTTTTATGAGGCTTGAGCACTACCGTGCCAAATCAGCCTCGTAAGGTCACACACATACATATATACAATATTACAAACACAAAAAAAACATTAAAAAAACAAAATCAATATTGTAAATTAAAGGTTATCCGATCATGAACATAGATCATGGATATATAATCATGAACATTTAAGGTTAACCATTTTGAGAAAATAAACAATATAGATATCAGGAATCAAAAATTCGTAAGCGATTTTGGTGGAAATCGAGACTCGCGCAATCCAGCAGGCTGTCGCTGGGCGCGTCACTGGTCGTTTTCTTTAATGTACGATAGTATCAGAAAACGACTGAATCCAATTATGTCCATGCAACAACAAGCCCCCCGCCCCCTACGAAGAGTGAAAGTAATTTTTAGGCTAGGAAACTGAAAAGCAGTTAATAAAAATAGACAACACACTCGAGAGTATTCTGTGAAATTTACTAAGAAAGAGTAAGAATTAGAAACAATATTATTATCTTTATTGAATTCGTCCGCGTCTCGGACCATTATTTTTTGTTAAGCAGTATAGTGCTATATAACGAATGTTAAGTTAAGCAAAATAGATATTTTGATCACATAGTGAGACATCAACTATGTATCAAATTATATCGAGACGACCCTATCAGATACTCTTCGCGTTATCTGCGACCAGTGATGGCGAGGCGAGGGCGGAGAGCGGGCGCCCCCGCTGTGAGCGCGCACTCCATATTACTCCTTCATCTCAGATCGACGGAAATAAACGTTCAAAGTGCAGCCGAATGTCTCGACGCAACAAAATGTCATGCTCAAATAAACTTGTGCATATTCCACAGATACACCAACTTTGTTATACGCAGAAGGTTCAACGACTGAGCTGCAAATACTTACTTACATAGATATAAGTATAATAGCAATATATTTATTTAAAGTTTGCGAGGCAAATTATTTACTCTAAAATTGTTACGGAGCTAGGCATGGGCGTGCCTGATGGGTATGTGAGGCGGCGGCGGCGGCCGCAGCTGCTGGCGGTGCCGAGCGCGCGCACCAACCTGCTGCAGCGAGCGAGCCTTGCGCACGCCCAACACACTGGCGAGTAGTGTCGACTTGTTTACTTGTTCGCTGAATGAGTTCACAAGAGCCACCTATGTTATTAGTAAATGCAAACAGTAAAATTGTTGTCTGTCTGTATGTTATTTATAGGAACAAAAACTACTAGGCGGATTTTAATGAAACTTAGTACAATTATTCTTCATACTCCTGGGCAGGTTATAGAATACTTTTCATCACGCTACAATCAATAGGAGCGAAGGAAAATGTTGGGAAAACGGGAGAAGTTACACCATTTTTTAAGCTTTCGTCGCGTGTGCAGCCTTAATGGTTAAAGCTACATAGAAATCATGTATGACGGAAATATTCTACATAAAATTATCAAAAAAATATTCAACAACAGCATTATGTCTATCTTTTATGTTTGACTCAAAATAACACATGTAACTCCCGATAGTTTAGCAATTCGGAGCTTTCTGATTATTTGTTATTGATTTGTTTGCTCTTATGTTTATAATGTTTATAATATTCTCGCTCATCCCTAATTAACAAAATATGTATAACATTATTACATATTCTATAAAAAGAATCATAGAAATCGGTATAGGAATACCAAACTTATACTTGAAATACGATAATCAGCCATCGTTGGTTGTCCCGTGTCGTTGCCGCGCTCGACGCGGGTCGGCCGGTAGGTATAATAGCGAACGCGAGCTTCTCATCCCGACAAAAGTTAGGCTTTGGTAGCGGTAATCGACATCCACACAGGCGTAGCCGCGGGGGTCATCTATAGGTTATATATCAGAACAACACATAGACTACTTTTTGTCGCGAAAACCGACATCACGCGGGCGGAGCCGCGGGCGACCACTAGTGTATAATAAAATTGTAGAAAAATCATAAAAATGTACATTGAATATATTTTTAAAAGAATAATTGGGGGCGTGTTCTATAATCGATATCGAATCCAAAAATATAGTTTTTAGAATTTTTGTCTGTTAGTCTGTTTGTATGTCCGGGATAATCTCAAAAAATACTGCATGGATTTGCTTCAAATTTGGCATGAATATAAGTAAGAGGTCGGGTCAACATACATATTATCACGCTATCACTAGGAGGTGCAGAGGGGTGAATGTTGAATCCTAATGCCCACGAGGACGACGTCGCGGGCAACAGCTAGTAAATAAATAAATAAGAATTTATGCTTTCTCACAATGAACATATCAAAGTGTTCCAGTACCCATCATTACTTTATTATAAATATAATATACATATAATTTTAGACTTTTCAAAATGGGCAGTTTCCAAAAGCATTATCTCTATAGGCAGCATACGTATGTACTGCCATTATAGTCGAAATGATTGCATCTTGTTACTATGCTATTAAGTGATTCTAATAATATTTTGTCAGCACTGGATATTCTGCACGAATGTCTACGGAATTTAACAAAGACTTGGATATTGCGAAAACAGTTGTCGGCGAGTCATTATGTGTGAGTGTGTCGGAAGTCGGACGGAGCTCCGCGGCGCACATTACTCACCGCGTGCTGGCAAAAACATCGCTCCAAACTTGGCAGGGCTGCCGACTTGCGGCTGATCTTATGAACGGGATATACATGATATTACAGCGTAAATATTATACCCTTTATCATCACAAAACAAATAAATAAATAGTGGAATGATTTCTTAATCTGGGATTTTAGTTATGCTCAAAAATACCTGAACTGAATTTCTTTTAGATAGTCAGCAAAAACAGTACTTAGACATGACATACATACAGGTGAACGGCATCAAAATACGGCCCCATGCGCTTGCAGTCATCGTGTGAATATGAAACACCAAGCAAAAGAGCTGACAAATATAAAAACGTCGCCGTGTGCACACGGAGTGAAGCGAGCGACGCGCATGCAAATAGATGGAGGGCCGGCAGCCCTGGCGTGTTTATCGAGACACTCGGCCACATTTCAATACATCACATTAGCCGCCGGGTGACGCTCGACGCCTTGTTTTTATGTTCTGTTGCAAGTGCGAATCAGTCACACTACGAGCGAAATTTAAGTATATGGCATTAAATTAATGGCAATAAATTTAATCAAATTAATGATTTAAATTAAAAAGTGATAAAAGAAACTTATGTAATAATGGAAAGAAATATGATATTAATATCGTTATGAGAATTGGGATGTGGACTAGATCATAAAGAAAATACTTTATCATATTCATTTTGTAAAGCATCTTAAAATAACGTCAGTTTAATTTATGGTTTTGAATCGAAAACTGTTTTTATTTTTTTATTGATAATTTAATCTAAATAAGTATACAGCTTGATGCGAAAAATCTGTGACGTCATATGTGGTGTCTTCACTGCAGAGCTTAATCTACTTAAAATTAATTAAATTATCTTAGGACATGTGTACCCTGCAGCTGCACCAAGAAGGCTTTTTTTTTTCTTGGGAAATCATCAAATGACCCCTCCCGCTGATGGTGCAGCTGGAGGGAGTGTCAGACTCTTACTGACTAGAACCCACTATGTTCCTTCTGGAGGTCCCTGTGTGCCCGGGCCACGGTATCTCTTACGAACAACCCGCAGCCCAAGCAGACCCTGGCCCTAAAGAGCCCCTCCTATGTTGTTGACATCTCTTCGAGGAGCGCGTGGAACAGAACGCGCCGCCGACACGGGTCTGTCGTCCTTAGACGTACGGACGATGAGCTACCCACACTCACCGCCCACAGACCCGCGCCTACGGTGGTCGGGAGTCATCCCTCGACACCCGGCGCCCGTGGTGTCGACCGGTACCAGCCCTGCCGCGACGGCTGGGATGAGCGGTGCGGTCTCTCAGCCACTCCGCCGCCTCCTTCGCTAGCATAACTGCTTCACAACCAAGAAGGCCTCAGTTCAGCATTAATGCCAGGCAACTAGTGCTTGGCGCTGATTTTCAACTGAGCCTTGTTGTTGAGACACGGATGTCATAAAGAGTAACCGTTTTTGACAGTTCTAAAAAAGTATTGAATTTGACTAGTTGTTCGCATCCCTATTAATACACCATAATACATGATTTTTCGTCTGCTTTGCATCGCTCTCAGTGAGACCTTGCCGAGGCAGGCACCGGCGCGGAACAGACAGCGGGCCAACTTTCACAATAAAACTGTTTCGCATCGAACCGCACAACGTATTGCTACGCACCGCTCCGCTGCGCATCTTCACGAGCCCATCACACAAGTGTCACTCTACGATGGGATGATTGCCCATTTCAGCGAAGTCCCGGTTAGTAAAATAGTACACTACACCATCATTGTGTTATGGTACCAGGTCACGAGAAAGTGCTAGCCAATCTCATTGTATGAACGTACTGCCACGTTCGTCTAGTGTTTGCAAGCGCGACCACTGTGCACTGGATCTCGGATTCCCGGGTCGATATATAATATCCATATAATATCCATTTAAAAATTTAGCCACACGGGCTCACTGCTGCAAATTGTACGTTTTTTGACTTAACAGAACTACATGAGTACACAACTATAAAATCGTTCATCTAAAAATAAAATGAATAAATCTGAAGGCTAGCTCCACGGCGCAACACAAGCGGGTTAGCAGTTCAAATTGAAATCTCTCAGAAGGGCGTAATATAATGATTTCCTTTGAAATATTCTCGTTGAGAGCGCACAATAGTTCCGATTCGATTGAAGATTTTTTTTGGCGGCGCCTCTGAGAATTGAAAAATGACAAAAAACCGACAGCTGCCACGCGATCGGCATGGAGCGACACGGTGCGGCGCGGTGAGGCGCGGTGCGGCGCGGTCAGATATTGGACGCTGGCACGCATGGCTGTTCAGTCATTGACTCGCAGTACACGCGACCACAAAGCGACGAGTAGATACCGACTGATGACAAATTCTCGATAGACCATTGCGGCTGAAAAAAGAAAAGACGCGAGGTTGGTACTCGTACTTTCATGATTATTTGCCATCAAGTGAGAAACGGCGTAGTAAAACCAAATAAATAGTTACATTAAAAAAGCCACATACGTCGTCACACAAACAGACATACAAGATGTCAAGTTCAGTGGACTAGGTACCACACCATAAGTCCGTTGGCTTCAATAAACTAAAACAAGATTGCAGATCGCGCCAGCCAGACCTGGGAAGCTGGTAGACTCAAATTTAAGTAAATCGTTTTCAAAAGTTTTTCAAGTCCAGACAGAATTCAATTATTTATTTAAAAACTAGCGGTCGCCCGCGGCTCCGCCCGCGTGGATGTCGGTTTTCACATCGTGGTATTGAGAGTCAACCATTAAAGATAGACATATGCTGTTGTTGAATATTTTATTAATAACATACAGACAGACAGACAGACAGACAGACAGACAGACAGACAAAAATTTTACTGATTGCATTTTTGGCATCAGTATCGATCACTTATCACCCCCTGATAGTTATTTTGAAAATATATTCAATGTACAGAATTGACCTCTCTACAGATAAGTATAGATTAAAAATTATAAAAAAAAATATTTAAAAACATTGCGAAATTTATAACATTATTATATTAGTTCTTAACCTGCTTATGACTGCCTCGTTGGTCTAGTGGTCGCAAGGCGCGACTGCTGTGCACGGGGTCTCGGGTTCGAATCCCGGGTCGGGCCGAAATAGCTTTGTGGGTTGTGAGAAACTTTCATAAAGCAGCCTGGAGTCTGGAAGTTGGTGATTGATTCACCCGTGCATCGGAGAGCACGTAAATGTCGGTCCTGCGCCTGATCTCTCTCCGGTTGTGTGGGATTGCCGCCCCATCGGATTATGAGAGTGAGGGAATAGAGAGTGCACCTGTGTCTGCGTGAATGCTTGTGCACTATAATATGTCCTGCGCAGCTGGCTGATCTCCATAAAAGAGAACGGCCGCCATAGTCGACAATCGGCCTGGATGCCATCATCATATTAGTTCAGCCTAAGTTTTAAACCTGCTAAACCAATTTCGACAAATTTTACAGGAAAAGGAAAAATGTGAATCTATTAATTGTGCAATCAAAATTCTGTGAGATCTATAATTTTTTATGATAAATTTTATGATTTTTTATGATAAAAGATGTCATCGTCGATGTCGTCGTGGTGGTCTAGTGGTAAAGAGCCAACCTCTCAAGTATTAGGGCGTGGGTTCGATTCCAGGTCGGGCCAAGTACCAATGCGACTTTTCTAACTTTGTATGTACTTTCTAAGTATATCTTGGACACCAATGACTGTGTTTCGGATGGCACGTTAAACTGTAGGTCCCGGCTGTCATTGAAAATCCTTGGCAGTAAGTCTGACGCCAGTCTAACCAAGGGGTATTGGATTGCCCGGGTAACTGGGTTGAGGAGGTCAGATAGGCAGTCGCTCCTTGTAAAACACTGGTACTCAGCCAAATCCGATTAGACTGGAAGCCGACCCCAACATAGTTGGGAAAAGGCTCGGGAGATGATGAAATATATAAAAGATATTATAAAAATATTTATTAATATTTTTTAAAACAATATATTTAGAATGATATTATACACTTTTTATCAGGAAAAAATATTTTAGTATGGGGATTTATTTATTAGTGTTTTTAGATGGCAGTTTTTTAAGGATATATGTACCTATGTATAATAGTAAGGACCCTTGTGTCTGAAATAGATGCTTTAAGCTGGTTTTACCAATGCCGTATTACATGAGAAGGTTCAGTGATCATCTAAGTACGCAATGGACTCACAGCAAACACTGAATGTATGTAAAGCGCATAGCCTTACATCGTCTTGTTTTTCAAAACAAACCTGTCGCAAGTAAATAACTATCGTCAAGAAGGCCCCTTTTTAATTTTCCACGTCCAAGATCACATCAAAAAGTAACAGGAACAATTACCACGCAAGCAGTGTGATGTGTCAGTCCGGCGCGGTGCTCATTTCACGCGCCGCTCCGCCGCCGCGCCGCTCCGCCGCCGCGCCGCGTCCTCCCGCGGGTTGGGCGCGTCACGCCAACACACCTAATCTATGGCGTGGTGCAGCCCGCTCGGACATTTATATCAATTTGAGCACACGTCGCTTTCGGTACCCACAGGATCAGCGCAGGTATGCAGTGCAGCTATTTGCGTTTCCAATGTTTTGCGAGTTTAGGTAAGAATTCCCGCTCGCCGCTAGACGCGCTCTTTCGCGAGGAAAATCACCCGTTGTGCGCTGTACATCGCTGCTCCGTCTCGCTAGCGCCCTGCGTGCGATGTACTCTCAACATCCACCTAGGCGCCGATCGTCACATTAATTTTTTTTTTTATACTTCTTGTTGTATCCGTTTTCAGTAAGGTATTGGGTCTAACCAAGGGGTATTGGGTTGCCCAGGTAACTGGGTTGAGGAGGTCAGATAGGCAGTCGCTCCTTGTAAAACACTGGTACTCAGCCGAAAACCGGTTAGACTGGAAGCCGACCCCAACATAGTTGGGAAAAGGCTCGGGAGATGATGTTGTATGCGTTTTCACTCAGTTCAGTCTTTCGCGGGGCGGCGGTATACTGACCCTTATTTCAAATGACTTATAGTTTTCCCCGGCGGAAATGAGTTGTCTTAAAAAGCATTTAGCTAATGAATTGTTCCATTCGCGATCGAATACCAAAGGGAGCAAAGATGTTTTCATTAAAGAAAAATTTACTTGGAAATCAATAAAATTATCTTATGAGTAAATTGGCGCAATCATCAGTGGATGATTAAAAAATATTCTGCAAACGTACACTTTTGAAATGTCGTGCAGGTTCCAGAAAGGTAAAAATATCTAATTCCATAAACCAATGTGATGTGAGAGCACACGGTTATAAGAAATATGTGGCATTGACCTCTGCTGGACTCCAGCATGTGACATCGTTACTATGCATAGGTGGACTGACGTACAGCGGCCAGCTCTCGTCCATTTGTCACGGACGCGTTATCAGTTAGTTGTTACAGCGAACATTTTCATTTAAATAACAAGGCAGACCACAAACATGGCGCCGTGTTGTATTTAACTGACAGATGCACATCGTAAATTCATACCGCGCTAAACATTTACCGTAATGACTGACGCTCAATTAAATAAATACGAGTGGCGCGCATCACGGTGTGCTGTTGTACAAATGCAGGCATACCAGAACTGACCACTGTACTCACAACATCTCTCATTCGCTACAACCAAATGATGACGCAACAACTTACTTAATCAAAAGCACTTGTACGTGAAGTGCTTCCTTTAATAACAAACTACTACTTGACATTTAATCGGAGTGGCGAGGAGTCGCCTGACACGAGCCGCTACAGCGGCGCTCGTGTGCACTACTTCAGTAAGCCTGACAAAGGGACGGGTCACACGAAATGACTTCCGAATTTTGGCCGCTCCATAAAGAGACAGAAAATTGCTACATGTCGAGTGAAGGGGTGCTTGTCAAGAAATATTTCCCGGAGGCACGAGGAATTGATTCAATTTCCCCGTAATGGTGGCGGAGGTAGTTAGGAAAACTTCACAACGCGCCCCGGGGTGGTAAGCAGCGAATTTGTGGCGGTCGTCGCTCAACTGATTTGAATAAATATTCAGTACTTAAGTGGACGTTACACACTCAGTTGGACACCGGCGACACGAAGTCAGTCCCCCAACGAGGAAGATGTGATAACGAGTCATGTGTCGAGTGCGGTGGCTTCCCGAGCAGATGGCTGACCACATTAACTGAGAGCATTACAGTCGGCCACTGTGACCGCGCGGCGCTTTCAATCCGCCATTAAATCTGAGCGGAAAGCGAGCGCTGCACCGCGAGCGACGCGAGTGGGCCTGCGACGGGTGATAGCCGATGTGTCGCACAACGACCCACTGTTGCTTATGCCACACACCGCGGTATTCGCCTTCCTTGGTTTTATGACATTTGTAAACAATTTAATGGCTGCCGTCAATTATGGCTTTCACACATCAGACTGTCTAAAGCTCAGGTCTAAAGAGTAACATGGGACATGATGAAACGTAGAACACCTCAGTAATCCAAATATTGCTATTGAAATTGAGTATCTCACTTTCACATACTATTTGTAGACAATTTGACAAACTTGCAAAGTTTATTCGCTGTAGCGCGTCACCAAATTCATCGAGATCAAATTACGAAGTATACGCGAGGTGAGGGCAGGACAGCCACCTGCACTGTCTACTTCGTGTGCAGTACTACACTCGTGTGTAGTATACGAGTAGGTATATTAAGACGTAACCGAGCACCTTGTGACACGTGACGTCACAGCATCTCATCGTAATCTAATATGACAGCCGCATTACTTTACACATACCTAGACACGCACGTAAGTTTGACTTCATTGTATCAATTTAGCGATTTACGAAAATACAAGCTTATCAACTCATTTTAAAAATTATGTTTTGTCTGATTGGTGGCACAGTCAATTATTGACTTTTTACTTTTCGTCATTTGTACATTATGTACAAAAGTATTATGTTTATAAAAATGTATTAGTATATAATATTATGTTATAATTTTTATTTCTAGTATTTTGCTGCCAGAATTTGATTTAAACAACAATCTACAACTTTATGGTCACCAATATGTATGTTCACAAAGTTATCTGGTTTCATCAATTTAGTAACAATATTATCATGTTATTTTATAAAATATAGGTCTACCCAAATAAAAAAATATGATGATGTGGTGTGTGTCACGGCGTGACGTGTTTGCGCACCGCGGCGGGCGCGGGGCGACAACACGCGACGCTCGGCGCGTCTTGTACGTGACGCGCGCGCCGCCGAGCGCCGCACTGAATCACAACGAGGCATGACGCGCCTCCACACTTCTACTGTTTATACTACGGATTTTTACGTAAGTTTGTTTATTTCGACTTTTCCTACATTCTTAGATGAAATTGATTAGTTAAAACGTTTATTATTGGAATGTTGTCTGTGTAAAATACCTCTAGACTACCAGGCGCATAGCGCGACTGCTGTGTATGGGGTCCAGGTTCGATTCGCGAGTCGATCCGAAATCCTTTTGTGGGTTTTAAGAGACTTTCATTAAAACAGTCCAAAGTTTGGTTTGTGATTGGTACAGTCGTGCACCGGAGAGCACATTAAATGTCTGTCCTACGTCTGATCTCTCTCCGATCGTGTCAGATTGCCGTCCCAACGAACTATCATAAGCGAGGGAATAGAGAGTGCACCTGGTCCAGCGGAAATGCTTTGATATATTAATATTAGATAGTGCTGCACCTACCACTTCTATTTTAAAACGCCTTAGGTGTTAAGTCCGCCGTTGTACAATGTGCAAAAAGAATTAATAAATAAACAGATATAGCCTGTCCAGTTGCCTGATCTCCTTGGAAACAGCGTGAACGTGAGTTGTGCCTTATAGAACAATATCAGTAGGATTACAAATGAAAGATATAAAGCTCCTCCGCGCCATCACACGTTGCAGTACATCTTGTCCTAACTAAGTTGTTCTACTTCGGCATTCTGCACGCATGCATGGCGTCGTCGGGGGGGCGACAATCAGACTCGCGTGCCTTTTATTTCTTGTATTCATTTGACCGCGCCGCGTCTCTCCGAGCCGAGGCGAAGCCGCCCGAAGCTCCCCGACTATGTGGCCACATTCACCACAAGAGAAATGATTCAGTTGGCTGCAGTCGCATTGTGCTAACATTCAATGAGATGTCCTGAGCACGTTGCCGCGCTCAGTATTAGGTATCGTTACCACTTACATACGTGGTTGCCACTGACACAATTTCCGCTTAGAGTCCCTCCACTCTGCACTCATTGTACATTACGTATTTACGTTTTTATCTGATACAATTTCTTTAATGAGAAATTACTAAAGATTTCCTGTAAATAGCCTAGTAACCATGCCTAGTAAACATAATTTATAAATACATATTAATATAGTTTCTTAAAATAACCTTTCAAAATTATACATGTATGTGGTGTATCTGACACAAAAATCAGCGTTGCGGAACTGGTGCACATTGCGTACTGGCACTTTAGCGGACACTGCGGATTTTCTGTGATTAATGTAGACATCATTATAGTCCTTTAGCTTGGTACTACGTTCAATTCAGTATTTCACTGCTAACTTATCATGGTGAAATACTCTAGAATCAAGCGACGACACGAGGAAACATTAACAGCCATCTGAGTTGAGAACGTACTCCTTTCATTGAAGTCGATTAAAACTGTAGTCGTTAGTAAATTGTAAGTACGTCATGCGGTGTGTCGGTGTGCTAGGGCAGTAGGTCGCGACGAGCGCTCGTTATTAATGAGCCACAAGTCGCGGTTTTTATTACCGGTTTGTAATACCACCACCTAACAGCGCCGCGCCGCACCGCGCCGCGCCGCACCGCACCGCGCCGCCAGATTTATGGACTACGAAGAACGCCCGTTTGTTTATTTTCAGGGCAGCGGTACACGACCAGTGAGAGTTAAGTGATTCAGATACCGCAGTTAGTTGTGCTGCTCGAGGATTTCTCTGTTGAGAGCTTTACACGTTTTTTGTAAAACTACTTCCTCTGTGCATACAAAGCGAGTACTTCATTGTTTCTTGTTTTGTACGGGTTCCTGAAAACTTACAGTTGTGACTTCTTTCGACGAAGGCGTTCATCACAGGTTCGTACTAAAGTGCACTTGGGCGTATCCAATCGTAATCAGATATTATTTCACAGAGCATATTTCCAAATACATATTCAACTGCAACCATAGAGTACAGTAATTATGTGGCTGCAGCTATGGCATGCTGGTGGCAATAAGTTGTCAGGATACCACTACTCTTCTGCTCAACATTCCGAAATTTTTATTAATACATACTAGTTTCAAGTTTATTTTTATTTTTTCATACACATAACATTACCAGTTACCATAACGCGTTCGTTTACCTTATTTAATAGTACGTATCTAAGTATTACATTCAGTACACAGCGCGAGGCAGCGCACATGAGCCATCCTCTATAATTTTCCACATCTAAAACGCGACATGGTAAATTATCCAATATATTTTCGCTCCATAATATTTTCCTTGACGCTGATCGGAAAATGAAAAGAAAATGTTTAGCTGCTCGTTCCGTCCCGCGCTCAGATTCAATTAAAGCGATCGGGTTAACTCCATGATGCACATGTGTGCGTGCTTGTGTCCCCACACACTGTGCCGACTCGTGCACAACACGGACGGTGTTTATTTGATTGTAATTGGTCTGATGAGGGCGCACTGGACGCGATAACATTTTGTTTGTATATTACAAACATAACACATGCATATTCATCGTTTACAACATGAAATATGGTTTCAGTTATATCACTCATCGATGTCGGCAGATACTTGTCGATACCATCGACGTATAATAAAATTTCAAAGAACTGTAAAAGGTACATGTAAATTATTATTAGGTCATGTTAGAAACATAATATTTGTTGAGGGTAAGAGACGTTTTTGGCGCATTTTTAATCTTTGGTTTATTAATCCATCAACAGCGTAATAACTTTATATGTACTGAAAGACATGAGCACTTGTGAGACCTTAGCTCCGACTTCCTGCTGACGGAACTGTTGCAGGCTGCCAGGTGTTGGGACGTCTCTTGCGGGGTAACCTCCCCCGTGGCACATCCGTCATTTGCTATGCAGACGACACGCTTCTGACTGCCCGGGGGAGAAATTTTGGAGAGGCGGCCAGCTTGGCCTCGGCGGGCGGTTCGCGAGTCGCAAACCGTATCTCCCGCCTAGGGCTGACGGTGGCGTTGCACAAGACCGAGGCCGTGTTCTTCCATGGGCCTCGGCAGTGCCAACCGCCCGATGCCTATATCCACGTGGAGGGTGTCCGAATTGCGGTGCAGGCCCAGATGAAATACGAGTATCTGGGTCTAGTGCTCGACAACAAGTGGCGCTTCAGCGCACATTTCAGTGGGCTGTCGACGCGCTTAATGAAGACCGCCGGCGCCCTCTCTTGGCTCCTCCCGAATATCGGGACGCCCGGCGATCAATGCCGACGTCTATACGCCGGCATATTGAAGAGCATGGCTCTATACGGGGCCCCCATCTGGGCGGACTCACTGTGCAGAAGAAGGAACGCCGCTGCCATCCGCAGGCCACAAAGAGCCATTGCACAGCGGGTGGCCAGGGCGTATCCCACAGTAAGTTTTGCGGCGGCGTGCGCTCTGGCGGGAACCCCTCCTTGGGAGCTCGAGGCTTGGGTGCTCGCCAGAGTGTACGACTGGAAGGCGGGGCAGAGGGCACTCAACCGGCGCCCGGACCCTACAGAACGGGAGGAAGTGCGGGAGGAGGCGAGGGAGGCGATAACTCGGCACTGGGCCGAGGACCTTGCCTCCGCAACATTCGGCCGTCGGACGCTGGATGCCATCGGGCCCGTCCTGATAGATTGGCTCGATCGGCGGCATGGCTGCCTCTCCCTGCGTCTGGTGCAGGTGCTATCCGGGCACGGCTGCTTCGGATCCTACCTGCACCGGATTGGGAGGGAGGAGACTACAAAATGCCACCACTGCGAAGCAGCGGTGGATACGGCAGAGCACACCCTGGAGGTGTGCCCATCGTGGGCTGAACCCCGCCGCGTTCTGGTGGCAGCGGTCGGGGACGACCTCTCACTCCCCAGCGTGATTGCGGCCATGCTGGGAAGTGAGGAGGCATGGGCAGCGGTAGCCTCCTTCTGTGAGGACGTCATGTCACAGAAGGAGGCGGCGGAGCGTATTCGGGAGGATGATCCTCTCGCGGCTCCACTACGCAGACGAAGAAGGGGTGGAAGACGGGGAAGACAACGTCCATCCTCATCTGCCCCTGGGGGCGATCAGCGGGCGACAGGCGCGGGGGCGCCTTCGTCTGCATCACAGAATCCACCCCCTGTACTCCGGCCATTATAAAAGCCCCTTCCTATTGGGAGGGGACGTGAGGGGCCTGCCGTAAGGCGGGCATTCGCCGGCGGGGGACTGGACGACATAGACTCCCAGGCCCCCTCCACTCAGGCGAGGTCGGAGTGCCGCTGGGTATTTTTAGTGGGTATACCGGGAACGACTCTACCGGGGAGTCCCACATACCCCTCTCCCGTCCCCCGACGGGAAGGGGATGCGCAATAGCATTTTTTCCCAGCGCCAAAAAAAAAAAAAAAAAAAAGGTGTTGGAAGAACCTTGCTTATATTAAATTGGCCAATTTTGAAATGCTAATAACGATTGAAGGCCCAGTTCCACGTAGATATACGAGTGACATATTAAACATATCAACTTTTTATCTATGTCAAGACAATCACATACAGAGGTCTCTCACCTTTGCCTCCGGCCTACTCAGTTCTGAGTAGAAAGATCTCTGATATCTGCAAACCAAGTTCGAAAGATCCGTTACTTGACGGATGTAGATACAGCTCGTTTAGTTTACTTTAGTTATTTTCATAGTGTGATGTCATACGGTATTCTTCTGTGGGGGATACTTCAGTTATACAGTTTATCGCCAATAAATATGGTTTTATAAAATCTTTATTGACATTCTTATGATTATGACAATGACTTTTGTTATTTTTATCTACAAAACATTATTATTACATTATTGCTCATCCGTACTTAAGTATGTAATCTCTTTTTATGTCTGGACTTTAAAGGAGATTGTGACCCTTGAGTTTGTTTCGGCGGTTCTTCTCAAGGTAGTCAGTTAGGAAATGCCGACCTCATCTCGTTATTTTATAAAAAAATGTGTTGACGTGTAAAAGTGTTGAGTTCAACCTATTTGCTAAATAAATATCATTTATCATTAATAAACGTCTACTTTTAATGTTAACGTGAAGCTGTGACTAATGTCTAGAATTATTTGCAATAATTTTCCTGAGAGGAGCAATAAGAAATCGTTTAAGCCCGGGGCCGCTGTTTGTGCAATAAATCGCGCGCGTTGCGTGCGCCCGCCACGCTAATGTACGTGTTGTGATAGTACCCGCACGGGCGGCTGCGTGCTCGTGTATCTGCTGCTAAACACCGATTAACTCAAGCATCCTATAATAGTTTACTTGTATCCTGTCGATGATAATACGAACATTTGGAACAAAACTTGAAATGCCTATTAAATCCCTAATCAACATCTTACCCTCAAATAGAAAACACTTCACCTAAAGGTGCCCCGTAGTGAATACTAGTTAATTTGTGTCGCCCACTAAGCGTGACGTAACCAACGCTACGTAATCCAAAGCTACGCAACCTACGGCGCTACGAGCTACGCCGCCCATTCGGGCTACGTTGCTTACCTACTCCAGGCCTTTTTGCTGATACTGAGTCTAAATTAAGTTGGTAGATTGGTAAATTGGATACCTACCTTTATTGTAACACAGGTAATTTCAGCACGATAGTTGTAGGATGCATAATGAGAGACTTGTTTGAGAGAGAAACATATAGTATTCCAAATATTCAATTGCGAATGCATGTTGAAATCCTTGATATTAATTATATGAAGTTATAAAATCTTCATGAATATTCAAGGGAATTACAACGTACTGTCAATCGAACATTAGTTCACCCATTGGTTGAAGGTGTTTTGGAAACTGTCATCGTTTAGAGTATCCGTGTGAGTACGTAAGCTATAGCGTAGCAAGGGTAACAGGGCAGCTGTCGGGCGTGGCGCCCACCGTCCGACGACGGACGATGATGCTCCGTGTGATGCGCTTTCCTCACGACGGCGACGAGTACTCGTAGAAACATTCAAAGCCACCGTATCACACGCACCGACAATGTGTTCATAGTTTTTATCGTGAATGATAGTGAGCTAAGAAGTTTTTGTGCGACGCTCATAATGTTGCGCGCGGAGTGTTGCGCTCTGACGTCACACGTGCTCACTCGCCTCACTTCAACTATAGGGACAATACACTGAAGGTCGTATTAAAGAACAGTTCCTTTTGCCTGGGGCTGAGGATTGTGATTTAGTTATAGTTTGAAGCGCTTCATCGTGACTGATTGCGGTTACTTAGCTGCTTTGAGTTAGTACTTTTATTTGTAATAAATCTTTTACCAATTCTAACAATGAATTATAAAGAACCACTGGGCAAATACCATGAGTAGTGATATAATATTGTGTGTACTTATATCGTTTTAAACGGCTAAGCAATACATTGATTGATTTTTTATATATGAATACTGGAAACAAAAAAGGCTCTATGTACCAGAATCAAGAGGTGGAGTAATTGATTAAAATAATAAGTCATCTTAATAATCATATATATGTTTATTCTTTTAAGGGAAATGCTAACATAACGATATAATCTCTTTGTGTAGCAATCAAAAATGTGTTTTACTTAGTTTACTGATCAATTACTATAACAAACTTACACATTAATTGTCAAAGTCCAATTCTCACTAACTTACATTAGGCTCCAAGTGCCTAGCATTATCTATACTTATAATAAATCTGTAGAGAGGTCAAGACGCTACAATCAATAGGAGCAGAGCAGTGAAGGAAAATGTTGGGAAAACGGGCGAAGTTACACCATTTTTTAAGCTTTCGTCGCGTGTGCAGCCTTAATGGTTTAAGCTACATAGAAATCATGTATGACGGAAATGTTCTACATAAAATTATCTAAAAAATATTCCACAACAGCATATGTCTATCTTTAATGGTTGACTCTCAATACCACGTATAACTCCCGATAGTTTAGCAGATCGGAGCTTTCTGATTATTTGTTATTGATTTGTTTACTCTTATGTTTATAATATTTTCGCTCATCCCTAATTTCCAAAAGATAACATTATTACATATTCTACAAAAAAAGAATCATACAAATCGGTATAGAAATACCAAACTTATACATGAAATACGATAATCAGCCATCGCCCCGTGTCGTTGCCGCCCTCGACGCGCGTCGGTCAGTAGGTATAATAAGGCGGGAGGTCCGAGCACGAGCTTCTCATCCCGACAAAAGTTAGGCTTTGGTAGCGGTAATCGACATCCACACAGACGAAGCCGCGGGGGTCCTCTATGGGTTATATATCAGAACAAAACATAGACTACTTTTTGTCGCCAAAACCGACATCCACGCGGGCGGAGCTGCGGGCGACCGCTAGTGTTTTAAATAAAGGTCTAAGTTCCAAGTTCGTTTAGGCATTGGCACTTGGCCATTTAAACACACAAAGACTAGTGACGTGGCATTTTAGAAGTAAATAATTGAAAACAACATAATTACCAATTCCTGGAGTAAAAATCATTTTTTTTTTTTATTAAATTAAAAATCATTTAAAATCAATTATTATTAAAATATCGAGTAAGTATAATAAATAAATTATTGTTTTTTCAACAACGTGCACACTTTTTGTGCCACTGTAACAACAACAGGTGCACTGACGGCAAGCTGCCAGGGATTTAACCCCTTTTAAGCAATAATGCGCTATGCGTCCCGCTCCCCCGCGTGTCTTATGTAGGTACCGAGCAAAACACAATGCTAGTCACTTAATGCTTATTTAGGTTTAGGTTATTGGCAATGGCACATAGAATCAATTTCTGGGATAAAATACGTTTCGAATTTTCTGGCACTTAGACCTTTTTTTATTTCCAGTAGTTTTAGTTTCATATGTACATACGTCAATTATGATAAAAACCACAAAAATATACCCGCGATACATAAACTCAAAATCAAAATCTTTATTTGCATGTCAAGGTCTTACAGGTCTTAATGAAATAACAGGCACAGCTTAACGGACTTTTTCAGGCGTAGCAAATGTGAGAGCTAGTAGTACGAGAGGAGTAGTCACAGGATGTATGTCACATCTCTAAGGCACCATCCCTACCCTCACAAAAGATATAAATTCGAGTCTCCACAAACCTCACAATTCAATTGCCTTCTCAGGAGTGAGTGTTATACATTACAGCAGGAAACAGTTGGCACGCAATGCACGCAGCACCGCACGGCGCCGTGCAGCGCGGGTGCGGCGCAGGCGCGGCACACTAATGAACGTCGCCGGGCCGCATGACGTTGTTAAAAATTTTTGGTTGCTGAGCAATGAACACGCAACAAAATTATGCAAAAGTTATACACGACGCGATTGATATGGTTTAAAATTGGACGAGTATATTTTTAACGCTACCTGATGAACCACACTCAAGTTTAATGTTCGATGCAAAAGAAAGATCCCTCAACGACAGAGCGCAAGCACGAGACCTGACGCCGTCACAGAATGATCCTTCTGCCCTCGCTAGATAAGGCACGTATGTCGCACGACACGATTTAGCAACACACCAAAGTTTTTTAATGAACTCTTTTGGCTGAGTTGGATATGAATACGGCATGCCGCAATAAGTACCGCGATATGGATTGACCAGGTCTCAATTTTCATAATCCCTACAAAGTGATCAAGTTGCGCGCTCTTGTGCGTGGAATTTATTCACGATCGGCAGTTTCAATTTGTATGATCCGCCGTTACACGGGAAGCCAAAAGTTTCCCTGTCACAAAGTAGCGAACATACAGTTCGTCCTACATTTTTAACAAATTGCTTTTTAAACTTACCTGTATCGAAATATTCAAGGAATTCATTAAATCACCAAGAAGAAGAAAAATATGTGTATACGGAATTGTGACTTGCTTGTGCTTGTACAATTAATTCACGCTTTTTCATAACAAAACAACGTCTTGGTAAGTAAAACACAGGTTGAAAGCACTACACACAAAACCGCGATGGTTTAGAGCTGACCTGATGATGGAAACAATAGAAAGTAGAAGGAAATCGCTTCAACAGAATGTGCTAACTATCGTTTAGGAACTCCTTAATATTGTCATGTCCGCCACTGCGCGTGTGCTTCCTCAGCCAAGTGAACTAGATTATCCAACTTAAGTTTCATGTTAGTGTTTTTTAAGCCGTAAACAAATGTTAAGAATATAGAGAAGGCCAACAGAGATCACGTCAACAGGAAGAGACGAGCACACGACATAATCTGCATCCCGAAACAATAAGACGAATGTACAGACCGATTGAGAGGTCCGCGAGAGACAAACGCCTTGCCGCAACCATATGCAGTGACCCTCGCAAGCCGAGCAGTCTCGGGGGCAATGCCGCAGTTGGCCCGCCCCCGCCCGGCCGGCCAGCGCCTGTGGGGGTGAGGCGCCCCTAGGACACACAGGGAATTATTTAGAAGCGTCTCACGAGTGTCTTGTGGGCCGAAGTGGGCCGGAGTCGGCCGGAGTCGGCCGGGAAGGCACCGGATTCCTTGCGTTATTGAAACTGAATTGAATCATGAATAATATTTATGCGACGGTATCTAGACTGTGACGAAGTATTAGTTATATCTTACATTTGTATTGTGTGTATAATCGCCAAGGTAACAGCTGTTTCCAATTTTATATTTCTTCTAGTCTGTTAGATTCCGCTTCATTTAACTTAACTATTTACGAATAAAATAATAAAACTTGAACACATCATTTTTGTTAGATTCAGCGTAATTTATAATATTTGTAATCTGTCTTTAATAAAGATCCCAAAAAGACAGGTATCCCAAACAGTTTAGAAAATACAACAAACGGGATAATAATAACATAGTATAAAAAATAAATAAATGATAAATATAGTATAAAGAAAAGTTTCTTTCTTTTTCCTGTGATAATAACCTTCGTAAATTGAATCGTATAACTGTGACGTGCAGGTAGTATATTTAGTCGGTTAACCGTGCTTGTTTCTCGTATCGAACGTTTCGAATCGATATCGTTGAATTATTTTTATTTGTAATAATCTTTGTTTTCTTTTTGTCATTTAGTTATTGTTATTGGTTTTTAAATTCGTATCATGAGGCTGGTCTAGCCAAAACAACTTCGTAACATTTGCATAACGGAAGAAGAAACGCTTTAAAATCGGGCCTCTTTCATCGCCTGAGAAACAGACAATGATAAATGTGTTTAAATATGTAGAAGAAACATGGCCTATAGAGTGTTCTCCGTCCAAAACAGACGTAGTGTATTACATTCGAAATAAAAGGTTTATCTTCTGTGTGTCACGTGATATTTCTTGTTTACACTTTTTTAACTACCTAAACAAATGGAGTATAACTTAATTGAATCAAAGTGTTACACCCTCGATGGTAACGTATTCTGTTTTAGCTACCAGAGCCAACATAGTAGGTACGGAGAGCATTTCATAAACCAGAACAAACAATACTAGTGTGACGTATTGTTCAGCTAATGATTATGTGACATATTATATAAAGATTCTCGTATTATTTTCCGTCCCGATTGCCGACAGACAACTCGATATTACATTTTACTACACAACAGATAATGTTGCTAATAATATCTGGCAACGAAAAGGAAACGTAATCTCAGTTGATAATAGATGATTGAAAGATCGCGGGAAAATATAGCGTATTACGCATCGAGCAGCGGAACAATAAATAATTTCCTTCAGCTCGTAATATACTAATATTGAATGGGTCGCTTCCATCACTTGGGACGCTGCTCCGTACTCCTCAGCTCAAGTCCTGACTTTAGAGAATCAGAATCACCTCCCAACCAGCAAAAAGTCATCCCACCAAAAGCATAAATATAAAAAAGGAGAGTTAAGTTCAATACAAACATTATGCTTATCTGTGGGCTGCGCTCAATAAGGAATGGAGATCCAAATCAGTGCCGAGTTCTATGTAAAAATGAAATATGTATTTATAAGAACAAGATGATATTATTTATTGACTCAAGTAATAGTGCACTTCAAGTGAGAGATGAACATTTTCACAAACTGCTATACTGTCAAAGAGATGCAATAAATCGTGACAAAGGCGAGACTCTGTGTACCATGGAGCACTCAGGAGATGTGCGTCGGCGTTGGCTGATAGAACAGTAGCGTCGGCCACATCGGTGGTGAGTGTCGCGAGGCGAGCGGGGCGCCAACTGATCACCTGGATAAGTTTGCGCTTACAACAAACAAACCTTATTTATTATTTACTTTATATTAAGCGAGATTACGAGCGTACTAGCCCCATCCCCCCGCACCCCTCACCCGCCGGGACCGTCAAACCGTTCCGCTGAATGTTAATGTAAATCGGGCTCATTTCCTGTACTTTGTGAACAGGCGTCATTTTCATTGTCAGTCATTGACAATGTTAGTGCGATATAGTTGTTGAGTATTATATTGTAAGCAAATGTATGACGTCACTAAAGTGATTGTGTCGGTCGGATAAGTAGTTGGGAAGTTCCCGCACGGCTTAAACTCCCTACGAAATTAATCCATTACCTGTATCTGTAGAATTATTCCATTAGCAGGAGTTTATCCGTGAGCGGGACACGAAACATTGCCACTTAGGCAATCAACGTTTGTGCTCAAGAAACTTTTCTTTGTAGTTATTTAATTTTGCAACACGAACGGGATTGTGAAACTGGGAAAGCTTATGATTTATGCAAAATAACTAGATGAGTGTTGTAGCGACCTTCGCTCGAGTTAGTGTGCTAAGTACTTAGTAATACTTATTTGTATTTGTATCGTTTAGTAGGAAACGTGATAACGCAGAAAGTACTGCGCGCCTCAACACTAACTCTTAAACGATTACAGAATAATTAGATGTCTCGAAACGGATAGTGGTTCCACTCATAATTATTTATGTTGAACAAGCTGGTAGACAGCTATGTTCCACCGAACACTGAAATATGTTAGACACATTACGATAATTACTCCTACGTTGGAATCTGTACCGTGTCGTCGTCATCTGAACTGTTAATACGAGCTCCTCGCGAGTCTGTGCGCCTGGTAGCCGCGCCTCGGGTGTCACACAGTGTTACTTACTCAATGACGGCAGTACCTAAGTTAAGTCTAGCAATCTGTACAACATCTATAAGTAAGTATAAGTCTTTAGATGACACACTGAGTATTTTAGCAGGAATACTTTACGTGTTCTTGGAGCGCCTACCAGTTTGACATCCTCCAACCAGTTTTACGGGCAACCTGATTTCCTTTTTAAGACTGCTTGTCAGACTTACTCGCCGTGACGTTAGGATAGTCACACATCCACGGGATGACCGCGCCCAACCGCGTCACAACTACAGCGATATACTCCTATAATTAAGATAAAAATCTTGTAGTTATTACAGATATTTTCTAAGCCACAAGTGGGTAAGTTACATTTAGAAGTAACTGCACCGTATTCATCGGCCATCAGTGCGCGACAGTGACGCGACCGTCTATCTGTCAACGATCACTGTAATGATTACTGAACCACCTTTATTGTTATTAAGTTAACTTCACGAAAGCCAAACAAAGGCCCGGGGCTGCGGGCGCTGGGGAGGTACTTAAATATTAACAACAGGTTAGTTACATTAAACGCGCGAAGCATGCGCGCCGCGTGCGCCGGCCGCGCCGAGCCCGCTGTGAGACGGCGACCGAAGCTGACCGGTCACGGCGAGCATCACATATACGTCATTAAATATTTACTACGCCACGTGCCGTCGAGAGGATACCGTCACTAACTATGCATATTTGATTATTCGATACACAGTCATATATGTACATACCTACATATATGTATATGTATGTATATGTACAGATGTAGTAAGTAGTAGATAGTAAGACCCACCGCTGATTGCAATTTTTTGTCACCGTGACTTTTTGTCAAATAGTCAAGTGCAATGATAAACTGTATTGAGTGCACTTATTATGGTGACGTGATAATACGGTGACAAATAGTTGCAGCGGCAGGCTACACCAGAGACTGGTGACTTTTTGTCACTCGGCCGGTGAATTTTCCTTTACTTTCTGTGTATATAGAATGCAACCAGTAGCTTTTTTTCCGTTTCACACGATTCAATAACACAGACAATAACAGATTCAGTGAGCGCATGGTGGGTGACAGAAGTGACAGTAACAACAAGTCACATCATATCATTATAGCTTTTAATAAAAAAATATTGCACAAGTAAGTGCATTACCAAACGGTACGCGAGTGCACAATATAAGTATAAATGCCTTGTCGCCTGCCTAAGTATACGGCTGTGACTTTACTCGCGACACCTGGCCGGCGCCGGCGCCTCGCGTCAGCCGCTGTGTAGTGTTAGTCACCAATTATAGTTATCTATATTGCTAGAAAACTTGGACAGATTGCAGGTTCGGTTGTATTGTGTTTAGTAGTTTTGAACTCTTGCATCAGGAATGTCTATCCATACTAGCTACTTTTAAAAGCTCAGCACTCAAACAAAAATTTCCGACTTTGCATTCTCACTCAGTTATGAGCAACCATTTATAACACAAGTGTGACGTCACTCCGGGGTTGTGGTACACAGGCGCACCGTGTAACTCTTTCCTAGATTTCAGAGTGCAGGCCACTCTACCCGCTGTTTTTTCAGTCGGAGCCTAAACTTTTGTTACATGTCTATTTGGCCGTGGAATGTGCTCGTAGTTCGGGACAAAACTTTGTACATAACTGTCAACGAGTTGCGTGAACTGAGCGGAGTCACGTCGATGTCGTTACAGTACTAGGCTAGCTTCGCGACGCAGACCTGGTCTCGGCAGACCTCTGTCGAGGAGTCAAGCCGCACCATCAACAGTGTCGTGCTTTAAGGGTTAAGCACCTGCGCACTAGTAGCGTCAGTGCCTGCCAAGTGCGGTGATGACGCCAAGTCCCGGCATTACGAGCTAAGCGCACACCTAATGGTGGCCTGTCCTCGGTATCAGTATTACGATTATGTCACAATACTTTCAAACGTATACCATCTTTGACCGAATTCCAAAAAAGGAGGAGGTTTCTTTATGTTTGTGCCCTCTAGTTCACTTCGAGGTTTCTAGTCCGATAAGTGTGATTTTTTGGTTCAATACTTTATATTTTGTGAGCATTCTTTTGAATACGTCTAGAGGATGTTTTAATTATCTTTACTACTTTTGTATAGGCTAATTCTTATCCTGGTGCGCGGAGTGAGTAGAGACGTGGGTGTGAAACTAATCAGACAATAAACGTAAAGTTTCTAAGTAAGTTCTAGAAAAATAATATATAATAATTAGAATTTATTGTGATGAAAATAATTTGATGTGCCTAGATTATAAGAGTATCTAGATTTAACGATGTAAAACTGTTGATCTCACTAAATTAGTATTATAAATAGTAAATATATGAAACTTTATAAGTAATGATACCTATAGGATGTAAAACTATAAAAAAATGTGAAAATTGCAATGCCTTAAGAGGCAACTAAGTTCTAAGAACGTACCTAGCTACATAATTGTAAGATCCTTTTTTACCTACTTAGCTCGCAATAAAGATTTTTAATTTGAATTTGGATGTTTGACTATGGAATTAAATAGTATTATATAAATTTAATAGTAGTAGTAGTCTACATAATAATAGGTTAATTGAAATTAATAACAAAGTATGTTTACAGAATATAAGTTCTTGTTTATATAAGTTTCATACACAGATACTTGTACAAGCACTATGTAGCGAACTAACACCTTGTATATTGTACACCTGCATTGACGAATAAAAGTAGTTGATTTGATTTGACTTTCAGGAGATACTCTAGGTATATTAAGTGCAGCACGTATAAATAAATATTACTTAATATTTTGTACATATCACACTTACAGAGGCCTCTTACAAGTAACGCTACCAAGTCTCAAGGTCTCTACATATAAGCAGTCAGCTTGCAGCGAGCACGGCGCGAGTACATACATAGGTATTATCGCTCTAGGCCGCACTAAGCCGGGACTGTCCACCGCCGGGATGTAGTGGCGCTTGAATTGCTGCCAAAATTCTAATATCGAGGGATCACGTTGTCATATTGTTGTCATACAGTAAACGTTTCGTAATATCTCCTGTTTACTCTAAGCGTACGCGGTCTACTAGCGCCAAATATCACATAAAGGATAATACCTACTTATATTCTGGTGGAACGATCGTCTCTTTTAGTTTTTAGGCCTAGTTGTCATGGTACAATAACAAGCTTGGCAATAACAGTAGCAACTATCTGGGCGCGTACAGGCTAGGGCTGTACCAGAGTTTAAAGATTCAGTAATTGGATAGAGAATGTGATGTACACAAGTAATATCCGTGCCCCGTGAAAGTTTAACATATGTCGGGTACTGTCAGCGTGCAGGAGGGGTCATCACCTACAGTGTCGTAACGCGGGACACTCGCAGGGCGGCCCCGGTCGGCAACGGCAGTCGGGACACCACGGCTCACGTAAGGAGGTAATCACTTGCGGTACCTACTCGATGCTTCAGAATCTTAACATCATTTTAAGAAACTGACGGAAATTTCGTACGGCCGGCCAAAATTGCAGATATTTGCTTTCCGCCTGCCACCTGCTAATGAATATCCTTCATATCATAAAACTATAATTGTGAAACACACACAGTGACGTTGAGTGTGAATGAGATCTAGTTAACTCATAGCTCATTAGGACATAGAACCTCCGACATTGATGCTGATAGGAAAACAAAAAACACATTTTTTGTATTAATTTATGTTTTTTATTATGCTTTTTATCATTAATGAGATGTCCACCGTTATCGGGAGCAGGTCCAAGCTACCGGTGATTACGACTCCAGAGACAGAATCCTCCTCACAATACGTGCCGTTTCAAGGAGTACCGCCTTCTGAATGATTCCCTTGAGCCAGTACGGGTCAAGTTGCGGCCCTGGGCGTACCCCAATGGTGCAGAGCATGCAGCCCCAGCTGCTAGAGGCGGTAGTCGGCCCTCGTCCCTGAGCGGGTGAGAGTAAATTTTTGTATTTTCATTACAATAATCCATCAAACATGATAAAACTATTGACCGGCAGGTACAGTCCCCACACATCGCCTCCCTATGTATCACTCAGTTATGCGAGCGTGTGTATGATAGAGCGCGCCCCCCTCCGCCCCGGAGCCCGAGCCGCCACCAACAGATTTATCGCATCGCAATGCAGATGCCCGACAATTGATTCCAATTGATACGTAGTAGGTACGTGATGCCAGCACACAATCACTACTCACAGAAATCCCACACCCCACTGTCTAAGAATTACAATTTCGCATAATTGAAGAACTCGGAAGTAAGCAATGTCATTTCCTAAATGCATAAAAACTCAAATATGCGTTAGGGTACATTTTTGATAGGTATGTGCTACAAAATCTCCAAACTAAATAAAATAATAATTATGTAATAGGTAACTGCTAATTGCGCTGCAGTTGTATTTCTGCCGGTGCCTGTTGTGCGACGCTATCCGAGTCTACATTTTTGGTCATCTGTAATCGCCGCATGAAAAACGCAATGCGAACGTCCCTTTTATTAACGGATTGAATGCATGCTGTAACGTTTCAATAATGAAAACCATGTCAATATTTATGTTGCAAATATAAGACATAATATTTACGTCCTCAGCGCAGTTTAAGCAGTTTCCGTTTATTTAGAGGAATTCCGGCGAATGATTGAACATTATGTAAGGTACCTACCGTAACAACAATTATTGATACCCAACGATTATTATAATAAACTTCTTGAGTCATTCTACATTATCTATGATTCTTGAAATCGCTCCCGTGTGCTTAAGGTATGTTCTGATTATTTTTATATTTCTTATTTGTATGTCTCTACTAGACCACGGGACTACAGAGTCCCGGATTTTTAGAAGGACGTGGTGCCTTAAGTATGAGGGCGTGGGTTCGATTCCAGGTCGGGCAAGTACCAATGCAACTTTTCTAAGTTTGTATGTACTTTCTAAGTATATCTTGGACACCAATGACTGTGTTTCGGATAGCACGTTAAACTGTAGGTCCCGGCTGTTATTGAACATCCTTGGCAGTCGTTACGGGTAGTCAGAAGCCAGTAAATCTGATGCCAGTCTAACCAAGGGGTATTGGGTTGCCCGGGTAACTGGGTTGAGGAGGTCAGATAGGCAGTCGCTCCTTGTAAAACACTGGTACTCAGCTGAATCCGGTTACACTGGAAGCCGACCCCAACATAGTTGGGAAAAAGGCTCGGAAAAGATGAACCCTGGCATAGTGGTAACAGATCGTTAAGCGCGCCGCACGATGATAATTGATTTCGTCAATTTTAAAAATGTTATACCGCTTGAAGAGAGTCTCGTGGAAGCTGAGAGAAAGAAACAAATAAAGTTTTTCAAAGGGTTTCTGTCTCTGGGACTCTAGCTACCGGTAGCTTGGGCCCTTTTTTTCCTGGGAAATCATCAAATGACCCCTCCCGCTGAGGGTGCAGCTGGAGGGAGTGTCAGACTCTTACTGACTATAACCCACTATGTTCCTTCTGGAGGTCCCTGTGTGCCAGGGCCACGGTATCTCTCACGAACAACCCGCAGCCCAGGCAGACCCTGGCCCTAAAGGGGCCCCTGCCATGTTGCTGACATCTCTTCGAGGAGCGCGTGGAACAGAACGCGCCGCCGATACGGGCCTGTCGTCCCTAGACGTACGGACGATAAGCTACCCACACTCACCGCCCAAAAACCCGCGCCTACGGTGGTCGGGAGTCATCCCTCGACACCCGGCACCCGTGTCGACCGGTACCAGCCCTGCCGCGACGGCTGGGATGAGCGGTGCGGTCTCTCAGCCGCTCCGCCGCCCCCTTCGCTAGCATAACTGCTTCACAGAAGGAGGCGACGGCGTCCCATTCTCTCTCGCTCCGGACCATGGCCTGGATCAGGGCCGGACGCGAGAGGTTGCCGCCGCCAATTGCCGCTGTGAGGACACGGCGGTGCTCCGCCCAAGCAGAACACACCTCCACCGTGTGCTCCACCGTGTCCTCTGGCTGGTCCGCGCAGTGGTGACACCCAGGCGTCTCCTCCCGCCCGATACGATGCAGCTTGGGCCCTGTTCCCGTCATCGGTGGACAACTGTTTATTACATTTCTAAATGCTCTTTTTTATATTAATACTTAAAAAATGTAATAATACCTAGTTTAGAATATAAATAAATGAAAATAATTAGAATACTACATACATACATATAATGTAAGCTGATGATGAAGTCTTCAGTGTCATATAATGAAAAGCGATTAGCATCACATATGTATTGTGTGAGCGGAACATTTGTCCAGCTTTATATGTCTAAATTGAAATTTGGTGTGAGTACAATTACACTGGCTAATTACTGTTGCGGCGCGACAGCACTGGGATGGGACAGAGTGGGGACAGGGGTCCGGGGGGCCGGGGACGCTGAACGGTGTTTAATTACACAAGATTGTCGGCCTTACGTTTTGCTGACCAACAGACAGAAATAGTCAATATCTAGTTTTATCAACTCACTCCGAAACTGATCTGGAAAAGTTAAGTATGACACTACGCTTGGTCAATGCGGGTTGGTGATTTCAGACTTTATAGTCCAGGTTTCCTCGAGATGTTTTCCTTCACCTTCAATCAGTCATTGGAGTTCAATATGTGTATAATTAGAAAGTACATATAACTTAGAAAAGTTACATTGTTACTTGCCTGACCTGGAATCGAACCCGTACCCTCATTCTAAGAGAGACCGGTGCTTTAACCACTAGGCCACCACGACTTTTTATATATTGTATGAAGAAACAACTTTTCAAATCGGTCCAAGCTTCTTCGAGAAATAGAGTAACCAATTCAAAAATACCCCTCCGTTTTGAGAACTCGGTTAAAATGTTATTCTATAGCTATCACAGTGACTGTCCTTAATTACTTCATCAATATAAACATTTTCTTTACTAATGTATCGATCGATTAGCGACCAGTGTCGCCACATGCGCAACGACGACGAGATGGGAGACTTGTGGCAGCTGCTGACACACGTCACTTCTATGACCACACAATGACGTGTGTCAATTGTCCAGTTGTCGGTTTCTATAGGTCAATATATGTATGAGTGTAATATCTATGGTTTCTATAGTAAGTTAGCTCATTTGTAACGTATCCACGTTTGTGTCTGATATTGTGGTTCATATTTTCATGACCATAATTAAATAAACGTCCTGAAAAATAATTTGTTTGTTGCTGTAGTATGCGATATTATGAACGTTCGAGTATTTAGACATTCGATTTATAGTGGTCGATCAATTGATATTCTAATAGTTTTTGCAGACGCTATACGCTATGGTACATGGTAAAGACGCCAGCAAAGTAACCTACCTTAATCTGTCAAACTTTAATAGATTATCAACCTTATTGCAATACTGGAAGTTTAATATTTATGTGGTGAAATTTGACAGATTCGGGTAGGTTGAGCTGCTGTCGTGTGCACATACTACATCTATGGTATGTTTATGTATATGTTATATATGTGTTATGTAATGCGCAGTGGAGGCTCGACGGGACTCTGTGCTATAATGCGAGCTGATAATTATCTTAAATAATAAACCAACAGGGATATATACAGCTGCTTCAAATGTTAAAGACGAATTCTATAAAAAAAGCATTGATCTGCCTTTCCCAAGCTATGCTCAATGTAAGCTCAAAGAAGCAAGTTTCGCAACAACTGTAAAAAGTTGTGGGATCCACTGTAATACCACTGTCCTGTACCTGTGTATGACCACTGTAAAGGAATAATTATTAATACCAAGTCAACCATTTATTTATTCAGTCTAAACTCAAGGGACCTTCTGTCTCAGTTATTAACTAACATATAGCAATTACTAGCTTCCGCCAGCGGTTTCACCCGCTTTCTGAGGGAAGTACTTTCCATACCCGGATAAAAAGTAGCCTATATGTTATTCTGATGTATAAGCTATATTGTGGTAAAGTTTCATTCGAATCCATTCAGTAGTTTTTACGTGAAAGAGTAACAAACATCCATACATCCATACTTACAAACTTAAAATATTAGGAAGGATTAGGATATACATATAATCAATGCCTATGTACATGCTCTAACACATCAAGCTACCCGAACTGTCAAATTTTCCCAATGAACTTTGTGCAATATGCTTCAGCGTTAAAGTGTATATTATATATTAAGGAAATTTGACAGATTGTAGTTGCTTGATGTGCTGGCGTCAGCACAATCATTATGTGATTATATATTATTAGGAGGCTTTTTATTTTTAATAATTAATATAGATGCTTGAGTATCCAGTCGTTAAGGCTTAAAGCTGTGTGTGTACGGTATCAAGTGAGCTGTAAGCAGTGACCCGCCGAGGACCGTGGATGAGCCGTACCCACTTGCAGGTTGATACCGTATCTGATACGTTACGTGCTACGCTGCTAAGTGAGTACCCAGCTAGATACTTAATACGTAGTATCTCTATTGACTATGAAACATGTTATATCCATGAATTTGACGATATTAATGAAGGCGAATATCTTATTTGTTTATTAAGGTCTACCAATGCCATGTTTTTTAGACTTACCACAGTCGCTAGTTACTGGGTAACCAATGTCTTGAGTATAAGTAGGCAGGTGCTATAAATTTTCTGACATCCCCATACCGGGTAGCCTTGCAGATGAAAAAGAGTGTCTACATCAATTATAAATAAGTTCATTCAACAAAAATGAACGCGCAATTATATGTATGTAGATAGCGGATAAAATATCCAATGTTATAATGTTTATTACTCTTGAGTTTCCTAAATAATCACAGAAGCATCTAACATATCGATGATGAATGTTTCCAAAGCACACAAAAGCAAATAGAATCAATCGCTCCACAAGTGGACCAAGTGCGCGCAACATCGCACAACAATTAAAAACTCTGAAAAGTGTTCGCTTTTTGAAGATAAAAGTGTCCGAATTCCTAGCAACATTAATCGTGGACCCGCTAAGGGGGCGCGGGCCGAGGGCGAGGAGCCGGGGGACGGGTGGGGGGAGCGGAAGTTTGTGCTTCAGATCAAAGGCTTTTGTCTGTAGATTAACAAGCCGGTGTACAAATTATTTGGGTCGCGGGTCGTGTCTCGCTCGTCGCGTCCTTGTGTCGTTGCCATGTCCGTCTCCAGTGGCGTGCATAAGGATACCGCCATACCTTTGTATTAACATTTTGAGCTGCCTTCAGCTTACTGAGTGTGTTGCAGCTCGATACTTCAGGCCTTCTGTCCAGGATAGCTCAGTGCCGCCCGCAGGCGGCGACGTCACCGATGACTCAATTAATATCGGCGGAGTGATCGGTCGCTTTGAATACTTCGCTCCAGACGCGACACTAATTTGTCTGATGTTGCACCGTCAGCGGCGCTCATTCATTTACCTAATTGAGTGAACATCGGTATGGAACTTGGTCGTTCTATTAATTACGGTATTTATTATACACTTATCAATCTTCAACAGATAATTATATGTTATGTGTTGACGTGTTAAAGTTTTGATTTCAACCTATTTGCAAAGTAAATATCATTTATCATTATCAATTTATTGTTAGTATTGGCTGGAAAAGCATAAGAGAACCAATAAATCAATGTAAGCTAAGTAAGACCGTGTGTGTGCGGTGCTACCAACACGCGACTGTAAGTTCGCATAGACGCAGGTACGAGGCGAGCTGCAATCACGGCGCGTCGAGGCAGCCTGCACCTCACCAAACACTTGTGGGCTCGCCCTGGAGATTGGCTTTAGATAAACTTGTGGCGAGCGCCAAGAGCGCCGAGAGCCAGCGGGCGGCCGAGTGTGTCGGGTGCCAGCGCAAACACTATGGCTCGCGACACCTTGCCCCGTGCTATTGGACATTCTCTGTGATCGAATGCCTTCATTTACAATTCTATAATAGTAGGGAGTCATTTTATGTCTTGTGTGTAAACCATATATCAGACGTTGACTTATGATTATTTAGCATGCAGTAAGGACAACAAATGCCGACAATATTACCGACAGTGTTCGGCTTTCGCAGCAAGAAGCACCTGCTCGCGGGTGCGACCACGCCTTTGTCAATAGTACAGGTCAAATACTAACCCATAGTTAATATATTCATTGCTGTTTTGCAGTCAGGGCACGGTTGCTTAGGCAAGTACCTGTGCCGCATATACGGCAGCCGCAGACACGGCGCAATACACGCTCGCGAGTGTGTAGCTTGGGAGGAGCAGCGCCGTGTCCTCACAAAAGAGGTAGGAGGCGATCTGTCGCTGCCGGCCGTGGTGCGGAACCACCGCCTCTCCCCAGGCGGAGGATGTCCATGAGGATTACGCCCCGATAAAAAAATATAATAAAAATTCATTGCTGTTTCATCATCATCATCATCATCACAGCCTTTTTATCGTCCCACTGCTGGGCACAGGCCTCCTCTCCAACGGAGAAAGATTGAGCGTTAATTACCACGCTTGCTTAATGCGGGTTGGTGATTTCAGACTTTATAATCCAGGTTTCCTCGAGATGTTTTCCTTCACCTTTAATCAGTCATTGGTGTCCAAGATAAACTTAGAAAGTACGCATAACTTAGAAATGTTACAATGGTACTTGCCTGAAATTGAACCCGCACCTTCATACTCGAAAGGCTGGTGCTTTCACCACTAGGCCAATACAACTTATACGATCGACCGAGATATCGTGAACTACAGATTCAGAAATGCACAGCTGCGAACTCCTCAAGTGCAGGAGGGCAAGTCGGCACTCGCCACAAACTATTGATAACATGTTTATTACACTATCGGATCGAATTAGATGAGAATTTATAACCTCATTGTATTGCGGGGTGCCTGGTGCAGTGATAACATGTCCGTACCGGACTGCACCGTCGGCGTCGGCCGACTGCCATGTCTATCAGTTATACAGTTTATCGCCAATAAATATGGTTTTATAAAATCTTTATTGACATTGTTATGATTATGACAATGACTTTTGTTAATTTTATCTACAAAACATTATTATTACATTATTGCTCATCCGTACTTAAGTATGTAATCTCTTTTTATGTCTGGACTTTAAAGGAGATTGTGACCCTTGAGTTTGTTTCGGCGGTTCTTCTTAAGGTAGTCAGTTAGGAAATGCCGACCTCATCTCGTTTTATAAAAAAACGTGTTGACGTGTAAAAGTGTTGAGTTCAAACTATTTGCAAAATAAATATCATTTATCATTTAAAACAATACATGGGTGTCAATAACCGCTTATTATTTATTAAACTCAATTCAAAAGGTGTGTTTTTATACTAGGTATGTTATAAATCTCAGTAAAATTGACGTGATTTAAGTATACAACTTGATCTGCTGATATAAAGTCCTCGCCAGCCTCGGTTGTTGCGAGTCTGCAGGTGTCGCGGCACGTCGGCGCGTGCTAACGAGCTGCTGTGACCGATCCGACCGACCGACCCTGTGCCGTGCGCTCTTCCTACATAACTGTGACAAGTACTCCCGCTATGCGCGCGATCGCTCTAAGTGCCAAACTGTATGTTTTATGGCATTCCAGGCACAGTACTGACCACGCATGTCCAACGTTGGTTACGTTTCTTTGTAAGTGTAGTTTTATACTAACAGAAGCAGAGGCACTGGGCAGCTAGAATTTGTAATAATACTGCTTTTCACTCATCGAATGTGTCTCTCTGTATTCATCTTAAAATTTGCTGAAAAAGTAATCTGTTAATCTCAAGTGATTATTAATCCGCATTGTATGTGCGTACTGAGAACACAGGGTGCTGTTAGTTTGATTAATATAGGCATATATACGCAGTTCAGTGCGGGGCACGCGCTGGGTTACCTGCGCCCTGCACGCACCCTGTATCTATTGCTGTGATCGCTAGTCATTAACATGATTGCTACGCACATTATATTTATAAGAAGGTATCGTCCGCTGTGGCTGAACTAGTCTGATGTTAGGGGAGAGGTGCCGGCGCGCGGTCTCGCGGCGCTCGTTGCGTTAATCGCCGCCAGTCCAAACTTGCGACACTTGCGCGACCCCACACGCATACATATGTACACAATTGCACACATGTAGCGGCGGGAACACGCGAATAGTTTTGTGATATCGAAAGCACGCAATGGGCGTTATGACTGCTCACTTTGAAGAGTTCCAGTGCATGTTTAGTTACCAGTTTCACCAGATCTGTTGTATTATTCGGTTTGTTCGTGCGGCTTGTCTCAGCACACGTGAAGAATAACGTCTCACGTTTTATTTGAACTCGATTGTTATCGGCAACGTGTGGCGGGGATGCCCCGCGGGCGCACAATCTCTCGCTTTTGTAGCGCGATAAGCTGCGGGGCGCGCGGCTCGGGGTGGGGATAGTAGCCCGGGGCAGGAGGCGAGCTGCAGAGGGATGATTACACCCGATAGGGATACCCTTCAACTCGAAGGGATTGCCGCCGATCGAACGAGCCAAAGAACGCTTCAAAAGAACCTGGCGCTTTGATAACATAAAAAATAGTTGTCTTTGGACATCAGCATCGAGGTTACTTTTCCTTTGTGCGATCGAGTTAGAATGATGCGCTTTGTTTGTAATATTATAGGAAAATAATTATCGATTATATAATATTCCTGTTACGGCTTAGCCACTTATTATGATAAGTAACGCGCTCCTGTTCAGTAATCTAAAGGACATTGTAGAAAATGGCCTATGTGTCCCGCCGGCGTGACCAAACCAATCAAGGGCTTTTGGGTTGCCCGGATAACTGGGTTGAGGAGGTCAGACAGGCAGTCGCTCCTTATAAAACACTGGTACACACAAAAATTTAACAGCTGATTTCACGCGTCGTGCCTCACAAGTTTTTCAAAAGCCATTGCTTTTTTTATTTTAGCGGTATTTAAAAAAATGAAGTCCTGCGTGCAAAGAAATAAATAAATACGGAATAATCATATATACGGAATAATTAAAAATTAAAAAACCTGAGAAAAATTCCAGTGAAATACGATTCAACGGCAGTGAGCACGGGCTGGTGGTGACAGGTGCTGCTTGCCCGCGAAAAATATATTAAAATGGATTGGCTCGACTAAATTACTCACTAAACTACTTGACTAAAATTTTAGTATTATTTTAGTCTGCACTAGGCATGAGTGACCGCGCGCCGCGGAGTTGGTGTTCAATCACGTATTGTTTTGATTAGATCCTCTCCCCCGCTCCCCGGCCGCTCCCCGCCCGCGCCTTGTCTCCGGCCGCGGCGTTTGAATAACAAACTTGTTTCGTTGCTCGGTGTAATTTCAATTGTCGTATTCATGGAGGAAAGTTGTCGCGTCACTCGCGAGCTGCATGAATATTAAGTGTACCTCTCCCCCCCCCGCCTCCTTCCGCATACCGGCGGCTCACATGCGGCGGCAGAGATTCGCGACCGGGACGTATTTTTGTTGAGAAATTTAGATGTAAATTACGACAACGGAAACTGTGCTTGAGCCCTTCTAATTGATAGGGTCTGCCGGGGCTGCGGGTTGTTCGCAAGAGTTACCGCTGCCCTGGCATACAGGGACCTCCCGAAGGAACATAGTGGGTTTTAGTCAGTAAGAGTCTGACACTCCCTCTAGCTGCACCCAAAGCGGGAGGAGTCATAGCATCTTGTCATGACAAGTTTCTCCGTGTTTCAGAGGGAACGTTAAATTGGTGGGTCTTGGTTGTCATTTATACATCTTTGGCAGTCGTTACGGGTAGTCAGAAGCCAGAAAGTCTGACAACCAGTCTTACCAATGGATAAAGGGTTACCCAGGTGACTGGGTTGAACAGGTCAGACAGGCAGCCGCTACACGTAAAGCACTGGTTCTCAGCTGCATCCGGTTAAGACTGGAAGCCGACCCCAACATAGCTTGGGAAAAGGTTACGCAGAAGATGATTCACTAATAGTACTTGGCTAGTAAGTATACTTATCCATCGCTCATAGGTAAGTATAGTGCATACCTACATAATGCAAGAATACAAACCCCTGACTGAGCAGCTGATGTGGCGCACACGCACACATGCACAGTCAAGTGCAGAACATCACGGGTGCTTCTTCCGCTCTGAGCGCTGTGAGCATTGTTGTTTTATGAAATTGGAAACCTAATAAAAACACTCGTATTTCACGACATAAAGTAATAATGTTGACTTAAATTCCGACATCGCCATTCAACAGTGACAACGTACGTAGCGAGGGCTACGCCGCCCGTAGGGCGTCCCGCGTAGCGGTGTACGCGCCCGCCGGAAACGGAAGTCGTTAGCAGCCGCCCGCCGCGCGCCCTCTCCAGCGGCCGAACGTTTGATGTATGATCTGCTGCCGCCAGTACTGCGGACAACGTGCTTCGTTTACTGCCAGTCTGACGTACACACGGCTACACATCAAGCTATACAAATCTAGTATATGCTGACCGTTCAATTCGTAGAAAGACCATATAAAGCGAGTCCAAGACAAACTGGTTTTGTACAGCTTAATGTGTAGCCGTGTGTACAAAATAATCCAAATTAAAAGGGACGAAGCACCCAAATCGTTCGAATAAATATATTCGAAATAAGTATATAAGTAAAAAGTAATTTCGATAAATCAAAAAATGTATGTATATACGTACGGCTGCGGACTAAAATCGCAGTCAACGATCATTGCAACGCATTTTATTTAGGAAAGATTCATCAGAGCCCGTCAGAACGTGCACATTAAACACGGTCACATACGGAGCGGCGTCTCGGCGCCATATTATCTAGCAACCAAGTGCGAAGTGAGCAATTGTGTTTCGGAAGGCACGTTTAATTGGTGGATCCCGGTTGTCATTTGTAGGTACTTCGGCAGTCGTTACATGTAGTCAGAAGTCAGAAACAAAAATAACAAGCAGTCTTACCAAGGGGTATAGGGTTGCCCCGGTAACTGGGTTAAGGAGGTCAGACAGACACTCGCTCCACGTAAAACACTGCTACTCAGCTGCATCCGGTTAAGACTGAAAGCTGACCCCAACACAGCTTGGGAAAAGGCTAGGCAGACGAGACTATCATTATAACAGTACACACTTTTATTGACGGGCAACCCACACAAATGTGTCTGAGCGACTGTCGGGCACGCCCACTTCATCATCGAACGGTGAAAAATTACAAACTATTCGAAAGTTTATAAATCAATTTAAATCGTTTAAGCCGAAAGCAAGCTACGTAAGGGAAATCCAGTTGATAATCTTTTTGTTTACAGCTCAAGCCCATGACGTCACGATAAGCAATGTCTTTTCAAAACGTTAAATTAATGTTAGCCGGAAAGCATGGCTTTTTCCAATAAGACTATGAGCTAAGCGGCCGCTACGTTACGCTATAGAGCTCTACGATGCGCTACGGAGCTACGCGTGGCGAATATTAAAAGGAGTTAAAGCGGTGCAGCAGAGGGCGCGTGTAATTAATGCGTCTAAATGACCCCCCCCCCCCCACCGCTTCCACCTCACCGTCCTATCGCTGCTGGCTGATGAATATTTAGATTTATTGACACCCCACACATACAGATTGGACGAGGAATTAATTCAGAACGAATGTGCTGTTTGAATAAATTAGATACCTGTTTTTTTCATCTTAACGTGGAACATGCGAGGCGCGTGCGTACCCAATTATGTAGCGTCGGAGGAAAGCCTATCCAATTACACTTGATTGATTTTTTCGTCGCTGTTGATCAAGAATTTATGAGGGATCGGTTCTTGGTAATTTTGTTTTCCACTCATTGAAATCACTTTGTTCAAATTTTGATATAAGGCTTACCTTAATAATTATTTGAACGAGAACAAGTCCACCTCTATACTACAAATTTTGTATTCAGTTTATATACAGTGACGGCTATACCACGACGATCGGCACCCTCGGGTAACAACAACCACTTCGCTTAGTGTTCAGTACATATAGGTGGGGTAGCCAGAAGCCAGAAAGCTTTACCATCGGGTCCGTTAGGTAGTCACTCTACATGCATTCTGTGCAAGTAAATAATTTTATTACTTTTTTTCCATTATACGAATGTAACATACTGGTACCTACTCGGTTGTCACCCGTTGCAGAGGATGCGGACCCCAATGTAGTTAGAATAATGCTAGGCAGATGATGATGTGGTGTGCAGAGGTTGTCTTGTGTGAACTGTTATTGCTCGCTCTAGTAATGTGAGGCAAACAGTTGACATGCTATGCGATACCGATAGCTGGAACGCAATTGTGTAGTCATCAATCTTGGACAGTCAATAAACTGCTACTTATCGGATTAATTGTAATTACTATATTGTACTTGTATATCGTCTGATAATTAGCGCTGTTTTGGCTTGTCAATTATTTCAACAACTTTGCATTGGTTCACGTTGAGACACGATTACTGATAACGAGTGATAAGGCGATTACTTGACAACAAGTACTCTATAGCCTCTTCGATAACGACGGGCTGTCTTACACTCTAATATTTTATTAAATCGGTTCAGTACCTAGTTCCTGACATTAATGAATTCGAGCAAAAATCAAACTCATACTCTCTCTCTCTCTCTCTACTATACTCCTCAGCTTTAGGTATAATATTTCTACAGATATAGTATAGATTAGGAAGTATTAATAACTTCTCAAAATTAGAAATACCCTTCTACATTATCATTTACATGGACTTTACAAAAAAAGTTTACAAATCCCAATCCACCGTGAACTAGGAACCTCCATTCTGTGCTCGTGTGAGAACAGCCCAGTGGCCGGTGGCGCGACCATCCTATGTGTGTATATCCTTTAATGTATGTATTCCTTGTGGCGCAATCATAACCACCTAAAGTCTGTTTTTTAATCTCATAGACCAAATTGACAAATGAAAATTTACAAATAATATTGTCAGCTTTTTCGTGTAGTGTTGTACCTACGATACCGGTTTGTTGAATCGAAACTTTTTATCTTTATTAGACGATTTTTGTTTTAATTCAAAGTTTTATATTTCAAATTCACGTACGTACAAAGGGCCGCACGACGGGCAACAAACTGCCAGGAAATTCTTACCACGCACCGCTATGTGTAATCCGACTGTTTCTATGCCTTAATACTGAATAAAAAGAAAAATCAGTTCCCGTACGCGATAAAACGGCAATCTTAACCCTTGAACTCGGATATGGAGTCATTATCTGATTCAGATTAACGACTACTTATCTATACTTATAATAAATCTGTAGAGAGGTCAATTCTGTACATTGAATATATTTTCAAACTAACTATCAGGGGGTGATCAGTGATCGATACTGATGCCAAAAATGCAATCAGTAAAATTTTTGTCTGTCTGTCTGTCTTTCTGTCTGTCTGTCTGTCTGTCTGTATGTTATTAATAGGAACAAAAACTACTGGACGGATTTTAATGAAACTTGGTACAATTATTCTTCATACTCCTGGGCAGGTTATAGGATACTTTTCATCACGCTACAATCAATAGGAGCAGAGCAGTAAAGGAAAATGTTGGGAAAACGGGAGAAGTTACACCATTTTTTAAGCTTTCGTCGCGTGTGCAGCCTTAATGGTTAAAGATACATAGAAATCATGTATGACGGAAATATTCTACATAAAATTATCTAAAAAAAATCCACAACAGCATATGTCTATCTTTAATGGTTGACTCACAATAACACGTATAACTCCCGATAGTTTACCAGTTCGAAGCTTTCTGATTATTTGTTATTGATTTGTTTACTTTTATGTTTATAATATTCTCGCTCATGCCTAATTAACAAAAGATAACATTATAACATATTCTATAAAAAAAGAATCATAGAAATCGGTGTAGAAATACCAAACTTATACATAAAATACGATAATCAGCAGGTCGGTTTAAGTATCTAAGTCGGTATAATAATATACGGTCTAATATAAGGCGGGAGGTCCGAACGCGAGCTTCTCATCCCGACAAAAGTTAGGCATTGGTAGCGGTAATCGACATCCACACTGGCGTAGCCGCGGGGTTCCTCTATAGGTTATGCATCAGAACAACACATAGACTACTTTTTGTCGCGAAAACCGACATCCACGCGGGCGGAGCCGCTGGCGACCGCTAGTTATTAATAATGTATTGAAAAAAATGTTTAATATTATTAATTTTGTATTATTACGTGTTAAATAAGTACCAACCTGTTATTTCAAAGTATCTTATTATAAAAAACGATACTTTGATTTTTTTTAACGGTACGTTACGGTTGTGCCACATAACTATTTAAGAATTGCAATAAATTGAGATTACTTGTAATGTCAATTTAGTCTACGAGATTAAAAAACGGACTTTAGTAGTTATTTATCCATTATGTCAGACGTCACGTGGTTATCGGTAGATCGGTCACCTGGGCGTGAGTCGGTATACCGTGATCCATGGCGGATGACGTCATGGCCTTATGTTGTTTGTTAAAACATCTCGATAGTCACGATATCTTATATCGGCACATTGCTCATTGTCAACCGGGTGACGGAGTATGTTTGATGTGAAATTTACCGAATACAATAAATTTCGAAAATCCTGCATGTCACGCAATCACGCTGTCCACTGCGCGACCTTAGGCTTGGCACAGCAGCCGACAAACCATGACATAAATAAGTATTCAAGTGTTACGTAAGCGGACAGAAAGCAAAACATTTCAAACATTAGACAGATAACGGTGTAAGTGTATTGTTAAGATCAGGGGCGTGCGCTCTATATAGGCCCATAGGCTAAGCCTACCCTACCAAAACAACGGATAAATAAAACAAATGCATTTTCTACAATTATATAATAACAAAACACAACATATTGAAAAATAAAAAATGCCTACTAAAATGCTCATAGCAATAGCAACAGCGCGTCGCGTCGCGCTCGAGTAACTCACACTGTGAACACAGTAAACATAACTAAATCTTAGAAAGTTGTAAAGTGCGGCTAGATAGTATTTGCTTGATCCATCATGAATATCCATTCATAAATTTATGCATATCGACGTAAGAAAGCAATCTTGTCGTATCTCGAAAAGTGGAACTTTACACCAGAGCCAAAAAACTATTCGAAAAAATTATAACTCGTAAACTAGCTGAATCCGAGAGGTCATTTTTGGAACACGTATTTCTTATAATTATATTTATCAGATGGCAATAAAGATAGTATTCTAAAGTTAGTATAACATGAGTTTTATATGAGTTACAGCAATTGATATTTCAATTTGAATCATCAATATTGCTGTATCTCGGTAGTTGTAACAAAGGCACCACGAAATAACTTTAAAATTTTAGAAAACAATTATGATGTATCTAATATGAATTAAATTTGTAAGTCCTCGCATTACGTTGTACTTCACACTCTTTTTAGAAGGACATCTTGAATTTTGTATTAAATATAAATAAAACAAATTATTATGTTTAATTAAATGCTGTATGTTTATTTAAACAATTTTATTTAGAAAATAATGTTTACTATAGTAATAATTATTATGAATTAAAATAAAAAATAATCAATCGCAAAATTAGGAAGCAATGAAGTTTACTGACGGCGACATTCTCGACTGTAAAAAATATAATAAGCGATATTTTGGACAAAATATAACACAAAATTTGTTGAAAAACAAAAACATAATTTTGATTGGACTGGTTTTCCGTATTTATAGGCAACATCACTTATGATTTCAAAAATAATTATATGTTTTGTCTCTTTGTTATTTAACACCGACTTCGATTCACCGATTTTGTGGTAGTCCTCGAAAGCCGGTGGAATTTCGACGAGCACTTTCCGGCTTTTTTGAGCCGCTTGAGAGCCGCCCTGGCCTGCCCTCAATCTCCTTCCCAATCTTGGAGGTCCACACGCCTCCTGCCGGAGTCTCTACGCGGGGATCCGCCCTTTACGGGGCACCAGAGTGGGCGCCGTTGCTGAAGAGGCGACTGGTGGCCAAGTTTAATGCATCCTAGAGGGTGATGACTATCCGTATAATGCGGGGGTACCGGAAGATCTCCCGCGAAGCGGCTAGCCTTCTTGCTGGCCTGCCGCCATGGGATCTGGAGGCAATTGACAGTCCTTGCACACATGCACGACCAGCGCATAGAGGTGCAACGCCATGGCAAAAGTCCGCTGCCGCGACAAGTCACGGCGACATGGAAACAGCGACTGTCGCAGCCTAGCACTGGGCACGCCGCATTTGCAGTGGTAAGTTCGTTGAGGAGTGGCTGAAGAGGCGCCACGGCATCCTCACCTTCCGCATGAAACAGGTCCTCACCGGACAAGGTAAGTTCGGGAGGTTTTTGTGCCGGATAAAGGCGGAAGAATCACCCGGGTGACATCATTGCACGAACCGCCTGGAGGACACGGTAAAACACACGGTACAAGTGTGCCCCGCTTGGGCAGACCACCGTCATGTCTTTGTGCAGGCGAACGGTGGTAGTGACCTCTCGCGCCGGGACCTAGTTGAGGCCATGGTCTGGGGCGAGAAGGAATGGGATGCGGTCGCGTCCTTGTAATGTAATGCTAGCAATGGAGGAGGCCGCACGAGTGAGGGAACGTACCTACATACAACGCCACGCCCTAGCCACCTCGACATAAGACGCCATGGGCGTCGGGGATCGCCGAGCGATCTTCAGCCACCGTAGACAAGGGCTTACGAACGATGAGCAATGAGTAGCTCGCGTTCGCCGAGTAGTAGACGGTGGCGCTGTGTACGCGCAGGGATATTGTAAACCGTAGGAGTTCAGTAATGGGCTGACGCGTGAGGTAGTTCAGAAACGATGTCCCAGGCCTTAGAACACAAAGGGCAACTGTTGGTCACATACGGTTACGTGATTTTAGTCAATAAAAGTGTGACACGCCCTCCCGCTACACAAGAGTGGGCGAAATCATTTGATGATTTCCCACCTCTAAAAAAACCCTACCCCCTCTTTTTTCAGTCAGTGATCGTCTACCCGTATATACAAACCAATTAGGTACAATTGTTACGACAGTTTTGCTATGATGCTATGAGGAGTTTCGTTCCATATCATTGAAGTTCATCATCAGATCACGACCAAATTTCAATGGGACCTAGGAGTATAAAATAACAATCAAAAAAACATTTTTCGCAGTCGGTCCACAATTGACTGAGAAATCGGTGAACAATAATAATAAAAATAAAATACAGCCGAACATAATTATTATAAGCATTAGATAGATAAAGTAAGTAAAATGACTAAATAACATGACTTACCTAGCTTTCACTTTAATCGTGCACATAAATACACCCGAATTTTGCAGACTACGTAATCGCGTTCTAGCTCATGCGCTCGCACATCGGCTGCTATACAATCGGTAAACGGCGTATCCAAGGGAAAACACACATTTCAACTCTATCATTAATGACTTATGGATAATATTTATTACAAAATGTGTAGAATGAAACGTAGTAAGTTTGATGCACATTCAAAACTCGAGGGATAGAATTGTATTATCTCTAGCGGGAATAAAATAATGAGGCGGCGAAATTGCTGTATCTCAATAAATTATTTTTTGTGACTTATACATAATGCTGTAAGTATTACGTAGTAAATAAATGACGACCGTGTATCTTCGACATCGGAAAAAAATACTTACAATATTTTTGTTGTATCTATTTGTCATTTAAAATAGTATATTTTATGGCACATACAGCATTTTGCAGTATGTTTTTTTACAGAAGTTAGGAAAAAGTCAACGTCGTATCATAAAAAAAAAACCTCTTAGAAAAACATTGATTGGACCGCCCGACGCAGTATTTTTTTCTGAATTCAAAAATGCAATAAAAAAAAAATCCCATTTTTCGAGATACGACAAAATTGCTTTCCAGCGTCGATATGTGTGTTCATGTTTTCGTGTATATGAACGGCACACATGTAAAAAAATAGGCGCTCGGGAGATGGCCGTGATTGGTCAATGGTCATGCCACAAATTTTAAATGAATGAAAGTGAAGAGCTTTGCAGAATGACGAATGTTGCCAATTTCATAAATAAAAACCCACAGAATATAAACGATAATTTCCTTATAACAAATAAATAAAAACCATATTAAAAATATGAAAATAATTATAAAACATACCACAAAAATTGTCTCAATAGTCATACCTATTTCGTAGTTCCAATAATTATTATAATAATAATAAATATTTATTTCCAAAATGACCACCGGGTCTAATAAGTTTGCGGCAGTTTTTATTTATTTAGTGTCGGCAACTCCGTGTGTTTTGTTTGTCAGTGTTTAGTATTTGTATAGGTTATCCGAAAAATATTGTAAACATCATTTTTGAATATGACATTATGCAATGATGGAAATTTAATTTAGAAGTATTTTATCGGGGCGTTTGTTTATTATTATTTTTTTCAAAGATGCCATATTGTTTCTGTGACTAGCGATCATCGCGCGAATATTTTTAAATAGTGATTGTTTTGTATTTTTAAATTACTCGTAGTGAGTTTTAAGTAATTCGTTTTTCAAGTAGTGTAAATATTAAAGTTTATTTGTTTGTTTACGTAACAATGGTCCTAGATTGTGAAGTTTGTGCTGACAATGTGTGTTTGTTAGAGATTAAAAGCAGTAAGTTTTCACAGCTAACGTATAATGATAAGATTCAAGTTGTGTCTAAAGGTAGATGTGTACCGGAGTTACGAGAGCTAATTCAGAAATACAATAATTCATCTCGTACTCGTCATTTCAATCCTCAGAGTTATGAGACAGTTCACTGGCTGTGTGGTATACACACAAATAAATTGAAAGATATTTGAGGTGGCCAAATCTTTCTTCCATAACTAACATTTGCCTGGACGGAATAATAATCGTGTTTTGAATCTTACGTTAACTGGTGAGTTTTTGAAGTGAAGTGGACGAAAACTCTCATCGTGATTTGAACACTGAATAATTTGGTGAGTTTTTTTTTTTACATTTATAGCCTGGCCTACCCTTACTCAGAACCCACTGCACGCCACTGGTTAAGATAGTGGTCGGTAGCGGTGTTCAGTGACGCTCCATCTGTATCTACTTGGACTTTGAAACGCTTGTCATAAAGTAAACCAACACTGAACTACATAAAACATGCCAACAATAGCAAGTGCCTCCTACATTCAGCGAACAGTGTGGTGACGCGTGCGCGGCACGTGAGCTGCCACAACTCACGCGCATGTCCCTCCAAAGTCAAAAGACTTTGCGTTTAATAAGCAGGTGCTTTGAACGGTTTCAACCGCATAGGAACTTCAAAAGATTGTAACTCGGCACTAGATCTAGAAATTATCCCCTACAACTCCACAACCTCATTGTAATGTCACCGAACAATATATTATACTTGTACATAATGTATACTGTATTAGTATCTGCGTACGATGCAATGATAATTTTCTGAAAAAATATTTGTTTGAAACAAGGGTCAATAGAGAAGAAACCGTTTTTGCCCAAAGGCTACATAGTTACAGAAAAGTAAGTAAAACGTCAGGGCACAGCGTATCGTTGTTAAAATGTCCTTGTAGTCATAGCAACATCAAACTAATACTAGCAGTAATACTGCATGCCGGCGCATGCGCACAGCGTGCGACAGGCGAGTGCGCGCTCGCCAGGTGTTACAGCGCGCCGCCACTTATCTTATCTTCGCATACCGTACTATAAGTGTATTAAAGTTTATTGCGGACGCATTAAACAAGATTGATCACCGGATTATTTTCTTACTCATTACCTGTTACGTTTACATATTTAGGTGAATAGAATGATAGCTCCAAACCCTCACTAGCTCGGGTCGACTACCTGCGCTTGCAAGGCCAGCTAGTGAACAATTGGATCGCCTGCTCAACTTCACACACACCATTGCTATTAGGCAGTAAAACAAACTTCATTATTCACATTTTATTCAGAAATTTCAAGTTTATTAACATTAGTTTTTTTAAGTAATATAAATTCATTGCTAGCGTAATATCTAAACAACCTGCTTACAATTCCAGTCTTCGGGCCAACACCGCCCGCCCGCGCCCTCGCTCCGCGTTCGCTCGACCCGAGCCTGCGCCGGCGACGAGCGACGCGGAGCGAACGCGCCTCCACACAGACGAACCGCGCTTTCGCCAATAACGTATCTAGTACATATTAGTCTAGTTTAGATGTACTATACGATACAGGATCACCTCTGCTTATTGCTTAGTGAGACAAGCGCACGCGTCGCGCCATACACGCTCAGATAAACTCCGAATATCAAAATATTACATCGTCGTAACAAAGTAGAGACAGGAGAGTCGTTGTAGAGATTCAATTTATATATCAATAATTACTGTATTAATAATATTTAATATATAATTTACATCGTTCTAAACAAATCGACAAGAAGTAACTAGTGGTTACACTATGTACATACACAATACACAATGTAGGTACGGCGGACATGCGCCCGCGCCGCGTCTTGCCGCACTGCCACCTAACCTACGTGTTCCATAGGCAATATTAAATTATTATAATAGTAATTTTATTTCACCTGTCTTGTAATTCGTTCAGTTTCCCACTAAAGGTAACTAACATGACCTATAAGTATATAACTCTGTGTGGCACAGACACGTAACATTTGGCACTGTACGCGCGAGACTGCAGCGGCATCGCAGCCGGGTTTGTCAATCAGTCATTTCATTAATTATAAATAAAATATTAAACCAGCAACAGTCCCGAATACGAAAATTGTTAAACTGAGAGCAGAGCATAAATAAACCGACGCATCGGGGACAGACCATGGACGGATCACATTTATAGAGTAACGTCACTCGCTCGGAAACATTAAAGCAACGATACAAAACTACACTTGTTTTACAACAGTTTTAACAAAACACAGTAAATAAGAGAGCGTCGACTCGCGACACACGAAGACCCTCGCAGACTACGCAGTGCTACAGCACATTCCGTGGACAGCCTAGTCTACGGCAGGTTGGAATAGAGGCGCGGGGGATGCGCCAGGTGCGCGGGGTGCGCGGGGGGCGCGCGGTAGGCAGACGTGAGGCGCGGGTCCAGATTGCCGTACTCCTTGCCCGAGCGTGGCCTCAGTGTGCTCGTGGTCTGCCGCATCACCCTGTGCGCAAACATCCCCACATTACGCTCGGCACAGTAGAGCACGTTTAAGCCTGCTGTTGACTTACAACTCGGACTCTTACCTCATGGTGACAGGTGTGTCGGTGGACGAGTGCGACGAACATATTGATAACGTCTCGATGTAATCCGACATGTCAGACGTTCCGCTCGAAGTGCTGTGAGTGTCCATTACACCTGCGAAAATGACCCACAGTGAAGAATGGAGCTACATCATTATATTAGAGCAGTATAGCGTCACTTCAGTCAGAAATCTAATAATAAAATATTACTGAATTCGAAGCGGACTTTACCTCTCAGAGGTTTCGCAGACAACACTGGGACTTCCGCTTCAGCGGATGAAGACTTGGGGGGCACGCGCTCTTGGTGATGCGCGCAGTCGCACAGTGGGTCGGTGGAGCGTGAACGACGCGGGGGCGCTGCGCCGACTCCAGCCGCGGCACGTCGCGCGCTGCGGTAGTGTCTCCGCGTCGCCGCAGTTGTCAGCGGTAACTCGAACAGCTCGCCGCGCCGCAGCGAGCAACTTGACACGCCAGAGTCATTAGAACTCGACGAATCTCTGTTACCACCGGTTTTGCCAGGCACGGAAGAGGAGCGCTTGGCTGGCGGTAGTCTATTTCGTGCGCCTTTCGACGCTTCAGAACTATCTGCGTCGGAATGTTTATTATCCACTGCACAATTACATGGCGTCGAATTCCGCTCACCGTCGAGTGCAATATTGCGAAGCGTTTCTATAGAAGACGTCGAACCGTGACTATCTACACTACCGTCGAATTCCTTTACGTCTTCGAGGAATCGTGACGAGTCGGCAGAACTTGACCGCTTCCTGAACTCGATTCTATCGGGTCGGTCAGGAGTGGCATGAGGTGAGCTCTTGGCATCGTTGTTACTAGTGTCTGTCGTTCGGCTTTCCTCTGGGCCAAATAACGTCGGATTGCTCGCTGACTTCTCTTCGAGTAACCTGTTGATAGGAATTCTAACTGGATGCTTAAGAGTATTGAATGCAAAACCACTAATTGGAGACATTGGCGTGTAACCAGCCGGCAGCGGCTTGCTTTGCTCTAGTTTGTTGCTAACATTCGGCGCCATCATTAAATAGTCGTCATTTGTGCTAACATTTGGTGTCTCCATCGAACATTCCGTGTTCCGCTGTTTTTGTGGATGCCCACATTTGGTACAAAGGCTTTTGCGCTCGAAGTGCTCAAACGATGTCGGCTTTAAATTAGCACTAATCGCATCGAGTTCTGATTGGGTGACACCAATTTTCCGTAATAAATCTTTAGCATTTTCGTAATGCTCTAGCGATAGAGCGAAGCTAAGATTCTCGTAGTTGGCAAGCGGGCCGTCGTCGATGTCCACGGAGCGGCTGCGGCTCAGCTCGTTTTGCGAAGCTACAGCATGGGGCTCGCAAGGCCTTTGTTTTCTTCTGGTTTTCCGAGACAGGTCGATAGTAGCATACAGGGCGCTGCGGTCACTAATATTGGGCATTACGTTTTCTTTATTTGGCACTAAATTATCACTTGATACAGTGTTTTTCCTACAATAGGGTAGTTTAATCCAGTTATTTGCCCAGTCAGTAACGCGCTGACAGGGGCAGTTCGCTGGTTGGAAGTTGTCCTCGGAATCAACGATTGTCGGCTCTGTCCGTCTTTTACCAAACTTTAGTAAACATCCACACGGTTTCTTTAGTATAACTGCATTTGACGTTGAACTCTTAGCAACTTTGAATAATTCGCTATCGAGACACTCTTTGAGTCTTTTGGGTGTATCATAGTACTCTCCATCAATCTGTAAAAAAATTGGGCAAGATACAGATAGGTACAGTATAGTACGTACAGATACAGATAGTATAGTACGATACAGAACAGACAGGTTAAAGTAAACCTATCTGTTTTACATGTATAGTTTCATATAACTTGCTGCAGATGATATATGTATATGTAACTTTTCAAATCGATATGAACTTACAAAGTAGTTTATAAAGAATGCGGCTATAAGTGCGGTACCTTTTAGAAATTCGGCTTCATCTGATAGAACAAGCTAGGTACATCAGCAAGTCTATGTACATAATCGAAGGACATACCTCTTGGTACGAAACTTTGGGCACATCGTAGTTCTCATAGGGCCCAACTCTGCTGGGTTTGTCATCGGGAACACTGTATGAGCAGCGACATGGGGGCACTGGCTTGCAGCTCAGGTTCAGATCCAAGCGGGTAGGCTTGGGTGGTCTCTCTGGCGGCCGGTCCCCTCGGCGGGGGCAACGGCATACGTCCTCAGTCTTATCAGTTGCACTAGGTACAATATCACAATGTTGTGTGAGCTCTTTGGTTTCAGTATTGTGGGTTTCGTGTACCGGTTCCATAGTCCATGCAGGGTTAAAGTGTTTTGCACCGGGAGTAAGTGCAGCAGTGGAAGATCGCGATAATGCTCCCAGCTTCGAGATACAGCTCATGCACCTCTCGAGCGTGACATTGCCGACGCCGCTCCACGCGGCAGTCTCTTCCACAGTCTCGTTGACAGACGCCGTGTCGCCGTGACCCATGTCCTGGAAGTGCGTCCTCTCGGCGGAGGGCCAGTACGGAGAGATCCCGCCCGCTTCCTCACAGGACTCCTCGTAGCTATGCAGCTCGGCGGGAGGCAGCGATTGGTCGATCGTGTTCAGTTCGGAGAGCCGCGTGTCTGGTCGGTATGCCTTGTGAGAATTTGGACTATCTGTACCTAAAAAATATAAAATACAATTTATGTAAGTTAAATGGCACTACACAATAATTTAAGATATTTTTATTTTAACATACCCTCAGTCTTCTTAAAATTGTTGGGTCTCCTCCGTGGTGAGAGTCGCCCTTGTGAAGCAAGGTCGAAGTCTCGCGCTATGTCTTTTGCCTGGTCGGTGATAAGCACGTGCAAACCCTCACCTTTGCCACAGTGAGAGCCCCCCTCGAAGCAAAACCGACCCTCTACTACGCCATAACGCCTGTCACATAAACGAAATGTTACTATATTAAGGAAGACGCAAAACTTAATGAGGTAAGTTACTTAGTTGCTTGATATTCCCATTTTTTACTATTCTATTAAATTAGGAACCTGAGGTGTGGTAGCTCCCATATGCCAAGTAGCCGGGGTGGCACCCCAGCGGTGAGAGCAAAGCGGCGATCATGTAGATGCAGGCGCGCCGGGCCCGCAGGCAGTCGCTTATTGCTGCCGGCGCCCGCCGCGCCGCCTGCACCTCCTACCAGCACCAGGTAATGACGCGGCTCGCCTAGGTGAGCACTCACCTTCACCTGCGCCAAAGCATGCCATGTAAAGTGTCGGTGGACTAGGAGCCACTAAGTGGAGCGTGCCGTGCTAGGCGACTACCTACCTGCCACTGTATGAGGCGCTCGCGCGTCTCGAAGGCGAGGATGGCGACCAGGTCGCGGCACACCAGCGCCAACGTGTTGGAGTGCTTGTCGAGCGTGAAGGCCGCTTCGCTGCCCAGGTAGTGTTGCAGCGACAGTGAGGCCTTGCTGGCGGCACCCGCGCATCGCGCCTTCGAGTCGCGATACAGCTGCAGGTGCACGCAGTCTGCACACACAACGAACACTCACCCTGTTTCTCACGCGCAAATACTAGACTGATACACCTGCTAACCAAATTATGCGACAAATATGTATATTATGATGAGTCACGTACTTTTTGTCCGCGACTGAGCTCATAATATGTAGGTATATAGCAGGCAACTTAAATAATAACACTTCAAGCCGGGGCAGAACGAGATCAGGGTATCGTAACATTTCAACTTATCGATTGCGGGCTACAAAGGGGCGCTCGCGGGGGACCCACTTACATTCTTCGTATTATATGGAGTCGAAAATAAGCATGGAATCCTTTGTAGTCGGCGCGGCGTGTGCCCTTAGCTCCCTGGTCTCTGTTAACGCATGACGGCGTGCGTCCCGCGTGTGTCGCGGGCGCAGTGTCTCGATTACACAGAACTTTATTGTATTGCACTACAGGGACAACAGTTTCCTTAAGCAGCGGCTAATTGTCAGCGAAACTACTATATAATATATATGTGTAGTTATATATGTATATGTCGTCGGGGGTGGCGTTTCTATCGCTCCCTATCGCTCCAGTAGCGTGATGGCACACAAGTGTCACACTGATAAAGGCCGTCAAGATCTCTGACGGATGTCTGTCAATATAAGATTGTTTGTGAAGCGTCAGGTGGTGACAGCGGTCATTGTCTTTGCTTGGGAGTGGTCTGAGTGAGGGTCTGAGGTCTGAGGTCTGGTCCATAGAACAACAATACTCAAGAGGTCTGGTCTATGCTTGGAAGAAGGAATTCGAACGTCAACCGCCATTGCGAGCAAACAGCAAAGAGTATACAATATACTACGTAAGCAAACAGAGTTAGAGAACTCTCCAGTCTCCACGTTTCGATCTTGCGCTTATTTGTTACTTTTTGTTTAAATAATTGTTCAATCGGAATAAACAGTAATTCAGTGACGTAAAGAAGACATTATTTCTGCAAAAATAATAACGATGGCTGATGAAAACGATTTGAACCGCTTGTGTCAATCCCGCTCGCTCGTCCGTCTAACTTCTTAATTGATTATATACATATATGTTAAGGAGTGTTCAATCAGACTTATGAGAGACTGTACCTATGAGTAATAAGCCGGAAATGGACTCGAGGCGCGAGACTAAGTACGCAGACGTAAAGCGGGATGCGCCACACACAACGCGACAAAGTGAGACAACACATGCTACGCAATACCATAATAGTAGTGAGTGTGACCCTTCGTTTTGTATACGATCAGTGACATGCCAAGAGTGAGCAGCTCACCTGCGACTGGCGACAGCTTGCGCATGACGCACCACCGCGACTTCCACTGCGAACAACAGACACATTGTATTATTGTAGTTGTAACGGGGCGGGCCGCAAGCCGCACAATGTGCACTGGGCTTACCTTCTTGCCATCACGGAACTTGACAGTTCCCTCGATGATGGTGTTGTCGTCCGCCATGTCCCGCTGTGGCCGCTGCGCTCACTGCCGCGCGTTCATGGCTGCGCCGCCTCACATCGCCGCGCGCCCTCGCCTGACAGGCATAACCCAGTGCGCTTGGCTTTTACTAAGCGTATGTTTGAAGATGTTTCTTATTACTCTAGTATCAGCTAGGCCTATTGCCGCTACAAGACCTCGCCTCGCCTCGAGAATGCGTCGTTATTCTCAATCAGTTGGCTAGCTTACCTAGGAATTCCCTAACTGCGATATACACTTCTTTCATATTTTAGTTTTGGTCATCCTGAAAGCAATTGGAGTTTCTTATGTTTTAGTTTTATTACATGCTGTCGCACGTTCCCAGGAAACTTCTTTCCTTCAACCCTATCCCCATGCCATATATCTCAATTGCTCTAAGCATTCAGAAATCCAAGCCAAATTTCTCGTTTACAATATTAGTGCGATACTCCACGCAGATAAATGATTCAGACCGAATAAATATAAAGCTTACAGCGAGCGTGGCTACCTGAGCGATATGAGCTGCGGCACAACTCTACGCGCATACGAGCAGGACGCCCGCGTCGCGACTCGAGCGCAGGCGGGCATCGTTATGGACGCTTCATTGTTGTTTCATAGACAACGACTGATCGCTTACACACCTCAGCGTATTAATAGCAAAGTTATCTACAGGCAGACACCAACATGCCAACACAATCATGATTTTATAAATATTATCTTAACATTGCCGTGAAATATCTACCCATCGTTATTTACAGGCGCCATCTGTTAGTAAGATATCAGTTGTGTACTCGTAGCTCTCCACTTATGCTATCGCAAATCCCGACAGCCGATAACATTGTGATATTGACGTATCAACTGTTCATGGATACATTGTACACGGCCGCAGAAGTGTTCCCGATTACCTACATAACACCTTACTGGTAATGAGACATTGTTTTGTATTGTCAACTGATTTACAAACCACCTCGCCACCGCCTCGAGTGGCTTTCGATCGACACGAGTGACGCGATAAGATAGGCACTCACCTGGTTCCTTGTTTCCTATGTTATAGCTATGGAAAGTGACGATGACATGAAAGTTTACCGCACAGCTAAACTGTTGAAGGTCTCTGCGGAATCTTAACTAGGATAAGCTGCTGTTATTCTACTAATCTGACTTTTCAAATCGTTGATTTCAATTTTTCAGACCATGAGTACTAGTTACCCAGTACAAACGGATGGCTTGTAGCGTGCCTTCATAAATGGACTTACATTTGTTTATGTGTATGATGTATATGTGGATGATGTTATAATCTTCTACGGCCGATTATGTAATGAGAATTTCCAGCAAACTTGAGTTATGATAGCTATTATAGAAGGTATGGAGTGGTGAGTTGTGGAGTGGTGGTATAAATGGATGATTAAACACGATTTTAGGACCTGATACTAAAAAGATAAAAATAAAAACTTTTTACAAAAAAATAAAACCTACTTTTTTTACCTATTTGTTTTTTATTGAATAATATTTTCATTTTTTATCTGTATCTATATATGTATGTAAGTAGGTGTATGCATTTAAAAAGTTACTTTAAGATCTCAGATTTTTAAATAACATCAACTGGGAGGTAGGTTACTATCGGGACACCTTTTCACACACCGTCGGTTGGACTTCAAGGTAAGCTATTGATTAGCTTATGTTCTTAGTGCTTACACTGAGAAGCTACATTTACTTTGCACAAATAAAGTTAAAAATACATAATTTTATAACACCCAGACTACAGCCAAAAAGCATGCTCATGACACAAATGTCGACCGTACGGGAACGGGAATCGAACCCGGAACCCTTAGTTCAGCAGTCCGGCGTAGTTATACCATTGTGCCAATAAACGGGTCGTCAAAATCAATAATTGTTATAGGTATAGAAGTTAAAATAATTATTGTAGGTATCCAATAAAGCAAAGAAGTAGAGTTTAATAGTTACTTGATCAAAATGCTATTTTGTTCCTATAAATATGTACCTATTCACATTTTGCATAGAACTTAGTGCCAAGTTTTAGATACCGAGAACTTGGCCTTCTTTTTTACATTTATGTTTTGGTGGAGTTATTGAAATTGGTTAAGCTGTTCAAATACATATATCACAGAAACGAGAACGAGGTCGGTAATATTCTAACGTAGTGCCTGTTCGGTGTCGCGTGCAAGACCTAGTAATATTATTAGAAATATGATATGTGGGTGATAGTTTATGTTTAATCAAAACTAATGCTTGTATTTAAGTTAAACTTTGCAAAGATCCCTTATGATTCCCTGCCCATATCCCAATTTCTTATTAAGGGTCGGCGCTGCGTGTCTCCTTTTCACATAGTCGTCAGCCTGACCTGAACTCACAACTACTAAGTATTCTTTGCAGCGATATCGTCCAGCATACCATCCATCCATCGCGTTTTATTGCCGGCTGCTACACAGCTGCTCTGTTTCTGGTGCCGCCTTCAAACTTACCCTTACACACAGAGTTCTCCTGCATCCTCCCGTATAACTGTGATACTTTTCAACTAAGTTTCTAATTGCATATACTTGCGGTATTTTTGAAATGCTGCAAGAGTCCACACAAGAGTGGGGAGAACCATGACACACTGATTGCTTGAGCAGAGTATCGTCATCAGAAGCGCTTATAATATTACTAGATTGTTACCCCTTTCTTTGATTAACCATTTCTGTGATTTGTTTGATCGCGGGGCCTCGTAACATATGTATATGTATATACATATTTATTGTTCTCCATGATCTGCTGAGTACAAGTTCACGACCGTATAGTTACGTACTACATATATATAAATATTATTATATTGTAGTCGAATTAACAAAAACTATAAGAAAACTGCGGATCTGAGGTAATAAACTAGAATGCAGATCCTCATGTTACAGGTCCTCATGTTAAGCACAGGGCAGCTTCAAAGGTTACTATTGTTATCTGATGTGTTCTTTTTTAATTTTTTATTATATTGGTACATGACATTTTCAAAATTTATTGCAATTTAATTAGTATGTTATATTATTACTGAAAAATTACTCTCATCGCGTATTTTTTTACGATGGGCTGTATCGCAGTACTGGAAATGGTCTACTAGTGACTGCTAACTCAATAGTGCTATCCGCTTTCTTGTAGTGCAGCAGCGAGTCGTCATGTTCCCTTGGATGGCATTGCTTGCGTCGGCGGTCGGGTTGCCTCCCTCCCTCAAAAATATGCGAGGGGGCCGATGGCTGAATCTTGCGTTATGCTCGTGATGGGGTGCTGCTTGCGGTGCCAAGTCGTCTTGCTGACTACATATTCTTTTATACTTAGTTTATATAATGTGTCATTACTTGTGGTATGAACTGCAGTCCTAGTTCACCGTTTTCACAAAACCGTTACACGTGTTGGTGGGCACAATCTATTACCTTTACTTATTGCACCAAATGGAAGCAATATAATATGTTTAACAATTTTTTCTTCTTTTTTGTAGTTGAGGTGTGCTAGCCAACAAGGGTAAATATTTAACTGAATTTGATACTTCATGTATTATTATTTTGTTTTGTATACACGTAAAATCGGTTCAACAAACCATACAGACAGAATTGTGTTGCTGAAGAGTTTGTTCCACCATTTCCTTTTCCCAGCGATAACACGTAGGATGAGGTGAAGGGCAGGCGTCTTTGGGGCTGTCTTTTGTAGAATTGCCCTTCAAAAAGTACCTACTGATTTTCAACCTACTTCGAATAAATGACTTTTTATTTTTATCTTATCTTGAAACTCATAAAGTTCGTTCAAGTTCCTTAAGGAGTCGAATTCGCATCGTGAAATATTGAAGGTCCCGAAATATTTTTGCATAAATACCTCGAATTCTATGCTTATCCTAATGCCAAATCTGCCCACAATAATCCAGATTCCCTCCAACCCTTCAATTACTAGACCAGTTTAGAATAACAGATGCAACTGTGTCGGTAAGAAGACATTATACTGTGTTTGTAAGCCACAGACGCACACGACTGACACCAGAGCAGGGTGCGGCACTCGGCCCACGATGGGCGCCACTAACTATGCTCTCGCGCACCATGGCATTGGTGTGTGGGGCTCACATTGCACAAGCTCCTCCGAAAAAACTTTTGTGTACATCAAAGCTAAAATAGCTACAAAATAAAATTTGTTGGAAGTTTTCAACTATGTCCCAAAGGTTGGGCCTTTTACCTGTAACTGCTATCCTTGTAGAATATCTGTAAGAACACTATTTCGCACGTACACTACCACTGATCGCAGTTGCACTTCTTCCAATTAGTTCGAATGAGCACGAGTTTCGTTCTTCGTTTCCCTGCACTTCACAAGTTCGCGAGAGTTCACGCGGCGAAAGTTTGTCGTGAGTGCGGTGCGGAGTGTCGAGAGGCGGCGCGAGGCGCGCTAGCTGCGAGGGCGGACGCTCGCCACTGCCGGAGTGCAACCCTCGTACCCCGCAGCCGCGGCAGGGCAGGGGGAGCCGGGGGAGCGCCGCCCGGCCGCCAGCTCGCCCGGACCCGACAGTCTTCGGGGAAATTTTGACGAATGACATTTTCGTAATGTTTCACTTTGAGAGGAGCGGCGCGCCTTCGCGAGGGGCTATGCACTCCGCTAATTGCGCTTTTAATGAATACTGATGCGAGGCGGGCGAGAGGGGTGGTACGAGAGCTCGGGAGGTAGTGGTGTTGCCCGCGGGGCCCACGGTAATGAGCGACGAGTAATTTGTGTAATTGGCAAAGTTTATGTGCATACCTTAGGCGGTCACCGTCAACACGTGCCCGCCGCTTATCCGCGCAACGTGCTGTCCAGAAAAATAACAGTATCTCGGTTATTAGTAACCATCGGATATTAAAGACGTCAGCGTCATATAACGACTTTTACGAAACCACAATGCTTAAAAAATTGACCTCAAGCTAAAGTTCCCATTCGAACTTTGTATACTGATACATTCAAATACGGCAGCACGGCAAGCACACTCACGTTTGTTTCGATCTCTATCTTCTGGGTATCATGATGATGATGTCGGAATTGTAAACTTTATTACCTAGTTAACATATACAACGTGTAACGTTAAATACGTAAAACCTGAAAATATTTTGATCAGAATAACGAGCAGTATCAATTAAACCACTTTTTAATATAGGTAATTTTTTTTCAAAAAACTTCGTGTAAAACGTTGTCATGTCTATTAAATTGTAGACCTACAATACAACACATTATTATTATATAACTACAATACAATACATGTACAACGTTTTAACTTGCTTGACCAAGCAAAACCGCAAACCTGACAAAATAGGTAAACAAACACAAATTGTTGTCACCAGATCAATTTATCTCATACGCGGGATAATATTATGTAGCTCTTATTTCAATGCCAATACGAATCTACCATGTAGTAAATACCACGAATTAGTTGAAGTGAACAATAAAGCTACCCATCTTTTTTAACTTAAACGTAACCTAAGGATTAGAAAGAGAGACGACGTCGGCACGGGGGTAAGGGCGGGGCGTGCGAAATGGCCATGTTCTTTATTTCAGTTTGACCGACGCATGCACACGCGTCACGGGTGATTGTTTGTTTATTTGTTCCATTATCCCGGCGAGTCGGCGCGTGCGCGGTAATTTTGCGATTATGATTTTTTTGTATTCAAACATACAGTATTGTAAAATGGTGAGAATGATGGAAACATTTAAATCAAAGGTAACCTAAGTTTTTTATTAGCGTAGATAGTAAATAATAATGTAATCGCGGCACACGCGGCACACGGCGGCGCAGTGACGACTCCTTCCTCGATAGACCGTCGTCGCAGACGCAAGCAACGATTAGAATAACCACTAAAACTAAAATAGCTCATAAAACCTTTAATCTTATTTTATTGTTTTTTTTTTCATTGTAATAGGTCAATTACATTAAAAATCAGTTAGGGTGTCTGAGGTCTTGCGCATTTAGCGTTAAACGTTGTATAGTTACCTTAAATTTTCATGTAACAACAAACTTGTAAATCAACGTCTGTCAGGCAGGACGTGCGTGGAGGAGACGGCAAAAGGTGTAACGGCAACAAATTAATCAAATCTGTGCGTTTGCTAGATTCGAGAGAGACTAAGTATTTTTTTTCGACGTTATCTATTTGCAGATAAAAACTCCTCATTGAATGGGATTAGTTCTAAATGTATTTTATACCTGATACTTACTTAAACTCTAAATTAACTCTAATTCTTCCAATCTAGGCAGGCGCAGATCATTATGCGTGTTTTACATGGAGCGGTTGGTTGTCTGATCTCGAAAGCATTAAAAATTGAAGCAATGGAATACCGGAGTCAGGAAATATGTCATAGCACACAGTACTAACCGAACCACACCCGACACGGCCACGAGCGCGGGCATGGCTCAACTAGTTTTTGTTTAAAGAAAAAACCCAAAAAGTTCAAGGTAAACAGTGCATTTTCATGAGATATGTACAGAAATAATCACAGTAATTTAGAAGATCAATTTTGGCAGGCGTGTCGGCCGGGGCCAATACAGGCGGCGTAGGCCATGAGGTACGGCAGCTGGCTCTGCTCGTACAGCCCCGTGAACATGGAGTGGTGCGGGCCGCGCGCGAACACGGCCACGTCGTCGCCGCCGTGAGTCTCGTCCACCAGCGGCACGCTCGCCGGGTACGCGAACTCCACGTCTTCTGCAAGCCATATCGATACACAACATCTTAAACTTCATAAGGTGCTATAATTTTCTGTCGTTCAAATATTATCTTGATAGTAACAAACACAATAGAAAAGTAGTTTTAATTAATGCAGTCATCTGATTTTTTTCGTGTATAGTTAAACTACGAGTACCTACATCTGTGAGTAACATCTATGCGTGTAGGCGATGGTAAATTCAAGAAAAACAATGTCTAACATGCGTGGTTCCAAGTGTTCATGGATATCTGTTTCCACCACCTTTGAACAGAATGAAAGCCTACTGCGCTTTGTTCGATAACAGTCGAAAAGAAAAGTTCTCATCTCGCTCCTCACTTGTCCGAATTGCGCTCGCTCATAGAATGTATTCTACTCTAATCTATTCATTCCAATGCATTGTGTTTAGTTTTAATTATCTCACGAATGAAACAATCAGTTTAAATAATTTTAAAAATAATCTGCAAATGATGTCCTCTAATTTCGACCGGTATTTTAATAAACTTTTCAAACATACGATAGTAGTCATGGTGACTTTAAACTGTTATAGATTTTTTGTGGATATTGAGTACTATACTATACGTAAACATAAAGAACATTTTAGGTAATTGGATATCGTCACTGGTTTTCCTTAGTTTCGATTGCTATGTTTCTAGAAGAAAAAAATTGCCTGCGATACTGAAAAAGAATATTGCTTTGTATTGGTAGGTAAAGTATTTTTATCGGTTCGGTAGATCCTACAAAGTATCAAAACTCACCAATTTACAAAGTTTACCTCTTTATAATAAGTATTTACAAATACCTTAATATCCCAAGTACTATATACACCAATTTACTAGTAGTTGTGTCCAACCGTGCTTCTCCGTTGTGCGTATTTGAGCAAAGGAGATTTGTACATACTTATATAGTAGGAATTTTTGCTAGTTGACTTTTTATTTGTTGTAATATAATATTATATTCCTTACTGTTATTATAAATTGCAATGTTAAAAGAAATGTAGTACACGGATAGAGCAGACAGAACAGTAGAGCCCGAAAAAGAATATAGGCTTTTAACCAGATACAGTAAGTAGTAATAGCGGGTGGAACAGCGGGCTTCAGCTTATTAGTAGATCACGCTGGCGCGTGTGAACTCACGATAGTCAGAGGTGGAGACGTCTTCGCGCGTGCCGTCGCCGGCAGGCGGGCGATAGCCGGGCCCGTTGGTGTACGACAACGTCATGTAAGGCAGGCCGTCGTCGCCGCGGTCCCCTGCCGGGCCCAGGATGTCGTGGCCGCGCGCCGAGTACCCGTTGAGCGCCATCACGTGCGCGTGGTCGGCCGTCACCAGCAGCAGCGAGTCCTCCTCGGACAGTAAGGCGGCAGCGCGCGCCACGGCCTCGCTCAGCTCCACGGTCTCGTCTAGCGACATCTGCGCCAGGTTCTTGTGGTGCGCGTGGTCGATGCGGCCCCCCTCCACGAACAGGAAGAAGCCCTTCTCGTTGCGGCTCAGTGACCGAATTGCTACTTCTGTGAGCTCCGCTAGAGTCGGCTCTGTGTCGGCATTGGCTTGCATGTGATATTGCATATGACTGCTTTCAAATAAACCGAGCAAATAATCGGGTAGTTCTTTCGAAACATCCATTAACTGCTTCCGGTTCCACACGTATTGATAGGTGACGTTACGTGCTTTTTTGTCCTCTTGCCATTCCTCGATCAAATTTCTAAAATCCAACCTTCTGCCTTGGGCTCCTTCTTCATCGATAGTAGTATTCGGCAAAAACTCGCGACGTCCACCTCCCAAGATAACCTGCAGTAAAAGCTTTTGACGTGACACATCTGAGGTAGGTATTAGGTTCGATGCTTGCCTTAGTTTACGCTATGAATTATTATACATAACAAAGGAATCTATGAATTGTAGAACAATGACCTTGAACTGGCGGCCGGGGTGGTCGCGCACTAGCTGCAGCGCGATGTCGGGTTGGCGCGGCGCGGCGCATGCGCAATCGGCAGCCACGTCGGCGTCGCTCTCCCAGTCGCGCTCCGCCGTGTGTGCGTAGGCGCCGGCCGGTGACGCGTGCGTCACGCGCGTCGTCGTCACGATGCCTGCCGAGAGCAACACACATGTCACCACAAATTCAATCGTAAATTACATAATCAAATCACCATTCTACCTATGTAGTATCTGTATAGTAAATCTTAGTATCTGTATCAAATTTTCAAATCAGGATGTCAAGCAGCACGTTTACAAAGTAGCCTAGAAACTCCCGCCGTTTATTCGTTTTAGATGATACATAATTATGTGCTGAAGATAGACTTATACACAATAATAATATAGAAGACCGTACCGGCGTCTCTGCCGTCGCTGAGCGCCCAGGCGGCGATGGAGGACAGGTGGTGCTGCGGGTCGGCTGCGCGCGAGCAGTGCGCGCGCGGCACATGCCCGCTCACGCCAATGGTGCCATAGTTGGCCTTCACGCCGCACAGGTACGCCGTCGCCGAGCACGCCGAGTCGGCCACCTGCGCGTCCACGCAGTACGTCTGTCGGCCATATTAAACGTACACCTCATCATCATCACAATGCCGTTGACGTCAGATTCGTTTCCACCTAACATACTCCAAATCTCTCGTTAAGACTTATTCTGAGATAGGTTTGACCATGATGGAACATGTGAGCATGATGGAGACAAAGTATTAGTTCAGGGAACTCCTTAACGGTTTGTAGCAGCTACCTAATGTTTGAGTTATTTTATTGAACATGGTTTATGCCAGCTATTGCAGGTACGAAGTGTATACCATAAAGGTATGATAATCCACAAACTAATGCTGACTTAGGGGCTGTATACGGAAAAAAAATGACTTTTACACACAATGAAATCCACACACTGAAAGTTACACACAATGAAAGTTTTTTTTTTTATTACTAGTTTTATAAAAAAAGAGGTATTTTGGTGTTGTGTGCTTTGGACTCGTATTGTTTCAAGTTACAATCTACCAACCTATTATACTAAAGGTTAAAGGTAAAGGTCGCCGGAAGACACTGGATGCAGGTCGCTTCCAACAGGTATGTGTAGAGATCTAAAGGGGAGGCCTATGTTCAGCAGTGGACGTCCTATGGCTGAGATGATGATGATGAACCTATTATACTATACACACATATAACGTGAGTGTTCTATATTAAATACCTTTGCAAGTCCGACGGTAGGGAATTTTTCGAAAGCTAGCTTTGTCTCCTCTCCCGTATTTCCCTGGCGCTGACCGAGCAGCGTGCGCGCGGCGGCTAGCGTGGGCATGGACATGCCGTCGCCCAGGAACATGATGACATTGCGCGCTTTCTTCACACTTTCGACTTGTGCAAGACGAGCGTCGATTGCTGCCTGCGCCTCCGACATCCAGTATTGCGGCTCAAGTTCTGTCTCCATAACATGGGGTCTATTGCCGGTCGCCACGCCACGTAACGACTTATGGTATGCATCTCGCTCTGGTGACAAAATATTACATTTATTTAGATATACGTGCAAAAGGGGTGTCCTGAGTCACAGCACAGCCTGGACCGGCGCCGCGTACCGTGTGACGGGGTCACGACCATGAGCACGAGCAGCAGCGCGCAGGCTCGCGTATGAGGCGCCATGTCTGCTGCGACAATGCGCCGCGCACAGCCTCTCCTGCCTATCGCACATCTCAGAAACAGATAACGATGGATGGTGCGGTAGGCTGTTATCTCATTTATCAATAATATTGACAAACCCCAAACGTACCTATGTATATTCATCATAAAAGAGCGAAACCGGCTTATTAAACGTGCCTTCAAAGAACAAAAACAAACAAAATTTGGCTAGAAACAACTTTTTCATCGGGCAGAACGAGCAAACAATCACAATCAATGCATAATAATTATAAAACAGTACAAAAACCGTATCTGTACATTTCCTATATTAAATAATGTTATATTGAGGGGGGTTCTTATTGACTCTTATCGAAAAAAGTCCGCTTTAGATTTTAAAAATAGTTTTAGAGTATTAGATAGTACTTATTTGTTTGTCCTTTGTCCTTGTTTTCGTCTACACTCTGTTATAATACACATCTCTCTAAAAATCTGTAGAGGACTCACTTGAAAAAAAAATATAGCCAGTCTGTCAAAGGATAACTATAAGAACCCATTTCCATTGTTGTCTGTATGTATGTATGTTTATTTGAGAGCGCGCATCACGTTAAATCTGCGAGTTCAACGTAGACAACGTTCACACAGAAAAAAATACACAACTTTATTGAAATCGGTTCATTCAGTCAAAAGATATTTCATTTTCAGGCTGAATTCACTTTCAGGTTTTTTGTAGCGATAAACGACATCTACGCAGGTAGATCCACAGATAAATCCGAATAACAAATACTTTTGGTCCCGAAATCATATAGGAAGCCATTTCCCGTTGCCTTACAAAAATGAAAGATCTGAAGCATCTCGAATCGTCTCGCACGTGTCGTTGTTACCTCCAGCCGCCTCTTAGAATTGAACATCAGACGTTTTAGATCTTCGATTTGATGACTCCGTAGTCGCTGGCATAACCACGTACAAAAAATGTTTGTTTGAAGAATATTCTGTCCGCAATTAAGTATTCAGTGTGCGAGTCCAACTCGTACTCGAATATATTTTTTTTCTATTTGCAAAGACAAAACTGTTATTGCAATGCTCTCTTCAATATTCTACAAACGATTCGAGAGCAATACACGGAACAATGTGCGACTTACGCGGTCTTGGTAGCATTGTCTGGCGCTGCAATACTTATACGAGCAGCTATGCAAGGACCCAGAAGTAGTCTACAGTGCAGTAGCAATCGACGCAGTTGGCGGCCGCAGGCTATGTGCGACTGGTGTGCACGAGGTGAGGTCGTGCGGGCGCGCATGCCCGCGTCGCCTGCCGCTGCTCGCGCGCCGCCTGCGTGCAGCGTGACACTAGTGGACTATGACGTAATGAAGTAAGGATAGAATGAGCTTTTATCTTTGCTTTCTTAAGCCATAATAATTATGAAACTGTGTTGTATTTTCATGTTTTACTCGGACTATCATTATCTCTCAACATGAAAGTAATATATCATTGAACTAGTCCATGATATGTTCATGTTCGTAGTTTTTGTGATCATGAAATCGTAATATGTATTAAGCTGAAGATTAGATAACTACATATGTATAGCTGTCAGCAAATAAAAACAGCAGCAGAAGTGGTACTCGATGAGTCGGACGCCTCATGATGTTGCTAGTACACTTGCTAATGAGCGCGTGTGCGGTGAGCGCAGTGGCAGAAGCGGTAGCTAGTGTGGTGGCAGGCGAGTCCAGCGCCAAGTACTGGCACGCCGAAGCGCAGGCCGCGATCGCCAAGCGCTTGGCGGATCGCCGGGCAGCACGCGCGCGCAACGTCGTCATGTTCCTGGGCGACGGCATGTCCGTGCCCACGTTAGCTGCCGCGCGCACGCTGCTCGGTCAACGACAAGGCGCCACTGGGGAAGAAACCAGGTTAACTTTTGAAGCATTCCCTACCACTGGTTTAGTAAAGGTTAGTAATTTACTATACACGATGACACGGTGAGCAAACATCGCGCACACTTAACATAGTGATAGAAACAAAATATTCTCGATCCATAATAGCAACACCATTTCTGCAGACGTATTGCGTGAATGCACAAGTGGCTGACTCCGCGTGTTCGGCAACTGCATACTTGTGCGGCGCCAAGGCCAACCAGGGCACGCTGGGCGTGAGTGCCGCCGTGCCGCGCTGGGACTGCGACGCGTCCACCGACACCTCGCAACACGTCGAGTCCATCGCCGAGTGGGCACTTGCAGATGGTCGAGATGCCGGTCTGCGTCAATCTACATTTTAATTTATCCCTCAAAGTACTTTGTAGAAAACAATACCAAGTGTAAACATACAATAAATAGGTATCGTGAGCACGACGCGCATCACGCACGCGTCGCCGGCCGGCACGTTTGCTAAGGTGGCCAACCGACACTGGGAGAATGACGCCGAGGTGCGGCTGGCAGGCCACGACACGCAGCGCTGCCCCGACATCGCGCATCAGCTCGTGCACATGTACCCCGGCAACCAGTTCAAGGTAACTTACCATATGTTCAGAATACTTCACTGCTAATACGCTACGCACGCTGACTTAACTTCAGTACTTACGATATTAACAAAATTTTGTTTTCTTATTTTATAGGTCATTTTAGGCGGAGGAAGACGTGAATTCATTCCTACCACGACCGTGGATGAAGAGGGGCAATCCGGTAGAAGAACAGATGGCCGCAACTTAATTGAAGAATGGCAAAGCGACAAGGTATCACGAAATGTCAGTCACCGTTATATCTGGGACCGAAATCAGTTAATGCAGACAAACTCAACATTACCTGAATATTTGCTGGGATTATTCGAGAATAATCATCTACAGTACCATATGCAAGCTAACTCTACAACCGAGCCCACCCTCGCTGAACTAACAGAGGTGGCGATTCGCTCGTTGCGGCGCAATGAGAAGGGATTCTTCCTGTTCGTGGAGGGCGGACGCATCGACCACGCGCACCACGACAACCTGGTGGAGCTCGCGCTCGACGAGGCTCTGGAGATGGACAAGGCCGTGGCGACTGCCACGCAGCTGCTCTCGGAGGACGACTCGCTCATCGTGGTCACTGCCGACCACTCGCACGTCATGACTTTCAACGGCTACTCCAACCGTGGACATGACATCCTCGGGCCCTCCAGGGACGTCGGACTAGACAATGTGCCCTACATGACGCTCACCTATGCCAATGGACCTGGATTCCGTTCGCACGTGAACAACATTCGACCAGATGTTACTGCTGAGCCAAACTTCCGTGAGTAATACTGACTTAAAGTATTGTAATACACTTAAAGATAAGATATGCCCACTAAAGATAACAATCAAAATAGTACGAGTATAACAAACCTTAAGTACGTCTTGCTTTCTCTGTAATCTATACTTATCCTTTTGACACGTAAACTGAAATGTGTGAATTTTAAATAAAAGAGAAAATTTTATCTGTGAATAACTACAAAAATGTTTTGGCAGGCACTCTGGACTGGATGTCGCACGTGGACGTGCCGCTGGTGGACGAGACTCACGGCGGCGACGACGTGGCCGTGTTCGCGCGCGGCCCGCACCACTCCATGTTCACGGGGCTGTACGAGCAGAGCCAGCTGCCGTACCTCATGGCCTACGCCGCCTGTATTGGCCCCGGCCGACACGCCTGCGCCAGCGTCAGTGCCGCCCACTTAACCCATTTACCGCACATACTGGCCGTTACTGTAACTAGCTTCCTTGTGATTGCTTTCAGAAGTTCAATAGATTTATGAATAAATTAAGATCTGATTAAGGACTGCAATTATGTTTATTTGCTACCTGTTCATCTTACTATTTATTTATTTATTTATTTATTTATTTATTACAAACACAGCTAATTTTATCCTTACAGGTCACGAGCCTAATACGACAAAATTAGTTACATACACTCAACACTACTACTACTATACTATAGGTGGCTCTTGTGAACTCATTCAGCGAACAAGTAAACAAGTCGACACTACTCGCCAGTGTGTTGGGCGTGCGCAAGGCTCGCTCGCTGCAGCAGGTTGGTGCGCGCGCTCGGCACCGCCAGCAGCTGCGGCCGCCGCCGCCGCCTCACATACCCATCTGGCACGCATATACCTATGTCTGCATTCAGTCAAACTGAGTGCATCTGATGGAGTAACAGCGACTGCCTATCTGACCTCCTCAACACAGGTACCTGAGCAGACCGGTTGTTAGACTTTCTGGCTACCCGTAACGACTGTCAAAGATTTTCAAATGATAGATGGGACCCTCCAATTTATAATACCTACCTTCCGAAACACGCGGTGCGCACCTACCGGGCTAAGCAAAAGCTAAGCTGCTTGATCGAGCTGGGTGGCTGCGACTCAGCCACGAGCTCTTCGTTTCCTGAACTCTTTAATCGGTTTAAATTAATTTTATTTGAAATAGAAAAACAATATATGATAATTTCACTTCGATGTCTATCTATTATGAGACTATGTTGTCGGTACGTCAAGAACATCAACTGCAATATGGATCACCGGCGGATTAGAAACAGTTAAAGAGGAAAGGCCAGATTTTAATATAGTTTGGTCTATACTAAACACAACACACGGGTCTTCCTCACGATGAAAAATTATAAATATATTAATATACTAGCGGTCGCCCGCGGCTCCGCCCGGGTGGATGTCGGTTTTCGTGACAAAAAGTAGTCTATGTGTTGTTCTGATATATAATCTATAGAGGACTCCCGCGGCTACGCCTGTGTGGATGTCGATTACCGCTACCAAGGCCTAACTTTTGTCGGGATGAGAACCTCGCGCTCAGACCTCCCGTCTTATTATACCTACCAGCCGACCCGCGTCGAGCGAGGCAACGACACGGGGCGATGGCTGATTATCGTAATTCATGTATAAGTTTGGTATTTCTATACCGATTTCTATGATTTTTTTTTTATAGAATATGTAATAATGTTATTTTTGTTAATTAGGGATGAGCGAGAGTATTATTATAAACATAAGAGTAAACAAATAATCAGAAAGCTCCGAACTGGTAAACTATCGGGAGTTATACGTGTTATTGTGAGTCAACCATTAAAGATTATGCTGTTGCGGAATATTTTTTAGATAATTTTATGTAGAACATTTCCGTCATACATGATTTCTATGTAGCTCTAACCATTAAGGCTGCACACGCGACGAAAGCTTAAAAAATGGTGTAACTTCTCCCGTTTTCCCAACATTTTCCTTCACTGCTCTGCTCCTATTGATTGTAGCGTGATGAAAAGTATCCTATAACCTGCCCAGGAGTATGAAGAATAATTGTACCAAGTTTCATTAAAATCCGTCCAGTAGTTTTTGTTCCTATTAATAACATACAGACAGACAGACAGACAGACAGAAAGACAGACAGACAGACAAAAATTTTACTGATTGCATTTTTGGCATCAGTATCGATCACTTATCACCCCCTGATAGTTATTTTGAAAATATATTCAATGTACAGAATTTACCTCTCTACAGATTTATTATAAGTGTAGATAACACCGACCGTGGCTTCGTTTTTTATTTTTAACGTTTAAGTGCCAAAGTCTTAAATTGTGCTTTTTAATCCATTTATACACTTCATACCCATTAGCTATTAGCTATCATCATCAACAGCCTGTTTATCGCCCCACTGCTGAGCGTTAATCACCACTCTAGCTCAATGCGGGTTGATATCGTATTAGCTATCATAACTCACATAAATTATCATTAATATATGACTGCCTCGTTGGTCTAGTGGTCGCAAAGCGCGACTGCTGTGCACGGGGTCTCGGGTTCGAATCCCGGGTCGGGCCGAAATCGCTTTGTGGGTTTTGAGAAACTTTCATAAAGCAGCCTGGAGTCTGGAAGTTGGTGATTGATTCACCCGTGCATCGGAAAGCACGTAAATGTCGGTCCTGCGCCTGATCTCTTTCCGGTCGTGTCGGATTGCCGTCCCATCGGACTATGAGAGTGAGGGAATAGAGAGTGCACCTGTGTCTACGCGAATGCTTGTGCACTATAATATGTCCTGCGCAGCTGGCTGATCTCCATAAGAGAGAACGGCCGCCGTAGCCGAGAATCGGCCTGGATGTCATCATCATCATCATCAATACGGATAAGCTCAAACACATGATAGCTGCCATAAAGAGTTTGGTGAGCTCTACATTCTCCCTATCCGTCACATTCCGTTGAGGAGTTCCCTCGGCTCTCTCGTCTTCTTCATCAGGTCAGATCTAAACATTTACTATTTTGTAGTGTTATTAGGCATACAACTATATGCCATACTAGTCTAGTAATTTTTTAGACGTCCTTGTTTTTAAAAAGTTTCCATCATGAGATACTGAACCTGAAGGCAATGGGAATTCGAAAGTATACCCTTTCAAACAAGATTGTTTTTTTCAAATAAGTTGCTAAATAATGGGGATATGCGCGAACAAATATAAAATGATACAGGTCAAAATGAGAACCTCCTTTTTTGAGTCAGTCAATAAAGTAGTAAAACCTTCTCCTAAATGACCAGGTCCATCGTGGACAAATATAATGTTATTTAACCTCCTTTTCTTAAGTCGCCCGAGGCTGCGTCCGCGTGCTTGTCGATGTTCGACACAAAATGTAGCCTATGTGTTATTCTTTCTTATTGTTTATATAACCTATAGAGCGGTTTGTTTTCGCCATTACCTACTTTCAAACTTAACGTCTAATTTAGATGAATTTAAGACTAAGGGCCAGTTTCACAGGTAAACACACAAAAAAAAAAAAAACATACCTTCGAATTGATAACCTCCTCCTTTTTTGAAGTCCGTTAAAAAGAAATTTCTTGTACTTAATTCTGGAAATAGATAAATGTAGTGTCCCGGACTTTTTTATAATCTTCTATACTTATAATAAAGCTGTAGAGAAGTCAATTCTGTACATTGAATATATTTTCAAAATAACTATCCGGGGGTGATAAGTGATCGATACTGATGCCAAAAATGCAATCAGTAAAATTTTTGTCTGTCTGTATGTCTGTCTGTCTGTCTGTAAGTTATTTATAGGAACAAAAACTACTGGACGGATTTTAATGAAACTTGGTAAAATTATTTTTCATACTCCTGGGCAGCTTATAGTATACTTTTCATCCCGCTACAATCAATAGGAGCAGAGCAGTGAAGAAAAATGTTGGGAAAACGGGAGAAGTTACACCATTTTTTAAGCTTTCGTCGCGTGTGCAGCCTTTATTGTTAAAGCTACATAGAAATCATGTATGACGGAAATATTCTACATAAAATTATCTAAAAAATATTCCGCAACAGCATATGTCTATCTTTAATGGTTGACTCAAAATAACACATATAACTCCCGATAGTTTAGCAATTCGGAGCTTTCTGATTATTTGTTATTGATTTGTTTACTCTTATGTTTATAATATTCTCATCCCTAATTAACAAAAGGTATATACCATTATTACATATTCTATAAAAGGAATCATAGAAATCGGTATAGAAATACCAAACTTATACATGAAATACGATAATCAGCTATCGTCCGTTGTCCCGTGTCGTTGCCGCGCTCGACGCGGCCGACCTATAATAAGGCGGGAGGTACGAGCGCGAGCTTCTCATCCCGACAAAAGTTAGGCTTTGGTATTTGCGTTAATCGACAGCCGAAGCCGCGGGGGTCCTCTATAGGTTATATATCAGAACAACACATAGACTACTTTTTGTCGCGAAAACCGACACCCACGCGGGCGGAGCCGCGGGCGACGGCTAGTATAAAATAATATAGAACAATATTTAATGCAATGAGCCGTTAGATTGGAAACCAGCATATTGCATCGCAGTCTCAGCTTACGTAGCAAAGTGGGATATTACGTGACTTTTTTTAAATAAATCAAATGTCTCATTGTAGAAAAACAATTTATTACGTTTTGTATTTAATAAGTATCATCATTAACCTACATTTAAATTTACATACATAAACATAAATAATGTATATACACAAAGAAAAGTATTAAATAGGCACATATTAGAATCGTGAAGAAAATAACACTCTAATTTTATTTGGTTTTTAATAATTATGTATAAATAATGGCAATAGGTACTTCGGTTTTTAATAGTGTTCTTTTAGTCTTAATTAGTACCTTAAATTTGATATAAGTAAGCAGTGAATACAAAATAAAATATTATAAAGTACGAAAAAGTTCAGCGAACAAATTAAATAATACAAAATATTTTAGGGATATTTGTTACTTCTAGCCAGCTTTTGTTATCGTCTGAGAGCCGTTTTAATTGATTTCGTTGTCAGAGACAAGCAAGTGACCGCCGTCCCTCCTTTTCTTATAGTGAAAACAAAAATACTTGAAACGCAATCAGGTTCCACCACAACTGCTAGTGTGTCCATGTCCACAAACACAGCACAGATCTGTTTGTCTACGCTAATGACTATTGGTTATAAAACTTTAGTTACAAGTTTCATATTATCGCAGTAAAATCGAAATGAGTACAGCTAGCAGAGCGATAAGGAACTGCGCGCTCGGCAAGAGCGCGGCACTGGCGCTGGCGCAGGCGTGTCGGCCGGGGCCAATACAGGCGGCGTAGGCCATGAGGTGCGGCAGCTGGCTCTGCTCGTACAGCCCCGTGAACATGGAGTGGTGCGGGCCGCGCGCGAACACGGCCACGTCGTCGCCGCCGTGAGTCTCGTCCACCAGCGGCACGTCCACGTGCGACATCCAGTCCAGAGTGCCTGCCAAAACATTTTTGTAGTTATTCACAGATAAAATTTTCTCTTTTATTTAAAATTCACACATTTCAGTTTACGTGTCAAAAGGATAAGTATAGATTACAGAGAAAGCAAGACGTACTTAAGGTTTGTTATACTCGTACTATTTTGATTGTTATCTTTAGTGGGCATATCTTATCTTTAAGTGTATTACAATACTTTAAGTCAGTATTACTCACGGAAGTTTGGCTCAGCAGTAACATCTGGTCGAATGTTGTTCACGTGCGAACGGAATCCAGGTCCATTGGCATAGGTGAGCGTCATGTAGGGCACATTGTCTAGTCCGACGTCCCTGGAGGGCCCGAGGATGTCATGTCCACGGTTGGAGTAGCCGTTGAAAGTCATGACGTGCGAGTGGTCGGCAGTGACCACGATGAGCGAGTCGTCCTCCGAGAGCAGCTGCGTGGCAGTCGCCACGGCCTTGTCCATCTCCAGAGCCTCGTCGAGCGCGAGCTCCACCAGGTTGTCGTGGTGCGCGTGGTCGATGCGTCCGCCCTCCACGAACAGGAAGAATCCCTTCTCATTGCGCCGCAACGAGCGAATCGCCACCTCTGTTAGTTCAGCGAGGGTGGGCTCGGATTGAGGGTCCGATTGCATGTGATAGCTCATATGATTACTCTGGAACAGGCCCAAGATGTACTCGGGCAAGTCATCCTTAAGGCGCTTTACCTGCTCACGATGCCAAACATATTGATGGCTGACATTACGAGTAAGCTTATCATTCTCCCACTCTTTGATAAGGTTGCGGTTGTCTATCCTTCGACCATATGCTCCTCTTTCGTCCTGAACTGTGTTTGGCAAAAAGGCGCGCTTGCCACCTCCAAAAATTACCTGAAAGAAAGATGTACATATTATTTTAATAAATATAATAGTTCAAAAACTTAAAAAAATCACACTTTTAGTACGCGTTAAAATTTACAAAATAATTCGGAAAGAAGACGTGGAGCGTTTTGACCAAAAATAAAAGCTTTTAAAAAGAGTAAAGATTATAATGGCATTCCACGCTTTCTTTCCAAATTATTTTGTAATTTTCAGTGCGTGGCAATTTATCTGTATTGAAGAGAACCTCATAACGCGATGGCTATTGACTGCCATTGCGGGTTCAATGACAGAGGCGAACCACAGTAACCATTTAATGGCAACTACTGTTGTATGTTTTTTCCAAAATAAGATTTACTGGAAGTCAGTTCTTTTTTAACCGACTTCCCAAAAAGAAGGACGTTCTCAATTCAATAGCGGATATTTATTTATATCTTTTCGCCGATATCTTCATCGTTTACGAATTGCTTTGATATTTCTTTTTTAAATGAAATGATATGCTCTCGAGGTGGTACCATTGCCACCACTTCAGGATCTGATGGTGGAAACGAGAAAAAGAGGCAACTCTAAAAAATTTTTGACAAGCATAAGGTAGAAAACTTGACATTCATTCATATATAGGTACTATTGAAACTACGAAAATCTCCATCTAAGGAATTCCTCAACGGTATGTGCCAACTACCGTGTGTTTGGGCTTATTTAATTTGTATTGATGATAACTTTACACCGAAATAAGTTTTAATTGCCATTGTGGGTTTGATGGTGAGGCTAGGTACAATACAGGGAAGTCTTTCATGTAAACCGTACACCTTATATGTATATTATAATAACACACCTTAAATTTGTTACCGGGATGCTTGTGTATTAATTGATGAGCGATGTCAGGGCAGTCCCTGGCGTCCAGACCCATTTGTGACACTTCCCTGTCGCTTTCCCAGGTGCGGTTCGCCGTCTTCGCGAATGTGCCCGCGGGAGACGCGTGGGTGATACGTGTCGTCGTCACTATACCTAGGATACGAACATTATGCATTTATATTAGTACCTACCTCTGTAATCTGTGAAATGGTTGTATATATACGAGCTAATAAATTGAGAAAAATATTATATATGGAGCTAGTATTGATTTTGAAATAGTATTAGTTATTTTATTATACTAAACCCCTAATGTTTACCAAAACAAGGAATAAACTAAGATCATGTACATTCATTACTAGCTATTTGTTATAGTTGCACCCGCGGCCTAAGAGAACTTCATCCCGCGCCCGAATATAAAGCCTATTGTTAACCTGGGATTGTGTCTCTTCCCTACAATGAAAGATTTTTTTCAAATAGGTTCAGTAATTAAATCCCAACAAATTTTTTTTTTAAAATTTAGTATCTTTATAACATTCTTTTAGAAGTGGAGACATGATATAAAGTCAGGTACACCGATTACTCCGAGGTTTCTAGTCCGATAAGTGTTATTCTTTTTTGTTCGATGCAGTATACTTGTCATTTGGTCCCATAAAAATTTCATCCTATTTGATTCAGTACTTATTACTTTGTGATATTTTTTTTATTACCTACTGCTATGTCTATGTGGACGACGACGACGTATTTATATTAGCTTTCTCGCGCATATCTCATTATCATAATTTACCAACCGATGCGAATAAATTTCTACATGGTCCGATTGTGATCAGATCAGTAACTTACTAAGTACTTAAAAGTTATGTTTTTGCTTGTTAGTACTTTTGGAAGTCGGTTTTTTTTGTAAAAATGTTTTACACTATGTACTGGTCATTCTTTGGATGCATTATATTAAAACAATTGGTTTTAATATAATGCATCCAAAGTCAAATTCAAAATTAATTTGGCGAAAATATTGAATATCACTCACCAACATCGCGGCCGTCGGCGAGCGCCCACTCCGCTATGGACTCGACGTGTGTCGCAGTGTTTGACGCCGCTTGGCAGTCTGATCGCCGTACCGAGGCGTCCACTCCTATAACGCCGTAATTATTTTTTACACCACACAAATACGCTGTGGCAGTACACGCGGAGTCTGCAATCTGAGCGTCCACACAGTACGTCTAGAACATAAACGAAATATTACCGTTTAATGTTTTGATAATAAAGACCATGACATATGTATACATGGGTAGATCTCGCCAACCTTCACTAATCCCACTGTCGGGAATGTCTCGAAATGCAACTTTGTCTCCTCTCCCGTGTTCCCCTGGCGCTGACCGAGCAGCGTGCGCGCGGCGGCCAGCGTGGGCACGGACATGCCGTCGCCCAGGAACATGATGACATTGCGCGCTTTCTTTACACTTTCGACTTGAGCAAGGCGCGCGTTGATGGCTGCCTGCGCTTCTTGCATCCAGTAGTTGGCGGAAGTCTCGGCGCGAGTCGTCGCCGCTGCGGGGTGGACCCAGTGGGCGCGCGCGCACGCCGCGCAGGCCAACACGGCCACTAGGTACGGGAACAGAGACATCACCGCGATCGCTACTACTGAATCAGTGAAGTCGCTCAACAGTTTTATATAACTATCTCCAGTATCTTATCTTCAAAAATTAAATGTTTTAATCGGAAAACAGAGAATATTACTGCAATTACCTTATTTGTAGATTATGGCGTCCACGAATATTCACTTTAAGTATTTATTTATTAAAGATTACAAAGTTACCTACCTACTAATATTAATGAATTATTTCCGCTAGAATAAATAACATACATAAACTGTTGTATTCCGCCCAAAAAAAACTATTGGTATTATGTAATATAAAAGTAGGAATTCAGATGACCTATGACCGCTATTTGAGTATTTTTGTCCGCGGTTTCCGTACGGAAAATTGCACGGCAAGTTTTAAAATTGAGTCTCATTGTAGGCTATCATAAATAGTTAAGAAATTCTATAATTACATTTTTATGTAATAAAGTTGCGGTGCGTGGTTCTTAGTGTAATAGATGGGTTAATTCTGAAGTAGCAGATGCTCGTCGATTACCCGGGAAGCTTGTAAGCGCATACTGAATAAAATTGACCAAGAGGAAATTCAATTGGTATAGAGATCTGTCCTGGGGACGGCCACAGTTCCATGCTGCAATTAGCTCTTCATGTGTTGAAAAAATTTCGAATGTTAAAATATCTTGAATAAATGAATACAGAATATACCTAAGCAAACAGCGTCCACAGAATCGTGTTATGTTCAATTCATTTGAAAACTGTGAGCGCTAAGATGTGAACTGTGAATTAATGTACGTTTGTCCGCCATTTTCTCCCGTTCGTCAGAACTGATTTCGATGCGGTTTTCGGGAAAGTACTTGTTACATTCAGGAGAAGGTTCCAGTGCTTTAACCAACTCAAAAAAGGAGGTATTAAATTTTACCAACAGGATTTTATGTTTGTTCGCGCGTATCTACATAATTTACCAACCGATTTGACGACCAGGTGGCGTAGGTGGAATCTGCCTGACACGCTGGAGGTCGCGGGTTCGATTCCCGCATAAGTCAAACATTTGTGTGCATGAACATGAACATATGTATGTAGGTGTTCGATTTAGTCTGGGTGTTTCTACTTATAATGTGTATGTAGTTACGAATACATTACCCATCTATTTATGCACGAATGCTTGTGCACTATAATATGTCCTGCTCAGCTGGCTAATCTCCATAAGAGAGAACGGCCGCCGTAGCCGACAATCGGCCTGGATGCCATCATCATGTATTTACGAAAGAAAAGTATAATAAGTAGGTATGTTTATTAGTTGTCTAGTACCCATAGTATAAGCTCTGCTTAGTTTGGGACTAGATGACGTTATGTGAAAGTGCGAGGAAATATTAAATTAAATATTATCATTTTCATTTTTTATTATATCATTTTCATTATATTATCATTTTTGTATGTCTTTTTCCGAACACGGGACTATGGAGTCCCGGATTTTTGGAAGGCGAAAGTGGGGCCGAAGTCAACACGCTGAAGCCCTTTTAAGACAACTTTAATATTATGTAATGGTGACACAAAACCGCCGATTATCCCTGGATACACTATGGAAATGTACCCAAGGACAACCCCCGGTTTTTGCTAAACTATTGCCAAGTATGGAAGAAAAACTACTTGGGTTATTGTGACGGGATGCTAGTGGACTAAGGAAGGGTAAACTATGGGGACTATAACCCCTGCCGATGACAATGTAATAAATACATGTAAAAATGGCAGGAGGAGACTCGCCAGCTCACTTACCGGGCCCCCGGGAACTAGTCGCTGAGTCGCAACAAGAGGGCAACGGGGACGTGAGCGGCTGAAGGGTGAGGTTGCCTCGGCCGGCTTTCTACCCAGTTCACGCACCTTAAAACCAGCATTCAGCCAGGATCTAGCATCTCTGTGCCCATTCGCCACTTACCTTATCATATTATATTTATATTATCATTATTATTTGAAAAAATATTCTTTTGTTTGAAAGGGTATGCTTTCGAAATAGTCCCATTGTCGATCAGATCCAGAATCTGAGGACAATCCTTTGAAATCGAGGGCATCTCTTGAAAATGGTAGGCTAACATTGGATAGAAATTTGATATTTAGGTGTATGCCCGATGACACCATAAAACATGAAAGCTTTAGATCTGACCTAGAGAGTGGACTATGATAGAGATGACAGAGAGTTGAGGGAACTCCTCAATGGTATATACTTACTACATCCTGTGAAGGCTTATTTTACTCGTATTGATAAGAACTTTACACCGGGATTACCGGGATAGACTTCCCAAGTCCCTCACCCCTGGACCCTTATATGGGGGGTGGAAAAGGGCGATGTCCGCCCTTCTCCTGTGCCCGGTGCGCCTTCTGCGGCTGGGAAAGGGATTCGTGATTTCCCTCTCCCGTTCCGTAGATTCCTTCTGCGACATCACGTCCTCGCAGAAGGACACCACCGCGTCCCACAACTCTGCCCTACCGGCCATCTTCCGCACCACGGCCGGCAGCGACAGGTCGACTCCTACCTCGTTTGTGAGGACACAGCGCTGCTCTTCCCAAGCCACACAGTCGACGAGTCGACTGATATTTAAGTTGCCACCGACTTGACAAAATACTAAATTAAAGTTTCTTTTTTCTTTTGAAGTTTTTCGTGAAGTAATTGTATAAATTTTTGAAGTTTAACTTAAAATTACTTTCACGCTCACCTATCATCATCAACCAGCGGCGGTCTAGTGGCAGCCATAACCCATGATACCACCTACATGGGTTATGGCTCCAACTGATTACCCTAGTAGAGTCCTCATCAATACGAATATAACAAGTCCAGACATGAGGTAGCTGCTATTAACAGTTAATGAGATCCCTAAACTGTACCACCGTATTCACCTTTATGATTCAAGCTTCCAGTAAGCATAATCATAACCAGTATAGGATCTTGTCAATAAAAATTAGTTCAACCTAAACGCAATGTAGGTGCTACCAAACATTATGCAGTTCCTTAACCCGCTAGTGCCTCACCTTCATCACCGGGCTTCCAGTGTCAGTCATAGTCATAACCCATCTCGGTGTAAACATCTCCTCGATATACAAATAAAATAAGCTATAACACTTAGTGATACGATATACCGTCGAGGAGTTCCCTCGATTTTGTGTAGAGTCCGCCATCTTATCAGCTCTAAACCTCTATTTTGATTTGATTTGAGTTTGGTGCGCCACTTTTTCTTCCCAGCAAAAACACATAGGAAGTGGTGAAGGGTGGGCGTTTTGGGGGCTGTCTTTGTAATATTTGACGTTCAAAAAGTGCTGTTTTACAGCCAAGTTTGAATAAAATGAGTTTGAGTTTATTTGTTTTTATTGTCGTTTAACATACACATTGATATCAGCTGTTATCTGATACTCGCCTACAATTTTCGAAAGTTGCCTTCGATTTCTCAGGTCTAACGCTTTGTATCAATTCTTGGGCTCCATTAGCTCTCTTGGGTTCTTCCATGGAACCCTTATAGTATCGTCATTCTTCATTTTTAGGATAGGTACATCAATTATGCCTACGAAGAGCTAAAATAAAAATTAATTTTATATTCTTTATAATTGATTTAATTATATTTTAAAAAGTGTCACAAGTTTGACATTTGCGTGTGTGTGTATCTGAGGCACCACCGTAGCAGCCGAATCGATAAACCGATTTATCGTCGTCGTCGGTAGTGTTCTTAGCAACGTTTGAGTAAACTCGGTTCAACTGAGTGCTGCAAACAGCATGTCGAATTATGTAATATTTTTCACTATTTCCTCAATGTCAAATGAAAGAGCTTGACTAGTAGATTAATGTACACTATGTATGAAGGGCATGAGGATTGGCGGAAAATAAACGGCATAGGAGTTGCGCAATTTTTTATTTATTTGGTGCACCAACGAATGTTTACAATAGCGACAAACAATAATAATAAAGAAATGAGTATTCATAAACTTTTTTTTGGATGCAGTTTACTTGCCATTTGGTCCCATAAAAATTTAATCTAATTTGTTTAAGTACTTTTACACAGATTTATGTGGATGATGTGTATGTGGATGATGTTATAATCTTCTACGGCCGGTTAATGAGAATTTCCCACAAACTTGAGTTATGATAGCTATTATAGAAGGTATGGAGTGTATAAATGGATGAAACACGATTTTGGACCTGATACTAAATAGATAAAAATAAAAACTTTTTACAAAAAAAACGACTTCAAAAACACTGAAAAGTGAAAATACATCGACTTCTAGAGCGATGAACTTAAAACCTTTTTTTTACTTTTCAGTGTTTTTGAAGTCGGTTTATTATTTTTGTAAAAGTTTTTTATTTCTTTATTTTATTAACTAGAACGCAAAAGCCAACTATACTATTTAATATTTCCAATTTAAACAACTAATTTTAACACAGGCATGCTTCTCACAAAAAAACAAACATTCTGACATTATCATCTTCCATTCATCTGCAAACACATCAAGACCTGTGTTTGAGTTCAGAGAGCGTTAATGGCGGCTTCTGTTTCTGCTTTCTGTGAGCGATGACAGCTAATCATCGATTTATACACTAAATACCCACTATTAAGTGTATAAATCGATGACAAAACACGATTTTAGACCTTGATACTAGAAAGAAAAAAATACAAAAAAATAATTAGAAGTCGGTTTTATTTTTTAAGATTTTGTACATGAATGATGCATCATCGAGATTCCAAGATCTATCTGCCTACTTCCTGTATCATATTCTGAATTCATATGATACAGTAGACACATTTCGTTAATATTAAACTATTATTAACCTATTGTGTAGTAAATAGCATACATAAAAATGTGGGAGTTCTTATGAAATCATTAAATAAAACTGGCCCATTTGTGAGTCCGAGGGTACCCCTAAGATTGAATGCTATTAACTATTACGAAGAAAGTTCTATCGGTAAACTCGACCAATTCAACAATGTCCCAGTAATGCCGTAAGCACTCAACTTATACCTATATATTAATATTTATTGACAAACTTTATCGCATCATGCACTTTCATTTTAATCTATGATTATATCTGAGCTTGCTGAACGACTGCGGATACTGGGACAACACAATGTTGGATGAGTTCATGAAACTAAGTGTAGACCTCATCCGACCAGCGGCATTGACCACCGAGTTCAATTGAGTCAGCTTGATAACATGAGAAAAGTCAACAGTGCGAATTGATTCGTGCGAATCGATACAGCTGATGTCACCTACAATACAAACATTTGCAACTATCATATGTTCTGCGTTACAATTATTTAACAGATAGTCTAATGGAGGACGGAGGAGGTGCCAAATATAGTGCGCAGAAAGCCGCTTGAACTCTTTGCGATAGCGGCAACTCCAAGGTAATCCAGAGGTCTGCTAAGGTACAAATCCAGGGTTGGACAATAGACACGTCCAGATTTTAGGTTTTTTCTTGACCGCAGTTTCTATCGATCACCAACACATCCACGCGGCCGATCATAGGTATTAATATTTTTATAACTAATAATTTTTGTATTGAACTTGGCTCTCCTTTTTTATTATTATTAGCTCACTTATACTAGCTTCACTAATGAAGTTTGTAAGAAAATCTTGGAATCTTAATTTGACCCATTTCCCGGACTTCGATTAGGATGAAATTTTGCACACACTCGTGAGTTCTGGTGACAATACATCGCTAGCTAAGAAACGACATTACAAAATTCATTATGGCGGCGTCCCCAAGATGGCGGACGGGCTGTTTAAATGGATTTCAACCAAGATGTAAGTATCAAATCAAAGGGTTTGCTGTCAGGAATACGAAAAAAAAATATACATCATTATATAATTAGGTATTAATATTTTAAATTAGTAAGTATTCAATAAAATTTAAATATTAAGAAGACTAAAAAGTATAAAATAAAAGTAATAGTTTAAAAAACTAAAAAAAAACACGCTTTTAGTACCTACGCACTCAAAATTACAAAATAATTCGAAAAGAACGCGTGGAGCGTTTTGTCCAAAAAGAGTAAAGATTATAATAATCTCCACGCTTTCTTTCCAAATTATTTTGTTTTTTTTTTTAATGCATATACATATTTTAGTTAATTTTTTTTACATTTATATTTTTGAGGAATATCATTATTTAAAAAAATGTAGATTAACTTATTGTGAATTTAATGTTCTCTGTATAATAAAGTGGTGCCGCGCGTCGCCGATGAAACACTGTTAGCCGGTTACTTAAAGCGTATTATAAGTTTATTTTTTTCGTTTTTCTACGTTTACACACAATTACCAAGCTGGATTTCAAGTTTCATCCTTCTAGGACATCTGGAAGTACGTTTGAGCTAGCTTCATAAACTTTGGGCTTCTACATGACCTTAATTATGAAAACGATTAAACACACACAATTTCATGTGTTTATGTTAAGGAAGTTTTGAATTACGTTAGGGTCAAAGAAAAGGGGAAAAGTGGCATCAAGATACAGATCGGCACTGGCTAGTCAGTTTTATTGTTTGAACTTGACTTGACACACTGCCGCGTGTCTAGACTCATGGTCGAATTGGGAACGTCCTTTTGAACATATCTGCTTGTGAACATCAAGAACTAAGTATTAAAACATATATTACAATGTTTTTAAGTATTATCGCAGTAAAATCAAAATGAGTACAGCAAGCAGAGCGATAAAGAACTGCGCGCTCGGCAAGTGCGCGCCACTGACGCTGGCGCAGGCGTGTCGGCCGGGGCCAATACAGGCGGCGTAGCCCATGAGGTACGGCAGCTGGCTCTGCTCGTACAGCCCCGTGAACATGGAGTGGTGCGGGCCGCGCGCGAACACGGCCACGTCGTCGCCGCCGTGAGTCTCGTCCACCAGCGGCACGTCCACGTGCGTCTCCCAGTCCAGAGTGCCTGCCCAAGCAATTGCTATTACATTACGATTGGCAACTTGGGAACCATGAGATCTATATCTATACATATAATAAAAACGTAGAGAACTCAAAATTGTACATTGAATATTTTTTAAAAAGAATAATTGGGGCGTGATCTAAAATCGATATCAAAGCCAAAAATATAGTTTTTAGAATTTTTGTCTGTTTGTCTGTATGTATATGTCCGGGATAATATCAAAAAGTACTGCATGGATTTGCTTCAAATTCGGCATGAATATAACTAAGAGGTCGGGTCAACATGGTGAATGTTTTATCCTATGCGGACGACGTCGCGGGCAACAGCTTGTATTCATTAAATTTAAAGTGTATGCCAACAGCTACAGATCATATTTTTCTATGTATGAAAAATTACGGGATCCAGGATCCAGTAAAAACGTGGCTAAGTACCAGCCGCACCGCAACTTAAAATTTACACTGCTATTCGCGCGATAGATGCGCGTCTATCATGCCTTGGATGAAACGATTACCTGTTAATTAGTAGTCACTTTGATATATTTATTTAATTAAAAAGCGAGATACCCGCGTTAGTTATCAGGTCGGTAGCTGACACTGGCATAGTCGGGTAAGAGGCTAGACAGTCGATTCGTCTACCTGCGGGCGATTCAACATCAAGTGCAGAGTAATGTCTTCACGAGAGTATCGTACAATATGTCGACAGGTAAATTATGAAATATAACATTTAAAAGCGCTCTGTCGGTATTTTATATGGAAATATAAGAATGATCACAAGTAAACGAAAGGACCTTATGTATATACTCTACTACCAAATGAAGAAGAGCTTTCTAAAGATTTTAGTTACAAATGATGATTGTATCCAATGCAATTAATAATAACCTTATTCAGTAATTTTTACTCACGGAAGTTTGGCTCAGCAGTAACATCTGGTCGAATGTTGTTCACGTGCGAACGGAATCCAGGTCCATTGGCATAGGTGAGCGTCATGTAGGGCACATTGTCTAGTCCGACGTCCCTGGAGGGCCCGAGGATATCATGTCCTCGGTTGGAGTAGCCATTGAAAGTCATGACGTGCGAGTGGTCGGCAGTGACCACGATGAGCGAGTCGTCCTCCGAGAGCAGCTGCGTGGCAGTCGCCACGGCCTTGTCCATCTCCAAAGCCTCGTCGAGCGCGAGCTCCACCAGGTTGTCGTGGTGTGCGAGGTCAATTCGTCCGCCCTCCACGAACAGGAAGAATCCCTTCTCATTTCGCCGCAACGAGCGAATCGCCACCTCTGTTAGTTCAGCGAGGGTGGGCTCGGATTGAGGGTCCGATTGCATGTGATAGCTCATATGATTACTCTGGAACAGGCCCAAGATGTACTCGGGCAAGTCATCCTTAAGGCGCTTTACCTGCTCACGATGCCAAACATATTGATGGCTGACATTACGAGTAAGCTTATCATTCTCCCACTCTTTGATAAGGTTGCGGTTGTCTATCCTTCGACCATATGCTCCTCTTTCGTCCTGAACTGTGTTTGGCAAAAAGGCGCGCTTGCCCCCTCCAAAAATTACCTGAAAGAAAATTTATAATTATTTAAATGACAAATATTTATCTTAACCCTCACTACGTGAACAGCAAAAATGAATAACAAAAATCCCTGATTATTATGCATTTTCGATTCCACTAGAAACTGCTAGAACAACGAAAAATATTTTGCTATATTGTGCAAATAATAACATTTAAGACTATATAACCAAATAAATACAAATATTTTTATATTCATTGTTACAGTAAACCAAAAGTTTGTTATAATTTATAAGTTTTCTAACGAAGTGTTTATTTGTGAATGTAATAACAGACAATTTAATAAAATGTCAACAATCATATTCTTTGACGTTTGCCGACCTTGAACTTGTTTCCGGGATGGTGGTGCACCAGCTGGTGGGCGATGTCGGGGCAGTCCCTAGCGTCCAGACCCATTTGCGACACTTCGCCATCGTTCTCCCAGGTGCGGTTCGCCGTCTTCGCGAATGTGCCCGCGGGAGACGCGTGGGTGATACGTGTCGTCGTCACTATACCTGGGGCACGGATAAGATACACATAAGTAAGAACAATGCGTATGCATCGCACATCAATTGTGAGTTTACTACACTCACACACTTCCTCTACGTGATCGAATCCGAAATGAGGAGATTCGTAGACGTACTAAAGTCACGGATATAGCCCACCGGATTAGCAATCTGAACTGGCAATGGGCAGGCCATATTGTTCGCAGAGCAGATGGCCGATGGGGTTGAAAAGGGCTAGAGTGGAGACTACGGACTAGCAAGCGCAGCGTAGGACGTCCACCAACAAGATGAACAGACGACCTCATAAAGGTCGCCACAGGACGCTGGATGCAGGTCGCTTCTAACCGGTTAAAGGGGAGACCTATGTTCAGATGTGGACGTCCTATGGCCGAGATGATGATGATGAAACACTCACATGACACTAACGCAGATAAATTATCTAAATACTTACTCAGAACTAAGTCGCATGTGGAAAGTTCAGGATGGCGCAATATTTCCTATCGTTCTATCAAGAGCAGGTGTTATCCCCAAGCAATTGCACCAATCGATAAAAACGCTTGACTTACAAAAAATACTGACATACCAAATTTGAAAAAGCCGTTTGTTGGTTCCGTTTTTTAAGAGCTCAGTAATGTTGTTAGAGTCTAAAGACACTATGCCAGAAGACAAGCGACCGTTCCGCTGCTGATTGTGCGTTCCAAAGTATTTGGCTGCTATAACACATCTAAGCCGAACTTACGCGGCGGGTTATGTGTCAACCAGTTGTGACTGACTGACTTGTGTCATACAAAAGCATCGTGCGCTAACGGGGGCAAAAGTAAACATGAGCTAAGATCCGACATGCCGGTGTGGGCCCGCTGATTGATCTGAACTTTGGCCGTACGAAAGTACTTTGCTGTTGAGTAGCTTCGGAATTCAAGCTCATGTAAGAATTACATATGTATATCGTTACTACTTCAAATAGTATTACAGGTACAGTCACGCCGAATGTAAATCGCTGTTCGTAGGCATTGAGTTCGATAGAGTTCGCTTAGGCACTAGGTATGTTCTCTTGTTCTTTCTTCGAAGAGTGGATTGGGAGGAATCATGGCACCCTCTCTTACCGCCTGACGCAGGTCCTTACCGGACATGGGTGTTTCGGGAGGTACCTGCATCGTATCGGGCGGAAGGAGGCGCCTGGGTGTCACCACGGCGCGGACCGGCCGGAGGATACGGTGGAGCACACGCTGGAGATGTGTTCTGCCTGGGCGGAACACCGCCGTGTCCTCACAGCGGCAATTGGCGGCGGCGACCTCTCGCGTCCGGCCCTGATCCAGGCCATGGTCCGGAGCGAGAGAGAATGGGATGCCGTCGCCTCCTTCTGTGAAGCAGTTATGCTAGCGAAGGAGGCGGCGGAGCGGCTAAAAGACAGCACCGCACATCCCAGCCGTCGTGGCAGGGCTGGTACTGGTCGACACCACGGGCACCGGACGGATGACTCCCGCCCACCGTAGGCGCGGCTCTGTGGGCGGTGAGTGTGGGTAGCTCATCGTCCACACGTTTAAAGACGACGGGCCCGTGTCGGCGGCGCGTTCTTTTCCACGTGCTCCTCGAAGAGATGTCAGCAACATAGGAGGGGCCCATAAGGGCCAGGAACTGCCTGGGCTGCGAGTTGTTCGCAAGAGTTACCGTGGCCCTGGCACACAGGGGCCTCCCGAAGGAACATTTTACACAAGGGTTTTAGTCAGTAAGAGCCTGACACTCCCTCCAGTTGCACCCTCAGCGGGAGGAGACATTTTTTTTTTATCCGTGACACGAGCAGACGAGCAGCTATAATTAAAATTTGACTTAATTGGAAATTGTCAAAGTCCTTGGACATAATTAATTCAAACACCAAACAATGACTATATCGATAAAACTGTTATCACTCACCAACATCGCGGCCGTCGGCGAGCGCCCACTCCGCTATGGACTCGACGTGTGTCGCAGTGTTTGACGCCGCTTGGCAGTCTGATCGCCGTACCGAGGCGTCCACTCCTATAACGCCGTAATTATTTTTTACACCACACAAATACGCTGTGGCAGTACACGCGGAGTCTGCAATCTGAGCGTCCACACAGTACGTCTAGAACATAAACGAAATATTACCGTTTAATGTTTTGATAATAAAGACCATGACATATGTATACATGGGTAGATCTCGCCAACCTTCACTAATCCCACTGTCGGGAATGTCTCGAAATGCAACTTTGTCTCCTCTCCCGTGTTCCCCTGGCGCTGACCGAGCAGCGTGCGCGCGGCGGCCAGCGTGGGCACGGACATGCCGTCGCCCAGGAACATGATGACATTGCGCGCTTTCTTTACACTTTCGACTTGAGCAAGGCGCGCGTTGATGGCTGCCTGCGCTTCTTGCATCCAGTAGTTGGCGGAAGTCTCGGCGCGAGTCGTCGCCGCTGCGGGGTGGACCCAGTGGGCGCGCGCGCACGCCGCGCAGGCCAACACGGCCACTAGGTACGGGAACAGAGACATCACCGCGATCGCTACTACTGAATCAGTGAAGTCGCTCAACAGGCTTTTAATATTGTGTTGAATATCTAATCTTCTGGTAGTTTTAATCAGAACAGAGATGACATTCAATAATTGTTAAGATAATGTATTCATAAATATGCGTGCTTTATTATTTAATAATTATTTAATAATTTTACTTTTAATTCTTGTATTTCTATTTATAGAGACAAGTAAAATCAAATTTAAATTTCCTCTGAATAATGTATACCGTGTGTCTATACATTTAATATAAAATCTACAACAAAAAATATGTGTTTGTCTATGTGTCTGTTGGTTTGTTACACGCTAATTTTCGGATCTACTGTACAGATTTAATTGATTTTTGTTGGTCTTGTAAACGTAGCAAGTCTAGGCAACATGTAGGCTGTTATTATTTATCTCGCAAACTTGGACACCTGATGCAGAACCGCAACAAAGCAGCTAAACTATAAGATATACAAAAATGGTACTATAGCAAAAACTTTTCCACGTGATGAGTATTTGCTATTGAAAAAACAATTTTCAAAATCTGGAACACCTGTGCTGGAACTTCAAGATCCAAGCTACATTATAAAACATAATTATTGAACTTTATCTTAGCATAAAATGTTCCGTCTAATGAGCACTCTTTTGAATTATAATAATGAAGTATCTGGAACACCTCGTATGGAACCCCAAACCAAGAGCATAGTTATGGTACAGCTAACATGTATGTAAGAAAACGCCACTAATTATTTAGAAACCTTAACCTTTCTCATGAAACGTCACACGTCGATTATATTATCACCTGACTTATTTGATCGGACTATAACCTCGGAGTAATGTATGGACATACGTTAAACAAAACCTAAAGACCAAACTGAGAACCTCCAACTTTTTTTTTTTTTGGAAAAAATATACCGTGGGCTTTAAGTAAAGGGATAAGAAATTTGGTAAGGGCTAGGTTTTTTTTTTTTTTTTTTTTTTGCTGGAGTGTGGAAATCCTCATGGAAACCCCGACCACCCGGCGTACGAAACAGTCGGAGTAGTGCACGACTGGCTCGGGAGTGTGTGACGACTTTAGGGTGCAGTAGGTGCTGTCGGGGTACGGCTGCCTCGGCAAGTATCTTTGCCGCATAGACGAAAACTCAATGCCACAACTAAGTCCATTGCGTCCCGTTCTCAGCCGCAGTGTGGTTGTTGATTGCTAGCGCAGAGTTGTGGAGCGCGCGGTGTGCTTCTCGATCAAGTGACAAAAAAAAAAAAAAAAAGTTACTGTAGAACGGGAGAGAAATTTAAGAGGTTTCCACTCCGTGACTGCAGATAGCGGCCTCTGGAGAGGAGCGAATGACGTTCCCTCTAATACTTAATTTGCATAGGTCAAATTGGGCGTAGGTTAGGTTTGGCGTAGATTAGGTTTGGCGTAGATTAGGTTTGGTATAGATTAGGTTTGGCGTAGATTAGGTTTGGCGTAGATTAGGTTTGGCGTAGATTAGGTTTGGCGTAGATTAGGTTTGGCGTAGATTAGGTTTGGCGTAGATTAGGTTTGGCGTAGATTAGGTTTGGCGTAGATTAGGTTTGGCGTAGATTAGGTTTGGCGTAGATTAGGTTTGGCGTAGATTAGGTTAGGTTAGGTTAGGTTAGGTTAGGTTAGGTTAGGTTAGGTTAGGTTAGGTTAGGTTAGGTTAGGTTAGGTTAGGTTAGGTTAGGTTAGGTTAGGTTAGGTTAGGTTAGGTTAGGTTTTTTTTTTTTTTTTTTTTTTTTTTTTTAAATATGTTGCACCCGCCATCATGGGTACCACTTGTAGTCCCCTGACATGATCAGGGACGTTGTCATGCCATATCTTTTAGTTCCGTGTGTTTATTGGAAATCAGATTATGTTGTGAAGGGAAGTGCACCTGTTTGGTCAGATGCGTTTCCCTCCACAACAGTTTTGCAGATGTTTTGTGCAAATTGTAGAAATTTGTGTCTGATTTTCCGTACTTTTATAAGGCTGGCTGCCCCGTCCAACTCCACTGCGTAGTTTATTTCTTGAGCCAGGTCTTGTCGCTGACGGAGGAATTTTGGGCACTCAAAAACCACGTGCTGGACAGTCTCTTCAACCGCAGGGTCACAGACGCATGACGGGCTCCCCCGACACTTGAAGCGATGCAAGTATTGGGCGAACCCCCCATGGCCCGTGAAGATCTGGGTAAGAATTCCCTGCGGTTGGATTTTCCGCACCAGGCGATAGGCCTCCCTCGCATCCGGGAAGAACACTCTCGTGACGGAGGCCGTCTCCCCCGCCCGGTATCTCCGGTTTCATTCGTCGAGCGATTCGTTACGAAGTTCACTTCTGACGAATGAAACCGGACACAGGTCGTAGTCGGGCCTCCTCCGACTAGAGAGTGCTGCTTCCTTTGCAAGTTCGTCGGCGCGCTCGTTGCCATCGATGCCGGCGTGGGCCTTGATCCAATACAAGGTTATATCTTTGCCCTGGGTCAAGGCCGCGCTGAGGTTTCGGCGCGCCTCGATTGCGAGGGAGTGCATGGAGCCAGGATTGGTTACCGATTGTAACGCTGCTCGCGAGTCGCTATATATGCCACAGCTCCCTACACCGCTCCTCAGGGCCTCGCTCGTCGCCCTGCATATGGCCAGAAGCTCGGCCTGGTAGACTGTGCAGTACGCTGGCAGACTCAGCTTCCTATTTCTGGTTTCGGCCTGGCTGTCCCAGATGGACAGCGCAGCACCGACCTTGTTCTGGATTTTGCTTCCGTCTGTAAAGATTCTGAGCGTCTGCACGTTATGTTGGTCTACCAGGTCAGAGTCGTCGAGACACTCGAATTTCAGGTCCATACGCAGGGCCGGATGTGGCAGCTCTGCAAATCCCACCACCCGTTCGACCTCCCTGTCTCCCAACACCTGCCGGGTTGACCCTCTGCGAGCCTCGTATAGGCCGGCTGCTTCCTTTATGCGGAGGTCCAGAGGCAGTAACCCGGTCAGTAGGAGGGCTGAGTTGAGGGAGACGGTGCGGTAGGACTTGCAGATTTTCTGAGCGAAGCCGCGCTGAACGGTGTTCAGGAGCTTGCGGACTCCGATTTTTTCCGCGGCGGGCGACCACGCGGCCGCAGCGTACAATATGACGGGCTCTGCTGTTGCCGTGTAGATTGCGCGGATGACGTCAGGGTGCAGTCCCCAGCTGATTTTTGCAGCTCGCTGTAGCTGCTTCGCGATGTTTAGGGCCTTCCTACAGACGGTAGCGACGTGGGTGTTAAAGGTCAACTTATCGTCTATAGTAAGGCCCAAGATCTTAATTTCACGAGACATGCCAATGTCGACCCCGCCCATGCTCAAGAGCGGTGTGTCATACTTGAGCTTTTTGGTAAGCAGCATTGCGCACGTTTTGTGCGGCGCAAATTTAAGCTTATTTTTGACACCCCACTCCTGAACATAGCCGAGAGCGGGATTGGCATGTCGCTGCACCTCTAGCGCTGTGTGACCGGCAAACAGCAGAACGACGTCGTCGGCGAAGGCCTGGCACCAGATTCCTCGCCCATGCAGTTCCTTGAGGAGCGGGTCTAGGAGGACGTTCCAGAGGATCGGCCCACTGATAGAGCCCTGGACGCACCCTTTTTGGGTCTGTCTGTAATGTTCGACTCCGGCGTACCTGAGTCGCACACATCTGTCAACAAGATAGCTGTCGAGTAGCCGCCTAATATTGACCGGACACTTTTCCTCCGCCAGTCTGACCTTAATGGCTGGCCACCAAGCGCTATCGAAGGCGCCCTCTATATCTAGCGAAACGAGAGTGACCAACTTTTTGTTTTTTGTTTCCACCTTTATTTGGTTCACCAGATTATAGAGGGCGTCCTCGGTGCTGCGCTGGGGCATGAAGCCGTACTGACGGGTACTCAGCCTCGGTACTAGGTGCCACTGGAGCCTCGTGACAACCATCTTCTCCAGGACCTTACCTAGTACAGGCAAAAGGCCGATAGGCCTGTACGACTTGGCGCTTTTGTAATTTTCCTTGCCCGGCTTCCTCAGTACCACGACTGTGGCTTCCTTCCACTTCGTAGGGAAGTGGCCCAGACTGAGGCATTTGTTGGCCAGGGCAAGGAACGCCCCGGGGTCCTGGAGAATGACTTGTTGACAGATGTCTGCGGTGAGGCCGTCCGCACCTGGCGCCTTTTTAGGGTTGAACGAGGACACCGCGGTTTTGAGCTCATGCAAAGTAAACGGCGGGTCATGCGTATCATCATGTCCCGCCTCGTTTACTTGCAAGGCCAAACGTCGGGTGACTCGGTGTGTGTCCTCGTCCGTTTCCTCCAGATCTTTTGGGTAGAAAGTTTCAGCCAGGTGCGATGCGGATTCCGCCGGAGTCAGGAGAGTGCCTTCTTTTTCCAAGGGTGCGTCCTCGTGCCTCACAGTGGTTCGGCCGATCACCCTGTAGATGCCCTCCCACATCCCCTCCCTATCTTGCTTATTGCAGAAATCTGTCCAGCTTTTGGTTTGGGCACTCTTGGCTTTGGCCTCGTATTCTGTTTTGAGTTTCAGGTACTCAGCAACGACTGCCTGCCTGCGGACTGGAGCGGCGCAGCGGATTCTTCTCCTCCTAGTGGCGACTGCTTTCTTCAGGCTGGCGAGTTCCTCGGACCACCACGGCAAGGTAATTTTTCTAGGTGCTTTTAATTTTGGTATTTTTTCTTCGCATGTTTTTCTAATTATGTCCAAATATTTGTTAATGTTATTCTCTAGGTCGGCGCTGTCTACTATTGCTTCAAATTTTGATTGTGTTAAATTATTTTCTGCTTTTAACTGGGCCAGTTTCTCATGAAACTGAACCCAGTTTGCCTTCCTAGTATTATAGCACCTAGTTGATGATTTTATGTTTATTCCGAAAGATTTTTCCAATTTTAGACTAAATTTTATGCCGTTGTGATCCGAGCTCGTCAGTCCTTCGTCCACTCTCCAGCCTTCCACCAGGCAGAGAAGATCCGCCGAGCATGCTGTCACGTCCACATGACTGCAGTACCTCCTGCCCCCTCGGATGGTGTCGAAGGTGGGCAGGGTGCCGCTATTGAGTACCTGTAACCCCATTTCGTCTAGGGCTCCGCAGAGCTCCTCACCCCTGCTGTCCTCCGTTAGGCTCCCCCACCATGAGCTCTTGGCGTTGAAGTCGCCCCCGACGATAGTGTTGCGACTTCCTAGCGCTCGGTGAACTGCTCGAAGGTGCTCCAGGTAAGGTTCCATGGGCTTGTCCGGTTCGAGGTATGCTGATATTATTGCTATTTCCCAGGCTCGAGTTCGGATCCTCACCACTGCGATGTTGTGTGTGGTGAGTTCTGGGCACTGTATGACATCAAGGTCCTGATCAAAAACTGCGATGGCGGCTTTAACAGTGCCCTCTCCGTCCTCCGAGGCCTGGAAAATTCTGGACCCTCTGTAGTTCTTCATTCTCCGGACAGAACCCACGTACGGCTCCTGCAAGATTGCGATTGCCGCTTTCGCCCGTGTTGCACCCTCGAGCAGCTCAGCCGTTGCCAATTGCTTCCGTTGGAGGTTTGCCTGCAGAAAGTTGTAGGTCTTGGTGTCCACTGCGGCGCCTTTAGCAATAGCTTATTTTGGCCCTTGCCAATGCGTCCCATCTGCGTCTTACCTGGCAATTTGTGCTGAAGGCGTTGTGCTCCGCTCCATCCAGTCCGGCTTTGGTGCAATTGCAACACGACGGAGGAGCGTGAGCATCTTTTGCTTTTGGGCAGTCCGTGCGCAGATGTGGACCACCGCAGTGGCTGCAGGCTACCTCCTTTTCTGTGCAGAGGCGTCTGCCATGTCCGTACCCTAAACACAGGGAGCATTGGACCAGGGGAGATTGATCTTCTACCCTGATCCGCTGCATATCTATGTACACAGCAGACGCCTCTGTCAGTCTTTTCCATAAGGTGGGGGAGACCCTCGCGACGATGTGGCTCAGCAGCTCGTTCCGCGCCCGTTTTTTATATTTAATTTCCATGCGGTCATCCCCAGCCGCAAGGTCGGTGAAGAGCTTGGTGTTCTGTGTCCTCAGGGCTTTCAAGACGTCCGCGTCTGTGTTATAATTTAGGACGTCCCTGAGGATTACGAGCGGGTCCAGGTTCATCGCATCTTCTACGGTCAGCTTTTGACCTGCAGTCTTCAGCTTCTCCCGGACCTTGCTCCGCTCTCCCTCGTCCCTGCAGCTGATGATGACCTTGCTGTCTTTAGCCTTTCTGACTCTGTCGATGCAGTAGCCCCCCTCCTTGGCGTTTATGGCGGTCCTGATCTTCTCAAGGACCTGCTCGCCGGTGTCTTGCTTGTCGCTCGAGGCGACCACAACCGAGTGCAGCGTTTGTCGCGACGGAGCCGAAGACAGTTTCGGTCCCGCCGCTACACTCGCGTATGTGGTCGACTCGAGCGCTGTGGTGTGTTTAGCCAAGGTAACCTTTAGCGCCTCCATCTTCTCTGTGCTCTCCTTCACTAGCTTACCATGGTCTGCCAGTGAGGAGAGCAACCGAGAGTATTCGGCGCTATTGGTCACAGTTGGCACTGCATCGACAGTGACAGGGGCTGGAACTTCTGTCGAATTTGGCAGATTTTCCCCCTTGTCTTTTTCCCCATCCCTCACCATTCGGTAGAGACAGTCCAGGGCCTGGGTGACGTCCTCCTTAATATCTGTACGAAGGTTGCGGCTTTGGCCTAAGGCGATCTTAGCCTTCGTCACCCAGTTCCTGGCCTCCTTAACTCTACCGACAGGAGTGGGGGTTGAGGTTTTCACATTGTCAGCCGCTCCCCCTGTTTTACGTGGAGCTTGAGATGGAGATGCGCTCTTTGACTTAGCAACCTTTTTAGGTTTTACAGGGGCGGCTGGTATCAATATAGACAAGGGGGTTTGACTGGCCTCCAATGCCTCAATGCTCCTCCTGACGCTCGTTTGGGTAGTCTGAGCTGGACTCGTAGCTGCCGAAGCATCAGGAGAGGCGTCACGGTTCGGGGCGGTCTGCCGTTTTAGGGGCGTGCGGATGCCGAACATATTGCAGGAGTTTTTGATGGACTATATGTTAATTTGCCAGAAGTTTTATGATGGCGGCGTCCGATTGCTACGCTAAGGGCTCCTTAGCAGGGATACCCTTCTTGCGAGAAGAAGAAGGGTCCAAAGGCTCCCTGATTAGCTGCTGGAGTTTTGTCAGAGCGGACGCGTATTGTTGCTGGTGCAAATGCACCGGCCAGTGTATAGGGCTGGTCGGCGCAAGGAAAAAGAGAAACCCGGGTATTTTACTTTAATTAAATCATATTTGATCAAAAGATCGAATAATTCAAATATTGATGATTAATTATATTCATATAAAAATACAAGTCATTAAAATTAAAAAGGTTAAAATTTAAAATTACAGTTAATATTAAAATTGAGTGACTGGCTAATAAGCCAATTGTCATAAATACTATTTAAAATTGTATATCTATCAGCCAATAAGCTGTTTGTCACTGCTTAACTTATATCTAGGTGTAACCGTCAATAGACAGGTTACACGGGTAAAGACAAGTCGTGAAGGGTATTTTACAACCTCGTCAATTTGTGGTTATAATCGTTTTGAGGAGGCAAGTTTTTATGCTTTAAACTTCCCTTAGAAGGCCGTAATTAGGTGAAGAAGTCACCTAAAAAGCTGGGATGACGCGAGCCCACCCAGGAGACTACCGGGATTCGATTTCCGTCGAAAACCAAGAATCGATAAAAATTTCCCCCGGAGTCGTACCCTTTCCTATAGTAATTTTTCGATTTTAACTATCGCGTCTAAAGGGCGGGTGGGTGGGGCAATTTTTGACGTTCGGTGTGAGCTAGAGGGTCGTGCGATACCTCAAAAGAAGCGTCTCGACGAGCCCTAGCGTTAGGTACGGAATTTATAAAATAGATAAGAGGAAAATTTTTAAGTTTTCGTCGAAAAACCTAAAATTTTGTCGATTTTTTATAGAAAAATTGAAAATTTTGACGTCCAAACCTAACTCCAAAGGCGCGAAGCGGACTCCGGAAGGTAGGTAGGAAGGGTAAGTATCTAAATGTGTAATTTAGTTAAAATCTATCGAAGGAATTTTGAAAAAATAATTAATATGTCTTTTTTCTTAGGTCAAAAAAGTGGGGTAGTCAAAAAATGACGTCACACCAGTGATATGTCAAGTTTGAAGGGTTGATGCGTGCCTACAAGCCTGTTGTACGTGAAAAACGCAAAAAACCGCTTCAAAATCGGCCTCCTTGAACTAAAGTTATCAAGCGGTTAGGTTAGGTTAGGTTAGGTTAGGTTAGGTTAGGTTAGGTTAGGTTAGGTTAGGTTAGGTTAGGTTAGGTTAGGTTAGGTTAGGTTAGGTTAGGTTAGGTTAGGTTAGGTTAGGTTAGGTTAGGTTAGGTTAGGTTAGGTTAGGTTAGGTTAGGTTAGGTTAGGTTAGGTTAGGTTAGGTTAGGTTAGGTTAGGTTAGGTTAGGTTAGGTTAGGTTAGGTTAGGTTAGGTTAGGTTGGGGTGCGTGCATGAAGACCTCCCCGCGTGCTCGGTGGCTGCTGGTCCCTTTCGGATACGTCCGGGGGGAAGAGCAGTCACTGGGCCTGGTGCACCCTGGGTCACGGACAATAATCTCTTCGCGGGGGGTAGGGTAGAGGAGTATTATTGTCCGGAGCAAACTTCTGCAGGAGGGGTTGCTCCTGCCCCGTCGACGTAGTCGATTAGGCAAGGACGCGACCACACCCGCTTAGGTGCAGGCGCATCTAAGCGGGGTTCGGTTGTCTCCTCATCCATTGAGGAGCAAACCTTTCGGCGGGTCCGCTGAGTCGGGTTGGCCGGACAGCGGACGGAGGCATGTCCCAATGCCGCCGTCGGGGGGCTTGGCTTAACCGCCCGGCCCCAGAGGAAGGACACCTCTAAGATAAAAAACCACCCAATCCCAAGTTTTGGGAGCGCGGCGAGGGGATGAATGGCCGTTGGGTGTACGGTCGTTAGCGCTCCCACCTGCTGGTACCTGCCGCCCCCAGCAGTATGTAGGCTTACCGGGGTATGTCAGCCTCTGCCCCGGTGGACTTCTTTTGCTATTCGACTCGTGGGATTAGACATGGAAAACTTAATTAAAACTAACAAAAAACAAAACGATGCAGTGGGTGTTAAAGTACCTTTGGTACAGATAGAGCGGTTGGGTGGGCTGTCGGACTCCGACAGTGCGTCCAGCCTTATGAGTGTGGCGAGCGCGGTGAGTGTCAACTCACGCCTGCGCAAACGCCCAAGGGAGGGCGCAGACTCAGGGTCGGACTCGGCCCTGAGCGATGCAGCGGTGCCGGCCCCCAAAGTTGGCACCAAAAAAGGAGGACTAGGTAGGCCCGCCACTACCGGCAAATACGTTGGTATCGGCCTATCGAGGCGTGAGGCTGCGGCTGCAGTGAAGGCCGCAGCAGCTGCCCAAAAACGGGAGGAGGATGAGCGGCAGATTGCGGCTCTGACGAAAAGAGTGACGGAAGGGAGAGTCACTCGGCTGTCGGAGTCGTCGTCTGCCATTTCTGATGTCGAGGCAGAAGATTTACCTGCCTCCGACCTCAACCGGAGGATGGAAGACGCAGTTGCGGCCATTAAAAGGGTGGGCAAGGTCTCCAAGGGCCTAAGCGGCTGTAGTCAGAAGGCGCTCAAAGAGGCTACGGCCTCGATACTGGAGAGTGCCCAGGTGCTAATGTCTCGCACCACTTCCGAGGAGACAGCGCTGCTGAGGGCTCAGAACGCCAAGCTCGCAGCGCAAATGGCGGAGCTCCGAAAGGAGCACGAGGAGCTCAAAGCGGAGATGCTCAATTTCCGCCGTGAGCACCTCAGGCGGGAGGTGGGCCTTCCGCCCACAACATCACAACCGCAACCGCAGCTGCCGTCGACGCAAGAAGCGGAGTTGGCTCGCCTGATCCGTCAGGAAATGGCGAGTTTCAACGCTCGCTTCTCGGTGCTGGAGGGGAAGATCCTACGTCCTCCCCTAGCTGCAGACCAACGCAGTGCACCGGCGCCGACATATGCGGCCCAAGCAGCAGCACCTCGTGCCGCCCAACCGGCACAACCGTCTGCTGCCATACCAAGCAGGACCAATACAACTGCCGCCCCGCAAAACGAAAATGCGGGGCAAAAATCCAACAGGCAGATGAAAAAGGAGGCCAAACTGGCCAAAAAGGCAAGTGCTGCGGGCGCTCCACCTGCACAAATTACCCTGCCAGTGACTCGAGAACCCGCCAATAGACCTGTGGCGGAGTGGACGATGGTAGGCGCCGCCAAGAAATCAAAAAAGGCGCGCCAGCGGGCCAGACAGCAGGCCAAGAAAAAAGAAGCGGCGGCCAAGCGCCAGACCGCAAGGCTAGTTACCCCCCGCTCAACAGCTGTGGTGCTCACCCTACAGCCAGGGGCGGAGGAACGTGGCCTTACATATGCCGGGATCCTGGCAAAAGCGAAAGCTAACATTTCGCTCAGTGATCTCGGCATCACAGGCCTCCGGTGTAAAACAACAGCCACCGGAGGTCGGCTCCTGGAGATTTCGGGGACCACTAGTGGTCCCAAAGCAGACGCCCTTGCCGATAAGCTAAGGGCGTCACTAGGAAGTGACGATGTCAGAGTGTCCAGGCCAACCAAGTGCGTAGATCTGCGCATTTCGGGCTTGGACGACTCTGTGACACAAGAGGAGGTCGCCGCTGCCATCGCCAAAGCTGGAGGATGCCCGCCGGACCAAATCAAGGCGGGCACGATACGCCGGGGAGCCTCCGGCCTCGGGACAGTTTTAGTCAGCTGTCCCGTAGCGGCGGCCAAAAAACTCCAGGACAAGCGTCTTCTTGTCGGATGGGTCTCGGCGCAGGTAACTCTCCTGGCGCCCAAGCCCTATCGGTGCTACCGCTGTCTTGAAGGAGGACATGCGGGGGCACGGTGCACCGCTGGGGTAGACCGCAGCCAATTGTGCTTCCGCTGCGGTCAGCCTGGTCACAAGGCTGGCACTTGCACTGCCACGCCGCACTGCGTCATCTGTGCGGCATCTGGCAAGCCAGCCGATCATCAGACCGGAACAAAGGCTTGCGCCAGGCCCAATAAGGCAAGAAGACAACCGGCTCATCCACCGGTCACCCAGGACAGGACGATAGAGGCAACCAGCTCCTCGCAGCCGGTTCACCCACCGGTTGCGGCAGAACATCCGCCGAGGGCTGGGGAGGAGACAACGGCCATGGACACACAATAATGGCCCTACGTCGTCTCCTCCAAGCCAACATAAACCACTGCGCCAGGGCTCAGGACCTTTTGCTCCAAAGTATGGCGCAGTGGTCGATCGACATGGCAGTTGTTGCCGAGCCGTATTTTGTTCCACCCAGGGATGACTGGGTGTGCGACACGAACCGCTCGGTGGCACTGCTTGTGAGGTCAGCCGCTGACACCCTTCCCTTCGAGTCCGTCACCCGAGGGCGGGGCTATGTCGCGGCAGTATGGGGAAATATTGTGGTCTTGGGGGTGTATCTCGCCCCTAGCCTTTCTCTCGCCGACGTTGAGGAGATAATTATGGAGATGGGCACAGTCGTCAGTCGTAGCCGTCCTCGTCCCGCGATCGTCCTGGGGGACTTTAATGCCAAATCTATGGCTTGGGGCTCCCCAGCTACGGATGTGCGGGGCGAGTTAGTGGAGGAGTGGGCGGTCGAGCAGGGCCTGCTTCTCCTTAACCGGGGTTCCGTGCAGACGTGCGTGCGGCAGCGGGGTGGGTCTATAGTGGACCTGTCGTTCGCTAGCCCCGCTCTCGCGCGCACTGTCCAAGACTGGCACGTGTTGGAGGAGGTGGAGACGCTGTCCGATCATCGATATATTCGATTAAGCGTCTCCGCCCAGACCTCGGTGGGGCCGGTGCAAGCGGCCCCAGTGGGCACTGGAGACGGCCCGCGTTGGGCACTGAAAAGGCTGGATAGGGAGGCTCTCCTGGAGGCCTCTATCGTCAAGGCCTGGCTGGATTCTCCGGACAGGCCAACCAACATCGACGAAGAGGCGGAGTGGTTCCGGGAGAGCATGTCGCACATCTGCGACGCTGGCATGCCCCGAGTCCGGCCATTACCATCCAGGCGCCAAGTGTATTGGTGGTCGCAAGCGATTGCGCAGTTGCGCATCGCTTGTGTGCAGGTGCGACGCCAGTACGCAAGGTGCCGAAGAAGACGCCGCCGCCCCGTTACTGCGGCGGACGAACAGGAAGAGGCGGAACTATACGACCGCTATAGAGAGGCGAAGAGCGCCCTCCAGCTGGCCATTGCACGGGCAAAGGCCCAGGCCAACCAACAACTGCTGGAGACGCTAGACCGAGACCCTTGGGGACGCCCCTACCTTATGGTACGGGGCAAGCTTCGGCAATGGGCTCCCCCTTTGTCTCGGAGTCTCCAGCCACAGCTGCTGGAGGAGGTGGTGTGTGCGCTGTTTCCGTCCAGACCGGAACACACGCCACCAGCTATGGTTCCGCCTCACAGTGTGCCCGACGCGGAAGACGACATTGACGACGACGTGCCCGAAGTGACCCGGGTAGAGATGAGAGTGGCGGTGGCTCGCATCAGAAACACCGCCCCAGGGCCCGACGGCATTCCAGGCCGTGCATGGGTCCTGGCCATGAAGGCTCTCGGGCCCCGACTAGCGGGGCTCTTAAGCGCATGTTTGGAGCGGGGCCAGTTTCCAAGCCGGTGGAAGACCGGAAAGCTGGTCCTGCTCAGGAAGGAGGGGCGCCCTGCAGACTCGCCGTCTGCGTACCGGCCAATCGTGTTGCTGGACGAGGTGTGTAAGATCTTTGAGCGAATCATCGCCAGGCGCCTCGTTCAGCACATGACCAGGGAGGGGCCAGATTTGGCGGACAACCAGTTTGGTTTCCGCCAGGGGCGCTCCACGGTGGATGCAATCATGCGCGTGAGGGTCCTTGCGGAGGAGGCAGTCGCCCGGGGTGAGGTGGTCTTGGCGGTGTCGCTCGACATCGCCAACGCTTTCAACACCTTGCCCTGGAGTACAATCCGAGAAGCACTCCGGTACCACGGGGTGCCGCGCTACCTCCAACGCATTGTCGGGGCCTACTTGTCCGAAAGATCGGTAGTGTACCCGGGTCGAGAAGGATGGGGTCGGCGAGAGACGTCGTGCGGCGTTCCGCAGGGGTCGGTGTTGGGGCCGCTCCTGTGGAACATAGGGTACGACTGGGCACTGCGCGGTGCGCTTCTCCACGGCGTCGGCGTCATTTGTTACGCCGACGATACGCTAGTTACAGCGCGTGGGAACTCGTACCGGCAGGCGGCCATACGCGCGACTGCTGGTGTCGCGCACGTCGTGGGTAGGATTCGGCGGCTGGGCTTAGAGGTGGCATTGCACAAGTCTGAGGCCCTGTGTTTTCATGGGCCGAGGATGAAGCCACCTCCAGGGTCCAGTATAATAGTAGGAGGGGTCTCCATCGCTGTCGGGACGACGATGAAATACCTCGGACTCGTTCTCGACAGTCGATGGAACTTCGGGCCGCACTTCACACGGCTCGCTCCCCGGTTGTTGGGCGCCGCTTCCGCGCTCTCGCGCTTGCTGCCCAACTTGGGGGGGCCCAACTCCTCCTGCCGGAGGCTCTACATGGGGGTCGTACGGTCGATGGCGCTTTACGCTGCGCCAGTGTGGGCGGATGCCCTGACGGCCCGCAACGTCGCCGCGCTGCGAAGGCCACAGCGCGCGATGGCCGTCAGGATCATAAGGGGATACCGTACGATCTCCTTTGAGGCAGCGAGCCTCCTAGCCGGATCCCCGCCCTGGGATCTCGACGCAAAGCTCCTCGCGTCGCTCTATTGGTGGCGCGCGGAGGCGGTCGAGCGGGGCGAGCGCCTGGTGCCTCGACAAGTTGAGGCACGCAGGGCAGAACTCCGCCAGGTCCTAGTGGCGGAGTGGCAGACGCGCTTAGCGCAACCCACGGCGGGGCACGCCGCTGTAGCGGCGGTAAGGCCCATTTTGGAGGAGTGGCTCGATAGGAGCCACGGCGCCCTCAGCTTCCGGCTGACGCAGATACTTACCGGACACGGATGTTTCGGGAAGTACCTGTGTCGCATAGGCCGGGAGCCGACGTCCCAGTGCCATCATTGTGATGATTGCCGCGTCGACACGGCGCTGCATACGTTGGTGGAGTGCCCAGCTTGGGCTGAGCAGCGCCGTGACTTGGTCGCGGCCGTAGGTGCTGCGGGAAATCTCTCGCTTCCGACTGTTGTGCATACCATGGTCGGGAGCGAGACAGGGTGGGGTGCCGTCGCCTCCTTTTGCGAGTTTGTGATGCTTGCAAAGGAGGCGGCGGAAAGGGAAAGAGAGGCTGCCTCCTCTCTCCCCTCCCGCAGCAGACGCACTGGGCGTCGCAGGGTGGCCGATTTCCGGCCACCGTAGGGCGCGGCCTGCGGACGACAGACTCGGGGCGTCTAGTCGTCCAACCAGCAGCAGGCCTCGAGGCGGCGGCGTCGTGTTCCGCGCGCGCCTCTTAGTGGAGTCCTGCGGCCGGGGTGACGGCCGCAGTGGGTGACGGGGCCCGCCTGACTATCTGGCGGGCCAATACCCGTCGGGGGGTTGCGACGAATGCTTCGGCGATACCCGCCCCTCCGACACATGGGTAGATGAGGAACACGGGTTGGTTTTTAGTCAGTAAGAGTCTGACAGTACCCTTTGCCCTTCCCCCAGGGCCTAGGGTCTCCATGAGGATTTTCCAACCCGATATCAAAAAAAAAAAAAAAAAAAAAGGTTAGGTTAGGTTAGGTTAGGTTAGGTTAGGTTAGGTTAGGTTAGGTTAGGTTTTTTTTTTTTTTTTTTTTTTTTTTAGTGCACCCGCCATCGTGGGTACTTCTTTTGGCCCCCTGACATTATCAGGGACTTTGTTCGGCTATTACTTTTTTGTTTTGTCCTGTAGTTATTGGAAAATCATTTTATGTTGTGAAGGGAAGTGCACCCGTTTGGTCAGATGCGTTTCCCTCAACAACAGTTTTGCAGATGTATTGTGCAAATTCTAAGAATTTTCGTCTGATTTTCCTTTCCCTTATGAGGCCGGCTGCCCCATCCAACTCCACTGCATGGTTGATCTCCTGAGCCAGGTCGTGTCGCTGCCGGAGGAATTTTGGGCACTCGAATACTATGTGCTGGACAGTTTCTTCAACCGCAGGGTCACAGACGCATGACGGGCTCCCCCGACACTTGAAGCGATGCAAGTATTGGGCGAACCCCCCATGGCCCGTAAAGATCTGGGTAAGAATTCCCTGCGGTTGTATTTTCCGCACCAAGCGATAGGCCTCCCTCGCGTCCGGGAAGAACACTCTCGTGACGGAGGCCGTCTCCCCCGCCCGGTATCTCCGGTTCCATTCGTCGAGCGATTCGTTACGAAGTTCACTTCTGACGAATGAAACCGGACACAGATCGTAGTCGGGCCTCCTCCGACACGAGAGTGCTGCCTCCTTGGCAAGTTCGTCGGCGCGCTCGTTGCCATCGATGCCGGCGTGGGCCTTGATCCAATACAAGGTTATAACTTTGCCCCGGGTCAAGGCCACGCTGAGGTTTCGGCGCGCCTCGATTGCGAGGGAGTGCATGGAGCCAGGATTGGTGACCGATTGCAACGCTGCACGCGAGTCGCTGTATATGCCGCAGCTCCCTTCCCCGCCCCTCAGGGCCTCGCTCGTCGCCCTGCATATGGCCAGAAGCTCGGCCTGGTAGACTGTGCAGTACGCTGGCAGACTCAGCTTCCTGTTCCTGATTTCGGCCTGGCTGTCCCAAATGGACAGCGCAGCACCGACCTTGTTCTGGATTTTGCTTCCGTCTGTAAAGATTCTGAGCGTCTGCACGTTATGTTGGTCTACCAGGTCAGAGTCGTCGAGGCACTCGAATTTCAGGTCCATACGCAGGGCCGGATGTGGCAGCTCTGCAAATCCCACCACCCGTTCGACCTCCCTGTCTCCCAACACCTGCCGGGTTGACCCTCTGCGAGCCTCGTATAGGCCGGCTGCTTCCTTTATGCGGAGGTCCAGAGGCAGTAACCCGGTCAGTAGGAGGGCTGAGTTGAGGGAGACGGTGCGGTAGGACTTGCAGATTTTCTGAGCGAAGCCCCGTTGAACGGTGTTCAGGAGCTTGCGGACTCCGATTTTTTCTGCAGCGGGCGACCACGCGGCCGCAGCGTACAATATGACGGGCTCTGCTGTTGCCGTGTAAATTGCGCGGATGACTTCAGGGTGCAGACCCCAGCTGATCTTTGCAGCTCGCTGTAGTTGTTTCGCGATGTTTAGGGCCTTCCTACAGACGGTAGCGACGTGGGTGTTAAAAGTCAGCTTATCGTCTATAGTAAGGCCCAAGATCTTTATTTCGCGAGACATGCCAATGTCGACCCCACCCATGCTCAGGAGCGGTGTGTCATACTTGAGCTTTTTGGTCAGCAACATTGCGCACGTTTTGTGCGGCGCAAACTTGAGCTTATTTCTGACACCCCACTCCTGAACATAGCCGAGAGCGGGATTGGCATGTCGCTGCACCTCTAGCGCTGTGTGACCGGCAAACAGCAGAACCACGTCGTCGGCGAAGGCCTGGCACCAAATTCCTCGCCCATGCAGCTCCTTGAGGAGCGGGTCTAGGAGGACATTCCAGAGGATCGGCCCACTGATGGAGCCCTGGACGCACCCTTTTTGGGTCTCTCTGTAGTGTTCGACTCCGGCGTACCTGAGTCGCACACATCTGTCAACAAGATAGCTGTCGAGTAGCCGCCTAATATTGACCGGACACTTTTCCTCCGCCAGTCTGACCTTAATGGCTGGCCACCAAGCGCTATCGAAGGCGCCCTCTATATCTAGCGAAACGAGGGTGACCATCTTCTTGTTATTTATCTCCGCCTTGATTTGGTTCACCAGATTATAGAGGGCGTCCTCGGTGCTGCGCTGGGGCATGAAGCCGTACTGACGGGTACTCAGCCTCGGCACTAGGTGCCACTGGAGCCTCGTGACAACCATCTTCTCCAGGACCTTACCTAATACAGGCAAAAGGCCGATGGGCCTGTACGACTTGGCGCTTTTGTAGTTTTCCTTGCCCGGCTTCCTCAGTACCACGACTGTGGCTTCTTTCCACTTCGTGGGGAAGTGGCCTAGACTGAGGCATTTGTTGGCCAGGGCAAGGAACGCCCCGGGGTCCTGGAGAATGACTTGTTGACAGATGTCTGCGGTAAGGCCGTCCGCACCTGGCGCCTTTTTAGGGTTGAACGAGGACGCCGCGGTTGTGAGCTCATGCAAGGTAAACGGCGGGTCATGCGTATCATCATGACCCCCTTCGTTTACCTGCAAGGCCAAACGTCGGGTGACTCGGTGCACGTCCTCGTCCTTTACCTCTAGATCTTCCGGGTAAAATGTTTCAGCCAGGTGCGACGCCGATTCCGCCGGAGTCAGGAGAGTGCCTTCTTTTTCCAAGGGTGCGTCTTCGTGCCTTACAGTGGTTCGGCCGATCACTCTGTAAATGCCCTCCCACATCCCCTCCCTATCTTGTCTAGTGCAGAACTCTGTCCAGCTCTTTGTTTGGGCACTCTTAGCTTTGGCCTCATATTCTGTTTTTAGTTTCAGGTACTCATCAACGACTGCCTGCCTGCGGACTGGAGCGGCGCAGCGGATTCTTCTCTTCCTGGTGGCGACTGCTTTCTTCAGGCTGCCGAGTTCCTCGGACCACCACGGCAAGATAATTTTTCTAACTGTTTTTATTTTTGGTATTTTTTCATCACACGTTTTTCTAATTAAGTCCAAATATAAATTTATGTTGTGCTCTAGGTCGGCGATGTCTACTATTGTTTTAAATTTTGTATGTGTTAAGTTGTTTTCTGCCTTTAACTGGGCCAGTTTCTCATGAAACTGAACCCAGTTTGCCTTCCTAGTGTTGTAAATTCTGGTAGTTGATTTTATATTTGTGCCGAGAGATTTTTCTAATTTTAGACTAAATTTAATGCCGTTGTGATCCGAGCTCGTCAGTCCTTCGTCCACTCTCCAGCCTTCCACCAGGCAGAGAAGATCCGCCGAGCATGCTGTCACGTCCACATGACTGCAGTACCTCCTGCCCCCTCGGATGGTGTCGAAGGTGGGCAAGGTGCCGCTGTTGAGTACCTGTAACCCCATTTCGTCCAAGGCTCCGCAGAGCTCCTCGCCCCTGCTGTCCTCCGTAAGGCTCCCCCACCATGAGCTCTTTGCGTTGAAGTCGCCCCCAACGATGATATTGCGACTTCCTAGCGCACGGTGAACTGCTCGTAGGTGCCCCAGGTACGGTTCCATGGGCTTGTCCGGTTCGAGGTATGCCGATATTATTGCTATTTCCCAGGCTCGAGTTCGGATCCTCACCACTGCGATGTTGTGTGTGGTGAGTTCTGGGCACTGTATGACGTCAAGGTCCTGGTCAAAAACCGCAATGGCGGCTTTAACAGTGCCCTCTCCGTCCTCCGAGGCCTGGAAAATTCTGGACCCTCTGTAGTTTCTCATTCTCCGGACAGAACCCACGTACGGCTCCTGCAAGATTGCAATTGCCGCTTTCGCCCGTGTTGCACCCTCGAGCAGCTCTGCCGTCGCCAGTTGTTTCCGTTGGAGGTTTGCCTGCAGAAGCTTGTAGGTCTTTGTGTCCACTGCGGCGCCTTTAGCAGTAGCTTATTTTTGCCCTGGCTAATGCGTCCCATCTGCGTCTTACCTGGCATTCCGTGCTGAAGGCGTTATGCTCCGCTCCATCCAGTCCGGCTTTAGTGCAGTTGCAACATGACGGAGGAGCGTGAGCATCTTTTGCCTTTGGGCAGTCTTTGCGCAGATGTGGACCGCCGCAGTGGCTGCAGGCTACCTCCTTTTCTGTGCAGAGGCGTCTGCCATGTCCGTACCCTAAACACAGGGAGCATTGGACCAGGGGAGATTGGTCTTCTACCCTGATCCGCTGCATATCTATGTACACAGCAGACGCCTCTGTCAGTCTTTTCCATAAGGTGGGGGAGACCCTCGCGACGATGTGGCTCAGCAGCTCGTTCCGCGCCCGTTTTTTATATTTAATTTCCATGCGGTCATCCCCAGCCGCAAGGTCGGTGAAGAGCTTGGTGTTCTGTGTCCTCAGGGCTTTCAAGACGTCCGCGTCTGTGTTATAATTGAGGACGTCCCTGAGGATGACGAGCGGGTCCAGGTTCATCGCATCTTCTACTGTCAGTTTTTGACCTGCAGACTTCAGCTTCTCCCGGACCTTGCTCCGCTCTCCCTCGTCCCTGCAGCTGATGATGACCTTGCTGTCTTTTGCCTTTCTGACTCTGTCGATGCAGTAGCCCCCCTCCTTGGCGTTTATGGCGGTCCTGATCTTTTCAAGGACCTGTTCGCCGGTGTCTTGCTTGTCGCTCGAGGCGACCACAACCGAGTGCAGCGTTTGTCGCGATGGAGCTGAAGACAGTTTCGGTCCCGCCGCTACGCTCGCGTATGTGGTCGACTCGAGCGCCGTGGTGTGCTTAGCCAAGGTAGCCTTTAGTTCCTCCATCTTCTCAGTGCTCTCCTTCACTAGCTTGCCATGGTCTGCCAGTGAGGAGAGCAACCGAGAGTATTCGGCACGGTTAGGTTAGGTTAGGTTAGGTTAGGTTAGGTTAGGTTAGGTTAGGTTAGGTTAGGTTAGGTTAGGTTAGGTTAGGTTAGGTTAGGTTAGGTTAGGTTAGGTTAGGTTAGGTTAGGTTAGGTTAGGTTAGGTTAGGTTAGGTTAGGTTAGGTTAGGTTAGGTTAGGTTAGGTTAGGTTAGGTTAGGTTAGGTTAGGTTAGGTTAGGTTAGGTTAGGTTAGGTTAGGTTAGGTTAGGTTAGGTTAGGTTAGGTTAGGTTAGGTTAGGTTAGGTTAGGTTAGGTTAGGTTAGGTTAGGTTAGGTTAGGTTAGGTTAGGTTAGGTTGGTTAGGTTAGGTTAGGTTAGGTTAGGTTAGGTTAGGTTAGGTTAGGTTAGGTTAGGTTAGGTTAGGTTAGGTTAGGTTAGGTTAGGTTAGGTTAGGTTAGGTTAGGTTAGGTTAGGTTAGGTTAGGTTAGGTTAGGTTAGGTTAGGTTAGGTTAGGTTAGGTTAGGTTAGGTTAGGTTAGGTTAGGTTAGGTTAGGTTAGGTTAGGTTAGGTTAGGTTAGGTTAGGTTAGGTTAGGTTAGGTTAGGTTAGGTTAGGTTAGGTTAGGTTAGGTTAGGTTAGGTTAGGTTAGGTTAGGTTAGGTTAGGTTAGGTTAGGTTAGGTTAGGTTAGGTTAGGTTAGGTTAGGTTAGGTTAGGTTAGGTTAGGTTAGGTTAGGTTAGGTTAGGTTAGGTTAGGTTAGGTTAGGTTAGGTTAGGTTAGGTTAGGTTAGGTTAGGTTAGGTTAGGTTAGGTTAGGTTAGGTTAGGTTAGGTTAGGTTTTTTTTTTTTTTTTTTTTTTTTTTTTTTTTTTTTTGAGCAGGAGTGTGGAAATCCTCATGGACACCTCGACTGCCCCACGAATGAGACAGTCGAGGTAGTGCCGGACTCTTACCGGCTAAAACCACACTCCTGCTTTCCCGTGTCCCCCTGACATAGTCAGAGTCCTTGGTAGTACTATTTTGGAATTTTTATCGTAGTCATTTGATCAAGCATTTTAAAATTTCTAAATAGATAAAATAAATATTAGATTAATAAATAATAAATAAATAATTAATGAATTATAGATTAAATTATAAATAGTAATATTATTGAATTAGGTATAATTTCAATTTCAGGTTAAAAAGCGTTTCAGGAATTTTATTGTCTTTATGGTAAAATCTTTCCATCTATTTAGTTCTTATGTTTAAGTTCCCCATGCTTACCAGGCCATATTATTCCTTAATAAGGTGGAAGCATGGGTCAGGCGATCTTGTTCCTATTAATGACTCTTCCAGCTATTGTTTTGGCATATTCCAGCAGTATTGCCCTTTTCTTTTTCGTGTTCATGATGAGGCTGACGCTGTTGCGATTCAGCCCCATCTCCAACTCCTGCTCCACCGCCAGTCTCGCCGCCGCAAATACAGGGCAATCGAAGAGTATATGAAGAACAGACTCAATCGTGCTGGGGTCGCAGATGCACGATGGGTTCTCCTTACACTTGAAACGATGCAAGTATTCGGAGAACCCACCGTGCCCCGTTAATATCTGTGTTAGAATCCCTTGTGGCTGGATTTTCCGCACGATCCTATGGGCATCAGCAGCGTTGGGCAAAAAGATTTTTGTGACCCCCGCAGTCTCGCCACTTGTGTATCTCCGGTTCCACTCGTCCAGCGACTCCAGGCGGATCTGCCGCTTGACGAATGAAACCGGGCAGAGGTCGTAGTCCGGCCGTGATTTGCTCTTAAGAGCTGCTTCTTTTGCCAGGAAGTCGGCGCGTTCGTTTCCTTCCAGTCCAGCGTGCGCCTTTATCCAGAACAAGGATACATCTTTGCCCTGGGATAAAGCCGCGTCAAGGTTCGCTCTTGACTCCACTGCCAGAGCATGGAGGGCACTTTGGTTCGTGACTGTTTGAAGTGCCGCCATTGAGTCACTGAAAATGCCAAAAGTACCCTCCCTGCGTCGCAGTATTTGCCTTGTGGCTACGCATATGGCCAGGAGTTCAGCCTGGTAGACAGTACAGCAAGACGGCAGGCTAAGTTTCGAGGACTTTATCTCCGCCTCCCTGCTCCAAAGGGAGAGAGCCGCTCCGACCTTGCCCTCGATCTTACTGCCGTCTGTGAAGAACCGAATGTCCTGGCTGTTGTGGGTCTCCACATGTGACTGGTCTACCAACCTCACGAACCCCATGGCCCTATGTTTCGCCGGGTGCGGCGTGTGTGCGAAGGCCACCACCCGTTCCACCCCACGATCGGCTTGCAGTCTTATCCCCCTCTTCATCTCATATAAAGCTGCTGCTTCTTGTATTCTGATGTCGAGGGGGAGTATCCCCGCCAGCACGAGTGCCGAATGAAGTGAAACGGTGCGGTAGGATCCGCACAGTTTCTGAGCGAACCCTCGCTGGACTGAATTTAGGTGCTTCTGCACCCCGAGCTTCCTGGCTGCCGGCGCCCAAGCGCTGGCTGCGTACAGGACCACCGGTTCCACTACCGCCGTGTAAATACTGCGGATCACTTCGGGGTGTAAACCCCAGCTCACTTTTGCCGCTCTGGACAACTGTTTGTACAGGTTTATGGCCTTTTTACAAACGTTTGCGACGTGGGTGTTGAAAGTGAGCTTGTGATCCACAGTCAGCCCCAGTATTTTTATTTCCGTGGACATGCCAATGGCGACCCCGCCCATGCTCAGGAGTGGGACATCGTACTTCAGCTTCCTAGTCACGACCATGGCGCATGTTTTGTGTGGCGCAAACTTCAGCTTGTTTCTGATGCCCCACGCCCGAACATACTCGAGGGCGGCATTGGCTTGTCTCTGGATCTCCAGTGCTGTATCCCCGCTGAAAATGAGGACGACGTCGTCAGCAAAAGCTTGGCAGTAGTCGCCTCGCTGTTCCAGACCTTTCAGCAAGGGATCCAGCACTAGGTTCCAAAGGATGGGACCTCCAATCGACCCCTGCACACACCCCTTATTAGTGTCGCGTTTGCACTCCGCGCCCGCGTACCTGACCCGAACACTCCTGTCGCTGAGGTAGCTGTCTATCATCCGCCTTATGTTCACCGGGCAACTTTCCTCTGCCAGTCTGGTTCTGATGGCTGGCCACCATGCGCTGTCGAAGGCTCCCTCTATATCCAGGGAGACAACAGTGATCAGTTTCTTTTCATTTAGCTTTTCCTTGATATGTTGCATCATGGTATAGAGGGAGTCCTCGGTGCTTTTCTGTGGCATAAATCCAAACTGGCGAGTACTCAACCGCGGGACTAGATGCCACTTGAGACGAGCTACCAACAGCTTCTCCAGGACTTTGCCCAGGACAGGTAAGAGGCCGATTGGCCTGTAGGACTTCGGGGTGGTGTAGGAATCCTTTCCGGGTTTGCGGAGGATTACCACTGTTGCATCTTTCCAGACCCTAGGGAAGTGTCCTTGTTCGAGGCATTTATTTGCCAACGAAAGGAAGACCCCTGGGTCATGGAAAATGGCTTGGGCGCAGATATCAGCCGTAAGACCATCCGCCCCAGGTGCCTTTTTTGGGTTGAAACTTTCCACCGCCGTTCTCAGTTCTTGTAGCGTGAACGGTGGGTCATGCTGTTCACCATGCGCCCACTCGTTCGCACGATTGGCTGCTTCACGAGTACGGCGGTGGTCGTCGGTTTCGCCGTCTTCCAGATCCCTGGGGTAGAAGGTCTCCGCCAGCAGCTGCGCGGAGTCTTCGGCACTCAGTGGCAATCCATCCTTTACTAGAGGCACATCCTCACTCCTTTTGGCGGTTTGTCCGATGATCCTGTATATACCCTCCCATACTCCCTCCCTGTCCTGCTTTTCGCAGAACTTTTTCCAACTCTGGACTTGTGCCTTTTTCGCTTGGAGTTCATATAGATCTTTTGCTTGCAGGTACTCATCCACGACGCTTTGTCTCCGAACAGGCGCGGCGCATCGTATGCGGCGTCTCTTCGTGTTGACCTCCCTCTTCATATCAGCGAGCTCGGTTGTCCACCACGGTATGTTAAGTGATTTTTTATTACAAATTTTTGGTATTGCTTGTTCGCTACTTGTTATTATTGTATTGACGTAATTTTGTGTTAGAGTTTCCAATTGTGTTGTACTGTTAATTTTGTCTATATTAAGGACATTAATATGATTCAAAAGTTTTAATTGGGCCAGTTTCTCATGAAATTGGCTCCAATTAGCTTTTTTGGTGTTGTATGCTCTAGTTGTTCTGCTGATATTAATGCCCTTCGATTTTTCCAGATTAATTTTGAAAACAATACCGTTGTGGTCCGAGCTCGTGATGCCGCTCTCAACTCTCCAGCCCTCGATAAGGCTGAGGAGTCCCTCCGAGCAGGCTGTGAGGTCAACATGGCTGCTGTACTGCCTTCCCCCTCTCAGGGTGTCGAATGTCGGAGTATCGCCGATGTTGAGCACCTGCAAGCCCATTTCCTCCAAGCTACCAGAGACTGCTTCGCCCCTGCCGTCGATGATAGAGCCCCCCCACCAGGTGCTCTTAGCATTTGCGTCGCCCCCGATTAAGATGTTTAATTGACCCATTTCCTCCCGAATCTGCCTGAGGTGCTCCAGGTATGGCTCTATGGGCTGGTCCGGTTCAAAGTAGAAGGAGACCACTGCGATCTCCCAGGCGCGGGTACGGATCCTTACCACCGTGATGTTGTTGGTGGTAAGTTTCGGACACTGTGTTACATCTAGGTCGTGGTCAAAGACGGCTATTGCCGCCTTCACAGTTCCTTCTCCTTGATCCGCGCACTGGAAGATTCGTACTCCACGGTAGTCTCGCATCTTCCGGATCCCGCCCACGTACGGCTCCTGGAGCAAAGCCAGAGCGACCTTCCTCTCACTTGCCACTATGAGGAGTTCTTGGGTGGCAAGGTTTTTCCTCTGCAGATTGGCTTGGACAAACGAGTACTTTGGGTCTGATCGGGGGCGACCGCCTCCATTGTCAGCACCGGGCGTGGTAGGCTCAACCTTAGCAATAAGCTACAGACAGGCGGGACAGTGCATCCCATTTGACACGCACGGGACACTCGCTGTCGAAGGCGTTGTGGTTCACTTTCGACATCTTGGCCAGGACACAGTTTCGGCATTTGGGGGTCTCGGCTGCAAGTCGGGAGGGACAGTCTGCTCTCAGATGGAGGTCTCCACAATGGATGCAGACGTCGGCTGTTTCCGTGCACAGTTTGCGACTGTGACCGTAACGAAGACAGCGCGTGCACTGCACCAGCGGCGACTGATCCAGTACACGCACTCTCTGCAGGTCAATGTGCAGTCTTCCCGCCGACGTCAGCTTCTGCCATAGCGCTGGTGACACCTGCAGGATGATGTGGCAAGTGTGAGCGTTCCTCGTCCTTCGACGGTACTTAATATTGATTCTCACATCTCCTACTGGTATATCTCCAATCAGATGGTGGTTTTGGCGCTTTAGAGCCAGGATGACCTCCTCGTCAGAGTGGCAAGAGAGGACGTCCCTGATGATAACAAGCGGGTCCTTGTTCTTTGCCTCTTCCACCACCAGGTTTCCCGTCCCTCTTATCCTATCCGCAGTCTTCTCCATTTCCTCACGGGACCCGAAGCCGATGACCACCTTCTGGTCTCTGACTTTTCTAAGCCTGTCGACGCGCGTGCCTTCATTCTTTGCGTCGACTGCCGTCCTCAGCTTTTCGATAATCCCTTCACTGGTGTCCTGTTCATTGGTTGATGATACGATCACCGAGTGAAGGGGTTCCCGCTTTGGCATTTTGGAGGTTGCGGCAATCTCGGCGAAACTTGGTCCCTGACCAGCAACGTAGCGCGGCGTGTCTTTTAATTTCTCCGTCAGAGCCTGCGTATGCTGCTTGCATTCCTCCAGGGCCTGGTTATGACTCCGGAGGGACTCCATGAGCTGCTTTACAAGCTCTGTCGGGGCTTCCATTGGTGGCGTAGGAGAGCTCTGCGGTTTTTGCGGCTCCGCAGTTGTTTCCGACTCGGTAGCATACTTTTTATTCTCATCTGCCTCTTTTACTAGATGGTATAGCCTCTCTGCCGTTTTGTTAATTTCATAGGCTATCTCTTTTTTCAGGTTACGAGAGCTCACCACCTGCATTTTAATCTTTGAGACGCAGGCTTTTGCCTCGGAGATTCTATTTACGTACCGAGTCGGTTGTTTAGGCTGCGAAGTGAGTGGCGATGGGCTATCTATAATTTCGGGCCTCGTCTCCTGTGGATTCAGTGCCTTTGGCTTAAGTTTGGGGGGAGATTTCTTGGGGGTCTTTTTCGGGGGAGATGGTGTTTTATAAGGTTGGATCTCGCTGAGATTCTCAGCCTCTTTCTGTCCAACACTGTCCCCGAATGAAGGCCCGGCCTCTGCTGCAGATAAGTTCCCCGAATCCACAGTGTCCGTTTTGGATTTGGCCTTTTTTACTACCGGTGTTCTAATGCCGAACATTTTGCCGGGGGTTCGGGTTGAATCCCTGTAAAGGGGGGATTAACAAATCAACTTAAATAATTTATAATAAAACTGTAATTAAAAGTGGTCAGTAAAATTTTTGGTGTAAACCAAGTCTATTATATAAAATAGTGACACCTGTTGATATTAGTCAAGTTAAGTTTAATTTACAGGTGTCTTGTTTCTTAAATATAAAACCTTAAACTAGGTGTAACGGTCAATAGACTCGTTGCACGTCTTGACACTTTACTGCACTGACTCGGTTCCGCTATGCGATCTGATTTGATCCCTGTAAAGAGGGGATCAAACTTGATGCATATGTAACAAGTCGTGATTAAAACTGAGTCACTTTTAAAAGAGTTGCCGATTGTTAAGTAGGTCCCTGATAAGGTATCGGAAGCCCGATGAGAGGGAATTGATTTTCTTCAGTCTCAGATGGTCCGGGGAACAATTTTCGCGTCTAAATCGCGTCTAAAGGGCGGGTGGGTGGGGCAATTTTTGACGTTCGGTGCGAGCTAGAGGGTCGTGCGATACCTCAAAAGAAGCGTCTCGACGAGCCCTAGCCTTAGGTACGGAATTTAGAAAATAGTAAAGATGAAAATTTTTAAGTTTTCGTCGAAAAACCTAAAATTTTGTCGATTTTTTATAGAAAATTGAAAATTTTGACGTCCAAACCTAACTCCAAAGGCGCGAAGCGGACTCCGGAAGGTAGGTAGGAAGGGTAAGTATCTAAATATGTAGTTTAGTTAAAATCTATCGAAGGAATTTTGAAAAAATAATTAATTAGTCTTTTTTCTTAGGTCAAAAAAGTGGGGTAGTCAAAAAATGACGTCACACCAGTGGTATATCAAATTTGAAGGGTTGATGCGTGCCTACAAGCCTGTTGTACGTGAAAAACGCAAAAAACCGCTTCAAAATCGGCCTCCTTGAACTAAAGTTATCAAGGGTGTTAGTTTGCTTACGTGGACTTAGGTGGATTTTGGCGTCTCACGGTAAGTATGAAAATCGGTTGTGCGGCAAATTTTTGACGTTCGGTGCGAGCTAGAGGGTCGTGCGATACCTCAAAAGAAGCGTCTCGACGAGCCCTAGCCTTAGGTACGGAATTTAGAAAATAGTAAAGATGAAAATTTTTAAGTTTTCGTCGAAAAACCTAAAATTTTGTCGATTTTTTATAGAAAATTGAAAATTTTGACGTCCAAACCTAACTCCAAAGGCGCGAAGCGGACTCCGGAAGGTAGGTAGGAAGGGTAAGTATCTAAATATGTAGTTTAGTTAAAATCTATCGAAGGAATTTTGAAAAAATAATTAATTAGTCTTTTTTCTTAGGTCAAAAAAGTGGGGTAGTCAAAAAATGACGTCACACCAGTGGTATATCAAATTTGAAGGGTTGATGCGTGCCTACAAGCCTGTTGTACGTGAAAAACGCAAAAAACCGCTTCAAAATCGGCCTCCTTGAACTAAAGTTATCAAGGGTGTTAGTTTGCTTACGTGGACTTAGGTGGATTTTGGCGTCTCACGGTAAGTATGAAAATCGGTTGTGCGGCAAATTTTTGACGTTCGGTGCGAGCTAGAGGGTCGTGCGATACCTCAAAAGAAGCGTCTCGACGAGCCCTAGCCTTAGGTACGGAATTTAGAAAATAGTAAAGATGAAAATTTTTAAGTTTTCGTCGAAAAACCTAAAATTTTGTCGATTTTTTATAGAAAATTGAAAATTTTGACGTCCAAACCTAACTCCAAAGGCGCGAAGCGGACTCCGGAAGGTAGGTAGGAAGGGTAAGTATCTAAATATGTAGTTTAGTTAAAATCTATCGAAGGAATTTTGAAAAAATAATTAATTAGTCTTTTTTCTTAGGTCAAAAAAGTGGGGTAGTCAAAAAATGACGTCACACCAGTGGTATATCAAATTTGAAGGGTTGATGCGTGCCTACAAGCCTGTTGTACGTGAAAAACGCAAAAAACCGCTTCAAAATCGGCCTCCTTGAACTAAAGTTATCAAGGGTGTTAGTTTGCTTACGTGGACTTAGGTGGATTTTGGCGTCTCACGGTAAGTATGAAAATCGGTTGTGCGGCAAATTTTTGACGTTCGGTGCGAGCTAGAGGGTCGTGCGATACCTCAAAAGAAGCGTCTCGACGAGCCCTAGCCTTAGGTACGGAATTTAGAAAATAGTAAAGATGAAAATTTTTAAGTTTTCGTCGAAAAACCTAAAATTTTGTCGATTTTTTATAGAAAATTGAAAATTTTGACGTCCAAACCTAACTCCAAAGGCGCGAAGCGGACTCCGGAAGGTAGGTAGGAAGGGTAAGTATCTAAATATGTAGTTTAGTTAAAATCTATCGAAGGAATTTTGAAAAAATAATTAATTAGTCTTTTTTCTTAGGTCAAAAAAGTGGGGTAGTCAAAAAATGACGTCACACCAGTGGTATATCAAATTTGAAGGGTTGATGCGTGCCTACAAGCCTGTTGTACGTGAAAAACGCAAAAAACCGCTTCAAAATCGGCCTCCTTGAACTGGTTAGGTTAGGTTAGGTTAGGTTAGGTTAGGTTAGGTTAGGTTAGGTTAGGTTAGGTTAGGTTAGGTTAGGTTAGGTTAGGTTAGGTTAGGTTAGGTTAGGTTAGGTTAGGTTAGGTTAGGTTAGGTTAGGTTAGGTTAGGTTAGGTTAGGTTAGGTTAGGTTAGGTTAGGTTAGGTTAGGTTAGGTTAGGTTAGGTTAGGTTAGGTTAGGTTAGGTTAGGTTAGGTTAGGTTAGGTTAGGTTAGGTTAGGTTAGGTTAGGTTAGGTTAGGTTAGGTTAGGTTAGGTTAGGTTAGGTTAGGTTAGGTTAGGTTAGGTTAGGTTAGGTTAGGTTAGGTTAGGTTAGGTTAGGTTAGGTTAGGTTAGGTTAGGTTAGGTTAGGTTAGGTTAGGTTAGGTTAGGTTAGGTTAGGTTAGGTTAGGTTAGGTTAGGTTAGGTTAGGTTAGGTTAGGTTAGGTTAGGTTAGGTTAGGTTAGGTTAGGTTAGGTTAGGTTAGGTTAGGTTAGGTTAGGTTAGGTTAGGTTAGGTTAGGTTAGGTTAGGTTAGGTTAGGTTAGGTTAGGTTAGGTTAGGTTAGGTTAGGTTAGGTTAGGTTAGGTTAGGTTAGGTTAGGTTAGGTTAGGTTAGGTTAGGTTAGGTTAGGTTAGGTTAGGTTAGGTTAGGTTAGGTTAGGTTAGGTTAGGTTAGGTTAGGTTAGGTTAGGTTAGGTTAGGTTAGGTTAGGTTAGGTTAGGTTAGGTTAGGTTAGGTTAGGTTAGGTTAGGTTAGGTTAGGTTAGGTTAGGTTAGGTTAGGTTAGGTTAGGTTAGGTTAGGTTAGGTTAGGTTAGGTTAGGTTAGGTTAGGTTAGGTTAGGTTAGGTTAGGTTAGGTTAGGTTAGGTTAGGTTAGGTTAGGTTAGGTTAGGTTAGGTTAGGTTAGGTTAGGTTAGGTTAGGTTAGGTTAGGTTAGGTTAGGTTAGGTTAGGTTAGGTTAGGTTAGGTTAGGTTAGGTTAGGTTAGGTTAGGTTAGGTTAGGTTAGGTTAGGTTAGGTTAGGTTAGGTTAGGTTAGGTTAGGTTAGGTTAGGTTAGGTTAGGTTAGGTTAGGTTAGGTTAGGTTAGGTTAGGTTAGGTTAGGTTAGGTTAGGTTAGGTTAGGTTAGGTTAGGTTAGGTTAGGTTAGGTTAGGTTAGGTTAGGTTAGGTTAGGTTAGGTTAGGTTAGGTTAGGTTAGGTTAGGTTAGGTTAGGTTAGGTTAGGTTAGGTTAGGTTAGGTTAGGTTAGGTTAGGTTAGGTTAGGTTAGGTTAGGTTAGGTTAGGTTAGGTTAGGTTAGGTTAGGTTAGGTTAGGTTAGGTTAGGTTAGGTTAGGTTAGGTTAGGTTAGGTTAGGTTAGGTTAGGTTAGGTTAGGTTAGGTTAGGTTAGGTTAGGTTAGGTTAGGTTAGGTTAGGTTAGGTTAGGTTAGGTTAGGTTAGGTTAGGTTAGGTTAGGTTAGGTTAGGTTAGGTTAGGTTAGGTTAGGTTAGGTTAGGTTAGGTTAGGTTAGGTTAGGTTAGGTTAGGTTAGGTTAGGTTAGGTTAGGTTAGGTTAGGTTAGGTTAGGTTAGGTTAGGTTAGGTTAGGTTAGGTTAGGTTAGGTTAGGTTAGGTTAGGTTAGGTTAGGTTAGGTTAGGTTAGGTTAGGTTAGGTTAGGTTAGGTTAGGTTAGGTTAGGTTAGGTTAGGTTAGGTTAGGTTAGGTTAGGTTAGGTTAGGTTAGGTTAGGTTAGGTTAGGTTAGGTTAGGTTAGGTTAGGTTAGGTTAGGTTAGGTTAGGTTAGGTTAGGTTAGGTTAGGTTAGGTTAGGTTAGGTTAGGTTAGGTTAGGTTAGGTTAGGTTAGGTTAGGTTAGGTTAGGTTAGGTTAGGTTAGGTTAGGTTAGGTTAGGTTAGGTTAGGTTAGGTTAGGTTAGGTTAGGTTAGGTTAGGTTAGGTTAGGTTAGGTTAGGTTAGGTTAGGTTAGGTTAGGTTAGGTTAGGTTAGGTTAGGTTAGGTTAGGTTAGGTTAGGTTAGGTTAGGTTAGGTTAGGTTAGGTTAGGTTAGGTTAGGTTAGGTTAGGTTAGGTTAGGTTAGGTTAGGTTAGGTTAGGTTAGGTTAGGTTAGGTTAGGTTAGGTTAGGTTAGGTTAGGTTAGGTTAGGTTAGGTTAGGTTAGGTTAGGTTAGGTTAGGTTAGGTTAGGTTAGGTTAGGTTAGGTTAGGTTAGGTTAGGTTAGGTTAGGTTAGGTTAGGTTAGGTTAGGTTAGGTTAGGTTAGGTTAGGTTAGGTTAGGTTAGGTTAGGTTAGGTTAGGTTAGGTTAGGTTAGGTTAGGTTAGGTTAGGTTAGGTTAGGTTAGGTTAGGTTAGGTTAGGTTAGGTTAGGTTAGGTTAGGTTAGGTTAGGTTAGGTTAGGTTAGGTTAGGTTAGGTTAGGTTAGGTTAGGTTAGGTTAGGTTAGGTTAGGTTAGGTTAGGTTAGGTTAGGTTAGGTTAGGTTAGGTTAGGTTAGGTTAGGTTAGGTTAGGTTAGGTTAGGTTAGGTTAGGTTAGGTTAGGTTAGGTTAGGTTAGGTTAGGTTAGGTTAGGTTAGGTTAGGTTAGGTTAGGTTAGGTTAGGTTAGGTTAGGTTAGGTTAGGTTAGGTTAGGTTAGGTTAGGTTAGGTTAGGTTAGGTTAGGTTAGGTTAGGTTAGGTTAGGTTAGGTTAGGTTAGGTTAGGTTAGGTTAGGTTAGGTTAGGTTAGGTTAGGTTAGGTTAGGTTAGGTTAGGTTAGGTTAGGTTAGGTTAGGTTAGGTTAGGTTAGGTTAGGTTAGGTTAGGTTAGGTTAGGTTAGGTTAGGTTAGGTTAGGTTAGGTTAGGTTAGGTTAGGTTAGGTTAGGTTAGGTTAGGTTAGGTTAGGTTAGGTTAGGTTAGGTTAGGTTAGGTTAGGTTAGGTTAGGTTAGGTTAGGTTAGGTTAGGTTAGGTTAGGTTAGGTTAGGTTAGGTTAGGTTAGGTTAGGTTAGGTTAGGTTAGGTTAGGTTAGGTTAGGTTAGGTTAGGTTAGGTTAGGTTAGGTTAGGTTAGGTTAGGTTAGGTTAGGTTAGGTTAGGTTAGGTTAGGTTAGGTTAGGTTAGGTTAGGTTAGGTTAGGTTAGGTTAGGTTAGGTTAGGTTAGGTTAGGTTAGGTTAGGTTAGGTTAGGTTAGGTTAGGTTAGGTTAGGTTAGGTTAGGTTAGGTTAGGTTAGGTTAGGTTAGGTTAGGTTAGGTTAGGTTAGGTTAGGTTAGGTTAGGTTAGGTTAGGTTAGGTTAGGTTAGGTTAGGTTAGGTTAGGTTAGGTTAGGTTAGGTTAGGTTAGGTTAGGTTAGGTTAGGTTAGGTTAGGTTAGGTTAGGTTAGGTTAGGTTAGGTTAGGTTAGGTTAGGTTAGGTTAGGTTAGGTTAGGTTAGGTTAGGTTAGGTTAGGTTAGGTTAGGTTAGGTTAGGTTAGGTTAGGTTAGGTTAGGTTAGGTTAGGTTAGGTTAGGTTAGGTTAGGTTAGGTTAGGTTAGGTTAGGTTAGGTTAGGTTAGGTTAGGTTAGGTTAGGTTAGGTTAGGTTAGGTTAGGTTAGGTTAGGTTAGGTTAGGTTAGGTTAGGTTAGGTTAGGTTAGGTTAGGTTAGGTTAGGTTAGGTTAGGTTAGGTTAGGTTAGGTTAGGTTAGGTTAGGTTAGGTTAGGTTAGGTTAGGTTAGGTTAGGTTAGGTTAGGTTAGGTTAGGTTAGGTTAGGTTAGGTTAGGTTAGGTTAGGTTAGGTTAGGTTAGGTTAGGTTAGGTTAGGTTAGGTTAGGTTAGGTTAGGTTAGGTTAGGTTAGGTTAGGTTAGGTTAGGTTAGGTTAGGTTAGGTTAGGTTAGGTTAGGTTAGGTTAGGTTAGGTTAGGTTAGGTTAGGTTAGGTTAGGTTAGGTTAGGTTAGGTTAGGTTAGGTTAGGTTAGGTTAGGTTAGGTTAGGTTAGGTTAGGTTAGGTTAGGTTAGGTTAGGTTAGGTTAGGTTAGGTTAGGTTAGGTTAGGTTAGGTTAGGTTAGGTTAGGTTAGGTTAGGTTAGGTTAGGTTAGGTTAGGTTAGGTTAGGTTAGGTTAGGTTAGGTTAGGTTAGGTTAGGTTAGGTTAGGTTAGGTTAGGTTAGGTTAGGTTAGGTTAGGTTAGGTTAGGTTAGGTTAGGTTAGGTTAGGTTAGGTTAGGTTAGGTTAGGTTAGGTTAGGTTAGGTTAGGTTAGGTTAGGTTAGGTTAGGTTAGGTTAGGTTAGGTTAGGTTAGGTTAGGTTAGGTTAGGTTAGGTTAGGTTAGGTTAGGTTAGGTTAGGTTAGGTTAGGTTAGGTTAGGTTAGGTTAGGTTAGGTTAGGTTAGGTTAGGTTAGGTTAGGTTAGGTTAGGTTAGGTTAGGTTAGGTTAGGTTAGGTTAGGTTAGGTTAGGTTAGGTTAGGTTAGGTTAGGTTAGGTTAGGTTAGGTTAGGTTAGGTTAGGTTAGGTTAGGTTAGGTTAGGTTAGGTTAGGTTAGGTTAGGTTAGGTTAGGTTAGGTTAGGTTAGGTTAGGTTAGGTTAGGTTAGGTTAGGTTAGGTTAGGTTAGGTTAGGTTAGGTTAGGTTAGGTTAGGTTAGGTTAGGTTAGGTTAGGTTAGGTTAGGTTAGGTTAGGTTAGGTTAGGTTAGGTTAGGTTAGGTTAGGTTAGGTTAGGTTAGGTTAGGTTAGGTTAGGTTAGGTTAGGTTAGGTTAGGTTAGGTTAGGTTAGGTTAGGTTAGGTTAGGTTAGGTTAGGTTAGGTTAGGTTAGGTTAGGTTAGGTTAGGTTAGGTTAGGTTAGGTTAGGTTAGGTTAGGTTAGGTTAGGTTAGGTTAGGTTAGGTTAGGTTAGGTTAGGTTAGGTTAGGTTAGGTTAGGTTAGGTTAGGTTAGGTTAGGTTAGGTTAGGTTAGGTTAGGTTAGGTTAGGTTAGGTTAGGTTAGGTTAGGTTAGGTTAGGTTAGGTTAGGTTAGGTTAGGTTAGGTTAGGTTAGGTTAGGTTAGGTTAGGTTAGGTTAGGTTAGGTTAGGTTAGGTTAGGTTAGGTTAGGTTAGGTTAGGTTAGGTTAGGTTAGGTTAGGTTAGGTTAGGTTAGGTTAGGTTAGGTTAGGTTAGGTTAGGTTAGGTTAGGTTAGGTTAGGTTAGGTTAGGTTAGGTTAGGTTAGGTTAGGTTAGGTTAGGTTAGGTTAGGTTAGGTTAGGTTAGGTTAGGTTAGGTTAGGTTAGGTTAGGTTAGGTTAGGTTAGGTTAGGTTAGGTTAGGTTAGGTTAGGTTAGGTTAGGTTAGGTTAGGTTAGGTTAGGTTAGGTTAGGTTAGGTTAGGTTAGGTTAGGTTAGGTTAGGTTAGGTTAGGTTAGGTTAGGTTAGGTTAGGTTAGGTTAGGTTAGGTTAGGTTAGGTTAGGTTAGGTTAGGTTAGGTTAGGTTAGGTTAGGTTAGGTTAGGTTAGGTTAGGTTAGGTTAGGTTAGGTTAGGTTAGGTTAGGTTAGGTTAGGTTAGGTTAG